>OU342745.1:106704370-108126945 GCA_910589775.1 Avena eriantha
ACGACCAAGCTTTCGAGGAGGAGGAGTTCTACCCTGAGGAAGAGGAAGAGAATTCAACCAATGCACTACCCAAGGCAAGCTATTATTGGCAAGCTAACACTTGCAAGTATTATACCTAACAAGCCATCATTAACAATGCAAACTAACCCTTGCAAGCTTGATAACCTAAGCCAATGCATTAGGCATGCTTTGGTTATACCCCTTTTTAGTTTTACCATCCCAAGTCTTGTTTACAAGCTTTACTTGCTTTTACTTTACCAAAGTACTTTACTTTATTTATAGATAGCATAAAGAGTATAAAACTTGACCTATCTAGTTAGAAGTAGATGTCATTCTATGGCATGAGATTGATCTTAGCATCCCACATTAGTGAACAGTCTTAACTTAGTGATTAGAGCCAAACCAAAACTTGATCACTTTAGATGGGAATACTTGGTGAAAATGACTTGTGTAAACCTTGGAATGATGAGTCATTCTATTGAGATGTTTTGACAGGTGTTGAGAAACACAAATGGTTTAGGATGATGAAAATGTTGAGGCATGAGCCTAGCCCTTTTATAAAAACTGATGGTTGGGTTCGGATGTGATACCATTCCAATTTTACCGTACAACCACAATACCGTAATTGGGTAAGGCTTACCCGGAAGTTTATATGCATTAGTATTAGTTCCCTCGCGGGAGAGGTTTGAGATGAGGCTACCTCTCAATGTTGTCCACCTATGTAGTGCCCAGGATGACATATGGTCATGGCTGGAAGGCCAAGCTCATAGGAGAGGTGCTTATACTAGGGTGTGTAAAGGAAAGGTTATGTTTGATTATCTGCATACTAAGTATGATGATTCAGGGTTATCCCTGATAGATGTATCGAATCTTGTGGTGAAAGTGTACCACCTCTGCAGAGTGGCAAACTATTCGAATAGCCGCGTCTGCGGTTATGGACAGTTGGAGTGGCCATACTATTCCGTTGTCAGATGTTTTCAAAATGACTTATGAAATGGATTGCGACATGACTTGACCACAACAGAGTTGTGACTATGACAACTAAGTTCCCACTTAGGTGTTTTCAAACTTTATTTTATCTTTCTTTGTCTCTGAACTCAGCTTAGGTTTCAAACTAAACTTTACAAATAAACTTAGAGTTAGCATTCCTATTAGAACTATCTTACTTGTGAGTGATAGTTTGCGAGTACTTAAAGAGTACTCATGGCTTTTGTCCCTGGTTGTTCCCGTGGCCATACTATGAGGAGGACTACCCTGAAGGAGGACAGTAGGACGGCTATGACAACTAGGATCATCTCCCATCATCAGCATTGCCTATGATCCTGAAGATGGACCCCACCGCTACGCTTATTATTTATTCGGCTGCTTGTTGTATTAAGACTGGACCATGAGATCCTTTATTCATGTAAGACCTTATTATGGTTTGTAATGGATGATGTACTGTGATATCCATCTATTATGTCTCGCAAAAATGGTAATCGTAGGATTGCGATGTATGGCATAACATACATATGGGATTAAAAATTTCGGTGTTGACAAGTTGGTATCAGAGCCATCCTGACCATAGGAGACCCTAGTTAGAATGGACGTCCGAACAAAAACTTAGTTTCAAAACCAAAGTGAGTATTTATGAAAACTATTTCCTCTCTTACCCTTGGGATTCTTTCTCTCAAAAAAAATACATGTTCCTCCAAATTCTTGCATTACTACATAAAACTTTGACACACTTGATCACTTCACTAACTTTCTCATCCTAAATTCTTATGGATGGAAACTCTGTATAGCATGTTCTACCAGTTGGGCAACGGAGGCCAGCTGATCTTCGAGAGGGATCTTGATGCACTATTGGAGTACTTGGAGCATCCGCATCCAGAATTTGTTGGAGATCAAATCAATGGACCCCCAGGAGGAGATTTACAATGGCTAGTAACTGCTGATCTTCGAGGCAAGATAGAAGCACCCACGTCCGAGAGGATTCAGTTCTCCGTGAGAGAGAACGACTGGCTAGATGGATTAGCCAGGGCAATGCATGAAGCTCTCGCTCATCTTTGCGCACAGAATGTCAACTTGATCCAAGGAACCCGCTTTGCTCACAATGCAAGGCGTGATTTTATGGGAATGCCCATGGAGATGCCAAGTCACCCGGAGTTGAAGCGTCAAGTGGAGAACCTTGACTTCCTGCTGTACGACAAATAGATGGAATTGGACAATGCTAGAGAGTTTGCCAACCACAACCTTGCCATTGCCGCCCAGAAGGCCCATACTTTCTCACTGCTAGTCAAGGATCATTAGTCTCTTTGCCGTCAACGCGTAAAGAAGGACCGCACCATCGACCGTCTTTGCAAGAAGGTGGCCGACCTCGAGAAGACCATCAAGGAGAAAGAAGCTCAGCTGGCAGCAAAGGAAGAAGAAGAGGAAGGTGAAGATATCCAAGGGGATATTGACTCATACCTCAGCAATAATGATGACTACCTGGAGGATGATTCCATGGACTTCTACACCGATGATGATGATTCCGACTTCATCGATGATGAGTAGATGCACTAGAGCACTATCGTAGGAGTGAGGAGTATCGGTCCCATTGTATCTTAGCTTGCAAAATGGTTCTTAAAACCATCTGTTTTCCTTACGTTGTGGTGTGTGTGTGTGTTTGTATCGTGTGCTTTGCTTGAATGAATGAAAAGAAGTTAGTTGCAAAACCTGAGTCAAACTCAAAGTTTTAGCTTTGAAACCAAAACCATGAACCTTAGAACTTTCCCTCTTACCCCTTTATCTACCTCAATCTTCAGATGACTCGTGCTAACCAAGGAGGGAGCAGCTCATCGCAGGACCCAATGCTGCAGATTCTGGAGACGCTCATTGCATACCGTGAAGCTAGTAGGACAGAGCGCCAAGCTAATCTAGCCACCCTGTAGCAGATCGCCTAGATGGCTCACAATAATCAGAACCATGGAAATCAGGATCATCAGGGATCCAAACTCAAAAACATCTAGAATACCAATCCCCCAATCTTTAGCAAGTCTAAAGACCCATTGGATGCTGATGACTGGTTGCAAACAATGGAGAACAACTTAGAAGTAGCCAGAGTGGATGACAACGAGAAAGTTCTTTTTGCCACCCACTATTTGGCAGGAGATGCAAGAGCATGGTGGAATAGCACCCGCACGATGAACCATGGTCAAGTGATGACATGGAAATCCTTCAAGATCAAGTTTAGCCGCACCCACATGCCGCAGGGTCTAGTCACCAGAATGAGAGATGAATTCAGAGAGTTAAAGAAAGGCAGAATGACTGTAGTGGAGTACCATGACGGATTCTTGTCCCTAGCCAGGTATACACCCGATGAGATCAACACGGAGGCCAAGAAGAAAGAGAGATTCATAAACGAACTGCACGATGAGATGTAGACTGTTCTCGTCAACATCCGTTTCGAGGATCTCGAAGAGCTAGTCGACTCTGCCATTCAGATGGAAGGGAAGATTAATCAAGCAAACGACAACCGCAAACGTTGGATGATGCACCAAGCTAGATCCAGCAGTCACTAGAAGTACTGTCCCAACCCGTCTGCCGGATATGCCCCAAGAAACACTCGACCCCCAATGTCTCGTCCAAGCTACCCCAACCGCAACAGAGGAAATGTGAAGTCCGGAGGTAACAACAACCACCCTGGCAACTCAAGCAATTTCAACCGTGCACCCCCAAGAACAAAAACAACAACAACACTACACCTAGAACTGGAAGCAATGTTGTACCATGGCAGCAAAAGACAAGTCTCAGATCACTTGTTTTGAGTATGGAGTAAAGGATCACTACTCCAATGAGTGTCCCAAGAATATTGCCGCCACTGCCAATGTGAATGCCCCAGCTCAACATCAGCATCGTGTTCAACCCGGAAGAAGATTTGCCCAAGGGAACCCTCACAACCGCAACAAACGTCTCCTCCGCATGAACGCCGAGGAAGCCCAAGAAGCGCCAGATGTAGTGCTGGGTATGTTTTCTGTCAACTCAGTTTTAGCAAGAGTGTTGTTTGATTCTGGAGCATCACACTCATTTGTCACCAAAGAATTTGCATGCACTAGTAAGATTCACCCAACCAACTTGAAGCATGTCATGATAGTTCAAATCCTTGGTTCAACTACAAAAGCTAGAAAATTTTGGAAAGCTGTGCCTATTAGAATACATGGGATAGATTTTTATGCCAATCTAATAGTACTTGGAACCAAAGGTTTGGAATTAGTACTAGGAATGAATTGGATGTCAAAACATAAAGGATTGATTGACTATGCCAAGAAAGCCATCACCATGACCTGTAGCTCTGGAGTCTCAGTATATCTGAAACCTTGCCTCGTCAATTCAAGTGCAACAAGAGTCTAGCCCTACCCACCATAGACCAAGTCAGAGTAGTCTGTGAATACCCCGACGTATTCCCAGATGAATTGCCCGGTATGCCCCCAGATAGGGATATTGAGTTCATTATTGAACTAATCCCCGGAACCGGACCCATAGCCCAGAGACCCTATAGCAGGAACCCCTCAGAGTTAGTAGAATTGAAGAAGCAGCTGGATGCTATGTTGGCAACAGGCTTGATTCAACCAAGCGCATCGCCATGGAGATCGCCCGTGTTATTCGTCGACAAGAAGGATGGAGGCAACCGTTTGTGCACAGATTACAGAAAGCTGAATGACATCACCATCAAAAACAAGTACCCACTGCCAAAGATAGAGGATCTGTTTGATCAGTTGACTGGTGCCAGCGTGTTCTCTAAGATTGATCTTAGGACTGGTTATCACCAACTTAAGATTCGTGCAAGGTATATTCCAAAGACCGCCTTTACTACTCGTTATGGATTGTACGAGTATACGGTCCTGTCTTTTGGATTAACCAATGCCCCTGCTTATTTCATGAATCTCATGAATAAGATCTTTATGAATTTTCTTGATAAGTTTGTCGTTGTGCTTATCGACGATATCCTTATCTACTTGAAGTCAGAAGAAGAGTATGCGTAACATCTGAGAGATTTTGAGTTAGAACTATCCTACCCATGATCTTGAGTTAGCAGCCGTTGTTTGAGCATTGAAAACATGGCGTCATTACCTTATGGGTAATCGCTGTGAGATTTACTCAAATCACAAGATCTTGAAGTATATTTTCACTCAGAAGGAGCTGAATATGAGGCAAAGGAGATGGATAGAGTTAATCAAGGATTATGACCATGACATTCACTATCACCCCGGCAAAGCCAATGTGGTAGTGGATGCTCTTAGCGGATTGCCATGTAGGCTAAACACCATGATCAAGGAGAAGCAACCAAGTTTGCATGAGGAGTTGGAGCAGTTTAGAACTGAGCTTGTTAGCAAAGGATTCTTAGCTAGCATTGAACTTTAACCCACATTGATCAGTCAAATCAAGGAAGCCCAGAAGGGAAATGCAAGTATCGACAGAATCAAACGCCATATTAGTACATGAAAGGTACCTGGATTCATCGAAGATGAAGAAGGAGTTCTGTGGTACAAAGGACATATCTGTGTGCCAGCAGATTCGGAGCTGAAGCCAGTTATCATGCAAGAAGCTCATGATACTCTTTATTCTATCCACCCCCGAGGAAGGAAGATGTATTAGGATTTGAAGGAGCAATTTTGGTGGCACAAGATGAAGAGAGAAATCGGAAGCTACATCGCCAAGTGTGACATCTGTCAGAGAGTCAAAGTGGAACATCAGAGACCCGCAATACTGTAACAACCCCTGCAGATCCCGGAATGGAAATGGGATTCTGTCGCAATGGACTTTATCACCGGTTTGCCTACTTCTAGTAGGGGAAATGACTCTACCTGGGTCAATATTGATAGACTGTCCAAAGTAGCCCATTTTATACCTATCAAAACAACCTACCAGAGTTCGAAGCTAGTAGAGTTGTACATTCCTAGAATTGTTAGTCTACATGGAACCCCCAAGACCATAGTGTCGGATCGGGGAACCCAATTTACCTCGAGATTTTGGCAGAAAGTCCAAGAAGGATTAGGAACCAAGTTGAATTTCAGCATGGCTTATCACCGGCAGACTGATGACAGACTAAAAGAGTCAACCAAATCCTAGAGGATATGTTGAGAGCTTGTGTTTTGGAGTATGGATCAAAATGGGAAGACTGTCTGCCTTTCGCAGAATTTTCATACAACAACAGTTATCAAGCCAGTTTGCAAATGTCCCCATTTGAGTTCCTTTATGGAATAAAGTGTCGCACCCCTTTGAATTGCTCGCAAGTAGGAGAGAGTCAGATTTTTGGACCCGCCATTCTCCGAGAACCTGAGGAGAAGGTTCACAAAGTCCGTGAGCACCTCAAGACCACCCAATCTAGACAGGAGAGTTTTTCTGATGATGACCCACAAGTATAGGGGGTGTATCCTAGTATTTTCAATAAGTAAGAGTGTCGAACCCAACGAGGAGCAGAAGGTGCTGGCTAGTGGTATGGATCAGGAATTCTCTGCAAATACTTAGCAAACGGATTTTAGGGGTTTTCGATAAAGCAAGTAAACAAAGTACGAGTAAATAAAAGACAGTAGAAATAAATGCAGCAAGTGGCCCAATACTTTATAGAGCAAAGGACAAGCCGGTTGTATTACTTAAGATGACCAAACGTTCTCGAGGACACATGGGAAGACTGTCTAGTGCTTTCGCTTCATATAGCTGATTAATCTTCTTTAGCTTGCTAAGTGTTGTGTGGGTGAACCTATGCTAATGTACCGCCCCATCCAAGACTAAATAAATACTTGTGATTAAACCCCTTGCAAACATCCGTAAGTACAAGAAAGTAATTAAGGTAGAAACCTAACCACAGCTTTAAACTCTAAGACCCTTACGTCCCTTGTGCAATGGTTTCCTAACGGGGGTTCAGGTTTCTGTCACTCTGGCAACCACTACGATTAGTAGCCAAATACACAATGCATTCCCCTAGGACCATATAGGTGAAGTGTCATGTAGTCGACGTTCACATGACACCACTAGAAGAAGTACACCACAACTTAAATAACAATCTATTGAATCTTTCTCAACGCAACTCCACTACTAACAACAAGACTTCTCCCATGTCCTCAAGAACAAAACGAACTACTCCCAAGACATCATATGGATCATGATCAGAGATGGAATAATGATGTATAACAATCTGAACATAAACAATAATTCAATGGTTCACTCAATAGCATCAACTACAAAGAGTAATCAACACCGAGAAAGTTTCCCCTATGAACTATGCAAGATTCAACGCAATTGTTGCAGCAATATGGAGATGGTGATGAGGGTGCTGATGGTGATGATGGTGGTGATGATGATCCCGATGAAGTCCAGCTTGATGGTGGTGTTGATGGCAACGATCTTCCCTCTCCGGGAAGGAATTCCCCCGGCAGAAATCTGTCTGCCGGAGAGATCTTTCTCTCTCGGTGTTTTTCCGCCCCGCAGAGGCGGCGGAATCTTTCTGTGGTCGCTCCTCGAGTCTTAGGGTTTCGTGGGGATGATATACGCCAGAGGAGAGAGGCTGGAGTGGGCCAGGGCGGCCACACCACTCCCAGGCGCGGCCTAGGCCTGCCCGCGCCATGGGGTGGTGTGGGCCCCCTGTGGCCCACCTCCACTCCATCTTCTGGCATCCTGAGTCTTTTGGAAAAAATAGAATTTTCCGTATATTTTTTCCCGTATTTTCTGATCTTCGCGAATTTTGCCTCCAAACAGCACCTTTTCCATCAGAATCCTGACTGCAGCGGTCCATGCTCCAAAAGTCATCAACCATACAAAAATAGATGAAATAATATAAATATCACCTCTCAATACGAAATATATCAATGAATAATAGTGAATTAAGACATAGAATAGTGATGCAAAATGGACGTATCAACTCCCCCAAGCTTAGACTTCGCTTGTCCCCAAGCGAAACTGAGCTCAATAAACATGGCCTTAGGTTTATGAAGTGAAGAGTCGATAAAAGAATACGGACAAGAAGCATCACATTCATCCAATACATAGATCATAATAGAAGACAACTCACTATTATATAACTCAACTTGCAATGAGTAAATGAAGCACAATAAGGATACATAAAGTGAATCATAATTGGTAATGGCAAACTTAGCTCTTGGTCGAAGAATAGTTGATAATTTGCTGGAGTTCACAAATAGCTGGTTTTCAAAGAAAGCTTTCAAAGTAGTAAACTTTCAATATAAGAGCAATGTGCAAAACAAGGAACATAAGAAACATGAATGCATAAATCATAATATGAATGAATGAAACACATAAACTCAAAATACTTGCTGAGATAGAAGGGAATAGGTTTATTGACTCAACTGCAAAGTAAAAGAAAGGCCCTTCGCAGAGGGAAGCAGGGATTGCAAGTCTCATAAAGAGCTCCCAAAAATTATGATACTTACTAGCTTTCAGCTCTCATTGCCCCTATCATAGGCATATTTTGGTGATTAAGGTTAAAGTGACACAACTAAGAGGATATGCTTGACAAGTTATAAATTGAAATCTCAAGCCCCTTACTTATGAGTATCGATCCTCATGCTACTCAACTTCAGTCACGAGCAAGCTCTTATCATTGTAAATACATGCGTATCATTGAGAACCGCCAATGGGGTACCCCTTGCACATGACACGGGAGCTATCCCATAATCAAAATGACAAGGCAAGCAGACAGTGAGCATCTCAGCGATCTTTTTATTTGCTATTTCATAGGTTTTTACTGAGGACGCTTCATAGAATGCTCACTATAGTTATGCTGCAAGTTTCCACCATGATTAGGCATGGCTTAGGCTAGCGGCCCAGGCGTTTCTCTAACACACATATAAACTCCATGATCTTACAAGTTCCACTTTTATTTCACACCGCCGCGATCCATAAGCAAAAGAACATGATATCAACTAGGTACAAAGTACCAAATGAAGTGTTGAAAGCGGTCCCCATGATACATGGTTCGGCTAACTTCAACTCATAAAGCGCAAGCATATACGCAACAAAGAAGGACCCAATGGTTCAGGTTTATTAAATGCAAGAAAGTAAAGTGTGCCATCAAGTTCGTGAGAGCTTTAATCATTAATTTTCACATAACCAGTTTAATTTGGGAGGTAGATAAAACAAGAATTTACTTGGAATAGCAATAATGCTACTAGGTAGGTATGGTGGACACAAATGGCATGGGTTTTGGTTTAAAGGAGATGGATGCACGAGAAGAATACCCTCTCAGTATAGGTTTTTGCCTAGCAAGGCTGGGTAGCAAGTACAAAAGTTGAGGGAAACAACCAAACATACAAATGATAAAGACAAACATGCAATCTTCCTTGGAAGCACAAAAGATCTTAACTAGAGAATACTAGACTTATGAGCAAATCAAGAAAGAAAAGATGATTAAATAATTTTTCTCTAGAGTACTACTATCTTTTTCTTTTCAACTCTCAAAAAGGTGTTGCTACTGACCGAGCCAGGTTTGCCAAAACCAACTAAATTAACTCAATGATCCCACAGTGATACCAATACTAACAACAAGATCAATCATATAACCACAAATTGAAAACTAACATAAGCTATGCAAAAGAGTGAATGATAGAACTTCCCATTAATATTCCATAACGGAAACTAAGACCAAGGGATACATATCTAACGAGAGAGGGGACACTTCCATAATACAAACCATACTACATAATAACTCCTCTATTCATGATATGACTCTACTAAAAAGGTAAAAAGATAGAAGATAGTGATATGATACCGCGGCACTCCCCCAAGCTTGGAACAAACCAAGGGGATGCCAAACCTGATGACGAATTACTCCTTCGGTGGTGGTGGTATCCTCTCGATGAGCTCTTTGATCAGATTCCCCAAGTCCTCAATCTCGAAGGTGAGATTACGAATCAGCTGTGAATTTTGCTCAATGTGGCTGATGATCATGTCGTGTTGAGAATTCCAGCTCTTGCTATTCTTTCCCCACTCTTCCTCCTTGAAGTCTTCTTTTCCTGCATGGCTAGAACGAGGCATATCCCAATTGGAGGGTAATTTCTCCTTGGGCATATTCTAGTATTGATGCTCATGGATAAGGGTATGTAAAGGATTCTTGGTGCGTGGAGAAGTTGTCCGTGGAGCCAAACAGTGACGCGGAGGCTTCCCTCCAATTGACATCCGTGCAGTCCTTCTGATCTTGGCAGGGTTTGCCACCACTCCAATGCTTGCAACTGTAGTGCCGGTGTGCGGGTGTTGGCCTTGCTCCTCTTCACCTTCACTCTTGATCTCCTTCTCCTTCCTGGGGTCTTAGAGGTCTTCCTCCACAGGTTCCTTCCCTTTATTCTTGGCGGACACCATTGTGCTTCTAAGCCATCAAAGAGTGTGTCCTGGCAGAAACAAATCGAAACAAAAACACGACGAAAACACGATATACGGACCTCGGGGGATCTGGGGGGGTTATATATTATGAAGTTTCATATCAAAAGGAAGGTACTGGGAGAAAACAAGTCGGAGGCGGAGTCCTGGGTGGCCTCACCACCTGGTGGCATGGCCAGGGGTGGGCCCGCGCCATGGGGTGGTGTGAGCCACCCCGGTTCCAGTTGCATCCCTTTTTCGCATCGTAGCTTTCCATATTGGCTAAAAATTGCAAAAATATAATTGTATGTATTTTCGTGGAACTTTTCTTACCAGAACTGTTACCTAGTTGGAAACGGACTCTGCAGGTCTCTGAATTTGGTATCTAGTCGATTCTTCCGGAGTCACCACTTGAATCATCAATATCATCTTCATACACTTATTACTTGAGTCATAAAACCTTTCTCTTCCTTATTACACCATTGTCTCCACTTTCTGGAAATTTCTTTCACACAAAACTTCACACAGTTCTTATTAGCAACATTAGTATAAGTGAAGTGATAAAACCTTCTGAGTCCAACTTCAACTGAAAACCATCAAAATATAAGCTACTGTAGCAACTCCTTCCAAAAACCCAAAAAGTATTCAAAAAGGAAATCGAATAAAGAAGCAAATGCAAGAGTGGCAAAATCTGCAAAACAGACCAGCAGGTAAAGATCATTTTTTTCGAAAATCTTCTGTTGCTCAAATCAAAAAGTGAAAAACTAAAGAAAGTTAAATAACAACCTGGGGCAGAAGCACTAAAAATTACAGCTCAATCCGACAGACAGATATCTCTTATGAATTTTTACGGTGAAGCACAAAAATCTGTTTCGGGACAGCAACTTCCCCAAATCTTACTTCTCTCTCATTAGAGGTTGATCTTGACACAAAAACCAAACAAAACGGATAAGGAGCGGTTATTACCAAAGTAATAATTTCCAAGACTCAAAGAAACAAAAACAAACTAAAAGAAAAAACAAATTGGGTTGTCTCCCATAAAGCTCTTTCTTTATAGCCATTAAGATGGGCATGATAATTTTGAAGAAGCTCTCATAGGGATATGCATTCAAGTGAAAGAGAGCATTAAGAAGCAAAAACACACACACATTTAAGTCTAACCCACTTCCTATGCAAGGGGATTTTGTAAACAAACAAGTTATTGAAACCAAAGACAACTTGCATAAGAAAGCAAAAGAAGTGCAACATAAAAACTTTCAGCATAAAACGAGGAAACTTGATATTATTGAGATACATAAGAACACTGTTCCCTCTCCCATAGTAACTTTCAGTATCATGCATAAACTTAACAATATAGCTATCGCAAGGACCATCATAGCAATGATCACTTATTCTAACAGAAAACACAGGAATACTAGCTCTCATAACACTACTTTGTGAAACAATATTAGAGGTATCCTTACAAAGGATAGGGTGTCCCTCTTTTTCATATTTAGTAACAAAGTCTTTCACATTTGCTATTATAGGTTACTCAACCATTTGTTTATCAGGTTCAACAGCTTTATTTGTACTTTCATTAACCATACTAGCTATCATAGAATGTTCCCTTACCTTAACTGGGAAAGGCATTTTCTCAATGTAAGGTTTGGGTAAGACATGATCAGCAGTATAAACTTCAGTATTTCTTGCAGGAACACTCTTAGCAACATCTTTATAAGGTTCATGATACTTATTCCACTTCTTTTTAGGCACTTCAATGTAGGAAGAAAAAGCCTTAAAATAAGAAGAAATAGCTTGAGAGTCTAGACCATAAGCATTTTTAATATTTTGAAAGTCATCAGTTCCCATAAAAGATTCAATGCATTCATAATCATAATTTATACCTGACTTTCTACCTTTGTCATTCTCCCAAGCTTCAGCATTGTGTTGAATACGGTCCAGAAGATGCCATTTAGCTTCTTCTTCCATACGAGTGAATGATCCAGCACAAGAGGCATCCAATAAATCTTTGTCATGTAGAGGGAGCCTTGCATAAAAGTTGTTAATAATAATATTGTTGGCGAGCTCATGAATGGGACATTTGAGCATTAGTAACTTCAATCTCCCCCAAGCTTGAGTTGTACTCTCTCCATCAAGAGGCCAAAAATTGTATATTTGATTCCGATCTTTATGAATCTCAGTTGGAGGATAAAACTTTGAATAAAAGAGAGGCACTATTTCCTCCCATTCCAGAGCTTGACCATTCTTTAGTAGCTTATACCATTCCTCAACTCTTCCTTTCAGTGATAATGAGAATAAAGTCTTCTTAGCTTGATCGGTAGTAATACCTGCACACTTGAACAACCCACATAATTTGTGTATAAAGAGTAAATGATCACCGAGATGGAAAGTTCCATCCCCAACATAGTAGTTATCCATAACACGATCAATAATTCTTGTAGGTATTTTGAAAACATCTTTCTCAGCAGGTGGTGGCTTATCTACTACCTTAGCAGTGGTAGTAGCATTACCAAATAAGAAACTCAGCGAATTATCCATAACGAAAATAAAGCAACTAGCAGAAGTAAACAATACTCACAGTAGAAGTTTCCTTTATCAGTTCCACTCTCCAATAGCGATTCACTCCCTGGCAACGGCGCCAGAAAATAGTCTTGATGACCCACAAGTATAGGGGGTGTATCGAAGTATTTTCGATAAGTAAGAGTGTCGAACCCAACGAGGAGCAGAAGGTGCTGGCTAGTGGTATGGATCAGGAATTCCCTACAAATACTTAGCAAACAGATTTTTAGGAGTTTTCGATAAAGCAAGTAAACAAAGTACGAGTAAATAAAAGACAATAGAAATAAATGCAGCAAGTGGCCCAATCCTTTATGTAGCAAAGGACAAGCCGGTTGTATTACTTAAGATGACCAAACGTTCTCGAGGACACATGGGAAGACTGTCAAGTGCTTTCGCTTCATATAGCTAATTAATCTTCTTTAGCTTGCTAAGTGTTGTGTGGGTGAACCTATGCTAATGTACCGCCCCATCCAAGACTAAATAAATACTTGTGATTAAACCCCTTGCAAACATCTGTAAGTACAAGAAAGTAATTAAGGTAGAAACCTAACCACAGCTTTAAACTCTAAGACCCTTACTTCCCTTGTGCAATGGTTTCCTAACGGGGGTTTAGGTTTCTGTCACTCCGGCAACCCCTACGATTAGTAGCCAAATACACAATGCATTCCCCTAGGCCCATATAGGTGAAGTGTCATGTAGTCGACGTTCACATGACACCACTAGAAGAAGTACACCACAACTTAAATAACAATCTGTTGAATCTTTCTCAACGCAACTCCACTACTAACAACAAGACTTCTGCCATGTCCTCAAGAACAAAACGAACTACTCCCAAGACATCATATGGATCATGATCAGAGATGGAATAGTGATGTATAACAATCTCAACATAAACAATAATTCAATGGTTCACTCAATAGCATCAACTACAAAGAGTAATCAACACCGGGAAAGTTTCCCCTATGAACTATGCAAGATTCAACGCAATTGTTACATCAATATGGAGATAGTGATGAGGGTGCTGATGGTGATGATGGTGGTGATGATGGTGATGATGATCCTGATGAAGTCCAGCTTGATGGTGGTGTTGATGGCGACGATCTTCCCTCTTCAGGAAGGAATTCCCCTGGAAGAAATCTGTCTGCCGGAGAGATCTATCTCTCTCGGTGTTTTTCCGCCCCGCAGAGGCGGCGGAATCTTTCTGTGGTCGCTCCTCGAGTCTTAGGGTTTCGTGGGGATGATATACGCCAGAGGAGAGAGGCTGGAGTGGGCCAGGGCGGTCACACCACTCCCAGGCGTGGCCTAGGCCTGCCCGCACCATTGGGGTGGTGTGGGCCCCCTGTGGCCCACCTCCACTCCATCTTCCGGCATCCTGAGTCTTCTGGAAAAATAGAATTTTCCGTATATTTTCCCAGATTTTCTGATCTTCGCGAATTTTGCCTCGAAACAGCATCTTTTCCATCAGAATCCTGACTGCAGCGGTCCATGCTCCAAAAGTCATCAACCATGCAAAAATAGATGAAATAACATAAGTATCACCTCTCAATATGAAATATATCAATGAATAATAGTGAATTAAGACATAGAATAGTGATGCAAAATGGACGTATCAGCTGACAAGAGAAGGAGAGACCTGACTTTCAATGTCGGATATTTTGTGTATGTCATAGTTTCACCATTGAAGGAAACCCAACGTTTTAGTCTGAAAGGAAAGTGAGCCCCCAGATATATTGGACCCTTCAAGATTCTAAATCACCGAGGAGAAGTATCGTATCAACTAGAATTACCAGAGGAGATGTCAGCCATCCACAATGTGTTCCATATCTCATTACTTCACAAATGTCTAGAAGTGCCAGAGAAGACGGAAGTTTTCAAGATAATCGATCACCGAGCCGTTGATATCAACAAGGATCTGACGTATCGTGAAGTGCCCATCCGTATTTTGGAGGAGGCTTACAGAACCACCAGGACCCGGAGTATCAAGTTTCTCAAGATCCAATGGAGCAACCATACTGAAGAATAAGCCACCTAGGAGCGAGAAGATTACATTAGGACTGAGTTCCCAGATCTCTTTAGTTCCTAGTTTTCTTTCTTAAATCTCGGGACGAGATTTTATTTAAGGGGGGAAGGTTTGTAACATCCCAAAACATTAATCCAAGTTAATCAAGATCCAAATCACCCATTTTAGGGTTAACAAAAACTTTTTCTCATTTAAATAATTAAGCATGCATATATGTGTTGCATTAAATATGAATTGTTTTGAATTTCCATCATTGATTGTTCTAATGGTTGTAAAATGACTCTAAGATGAATGCCACATCATCTAGATCATTCCCAAGCAAAAACCAAAGAAAAAGAAATCAAAAAGAATTAAATAAAGGAAATGCTTTTGCCATTTTAATCAACTAGGACACTTTGGGTGTTCCTAGGACTCAATTTCAAACAGAAACAATTGTGGATCTTTACACCCCTTGCTAGTACAAGTTAAGATGTGCCGAGGTCCACTTTGTGATCTTCCAAAAACATTCAAACTCTAAATTTAAATGACAATTAAAAATTGAATCAAGTGTAGGTATCTAGATTACACTATTTCAAAAACCATCCAAATGAACTCCATTTAACAATCCCAAGCAACCAGAGATGCTTAAGCATGTGATAAACCACTCCACCAAATTTCATCTCAAAATTTCAAAATTTGCTTCATGCGGCCATTGTGTCAAACAGGTAGCATGCACAAATTTTTTGCCTAACAAACACTATTGATTGATCAATGCTTTGTCGAGTATTTGGCCTTCATTTGGTCCCCTTGTCTACCCTAACTCTAACCAGCCCCTAAATAAATTACTAACCGGCCTAGAGCAGTAGTGCCGCGTCGTCCGTTTTTGGTTACCGCGGGCCGAACGTGGGCAACGCTCCCAGACCGCGTCGCGCCGTTCCAGCACCACCACTAGCTCCGCCCACCCCTACCGCACTCCCCTGTGCACTCCACGGCCACAGCCAGCCCCTAGACCACCTCCACTCGATCGCGCCCATGCCTCTCTGGACCGCGCCAGAGCACGCCCGAGCGCTGACCGTGCCAGAGCGCCAAGCGCCGCGCCTCAACCACAACTCGTGCGCGCCGCTCCGCCTTGACCAACTCAACCCACCAGACATGCCCGTACACCGCCGCGCGACCCACAGTCGTCGAGAACCACATCGAGCACCGCTCGTGTCTCTTAGAGCACGAGACGCGCCCGTCCATTAGCCACCGTCCGCCTATGCCGCCCATGCCGATAGCACCCTGTATCGTCGTCACCGACGAGCTTGCCGTCGCCCCCTCGGTCCCCTCCTCGAGCCTATATAACGAGGCCTTCCCCAGCCTCAATCGCCACACCACTCCACTCCCCTCTCAGCACCAGTCTTTCCCCACCTCTCGCCGGAGCAGCTCGAGCAGCTAGCCGCCAAAATTTCACCACAGGCAGCCGCAGTAGAGGAGGAGACGCTGCCGTCGGTTTCTTCCACCCCAGCCTCTGCCACGACTTTGCCTGAGCCCGCCGTTGTCGAATCGTTCGTTTGCCCGCCTCGCCGCACTCGCTGGAGCCCTGGTACACCCTCACTGCACCCCCGCCGTGTAGCTAGGTTTCCGTCTTGCCGACGACGTGTTCGTCGTCGACGACGACCGTGAGCCGTTGATCTAGTTCTAATCCTACAATCCACAATGCCCCATACCGCTTCGCGTTTAATGAGCCACTGACTAGCGGGACCCCCATGTCAGCAGTCCTCAGCATCGTGGAGTGAATCTGGGCCGGCCCAATTAGTTTCCCGCCTAAGCCCTATGATTCAAATTAGATTTTTTCTTTTTAGACTTAAAATTAGTTCTGTCCCTTAGTTTAAAAATCAATTCAGGGAGTTTTATAAATCCAAATTAGGTGATTCCAATTTTGTTGGAAAGCTAGTTAAAATCTCTATCCAAGCCCGTTGGATTTAAATCATTTAGAGTTAGAGATGTCTCCTAGCTAAATTAACAATACAGAATATTTTTCACATTCAAAAATCTTTCTAAAATCAACCATAAAAGCTTTTGAGTTGATTCAAACAATAAAAAATCACATTTAACCATACATATCTGAATATGTAATAATATTAAGGATTGCATGAAGTGACTTTGGACTAGTACCAAAATAATGCTATGTAGGCATTTCTAGTCACTTTAAATCATTAAATATTAAACTTAAACTTATTAAAATGTGATCCAACCTTTAAATCACATTCCCATATGTTAGAATATGTGGTGATGACATGTTTCCACATGATCCCATATTTTAATTGGAGGATATTAAATCTTAGTTAATTTCAATGAGTAGAAATTACTTTTCTCAAATAAAATAAATAAAACTAGTTTATTAAACCTTGTGATATTTTTGATGATACTAGATCATAAAATGTGTCCCTTAGTGTGCTAAGTTGACTAGTTAAGTATTGTTTGGTGATTGTGTATTCCATATGTATTTATAGACGATAGTACCGACCAAGCTTTCGAGGAGGAGGAGTTCTACCCCGAGGAAGAGGAAGAGAATTTCAACCACTACACTACCCAAGGCAAGCTATTATTGGCAATCTAACACTTGCAAGTATTATACCTAGCAAGCCATCATTAACAATGCAAGCTAACCCTTGCAAGCTTGATAACCTAAGCCAATACATTAGGCATTCTTTGGTTATACCCCTTTTTAGTTTTAGCATCCCAAGTCTTGTTTACAAGCTTTACTTGCTTTTACTTTACCAAAGTCCTTTACTTTATTTATAGATAGCATAAAGAGTATAAAACTTGACCTATTTAGTTGGAAGTAGATGTTATTCTATGGCATGAGATTGATCTTAGCATCCCACATTAGTGAACACGCTTAACTTAGTGATTAGAGCCAAAACAGAAACTTGATCAGTTTAGATGGGAATACTTGGTGAAAATGACTTGTGAAAACCTTGGAATGATGAGTAATTATATTGAGATGTTTTGACAGGTCTTGAGAAACACAAATGGTTTAGGATGATGAAAATGTTGAGGCATGAGCCTTAGCCCTTTTATAAAAACTGATGGTTGGGTTCGGATGCGATACCATTCCAATTTTACCGTAACCACAATACTTGAATTGGGTAAGGCTTTAGCCGGAAGTTTATATGCATTAGTATTAGTTCCCACGCGGGAGAGGTTTGAGCTGAGGCTACATCTCAATGTTGTCCACCTATGCAGTGCCCAGGAAGACATATTGTCATGGATGGGAGGCCAAGCTCATAGGAGAGGTGCTTATACTAGGGTGTGTAAAGGAAAGGTTATGTTTGATTATCTGCATACTAAGTATGATGATTCAGGGTTATCCCTGACAGATGTATCAAACCTTGTGGTGAAAGTGTACCACCTCTGCAGAGTGTCAAACTATTCGAATAGCCGCATCCGCGGTTATGGACAGTTGGAGTGGCCATACTGTTCCATTCTCAGATGTTTTCAAAATGACTTATGAAATTGATTGTGACATGACTTGACCACAACAGAGTTGTGACTATGACAACTAAGTTCCCACTTAGGTGTTTTCAAACTTTATTTTATCTTTCTTTGTCTCTGAACTCAGCTTAGGTTTCAAACTAAACTTTACAAATAAACTTAGAGTTAGCATTCCTATTAGAAGTATCTTACTTGTGAGTGATAGTTTTACGAGTACTTAAAGAGTACTCATGGCTTTTGTCCCTGGCTATTCCCATGGCCAGACTATGAGGGGGACTACCCTGAAGGAGGACAGCAGGATGCCTATGACAACTAGGATCATCTCCCATCGTCAGCATTGCCTGTGATCCTGAAGATGGACCCCACCGCTACGCTTATTATTTATTCCGCTGCTTGTTGTATTAAGACTGGATCATGAGATCCTTTATTTGTGTAAGACCTTATTATGGTTTGTAATGGATGATGTACTGTGATATCCAATCTGTTATGTCTCGCAAAAATAGTAATCCTGGGATTGCGATATATGGCATAACAGGCATCTGGGATTAAAACTCCGGGTGTTGATAGACTCCAAATGTGGTTAATGAAAGAATAAACATTTCAATTACAATGGTGGTTCCATATGCGGTTTGTGAAAAGAACACACATGCAATGGCTCTAGCTGTGGTTAATGAGAAGAACACACATGCAATAACATTGGTGGATCCATAGATGGATTGTGAAAATAACACACATGCAATGAACTCTGGTGGATACATGTGTGGTATCTGAAAAGTGTTGGGTCCACAGCATAGAAAACAAAATTTTCCTACGATGTGAACTACACGCCAAGATCTATCTAGTAGGTACAAAGCAATGGGTGGACATACATCCAACGAGAACTTACCCTCGAAGAACAAGTTTTGTTAACGAGTAGGAACTCGTGGTTGATGTAGTCGTACACTAGCCGATCTCAAGATTGTGAGGAAGTCCAGCAGGTCCGGCTCCAGCACGTCCATCGGATCCACCAACAGCGGTGCTAGACTTGGTGGTGCTGGAGGTGGATCCGATGGACATGCTGGAGCCGGACCTGCTGGACTTCCTCACAATCCGTAATCGCACACACGTCTGGTACCCCGACAACCTCCGTCCCTCGCTCCAGAAAAGCAGCGGAAGCAGCAACTCCTTTCCAGATAAAGCCACCGGGAACATTATCTCGCTAATCCGAGACCATGGGGAAATAATACTAGAGGGGGAGAGAGATCCTTCACAAGGAGGTGTTTTTGAGAAGTG
This sequence comes from Avena eriantha, assembly GCA_910589775.1. NCBI lineage: Eukaryota > Viridiplantae > Streptophyta > Magnoliopsida > Poales > Poaceae > Avena > Avena eriantha. Next base: position 106,724,013 of record OU342745.1, read on the forward strand.
AGGAGAGGGTGGCCTTTTATAGGAGGAGGGGGGTGCCCGTCCTTCATGGCCAGCGCATGGAGGAGCTGTCTCTTCACCTCCTCCATTCATGTGGTGGTAACCCCTCCACATTAAAATGCCTCTTCACATTCCCTTTTAAAGTCTCCACTTTAAATGCATTAAATTTCTCCAAATTTAATGCTCTCTCATTTAATAAAACTCTTTTATTATTTTTATTCGGAATTTTTTGTTAATTACTTTAATTAAAACATTCACATAAAACCCCCTACAACATTTCAATATTACATGCAGAACCAATTTCAGCAATTTCACCCGAAACAGTTTCGGTGTCTATTGAAATAATTCCAACGCTTTCTTAAATCTTTATCTGAAACATATTTGCTCCAAATGGTGTCGGTATCCCTTAAGTGTGTCACCCTACGGTTCGCGAATAATGCAGACATGATCGAGACCCCTCTCCGATCAATAATCAGCAGCGGGACCTGGAGATCCGTACTGACTCCTACACATTCAACGATGACTTCTGTGATCGTGAGAACCTTTAACGCTTGTAACTAAATCCCTTTGTCTCGCGATATATTACATGTACGAGATTCGATCATCGTATCTCCATACCTAGTTTGATCTCGTCACCGACATGCACTCTTTTCTCGTTCCCGTGATATAACATTCTAGTGATCACATCACTTGCTTGCAAGCTATCTTAATGTGATATCACCGAGAGGGCCCAGAGTATATCTATCCGTCATCGAGATTGAAAAATTCCACTCTTGATCCATGAGCCTCAACATAACACCTTTGTAGAACCGAACCCACCTTTATAGTCACCCTGTTACGGTGTGACGTTTGGTGTTATCAAGATACTCTTCTGGTGTTAGCAATTAACATGATCTCATGGTCTAAGGACTAAGATTACTTCGTATGATGTTATAGTAATATAAACATAATCACTTGATCATAATGCTATACTTCGGATGAATGTTCATCACATCATTCCACCAATGTTGTGTCCTCGTTATTAACAACATCCAATGTCCATGATCAGGAAACCTTGATCATCTTGTTAATCAACGAGCTAGTCTATAAGAGAGGCATAACTAGGAACCCTTTTTGTTTACTAAACACACATGTATTGATGTTACCGATCAATGCAATTATAGCATGCAAAATAAACATTTATCATAAACATGGAATAAGATAATAACAACTTTATTATTGCCTCTCGGGCATATTCCCTTCTGCCTCCCACTTCCACTAGAGTCAATAATCTAGTTTGAAAAACTTTGCGTATTGAAAACCTATGGCTTTCTGGTGTTGCATATACGCGATTGCTAGTGGTTAACATAATCTCCGGATATGACAGTTTTAGGTCCGTGTGTATTTGCATGTCTTTACGTCTCTACGCATCACTCATTCTCAAATGAGATGGCATTGTATAAATTTGGTCCTTTGGTGAGACCTTTAGTTCGTTCGGCTCAAAATATGTTGATATTATTGTCACACAATATATCTTCATAGTATTAGCCCACTTTGAACCACACCTAGTTTGATAACAAACTACTTAACACAAATGCCCTCCTTTGCTGCTACTATAGCAGTTATATACTTAGCCTTTTGTTGTAGTATCCGTCACAATGTCTCAACTTTGGAACTCATCCATATCCATCATGGAACATCCTTTCCATTACATTGTGCCACCCATAGTCTAAATTGAGATAAATTTAATTTGTATCTTGTTACAAAGCTAGTATCAATGTAACACTTTACAATGAACTACCTTTAACTATTTGTCACTTATACATTATATATTCTTAGTTCTTCCAAAGCTCATAAGAATATCTTTACTATCGTCCAATGATCATCTCATGAATCATTCTGGTATGTGCTCATAACATTTAGAGCATAGGACATTATGGATATATGCATATCATGGTATAATCGATCAAAATCTTCATGTGATTTTACTCACCAAGTGTTGAAACACTTGAATTTTGATACAATCCTTTCCATGTAGCAAGAACATTTCTTGTTGTTTCCATACTGAACCCTTTCAATATCTCATATATGTATGTCTCGCGCAACCATATTAGCGCCTTAATCTATCCATATAGATACTGATGCCTAATATTCCGGTTTTACCCAAGTCTTTCATCGAAATCTTATATTAATAAAATTCTTAACTTGTGTCAATACAAGATACATCATTTCCAATCAAAAATATGTCCTCTACATAATGTATTAGAAATATGTCCCAGCGCTCCCACTTAATTTCTTGCAAATGCAAGCATCTTCATCATTTCCAATGAATTTAAACTCTTTTAACAGTTTCATCATGGTGAAGATTCCAACTCCGCTATGCTTACTTCAACCATTGAAGTTTGCATGCCCTTTTAGCACCCTTTGAATTAACGAAACCCTTTGGACCGTGTCATGTACACGTCCTAGGTAACCGTTCTATTAGAAGAACATTGTTTTGTTTATTTAATTACCATATACCAAATTATATGTAGTGGTTGCTACATTAATCCGTCAAGACTAAATATCTCTATGAAAGATCAAATCTTGTCATAGTCAACTCCTTGAACATTGTCGTAAACTTCTTTCCCACATGTTGACTATTTCATAGATGTTAAACATCCATGTCTTATTTCTTATAGATCCAAACACGACTGATAGGCTTCACTCCTTTCCGGAGGGTCTTCCAAGTTCAGAAACATGATTTCTCGTGTATGGATACTATCACGGATTCTATGACTTCTAGTCATTTTATGGAGTCAGGGCCCATCATCGCTTCTTTGCATGTAGTCGGTTCATCATTGTCAAAAAAATAACGACATGCTTATCAAATCTTACTATTTGATTCTTACCGACCCACACGGTTCTATAGGAAATCTAATCTCCGAGATCACACCTTTTGTAATCATGAGAGCCATGAGCATTGTGGCCGCCACCGGGACACTTTACGGCGCTGCGCTACTTAGCACATATAGCTAAGGTTCAACAACCTTAGCAAAGTTCTGTTGTCGTCCCACTTAACTTTTTGATGAAAAATTGCTTCTCAAGAAACTTGACTTTCCAAGTAACAAACTCTTTTGTCCTTGGTGTTATGGAGAAATTTCCAACAAATTCTTTGGGATAACCTACAAATACGTGCTTATCCGACTTTGGTTGTAAACATTTTACTTATGCATAGCATACCAAAATTTAAGAAAAGACAATTCGGGTTTTATCCCAAACCATAACTCATATGGTGTCATTTCAATGGATCACGATGGTGATCTTTTCAGTGTAAAAGCGGTAGTCTCTAAAGCTTCAGTCCTTAAAACATAATGGCAGTTTTATAAATGACACCTTTGATCGTACCATGTCAAACATGGTTTTATTTCATCTCTCGAACATACCATACTCCTGTGGTTTATCGGGAAATCCAAATTCATGGAACAATTCCTCAAATCTTAGGTGTTTTGCTAAACATGTAAATCAAATATCTTCCTTTATGATCGAATCATAAACTATTTATTTTCTTGTTACAATGTTTTTCCACTTCATCTTGAAAGTCTTTGAACAACTTTCAAATGTTTCATACTTCTTCCTTATTAAGTAAATATACAGATATATTTACTCAAATTTTCGAAGAAAGCATACGAAGGAAAAAAGATCCATCGCATATTGCTACATAATGGACTATGCACATCATCATGCACAATTTCCAATAAGCTAGTCATTCGTTCCTCTTTGGCCTATGAACGGAGTTTCAATTATCTCGAGGAAAGTCTCACATGCGTCAATTGATCAAAATCAAAGACTCCAAAAATCCATCAACATGGAGTTTCTTCATGTTTTCTTTCCAATATAATGTAAACAACGATGTCACTTCATAAGTGATCTTTCAATCATTTGTCTTAGGACATTTTAGCACTAGTATTTATGGATGTGATTTCTCCCACTAGACTTGTAAAAGTTCATCCATCCTTTATGGAATATGGTAATTATTTGAACAACCATTGTTCTCGTAATACCGGAACAAAATAACAATTATTAAAACAAATCTTGAAGGCTAGGTTTGACGACAACGAAAAACACAATAACACTTTATTTGTTCTCGATGATCATCATCACTTATTCTCTTGCTAGTTACTTAGGCCGTTGCAGTTCATGAATTGCGTTGTCCTATATGACACTTCATACCAACCAATTCGGTATCCAATACCTAAGAACCACATTGTTTAACAAGCAAGGAATACAGCCATAACATGTATATCTTCTATATACCTAAGTTGGACATCTCCAACCTTTTATTTTCTGCCAAATATTTTATAGATTCTCTTTCAGCAATTCCTTTTCTTTTTAAAAGAATCTATCAAAATCAATAGTGGTGTCATCAACATGACACATGGTACAAAGCTTGTATTTAGTCAAATACTAATACCTTTGGACTTGCACTTTCAAGTGGATCACCATCATCAAATGTTTGGCATTCTTTCAAAAATCCATTCTTTAGTAATCTATTAGTGTAGTAAACATTTTATTTACATCTTCTATTCATCCTTATCATGACAACTTTCATGATCAAGCTACTATAGCCTATAAGGAAGAATCGCGAGTATAATATCAATTCCCAAAACCTTTTTGGTAGATTAGGACGCCTAGCGTCTCCAACCTAATTCTCATACAATATGAGAACATGTATTTCGCTAAATTATACTCTATCATAATGCAACCAAAAACATTGTTTTAGATATCACAATATCTTTCACACATGATGGTTTCTGAAACAATTTTCAGCTCCAATATAATCTTGATATTAAAATAACTTTTGAATATCAATAATCATGGAGGCAAACATGATACTTTAGATACTAACATTGGAATTCTTACTCTTGATTTAATACTACTTATTAAACTTCATGGAGTAAATAGAGTTTGCTGAAAGTTTGCAATAGGACTTATAAACTTTAAATTGACATTCAAAACAATACGATACCAGTTCGTAAAGTAAATATCTAGAATTCTATAGTTCTATTATCTCAAATAAAAACTAAGCATAAGGTAGAAAACGAATGCCAATGACTACAACAAACTATGAAAATTCACTTTGATTTAATTTATGACAAATTCGATTCGACTAATCCAAATTAGAAATGAACTCCCACTCAAAAACGACATCCCTCGTGCCTTTTTGGTGATTACATGAACCAAATCCACTACACCAAGTCCGATCATCATGTGAGTTGATGTAGCTTCAAAGGAGAGCATCTATATGGGCATCATATCAACTATATGACTCATGCTTAACCTTTCGGTCCGTTTTCCGAGGCCATATCTGTATATGCTAGGCTCGCCAAGTAAGACCCTTAGTACTCGCATGTGTAAAATTGGCTTACACCCGTTTGTATGAAAGCGTAGAGTCGAGTACACCCGATCATCACGTGATGTCTCGAAACACGATTCATAAAATGGTGCATACTTAAGGAAGAACACATTTTATCTTGATATTTAAATGAGGGATCATCTTATAATGCTACCAAAAGCGCCAAACTAGTAGTATAAGATGCTAACATCTAATGTGTAAAGTGAGATGATATGGTCCATGCATTTGATCTCTATCATTTGCATCGTGGTATGATCTCTATCATTCCTTTGTGTGTAAGGCCAAGGTCTATGGAACTTACACGTTAAGTGTGTTGTAAGAGTATCTATCATACATCTACTTACAACAATACCATATCAATACACTAGCCTAGCAACGATCTAAACTAGACGCCTCTAATTTATCAATTGCAAGTTTTACGTGGCTTAGGGCTTTCGGAGATAGAACCGTTCTTACCTACGAACATGAACCACAACAAGGATAACCAAGTTATTAGCAACTCGTTGTAAATCAGATATTGACTATAGTAGGAGAGACAGACACCCGCCAGCCACTTATGAAAACAAGTTGCATGTCAGTCGTGGAACCGGTCTCATGTACGATGACATGTAAGATTGGTCCGGGCCGCTTCATCCCACTATGCCACCAGTATCCAAAATACATAGAAGATGCAATAACATGATCATCATCGCCCACATATAAACATATGTGTACTACCTGTGCAAAGCACCTACGCATAGATCAGGCTCTGATACCACTGTTGCGTCCGCAGCATAGAAAACAAAATTTGCCTACGATGTGAACTACACGCCAAGATCTATCTACTAGGTACAAAGCAACGGGTGGACATACATTCAACAAGAACTTACCCTCGAAGACAACGAGTTTTGTTAACGAGTAGGAACTCGTGGTTGATGTAGTCGTACACTTGCCGATCTCAAGATCGTGAGGAAGTCCAGCAGGTCCGGCTCCAGCACGTCCATCAGATCTATCTCCAGCACCACCAAGTCCAGCACCGCAAAGCAGCGGTGCATCCATGATCGCACACACGTCTGGTACCCCGACAACCTCCATCCCTCGCTCCAGCAAAGCAGCGGAAGCAGCAACTCCTTTCCAGATAAAGCCACCGGGAACATGTATCTCGCTAATCCGAGACCATGGGGAAATAATACTAGAGGGGGAGAGAGATCCTTCACAAGGAGGTGTTTTTGAGAAGTGAGGAGAGGGTGGCCTTTTATAGGAGGAGGGGGTGCCCTCCTTCATGGCCGGTGCATGGAGGAGGTGTCTCTTCACCTCCTCCATTCATGTGGTGGTAACCCCTCCACATTAAAATGCCTCTTCACATTCCCTTTTAAAGTCTCCACTTTAAATGCATTAAATTTCTCCAAATTTAATGCTCTCTCATTTAATAAAACTCTTTTATTATTTTTATTCGGAATTTTTTGTTAATTACTTTAATTAAAAAACATTCACATAAAACCCCCTGCAACATTTCAATATTACATGCAGAACCAATTTCAACAATTTCACCCGAAACAGTTTCGATGTCTATTGAAATAATTCCAGCGCTTTCTTAAATCTTTATCGGAAACATATTTGCTCCAAATGGTGTCGGTATCCCTTAAGTGTGTCACCCTACGGTTCGCGAATAATGCAGACATGATCGAGACCCCTCTCCGATCAATAATCAGCAGCGGGACCTAGAGATCCGTACTGACTCCTACACATTCAACGATGACTTCTATGATTGTGAGAACCTTTAACGCTTGTAACTAAATCCCTTTGTCTCGCGATATATTACATGTCCGAGATTCGATCATCGGTATCTCCATAGCTAGTTTGATCTCGTGACCGACATGCACTCTTTTCTCATTCCCGTGATATAACATTCTAGTGATCACATCACTTGCTTGCAAGCTATCTTAATGTGATATCACCGAGAGGGCCCAGAGTATATCTATCCGTCATCCGGATTGACAAATTCCACTCTTGCTCCATGAGCCTCAACATAACACATTTCTAGCACTGAACCTACCTTTATAGTCACCCTGTTACGGTGTGACGTTTGGTGCTATCAAGATACTCTTCTGGTGTTAGCAATTAACATGATCTCATGGTCTAAGGACTAAGATTACTTCGTATGATGTCATAGCATTATAAACATAATGACTTGATCGTAATGCTATACTTCGGATGAATGTTCATCACATCATTCCACCAATGTTGTGACCTCGTTATTAACAACATCCAATGTCCATGATCAGGAAACCTTGATCATCTTGTTAATCAGCGAGCTAGTCTATAAGAGAGGCATAACTAGGAACCCTTTTTGTTTATTAAACACACATGTATTGACGTTTCCGATCAATACAATTATAGCATGCAAAATAAACATTTATCATAAACATGGAATAAGATAATAACCACTTTATTATTGCCTCTCGGGCATATTCCCTTCAGTCTCCCACTTGCACTAGAGTCAATAATCTAGTTTGAAAAACTTTGCGTATTGAACACCTATGGCTTTCTGGTGTTGCATATACGCGATTGCTAGTGGTTAACATAATCTCCGGATCTGACAGTTTCAGGTCCGTGTGTATTTGCATGTCTTTGCGTCTCTACGCATCACTCCTTCTCAAATGAGATGGCATTGTATAAATTTGGTCCTTTGGTGAGACCTTTAGTTCGTTCGGCTCAAAATATGTTGATATTATTGTCACACAATATATCTTCATAGTATTAGCCCACTTTGAACCACATCTAGTTTGATAACAAACTACTTAACACCAATGCCCTCCTTTGCTGCTACTATAGCAGTTATATACTTAGCCTTTTGTTGTAGTATCCGTCACAATGTCTCAACTTTGGAACTCATCCAAATCCATCATGGAACATCCTTTCCATTACGTTTTTGCCACCCATAGTCTAAATTGAGATAAAATTAATTTGTATCTTGTGACAAAGCTAGTATCAATGGAACACTTTACAATGAACTACCTTTAACTATTTGTCACTTATACATTATATATTCTTAGTTCTTCCAAAGCTCATAAGAATATCGTTACTATCATCCAATGATCATCTCATGATTCATTCTGGTATGTGCTCATAACATTTAGAGCATAGGACATTCTGGATATATACATATCATGGTATAATCGATCAAAATCTTCATGTGAATTTACTCACCAAGTGTTGAAACACTTGAATTTTGATACAATCCTTTCCATGCAGCAAGAACCTTTCTTGTTGTTTCCATATTGAACCCTTTCAATATCTCATATATGCATGTCTGGCGCAACCATATTAGCGCCTTAATCTATCAATATAGATATTGATGCCTAATATTCCAGTTTTGCCAAAGTCTTTCATCGAAATCGTATTTTAATGAAATTCTTAACTTGTGTCAATACAATATACATCATTTCCAGTCAACAATATGTCCTCTACATAATGTATTAGAAATATGTCTCAGCGCTCCCACTTAATTTCTTGCAAATGCAAGCATCTTCATCATCTCCGATGAATTTAAACTCTTTTAATAGTTTCATCATGGTGAAGATTCCAACTCCGCTATGCTTACTTCAACTATTGAAGTTTGCATGCCCTTTTAGCACCCTTTGAATTAACGAAACCCTTTGGACCGTGTCATGTACACGTCCTAGGTAACTGTTCTATTAGAAGAACATTGTTTTGTTTATTTAATTACCATATACCAAATTATATGTAGTGGTTGCTACATTAATCCGTCAAGACTAAATATCGCTATGAAAGATCAAATCTTGTCATAGTCAACTCCTTGAACATTGTCGTAAACTTCTTTCCGACATGTCGACTATTTGATAGATGTTAAACATCCATGTCTTATTTCTTTATAGATCCAAACACGACCGATAGGCTTCATGCCTTTCCGGAGGGTCTTCCAAGTTCAGAAACATGATTTCTCGTGTATGGATATTATCACGGATTCTATCACTTCTAGTCATTTTATGGAGTCAGGGCCCATCATTGCTTCTTTGCATGTAGTAGGTTCATCATCGTCAAAACAATAACGACTTGCTTATCAAATCTTACTATTTGATTCTGACCGACCCACACGGTTCTATAGGAACTCTAATCTCCGAGATCACACCTTTCGTAATCATGAGAGCCATGAGCATTGTGGTTGCCACCGGGACACTTTCCGGCGCTGCACTACTTAGCACATATAGCTAAGGTTCAACAACCTTATCAAAGTTCTATTGTCCTCCCACTTAACTTTTCACGAAAAATTCCTTCTCAAGAAACTTGACTTTCCAAGTAACAAACTCTTTTGTCCTTGGTGTTATGGAGAAATTTCAAACAAATTCTTTGGGATAACCTACAAAGACGTGCTTATCTGACTTTGGTTGTAAACATTTAATTATGCATAGCATACCAAAATTTAAGAAAAGACAATTCGGTTTTTATCCCAAACCATAACTCATATGGTGTCATTTCAATGGATCACGATCGTGCTCTTTTCACTGTAAAAGCGGTAGTCTCTAAAGCTTCAATCCTTAAAACATAATGGAAGTTTTATAAATGACACCTTTGATCTTACCATGTCAAACATGGTTTGATTTCATCTCTCGAACATACCATACTCCCGTGGTTTATCGGGAAATCCAAATTCATGGAACAATTCCTCAAATCTTAGGTGTTTTGCTAAACATGTAACTCAAATATCTTCCATTATGATCGAATCATAAACTCTTTATTTTCTTGTTATAATGTTTTTCTACTTCATCTTGAAAGTCTTTGAACAACTTTCAAATGTTTCATACTTCTTCCTTATTAAGTAAATATACAGATATATTCACTCAAATTTTTGAAGAAAGCATATGAAGGAAAAAGATCCATCGCATATGGCTACATAATGGACTATGCACATCAGCATGCACAATTTCCAATAAGCTAGTCATCTGTTCCTCTTTGGCCTATGAATAGAGTTTCAAATATCTCGAGGAAAGTCTCACATGCATCAATTGATCAAAATCGAAGACTCCAAAAATCCATCAACATGGAGTTTCTTCATGTTTTCTTTCCAATATAATTTAAACAACGATGTCACTTCATAAGTGATCTTTCAATCATTTGTCTTGCGACATTTTAGCAATAGTGTTTATGGATGTGATTTCTCCCACTAGACTTCTAAAAGCTCATCCATCCTTTATGGAATACGGTAATTATTTGAACAACCATTGTTCTCGTAATACCGGAACAAAATAACAACTATTAAAACAAATCTTGAAGGCTAGGTTTGACGACAACAAAAAAACAATAACTCTGGTGGATCCATATGTGGTTTGTGAAGAGAACACACATGCAATGAACTCTGGTGGATCCATATGTGGTCTGTGAAAAGAATAGACATGAAATGAATATATATGTGGTTAATGAAAGAATAGACATTTCAATGACAATGGTGGTTCCATATGTGGTTTGTGAAATGAGATTTTCACTCTCTCTCGGTCACAAATCTCACAAAATCCCAAACGTGTGCTCACGCTGGGTGCTACGCACTGATTGGCTGACACAGATGTAACGCGGATCGTCTCCACCAACCGTTGATCCTATGTGATCCAACGGGCAGCATAACCCCTCCCTTCTCCACTTTTTTTATGCATGGTCTATCTGTGCCACCTCTCTATCCGTGCCACCGATACTTTACCTCCATAAACAAGTGAAAATCCATCTATCTAAATAAAATAAATGATCATATTTCGAAGAAGCTATGATCTTCATCTTCCGGTTCGTCCTCGTCTTCGTCAACGCCATGGTCCCTGCCATCGCCGCTGTTGGTGTCCTCCTCTGATGACTCGACACCGCCCCCTTCGTCGAATAAGTACGCTATCTCCTCATCGAAGTCCTCCTCCTGCTCCTCTTCGTAGTCCCATGGGTCCACGTCACTCTCCTTCGCTTTTGCCTCCAACTAATTGATGAACGCCTCCTCTTCTTCCTGGTCTTCTTCTCGTTCCTCTTCTTATCCGTACTCGCTGGTGCAACACGCGCCCCCGTCCTGGCTGCTGCTTTGCGCTTGTCCGCCGCGGCAGGTACCTGATGACCCACAAGTATAGGGGTGTATCGCAGTATTTTTGAGGGAAGTGAAACCCAATTTATTGATTCGACACAAGGGGAGCCAAAGAATATTTATAAGCCTTAACAACTGAGTTGTCAATTCAGCTGCACCTGGAAACAATCTTGCTCACAGCAGTTTATCAGTAGCAACCGTTTTATGGTAGCAATAGCAAAGTAACAGCAGTAGTAAAAGTAAGACAGTAGTAACAATAGCAGTAAACAGTATGATTAAAATGCGGTAGGCATAGGGTTGGATGGATGGGCGTTACATGGACAAGACAATTCACATGGCGATCAAGACATAGGGCAATTGCAGATAAATAAGGCAAAGCATCAGAGTACTAGATAATCATAGGCATGTGTTCCATATATAGTCATATGTGCTCGCAACGAGAACTTGCACAACATCTTTTGTCCTGCTAGCCCATTTGCAGCGGGGCCTCAAGGGAACTACTGGAAATTAAGGTGCTCCTTTTAATAGAGCACCGGAGCAAAGCATTAACACTCCGTGAACACACATGATCCTGACATCAAAGCCATAACCTCCGGTTATCCCGATTGTTGTCACTTCCGGGCCATTGGTTCCGGACAATAACGTGTGTATACAACTTGCAGGCAAGACCATAAAAAATACTATCATAATGAATCAGTAACATGTTCAGATCTGAAATCAATGCACTCGGGCTCTAATGACAAGAATTAAGCATAGCAAGTTGCAGCAAAGTCAAATAGCACTAATAATAGATACTAGGCACCATGCCCTAACAATTTGATGCCATTACATGAACAATCTCATCCAATCCCTACAATCCCCATAGCCTACCGCGTGGGATTACTCACTAATAGATGGGGGAAACATGGATGGTCGATGGAGAAGTGATGGTGATGATGATGGCGATGATCTCCTCCAATTCCCCGTCCCGGCAGGGTGCCAGAACGGAGTTTCTGGTGCTGATTCGCGGAATCTGGTGGTGGTGGCGAAGCAGAACTCTTTCTAGAAAAACGTCGAACCCCCCTTGGTTTTTAGGTCAAGAGGCAACTTATAGGCAAAGAGGGAGGCCGAGGGGGTAGCCGAGGCGGCCACACCACCCCTAGGCGCGGCCTGGCCTGGCCCGCGCGGCTAGGTGGTGTGGGCCCCTCGTGGCCCTACTCCGTCTCGTCTTCTAGCTCTATGAGTCTTCTGGTGAAATAGGATTTTTGTCATATTTTCTGGTATTTTTCCTGATAGTTGATTTTCTGCACAAAAACTAGACACCAAGGTAATTCTGTTGAAAACAGCGTCAGTTTGTGTTAGTTGTATCCAAATCACACAAGTTTAGAGGAAAAACAATAGCAAAAGTGTTTGGGAAAGTAGATACGTTTTGGACGTATCAACTCCCCCAAGCTTAGCTTATTTCTTGTCCTCAAGCAATTCAGTTGAAAACTGAGTGCGATAGAAGAAATTTTCATGAACACATTTGCTTCATCAGATGTATATATTGTCAGCATATGATCAACTACTCAGGCAATTCATAATAAAGAGTATGCTACTAAGTTTACTTAATAGTCATTGCAAGCTATGAAGAGATTCCAACTAAAAAATAATAAGTAGCACGAAACATAAACATAAGCAACATTGCAATGCTCATAACAAGGTATGATAGAGTGGTATCTCACTTTCCTTTGATTGTAGAGCAAACATAAATGCTAAGGCACCTCTGAAGTTCAAGTAAAGACTAGAAGTAAAGATATCAAAGATACAAGCATCAAAGTCATAGCATAATCAATCCATTTTTGGAACAAGCACATTACACTAAGAATGACAACTATGCTCTCAAGAAAGTGCTCAAAGAATGTGTGGAGACTCAACAAGGAAATGAAAAAGGTTTTGAAAAGTTTGAAAGTCTTCCAAATGTTGAAAGTATGGTACTCGTTAGCTTTGAGCTCTCATTGCCCCTATCATAAGCATCTTTAAGTGGTTAAGGTTAAAGTGAAATAACTAAGAGGATATGGTTCACAAGTTATAAGTTGAAGTCTCATGCCCCTTACTTACGAAGACCGAACCTCATGCTACTCAACTTCAGTCACAAGTAAGCTCTTGTCATTGTAAGTACATATGTATCATAGAGAACCACCAATAGCGTACCCCTTGCACATGATACAGGAGCTATCCCATAATAAAAATGACAAGGAAATCAAACAATGAGCATCTCAGTGATCTTTTTATTTTCTATTTGCATAGGTTTTAATTGAGGATGCTTCATAGAATGCTCATTATAGTTATGCTGCAAGTTTCCACCATAATTAGGCATGGCTTAGGCTAGCGGCCCAGGCATTTCTCTAACACACATACAAACTCCATGATCTTACAAGTTCCACTTTTATTTCACACCGCTGGGATCCATAAGCAAAATAATCATGATATCAACGAGGTACTAAGTACCAGCGCAATGTTGAAAGCGTTCCCCATGATACATGGTTCTGGTAACTTCAACTTATAAAGCGCAAGCATATACGCAACAAAGAAGGACGCAATGGTTCAGGTTTATTAAGTGCAAGAAAATAAAGTGTGCCATCTAGTTCATGAGAGCTTTACTAACTAACTTTCTCATAACAAGCACACATTTTATTCGGAAGAAAACAAGGCGTACTTAATATGCACAGAATAGCAAATGATGCTAATAGGTAGGTATGGTGGACACTTTTAGCAATATTGGTTTTGGGGAGTTGGATGCACGAGTAAAGCTTATACACAGCACAAGTGAAGGCTAGCAATAGAGAGGGAGTGACAAACGAGAGATCAATAATTTGTCATAATCATGCTTGCAACAAAATAGTACTAATCATGGCATGAAAGTGATTCAAGACCCCTGAGGCAAAATAATTCATCGAGGCTTAACTGATTATTTCAGTCATATTCATGCGTGAGCATGTGCCAAGTCAATTCAAGTGAAACATTCAGAGGAGGATACCACAGTGTCATACCAAGTTATGAATAGAGCAATGCAAGCAAACATTCATATGACATGCTACAAACTATTAGTGAGATGGAGCTAATCATAAGAAAGAAAGAACTACTAAGGATCCATAAATAACATACACCCTACATGAACAGACTAAGCATGCCCACAATGATGAGTATATGTACAAAAATGAAAACAAATAGAGTTCGTTACCAGCCTCTTACCACACCTCAAGTTGTCATTAATCCTCATCATTTCCCTTCACTTGTGTGGCTTGAATAATAACATGAAACCAAATTTCACTGAGGACTGCTGAACCCTGGAACAAACTTCACAAAACTAAAGAAGAACAACAAATATGTTTGGTGTTTTCAATCTTTTAAAAACAAGAACCAAAAAGGTAGAACAAGCAAAGCAAAATATTTTTGGGTTTTTCGAATAATTAAGACAAAGCCAAAAGGAAGAAGCAAACTGATACGTTGCTAACGTATCTATAATTTTTGATGTTCCATACTTGGTTTTATATACTTTCTTATGTTTTTTCCAACTTTGGAGTACTTTTCATAGACTTTCTTGGAATAACCTATTAACAAGATACCACAGTGCCAGCTGCCTATTTTCTGATGTTTGTGGTTCCAGAAAAGTCAGAAAATGAATATTCTAGGAATTGGACGGGACAAAACCGAAAGTTGATATTTTACCGGAAGACTCATGGAGCCAGAAGACGAGATGGAGAGGGGCCACAGGGCAGCCACACCATGTGGTGGCACGGGTCAACCCTGGCCGCCCATCAACCTTGCCTCTTTTCCTATAAGATGCCTCCCGATGCGAAAACTCTAAATCGTCAAGCCTCCAGCCACGAAAAGTTACACAACGCCGCCGCCACCGAAGGGGAGATTCGGGGGACAAAAAGTCTCTGTTCCGGCACCGTATGAAAGTAACAGTGTGCACACCATGGTGGCACTTAGGCTAGAGATTACAAATACTTGTTATGATTTATATTTGGAGTTGGATGTCTTTATGAAATTGTGGTGTTTGTTGGAACCATCTAGTGCTCAAGGTGACAGTGTGGGGTTATCTAGATGGGAAAGGCTTACTTTGAGGTGTGCTGTTATAGCACTACCATGGATTAGAGTGTCCAACCGGAGAGTAGTTTAGAGTAGTATCATAAAGAGAATATATTTATATGAGAGTGTTCACTAGTGAAAGTATGATCCCTAGGCCTTGTTTCTAAGCATTGAAACACCGTTTGCAACTAGATCTGTTACATGTTGGCTTTCTTTCATCTTTATTTCAGTTTACCTTTAGTCTCTTCCACGCCATCAAGCTATTTTCTAGCACCGTTGTCTTATATCTATACCACTTATATTTTACTATCTCTTCTCCAAACTAGTGCACCTAGACACCTGGCAAGTGTATTAGGTGTGTTGGGGACACAAGACACTTCTTGTATCTTGATTGCAGGGTTGCTTGAGTGGGATACCTTTGACCACTTCCTCCCTGAGTTCGATAAACCTTGGGTAATCCACTTAAGGGAAAACTTGCTGCTGTTCTACAAACCTCTGCACTTGGAGGCCCAACAACTGTCTACAAGAATAGAAGTGCGTAGACATCAAGCTCTTTTTTGGGGCCGTTGTTGGGGAGGTAAGGTAAAAGTTACTCACATCCTCCGGTGTGAGTGCTCAAAGTTATTTCCTTTAGATTCTGCAATTTTGTCTTTTTGTTTCTTGTTTTCACTAGTTAGGCTTAATGGAAAACAACAAAAAAATTAGAGAGCTTTGTAGTATTTATCTTGAGTTAGGACATGAAGTGTTTGAAAAGAAAATTAAAAAACCTATGGAACTTTATTTGCGTGCTAATAGCAATGTTATTAGTATGAATTCTTTGAACACCATTATTGCTAATGCTATGGAAAAGTCTAAGCTTAGGGAAGCTGGTTTTGATGAGAATGATATTTTTAGTCCCCCAAGCATGGAGGAGAAAATTTACTTTGATGATACTATGCCTCCAATATATGATGATTACAATGATGAATATGATAATTTAAGTCCACCTACTATTGCGGAGAAAATTAATGATTACACTATGCCTCCTATATTTGATGATTATGGTGATGAGAATAATAATGATAGCTATTTTTGTTGAAATTGCTCCCACTACAATTAATAAGAATGACTATGCTTATAGGGAGAGTATTAATTCTTTTATGCATGTGGCTCATGATAAGAATGTTTTATGTGATAGTTATATTGTTCATTTTATTCATGATGCTACTGAAAGTTATTATGAGAGAGGGAAACATGGTTTTATGCATCTCAATAATATTAAGTTTCCCCTCTTTATGTTGAAAGTCTTGAATTTGCACTTGTTTTGCTTTCATATGCTTGTTTCTTTGTGCTTTCATGACTTGTTTCTTTACAAGATTCCTATGCATAGGAAGTGGGTTAGCCTTAAATGTGTTTTGAATTTGTTGATTCTCTCTTTTACTTGAATTCATATTTCCTATGTGAGCATCTTCTCAAACTATCATGCCTAACTTAAAGGCGCTAAAGAAAAGAACTTATTGGGAGATAACCCAAAAGTTTTAGATGAGTCTTGGAAGTTATTATCTCTATAATAACCGCTCCTTATCCTTTTTATTTGATTTTTGTGCCAAGAGTAACCTCTAATGAGAGAGAGGTAATGCTTGGGAAAGTTGTTGTCCCGAAACAAATTTTTGTTCTTCACCGTAAAAATTCGTGTAAACTCGCTGTACGTCCTTTTGAGGCATGAATTTTTGTGCTTCTGCCCCAAGTTGTTATCTAACTTTCATTAGTTCAACACTTTTTGATTTGAGCAACAGAAGGTCTTCTATCAAATTCGTCTTTACCTGCTGATCTGTTTTGACAGAATTCTACCATTTTCCGCATTCGCTTCTTGTTGGTTCCTTTTTGAGTTCTTTTGGGGAATTGAGCTTTTTGAGGGAAGTGCTACAGTAGCTTGTGTTTTAATGGAAGTTTTATGGGTGTTGAAACTGAACCTAAAGACTTATTATCTTGAGTGCACTAAGGTTGCTAATAAAGATTGTGTGAAGTTTTGTATGAAGGAAAAATTTCAGGTGTATGGAAGGAAAGAGTAATGAGACGAAGAATGGACTAAAGCTCAAGCTTGGGGATGCCACACGTGTCACCCCAAGAAATATCCAAGAAGTACAAGCGTCAAAGCTTGGGGATGCCCAAGGCATCCCCTTCTTCATCAATAAAAATCTCAGGTTTCTTCCAAACACTTCGTTTTTATTGTTTCATGCACTATTGTGTTGTTCTTGGAGCGTCTTTGTTTTTGTTTTTGGTTTTTGTTTGCTTGGTTTGCTTGAATAAGTTGGTTGGATCCCAACACTTCTTTTGGAGAGAGACACACCCCGTTGTTTATTGCCTAGAACACTCTAGTTTTCATTCTTATTGTTTTGTGAGTGTTCTCTTTTGCTAGCACTGGGTTTAGCCTTAGTTTTCTTGTGCTTTCAGCTTAGAACTTTTTAGTTATTCCTTTTGGATTTGTTAGACAAGCTCACTGATCTTTATTTATTATTATCTTTGTGAGTTCTTTCAAATAGGTTGATTTGGATTGGAAAAGAGTAGGAAAGTTCATGCTTAAGCGGTATAAAAGGAGCTTGTTTTTGACTGTGACTTAGACTTAATCATGTCATGCTTGATATTGTTTTGTCTTTATGCTTAGTGATCTTTGCTGTAGCATGACTTGGTGTAAAAAATTGAGATTGCTTAATGTGCCTTGGAAGAATCATGCGTTGTTTTAGCATATTAAAGCATAGTATTGTGGTATTCTCCTTTGATGCTTTATTTGGGTTGACTTGGGACATTCTCACACCATGTTATGACTATCCAAAGTCACCATAGCCTTTATGATCCTTTAGTTTTCGACTTGTAATATCACTTTATGCTTTGATTAATGATGTTTTGTCGCTCTGTATGATTATGGCCATTATTGCTCTCTTAGTTGGTCCCTCTCAGTCTTTTGCTAGCCTCCGTAACCAAGTATGAGTTCCACTCATGCATCGAACTCCTAAAACCAAGTTATTCCAAAGAGTCCACCATACCTACCTATTAGCATATGATATTCCAAGTATATTCATGTTTTTATCTACCTTCCAAATTAAACTTGTTATGAGAAAACTATTGATTAAAGCTCTCACGAACTTGATGGCACATTTTAATTTTCTTGCCCTTAATAAACTTGAACCATTGTGTCGTCTATGTTGTATATGCTTGCACTTATATGTTGGGGATTAGCAGAACCATGCTATCACGGGACCGCTTTCAACATTGCACTTGTACTTTGTACCTAGTTGATATCATGCTCTTATGTCTATGGATGTCGTCGGTGTGAAATGAAAGGGGAGCTTGTAAGTCCATGGAGTTATGTATGTGTGTTAGAGAAACGCCTGGGCCGCTGGTCTAATCCATGCTCTCATGGTGGAAACCTGCAGCGTAATAATAATGAGATGTCTATGAAGCATTCTTCTTATAAAAAAAGGAGTCAGATATTGAGAAAAAAGAGAAAAATAAAAACAAGAGATATGAGGAAAGAGAGAAAAAAGCACCATTTTCCCATGGTAAATAAGAAGATTGCTAAGATGCTCATTGTCTGCTTGCCTTGTCATTTTTATATGGGGATTCTTCCGTATCATCGGGCAAGGGGTGCCTCGTTGGCGGTTCTCTATGATACACATGTACTTACTATGACAAGAACTTACCGATGACTAAACTTGAGTAGCATGAGGAGCGGCCCTCGTATTCAAGGGACATGAGATTTCCAACTTATACTTTGTCAAGCATATACTCCATAGTTTGTTCGCTTTAACCTTAATCACTTCAAGATGCTTATGATAGGGGCAATGAGAGCTCAAAGCTAATAAGTACCATAATTTTTGGAAGCTCTTTATGAAACTTGAATTTCCGCTTCCTTCTATGAAGGCCTTTGTTTTACTTTTCTGTTGAGTCTCCACCTTCTACCTTTATGCACCTACTTTGAGAGCATAGTGGCCATTCTTAGTTCTTTGTGCATTATCCCAAGACTTGTTGATTGATGCATAACTTGATATTGCTTGTTCTTAAACTACTTGTATCTAGTCACTCTTATGAACTTTGAAGGCGTCCTATGCATTTATGTTTGCCACTCTATGAGGGATAAGCTGAATGCCACTATGCTATGTTTTCTTTATGTGAAACAAACAAACGTCTTGCAAAGCATTGTTATTCATGAATCTTTTGTTTGTGCCTTTTCATGTTGCAACATAGTTGCTATGTCTTATTGCTAGAACTTTATCTTTCATGCTATGTTGAAGTACTTTTATCCCAGCTTTCAATGTTTTACAAATACTTTGATCAAGTTTATGATGGTGCCTGTAACCTCAAAAATTATTCTTTCTTTTTATCACTTACCTACTCGAGGACGAGAAGGAGTTAAGCTTGGGTATGTTGATACGTTGCTACCGTATCTATAATTTTTGATGTTCCATGCTTGGTTTTATCTACTTTCTTATGTTTTGTTCCAACTTTGGAGTACTTTTCATAGACTTTCTTGGACTAACCTATTAACAAGATGCCACAGTGCCAGCTGCCTGTTTTCTGCTGTTTTTGGTTCCAAAGAAGTCAGAAAATAAATATTCTCGGAATTGGATAGGACAAAAGCCAATGTTGATATTTTACGGAAAGACTCACGGAGCCAGAAGATGAGACAGAGAGGGGCCACAGGGCGGCCACACCATGTGGTGGTGTGGGTCCACCCTGGCCGCGCCACCTGGTGGTGTGGGACCCCTGGCCACCCACCGACCTTTTCTTTTCGCCTATAAGATGCCTCCCGATGCGAAAACCCTAAATCGTCAAGCCTCCATCCACGAAAAGTTCTACAGCGCCACCACCACCGAAGGGGAGATTCGGGGGACAGAAAGTCTCTGTTCCGGCACCCTACCGGGACAGGGAAGTGCCCCCGGAGCCATCTCCATCGCCGTTGCTGATTGCCATGATGATGACGGAGTAGTTCTTCCTCGAGGCTAAGGCTTCTACCGGTAGATATGTGTTCATCTCTCTCTCTCTCTCTATGCGTGATCATATTTTGATCATGAGCTTTGTAATCAAGTTGATCTACCTTGCTACTCAAGTGCTTTAATAGATCTCTGCTCTCCCCATGTGTGTGAAAGTGACAGTGTGCACACCATGGTGGCACTTAGGCTAGAGATTACAAATACTTGTTATGAGTTATATTTGGAGTTGTCTGTCTTTATGAAATTGTGGTGTTTGTTGGAACCATCTAGTGCTCAAGGTGACAATGTGGGGTTATCTAGATGGGAAAGGCTTACTTTGAGGTGTGCTTTTATAGCCCTACTATGGATTAGAGTGTCCAACCGGATAGTAGTTCAGAGTAGTATCATAAAGAGAATATATTTATATGAGAGTGTTCACTAGTGAAAGTATGATCCCTAGGCCTTGTTTCTAAGCATTGAAACACCATTTGCAACTAGATCTGTTACAAGTTTGCTTGCTTTCATCTTTATTTCAGTTTACCTTTAGTCTCTTCCACGCCATCAAGCTATTTTCTAGCACCATTGTCTTATATCTATACCACTTGTATTTTACTATCTCTTCGCCAAACTAGTGCACCTATACACCTGACAAGTGTATTGGGGACACAAGTGACTTCTTGTATCTTGATTGCAGGGTTGCTTGAGTGGGATACCTTTGACCACTTCATCCCTGAGTTCGATAAACCTTGGGTAATCCACTTAAGGGAAAACTTGCTGCTATTCTACAAACCTCTGCACTTGGAGGCCCAACAACTGTCTACAAGAATAGAAGTGCGTAGACATCACAAACCAAGGAAAAAAGAAGAAGAAGCAAACAAAGAGAAACAACAGAAATATTTTTGGTCTTTTTGTGTTTTAGAAAGAAAAAGTAAAGAAAAAACAAAAACTAAAGAGAGAATGAAGCATGAATATACAAAGTACCAACAAAAATTGATATAGAGATTAGTGTGATGTCGGTGTACCCCCCCCCAAGCTTAGGCTTTTGGCCTAAGTGGGTATCAACCCCAGCGCGGGTAAGGGTTCCAGGCAGACGGGTCAGCGTAAGAATGATCATGGTTAGGCCCTTGGGAAGAAGAAGAAGCTCCCCAATCATAGCTAGGCTACTGATATGAAGATTCCCCCTCATTTGAGGGCTAGACCGAATCATCTGTAACCTCCCTTCTAGTATCCTGCTCCTCTTGGGAGAGCTCTCCCAAGTGTGTATCAAGCTCCTCCTTAGTGAGTGACCATCCTACCCTGGTATCAAGGTTAAACAAAATAGGTGCAGGGAAAAGAACAAATCGCTCGGACTTACTCCTTCTCCAACCAGCCTTGTGAAAGCTTATTTCATAAGACAACTCACTCAAATTATCCCAAGAAGAAACAAACTTATGCTGTATCATGGAATTAAGATCAAGCCTTTCTATGGGAAACTGTAGGTATAGATGATGAGGCACTAAACCATGCAAAGCTAATAAACGAGAGGCAATGATGTCTCCACAAATTCCACCTTTCTCGCAGTTAGCAGCAAGACGGAAAGCTATCAAGGAACCCAAGTTATATGTCCTATATCGTTTTAAAGCAGCTGAGATGAATGCTAGATCATATGAGGATAACTTATTAGCAGTTTTCCTAGAGAGAACACACTTGGCAATAAAGTAAGCAAAGTAGCGAATAGATGCGAGATAAATGTTACGGATTTTCCCGCTCTCCTTCGGGAAGCTGCTCCCTTGGCAAATCTCCGCATACAAGTCCATGAGTGGTGCAGGTCGCTCTTTAATCCTTCCACATGATCCCCACTGAGGTATCTTAAAAGCTGCACAAAAGTCATCAAGAGGAAGGTCGACAGCTATATTGTAAATTTTGTAGTAGACCATGGGGTTAGGCAAAGAGTAACTAAATCGAAAGTCTTCCACTACAGACATAGTTAGTTTCACAAATTGATAAGGTTCATCTTCCACAAAGTGCTCCAATCCTGCATTAGCAACTAAGGTATGGAAGTCCTGGGAAAATCCTGCAACCCTCATGAATTCGAAGCATGGATAGATGGAAGGAAAAACTTCCTCCTCTTGGTGAACCTTCATAACCTCAGGCACCCTCAGTTCATGTTGGTTGAGTTGATGCTCATTCATCTTCTATTCTGAAATTTAAACATCCATTAAACAAGTGATTGCAAAGTGAATACATAATGAAGGGCACTACTCATAGGGACTTGTAAGAGGACTCAACATGCATCAAAATAATAACTCTAAGCATTGAACAAGCTTACAAGATCTCATAACCTGTCACCTACAACAGCAAAATACTCAAGATATAAACCACTAAACACAAATCTACTTGGACAAGCAGAGGAGTCACATACCAGAGAACAAATACTCCAAATTTCAGCAGCAAAGATGGGCTGAACAAGGAGATCGAAAAATCATGGACAAGAATAGCAAGAACGCGATTTTGAGCAAAGAACTGATGTTTTCTCAGGAGAGAGGAAGAAGTGGCAAGTGAGAGAGTGACTGGAGGGCCAAGGGTGGCCCACACCATGGCTAGGCGCGCCCTTGGGCTGGCCGCGCCACCAGGTGGTGTGCCTTCCTAGTGGCCCCCCCTGGTACTCTCCAGGCACTTCTTTGCCCCTTTTTCACGTAAAAGTTTAGTATGGATTTTCTGGAATTTTTCAAGAGACTTTATTTTTGAGAAATTTTCAGGTATAGATGAATGATTTTTCTGCAGAAAAAGGTTTCTGGAATGATGCAACATCTAAACAAAGCTAAACTTCAGAAGTTCTAAGACACTCTAACAAACAAGCAAGTAACAACAGAAAAGTAAACTAAGCGAAAGCAAAACTAAAATGGATAAAATAAAAGTAAGTGAAGATAATCATGGTGAAAACATTATTTTGTTCCATTGAAATCCTTTTGTTAACAAGGTTGATCAGGTCTTGTTATCAAAAAAAAATTTATATGAAACAAAACTTTGTATTTCACTAATGATTATGTTACCTCAACCTTGATAGCAATGGTCCCAATCATAATAGTTTAATATTTTTCTCATGGTATGGGACAATATATTTCTCCAATTTGGATGCCCTCAACATGTTCAATTGAATTTAAACCATAAGTCCTATCAATCTTCTTGGGGAAATAGACAGTGTGCTCCTTGTCATTAACATTAAAAGTCACATTTCCTTGATTACAATTAATAACAGCTCCTGCAATATTAAGAAAAGGTCCCCCAAGAATAATAGACATATTATCATCTTCAGGTATCTCAAGCACAACAAAGTTAGTTAATATCAAGCAATTATGCGCCAGTTGAACAGGTACATCCTCACATATACTGTAACATCCCATTTTTCTACATCCATGTTGGTTGAGGGTTGAGAAGCTAGAAAGTAGGGGGAAGTAAAACTTTTCTACTTATGTGCTTATATGCCTAGCTTATTTAGAATTGTTTGATCACTTGTGTTGTTTTAGTAATCCTGTTTGCTAGTCTACATGCTTGTTTCACCACCAAGGGTTCACCCACCTATAAATTGGCTAAGTCCAGGAAAGGTAATTCTCCTCCAACTTTGGAGCCATGGTTTGAGTAAATCCTTCAAATTCCCTACCATGCAAGAGTACCAAGTGGTACTAGGCTACTAGTACCTGTGAACCACCCCTTAGTCTGGGTAAAACCACAAGCCCTGGCCTCTTGCATGTAGGTGCTTTCCTCTCTAGTGATTACTTAAGGAATGACACCCTTATTTTTATTCCAAGTTTGGTTGGCAATTGTGAGCATCTGGCTGTGATCCAAGGATCAACCACGGCCTAAGCTTGATCACTAAGTCACCCTCTACCACCCTAAACCCTTCCCTCTGCCATTGGTGGCCCTAACCCGAAGCGGCAAGCCTCCAAAGTGGCCACCTCACTAACCCTAATCTAGATCACCCCAAAACCCCATCCCTCTTCACTTCTCGTGCCACTCCCTCTCCCCGGCCTGCACACGCTATTGCACCACCCCAACTACCACCGTGCACCACCCCCCCAGACCACACGCACGCTCTAACACACTACAAAGAGGAGGGACAAGTGAGATCATGCAAGATCTTGCCCACCTCGAAAACTAGCAACCCCCTCCCTCTCTCCTGTCCCATCTGGCCCCACCATGGACAACTCCCCTCCCCAGGCGCTCCCTCCACCCTTACCCCTCTCTCCCCCGCGTGCGCAGCCACCCCCAACCCCCGGCGTCCACCTCAGCCGACCACCCTCGGTTCCGTTCCCTCTTCTCTCTCTCTCTCTCGGTGCAAAACCGCCTAGTGGACAGAGGAGAACCCCTCCACCCTACTTCTCCCTACCCCTCCTACTCCCCCCAGGCCCTAGCCGCGCGGACAGCATGATGCCGCTCCGTGCTGTCCCGTCGAACAGCTTCCCCGCACCACGCACCGGTCGCCCCCTCTCGTTGTCCAGTAGGACCAGCCAGCACCCTTGGGTAAGACCCTCGCCAGGTGACCCACACGGCATCGCCATCGTCCCTCCTGGCCAATCCCCAGCCCCCAGCACGACCCCACCACCTCGCCATGGACCCAGTGCACCACCTCTGCCCCTGCCCCTTTAAAGGCTCTCCTACCCCTCACACGCTCCTCCCGCTCCTCATTTCCACCCCAGAGCTCCCCAGCGCCACCCCAGAGCAGAGGCAGAGCCTCTAGCTCTCTCGATCTCTCTTTGTCGTTCCACCCCGCCTTGGTGCCGATGACGAACGGGAAGGTTCTCCCCTCCCCGCTCCACCTCTCCTCCATGCACCCCTCCCACTGCACTCCTCTCCCTGAACCGGCCCTAATCCCCCTCTCCTCCGGCTTTTCTTGTCGACAGGCACGCCGGAGCTGCGTGGAGGCCGACGGTCCCGAGCCGTGCCGCTGTTGTCGTGACACATAAAGACGACTGGAGCTGCCGTCCCGTACCTCTTTTGACGCCCCTCCCTCAACCGCTTTGAACCACACCGTCGTTGACCCCTCTCCGCCCCTAGGTGAGCCACCCCGAGCCCCGCCCGTGCCAGCTAGGATTAGCTCGCCCGAGTTTTCGACCCGGGAAGAAGAAGCGATGCGGGCCGTCGATCTGGATTCTAATCCAATGGCCAGCATCGCCAGATACCCCTTCGCCTCGCTGTGCCTATGACATGCGGGCCCCGCTGCGGGATTTAAATCCCCAGGACCCCGCACAGGCCACCGTGTACGCGGGCCGGCCCAGCTCCGTAGCGGGCCACGACCCAGCCTCTGCACTGCCCCTTTTCTTTTCTTTTTAGGACATTTTAATTCCTAGAAACTTGTTCTGTAGCTTTAATTCCACCAAATAAAATATGTGTAGTGTTCTGGCATGATTCCAATTTTGTAGAGTAGCCCTGGTATTTCCCTAGTGCATGTCCTCGGTAGCTAGTCCAAAGCTTGTCTGTAGATTTACTGAGAATTTTGGTGGTAAATAGTGTCTGTTTAGAGTAATAATTGCATAGTTTCACTTCTAGAGCTTAGAAAAATGTGAAACCAAGTCCCAGGCATTGCCCTTGCAATTGCCTTCTATGCAAAACTGGAGTCATCCTTTTTTGATGTATGAGGCGTCTATTCTTATTTTTGCAAATTTTGGACAGAGAGCTCTTATTTATTTTCCAGAGATAGTTGTGAAACAAATTCTGGGATGAAACCAACTCCCAGAGTTAGGCCTCTGCACATACTGGTATTTCATGGAAGGGCATAATTTTTGGCTCTATAGATTTTCCCTGGTGATTTTAGCACAAGTTTCTACTCTGTTTCTAGTATTTTATTTATTAAAAATCAAACCTTTTTGATAAAATTGTGAAACCAGTGGGGTTAGCTTGGTTTCCTCTATAGCTACTCAGTTATGTATTTTGTGGCAACTTTCACCAACTTATATTGGTCAAAATATCTGCTTGAGTGCTAATCCAGCCCTGACCACAAAAACCACCATTTAAGTTTGATGAAACCTTTTTGATTGTTTTAAGTGGCTTAGGATTGCTAGAGTCAGTAGCTACTACCATGTTGTTGGATTGGTTCAGTTGTGCAATTGTTCTGTACTGATTTCTTTGTTTGTGCCTTGGGTGATGCTTGGTATAGTGGTTTGCTTATAATTTCCCTTTTCGGCGATAGATACGAACGAGGACGAGTTTGAGGAAGGTAATTGGGAGGATTTTGAAGAAGAGGACCAGGAACAAGCTGCCAACCAAGGCAAGCCACCTACAAGTTCATGAGACTTGTCCCATCTTTATTTCCATGCACCTTGTTTTACTTATATTACTACTACATTGGTTTTACTCGTTATATTATTATTATGGTATTAGTTTGGCTCCACCAAACTTATGCCTATGGTACTGTCTAAGTACTCCCCCTTGGACCTCCTACTCCTATCCTAGTAGCTCAGGTGGTCTAATATACCACAACCCCTTGGAAACCCCGATTTAGCCCAACAAAAACTCTAGGTTGGGAACCCGAAGGCAGGGATGGTTTATAAAAAGTTTTTGACAGAAAACCTAGGCAAGTGGGACTTGTCGATGAGTCTTTTAAAATGTTTTGGTATTCATACCATTGGTGGAGGCACTAAAAATCAAAGATGTTGGAAAAACTGTTTTCAAAAATGCACCTAGTTCTATGTAGTTTTGCCCGAACAACTACCCTGTGCAACCACACTACTCCTATATGGGAAGGGGCTTGACCCGAAAGTGGTTCTCTCTGATACCGGTGCCACGCAACTACTACAGGGGATCGGGGATCCATGGAGGGTGGGCCTTCCCCGATAAAGGTGGGACCTGGGGAAGGAACGAAGGGTCGGCAGGCCTCCACGCGTTACTATGGGCCCCTCATTGAAAGCGCACACTCTCGAGGAGTGGAAAAAGCGCTTCGGTTGGTCCTCGCCCGACGTCCCGGTTTTGAGGGGAATAATACCCATATGGAAGGTGCTGGTGTTAAGAGGGGATTATCCTGAAGGTCTTGTCCGGTTATCCGAAACCCGCGTACTGATGTATGACGATCCGTGATAGTTCACGGCGGATGTATCGGATATTGTGGGTAAAGTGTACAACCTCTGTAGAGCGTGAATCTATTCAAATAGCCGTGTCCACCGTCATGGGCGGTTGGAAAGGTTGCTGCGTAGCGGTGACGGTTTTGGTTTATAAAAGGGTTTTATAAAAATAAATTCGACCATGGGATGGTCGAAGGGCAAGGAGGATGGGCCATGGGATGGTCGGACCTAGTCGAAGTATTGGTCATGGGATGACCACAGTGGAAGTGGACAACAGGGTTGTCCCCAGCCTAGTATTTTCAAGTTTTACTAGCTATTTTTACCCTAAAAAGGTTTTTGGGCAAACATCAAGTGGTAGAGTTGAGAATATACCTCTATGAGATTTCTCAAATAGCCTCTTTGGAGCCATCCTATCCACAACCATATTGCATACTCTTTGTACTTTCTTGTATGGTGGTTTGCGAGTACATTCAAAGTACTCACAGGCAATGTTCACTCGCTATCAACTTGGTCAGACTATGAGCAGGATGAAGAGGACAACGGAGGGTACGGTGATGACTTCACGAACTAGGGCGTTTCTTCGAGTCAGGCACGTGTTGGGCTATGGCTTGACTTGGGTCCTCCGCGTTATTTAGTACCGCTGCTATTATCTATTTGTGCCCATGGAGGCAAGGTTGTAAGACTATTATTGTAAGACTTATTGTATCGTACTGTAATCGATGTGTGTACTTTGATATCATGTCGGTTATGCTCCACGATGCACTGATCATGGGATCGTGGTGGTGTGCATAATTTGGTAATCTCGGGTGAAAATCCGGGGTCGCCACATATACCAACAGGGATAGTAGTAGATTTATTAGCCATTTGCAAAGATATATCATTTGGTATTAGCTTTTCCAGTTGAAGCCTCTTGTAGAGAGAAAAAGGCATAACACTAACTCCTGCTCCCAAATCACACAAAGCAGTTCTAACATAACTATTTTTAATAGAGCATGGAATAATTGGAATCTCTGGGTCTCCAAGTTTCTTTGGAACCTTACCATTAAAGGAATAATTAGCAAGCAAAGTAGAAATTTCTTCATTAGGGATCTTCCTTTTATTCGAGACAATATCCTTCATATACTTTGAATAAGGAGGCAATTTAATAGCATCAGTCAAAGGAATTTGCAAGAATAAAGGTTTCATCCACTCACAAACTTATTATAGTGTTCATCTTGCTTTAACTTGTGTTTCTTATCAGGGAAAGTCATAGGTTTTTGGACCCAAGGTTCTCGTTCATTACCATGTTTCTTAGCAACAAAATCTTCTTTAGTGTATTTAGTATTCTTAGTGTGCTTTTCAGGTCCTTCTTCAACTTTTTCTTTTTCAGGAGCATCATTTTCTTCATTACCACTTTCAGTTTCAGCATTAGAGACAGATATACTATTAGGATCTTTAGAAAGTTTAGAGGGTTCTACAATAGTTTTATGTTTCTTCTTTCTTTTCTTAGGAGTAGTACCACTATTTTCAGCTTGTTGAGAATCCTGCTCAATTCTTTTCGGATGCCCCTCAGGATATAGAGGATCCTGGGTAGCAGCACCACTTCTAGTTCTAGTTTCATAAGCATGTTTTTCTTTGGCAGTATTAACTAGAAAGTATTTTTGCACTTTAATAAGTTGATCTATTTGAGTTTGAACCATTTGAAAATGTTTAACAGGCATTTTAACATCATTAGAGGTTCTTTCCACCATATCTTTTAACTCAACAATAGCTCTAGAGTTTTCCATTAAATGATTTTGCACCCTTTTATTAAAATTATCTTACTTAACAATAAAAATATCGAATTCTTCTAAGCATTGATCAGGAGGTTTAAGGTAAGGAATATCACCTTCATCAAAGTGTTGGAGAGAGTGTACCTCAATAGTGGATGAGTGGGGGATAGGCTTACATAATTATTCTATAGGAGGTAAATTCTTGACATCTGCAGCTTTAATTCCCTTCTCCTTAAGACATTTCTTAGCTTCCTTCATCACTTCATCATTTAGTTCAATAACTCCCATTTTCTTTAATGTTGGTCTAGGCGCAGGGATAGTTGGTTCAGGTATAATTGTTTTAGGTATAGCTGGTTCAGGAGGAGTCCAATCTTCATAATTCTTGCTTATTTTAGCCATTAATTCCTCATCTTCCTTGGGAGTCCTAATCCTGAAAACACAATTAGCACAACTATCCAGGTATGTCCTAGATTCTTCAGTTAGTCCATTATAAAATATATCAAGAAGCTCATTCTTAGGTAATGGACATCCAGCCTGTGCATGAATCAAAGCACAAAACCATGCCCATGATTCAGGCAATATCTCTTCTTCTTCCTGTTTAAAATCAAAAAGTTCCTGCAAAATAGCATGTCGGGCACTAGGAGGAAAATATTTCCGCAGGAAAGTACTAATCAAGCAATCAGGGCTATCAATAGATCCAGGAGGTAAATTATTAAACCAAGTTTTAGCTTCTCCTTTCAGTGAAAAAGGGAAAATTTTAGCAACAAAGTAGGTGCGCATCTTAATATCATCAAAAAACAGGCCACTCATGGTACAAAGCTCAGTCATATGTGCTACCGCACTCTCATTCTTAGTCCCACGAAAAGGTTCTTTCTCAACAATAGCTATGTAAGATAGATCAAGAGAGAAATCATAATCCTTATCTTTAATGTTTATGGGAGATGCACCAAACTTAGCATTAGGAGACAATTTGGGTTTTATAGTATGCCTCTCAAGGAGACTCTTAACAGCACTCCTATCATGGGTGTTTCGACATTCCTTAATAAATTCATCGGTCATCTCAATATAACCGTCTTCAATATCATAGCTCCCTCTAGACTCAGGTGAACTAATAGGTGTAATAGTGTCTTCATTAGGAGTTTCAGTATTTCTAGCTATAGTTATAGCAATCGTAGCATCTAGGAAAGGACCTAATGAACCACTTTTATCAAGCACAATAGAAGTAGCATCATAGGTATCAGAAGTTTCAGATTCAGCAGTAGTAGCAGTGTGTGTAGCATGTGTATGTGGCGGTGTAAGGAACATACTCATAACAGATGGTGAATTAAGAGCAACAGAGGTGTTCAGAACCGTACCTCTTCTCGTAGTGGATGATAAAAATAGGAACCTTGCCATCACGAGACTTACCCATGATGGATGGATGGCAGCGAACAATAGTGATTCCAAGAGAACTTGATAAATAGAGCTATGCTTTCTGGCAACGGCGCCATAAAATAGTCTTGATGACCCACAAGTATAGGGGGTGTATGGCAATATTTTCGAGGGAAGTGAAACCCAATTTATTGATTCGACACAAGGGATCCAAAGAATATTTATAAGCCTTAACAAATGAGTTGTCAATTCAGCTGCACCTGGAAACAATCTTGCTCATAGCAGTTTATTAGTAGCAACAGTTTTATGGTAGCAATAGCAAAGTAACAGCAGTAGTAAAAGTAAGATAGTAGTAACAATAACAGTAAACAGTAGGATTAAAACACGGTAGGCATAGGGATGGATGGACGGGCGTTGCATGGACAAGACAATTCACATGGCGATCAAGACATAGGGCAATTGCAGATAAATATGGCAAAGCATCCAAGTACTAGATAATCATAGGCATGTGTTCCATATATAGTCATATGTGCTCGCAACGAGAACTTGCACAACATCATTTGTCCTGCCAGCCCGTTTGCAGCGGGGCCTCAAGGGAACTACTGGAAATTAAGGTGCTCCTTTTAATAGAGCACCGGAGCAACACATTAACGCTCCGTGAACACACGTGATCCTCACATCAAAGCCATAACCTCCGGTTATCCCGATTGCTGTCACTTCGGGGCCATTGGTTCCGGACAATAACGTGTGTATACAACTTGCAGGCAAGACCATAAAAAATACTATCATAATGAATCAATAACATGTTCAGATCTGAAATAATGGCACTCGGGCTCTAATGACAAGTATTAAGCATAACAAGTTGCAGCAAAGTCAAATAGCACTAATAATAGATACTAGGCACCATGCCCTAACAATCTGATGCCATTACATGAACAATCTCATCCAATCCCTACAATCCCCATAGCCTACCGCGTGGGATTACTCACTAATAGATGGGGGAAACATGGATCGTCGATGGAGAAGCGATGGTGATGATGATGGCGATGATCTCCTCCAATTCCCCGTCCCGGAAGGGTGCCAGAACGGAGTTTCTGGTGCTGACTTGCGGAATCTGGTGGTGGCGGCGAAGCGGAACTCTTTCTGGAAAAACGTCGAACCCCCCTTGGTTTTTAGGTCAAGAGGTAACTTATAGGCACAGAGGGAGGCCGAGGGGGCATCCAAGGCGGCCACACCACCCCTAGGCGCGACCTGGCCTGGCCCGCGTGGCCAGGTGGTGTGTGCGCCTCGTGGTCCTACTCCGTCTCGTCTTCTAGCTCTGTGAGTCTTCTGATGAAATAGGATTTTTGGCATATTTTCCGGGATTTTTCCTGATAGTTGATTTTCTGCACCAAAACTAGACAACAAGGTAATTTTGCTGAAAACAACGTCAGTCCATGCTAGTTGTATCCAAATCACACAAGTTTAGAGGAAAAACAATAGCAAAAGTGTTCGGGAAAGTAGATACATTTTGGACGTATCAGTATCCCATGCTCCTGCTCGGCCGATACGAGCTTCGACATTGCGGTGTCCTCGAGTGCCGATGTCAATGGATCCTAGCACGGTCGGACACGACGTGCTGCCTCAGCAGGTGATTTGCGAGCGCGAACAATGCAGCGAAGAGCCGGGGACGCAGGACGGTCAGTGGACGGCTTGGACCTGCCATTGCCACGGCGAGGGGCATCGTGCTCGAGGTAGTTGTTCCGAATGGTCGGTGGCGGGTACACAGAGTGGGGTGCCGATCTGATCAAGGATGAGCGGTTTCGTGCGTCGTGTCCACGCATGCATTTGCCGATTATCAAAAAAAAGAAGTAATATCTCGCGTATTGAATATAATTTGATCACAACAAAAGTGGCACAGCGTATTCTAGACTCGTAAATATCCCGTGCGTGCCTGTCGACGTGGAGTTCGACGGAGTTCGACGTGCCGACGTGATCGTGCAGCAGTTGTGTGCATCATTGCCCCTATCTTTTATAATAGTAGTAGTACTACTGGACCACGACCTATACTCTTTGACTTTTCTCCCACACTAATCACTATCTTTTTTCTCCTGTCGCTGCCACCCTCACCCTGCAAGCCATGGCTCCCTTGAGGAGGGGGAGAGGCCGATCGATGATCCTCGTGGAGAAAAGAGAGAGATCTCGCTGCGAGGCACTTCTTGCTCTACCAGCCGCTCAAGCCCCCCTCTCACCGAGGCCCAATATCCCCCGACAATGGCGCCGAATGTTCTAGCAGGCCAGGGCTCCTCCCGGTACGGTCTTCTTGTTCTACTTGTTCTCCATCTCCATCTCCATCATGATCTTATTCAGCTTCTTCTTGTTTTTCTTCTTCTTCTTGCTCTTCCTCTCCTACGTATTACAGGCCAGCCGTGGAGCCATAATCCACCACGACGGAGGCGTTGCAGGACCCGTTCGGCCCCATTCCACATCTTAGTGAGGTAGCAAATCTCCACACTGTTATTTCTCCGAGTTGTGATGTGGATTTCTTAAATCGTGTCCGCCCCGCATTGGTTTTTCTTCTTCTTTTGCGAGTTGTATTAGTTTTCATGAATATGACTGGATCTCTTGGTCTTTCCTTAATACCGCTAGTCATAGATTCACTATGGAATTTTTGTGATTAGGATTAGTTTATCGTGGTCATGAATAGATCTCTAGGTCCATTTTTAACATTGCGGTCAATAGATTCAACAGGGATTTTTTGATCTATATTAGTATTCACCTAGAACCTGGAGTGTAATTATTGAATTCCTATTTCAATTAACATGAACGATGCAGCGATCGAAGGCCGAGTACCGTGACAAGGTGGCCGCGATCAGTGCCAAGATTTACAACCAACTTGAGCTTGCAAGCTCCCTCACCCAAGCTAATGAGAGCCTACGCAAGCAATTATCTATGCAGAAGGAGATCTCGCTAGATTTTGCATGTGACGTCGTGAGGACAGGCCATCAAGATAATCAACGAGCTCATGGAGGAGAAGAAGAATCTCGTGGAAAGGTGCACTCTCCTGCAAGACGAAGTCACCGAGGCACTCGGAGGACACGTCGAGGAAATCAAGGCTACCATCCGAGCCTACCATGATAGGAACCATTGCCTGGATGCAGTGAAAGAGATGAAGGAGGACATGAGCAGAAGGATCACCGTACTCGAGGGTGTTCGGAAAGAGAACGGGGAGCTAACGGCTTGTCTGGAGGCGTATTGGAGCAATGCCCAAGTCTGATTCCCGTTAGAGGGGACACATATATCAGTTCTTGCTCAACTCCTTTTGTAATGTTTAGGGTTCAGGGAGCAATGCCTAAGTCTGCTTCCCATTATAGGGTGCAATGAGAATCCTAGGGCAACTCCTAATCTATCTAGACATGTGTTGGTGTTCATGTTCATGAATGGACACCATGTGCTCTTCCCATTATGTATCTGGACATGGGTTTCTGCATTATGAGTTTGCCACTAGCCCACTACTATTTGGTGATATTGGGAAAAACCCACAACACACTAAACTGCAGATAAACCTTATTTGCCTTTGAAATAAAAATTATGACAGTGCCACTAGTCGATTCATAAAATGTTGATTAGTCCTAGATTGCTTCTTCCTTGAAATTATGACAGTGCCACTAGTCGATTCAGTTAATTATGGAAACTAACCAGCTTGTCCTGGGGAACTGAACAAACCATACTATGTATTTTTGTTGCAGGGAAAGAGGCGAAAGCTCGACAAGGACCTGGCGACCTGGCTAAATGACAAGATAGCAATCCAAAGGGAGAAGCAGAATTCCCAGAAACTAGCCTATGACCACCTGCGTGCTGATCTCGCGGTCCTTTCTGACAAGTGCCAGAAACTGAAGGAGTTAAACGCCGGCTGGGCGAAGTTTCACAGTGAAGGTCGCACCTTGTCTAGGAAGCAGAAGAAGATCATGAAAGGGATCTCGAAGAAAAATCGTATGGCTACGGACCAACTTCTCCAATCCGTGACGGAGCACTGGAACCTATGGCTAGCACACGACAAAGTACTGAAGGATCTGGCCAACCTTAGGGAGGAAAACAAGCAGCTCCAGGCTAGGCTCGCTTGAACAGAACATATGTCTATTTAGTATTGAACTACCTAGATTATCCTCTACGGTGGTGATTTTGTAAGCGTGAACTTAACTCTATGCATGATATGTTTGTTCGTCTGAAATTAATTTTCTCGAGGATTGAGTTTGGCTTAGTTAAGAAAGCGCAACTGCAAGTCTTACAGTTAACTAGTTTCAGGCATTGGCACAACATAAATTATTCATCTCGAATTTCCTTTATCCTCTGTAGTCTGTCCTTGTTCACCCTATCGCGCCTTCTTCACTTCCTTCAACAGATCCGGAATGCAGTACTCTAGCTTCTTCTTGTCTTCCCTGAGCTGATCCCTCTCCTTTTCTGCATTATGAATCAGCAACCTGTGACTATCCTGAAGCTTCTTTGCAGTTCCAACAACCAAGCTCCAATTGATTTTGTCAGTTAGCTTTGACTACCAATTCTCGATTTCTTGTTCCAGCTCCTTATTTTGTACCGATAGCTTGTAATTTTTTTTAGCTGCATCACTTACATCAGTAAATCTCCCTGACCTTTCCAACTCATACATCTCCCATAACTGTGCCAAACATTTCTCAAGTGCATCTGGCCACTCAAGATCCACCCACTCTACAGCTTTACACACCGGGCCAACCTAAAAACACACACACTATAGTGTTATGAACATACAGGATACATTTTACTTCATGTCACCTTTGCACATAATGTAAAAAACCTGATTTGTACAGCCCAAAAACCTTCTCCCAGTGTTACTGCCTTCGAATGCAACATATCTCCTCAGTTTTAGCCCATGGTCACATGGCACTTCTCCATCGAGATCTAGGCCCTCCCATTTGGAGTCGTAGATCGTCTGTGGTACCTATAGGTAAACACAAAGCTGGAATTGAACATGATTGCATGCACATATGGAGCTCAGATCGAGATATTTACCAATGCCTAACCCTAGCCCAAGAAAACAGAGGAACTCACATCGTGGAAGGAATACTCGATGTCGGAGAGAAGGCTATCGCTGCTCGACTGGTCATCCTCGTCGTTCAAGGACATCATGGCGAATGCGTCATCGCCGGCGACGGCATCAGCGTCGGTGAGGAGAGAGAGAGAGAGAGCAACCCTTCTACCGCTACAACAATGACTAAATTGGCATGTTACAATAGTTTAATGGATACCATGCCCTTTCCCTGGATTACTATCTCCTACCTAATATGGATTCTCTTCATACATTCTTATTTCAAATATTAAACCTGTACTCCCTCCATCCCAATTTCATTACCTAACAAAAACATACCAGTATATTACATCATCTAAAGAAACAAAATCATGTCAACTACTCCCTCCGTTTCAAAATATAAGATGTTTTAGCTTTTATGAAAAGAGTGTATCTAGACTCCTTTTAGTGTGTAGGTTCACTCCAAACCTAGATGAACATATACACTAAAATGGGTCTAGGTACACTCCTTTCACAAAGCTAAAACATCTTATATTTTGAAACAGAGGGAGTACAAGGTACTTATGCATCACTTGTTCCGTCATGGTTTCACAAAACATTACATTACAATCTCTCAACAAACATAATCACATCATGGTTTCACAAAACATCACATTACAATCTCTCAACAAACATAATCACAGAAACAAGTATATTACATCAACTCAAGAAAGAAAATCATGTCGACTACAAGGTACTTACGCATCACTTGTCCAGTCATGGTTTCGCAAAACATTACATTGCAATCTCTCAACAAACAAAATAACAGAAACAAGTGCATTACATCATCTCAAGAAACATAATCATGTCAACTAAAATGTATTTATGCATCACTTGTCCAGTCATGGTTCACAAAACATTACATTACAATGTCCGAACAAACATAATAACAGAAACAAGTACGGTACATCATCTTAAGAAACATAATCATGTCAACTACAATTTACTTATGTCTTATTACAACAACGATGGTTTCAGTGAGTGACATGTTCGAAAATCTCAACAGCTTGCACATCATTAGATCGTAATCTGTCAACAAACATAATCACAGAAACACGCTCTAAATGCAACAACAGTCAATATTACAAATACAGGCAGGGAACCTCGCGGTCCATATGAAAAGCCTAGGGTAGCAGCTCTCATCATATCTCATCAACGCCGACCCCCTCATTCTGTTCAACCACTACAAGGGCCTCTACATCCACTATAACCTGTTCAACAACATCAGAAATGGTACCAAGGAAGAAGACCTTCCTGGTTCGCTTCCTTCGTCGTATCCACAACATCTATGAATTGCTGCTTCTTATGATGCCACCACCGGATTTGTGCCATCTACTTAGGGCCAATACTAATTTCCTTACTGATCATTTATCTCATTTCATCAAGAGTTATGTTTTTGGAATCGACAGTGATCTCCATAGTACATGATGAAACTGGCTTATTAACTCCCTCATCAAGTTTTGCCATGTATGGATCCACCTCTATGCGTATACTGAACTTATCTAGATCGACATCTATTGGTCCGTATTCTATAGGAGCAGAAGCTCTGGTAGCAAGATCTCCAACATCTGCATACATATCATCAATCATCGCTTCAACTTTCACCTTACGATCAGCTGCACAACACTCCCAAACCATTTGAAGCTCATAGGAGTGCTCAATTTGCTGATAGGTATCATTCATGTTGCGCCATACCAATATTGTCCTTTGTCTAGAACCCCAGGGAATCCTAGCGGCAAGCATATCTACTAGTTGCAAAAAAGACATAACCTCTTTGCAATTCACAAGCAGATGCACATCTTGCCCGAACACAACCCTCTCGCAACCAAAATCAAGTTTGGAAGTGTACTGGCGAACATGAACTGTGAACTCATATAGGTCCCTTGTATCAAAGTTGTGCCTAAATTGATTAAAAAGGGGAACTTTTCAGTTCATTTGATTCTATTATGCCGTAACTAATCTACTTGTGAGATAAGGCACAAATAAGAAAATTCACCTCTCGCTCTTCTCCCGGGTTTTTTTCTTCGAGATCTGGGTGCCGCATCCACCCACTGGAGCTGAACAATCCACCGCCGGCCTTGCTTTTATCTTCAACCCGCTGCTCGTAGGTACCTTGGGAGCAGAATCCTTCCTAACCTCCTCGCTAACCGGGGCTGAAGACCTCGCCGCTGCTTCGCGTTGAGCCCTAGACTTTGGCCCCGACCGACCCGAATCAGTCGGCGACGTAGCTACAACATTCGCCTTGCAAGACATGTTGGGCCACCACCGTCGGATTCAGTGTGGAGGGAGGGAGGAAAAAGGTCCTCCGCCACCGGCAGATTCAGGGTCGGGGAAGGGAAGAAAAGGGACCGCTGCCGTCGTAGCAAGATTCAGTGTAGAGAGTTAGGAAAGTACAGTAATGGATTTTCCCCTACAACACATGCAGGGTGGCTAGGAAGAGTGACCGGTGAAGAAGGGGCACAACATGAACTAGTGTAACGGAATATCCTGACTTAACGGGTGCGATTTTGAAAATATTGGGTTTGGCCATCATTCACTCGAAACACCCCACTCAGCAATTAGCGCCCCAACTTTTTGAATCGTGTTGATTAAAATCAACTCGGGTACCACGTTGCTTGGGCGTCCCAACTTTCAGGCCACAAAATGATATTCTCATCAACGTGATGTCTGATTTATTGATGCATTGAAGGTTAACGGAACCATTAAAGAAACCATGGCACAGAGCGTAGAAATCATCTTTGATTATGTACATTTTATTTCGTATTTTTCTTGCAGGGACATTTTATATCATAGTTACAGAACAAATAGCACAATATCCTTGGCCGAACAACCAAAAGCAAGGAGAAGTAGAAACCACTCGAGAATTGAGCCAAGCGAATAGATAAAGGAGATAAATGGGCCAAGTTATAGAGGAGCCAGGACGGCCCGGTCGCTGCTTCTTTTTTCCTGAACGAATCGACTTGATAGACTTACAACAAGGACCATCATAGCCAGAGCAAACAGTTTTGCCCAGGCTTGGCTCTGGTTTCCTTCTTGGTTTTGGTCTCTAACGCGAGGCGCGCGGATGCGAAGCCTAGGAAAGCACCGGTCAGCAGGGGTGTTGTGTCCGCCCATGTCCATAGGCTATGCTCAATGGGCTTCCTTCTCAAATATCACTGGGCCATGCTCAGTGATACGTTGCAAACATATCTATAATATTTTATGTTCCATGCTTGTTTTATATCTACTTTCTTATGTTTTGTCCACACTTTGGAGTATTTTTACACATTTTCCGGAGCTAACCTATTAACAAGATGCCATAGTGCTAGTTGCCTGTTTTCTGCTGTTATTGGTTTCAGAAAAGCTAGTAAGGAAATATTCTTGGAATTGGACTGGATAAAATCAGGGGGTGTGGGCCCCCTGGCACTCCACCTACCTTGCCCCTTCGCCTATATATTTCCCACGGGACGAAAACCCTAAGTACGAATCAAAATTCCAGGAAAGAGTCTGTGGCCGCCGCCATCTCCATGCCTAGATCGGGAGGGATCTAAAGCTCTTCCCCGCACCCTGCCGGAGGGAAGAGTTTACCCTGGAGGCCTTCTTCATCACCATGACTTCCTCCGGTGTGATGCGTGAGTAGTTCATCCCTGGACTACGGGTCCATGTAGTAGCTAGATGGTTGGTTCTTCTCTTTTTTGCTACCATGTTTAGATCTTGTGAGCTCCATTCATGATCAAGATCATCTATCTGTAATCCTACATGTTGTGTTTGCGAGGATTCGGTGGATATCGAGATGCTATTTCAGATTGATTATTGATTCTATCATGTCTTTGTTAGTTGTGATCTTGTATGCTTTCCGTTGTTAGTAGCTATCTTGACTGAGTAGATGCTAGCAACTCCAAGAGGGAGTATTTATGCTCGATAGTGGGTTCATGCCTCTAGTAATCTAGGGAAGTGACAGAAATCTCTAAGGTATTAGATGTGTTGTTGCTACTAGGGAGAAAACAACAATCCTTTGTTCATAGAACAATTGTATTGTTTACTTTACACACTTTGCTTAATGCAATTATCTGTTGCTTGCAACTTAATACTGGTGGGGGTTCAGATGATAACCTGAAGGTGGATTATTAGTCATAGATGCAGTTGGATTACGGTCTATGTATAATGTTGTAATGCCCAATCGAATCTCATAGTAGTTAATATGATTAGTATATGCATGTACGCTTTATCGATGTTTGTCAATTGCCCTACTATAATTTGTTTACCCAACATGTCAACTATCTTAAGGAGAAACACCTCTAGTGAACTATGGACCCCGGTCCATTCTTTTACCATCAATCTACAATCTATTTACTATTTTCTGCTTACTTTATGTGAAGCAATTACTATCTTCCGCACAATATGTTTAATCCTTTATTTTCAGCAAAACTGGTGAGATTGACAACCTCACTGTAAGTTGGGGGCAAAGTTATGTGGTTGTGTTGTGTAGGATTCCAAGTTGGAAACAACACCTTGGAGGTGTTTTCTTGATCCTACTGGTTCGATAACCTTGGTTTCATAGCTTAGGGAAAACTTGTTGATGTGCTCATCATACCTTCCTCTTGGGGTTCCCCAACAAGCTCTACATATTGAGCAAGCAAGACTTTTTCTGGCGCTGTTGCTGGGGAGTCCAGGACATCTTCACAAGGGGAGTCCTGATACATTCCAAATGTATCTATATTTTTGATGTTCCATGCTTGGTTTTATCTACTTTCTTGTGTTTTGTTCCAACTTTGGAGTACTTTTCATATGATTTCTTGGACTAACCTATTAACAAGATGCCATAGTGCCAGTTGCCTGTTTTCTGCTGTTTTTGGTTCTAGGAAGTCAGAAAATGAATATTCTCGGAATTGGACGGGACAAAAGCCAAAGTTACTATTTTCTTGGAAGACTCACGGAGCCAGAAGGAGAGTCGGAGAGGGGCCATAGGGTGGCCACACCATCCCTAGGCACAGGTCCACCTAGGCCACGCCAGGGCATGGTGTGGGCCCCCTGGCAGCCCACCGATCTTTCCCTCTGGCCTATAAGAAGCCTCCCGAAGCCAAAACCCTAGATCGTCAAGCCTCTAGCCACAAAAAGTTCTGCAGCGCCGCCGCCACCGAAGGGGAGATTCGGGGGACAGAAAGTCTCTGTTCCGGCACCCTGCCGGGACGAGGAAGTGCCCCCAGAGCCATCTCCATCGATCTCCACCGCCATCTCCATCACCATTGCTGATTCCCATGATGAGGAGGGAGTAATTCTCTCTCGAGGCTAAGGGTTCTACCGGTAGCTATGTGTTCATCTCTCTCTCTCTATGCATGATCTTATTAAGATTATGAGCTTGTAATCAATTAGATCTACCTTGCTACTCAAGTGCTTTAATAGATAGATCTCTGCTCTCCCCATGTGTGTGAAAGTTGCAGCGTGCACACCATGGTGGCACTTAGGCTAGAGATTACAAATACTTGTTATGAGTTATATTTGGAGTTGGATGTCTTTATGAAATTGTATTGTTTGTTGGACTCATCTAGTACTCAAGGTGACAGTGTGGGGTTTTCTAGATGGGAAAGATGGACTGTGAGTGTGCTGTTATAGCCCTACCATGGATTAGAGTGTCCAACCAGAGAGTAGTTCAGCGTAGTATCATAAAGAAGAATATATTTATATGAGAGTGTTCACTAGTGAAAGTATGATCCCTAAGCCTTGTTTCTAAGCATTGAAACACCGTTTGTTACTAGATCTGTTACATGTTTGCTTGCTTCCATATTTACTTCAGTTTTCCTTTAGTCTTTTCCACGCCATCAAGTTATCTTCTATCACCGTTACCACTTATAATTATCCATACCACTTGTATTTCACTCTCTCTTCGCCGAACTAGTGCACCTATACACCTGACAAGTGTATTGGGTGTGTTGGGGACACAAGAGACTTCTTGTATCTTGATTGTAGGGTTGCTTGAGAGGGGATAGCTTTGACCACTTCCTCCCTGAGTTTGATAAACCTTGGGTGATCCACTTAAGGGAAAACTTGCTGCTGTTCTACAAACCTCTGCACTTGGAGGCCCAACAACTGTGTAAAAGAATAGAAGTGCGTAGACATCAAGTCCCTCATTAACAATCTCTTTACTTTGTTATTTTTGTTTTGCTTAGTTTATTTCTGCTTTGTTTGCTTGTTTCTTTATCAAAAATACAAAAAATAGTTCCTATTATAGTTTCTATTTTCATTGGTCTGTTATTGTCTTGCTTTATCATGCCTTCTATCAATGGTTGATTTCTTTGAAAATAGATCTTATTGGCAAGATGGGTTCAAGGAAGAACAAAAATATTATGAGGAACACCGCTTGTCACAAAAAGGGAAACTCTTATGGGAACAAATTGATAAATTGTGTACCATTGCTAGAAATATGTGATCTACTTATAATGTT
Organism: Avena eriantha; assembly: GCA_910589775.1. Taxonomy (NCBI): domain Eukaryota; kingdom Viridiplantae; phylum Streptophyta; class Magnoliopsida; order Poales; family Poaceae; genus Avena; species Avena eriantha. The sequence continues at coordinate 106,766,098 of OU342745.1, forward strand.
ACTTATTGCTTTGATAAATCTTGTTGCTGTAGGAGGTATAAACACCTCCCTTTTCAATGTGAGTATAATGATAATGTTACCATATCTTCATATGTTAAGGGAAATTATGATTTTTATGATGTGGAACAAATTGAAGAATTTATTGCTTGGAAGGGTTCATTTGAACTAGCTTATTTGCTTGAAAATACTGATGATGCATCATATAAATATGAGGTTTATGATATACTTAAATTTTGCTTTGATAATTACAAGATAGAAAATGGCTATATTCTTGAGTATCTTAATAGATGTTCTCCACCAGCGGAAGAGACTAATGCCTTGTAGCATCCCAATTGTCTAACAATTGTAATGCTACTTGGTCTAGTAATATAATGGCTACTTCCTACATATAATTGTTGCATCATAATTATATCATGCTCATGTCATCATGCCACCTTGCATTTGAGCATCATATAAAACCTTTTCCATTTGGTTCTTCTCTCATATGCATTATTAATTGTATTTGGCTCTTGTTAAATTGTATTTGATTCTTGATAAATGCTTGGTGCCCAAATTGAGTTGGGGGCATATCTTTTATTCCACTCCACCACTCTTCTTTGGTCACCACCTCATAATTCCACCACCTTTCTTTTGTTTCCATCCATCATCTCCACCATCTTAATTATATATGAGCCCATGTCTTTCTTTTGGCATTTAATGTAGCTCATGTGGGTTGGAATGGATCCAATTCTATTTCTTTTAGCTTGGCTTTACTCCATATCTTGGGATGCATGTGTATAAATGCCATGGTCATTGTTTTGTTTTCACAATATCAAACCTGGCATTTAATGCCCATGCATGGGCCATGCAAATCACCACTATTCTATTCTTTGGTTTTGTTTGTATTTTTGGAAATGGGGCATGGGTCTTTGTGAAACCACTCTTGTGGCCCTTTCTGTTGTTGCTCTTGCTAAACCCTCATCCTCTTGATCATGCCCTTGGTTAGGCATCAACAAAACCACCTCCCCATCCCTTTTCATCTCTTTGATTGATCTTGTTTTCTTGCCATGTGCACCAAGGCTCCCACCTCACTCCATACCCATCTTCTTGTCCCTTTAACCAAAATTTGCAAAATTTCCAAAAAGGTTTATTTGATGAGCTGGCTTAAATCTGCAACAAAACAAAAACAAAACAATTAGATAAATAAAAAGAAATAAACAAGTGAGTGACCCAGCAGCAGCCCACCTACCTGGCCACAGCCCAGCAGCAGCTTCGGCCCGCCTTTCTTTTCCTCCTGGGCCTTCCCTTTCTCTTTCCCTGGCCCGATAATGCTTCGCCGTTTGCCGCCGTCTCCCTCTGTTCCTCTTCTCCATCGCCCCCTCTCTGCTCAGCGACAGACGGCAGCGGGCAGGTGGCCGTCCCCGCCGTTATCCGCGTCAGCAAGCACGCCGAGCGCGTGACCGCCCGCCCTTATCTTTTCGCGCCTCGCGGTCAAACCCTAGCTGCTCGCCTGCGTTCTCCCTCCCTCCTCTCCTGCGTGCCATGGCTGCCGCTGGACAGAGCCCCACGATGCCGATTCCGTCCTAGTTGTCGACCGAGGACTCACCGGGGAGCACCGCCGCGGACCGTGGCGTCGTTTCCGCCTGCTAGGAGATGCCGGCCCCGCTCGGAGCTACCCCCTCGCCAGCGAACCGTGCACCACCGCCGCGACCTCGTCGTCCCCCCTCCGCTCCGGTCGTCCCATCCCCTGATTCCCTAGGGAATCAGACGAGGTGAGCGTTCCCTTCTTTTTTCCTTCCCCTTTTCCTCCCCTCCGCGTGCCGAGCGCCTCCCGATTTTGGCCCCGCCGGTGATCTGCCACGCCGACAAGCAGACAAGGCCGTGCGTTTTCCCCCTGTTCCTCGAAGCTCTCCGCCCGGTAGAGCCCGCCTCTGGCATTCCTTCCTGAACGAAACCCGTAGCTGGTAGATCCCTCTCCGCGTTTTGTTTTGGAGGCAACGCGAGATACGCCACCGTTCCGCCGCAAACCTCGCCAGAAAACCTCGCCGTCGTCGGGACAGTCACGGTTCAGTACACGTAGGTTCAGTACACAGCCGTAGCAGTTTTGCAGAAAGCCCCCCCCCCCCCCGCACTTTTGTCGATCACGCCCAAGTCCTTAGCAGCCCCAGCGACCCCACGAGTCAGCCCCGATGTAGTTTTGCAAGAAAGCCCCCGTGGTTTGGAGTTTCTCAACCCGTGCTCCCCCGGATCCCACACGTGGCAGGCCCCTGCTGGCGCGCCCGTGTGTGGCCCCGCGGATTGGCCGGCCCCACCCGTCAGTCACTGCAGCTAGTCCCCCCCGCGGTGTAAAAAGCTTTCGCCACGCCAGCTCGTCCAGTCAGCACCTGGCCCACCTGTCTGTGACTGTGGCTAGGTGTGGCTGAGTGCAAAAAGGTTTTCGTTTATCTGTTTAATAAAAACAATTTCCAGAAATGTTTTAATATGTTTTAACTTCTGTTTTTAATAACTTTTAAATTATAAATCCAAATAATACAAATGTTATATGTTTTTGAATCAGAAAAATGTGAGGATTTCAAATATGCTATTCAAAATAATGTTTGAACACTTTAAATTTCGATATGATTAAAATTACAATAAAATGCCCTTTTCTTAATAAATAAATAACTTTAAATCTATAACTCCAAATTCGACAAATAATATGTCTAAATCGATCAGCGCGACGAGCCCGTTCTATCTAAGCATTCCTTGTTCTGAATTGAAGCATGCATGATGTCATTATTCAAAATCAGAACTGTTTATGGCAATAAAACTTGGTCAAATAATTAATAAAATGCTTTATTCTTGTACCCACACCTCACCCTTGCCATGCTACTTTAATTCCATGTAAATTGTGCATCATTCATCATGGCATGCTTGTTTGTTTGTTTGCTTGTCGCATTTTAATTCATATGCTTGTGTACTTTATTTATGTTGGCCCTTGTTTGTTTGGTTCTTCTTCGAATAGACGCCCAGCAGGAGAGTTACCAGGAATCACAGGAGTTCTACCCAGATCCATCTCTCACTTCAACTGAGCTGCCAGGCAAGCACTACCACATGCTTGCATACATATAGTACCTATTGCCTCTATCTTATTCTTGCATCATTGAGTCGCGATTGCATTAAATTGAATCCCAAGTACTGCATAGCCTTTACTTTTAAACCCCACCGAAGCTTGTTCCTCCATCCCATGAGCCATTACTACAGGAGTTGTTTGAGCCATGCGAGTCGTAGAAAAGCATGTGTAGGGTATGTGAGTGTCTGATGGATAACGAGGTACCTAAACAACTTAACCTGAGTAGTAGTGGGATAACTAATGAAAGAGGCACCGGTGAGTAATATCTGCTATTTGGTTTTTTATGCTCACTTGTGTCCCGTAGGACCCCGAGTACTTGATTCCTGTTCCTTGACTATTCACACTATCCACATCTGGGAGGCCTTATGGACCCCCCTGAGCCAGAGCTTGATTCATTCTTATTTCTTAGGGCCACAAAGTAATTTGGGGCTTTATTATTATCCTGTACTTATGCCATGTTACTGCTTTATTAAGATTGTGCGTGGAGCACCTGTACTGTTTTGGAAGCTCATTGGATGAAAAAGAGGAGGAGAGTGATGATCAAGAGGAGGAAGAATGGATCTACCCATTCCTACCTTCTAATGAGAGTAACTCTTTACCCCTTACATTATTTGATTATCCTCCATGCTTACCAAAGGAGGATGAATGCTATGTTCCTATGGATTCTTTTGAAAATGTTTATAATAAAGCTCCAGATGATGGTCCTATATTGGTTGATAATATTAATTGTACTACTATTGAAAATGAGATTGATCAGTCATCTTGTTATAAAATTGTTAAAAGTGGGTCTGAAGGATTTAATCCCACTATTTTTGAGCTTGATAAAAATTATGTGTTTGTAGATCATGAAAACATGATTTATGTGATATTTATATTGTTGAGTTTATTCATGAGGCTACTGAAAATTATTTTGAGAGAGAAAAAATATGGTTGTAAAAGTTTTCATGATACTGAAACTCCTCTCTATTTGTTGAAATTTTTGAAGTTACTCTCGTTTTATCTTCCTATGCCTGTCACTTTGTTCTTTGTGAATTTATTTGCATATAAGTTTCCTATGCGTAGGAAGTGGGTTAGACTTAAATGTGTTTTGAATTTTCTTCTTTATGCTCTCTTTTACTTCAATTCATATTTCTTATGTGAGCATCATCAAAATTCTTATGCCTAGCTCAAAGGCATTAATGAAAAGCACTTATTGGGAGATAACCCAAATTTTTAGTCAATAAATTTATCTTTTGTTGAGTCATTGAAGTTATTACCTCTGTAATAACCTCTTCTTATCCTTTTTGTGTGGTTTTTGTGCCAAGAGTAACCTCTAATGAGAGAAGTAAGACTTGGGAAAGTTGCTGTCCCAAAACAGATTTTTATGCTTCGCTGTAAAAATTCGTGAAACATCTCTGTACGTCTGTTTGAGCTGTAATTGTTTTTTCTTCTGCCCCAGGTTGTTATCCAACTTTCGTTAGTTCAACACTTTTCGATTTGAGCAATAGATGGTCTTCGAAAAAAATTGGTTTTTACCTGCTAGTCTGTTTTGACAGATTTCTGCCATTATTTGCATTTGCCTCTTAATCTCTTTCTCTTTGAGTTCTCTTTGATCATTTGAATTGTGTAAAGGAAGTGCTACATTAGCTTGTGTTTTAATGGAAGTTTTACTTGTGTTGAAACTGAACCAGAAGACTTATTATCTTGAGTACACTAATGTTGCTAATGAAGATTGTGTGAAGTTTTGTATGAAGGAAATTTTAAAGTGCAGGGAAGAGAAATGTGATAAGATGAAGTATGGACAAAAGCTCAAGCTTGGGGATGCCACCCATGTCACCCCAAGAAATATCCAAGAAGTACAAGCGTCAAAGCTTGGGGATTCCCAAGGCATCCCCTTCTTCATCAATAAAATTTCAGGTTTCTTCCAAACACTTCATTTTATTGTTTCACGCATAGTTGTGTTGTTCTTGGAGCATCTTTTTTTTCGTTCTTAGTTTTTGTTTTCTTAGTTTTCTTAGTTTGCTTGAATAAATTGGTGATACATTGCAAATGTATCTATAATTTTTTATGTTCCATGCTTGGTTTTATCCACTTTCTTGTGTTTTGTTCCAACTTTGGAGTACTTTTCATATGATTTCTTGGACTAACCTATTAACAAGAGCCACAGTCCCAGATGCATGTTTTCTGTTATTTTTGGTTCCAGGAAAGTCAGAAAATGAATATTCTCGGAATTGGACGGGACAAAATCCAAAGTGCCTATTTTTCCAGAAGTCATTAGATGCCAGAATAGGAGACATAGAAGGGTTGGGGGCCGGCAACACCACCTGGCCGCGCGGCTAGGCCTGGCCCGTGCTAGGGGGTGGTCTGGCCGACCCCAGCACCCCCTCGGCCTCTCCTTCCGCCTATAATATGCCCTCGGGACGAAAACCCTAAGGGCCCGATCAAAAATCCACGAAAGAGTCTATAGCCGCCGTCTTCTCTGTCCCTAGAATGAGAGGGATCTGAAGCTCTTCCCGGCACCCTGCCGGAGAGGGAAATTCACCCTGGAGGCCTTCTTCATCACCATGCAAGCCTCCGGTGTGATGCGTGAGTAGTTCATCTCTGGACTACGGGTCCATGTAGTAGCTAGATGGCTGGTTCTCCTCCTTTGTGCTTTCATGTTTAGATCTTGTGAGCTCCGCTCATGATCAATATCATCTATGTGTAATTCTGCATGTTGTGTTTGCAGGGATCCGATGGATATTGAGATGCTATTTCAAAATGATTATTGATTCTATCATGTCTTTGTTATTTGTGATCTTGCATGCTTTCCGTTGTTAGTAGCTATCTTGTCCAAGTAGATGCTAGCAACTCCAAGAGTTAGTATTTATGCTCGATAGTGGGTTCATGCCTCTGGTAATCTGGGGAAGTGACAGAAATCTCTAAGGTACTAGATGTGCTATTGCTACTAGGGAGAAAACAACCAAAATCCTTTGTTCATAGAACAATCGTATTGTTTACTTTACACGCAATTTGTAATGCTATAATCTGTTGCTTGCAACTTAATATTGGAGGGGGTTCGGATGATAACCTGAAGGTGGATTATTAGTCATAGATGCAATTGGATGACGGTCTATGTATAATGTTGTAATGCCCAATCGAATCTCAAAGGAGTCAGATGATTAGTATATGCATGTATTGCTTTCTCAATGTTTGTCAATTGCCCCGCTGTAATTTTTTCACCCAGCATGTTATCTATCTTAAGGAGAGCCACCTATAGTGAACTATGGATCCCGGTCTTTTTCTTGACATACAATCTATAAACTGTTTACTGCTTTGTGTTTACTTTCTGCAAACTATTACTTCTTTCCATTCGATATGTTTAATCCTTTGTTTTCTGCAAAACACGGTGAGATGGACAACCTCATCACAAGTTGGGGATAAAGTTATGTGGTTGTGTTGTGCAGGTATCCACGTTGCTACTAGCACCGGTAGTGCGCCCTGCCAAGGCTTAGCTAGCAACACCTTTGGGGTGTTTCCTTGCTCCTACTGGTTCGATTAAACCTTGGTTTCATAACTGAGGGAAACTTGCTGTTGTGCTCATCATACCTTCCTCTTAGGGTTCCCAACAAGCTCGACATCAACATCGCACCAGCATTTTTCTGGCGCCGACACTCAGCCATCAAGCATTTTTCTGGTGCCGTTGCCCGGGAGTCAAGGACATCTTCACAAGGGGAGTCCCTCATAACCAATCTCTGTACTTTGTTATTTTTGTTTTGCTTAGTTTCGTTTTGCTTTGTTTGCTTGTTTCTTTATCAAAAACACACAAAAAATAGTTTTACTAGTTTGCTTTCTTATTTGAAAACACAAAAAATGACTACTCTTGGAAACACTAAGTTGTGTGACTTCACTAGCACCAACAACAATGATTTTATGAGCACACCTATTGCTCCACCTGTGCCTGAAGATACTTTCTTTGAAATAAAACCTGCTTTGCTCAATCTTGTTATGAGAGAACAATTTTCTGGTATTGGTAATGAAGATGCTGCTGCCCATCTAAATAACTTTGTTGAACTTTGTGAGATGCAAAAGCATAGGGATGTAGATGGTGATATTATTAAGCTGAAATTGTTTCCTTTCTCTTTGAGAGGAAAAGCTAAAGAATGGTTGAATTCCTTAACTAGGAATAGTATTGATTCTTGGACTAAATGCAAAGATGCTTTCATTGGAAAATACTATCCTCCTGCTAAGATTATATCTATGAGAAGTGAAATAATGAAGTTTAAACAACTTGATAATGAACATGTTGCTCAAGCTTGGGAATGAATGAAATCTTTGGTAAAGAATTGTGCCACTCATGGACTGACTGCTTGGATGATCATCCAAACTTTTTATGCAGGATTGAACTATTCTTCAAGGAACCTATTGGATTTGCTGGAGGTACCTTTTGACCATTACTTTGGGTGCTGCAACGAAACTTCTGGACAATATGATGGTTAATTATTCTGAATGGCATACTGAGAGAGCTCCACAAGGTAGGAAGGGAAATTATGTTGAGGAAACTTCCTTGTTGAGTGATAAGATTGATATTATTATGTCTATGCTTGTGAATGGTAAAGCCCATATTGATCCAAATAATGTTCCTTTAGCCTCTTTGGTTGCTCAAGAAGAGCAAGTTGATGTGAACTTCATAAGAAACAACAATTTTGGGAATAATGCTTATAGGAGTAATTTTGGTAACAACAATTATAAGCCATATCCTCCCAACAATGGTAATGCTTATGGAAATTCTTACAACAATAATAGGAGTGCTCCCTCTGAACTTGAAGTTATGCTTAAAGAGTTTATTAGTAAACAAACTGCTTTCAATAAAACTATTGAGGAAAAACTCTCTAATGCTGAAAGAAATATAGCATCTTTGGCTGAAGCTCAATCTTCTTTGAATAAAATGGCTACTAAACCTGAAACTAATGATAATCCCTTTGCAGCTACTAATGCTATACAAGTAAGAATTGATGAAAATGTTAGACTATTAGCTGAATTACATGCTAAGTGGGAAAGAGAAGATGAAACTGCTAGAAACATTAGTGTTTCTACTATTACCACCACTAGTGTTGAGGCTGGTAATAGTTCTACTACTTTAGATGATAATTTTGATTTTTATCTTGATGGTTGCAATATCTCTGAAGTTATTAAGTTCCTACAAAAGCTTGCTAAAAGTCCTAATGCTAGTGCTATGAACATGGCCTTTACCAAACACATTACTGATGCTCTCATAAAGATTAAAGAAGAAAAGATGAAACATAAAGCTTCTATTCCTATAAAACAAGAAGATGGTTAGGAACCCATCATTAATATGAAAGTGAATGACTTTGATTTCAAAGCTTTATGTGATCTTGATAGTAGTGTTTCTATTATGCCTAGAAGGATTTATGATATGCTTGATTTGCCTCCACTTGAATACTGTTATTCGAATGTCCCACTTAATGATAATGCTAAAAAGAAATTCATGGAGAGTCTTAATGATGTTCTTATTATGGTTAACAATGCTTATGTCCCCGTTGATTTCTATGTTTTGGATGTTGAATGCAATGCTTCTTGTCCTATTACTTTGGGAAGACCTTTTCTTAGAACTGTTGGTGCCATTATTGTTATGAAAGAAGGCGCCATTAAATATCAACTCCACTCAAGAAAGGTATAGAACACTTCCCTAAGAAGAGAGAGAAGATTTCATTTGCTTCTCCTATGAAAACAAAATTTGGTCTTAATGCTTCTTCATTTGAGAACACCTGATTCTTTCTTGCCTCTTATGCCTAACTTAAAGGCGTTAACGAAAAGTACTTATTGGGAGATAACCCAAAAGTTTTAGATGAGTCTTGGAAGTTATTACCTCTGTAATAACTGCTCCATATCCTTTTTATTTGCTTTTTGTTCCAAGAGTAACCTCTAATTAGAGAGAAGTAATGATTGGGAAAGTTGTTGTCCCAAAACAGATTTTTGTGCTTCACCGTAAAAACTCGTGTAAAATCTCTGTACGTCTTTTTGAGGCGTGGAATTTTTTGCTTCTGCCCCAGGTTGTTATCTAACTTTCGTTAGTTCAACAGTTTTTGATTTGAGCAACAGAAGGTCTTCAAAACAAATCGTATTTACCTGCTGGTCCGTCTTGACAGATTTCTGCCATTTTCTGCATTTGCTTCTTGTTGGTTGCTTTTTGAGTTCTTTTGGGGGAATTGAGCTTTTTGAAGGAAGTGATACAGTATCTAGTGTTCTAATGGAAGTTTATTTGGTGTTAGAACTGAGCCTTAAGACTTATTTATCTTGAGTGCACTAATGTTGCTAATGAGATTGTGTGAAGTTTTGTATGAAGGAAAAATTTCAGGTGTATGGAAGGAATGAGTAATGAGATGAAGGATGGACTAAATCTCAAGCTTGGGGATGCCACGCGTGTCACCTGAAGAAATATCCAAGAAGTACAAGCGTCAAAGCTTGGGTATGCCCATGGCACCCCCTTCTTCATCAATAAAAATCCTAGGTTTCTTCCAAACGCTTCATTTTTATTATTTCATGCACAGTTGTGTTTTTCTTGGAGCGTCTTCTTTTCCTTTTTCATTTTGGTTTTTTGTTTGCTTTGGTTTTCTTAGTTTGCTGAATAAATTGGTTGGACCCCCTCTTTCATACATTGGTTTGCAAATAGTTTGGTTTGGTTTGGAAAAGAGTAGGCAAGTTCATGCTTATGTGGTAAAAAGAGCTCGTTTTTGACTGTGGCCTATGCTCTGTCATGCCATGCTTGATATTGTTTTGGCTTTATGCTTAGTACTATTTGCTGTAGCATGACTTGTTATAAACAATTGAGATTGCTTAATGTGCCTTGGACGAATCATGCGTTGTTTTAGCATATTAAAGCATAGTATAGTGGTATTCTCCTTTGATGCTTTATTTGGGTTGACTTGGCGCATGCTCACACCATGTTATGACTATCTCAAGTCACCATAGACTTTAATGATCCTTTAGTTTTCAACTTGTAGTATCACTTTATGCTTTGATCAATGATGTTTTGTCGCTCTGCATGATTATGGCCATTATTGCTCTCTTAGTTTGTCGCTCCCAGTCTTTTGCTAGCCTCCACAACCAAGTATGAGTTCCACGCATGCATCCAACTCCCTAAACCAAGTTATTCCAAAGATCCCACCATACCTACCTACTAGCTTATGCTATTCCAAGTATATTCATGCTTTTTTTACCTTCCAAATTAAACTTGTTATGAGAAAACTAGTGATTAAAGCTCTCACGAACTTGATGGCACACTTTACTTTTCTTGCCCTTAATAAACTTGAACCATTGTGTCGTCTATGCTGTATATGCTTGCACTTATTTGTTGGGAATTAGCAGAACCATGCTTTCATGGGGAACGCTTTCAACATTGCACTTGGTACTTGTACCTAGTTGATATCATGCTCTTTTGTATATGGATGTCGTCGGTGTGAAATGAAAGGGGAGCTTGTAAGTCCACGGAGTTATGTATATGTGTTAGAGAAACGCCTGGGCCGCTGGTCTAATCCATGCTGACATGGTGGAAACCTACAGCGTAACCATAATGAGCTGTCTATGAAGCATTCTTCTTACGAAAAAAGAGTCCTATATTGAGAAAAAAGAGAAAAAGAAAAAAAAGAGATTATGAAAAGAGGAAAGAGAGAAAAAAGCACCATATTCCCATGGTAAATAAGAAGATTGCTGAGATGCTCGTTGTCTGCTTGCCTTGTCATTTTGATATGGGGATTCTTCTGTATCATCGGGCAAGTGGTACCCCATTGGTGGTTCTCTATGATAGACATGTACTTATGATGACAAGAACTTACCGGTGACTAAACTTGAGTAGCATGAGGAGCAGCCCTCGTATACAAGGGACATGAGATTTCTAACTTATACTTCGTCAAGCATGTACACCATAGTTTGTTCACTTTATCCTTAATCACTTCAAGATGCTTATGGTAGGGGCAATGAGAGCTGAAAGATATAAGTACCTTAATTTTTGGAAGCTCTTTATGAAACTTGAATCCCTACTTCCTTCTATGAAGGCCTTTCTTCCAACATTATATTGAGTCTCCACCTTCTATCTTTATGCACCTACTTTGAGAGCATAGTGGCCATTCTTAGTTCTATGTGCATTGTCCCAAGACTAGTTGATTGATGCATAACATGATATTGCTTGTTTTAAACTATTTGTATCTAGTCACTCTTATGAACTTTGAAGGTGTCCTATGCATTTATATTTGCTACTCTATTGAGGGACAAGCTGAATACTATTATGCTATGCTTTCTTTATGTGAAACAAACAAACGTCTTGCGAAGCATTGTTATTCATGAATCTTTTGTTTGTGCCTTTTCATGTTGCATCATAATTTCTTTGTCTTATTGCTAGAACTTTGTCTTTCATGTTATGATTGAAGCACTATGATCCCAGCTTTCAATGTTTTACAAATACTTTGATCAAGTCTTTGATGGTGCATGTCACCTCAAAAATTATTCTTTCTTTTTATCACTTGCCTACTCGAGGACGAGTAGGAGCTAAGCTTGGGGATGTTGATACATTGCAAATGTATCTATAATTTTTGATGTTCCATGCTTGGTTTTATCCACTTTCTTGTGTTTTGTTCCAACTTTGGAGTACTTTTCATATGATTTCTTGGACTAACCTATTAACAAGAGCCACAGTGCCAGCTGCCTGTTTTCTGCTGTTTTTGGTTCTAGGAAAGTCAGAAAATGAATATTCTTGGAATTGGACGGGACAAAAGCCAAAGTGCCTATTTTTCCGGAAGTCATCAGATGCCAGAATACGAGACAGAGAAGGGCTAGGGGCTGGCCACACCACCTGGCCGCATGGTCAGGCCTGACCCGTGCCAGGGGGTGGTCTGGCCAACCCCAGCACCCCCTCGGCCTCTCCTTCCGCCTATAAGATGCCCTCGGGACGAAAACCCTAAGGGCCCGATCAAAAATCCACGAAAGAGTCTGTAGCCGCCGTCATCTCCATCCCTAGATCGGGAGGGATCTGAAGCTCTTCCCGGCACCCTGCCGGAGAGGGGAATTTACCCTGGAGGCCTTCTTCATCACCATGCAAGCCTCCGGTGTGATGCGTGAGTAGTTCATCCTTGGACTACAGATCCATGTTGTAGCTAGATGGCTGGTTCTCCTCCTTTGTGCTTTCATGTTTAGATCTTGTGAGCTCCGTTCATGATCAAGATCATCTATTTGTAATTCTGCAGGTTGTGTTTGCGGGGATCCGATGGATATTGAGATTCTATTTTAGATTGATTATTGATTCTATCATGTATTTGTTATTTGTGATCTTGCATGCTTTCCATTGTTAGTAGCTATCTTGGCCAAGTAGATGCTAGCAACTCCAAGAGTTAGTATTTATGCTCGATAGTGGGTTCATGCCTCTGGTAATCCGGGGAAGTGACAAAAATCTCTAAGGTACTAGATGTGTTGTTGCTACTAGGGAGAAAACAACAATCCTTTGTTCATAGAACAATCGTATTGTTTACTTTACATGCAGTTCGTAAAGCAATAATTTGTTGCTTGCAACTTAATACTGGAGGGGGTTCGGATGATAACCTGGAGGTGGATTATTAGTCATAGATGCAGTTGGATGGCGGTCTATGTATAATGTTGTAATGCCCAATCAAGTCTCAAAGGAGTTAACATGATTAGTATATGCATGTATTTCTTTCTCGATGTTTGTCAATTGCCCCGCTGTAATTTGTTCACCCAGCATGTTATCTATCTTAAGGAGAGCCACCTCTAGTGAACTATGGATCCCGGTCTTTTTCTTTACATACAATCTATAAACTATTTACTGCTTTGTGTTTACTTTCTGCAAACTATTACTTCTTTCCATTCGATATGTTTAATCCTTTGTTTTCCGCAAAACATGGTGAGATTGACAACATCATCGCAAGTTGGGGACAAAGTTATGTGGTTGTGTTGTGCAGGTATCCACGTTGATACTAGCACCGGTAGTGCGCCCTGCAAAGGCTTAGCTAGAAACACCTTTGGGGTGTTTCCTTGCTCCTACTGGTTCGATTAAACCTTGGTTTCATAACTGAGGGAAACTTGCTGCTGTGCTCATCATACCTTCCTCTTAGGGTTCCCAATGAGCTCTACATCAAGATCGCACCAGCATTTATACATTAGTTTTCAAACAAGTTGGTTGGACCCCCTCATTCATACATTAGTTTTCAAACAAGTTGGTTTGGATTGGAAAAGAGTAGGAAAGTTCATGCTTAAGTGGTATAAAAGGAGTTTGTTTTTTATTATGGCCTAGGCTTTGTCATGTCATGCTTGATATTGTTTTGGCTTTATGCTTAGTGATTTTTGCTGTAGCATGACCTGTTCTAAACAATTGAGATTGCTTAATGTGCCTGGAAAGAATCATGCGTTGCTTTAGCATATTAAAGCATAATATTGTGGTATTCTCCTTTGATGCTTTATTTGGATTGACTTGACACATGCTCACCACCATGTTAAGACTACACCAAGTCACCATAGCCTCTATGATAATTTAGTTTTCGACTTGTAATATCACTTTATGCTTTAATTAATAATGTTTTGTCGCTTTGCATGATTATGGCCATTATTCCTCTCTTAGTTGGTCGCTCCCAGTATTTTTCTAGCCTCCATACCAAGTATGAGTTCCACTCATGCATCCAACTTCAAATAAAACCAAGTTATTCCAAAAAGTCCACCATACCTACCTATTATCATTTGCTATTCCAAGTATATTCATGTTTTTATCTACCTTCCGAATTAAACTTGTTATGTTAAAATTAGTGATTAAAGCTCTTACGAACTTGATGGCACACTTTACTTTTCTTGCCCCTAATAAACTTGAACCATTGTGTCATCTATGTTGTATATGCTTGCACTTATACGTTGGGATTAGTAGAACCATGCTGTCGTGGGGAACGCTTTCAACATTGCACTTGTACATTATACCCAGTTGATATCATGCTCTTTTGTTTATGGATGTCGTTGGTGTGAAATGAATGGGGAGATTGTAAGTCCATGGAGTTATGTATGTGTGTAAGAGAAACGCCTGGGCCGCTAGCCTAATCCATGCCTAATCATGGTGGAAACTTGCAGCATCACCATAGTGAGCAATCTAAGAAGCATTCTTCTTATAAAAAAAGAGATAGAAATTGAGAAAAAGAAAAAAAGATGAGAAAAGAGGAAAGAGAGAAAAAAGCACAATTTTCCCATGGTAAATAAAAAGATTGCTGAGATGCTCATTGTCTTCTTGCCTTGTCATTTTGATTATGGGATAGCTCATGTATCATGTGCAATGGGTACACCGTTCGCCGTTCTCTATGATACACATGTACTTACTATGACAAGAACTTACCGGTAACTAAACTTGAGTAGCATGAGGAGAGGCCCTCGTATACAAGGGACATGAGATTGCCAACTTATACTTTTTCAAGCATATACTCCATAGTTTGTTCACTTTACCTTACTCACTTCAAGATGCTTATGATAGGACAATGAGAGCTGAAAGCTAATAAGTACCATAGTTTTTGGAAGCTCTTTATGAGACTTGAATCCCTGCTTCCTTCTATGAAGGGCCTTTCTTTTACTTTTATGTTGAGTCTCCATCTTCTATATTTATGCACCTACTAATAGAGCAGAGTGGTCATTCTTAGTTTAATGTGCATTGTCCCAAGACTTGTTGATTGATTCATAACTTTGATATTGCTTGTTCTTAAACTATTTGTATCTAGTCACCCTTATGAGCTTTGAAGGTGTCCTATGCATTTATGTTTTGCTACACTATGAGGACAAGTTGAATACCATTGTCATTATGTTTTCTTTATGTGAAACAAGCAAACGTCTTTCAAAGCATTGTTATTCATGAATCTTTTGTTTGTACCTTTTGATATTACAACATAGTTGTTATGTCCTATTGTTAGAACTATATCTTTCATGCTATGTTAAAGTACTATGATCCCAGCTATCAATGTTTTATAAATGCCTTGATCAAGTTTGTGATGGTGCATGTCACCTAAAAAATTATTCATTTCTTTTATCACTTACCTACTCGAGTTCGAGCAGGAGTTAAGCTTGGGGATGTTGATACGTTGAAAATATTTCTATAATTTTTGATGTTCCATGCTTGTTTTATATCTACTTTCTTATGTTTTGTCCACACTTTGGAGTATTTTTACACATTTTCTAGAACTTACCTATTAACAAGATGCCACAGTGCCAGTTGCTTGTTTTCTGTTGTTTTTGGTTTCAGAAAAGCTAGTAAGGAAATATTCTCGGAATTGGACCGGTCAAAAGCCCAAGTCAATGTTTCACCAGAACGAACACGGAGTCCGGAGTGGAGATGACGAGGGGAACAAGGCCGACCACACCTGGAGGTGGCGCGGCCAACCCTAGCCACGCCACCAGGGGGTGTGGGCCCCTGGCACTCCACCGACCTTGCCCCTTCGCCTATATATTGCCCTCGGGACAAAAACCCTAAGTACCGGATCAAAATTCCACGAAAGAGTCTTTGGCCGCCGCCATCTCCATCCCTAGATCGGGAGGGATCTGAAGCTCTTCCCGGCACCCTGCTTGAGGGGAGAGATCACCTTGGAGGCCTTCTTCATCACCATGACTGCCTCTGGTGTGATGCGTGAGTAGTTCATCCCCGGACTACGGGTCCATGTAGTAGCTAGATGGTTGGTTCTTCTCCTTTGTGCTACCATGTTTAGATCTTGTGAGCTCCGTCCATGATCAAGATCATCTATTTGTAATCCTACATGTTGTGTTTGCAGGGATCCAATGGATATTGAGATGCTATTTAAGATTAATTATTGATTCTATCATGTCTTTGTTATTTGTCATCTTACATGCTTTCCGTTGTTAGTAGCTATCTTGGCCGAGTAGATGCTAGCAAATCCAAGAGGGAGTATTTATGCTCGATAGTGGGTTCATGCCTCTAGTAATCTGGGGAAGTGACAGAAATCTCTAAGGTACTAGATGTGTTGTTGATACTAGGGAGAAAATAATAATCCTTTGTTCATAAAACAATCGTATTGTTTACTTTACACACTTTGCTTAATGCAATTATCTGTTGCTTGCAACTTAATACTAGAGGGGGTTCGGATGATAACCTGAAGGTGGATTATTAGTCATAGATGCCGTTGGATTACGGTCTATGTATAATGTTGTAATGCCCAATCAAATCTCATAGGAGTTAAGATGATTAGTATATGCATGTATGCTTTCTCGATGTTTGTCAAATGCCCCGCTGTAATTTGTTTACCCAACATGTCAACTATCTTAAGGAGAATCACCTCTAGTGAACTATGGACCCCGGTCCATTCTTTTACCATCAATCTGCAATCTATTTACTGTTTTCTATTTAGTTTCTGCAAAGCAATTACTATCTTCCACACAATACGTTTAATCCTTTGTTTTTAGCAAAACCGGTGGGATTGAAAACCTCACTGTAAGTTGGGGGCAAAGTTTTTTGGTTGTGTTGTGCCGGATTCCAAGTTGGAAACAACACCTTGGAGGTGTTTCCTTGCTCCTACTGGTTCGATAACCTTGGTTTCATGGCTGAGGGAAAACTTGTTGTTGTGCTCATCATACCTTCCTCTTGGGGTTCCCCAATGAGCTCTACATATTGAGCAAGCACTCAGCAGTCCCTTGACACCTAAAATGCCAAATTAATATGTTCTCGACTATGCTCCATGGGCTCCTGTCTCAAATTTAACTGGGTTGTGGTCAGCAGTCCCCTGACCCCGAAAATACCGATTTAAAATGTTCTGGGCTGAAGAGGGGCCGAATGATCTACTAGAGTTCTTCTCCTGGTTAATAAAATTGCATTGTGATGTGCTCGGCCGGATTCGAAATAAAGACCTAAGAGAGGGAGGGGAAAAGCGATAATTATTTTTGGCAGATATTCATGTCAAAATTCAGCAATACAGAATAAGATAGAAAAATTATCAACAGATTCGAAGTTCATATTCAGCAGCACTTGGCCAATTCAATAGCATTTCAAAAGTGACCAATTCAGCAATACAGACACTGAAATACAATAGTACTACAGAGAGAACCAGTTCTTGTTTTAGCTCTAAAAACCTTGTCGCACGATTAGTTTGCCCTTTTCACCAGACACACTCGACCATTGGAGCAAGAAAAACTGACGATCGAGTCTACTTTGTGTACCTTCTTCTCACACCAATGCCTATGTGACCCCCGTATGCAAGCCAAAATGCCCAAGTCTCATCTAGATTATGACAAGGTCATGTTCCAAAAGAAAAGCAAGACTATCTACTACCCTTGATTTAAACAAGTACCAGTACAACAGTATATCCACAAAATGCTTTAGTAATAGCAACGACAGAATATTTGAGAGATTCAGTAGCTTTCCTTCTTCAAATTCAATAGCAGTACAGAGATAATAAGTTCTTGTTCCATCTCAAAAAACAATGGCACACGATCTATTTGTCATGTTCTCCAAATAGGCTCGATCATTGGAACAAGCAAAACTGACAATCAAGTATGCTTCTATGTGAATACCACCTCATTTCGGCAATGCATGTGTGACCCAAAATGCGCAAGACTCATCTAGATAATTGTGACAATACTAGGTTTCAAAAGAAAAGCAAGACAATCTACTGCACTTGATCTAAACAAGTAATAATACATAACTATTAGTTAACCAAAATACTTTGGTAATAGCAATGACAGAACAAAGGCAAAGCAAGACCATCTCCTGCCCTTGACATAAACAAGTACTACCAGTATATAGTACAAAATACTCCGAAGTACAAGAACTAGTATTATACTAGGTCTACTATGCATCCAAAATCCACCCTCCAACACATAGAGATTGATGCATATTGAGTAATGCAGGCCCTGGGTAATATGAGATGGTTCATGGAACAACAAAAGGAGTGCTTTTTCCTCAGGATGATGCCTGACACCGCCCAGCTCCCAGGCGTGGAGGAACTGTAGATTGCACTGGTCCAAAACCCCAGCTCTACTATCGGGTAATAGGCAGTGATCAACACATTGTACAAGGGAGACGAGCACGCATCCAGTTCACATTTAGTAGCACATGATAGATTTAGCAGCTATTTAAATTGACCGATTCAAGGGTGGCAGAAAATGACCGAAAGAATTGATAGATTCAGCAATGCCGAAATTGAAATTCAATGGATGTACAACAATGCGGCATGGCCAAGTTTCAAAAGGAAAGCATGACCATGCATTTTCTCCACTCGATCTGAATAAGTACCAGTACATATGTATTACTGCAAAATAGATTAGTAGTAGCTAAACTCCATACAAAATACTTAGTAGAAGTGTAGAACTACAAGCTTGCACTAAGCTAGGAACCACTACATGTCCCATCATACATACTCGAAGAAACGAGAATGCTTCAGCGTGTCAAAGTGCTGGCCGGGATGCGCCCTTGATTTCCTGCTTGGGACGCGTCTCTTGTTTCATTGTCGCCTGTCGGCCTTTAGGTCAGCACCATACATGTAAAATTCGTACGACAAACCAGGAAATTCGGGATCCTTAATTTCAGTAATTCCAATTACGAAGGGAATCTGCCACCAACATAAACTAGCTAATTAGTACAACATTACATACACTCACAGTAGGATCATCACAAGAGGATTAAGATGTGATATCTCACCGGTGAATCTTGTCTGACGACAGGTTCATTAGTATGCCAGTAAAGCCACGGCTTGGACAGAAAAGACTTGAGCACTTCCTATGCGGTGTTGGCCGGCGTTGGCCTAATCATTGTCTCAGATGACCTTGATAATACAACCTGATTGAAACTAGCAAACAAGACCAACAACCAAAACCTCACCTCGTATCGTGGTGATTCACACGCCACCGACCTGACGGACAAGAGCAAGTCCGTGCTATGCCTATCAATTTGGGCGACGAACAGCTTACCCTCCTTCCCGATGTTGATGGCCTCAGCTCTGAGAGAGCCCGGTGCACGAACCAGCATAGACGGGTCCCATTTTTTGGGGTTGTATCTAGGCACTATCATCGAGTGGGCAGATATGAGGTGCTCGACAAACACTTTCTTGACACCGGTGAACTCGCATCCTGGTTCCGTGCAGACACACCGGCGGTAGTTGCACGTGATCTTGTGGTTGTAGACATCCTTGTAGGAGACCAAAGTCCAATAGATGTCGCTGGGCATCTACTATCTTTTTCGCCAGCGAATTGGCGATACAGCTCCTTGGAGCTTGCGGCTAGCGGACGACGCTGGTAGTGTCCATATGCTTAGCTATTTCATTGAAGGCATCGTCGTCCACCTTCGTCCAGATGTTGTTCAGCCGGTTGTGCCTCGAATCCACAGCCATCACGTCTGGATGAATTGGGGGCAAAGATCGATCTATGTATGACTGTTGGGCTTATTTGGAGGAGAGGGGTGGCAGCCTGGAAGAATCGATGCCACGGGTGAGATGGCGAGAAAAATGTGTGAATTGCGCACTTGAGAAGATCCAAATGTAGCCTCTTGGAGTTGGGAATGGCTCTTTGAAGGAGAGATTTTTGCCGTGCTCCTTCGGTTGTCTTCTGTCGGGCCTACTGCATCGAGCACGCTGACTAGAGTTATGGAGTAGGGAGTATTATAGGTACTCTAGACTGGCAAGCTCCCATGGAGTGTTCTCTCATCACATCTCAGTTATTAGAACTAAGAGATGATTTATTTACTACTTCCATTTTTATACTACTCCCTTCAGTTCGTATTCTAATGGCCTCAACTTTGTCTAGATTCACATTAGTTAGACAGAGTAGTTGTAACTTGAGTCACTTACATTTTTCGGTACTTCATAGTACGTACCAAAATACCAAGATGATGAACCTCATATGAACTTTCTAGAAAGGTACCCCTTTGAAAAGATTGGCAAGCCTTCTAAAATTGCTGAAACTTCTAGAAAGGCAAGAACCCAGGGCCTAAATTGCATCATGCTTGGTGAAATAACGACATGTTCCTAGTTCATATTCAACAGCATTTCAAAGTGACCGATTCAGCAATACAGACTCTGAAATTCAAAAGCAGGACGGCGAGAATCAATTCTTGTTTCAGCACTAAAAACCTTTGTGCGGGATCAGTCGCTTTTCTCCGAACACATTCGATCATTGGAGCAAGAAAAAACGACCATCAAGCCTAATCAATGACTTCTACTCATACCTTCTACTCACATCAATGACTGTGTGACCCACATATGCAAACTAAAATGCCCCAAGCCTCATCTAGATTGTCACAAGTCCATGTTTCAAAAGAATAGTAAGACCATGTACTGCCCTTGATCTAAAAAAGTACTAGTACGTCAGTATTAGTTCTACAGAATACTTTAGTACTGTAATAAAAATGACAGAACATTTCACATATTACTACCATTTGAAAGATTCAGCAGCACTGAATAAAACAGAAAAACATCAATAGATTCAAATACATAATCAGCAACACTTGACAGATTCAACAACATTTCAAAGTGGTCGATTTAGCTGTACAGATAATGACCAAAAGAATTGACAGATTTAACAACGCAGACACTTAAATTCAATAGATGTATCAAGGCCATAATTCAAAAGGACAGAGAGAACATATTATGTCTGTGTTCCAAAAGAAGAGCAAGACCATCTACTGGTCTTGATCTAAACAATTACCAATACATCACTATTAGTTCTAAAAAATACTTTAGTAATAGCAACAATAGAACATTTGTCAGATTCACTGGCATTTGAAAGATTCAGCAGTACTGAATAAAATAGACAAATATCAATAGATTCCTAGTTCATAATAAGCAGCACTTGATAGATTTAGCACCATTTCAAAGTGACCGATTTTGCAGTACATATAATGAACAAAGGAATTGACAGATTCAGCAATACCGACATTGAAATTCGGTACATGTAGCAAGGCCATGATTCAAAAGGAAAGAGAGACCATATTCTGCACTAGATCCATCGGTCTGAACAAGTACCAATACATAGGTATTACTCCTACTACAAAATAGATTAGCAGTAGCAGAACTCCATACAAAATACTCAGAACTACCTTAAGCTAGGAACCACATGTCGCAAAATCATGAGAAAAATCCTATCGAGGAGTACATATGTTCAAGTTAGGATCATCACAAGAAGATAAAGGTGTGTTCATCTCTAAGAATCTTGTCGATACAAAGCTTGTATTCCACGGTGAACTCCGATGGTCAATTCCGATGACGAGCGACCATATTAGACCGACAAACCGACAAAGAGCAAGTGGCTTTAGAATTCGCATAGAATACCTTCTCACACAAGCCATTTGGATGTGGAAAGATGTAGCACCCCGCTAAAATCACTACTAGAAAATCGATGTGTTTTTATTTTGTGCATCATCATGATCGCATGCTCATGTCATCATGCCACATTGCATTTGAGCATCGTCATGTCATCATGCATTGGTTTTCCTAAACCTATTTTCTAAAAGCCTATCTTTGTTTTCTAAATATCCCCCGTCTTTATTTCAAATTAAAACCTCGGTCCATTTGGATCTTTTATTTCTCTAAACTATTTTACAAAAGAATATATCAAACTAAATAAAAATATAAACTATTTTTACCTGGGGAGGCCGCCACCAGCCAGGCCCAAAGGCCCAGCTGGTAGCAGCCTACTACCCAGATAAAAACCCAATCCTCCCCAGACCCAGACCCAAACCCCAACCATCCCCACTCTAATCCCTCTACCCCGCCGCCAGACCCAGCCCACACCTAACCAACACGACGCGCGCACACTGCACACCCGTACTAACCCTAGCGACACACCAAACACACACGTGTGTGGCAGCAGCGGCGTAAACCGTCGTGCGCGACCCCGTCCCGCCCGCCCGATTGTGTCCACGCGAGGACCCCACCCCGCACGATCCCCGCTCACCAACCACGCGCTAGCCCGACCCCTACCTACCCCACTCCCTCGCGATCCCCACCCCGCTCGCTCCCCTGCAACCACCGCCCGCCACAAGGAGGTCGCCCCGGCCGTTGCCTCTTCCTGCGACGACTCCCGTGCCGGCCGTCGCCCTTCCTCGCTTCGCGGCCACCAATGGCCCGAGCTGCCGTTGCCCTCCTCCCATTCCCTCGCAGAGCGCCTCCGTCGCCGCCCTCTGGCATGTTGCCGCCGTGTACGCCCTACGCCTCGCCTCCATCGTTCCTCTCGGACCCGCGTCGCCTGGGCCTCGCCGAGCCCTGCGGCCTCCTCCTCACAGCCGAGCCCTGCTTCCCCCTTGCGCCAGCAGAGCGCCTGCGCTGCCCTCTACACCAACGGCGGTCGCATCTTCACCGCCTTTGGACGCCACCGCCTCCTTCATCCGGTGTTCCGCCTCGCCCCGGCCCTCGCTGGAACCGCACGCTACGGCGCCCTGCTCGCCTCACTGCGGACCACTTCGCCATGGCGCCCTCTCGCCGCCGTGACTCTCTCCCCGTGTCGTGCCGACCACCCCGCCAGTGCCCGAGCTCGCCTTCCATGGCCTCCCCGTCGCCCTACGCCTTCCTGTTCCAACGCCAAGCAACAAAGGACCACCATGTCCATGCGTTGGTTCCTGTTTGTGTGATGCTCGAAGGGTTCCTGTTCATCTGTGCACATATGTTGATGTGCATGTGTTTGTGTTGTTACGAGCCATCGGTGCACTTTGTGTTCCGTGTCCAATCCTCTTTGTCCAAGGCTGGCCAGGACAAGATCTACATCAAAGCTATGTACTCATGGGGTGACAAGATAGGGCATGATCTTCTCGTCAGCCCGATACATCGCAAGGAGCATGCCGACACTCGATAAACCATTGACAAGTACTCCAACATGGAACCCCAAGGAAAACTCAAGTCCTCCTTCATGGACTTGAAGACCCAGATCCGAAGACGAAACCCGCACCTTTTGGCACGCCATGTTCTCCCTCCCGGACACCAAGATCTCCGACATAGGACGCCAAGATCTCCTTCCTGGTTTCGAAGCCCGGACTCGATCCCCTAAAGACTGGTCCCCTGAACCTTTCGAGCCCTACAACCTTCGCCCCAATGTGATTCCCTTTTCCGAGAACTCTATTTTATAAATGCCATCTATATAAATTGTTGCATATGAAATTGTTCATACTTACATGCATATTGTGGGTGTTTGGGGCTATTTCGACGAATCACCTAAATTAAATATGGAGACCATATGCGGGCTTTTCTAGTCTCATATTGGCTTTATTAAATTTATGTAGTGAACCGATGCCATGCTTTGCCTTGTTCAACATTTAAATTGCGGGTATCTAAATAACTTGAACCTCCTAATTAATTATCGGGACCCCGGTTTCGCTTAATATTGCCTAGTTGTATCGCATCTTTGTCATGTCATGCATCATACACACATCATGCCTGTTCTTCTGCCGTAGTATTAAATAGTCATTCGGTGTTTCTTTTAGTGTTTTGGTTCTTCGCGGATTAGGCTGTTGAGTTCATGCGAGTATCGATAAGTCCTTCAGATAATGAACCTTCGACAGTGTTTCCCAGGCGATCATCTCCCCCTTTCTACCTATTTTGCAGGTATAGTCTTTATTTCCTCCTGTTGATCTATTGCTATCCGTTTTGCGATGCTTTAGTTTCCATGCACCATTTATATTCCCTGTAGCCTCTATATTGCCTTGGACACATCATGTTTCCTGTTGTTTGATAGATAGTCGGCCTTGCGTGTCATAGTTGCTTGCTCAAGTGCTGCTTCACGTTGTTGTTGTTCCACCGTTGTTGGGAGGTTGGCACATGCTAAATGGTGGAGATGCTTAATTGTGGAGATGATCATGACTTTAAATACAACTATTAAATTGCTGGGATAACTAATGAAAGAGGCACCGGTGGGAAATATATGCTATTTGGTTTGTCATGTCCACTTGTGTCCCATAGGCCCCGAGTACTTGATACCTGTTCTTTGACTATTCGCACTATCCACATCCGGGAGACCCTATGGATCCCCCTTAGCCAGAGCTTGATTCATTTCTTATTTCTTGGGGACACAAAGTAGTTTGGGGCTTTATTACTGTCATGTACTTATGCCATGCTTTACTGCTTTATTTACGATTGTGCGTGGAGCACCTGTACTATTTTGGAACGTGGAATGTTTTCGCGGTATCGACAAGCCCAGTCACACTTTCGGGTTCCCAGTCGTTTACAGCCATTGGCACAAACCCTGGGTCCGTCTCGAAGCCGGCCAACTTCGTTGTGGGTAGCTTAGTGTGGTGGCCCCCTGAAATCTTTTATGAATCCTGTGATTGCTTTGTCATGAAATCGTCATTGGGTTTTGAGTTGGTTTTTCCGAGGTTGATCGTGTGTGTGTTGCTATTTGTGCACCCCTGCAGGGTAAATCTTTTTGAAAGCCGTGTCCGTGGTTATGGACGACTTGGAGCACAGTATTTGGATCATAGACAAGCATAACTAAAGTAGTGCTATAAATTTGACTTAATATGTGACTAGTAATCAGCTTCACTCGAATGGAATGGATAATCAAAGTGCCAACAACTGGTGGAACTGGGGTGTATCGTGTCATGTATACCTGCCTAGTAAGTATTGCCACTCCAATGGAATGAAATAAAAGTGCCAACAACTGTTGGGTTTGGGATGTCACATGCTAATTGTATCTGACTAGTAAGTACTACAACTACAACTTCTTGGTTAACTAAAACTGCCCACTACTTATGCTATCAGGATGACTCGTGCTATCTATATCTGACTAGTAAGTGCTGCAACTCTAATGGAATGAATAAAACTGCCAACTGTGTGAGTTCCTCGGTTTGACTTCCTCGTTTGGTCTCGAGGGGGAATACTAGGACGGGTATGATTGGTGTTAGTATCAGGTGTTCCCGGATAGGTCTTTCTTATCCTTCTCTAATAGCCGACATTTGTATCGAGTCTCTATAGGTTGTTTAGTGCATGCTTCGCTGCCGCTTCAGTATACCATACCTATGTAGGCGAGAGCCGCCGAATTCTAGCATCGCCGTGTACTGGCCTCATTACTGACGCTCCTCTTTTTCCTTTGCCCTTTGTCGGCACCCCTTTTGTTTTAGCAGGTTTTAGATCGACATCGTTAGCAGGGTTACCCTTCCGGCTTGGCCTGGGCAGGGTTATGGACGCCATTGGTTATTCTTCAGGGTTCTTAGCCCCATTTGCATCTTATCCGTACTCGGACGTTGTATCGTTTTCAAGGTGATTTGGATCTTTGTATTGTAAATATGTATTCTTGACTCATGGAGTCGTGTTGTATATATCCGTTCTATGGGTTCCATCGTGGACTATTGTGTAATGGTATTACTTCGTTTTCCACCTGCACGAAAGTGCCTGGTGGGCGTCCTTGAATCGTTTCTATGCGGGTTTGGCGACAAGCGCTGAAACTTGCATAGGGCCGATTCGAGGGTGTTACAAAAGCTCAACTTCACCATGAACTATGGAGACAAGCGCGTCGCCGGCCTAACGCACACGACGAATATCAAGATGACATCGATGTGCCCATCAAATAGCACGTAGAACACCGTGTCATCGTACTCGGTTAGCCCGATATCTACATTATGCGAGCCCGGTGCCAGCACCGGCTTAGAGATGTACCTGCCTTTCCTACCATAATGTAAAATGTGCAACCTCATGGCGTGGGATTCTCTGAGGTGGGAGTGGAGCACAAATGGAATTGCGGCGAACTCACAGCCAGGCACCATGCAGTTCCATGGGACTGCATCACCGAGCATTGAACATGAAGACATATTTGGCTGGACAGCCCATACCAATGGGGTCTGTCACCAACATAAAGTAATTAATTAGTATGATATTACATATATTCATATTAGGATCACAACAAGATTTATATATGTTAACATCACCTTGTACCGCGGTGATTCGCACGCCGCCGATCTGACGTACCTGACAGATAGTAAGATGTCCCTGGTGTACCCTCCAATTAGGGCGGCAAACCTTGTGCCCTCTTTCCCGATGCCGATGATCTCTGGTGCGGGCACCGGGTCAGTCGGGTACTAGTGCTTGTTGGAGTAGGTCACTTCGGGCAAATAGTACATCTTGTGGGAAAGTTTCAAGTGGTCAAAGAGTTCATGCACAATCAATGTTTGGGTGATGAACTTGCATCCTCGCTCCATGCAGGCTGCGCACAGGGCGTAGTAGCACTAAATCTTGTGCTCGTAGACATCATTGTAGGAGACTAATGAACAACAACGGTGGGCACCTACTACCTTTTCTGCCGGCGACCTGGCGGCATAGCTCCTTCGAGCATGTGGCCAGCCTAACGGTGCTGATATTGTCCAGACACATAGTGATTTTGTTGAAGACGTTGTTGCCGACCTTGTTCCAGCCGCAGTGTCGTGGGTTGCACCACGAATCCGCCATCCCGTCAGGACAGATTGGGGCCGAGGGTGGATCTATGTAGAGTTGTTGGTGGTTTTTGGAGGAGAGGGTTGGTGACCTAGAGGGAGTGATGCAACGGGCAAGATGGCGAGTCAAATGTGTGAAGCGCGCGCTAGAGATGCGGACAGGCAGCATCAACGAGTGGGGATAAACTAAACGGAGATGGGGAAGATGTGATGGCTCTTTGAAAGATGTTTTTTCTTTTCTTCTGATGTAAGAAGCGACTACATCGAGGACGCCAACTAGTGTGAATGCGTCTAACACGCCCCTGTGCAATAAATTAAGCATGTCACTTCCTAGCGTAGTATAGTCTCACCATCTCCGTTTGACCAGACATATTATTTACTATTTACAGCTTCTATTTTCATACTAGTATTAGGGCATCACCTATGTATGTGGCAGAATTTGTATATAAGCTAGGAAGATTTAAGAAAAAGCTTTTCGATAGTTTTCGATGTACTGAATTCCTGGTTAGCTTCAAAAGCTTTTCTTGAAAATTTTAAGAGAAATCTATCTATCGTGCTTACTTGTAGTTAAAATTTGACACGGTCGATGGGAGTACGGTTTACATCCAAGACGTCAAAAAGAGAAAATTACATAGAGATCCATAAACTTAGCACAAAGGGCCCTAAAGTTAAGCAAGTAAAAGCACTCGGGTCCTTCTCGAGCGAGAAATAGAGCCATACCCTTCGTACTACTGTACTTGCTTCACATAAACACACAAAACGCTCCTCACACTTTCGAACCAGCATGCTAGCGGTGTGCTTGGTGCTTCCTCTTCGCAGGGTGTGAAATGGACCGACAATGCAGGTCAAGGCACGTGGGCAGTGCCATGTTGTGGATGAGTGAGAGATCAGCGGGCAAGGCTGTGTATGCATGCTGATGAGGCAGCGAAGGAGATAGAAAACACAATTTGTTTTGCGTGCATATATATAGTAAAGGTCCCGAAATTTTGACAAGAGGTTCAACTTCTTTTTAGATTCTACATCTTGACAACTTAACGAAATTAGGTCAATCTTGAGATAGAAGTAAGTGTGATAGATAACTCTTGGAATAATTTTATTTTCGAAGGTAGATGGGTGCATCTTCTTTTAGTAAACGATGTTATCGGTGTGAGTTTCAAACTATCAGCAAAGAACATTCTCAATTTTCCCATGTTTTGCAAATTTTAAAACTTCCTAGCTAACTCTGTTGACTTGAATGAGACTTTGTGCCAATTTATCGAAATTAGGTCAAATTTGAACTATACGTAAATTGTAGATTGCTTTGGAAGTTTTAAGAAAAAGCTTTTCGGTGGTTTTTGATGTACTGAATTCCTGGTTAGAACTTCAAAAGTTTGTTGGGAAATTTTAAGAGGAATCTAACTATCGCGCTTACTAGTAGTTAAAATTTGACATGGATGGTGGGAGAAAGTACGATTCGCACGGAGTACCTCAAAAAAAGAAAATTACATAGAGGTCCATAAATTTAGCATAAAGGGCCCTAAAGTTAAGCAAGGAATTACAGTCGGGTCCTTCTCGAGCAAGCAACTTAGCCATATACCCTTCGTACTAGTGTATATGCTTCACACACACAAAAACGCTCCTCACACTTTCGAACGAGCGTGTTGGGGTGTGCTTGGTGCTTCCTCTTCGTAGGGTGTGAAATGGAACGACAAGGCAGGTCGACGCACGTGGGCAGCAGCACGTTGTGGATGATGGAGAGATTAGTCGGTGGAGGTGTGTGTGGATGGTGATGAGGAAGTGTGAAGGAGAGAGAAAACACAACTTGTTTTGCATGCATATATATAGTAAAGGTCCTGAAATTTTGACAAGAGGTTCAACTTCTTGCTATGACTCTACATATTGACAACTTAATGAAATTAGGTCAAACTTTAGCTACAAGTAAGCATGATAGATATCTCTTGGAATAATTGTCTTTTCGGAGGTACATGGGTGCATTGTTCTTTTAGTAAACGATGTGGTTGGTGTGAGTTTACAACTATCAGGAAAGAACATTCTTGATTTTCCCATGTTTTGCAAATTTTAAAACTTCCTAGCTAACTCTGCCGTCTTGAATGATACTATGTGCCAATTTATCGAAATTAGGTCAAATTTAAACTATAAGTAAATTGAGGTTGCTTTAGAAGTTTTACAAAAAAGCTTTTCGGTTGTTTTCGACGTACTAAATTCTTGGTTAGCTTCAAAAGTTTTTCGGAAAATTTTAAGAGGAAACTATCTATCGCGCTTACTTGCAGTTAAAGTTTGACACGATCGGTGGGAGTACGGTTTAGATCGAAGACCTCAAAAAGAGAAAATGACATGTAGAGGTCCATAAATTTAGCACATAGAGCCCTAAAGTTAAGCAAGGAAAAGAAAGCGGGTCCTTCTTGAGAGAGAAACTGAGACATACCCTTCATACTACTGTACTCACTTCACACACAAAAAACGCTCCTCCCACTTTCGAACCAATGTGATGAGGTGTGTGCTTGGTGCTTCCTCTTCGCGGGGTGTGAAATGGAACGACAAGGTAGGTCGACACACGTGGGCAGCGCCACATTGTGGATGAGGGAGAGATCAGCCGGCCGGGGTGTGCGTGGATGGTGATGAGGTAGTCAAGGAGAGAGAAAACATAATTTATTTTGCGTGCATATATTGTAAAGGTCCTGAAATTTTGACAACATATTCAACTTCTTGGAAAGAAATTGCATCTTGACAACTTAACGAAATTAGGTCAAACTTGATCTACAAGTTAGCGTCATAGATTGCTCTTGGATTAATTGTTTTTTCTAAAGGTAGATGGGTGCATCTTCTTTTAGTAAACTCGTCGGTGTGAGTGTTCCAACTTTCAGGAAAGAAAATTCTCGATATTCCCATGTTTTGAAATTTTTAAAACTTCCTAGCCAACTCTGTGACTTCAATGAGACTCTATGCCAATTTATAAAAATTAGGTCAAATTTAACTACAAGTAAATTTTAGGTAGCTTTATAATTTTTACGAAAACGCTTTTTGGTGGTTTTAGATGTACTGAATTCCTGGTTATAGCTTTAAAAAAAATTTGAATTTTTTTAAGAGGAATCTATCTATCGCGCTTACTAGTAGTTAAAATTTGACACGGTCGGTGGGATCAAGTACGGTTTACATCGAAGACATCAAAAAGGAGAAAATTACATAGAGGTCCATAAATTTAGCACAAAGGGCCCTAAAGTTAAGCAAGGAAAAGCAGTCGGGTCCTTCTCGAGCGAGCAACTGAGACATACCCTTCGTACTACTGTACTCGCTCCACACAAAAAACGCTCCTCACACTTTCGAACCAGCATGTTGGGGGTGTGCTTGGTGCTTCCTCTTCGTAGGGTGTGAAATGGAACGACAAGGCAGGTTGATGCACGTGTAGGCAGTGCCACGTTGTGGATAAGGGAGAGATCAGTCGGCTGAGGGGTGTGTGAATGGTGATGAGGCAGTGAAGGATAGAGAAAACATAATTTGTTTTGTGTGCATAAATACAGTAAAGGTCTTAAAATTTTGACAACATGTTCCAGTTCTTTCTTAAAATATGTATGTTGACAACTTAACGAAATTAGGTCAAACTTGATCTACAAGTTAGCATGATCGGTTGCTCTTGAATTAATTGTCTTTTCGAAGGTAGATGGGTGCATCTTATTTTAGTAAACGATGTCGTCGGTGTGAGTTTCCAACTATCAGGAATGAACATTCTCAATTTTCCCATGTTTTGTGAATTTTAAAACTTCCTAGCTAACTCTGCCAACTTGAATGAGACTCTATGCCAATTTATCGAAATTTGGTCAAATTTGAACTACAAGTAAATTGTAGGTTGGTTTGGAAGTTTTACGAAAAATCCTTTCAGTGGTTTTTGATGTACTGGATTCCTCGTTAGCTTCAAAAGTTTTGCGGAAAATTTTAAGAGGAATTTATCTATCGTGCTTACTTGTAGTTAAAATTTGAAATTGTTGGTGGGAGCGAGTACGATTTACATCGAAGACCTCAAAAAGTACGAAGGGCCGGGGTGTGCTTGGTGCTTCCTATTCGTAGGGTGTGAAATGGAACGACAAGGCAAGTCGACGCACACGCCACAATGTGGACGAGGGAGAGATTAGCCGGTCAGGGTGTGCATGGATGGTGATGAGGCAGTAAAGGAGAGAGAAAACATAATTTGTTTTACGTACATGTATATAGTAAGGTCCTGAAATTTGGACAACACATTCAACTTCTTGCTAAGAATCGGCATCTTGACAACTTAATGAAATGAGGTCAAACTTGAGCTACAAGTTAGCGTGATAGATTGCTCCTGGATTAATTGTCTTTTTGAAGGTAGATGGGTGCATCTTTTCAAAGGTGACGACGGTGGTGATGGCGACGGTGGTGTAGAGCAGTGGCCGAGCACGGAGACGGTAGTCGGCAACAGAGAGGAGGACGACGACAGGTAAATCGTAGGTTTCTATGAAAGTTTTACAAAAAAGCTTTTGGTGGTACCCATTAGGGATCGATTAGGAGTATATCAGAAACCACCTAGAGTTTGGACAACAGGTTTAACTTCTTCCTAAGATTTTGCATCTTGACAATTTAACGAAATATGGTCAAACCTGAGCTACACAAGTAAGAGAACAAGAGGGAGGTAGCGCGATAATTTCAAAAAAAAATGAGGCAGCACGAGAGCAGCGCAGAAGAGGACTTGAAGGTGGTGCAATGTCAGAGCAAAGCTATGATAGCCTACTGACACGAGGTATATGGTACACTCTAGTAGTAGTAAATGTATGGACCTACTACTAGTATATGCACACAACACAAGTTGGTTTTCTCTCTCCTTCGCTCGCTCTCACCATCCATCCTCCATCAATTTTTTCTCTGTGGCCGCAGGTGCATAGTCCGGCTTGTCTCTTCCTCGTCCACAGCATGGCACTACACACATGTGCCTTGGTACAGCACACTGATCTACTTCCAGCAACCGTTTTTTCTGTTCCGAAATTCAAAATAATCATCAACACCAGTACAAAAAGGCTCAAAGGTAACAATAATTACAAAAAGGTCCTCGAACCACCTTGCAATGACAACAAACCCTAGCGTGATAACAGAAGCGTCTCGCTCCTCCACGACCTCTAGTTCCAAAAATTAAATAAATAATGCCACCACTGCAATTTTTAGACAAAGTGTACCATGCTTTCTTACAATTCCCAAGTTTTAGGATTTTTCAAGCGAACATAGAAAGGTTTTTCATTTTATTCATGTTCAATATTCTTGCTTTTTGACGAGGTTGTTGCATCATATGCTAGATGTTGTATAGTTTAATTGCTAGGTATTGTATATGCTAGAATAAGGCCGTTAGTAAACGATGTGTCACTTTGTTATACCTAAGACTCGGTTATACTATTAAACTTTCTCTCACGCACTTCTTGTAGATTATTAAATTAGACCTAATTCAACAAATTGACGGAAAGTCATTTGAGTGGGTTAAATGAAGTAGAAAATTAAGCTTGAAAAATATAGCATGCAATTTATCCAACCACTTTATGTACTAGTAAATAAATAGCATGTGCTATCAACTCTAATTTAGCCATATTATTCGTAGTTCGTTCTGATTTTTTACTTCTTTACCATGCTAACATGCAATGACCTATACCAAAATATGGACACAACATCATTGTAGATATATAGAGTATGTCCATGACCTTGGTCATCTGCCTTTAAATCCAAGAAAGTTCACACAGAGTACATGGTATAGTAGGCCATACCGTGAAGTGAGTTTTTCAAGTATGTTTCTGGTAGAATAAACCCAAGAACAAAGATGCCCCTCTCCCCCACAAATTTTCGTACAAAGTGGGCAATTCTTTCTTATAATTTCCCAAGTTTAAGGATTTTTCAAACTCCCAAGCCAAAACTCCACGCATTTCAATGACTCTATGCCGATAAAATGAAATTAGGTCATACTTGAATACATGTGAGCGCGACATATTATTACTCTTGAAAAATTCCAAAATTCTTCTGAAGGAACCCGGACGACGAATATATCATGGGCCAACAATAGTTTTGAAAAATGCCAGCACTGATGAGTATTTGCATAACAACAAATTGGCTTGAGTGACCAATCAAGTTCATGGCCATATCCACATCATAGTTTAGGACCCACAAGTCTAGCACGATGGGGAAGGGAGTAAAGGCACGAGTGTCTAAGGGCATCCGTAATGTAGGACCCACCCGGCTTATATGGAAATTACCACAATGTATAAGGTCAACATTTTCCACAATATAGGACCCACATATCTTATCATATTGCTCCTTGCAAGAGAGAGGATAGAGGGGAAATGATGTTTCTATTATCTATGTCAATCCACAAGCTTGAGGCAACTTTATGTTCTCCACAATGTATAAGGTGAACCTTAGCGGATGCCACATAGGCCTTAAGGTGTGTTTTTACACATTATTGCGGATTCCCTAACAAAAAAGCAAATAATGGGCCCACTTGGTAGTGTATGACCAAGCTATAAATCTCCTATGCAAAAGTTAGCATCTTCAGTTTAGTAGGTCCCATGGACCATCTCGTTTAGACACTGTCTAAACGGTGGAGCTTACTTTACAGTAAGTAGTACTCCCTCGGTTTCAATATATATAAGATGTTTTAGGTTTGTGAAGGTCATGTATCTAGTCATATTTTAGTGTGTATATTCGGAGTGAACCTCTATGAACCTATACATTAAAATGGCATCTTGACAATGTAACAAAATTAGGTCAAACTGGGGCTACAAGTAAGCGTGATATATTTCTCTTGAATTAAATGTCATTTCAGAGGTAGATGAGTACATCTTCTTGTAGTAAATAATGTTGTTGGAGTGAGTATTCAACTATCAGGAAAAAACATTCTCAATTTTCCGAGTGATGACGAGATTGTTCTTTTCCGCAAATAAAGCCGAAAGAATATTGGATCTTAATGCCACAAGCCAAGTTTCAGACATATATAGTGGTTCAGCATGTTTTACTTATGATTCCCATATTTTGTGAGTTTTCGATCTTCTCTAGCCAACTCCGTTCACTTGAATGACTTTATGTCGATATATCAAAACTAGGTCAAATTTGACCTATAAGTAAATTGTAGGTTGCTTTGAATGTTTTATGAACAAACTTTTGGAGGTACCCATCGGGAGGTCAATTAATATATCAGAAACCACTGTAAGTTTTGATGACAAGTTCAACTTCTTGCTAAGATTTTGCATCTTAATAGTTTAATGAAATTAGGTCAAACATGAGCTACAAGTAAGCATGAAAGATTGCTCTTGAATTAAATGTCATTTTAGAGGTAGATGAGTGCATCTCTTCTTGTAAAGGAGTGTCGTTGGTGTGAGGGTCCAACTACTAGGAAAGAACATTCTCAATTGGCAACGAGATCATTCTTTTCTATAAATAAAGTGCAAAGAATATTTGATCTGAATGCCACAAGCCAAGTTTTCACACATATACAGTGGATCAACATCATGATGTACTTGTGATTCCGATGTTTTATGAGTTTTCAAGCTTCCTAGCTAACTCCGCCCACTTGAATGACTTCATGTCGATGTATCGAAATAAGGTCAAATTTGAACTACAAGTAATAAATTGTAGGTTGCTTGGAAAGTTTTATGAAAAACTCTTTTGGAGGTACCCATCGACCAGTCAATTAATATATCAGAAACCACAAAGATCTTTGATGACTGGTTCGACCTCTAGCTAAGATTTTGCATCTTCCTAAAAACATATTTTGCATCTTAAAAATTTTGAACCTCTATCCACGCGATGTATATCCTGAGAGAATAAAACATTGACAGGGGAAGAGGGCAGCAGCAAACAGAAGTTGAAGGTGGTTCCATGTCAAAGCAAAGTTATGACGGGTTCCTAACATGAGGTACTCCTACGGCCTTACAATGTACACTCTACTAGTAGTAAATTTCAGCACCTATGCATGCAAAACAAATCGTGTGTTTTCTCTCTCCTTCGCTATCCTCCATATCTCCTCCCCTTTACCCTCGCGCACCGGCCCGACTTATCTCTCCCTCGTCCATGGCGTGGCGTTGCGCACGTGTGCCTTTGTACGGCGGCTCTGTGTCTCTGGCGTGTTCGAGAGCCACGCATTGGTGTGGAGTAGGGACGACGAGTACATAGCAAGAAAACCACTTTGGTCCTTGGCGGCACAAAAATTCAAAGTTTTCCGATTTTTGAAATTTTCACCTTCTTCCCAAACATCAAGAGGGAAGGTTATTCAAAAGATCGCCCATTCATAGTGCTGTACTTCTTCTCTTATATTTATCTTGTCTTATCTCTTACAATACCATACTAGTGTATATCGTACGGAACATCGACCATTTGATCAAGATTGGCAAATCCAAACATTGCTAACCGTTGGATCTTCTTTTCTATTCTTAGCATCTAGAAAGATTCTACTGATTGTCTTTAGCACCATGAACGCTAGTATGTGCAAACCTCAAAACACACACTTAATTCATTGCTCAGTTTCAGGGTCCTTGTGCTAAATGCATGGACTTGGATGCAATTTTCATTTTTATGAGATCCTTCATGTAACTTGTACTTCCATCGACCATGTTAACTGTCAAGCACCTCGCTCCTACGGGACCTACCATTTGATCGGCCATTCGTAGTACTTCTTATCTTATCTTTATCTTGTCTTATCTCTTACAATACCATACCACTACATAGTGTACAGATTAACTTTGAACATTGACTGTGGGATCAAGACTAGCAAATCAAAACATTGCCAACTTGGATCTTCTTTTCCATTCTTAGCATCTAGAAAGATTCTACTAATAGTATTTAGCACGATGAACACTAGTATGCGCAAACCTTAAAACACAAACTTAATTGCTCAGTTTTCAGGGTCCTTGTGCTAATAAATGCATGGACTTGGATGCAATTTTCATTTTTATGAGGTCCTTGATGTAACTTGTACTTCCACTGACCGTGTTAACTCTCAAGCACCTCTCTCCTACGAGACCTACCTTTGATAGGCCATTCACAGTATTTCTTATCTTATCTTTATCTTGTCTTATCTCTTACAATACAATACAATACAATAAACCACTGCATAGTGTACGGATTAACTTTGAACATTGACCGTTGGATCAATACTAGCAAATCCAAACATTGCCAATTGTATGAGGTCCACTTGTACTTGCTTAACAAAGGAACTCAGTGTGGTTCTCACTCCTATAGCCTTATAGTGTGCTACTCCTCCTCTATGAAAGGAAAATAAATTGTATACTACTCTCTCCTTTGCTGCATCACATCCATCCTCTAGCTCATATCTCCCTCATCCACAGCGTGGTGTTGCGCACGTGTGCCATGGTACTATGACGACTCTGTTTCTATCTCTTTTTTTTCATAACTTTGCTCTAACATCGAACTGCATTCAACACCTCTTCGTTGCGGCCCTCTCGGGCTGCCTTCTCTTACCCCATAATATCTTCTATACTAGCTCTTAGTTTCCCCCCTCCATTTCAATCCTTCTTTTTCCTAGTACTACTATTTGCTTTACGGAAAACAACGTTCCAGTTTTCGCAAAAAAAATCATGTCACTTGGAAAATTAACATAATCTCTTTTCATAATACTTCTTGGAAACTCCCCTTGGCAAAATATTTTTTACAATAATTCCAAGATGCACCAATGTACATAATATGGGGAAATTACCATAAACTATGATGTGGATCATAGGAGATGGCATTAACCTTGGTCATCCGACTCAAAACATATTCATACGCATTGCAGGACAATTTTGTGAACCTGGTTTTTGAAAAGTTGTCAAAACACAAGTTTATCATTTTGCATGGCATGTGATACATGCAAAAGGACGCCATGCACATATCTTCTGTAAAATATTAAGAACAATCCACCACAGCCTCATGTTACAATTCATTTGCTTTCATGTGAATCAAACACTTTAAGAAAAATTCATGTAGGCTCAAAATCTTGTAGGATTCAACTAGACATGATATTCTAATAATAATGTGTTTTCCCTATTCCTTTGTTTTTCCTATCCCACGAATCAAACATGCTCAATGTTGAGAGTCCCACGGGCAACATTTCCTACTACGCCAAGATGCACCCATATACCAAATTAATGTGGGAACAGTACATTAATTATGATGTCGATATGGCCATGACCTTTTTTGGTCATCAGGGTTGAAACCTATTAATATTCATACATGGTGGGAAAATATTGTGGGGCTGGTTTCTAGAAGTTGTCAAATCCCATGGTTATCAGTTTCCTGGCAGGCTGTACACGTGACATGATAGGATGCCATGCGTAAATATTTGTTTTTCTGTTTTTCTTTATTACATGTGATTGTTTCAAAACGGGTTCAAAATTGTCAAGATACAAATTCTTAGTAGGAAGTTGAATTGGTCAAAACTCTCGATTGTTTCTGATATATTAACTGCATGATGGGTACCTCCAAAAGCTTTTAGTAGAACTTCGATAGCAATCTACTACTTTCTAGAGCTTCTAGTTCAAATATGACCTAATTTTGTTAAAAGAGACAAAAAGTCATTTGAGTGGGACGATTTATCTTGGAAGATTTGAAAACTCACAAAACTTGGGAATCGTACATAAAACATTGTCCACTATATCTGGAAACTTGGCTTGTGGCATTCAAACCCATGTTCTATGTACTTTCTATGCATAGTATATTCATAGTGCTAGAGGTCACCAATAATGGGATCTTCTATATGCTAGACATGATATAATCAAATGTACTAAAAGAGATCCAATGGTCAACAATGTCACGGTTTGCCAATGTAACATCCCAAAACTTAATCCAAGGTTATTAAGATCCAAATCATCAAATTTAGAGTTAATAAAACTTTTCCCTTTAAAATAATTAAGCATTCATATGTGTGTGCATTTAAATTAGGAGTTGTTTTGAATTGCCA
Source organism: Avena eriantha (assembly GCA_910589775.1). Classification (NCBI taxonomy): domain Eukaryota; kingdom Viridiplantae; phylum Streptophyta; class Magnoliopsida; order Poales; family Poaceae; genus Avena; species Avena eriantha. Next base: position 106,803,484 of record OU342745.1, read on the forward strand.
TGTTTGAGTGATACTTTGGTTGTAAAATGATTCTAAGGTGAATTAAACATCATCTAGATCATTCCCAAACAAATCCCAAAGAAAAAAGAAATCAAAAAGAATAAAATAAGCAAATGGTCATTTGTGCCATTTTAACTAACTAGCATACTTTGGCTATTCCTAGAACTCAAATCTTAATAGAAACAATTGTGGATCTTTGCACCCCTTGCTAGTACAAGTAGTGTTGTACCAAGGACCACTTTGTTTCATCCCAAAAACTTTCAAACACTAAATTTAAATGACATTTGAAAATTGAATCTAGTGTTTGTATCAAGATCACCCTAATTCAAAAACCACACAAATGAACTCCAATTTCAAATCCCAAGCAGACCTAGATGCTTAAGCATGAGATGGATCACTCCACCAAAAATCAGCCCAAAATTCAAAACTTGTTCTCTTGCGGCCATTGTGTCGAACAGGTGTTAGGCACGGATCAAATGGCCTAACACTATTGCACATTGATTCCCTATCCCCCATTGGACCCTCTCTACTCTCCTCTGTCTCTCCTGAGTCCAACCAAGCCAGCAACCATCCTCCCCATTCCCTGTAGCACCAGTGCAGCGCCGCCCAAATGAGGTCACCGCCGGCCAAACGCACGCAGCATGCTAGGGACCAAAGTGCGCCAAACCAGCGTGCCCACTAGCTCCGCCCAACCCTACCACCGCCCACGGTCCACCCCTCGATCAATCCCAGGCCCTGGACCACCTCAGCACTGCGCCGCCCTTTCTCTCTGTGCCGTGCGTAGCGCATGCCAGAGCGCGATCGCCGCCAGCATGCTGCAAACCATGCAGCGAAACCATATCCTGTACACTGCTTCACCTCGACACCCACACCCCGCCCGACACGGCCGTGCACCTCCGTGCGACCCATAGTCGCCGTGATCGCCGTGGAACACCGCCTCTGTCTCCCAGAGTACGCGACGCTCCTGACCAAATACCACCTCCCCTAGCCGCGCCATTGCGCCGTAGAGCACCGCCAGTAGACCACCCACCGTCCTAGTCCACCGCCCAAGCCCCTAGCCCGTTGTATCGTCGTCACCGACGAGCTCCGCCCATGCCGCACGGCCGCCTCGTCATGCCTATTTAAGAAGGCCTCCGCAGCACAAATTCCTCACACCACTCTCATCCACTCTTCCTCAGAACCCTCCCAGAGCCTCGCCGGAGCAGCTCGAGCAGCAAGCCGCCGGAATTTCACCGGAGGCAGCCGCATCAGAGGAGGAGACACTGCCGTCGATTCCGTCCACCGCAGCCCCTGCCGCGACCTCGCCTGAGTTCGCCGTCGCTGTCTAGTTCGATCGCCCGCTTCGCCGCACTAGCTGGAGCCCTGATACGTCCCCAGTAGACCCCCACTGGCCGTTTAGGGTTCGGTCTCGCCGGCGACGAGTTCGTCGTCGACGATGACTGTGGACCATTATTCCAGGTTCTAATCATAGCGCCGGGATCATCCCGTGCTGCTTCGCGTTTAAAGAGTCACTGACAGGCAGGACCCCCCTGTCAGCAGCCATCTGTGCTGCGGAGCACCACTGGGCCGGCCCATTTAGTTTCCCGCGCGACCCAATTAATTCAAATCTAGATTATTCTATTTAGGTTTAAACTCAATTCTGTCCAAATTGAGAGATTTTTAAAAATCAATTTAGAGAGTTTTACAAATCCAAATTGAGTGATTCCACTTTTGTTGGAAAGGTAATGAAAATATCTATCCAATCCCGTTGGATTTAAATCATTTAGAGTTAGATATATCTCCTAGTAAAAATAACAAGACAGAAGCATTTGCACATTCAAACATTTTTCTAAATTCAACCAAAATAGCTTTTGAGTTGATTCCAACTCTCAAAAATCACATTTACCCATACCTATCTAAATATGTAATAATATTAAGGTTTGCATGCAGTGACTTTGGACTAGTACCAAAATAATGCTATATAGGTATTTCTAGTCACTTTAAATCATTAAATATTAAACTTAAACTTATTAAAATGTGGTCCAACCTTTAAATCACATTACCATATGTTAGAATATGTGGTGATGACATGTGTCCACATGATCCCTTATTTTAATTGGAGAATATTAAATCTTAGTTAATTTCAATGAGTAGAAATTACTTTTCTCAAATAAAAAGAATGAAACTAGTTAATTAAACCTTGTGATGCTTGTGATGATACTAGATCATCAAATGTGTGCCTTAGTATGCTAAGTAGCCTAGTTAAACTTTGTTTGGTGATTGTGTATCCTGTATGTATTTATAGACGATAGTACCGACCAAGCTTTCGAGGAGGAGGAGTTCTACCAACAAGAGGAGAAAGAAAACTTCAACCACTACACCAACCAAGGCAAGCTATTGTTAGCAAGCTAGAATTAAACTAGATAACCTAAGCAAGATGCATTAGGCATGCTTTGGTTTGTACCACTTTAATTACTACCTACCCCAAGTTTTACTTCCAAGCTTTACTTCCTTACTTTACCAAAGTCCCTTACTTGTTTGAAGGTAGCATAAAAAGTATAAAACTTGACCTATCTAGATAAGCTTAGATGTCATTCTATGGCATGATATAAATCTTAGCCTCCCACATTAGTGAACACTCTTAACTGAGTAGTTTAGAGCTAAACTAAAACTTGAGTCACTTTAGATGGAGTAGTTGGTGAAAATGACTTGTGAAAACCTTGGAATGATGAGTCATTCTATTGAGATGTTTTGACATGTGTTGAGAAACACAAATGGTTTATGATGATGAAAATGTTGAGGCATAAGCCTTAACCCTTTTACAAAACTGATGGTTGGGTTCGGATGCGATACCATTCCAATTTTACCGTACAACCACAATCCCTAAATTGGGTAAGGCTTAGCCGGAAGTTTATATGCATTAGTATTAGTTCCCTCGCAGGAGAGGTTTGAGCTGAGGCTACCTCTCGATGTTGTCCACCTAGTGCCCAAGATGACAGATGGTCATGGTTGGGAGGCCATGCTCATAGGAGAGGTGCTTATAGTAGGGTGTGTAAAGGAAAGGTTATGTTTGATTATCTGCATAGTAAGTATGATGATTCAGGGTTATCCCTGACAGATGTATCGAATCTTGTGGTGAAAGTGTACCACCTCTGCAGAGTGTCAAACTATTCGAATAGCCACGTCCGCGGTTATGGACAGTTGGAGTGGCCATACTGTTCCGTTGTCAGATGTTTTCAAAATGACTTATGAAATGAATGATGAATCTTGACTTGACCACAATAGGGTTGTGACTATGACACTAGCTTCCCAACTTAAGTGATTCTAGAACTTTATTTTATCTTTCTTTGTTTCTGAACTCAGCTTAGGTTTCAAACTTAACTTTACAAATAAACCTAGAGTTAGCATTTCCCACTAGAACTACCTTACTTGTTAGTGATAGTTTGCGAGTACTTAAAGAGTACTCATGGCTTTTGTCCCTGGCTATTCCTATGGCCAGACTATGAATGAGACTACCAACATGAAGGACAGCAGGACGGCTATGATAACTAGGACTATCTTCCATCGTCAGCATTGCCTATGACCATGAAGATGGACCCCACCGCTACGCTTATTATTTATTCCGCTGTTTGTTGTATTAAGACTGGATCATGAGATCCTTTATTCGTGTAAGACCTTATTATGGTTTGTAATGGATGATGTACTATGATATCCAATCTGTTATGTCTCGCAAAAATGGTAATCCTGTGATTGCGATGTATGGCATAACAGGCATCTGGGATTAAAAATCCGGGTGTTGACAAGTTGGTATCAGAGCCATCCTAACCATAGGAGACCCTAGTTAGAATGGACATCCGAACAAGAACTTTCAAAACCAAAGTGAGTATTTATGAAAACTATTTCCTCTCTTACCCTTGGGAATTCATTCTCTCTCAAAAATTCATGTTACTCCAATTCTTACATTACTACATAAAAATTGACACAGTTGATCACTTCACTAACTTCCTCATCCTTAATTCTTATAGATGGAGACTCAGTTCAGCAAGTTCTATTAGTTGGGCAACAGAGGCCAACTGATCTTCGAGAGGGATCTTGACGCACTATCAGAGTACTTGGGACGCCCACATCCGGAATTCCTTGGAGCTCAACTTCCTGGACCCCCAGGAGGAGATTTGCAATGGCTAGTCACCGCTGATCTTCGAGGAAGTGTAGAAGCACCAACGTCTAGGAGAATCCAGTTCTTTGTGAGAGAGAATAACTGGCTAGATGGATTAGCCAGGGCAATGCATGAAGCTCTTGCACGTCTGTGTGCCCTGGGTGTTAACCAAATCCAAGGAACCCGCTTTGTTCACTATGCAAGGCGTGACTTCATGGGAATGCCAATGGAGATGCCAAGTCACCCGGAGTTGAAGCGTCAAGTGGAGAACCTTGATTTCCTGCTCTACGACCGCCAGAAGGAATTGGACAACGCTAGGGAGTTCACCAACCACAACCTTGCCATTGTTGCCCAGAAGGCCCAGACTTCCTCACTGCTTGTCAAGGATTTTCAGTCTCTTCGCTGCCAGTGCACAAAGAAGAACCGCACCATCGACCGTCTTCGCAAGAAGGTGGCCGACCTCTAGAAGACCATCGAGGAGAAAGAAGCTCAGCTTGCAGCCAAGGAAGAAGAAGAGGAAGGTGAAGACATCCAGGGAGATATGGACTCTTACCTCAGCAACGATGATGACTTTCTGGAGGAGGATGACGTGGACTTCTACACCGACGATGATGACTCCGACTTCGTCGATGATGAGTAGATGCACTAGAGCACTATCGTAGAGTGAGGAGTATCGGTCCCATTGTATTGTAGGTTGCAGAATGGTTCTTAAAACTATCTGTTTCCCTGTGTTGTTGTGGTGTGTGTGTTTGTATCGTGTGCCTTGTTTGAATGAATGAAAAGAAGTTAGTTACAAAAACATGAGTCAAACTCAAAGTTTTAGCTTTGAAACCAAAACCATGAACCATAGAACTTTCCCTCTTACCCCTTTATCTATCTCAATCTTCAGATGACTCGTGGAAACCCTGGAGGGAGCAACTCATCGCAGGACCCAATGTTGCAGATTATGCAGATGTTAGTTGCAGACCGTGAAGCAAGCAGGGCAGAGCGCCAGGCCAACTTAGCAACACTGCAGCAGATAGCCTAGATGGCCCAAAACATAATAATTTGGTTAAATTATAGATACAGTAGACAACAATAAGGATTTATGATAAGGAAAATTAAATAAGAAATGGAATCTTATTTCCTGATTACATAATAATATTACAAATAGTGATAAATACACCAAAACACTGAATATTACAAAAGATAGAAATAAACTTTGTTCACTTATAATCATATACTTACAAGATTCTTTACAAAAAGAATAAAAAGAAGATTACAATTAAAACCTATACTACATATCTACTCCTATACTAGATCTTGTATATCCAGATCTTGTTCCTTCAAATAATAATAAAAACTACTAAATGAAAGAAAGGGTTAGTAGTAAGTTAAGATTACTCTCAGTGGTGAATAGTGAAGTGCACTATTCATATTACATCATTGAGAAAATAATAAAGGGGCAAGTTTCACCAAAGGTGTAGTATCTGTTCATTTAAGTAAATAGCCCAGATGCCACATTAGAAGCCAAGTAGAGAGAGGTAAGTTTCACCAGGCCAATAACAAGTAAACAGGTAAAAGTGAAAGTCAGGTTACTTGAGCTGATCCACATGAACAACTCACATAGACACACAGGTGAGTCACTCTAAATGCATGCAATGTGATGTCCAAACAGCGGCAGCAGTACAAACACTCAAATAGGGCACCATGTCGAAGCACAGATACAGGAAGCTCATCTCACCATGTCAAAGATTAAGAGAACATAAGCTTTATGCTAAGTTCAGCAAGTTTGAATTTTGGTTGGACGAAGTAGAGTTTCTTGGGCACGTGATCAGCAAGGATGGAATTGCTGTAAATCTGTCCAAAGTTCAATCAGTATTGGATTGGAAGGCACCAACCAATGTGAAGCAAATCCAAGGTTTCTTAGGAATGGCAGGTTACTATCGAAGATGATGGGTTCGTAGCATGGAAAACAAAAAAATTCTACCGCAAAAACGAACAAAACCCAGATCTAATCTAGATAAAAGCCAAGATCTAATCTATTAGACATGTAAAACGAGATAGATCTGTCTAATCCTTGTAGATCCGAAAGCCTTGTGCGAGATCGGATCTCGTGGTTGATGTAGCCGATCACTTGCCGATCTCAAGATCGAGTAGACGATCCTTCCAGCGCCGCGTTCCGGCAGCGCTTCCGCAGTCGGTCACACGTGCGGAGTAGATGCAGACCTTCCTCTCCCCGTTCCAGCGAGCAGCGGAGGTAGTAGATCTCTCCACGGAATCCCAGCAGGACGACGGCGTGGTGGTGGTGGTGGAGTAGAGAATGCTGCAGGGCTTCGCCTAAGCCTGAGCAGAAGGAAGGAGGAGGAGAGAGGCAGCTAGGGCAAGAGTGGAGGGGCAAGGGGGTGGCGCCTCCACCCTCTATATATAGAGGGAGGGGTGCGGCCTAGGGTTCCCACCCCTAGGCCCACCTCCTAGGGTCGGCGCACGAGGGAGAGAGAGGAGGGAGTTTCCTTCCCCCCCAAGTCTCCCCTTTTCCTTCCTTGGTTTTCAAGTAAAGTCCACGGAACCTTCTGGAACTTTCTGGAACATTCCGAAACCTTCTAGAACCCCCATATAAACACTCCGGAACATTTCCGAACCTAGAAAATGATCTCCATTATATGAATCTTATTCTCCGAACAGATCCGGATCTCCTTGTGATGTCCCAGATCCAATCCGAGACTCCAAACAACATTCGGTCTCCAATGCACATTCCATATCTAACTAAACAGCATCGAACCTTAAGTGTGTCACCCTACGGTTCGTGAATATGCAGACATGATTGAGACACCTCTCCGATCAATAACCATCAGCGGGATCTGGAGATCCATAACGGCTCCCACATACTCAACGATGACTTCGTGATCGATAGAACCATTAACATACGAAACCAATTCCCTTTGTCATGCGATACTCTACTTATCCGAGGTTTGATCGTCGGTAGCTCCATACCTAGTTCTACCTCGTTACTGACAAGTACTCTTTACTCGTTCTGTGATATGTCATCCCTTGTGACCTAGTCACATGCTTTCAAGCTAACTAGATGACATTCCACCGAGAGGGCCCAGAGCATATCTATCCGTCATATGGATGGACAAATCCCAATCTTGGTCCATGCGCTTCAACACATACTTTCAGAATACCCAACGACACCTTTATAACCACCCAGTTACGAAGCGGTGTTTGATGTCATCAAAGTACCGATCCAGTGATGGTGATTAACATAACCTCATGGTCGAAGGATTAGGTTACTATGTATTTGAAAGCTTATTGCAATACGAACTTAATGACTTGATCTTATGCTATACTTACTATGGGTGTGTGTCCATCACATCATTCTCCTAATGATATAACCTTGTAATCAATGACATCCAATGTCCATGATCAGGAAACCATGATCATCTATTAATCAACAAGATAGTTCAACAAGAGGCTTATTGGGGACTCTTTTACGTTTACAAAATACACATGTATTAGTGTTTCCTTATAATACAATTATAGCATGGGATGTAAACATTCATCATAAACACAAAGATATAATAATAACCCCTTTTATTATTGCCTCTTGGGCATATCTCCAACAGGAGATTCATAGAAGTTTTTTCCAAGATAGCTGGACGAATGACTAAATTATTAAGAAAGAATACACCTTACATATGGGATGAGAAGTGCAAAGCGAGTTTTTAGGAGTTGAAAACCAGATTAACTACATCACCAATCCTAGCAATTCCAGAACAAGGAAAGGACTACACTATATACTATGATGCATCCAAAGAAGGATTAGGTTGTGTTCTTATGTAAGACCGTAAGGTAATTGCTTATGGATCTAGCCAATTGAAACCACATGAAGTGAATTATCCAACTCATGATTTAGAGTTAGCAGCAGTAGTCTTTGGTTTGAAAGGATGGAGACATTTTCTCTATGGGGCAAGATGTGAGTTATACACTGACCACAAAAGTCTCAAATATTTCTTCAATCAAAAGGAATTGAATATGAGACAAAAGTGGTGGCTGGAGTTGATTAAAGATTATGATCTAGCAATCAATTATACTCCTAGAAAAGTAAATGTTGTGGCAGATGCTTTAAGTCGGAAAAGCACAGATACGCAACCTATGAATAGAGAATTGCCAAAAGAACTACAAATGGATTTTGAAAGGATGGAAATACAATTTATAAGTACATCAGTTCTTGGAGGATTAGCTACTATGCGGGTAATTGAAGAACGAAGTAGTGATCTTCGGCATGAAATCTTTAGATATCAAGGTGAAGATCCTTTTATTTATGAAGAAGTTCGAAGAATCTCTCAAGGTCAAACATCAGTTTTTCACCTAGGAGATTATGGATCTTTATGGTTTCAAAACCGCCTTTGTGTACCCAATGTGCCAGAAATTCGAGAAGCAATACTTCGAGAAGCCCATGAAACACCATATTCCATACACTCGGGTAGTACAAAGATGTACATGGATTTAAAAGAGTTGTTCTGGTGGAATAATATGAAAAGAGATATTGCAAAGTATGTATCTGAATGCCATACTTGCCAAAGGGTAAAAGTAGAACATCAAAGTCCAGCAGGACCATTATAGCCTTTGGAAATTCCAGAATGGAAGTGGGAAGAAATTGGTATGGATTTTATCACAGGATTACCCATGACACCGAAGCGGAAGGATATGATATGGGTGATTGTAGACACACTCACAAAAAGTGCACATTTTCTTCCAGTGAACCAAAAGGATAATGCTGAGAAATTAGTGGAAATCTATGTCAAAGAGATTGTGAGTAAGCACGGGGTACCCAAGAAGATTGTTTCGGACAGAGGATCTATGTCTACATCGGCATTTTGGAAAAAATTACATACATTACTTGGTTCAAAGTTGGATTTTAGCACAGCTTATCATCTAGAAACTGGAGGCTAGACAGAAAGGACCAATCAAATCTTGGAAGACATTCTTAGAGCCTGTGCATTAGATTTTGGAGGTTCGTGGGAAGATCATCTACTTTTGGCAGAATTTTCCTAAAACAATAGCTATCAGAGTAGTCTGAAGGCAGCACCTTATCAAGTATTATACGGAAGAAGGTGTAGATCACCTATCTGCTGGTATGAACCTGGTAGTAGCAAGGAATTTGCACCAGACTATATCAAGGAAAGGCAAGATATCATCGATATCATTAGAGATCGGTTGAAGATAGCTCATAGTCGACAAAATAGTTATGCTGATCAAAGTCGTAGATCATGGCATCTAGAAGTGGGAGATATGGTATATCTCAATGTAAGTCCGATGAAGGGAGTAAAGAGATTCAGAGTCAAAGGAAAACTAAGCCCAAGGTACATTGGACCATTCAAGATATTGAGTCAGAATAGAACAATAGCTTATGCTCTTGAGTTACCAAAAAGGCTAGCTCAGGTTCATAATGTGTTCCATGTCTCACAACTCCGGAAATGTCTTAAAGTTCCCGATGATGCTATCACACATCAAGAGATTGAGGTACAAGCAGATTTGACTTATGTCGAGAAACCCTATAAGATTCTAGAGGAGAACTAGAAAAGATTGAGAAATAGGGCAATCAAATACTGCAAAGTACAATAGTAACATCACCCAGAGCGAGAAGCCACCTGGGAGAAAGAGGATGACTTAAGAGAAGCATATCCAGAGCTATTCAGGAACTCATCCAAAAACTTCAGGAAGAAGTTTAATTTAAGGGGGGAAGTCTTTAGCACCCCAGCAATAGGATTCAATGAAGGGTAGAATTAGGAATCTAACATTGTGCATGCATCTGTAAAATCAGGGTAAATTTTTCGCCAAAAAAAAACCTAAAGGGATCAGAATTTCTTTCGCTAACAAGAGGTAGGTATAGCTCTTGTTAGTGATTGCTATGAATTTTGACATGACCTTTAGGAAATATTAAGCTTTTGAGGAAGTTACTTTGAATTCAAATTTGAAATTTGAATCAAATTGAAAGAATTTGAAATTAGAAGTTTGTAATATTGAATTGATTTCGAAAATTCCTTATTAATATTATTTGCTTAAATTATACATACAGTAGATAACAATAAGGATTTATGACAAGGAAAATTAAATAAGAAATGGAATCTTATTTCCTGATTACATAATAATATTACAAATAGTGATAAATACACGAAAACACTAAATATTATAGAAGATAGAAATAAACTCTATTCACCTATAATCATATCTTTACAAGATTCTTTACAAAAAGAATAAAAAGAAGATTACAATTAAAACCTATACTACATATCTACTCCTATACTAGATCTTGTATATCCAGATCTTGTTCCTGCAAATAAGAAAAAAAACTAAATGAAAGAAAGGGTTAGTAGTTAGTTAAATTTACTCTCAGTGGTGAACAGTGAAGTGCACTGTTCATATTACATCATTGAGTAAATAATAAAGGGGCAAGTTTCACCAAAGGTGTAGTATTTGTTCTTTTAAGTAAATAGCCCAGATGCCACATTAGAAGCCAAGTAGAGAGAGGTAAGTTTCACCAGGCCAATAACAAGTAAACAGGTAAAAGTGAAAGTCAGGTTACTTGAGCTGATCCACATGAACAGCTTACACAGACACACAGGTGAGTCACCTAAATGCATGCAATGTGTTGTCCAAACAGCAGGAGCAGTACAAACACTCAAACAGGGCACCATGTCGAAGCACAAATACAGGAAGCTCATCTCACCTTATCAAGCACACACCAGGAGCTCAGCAAGCTTGCCAGACCCAGATAAAACCCACCAGCTAATTCACCAAAACAACCACCAGTTCATCATAAAATGGTGACTTAAGGAGGGGGTGGTAAAGGATGATAGCAAGAACAAGTTCAAGATCACAGGAGACTAGGAGGAGCAGGACAGCACCAGGAGGTGCAGACCAAGATCATCACAGCACCAATAAGCAAATTGTGTGGTGAGTTGATATCAAATCCTCACATGCTAAATCTATAATTAGCAAGTGTTGTTTCATATAGGATCTTCTCAGAGTGCACCCAAGTGGGGTGTATCCATCACATAAGATATTAAACACGGCCAAACTATTTATCTTTGCAAACTACTTCAAGATCTCACCCTGTGCATCACTGATCTTGAAGAATCAAACATATTTTTACATCCACATGTACAGAAGCTTTAACTGAATGCTTCTGGGCACATCCAATGGATGGTAGCACCTCAGAAGTGGTTCACTTTAAGGCTCTATACTACACAACATGGTTACCAAAGCATTTTCTTAAAAGCTATGAGAATCATTATGTTAAACTGATTACCAAAGTCCAAGTATGGTTTCAGACCAGCATCATAAACCTGTGGATCTAGTTTTAACTAGATCAACACATATCACACTGCTGGTACATGGCACATCCACAACTGGGTAGCTCCTATGTACCAACAAGTTCAAAAGTAGCTATTTAAACAAATCTATAATCACTTTCCTAAATTAAATTAGGAATCATACTTGGCACTTTGTGCCAGATGAGCCAGTAAACATCACCACTATCTATCACTAAGCCACAAGCTAGTAATCATCTTCCTATAAAGCAGATAGGAATGAATTATATTTATAAACATCTCTACAGCACATTACTGTGTTATAAGCAAATATTATCAACATCACCACAATAGAGAGCAACCTAACTCTAGCATAACTGTGAGTCACAATTCAATAAAATGAACTCATCATAGATGCAACAAGGGTAACCACATAAACATTCAGTATGTTTTCATAGAGGGTTCTCTGGATAGAGAACAAGGTGTCAACAACATATTCAGCACAACTACCACTAGCAAACTAAACCTAGAAGGATACCACTTGTAGGATGAACCAGAGAAACTAACTCAACATCTCTGCACATGGAGGAACTCTAGACAGGGGGCTAACCTGTAATCATGCCAGGGAAGAATATCTAGAGCACAAGAGAGGAGCACAAAGGGGAAGAAACCCAGACTTCCTCGAGGTCCTCGCAAAAGTAATTGAAGAGGAAGCAGAGGAATGGCCGGTGGCGGTGCAGAAGCGGCGGCATGGGGAGCACCCCGAAGGGGCGCTACAACCCATGCCTGCAGCACGTTAGCACCAGCCAGAGATGGAGGGAAGAGCAGCATAAGCACCCCGGCGCCCATCGCCAAAGCTCCAGGGCGACCAAACCCTAACCCTAGTTTCAGGCAGGGGTAAGCGCGACCAGGAGAGGACCCCATAGGCAGATCTTCTCGGACAGAACTGAGCGGCGTCATCGACTTAGCCATCTTGCATCGTGGCGGCGGCAACGGCGACCAGACCAAGCCGGAATCGTGCGCGGTGGCGACAGTGAGCAGAGGAGGACCGCGTGTGCACGAGAGAGAGAAAGGGGAGAGGAGAGTGAGTGTGTGGGGGGTACTGGGCCAGTGGGCAGCCTAGTACCACCCGGTGGGCTTAACCAGGCCATGTGGGTAGGGTTAGGTTGGGCCGGGCCAGCCCAGTGGGCCAGGCCCGTATTTTAAGAGAGTTGTTCACAAGAAATATTTACAAATATGCCCCTAATACAAAAACAACTCTAGAAAAATAATTAAAAATCTTAAAAATATAAATAATATGTCTATGAACTCACAAAAATATTCCCTATTAAATAAAAATAAGCAATAGAATTTTTGGTAACTAAAAAATTAGGTATATTATTAATATGGTGCCAATTACTTTTGAATTTTATAAAAATATATGAAGCACTTAAAATTGAATAAAATTCATTTTTAAGATCCTAAATGAATATACTATTATAGAAAAATACTAGTTTGTATTTTTGAAAAATAAATTCAGTGTGATAAAAATAAGTCGTATTTCCTTAAAGGAATTTTAGTAAATATTTAAAAGAGTAATAAAATTAAATAAATTCATTAAAGAAAATAGCAAACTTTTACTAAGAGGGTAAAACACGCAAATAAGCAGATAATAAACCATTGCATGACATTACTATGCATTACATATTGCTTCTTTAAATATTGTCCTTACCGGGCAATAATGGTCCTTTGTCGAAACCGGAGCTCAAGGTCAGGTGGACGCATCTGACTTCACTACCTTGTAGTTACAGGGCAAGTTCATAACTTGCTAATGTCCTTTGAAGAGTTTTTATCAAAGATATTGCAAATTGTGTGTTATCACCTATGATCTGGAGGAAGAAAATATTATCTTCTCTAATAAATAAGATATAGTTATCATCCTAAGTGATGATAAAGATGCGCAATGGAACTTAGGGTTCCAGGTGCACAAGTCACCATAGGATAACAAACCATGACATCAATGATTCTAGCGCCGTATATTACGCGTTAACCATGAGATTTGGAATGGGACGGAGAAGCCAGCTGTATCTTCTTCCTTTCATATGGAGGCAAGATGACCTTATCGTGACGCTGTGATTCCTTGTGTAGATCTAGCATATGGGTGGGCACCCTTAGGCCCCATGATTTTGGTGTCTAGATTATTTATGAGTGGCTACCGGAGGTATAGTCGGGCCTTTATGGAGCTTACCAGGGGCATCACCAGCTCATAGAGTCTTCGGGAACTCACCAGGGTTGTAGCCTGCCCAAAATGGGGGCTTAATGGAGGTGTAGTCAGCACCGGAGGATCGTGCAGACATATGGGGTCACGGAGAGGGAAGTGATTGCCTTGGATCACCTACTAGGCCCCACATCACGGAATTGTGGACGGGAAAGTACACCCGGTTGTGCAACAAGGAGATGGTCTCTCATGGGTATAGCAACGCACCTCTGCAGAGTGTAAGAATTGTGACATGTTACTCCCTGTTCCGGGAAGGAGCTACGAACGTGGCAGGAAAGGAACTCCATGAAGTTCTGGTCCACCTGTGAAGGCTGATGGGCATAGTTTTTGATAATAAAATCAATCTTTGAATAAATGTTCATGAAAACTGCATAGTACGAAGGACGTATCATCCGAGGTGGTAGATAGAGCATCAAACTTCCCACCTTGCATGTAATGAACTTGCTAGGTAACGCTGTTACTCACTCTTTCCTTTGAACCCCTGCTTAGACTCTGAGAATCCAGAAGACCCTTCAATGTACGTAGCTGAAGGACAAGAGCATGTTTGCTACAAAGAGCCAGGCCTATCCAGAGGAGTTAAAGGGGTGGACTATGAAATACGCTATGGAGTGGAGGGCAACGAGTCAGAGTAGTTCCCTTACTTATTAGGAAAACAATTGAGCCGAGCAGCATAACCTTTATAAAATAAGTTGTTGAGCTCAATTTGGAGTATGAGTTTGAATCTTATATTTTCCGCTGAAACTACTTAAGTTTGGTTTGTAATTTGTAACACTTGAAGTTTGGAACTTTCGGTTTGTAATAATAATGAGGTGTGTATGTTTGTAATGTGGACCCGCAATGTTTTTGTTGTCCCACTCTAAGGGATGTGATATTTATAGAACGGTGTTCTGTGGATGTCATGTCAACGACTATAGTGTACTACACATGCAATGGTATGCTGGGTCACTACAATTCTACTGATAGTCTTTAGCACGATGAACGCTAGTATGCGCAAACCTCAAAACACAAACTTCATTGCTTAGTTTTAGGGTCCTTGTGATATGCATGGACTTGGATGCAATTTTCATTTTTATGAGGTCCTTGATGTAACTTGTACTTCCACCAACCATGTTAACTTGCAAGCACCTATCTCCTACGAGACCTACCATTTTATAGGCCATTCATAGTACTTCTTATCTTTTCTTTATCTTGAATTATCTCTTACAATACAATGCAATAAACCACTGCATAGTGTACGGATTAACTTTGAACATTGACTGTTGGATCAAGACTAGCAAATCCAAACATTGCCAACTGCTGGATCTTCTTTTCCATTCTTAGCATCTAGAAAGATTCTACTGATAGTTTTTAGCACGATGAACGCTAGTATGCGCAAACCTCAAAACACACACTTCATTTCTCTCAGTTTCAGGGTGCTAAATGCATGGACTTGGATGCAATTATTATTTTTATGAAGTCCTTGATGTAACTTGTACTTCCACCGACCGTGTTAACTCTCAAGCACCTCGCTCCTATGAGACCTACCATTAGATCGGCCATTCATAATACTTCTTATCTTATCTTTATCTTGTCTTATCTCTTACAATACCATACCATCACTATACATTGTACGAAACTTTGACTGTTTTATCAAGACTGGAAAATCCAAACATTGCTAATAACTGTTGGATATTTTTTTCCATTCTTAGCATCTAGAAAGTTTCTACTAAAAGTCTTTAGCACGATGAACGCTAGTATGCACAAACTTCAAAACACACACTTCATTGCTCAGTTTCAAGGTCCTTGTGCTAAATGCATGGACTTGGATGCAATTTTTATTCTTTAGGAGGTCCTTGATGTAACTTGTACTTCCACCGATCGTGTTAACTCTCAAGCACCTCATTCCTACGACACCTACCATTAGATCAGCCATTCCTAGTACTTCTTATCTTATGTTTATCTTGTCTTATATCTTACAATACCATACCACTTCATAGTGTACAGATGAACTTTAAACATTGGCTGTTAGATCAAGACTAGCAAATCCAAACATTGCTAACCATTAGATATTCTGTTCCATTCTTAGCATCTAGAAAGATTATATTGATAGTCTTTAGCATGATGATGAACGCTGGTATGCGCAAACCTCAAAACACACACTTCATTTCTTAGTTTCAGGGTCCTTGTGCCAAATTATGCATGGACTTGGATGCAATAATTTTGATTTTTATGAGGTCCTTGCTGTAACTTGTACTTCCATCGACTGTGTTAACTCTCAAGCACCTCGCTCCTACGAGACCTAAAGTTAGATCGGCCATTCGCAGTACTTCTTATCTTTATCTTGTCTTATCTCTCACAATACCATACCACTGCATAGCGTACGGAACATTGAACGTTTGATCAAGACTGGCAAATCCAAACATTGCTAACCATTGGATCTTCTTTTTCATTCTTAGCATCTTGAAAGATTCTACTGATAGTCTTTAGCATGATGAACGCTTGTATGCGCAAACCTCAAAATACACACTTCATTGCTAAGTTTCAGGGTCCTTCTGCTAAATGCATGGAATTGGATAGAATTTTCAATTTTTATGAGGTCCACTTGTACTTGCTTAACAAAGGAAATCAGCATGGTGCTCACTCTTGCAGCCTTACAGTGTGCTACTCCTCCTCTATGCGAGGAAAATAAATTGTATACTACTCTCTCCTTTGCTGCATGACATCCATCCTCTTGCTAATATCTCCCACGTCCACAGCGTGGCTCTGCGCACGTATTCCATGGTACTATGACGACTCTATTTCTATCTATTTTTATAACTTTGCTCTAACATTTAACCGCGTTCAACACCTCTTCGCTGCAACCCTCTCGGGCTGCCTTCTCTAACCCCATAATCTCTTCTAAAGTAGGTCTTCGTTTCCACCCCTCCATTTCGATCCTTCTTTTTTCTAGTACTACTATTTGCTTTACGGAAAACAATGTTCCAGTTTTCGCAAAAAAAATCGTGTCACTTGGAAAATTGAGATCATCTCTTTACATAATACTTCTTGGAAACTCCCATTGGCAAAATATTGTTTACAATAATGCCAAGATGCACCAATCTACATAATATGGGGAAATTACCATAAACTATGATGTGGATCACAGGATATGGCATTGAACTTGGTCGTCCGACTCGAAACCTATTCATACGCATTACAAGACAATTTTGTGAACCTGATTTTTGAAAAGTTGTCAAAACTCAAGTTTATAGTTTTGCATGGCATGTGATACATGCAAAAGGATGCATGCACATGTCTTCCATAAAATTTTAAGAACAATCCACCTCAGCCTCATGGTACAATTCCTTTACTTTCCTGTGAATTAAACACTTCGTTAAGAAAAATTCCCGTAGGCTCCAAATCTTGTAGGATTCAACTAGACATGATATTCTAATAATACAGTGTTTTCCCTATTCCTTTGTTTTTCATATCCCGCAAATCAAATAGGCCCAATGTTGATACTCCCACAGGCAACATTTCCTACTACGCTAAGATGCACCCATATACCAAATTAATGTCGGAACAGTACATTAACTATGATGCCGATATGGCCATAACCTTTTTTGTTCATCAGGGTTGAAACCTAATAATATTCATACATGGTGGGAAAATATCATGGGGCTGGTTTCCAGAAGTTGTCAAATCCCATGGTTATCAATTTCTTGGCAGGCTGTACATGTGACGTGATAGGATGCCATGCGTAAATAATTGTTTTTCTGTTTTTCTTTATTACATGTGATTGTTGCAAAACTCTCGATTGTCAAGATAAAAATTCTTAGCAAGAAGTTGAATTTCTCAAAACTCTCGATTGTTTCCGATATATTAACTACCTGATGCGTACCTCCAAAAGTTTTTTGTAGAACTTCGATAGAACTCTACCACTTTCTAGAGCTTCTAGTTCAAATATGACAAGATTTTGTTAATAGAGACATAAAGTCATCTGAGTGAGCAGAGTTAACTCGGAAGCTTTGAGAACTCATAAAAATTGGGAATCGTACATAAAACATTGTCCACTATATCTGGAAACTTGTCTTGTGGCATTCAAAACCATGCTCTCTGTACTTTCTGCGGATACTATATTGATGGTGCTCGAGGCCAACAATAATGGGATCTTCTATATGCTAGACATGACATAGTCAAATGTGTTGAAAGAGATCCAATGGTGAACAATGTCGGGTTTTGCCAATCTATATCCAACTGCCAATGTTTGAAGTTATTCATACACTATATAGTGGTATAGAAATTGTGAAACAACATAGTACTTTTTTCTTTTGAAAATAAGTGTCAAGCACCTTCTTCTGTTTTTTTATGGCAAGCAATACGCATAAGAGGATGCCACATGAAAGTATTTGGTTTATTACTTATTTTATTTCAATGTCTTCAAAACATTATCAAATCTGTAGGCATGCATATTCTTAGCACGAAGTTAGTTGCATTTTTCCAAATCCCGCGTTGTACTACTTTTTAAAACTAATCGAGTAATATATATAACATGAAATCTACATATTATGAAAGTACATTTCAAAATGAATAAACTTGTAGTACTAGTTTTGTGTCATAAATATTACTATGTTTATAAATTCAAGTTGGTCATAAATAGTTAAGTTTGATTTAGAACAAATGCTAGAAGTACACTTATTTGAGGATGGAGGAAGTAGCTAAATGCACAAGATGCAGCACAGTCAACGTTCATGATTTATCTCATAATTTTTGAGAACTTGAAAGTACGACAAATAAAAAGGGGTGTGTGCACAACTACTTTGTGGAATATACTTGAGAGATTGAAACGAGGTTGTGCAATATACTTGATAAATCTAAGACATCTATTTTGAAATGGAGGGAGTATTATTTGGGCACTAGCCCAATTCAAAATCTCTGTCAAGCAGCAAAATTTACAGCCTAGGTATCCAATGCTGCGTGCAAAAACCTCTACTACTATAATGGAGCAGTTTTGAATAGGATCCATCGTACAAATCTTGATCGGGCTATTAGATCCAATGTTTCAGAGCATCTGGATTCGTATTGAAGGAGTAGTACCTAGAGCAAACTCTACCATGTTCTAGAACTATCATGTCACCACCACAAAAAAATTATAGCACAGTAGGTTGTATTCTCAATATGTGTAGATAGTTATTATTAATAGACTTAATGTATGCATTTTTATCTAACAAGACTATTGACTTATTGTTTGTTAAATCACATTTCATACAGTATATACATGTGTGGCACGTTCCTTTTACTAGTATGGATATGGATGATCAGTTGATGTGACTCTCTGCCTTGAATTCCTGGACAGATAGGTTACGGTCTACTACCTTTTTCTATTACTAGATGGACGCTAGCCAAATTCAAAAACTGAATCGAGTGGAAAAATCATCCACCGACTTTGAAGCATTTTCCGCCCCACCGATTCAAAACCTTTAAGCTAAATCTCCCACCCGATAGTACCATTTTTCTATTATTATTAGTTGGACGCTAGCCAAATTCAAATCTCAATCGAGCGGCAATATCACACACTAACCTTGAAGCATTTTACGCCCCTCTGTTTCAAAATCTTTTGTCTTTAAATTTCCTGTTCTACCCATTGTTTAGATCATAGATGGGCATGCTAAAGTCAGTAGCTCGGGGGCACGATCGTAATTATATTGCTATTCACCTATACTATGGTCCCGATTCACATAGTTTTCCCGCTAGCCCTCCCAAAATTCCCAAGCTCATCTCTCTCCTCCATGGCCACCGCGTGCCCCGACTTGATCTGCGGTCTCATGCGCTACCGCGGAGCCGCTTCACTGATGCTCACCCACCAGATCTAGTTCGCTGGGTCTCTCTCCCACTACACCGGAGCTGCGGTGTCGTTCGCCATGCCGATGGCGTCATTGACTGTCCAAGCTCTCTGCTTCCTCGCGGTTGATGGCGTCATTGACCTCCCAAGCTTTGCTTCCTCGCCGCCGAAAGCTACCCAACCATACCGGATCCGCTTCATTGGTGTACACCGGACATGATATAGTTCAACGAGTTCCATGTCCACCACTCTAGACCAGCTGCTCAGCCGTCGTCGTTCACTGCACTGGATCTACCTCAATGATGCTCTCATCCACCGCGCTCAAGTCAGCATCGACTGCCCAAGTTCTTCTTCCCCGATGCCAACAGCCACCACAATCGCAGCACCCTCGGTGACTTGGACGTCACCCGCACGGTATAGACGATGCTTAGACGCCTCTCTGACCAAGGTTAACCAAATCTCCAACCCATTTTTGTTTTATCAGTAGTATAGCAGGTTCAAGCATGTCGTAGTGAACTGCATTTTTGTAATCGTGCTAGTACATACAAGTCATTGGGCACGCATGTTCTTCGTGCAAGTACATACAAGGTCATTAGACATGTTGGTTTGCATTCGCTGCTTTACAAATTTCAAGTCATGCACATGTCTGTTATTTTGTCATGCACATGTTCTTAGCTACTCCATACAACAGTAATTGCCTGCTACCGTGTAATTCTTGCAAAATCTGAAGTCAGTGGAAAATATTAGTGTGGATTCCCTGCTCTACAGTTGCTGAATCTATCTGGTTCGTCCTGAGATCAGTTCCTGCTATTATTTCCTCCTTGGCATCGTTTTGTTATCCTGTAGTAGCCGTTTAAACTTTTCGTACTAATTCGATTATAATTTTGTTGTTTCCATCTGGTTCTCCAAAAGCTGCATCACTAACTATTTCGTTTTTCTTGCATAGAGCTCAAAATGGAACAATGAACATGTTGGTTTGCATAGCCTATTCTACAGGTTCACAAGGAATACCATTACTTCCTTATCTAGTGCTAGTTTGTCCTGAGCAACGGCATAACTGTCCTCTACTATGTAGTTCACTCGCGGTTTGTATTCCTGCTCTAGAAGTTCTCTTATGATGTCATTATAATTTCTATTTGGTTGATTATTAGCTATGACAGTAACTACATGCCATTGTGTAGCTCACCACAAATTTTTAGTCACCCAATGACTCTTTGCATTCCAGGAGATGCCACTACTAAGATATATATTTGCTGAAATGACCTTGCTAGTTTATATTTGCTGAAATTCTAAGAAATACTTTTTTGATTGCTCATTTCATTCTAGACACACTTGTATAATGCTTGTTTGTCATGTTCTACAGGTTCACGAGCAACGCCATTATACCTTGCATCTGGTTCTGGTTCGTCCTAAGACACGACATAACTATCATCTACAAGATATAGTTCATTTGTGGTTTGCATTCCTGCTCTACAAGTTCTCATATGATGCGGTTATAATTTCTATCTGGTTCATTCTTTGCTATGACGGTAACTACATGCCATTTTGTGGCTCAGCACAAATTCCAAGTCACCCCACGTCTCTTGCATTTTAGGGTATACAATTGCTTCCATATATATTTGTTGAAATGACCAGGCTAGTTTATATTTGCTGAAATTCTAAGCCACACACACACATTTTTTGATTCCTCGTTTCACGGTAGGCACACTTGTTTAATGCGTGCTTACTTGTCCTGTTTGTTTGAAGTGTTGGTCAATAATTGAACCATTGACTAGTTGTAAACTCCAGTTCATAGTTCCTGTCATATTAGTCAAATGAGTAGTTTGTCTTGTTTGATGTATTAACTTATTGTTACTTAGTTTCATACTGCAATTATTGTTATCGCCACCAAAGAGGGGGCTGCAAATATCATGTCTCCTCTAATGTAGCTGTCACACTCAAAGGAAGATGTAGGTGATCGACTCAGAAAACAAATTGAGGACTCTGCTATCAACTTGATTGTCAACTGAAATATAGATTTTTCTTTCCCTTGAGTTGATAATATGTAATAATTTTAAGAAGTTTGCAGCTGAAGTAGTATCTAGATAACTCGCATAGTCCATGTAGGCATTTAGTTGACGTCGTACACACATGTCGGTAGTCGTTACGGTAACTACGCTAGGTAGGTCGATTAGGGAACAGTACCGTGCTTTGTTATTGGCCCGTCCTGTATTCGGCTGATGATGAATAGTAAAAAATGCTGGCTTATTATAAATGTATTATGATATTGGCATGAGCTTCAGAAAGGCCAAAACTGTAAAAGGCCGTAACCGTAATGGGCCGACCCGCATGTGGTAACAGGTCGTAACAGTAACAGGCCATAACAGTAGCAGGACAGAGCAGTAGCAAGCCTGAACAGAAACATCCCATTATAGTAACAGGCAAGAAACTATAAAATGGTAGAACAGTAACAAGCCAAAATAGTAGCGGGCCTCGACAGTAAAGGGCCGCAAGAGTAAAAGGCTAGAACAATGACGAGCCTGAATAGTAACGGCCCGAGAAATTTCCAAACGAGGGCAGTAACAGGCCGACAAATTTACCAGGCTAGAACAGTAAAGGGCCGCTTGTGGGCCTGAATAGTTGATGGCCGGAATAATAAAAGGCCAGAACAGTAATGGAATATCTCAAAGAAGGGTCGTCAGTAGGTGGCCCACAATGGGCTGCGATAACAGTGATGGGATGATGATGACTGCAAGTGCACATATCGTTAGTAGCTAGTTTCGTAATAAAGATATCAATCCCACAGGTAGCAGGAGTCTGAAGTCTAATAACTCTTTGAACTAAATACTGAAATAGTAATGCTAAATAATGTTCTAAGTAACAAGATAAAATGCAAGTTTTGTGTAAAAGATATTTTTGGGTTTTCAAATAAGAGAACAATTAGTAAACTAAAGCTCTAAGTAAACAAGAGCATGCAAGTATGATTACAAAAGTCTGCAAGATGATGGAAAGAGTTCTCAGGAAGCAGCGGATCCACCGCTAGTAATTAGAAAGAGTGATCAAAATTATTATAATGAATAAGACCATTTATGATATGTGTGGGAGAAGCTCCATGTATGGACGAATAGCCAACAACCACTGCACACATCATGCTCATAACCACAGTAGACAGCAATAGACATCAACCGAATTACTTTACCCCGTAGGGTGTATCCTATGGCATGGACAAGGTTCCGTGAGTTCTCCTCGGTTCCCAAGTTGATACGTAAGGACTGACAACAGCTTTATAGTCACTGTAAGTGATATCATCCCTCCGTCTACCAACAAGTAGTTCCCTCCATCTAGTCCTTGGTGAGGAAATATTGAGTGGCGCGCTTCACCCAACATCAAGATGAAGGAAATCTAACACAGACACATAATGAACAATATCACATAATAATCTTTATCTCAATTCAATCTCATACTAGGGTTTCTCCATCTCCCCAAGAACAAAGGAAACTACCCACACATGAAGGAAATCAACATCATGGATAGAATATGGATGAATTATGATGATACAATTGAAGACAAGTGCAAATCCAAGATTCAATCTAGAATTACAACAAGTAACCAAAAATGTCGTGGAAATGGCCATGGCAGTCACTGCTAAGGACATCGATTGATTGAATCGGGGGCGAGAGCTGGCGGCCATCTGCGGTGCGAGATGGGGGCGGATGCACATGGTTTACCCAGGTTCGCCCCCCGGAGGGTAAATACCTACTCCTGCTAGATTAGATTGATGGAGAGCAAGTTACAAGTGTGGCGGGCTCGGCGTCTAAGAAGCAAGTCGCTTGAAGGGGTGTATGATGGAACGTAAGTCTATAGAGTACCCTAGGAAGGTTTATATAGGATGCACCTCGCTAGGGTTTACAGTTTACAACCAAACAAGATATGGATTCGGAAGTTTTGAACTAAACCTAATGGGCTTCGAGTATGCTTCTGGGCCTCCAATATCTAGTCGCCAGGCCTTCTCCTTAGTCGCTTTCCAGTCGCCGTCCTGCAGGCCCACTCGCGAGGCCTTTGGCCCAATCGGAACGTGTAACTACCTCGGACCCTACGCTCTAAGTTCAAGCCTGGATGAAATGGAAGTGGTTAAAGCAGTACAGCGGGGGCCCAGGGGACCGCCCACGTGTAGACCCGTCAGCCGTCCTAACCACTTCCAAGACATTGGGACAAGAGCGAGCGGCGTAGGCAACAGGCGAAGAGATCAAATACATACACAAGTGAGTATGTATGCAAGCTACCATACAACAGTTCTCAGAGCCATTCCATCTAAAAGAAATAGAAATATTGCAACGCCATACGGCAAGATCCAAATATCCTAGATAGAGATAATAGTTTAGGATAGCTCCTCATACATCAAACATCAGAGTATCAGGCGGAAGCGGAAAACAAGATCCGGGTACGGATAAGAAGCAAATCGGCATAAGATGCCACATAAATAAACACATCCCGCCCACAGATCTCGTGGATCCCCATCCCCGGAATCTCTACACCGAGTGATCGTTGCCAACATCATCTGTCTCCTCCACCTAGTATCCATCTTGCGAATACACTTGTTCATCTGAATCAAACAATTTATCATGTGAGACCCTAGGGGTACTCAGCAAGTCTTTATGCCTCTAAAGGGGACATATACCTGGGGTGACGCAATTGTAGCAAAAGATAATAACTAACAAGTCTATAGATACTCGCTAACCATCCGCCTAACCAATGATAGACGGATGTCCGTTAATTAGTAACAATAGTTATAACAATATAAAGTAACAGATCCATCCACCTTCTCGCTTACCAACGAGAAAGCGGACGAACAACCCATCTGTTGGCTGTTTTATTAACCATTCCATGAGTATTGCACTATTTACTAGTCAGGTATTTGGTCAAGTTAAAAGCGGTACTTTAGTTATACTTGTCTATAATCGAGAAACTGTGCTCCAAGTCGTCCATAACCGCGGACACGGCTTTCAGAAAGATTTACCCTGCAGGGGTGCACAAATAGCAACACACACTCGATCAACCTCGGAAAAACCAACTCAAAACCCAACGAGGCATTCATGACAAAGCGATCACAAGATTCAGAAATATCTCAGGGGGCCACCCCATTAAGCTACCCGGAACGAAGTTGGCCGGCTCCGGGACGGACCCAAGGTTTGCATCAATGGCTGTAAACGATAGGGAACCCGAAAATTTTACTAGGCTTGTCGATACCGCGAAAACACTCCGCATCCAAAACAGTACAGGTGGTCCACGCACAATCTTAGATAAAGCAGTAAACATGGCATAAGTACAGGATAGTAAATAAAACCCTAAACTAGTTTGTGGCCCCAAGAAATAGAACTGAATCAAGCTCTGGCTCAGGGCGGTCCACGGCCTCCCGGATGTGGAAAGTGTGAATAGTCAAGGAACAGGAATCAAGTACTCGGGGTCCTACGGGACACAAGTGAGCATAAAAACCAAATAGCAGATACTGCTCACCGGTGCCTCTTTCATTAGTTATCCTATTACTACTCAGGTTAAGTTGTTTAGGTACCTCGTTATCCATCAGACACTCACATACCCTACACATGTTGTTCTACGACTCGCGTGGCTCAAACAACTCCTGTAGTAAAGGCTATGCAGTACTTGGGTTTCAATTTAATGCAATCGCGACTCAATGATGCAAGAATAAGATAGAGGCCATAGGTACTATATGTATGCAAGCATGTGGTAGTGCTTGCCTGGCAGCTTAGTTGAAGCGAGAGACGGATTTGGGTAGTACTCCTAGGATTCCTGATATTTCTCCTCCTCGGCGTCTATTCGAAGAAGAACCAAACAAACAAGGGCCAACATAAATAAAGTGCACAAGCATATGAATTAAAATGCGACAAGCCAACAAGCATGCCATGATGAATGATGCACAATTTACCTAGCAATAAAGTTGCATGGCATGGGTGAGGTGTGGGGAAGCAAGAATAAAGCATTTTATTAAGTTTTAGTCATGTTTTGCTCTCAAAACACTTGCTGTCCACTTAATATTTATATGATGCATGCTGCAATTCAGAACAAGGAATGTACAGTTAGAATGGGCTCGTCGCGCTGATCGATTTAGACATATTATTTGTCCAATTTAGAGTTGTAGATTTAAAGTTTTTAATTAATTAAGAGAAGGCATTTTTATTATATTTAAACAATTTCCAAAATTTAAATTAGTCAAACATTAATTTGGATGGCATATTTGAAATCCTCACATTTTTCTTATCAAGAAACATATATCATTTGTATTATTTTGATTTGTCAATTAAAAGTTATTATTTCCTGATTTAAAATATATTAAACATTTTCCGGAATTATTTTTATTAAAAGAAAAAGGATCTGAAACTTTTGTTACTGGGAGAGATCCACACATAACGGCTGACAGGTAGGACCGGTGCTGACTCAGCAGTAGGCGGCGCAGCGGGTCCGATCCGGATTTTTTTTTGTACCGCGAGCTCAGCCAACCGCGGTCACCGACGGATGGGACCGATTACATGGCGGGTCCACGCGCGGGTGGGCGAGGAGAGCGCAACCACGTGGCAGATCCGGGGCGCGGGTGGAAGTCCAAGGATTGGGGGGTGTTTTGTAAAAGTGCATGGCAGCTGGCAGGTGGGCCTGGAAGGACTGCGGTTGGAGGCGGGAAAATCCACAGGGGCTTTTACACAAAATCTCCCGCGACGCTGACGAATCTGAAAACTAGGATCTGGGGAAAACATTAGCTGCAACCGACTTCGGAGGACGATGGCGACGAATCCAGTGGCAATTTGGAGATGGTGCAAAAACGAAAAATGAAGATCTCACTGCGCTCTACAATATTCGTGTACCAATTTTCTTCGTCGGACGACTATGTGCGCCGGAAATCGACGAGATTCAGAGTCACAAACGGTGACCGCGACTGTCGAACGAGCTACAATTAAAAACGAGATTCTCCTAGAGACTTTGCGAGAAGATTCCGAGCGCGTTAGTCGACAGATTTGTCCGTGGATTGTTGCGTTCGTGAGAGGGGATGTTGGTCTACGTTTCTTGTTCAGGGGTCTCCGGTAAAGGGGGGTTGCAGCGGTCAGGATCGTCTGCTGAACAGAGACCGAAACGAGCGCCGCGGTGCAACTACTGTCTATGGCTGTTGCGGGATGTGGTGCACGCGCGCGCGTGGCCGGCTGAGCGGCAAGGCACGACGGCGGCGAGAGGCTCAGGAGCGCAGGTCGACGGCGACAGAGACTAGGGGAGTGAAGAATAGCTGGACGGGGAGGAGGGCTCACCGGGGTTGTCGGTGTAGGAGGCGGCTTGAGGTGCAGGCGACGGTTGACAGGCGAGGCTCGCAGAGGGTTCAGCCACGGCGGCAGCGAGGTGGCTCCAGTGGGTTGGCTGCTCCGGGGCCTTCTCCTCCGTGCTGGTGACTCCGAGACGAAGGAGAGAGGACTCCAGCTCCTTTGCAAGCCGATGGCTCCGGCGGCGCCGCGAACCAGCAGCTAAACATGACGGCTGGCCAGAGGGAGTAGCTAGGGCATGGCTACGGTGGGGTTTACCTGGGAAAAGAAGAAGAAGAGATGGGGCTTCAGATCTAGATGGGGAGGAGGAAAAATAGCCTTACTGCTGGCTGCTTTATGCCAAAGCGAAGAGGGAGGCCACGGGCTTAGCGCGGCTGTCACTAGCCAGGGAGTGATCATGTGCCAGGGAGGGAAGAGGAACAGGGGAGTGCGCCGTTTCCTTCGGACCTGGTCGAACCACACCCAGGAGAGGACGCTCGTTGGTGGTCCGGCGTCACCTGCTAGCGAGAGGGAGGATGACCACAGTCTGGACAGGGTGCAGACGTCGGTCTTGAGATAGCTAGGTTAGGTTGTTCTGCTACACAGTTGAAAAAGTAAATAGCAAGAGGAATAGATGGTGAAAAAGATGTCTTTGGGTCACTTAGGTCCCTAGATAGATTAGGAGAGGGGGAAATCTAGTACTAGGTGGTTTAATCTAGATAGATTGGTGGGTGGACAAGGTAGATTAAAGTGAGGATGAAGGTTTGGTTTACCCAATCAAAAGGGTAGGTTTAGAGTAGGGTTTTAAGAGATGCAAGAATAGAAATAAAACATCTAGTTTGAATTTAAAAGCAAGCTCAAATAAAAAAAATAGAAAAAACAAAGAGAAGAAGACCAAGGGTTATGATTGCATGGGACATGCAATATGGGACATGCATACATGCATGTGGGCATATTTTGTGAGAATAAAATATGTTGCACCTATGTGTGAGGAGAAGATATCCAAAATAAATATGCAAATAAACCAAGGTTTTTGATGGGCATGTGCCCATGGTATATCTAGCCTAGTTTGTAGTAAACCATAATAAGCAAGGTGTAGAAGAAGGAGAAAAGAACCATAAGAATATATCTGGCCTGAATTAAACCTAAGAAAGAAAATATGTGCCACATACATGCATATGGAGGAAGGTGGACATGATCATAAGGAAGTTGATATGGACAAGTTAATAGGTGGAAAGTGTTTAAAAGATTAGCCCTTGATTCAAATTGGGCATCTCGCAATATATCCAAAAACCAACTACAATTTATTTAGAGGCAATTACAATTAATATGATTACAAATGCCTATGAAGAAGAACCAAATTAAAAGGGTTTTATATGATGCTCAAATGCAAGGTGGCATGATGACATGAGCATGATATAATTATGATGCAACAATTATATGTAGGAAGTAGCATTTTATTATTAGACCATGTGGCATTACAGATGTTAGACAGCTGGGATGCTACAGAACGTCCTGCTGGGCATACCCCATTCGGCATATCCCCATCAGTAGTCCCCGAGGCCATCGTTGATTCTGACGCAGGTGTTTATTTGGCGGTCGGAGTAGGCGAGTCCAATTTGGACGCCTAGTCGAATCGGCGATGGACTCCACCAAAACCAAGTAAATTTTCCCAAGGTTCCTAGTCGCCCCTTGGCGAATGCAACCGCTGTCAAGTCGCTGCTTCGGCGAGTGGACAAGGCTCAGTTGCAAGCGAGTCGATTGAAGGAGTTCGACCGTCAACTTGGTCAAACTATCTCTTGGATAGTCCAACAGTAACTTCGGCGCAATTATCGCAGGTAACGGCTACCTCGAGATTGGCGGGTAATACCCCCCTTATAAGGGGAGTGACAGATTATTCGTGCAGATCCTTCGTCACGTTCTTCATTCTCGCGGATCCATTTCTTCTGTCTTCCCTCGATCCAAACTCTCCAGACCAAACGACCTGGCTTCCTTCCTGATGGCGCCTCCGAAAGGCTCGTGGGGGAAATCTAAGTGCACCGCGGCACAGCTCAGCTCCTTCGAGGACGCTGGAGTCCTTCGCAAGGGGAATTGGCGGATCCCCGCGTCTTCTGAGATCGAGCCGAAGTCGGGCGCCGGCGAGTTCATCTACTTCCCAAGCCATTTGGAGAGGGGCTTGGGGTTCCCTACCTCACTATTCTTCTGGCGGTTCTGCGCATATTATGCGATCAAGCCATCGGATCTTGGCCCGCACAACATCGAGAAACTGGCGATCTTTGTCGCCTTCTACGAGTGTTACCTTGGCTGCAGGCCATACTTCCAGAACCAGCAAGGAGTCATGGGATGCTGAAGACTACAAGGCTGCCCTAAAGAAGATCACTAACGCGGAATTTACAACCACGTCGGCCCGGGCTCGCTCCATACGTGCCTGTGAAGAACGAAGCCCCCACAGTAAGTCCTTCTCTCCGCATTTATCTTCAGTCATAATTCTCATGGTGCAATTTGCAGCCGCATCGTCTGAAATTCATTTGTGTCCACTCTCAGTTGTTCCAGGTTTTGGAAGGCTGGCTCCCCCCACTCGACGAAGAGATTCCCCACGAGTTCGAGGAGGGTGCCACAGGAGAATCCTCTGAGGATGAAGAGGAGCAAATAGAGGTTCCTCCCCTAGTGCCCGCGACCCGCGAGACTTGCATGTAGAAGCAGCGGAGTTCGAGGCGAGCCATAGTCTCGAAGAGCGCGAACAAGGCGATGAGATCTTGCAAGAGCACACTTCTCGGCGAACGGCCACGCCGACGAAGCCCACGCGCAAACCAAAGTCGCCAGCAAAGAAGTCGGCGTCACCGCCCAGGTTGGCGGTGGTGTTCGAGTAAGATGACGAATCTGACGATGACGCGACCGAGACCTCACACAAGATTCCAAGGGCGCGATTCCGATGACGGGATTAGAGGCCGAGGGCACCGGAGCGGCGGTGGAAGTTCTTCTTGCGATGATCGCGCCAACAAATTCGATGGCGTCAGAACATGAAGAAGCTGAGGTCGCAGCGTCGAAGTCGCCGCGTCCTATGGGAATGGCCGCGTCTTCGGACCCGGAGATTCTGGCGACCGCGGCTTCATCATCAAAGAAGCCCGCGGTGTCATGTGCTTCGCATGTTTTCGAGAGAGGCCTCACACGCAATCTGGGGCCGGAGTTAGACCAGCCCACCCACATCAGCATAGGGTTGCATGTTCTTCTGGTCGCCAAGTAAGCTTCGAGTTCTTCCTTCCAATTCTTGATCCTTTTTTGTGTGATTTCTAAGCTAACTTTGGACGTTTGGCAGGTCCGGCGTCAAGAAGATTGGTCGTCCTTCGGTGGCGAAGATTCAGCCAGTCGCCACTTCAGGGGAAGGCGATCTCCCCAAAAAGAGGAAGCGTGCTATAGACGTCGTGCCTGCGGAGGGTGCAAAGAAGCAGAAGGGAGGTGCCGGTGATGCTGTGGCAGGAGATAGCGCCAAGGGGAGTGATCCTGTCATGGGCGCCGAGGAGGTAGCGGTTACCCGATCGGAGCCAGCCAAAGGGGCTTCGATGACGGAACCGTCAGCCCCGACGACTAGTGCTCTGGCTAGGGCCTCTGTGACATTTCCGCGCTTCATGGCGAAGGGTTTTCTGGGCGTGGCGAAAAACTAGTCTCTGTAGATGCCGGAGATTGTTAACGAGGACGTTGGGTCTCGTCGCAGGCGTACCTCCTTCGTGGTCTCTTCTACGGATGCCAGAGAACTTCTCAACATGCTTGGCGCCGCCATTCATGTATGTCTAGTCCCCGTGTGTCTAGTCGCTGAATTTCAGCGGCTAGGCACTGAGTTTCTTCTAGTCACTAGTCCCCGAGTGTCTAGCCACTGAATTTCAGTGGCTAGACACTGAATTTGTGTTTTTGCAATCGCTAATTTTTTGTTCTGCTTGTAGGGCTTGTAGAGGGAGTCGGCTGATTGGTAGGCCGCAAGAGAGCGGCTGGAGCGTGATCTGCGTGTGCTGTAGGAGGTGAACCGGCGACTCTAGGAGACTATTGGTGAGTACTTGATTCATTTTATGGCCACGAGCTGCCGGTGTTCCGAAGTGCTAACAGTCGTTTCTGTTCTATTAAGATGGTCTTCCGGCTACGATTGCCAAGGCTCGAGAAGGATATGTCCCAGTTGCCGAGTTGGAAGTGGTGAATGGGCGTATCGACTCGCTGGTCAAGGAGTTGGAGGTGGCGAAGGCGGCCTTGATCTCTTCGGAGGATAGAGCGAAGGCCGCAGCCGCTGCGGCTGAAGAGGAGCGGAAGGCTACGGACTTGATCATCCTTGGGCTGCAAAACGATCACGCTGCCTTGGAGAAGCACGTCACCGAGAGCTCCCGGAAAGCTCCTTGATGAGTCGCTGCTTTTCTTTTTGATATGTGCGGTGAGTCCCCGAGTGGGGGAATCTGTAGTGGCACTGACGTCTGAAGTTGCAGCTGTGATAGGGCAAAGTGACCCGGTGGTGCAGACCTTCAATGCCTCATAATGTGTGACTATGGTGGTGAACGCGGCCACCGCCTCGGCGTTGTGCGTCCAGGCAGTTCTTCAAGGAATGTACCCCACTGAGGTTATACATGGGGGACTGACTGAAGTATGGCGCTATTTGGAGGAGGTGCCTAGCATCGTAGATTGGATGGCGCGCTCGACTTTCAGGCGCGGGGCCACCACGGCATTGAGTCTGGGGCTTGCTCACTTCCCCGACAACTTCGATCTCGACGATGTCACCAGCGGCTACCCTTCGGCGACTGGCACGGTGGAGATGTCGGAGGTGTTGAAGCTGACCGCCAAGGCCGCCCCCTTTGCTGATCGGGTGTTGGCGATGGGGGACCGCTGCCGTACCAGGAAACGGTTGTGGCGCCAGGCGACCCCGAACCAGATCATCGTGGCCTGAAGTCGGAGCAGCCCTTCCGGTCGGTGCTATCGAAGTCGCTGTCGACCTACCCGACGAACCCATGGCAGCCATTCATTCATGTCAAGGGTGGTGGGGATGCTTCTTCATCAGGGCCTGCGAAATAGATAGCTTCTCTAGGCAGTTTGTAAGATATGCCAAGTGGCGACTTTTGTAATATGAAAAATATTTTGTATGGGAGTAAGAGGAGTCAATCGACTCGCAATGCAAGCTTAATTGTGTGGTGTGTCTAACTATTTGTTTGAGCGAGTCCCCAAGCACGTCCGCCCTTTAGTGGGGTATAACTCGTTTTTATACATATGTGTTGTCTTTGGATTTTGTATTGGTTGTCCCTTGCATCTCTGTAGAGGCGAGTCCCCGAGCGCGAGTAGGATTGTGTTTAGGCGAGTCCCCGAGCGTAGTACTTAGCCATTTTGGGCGCGTGCGTATTGTGAGTTACCGGTGCGTTGTTTGTAACGCGTCTCTTCCCCTGGTTCGGAGAGCCAGTCGCTAGGCGAGTCCAAGGCAGCTCTCGTACTTGGTGTGTTCCCGAGCCACGTGAGGGTTTTCATTTGTGAAGTCCCCATGCGTGGTACTTAACCATTCGAGTCGCTTTGTACGAGGATGGGAAGGACAGGTCGCTGTGGGAAGCGTATGTCGGTCGTCTTGGCCCGGTGCACCAGTCGAGCTAGGTGACTCCGATGGTGGCTCCGGGTTGGTGTATTCATGGACGACACAAGGCCCAGATATTTTTGGTGCCCTTGGGCCGCACTACTTAGCCGCGTCGGTCACTCGACCAAGGGTTGACTTCTGTAGGTAGCATATTTCTAATTGTACGAGTGCGAGTGGCACAAGAGTATGGCGAGTAGACACAATTTGTGTGATCCGAATGAATTTCAGTATATATCATATGGGTACAAGTTTGAGTTCTATGTATAGAACTTTCGGAGAAGGTTTACATTCCATCACCTCCCGACCTCAAGTTGGCCGTTGCCTCGTATGTCGATAAGGTAGTAGGCGTCGTTGCCAAGGACTCTCCCTATGGCAAATGGCCCCTCCCATGGGGGAGAGTTCGTGCATGCCTTCTTGTCCTGGGCCAGCCATAGGACCAAATTGCCCTCCTGGAAGGTGCGGCTCCAGACTCGGCGACTGTGGTAGCGGCAGAGTCCCTGCTGGTAGATGGCGGTGCGGGAGCGAGCCAGGTCGCGTGCCTCGTCGATCTGGTCGATGCTATCTTGGTGGCCGATCTCGTTTGTCGCCTCGACGTAGTTGGCGACTCGAGGTGAGTCGTGCTCCAGGTCGGTTGGCATTATAGCTTCGGCGCCGTAAACCATGAAGAAAGGCGTGAACCCCGTGGAGGGGTTGACAGAGGTGCGGATTCCCCATATTACAGAGGGGAGCTCTTCGACCCAGCATCCTGGGGTGCGCTCGAGGGGCACTTGGAGTCGCGGCTTGAGCCCGTGGAGGACGCACTGATCGGCGTGCTATGCTTGGCCATTCAACTCCGGGTGGGCGAATGAGGCGAGGTCGAGTCGTATGCAGTGTTCTTCATAGAATTCTACCATGGCACCCTTGGCGAAGTTAGTACCATTGTCCGTTATGATGCTGTGCGGGTAGCCGTACCGGTAGATGAGCTCGCGTAAGAACTTAGTGGCTGTCTTGCCGTTGCACTTTTTGATCGGCTTGGCCTCGACCCATTTGGTGAACTTGTCAACCGCGACCAGGAGGTGGGTGAAGCCGGATGGGGCCTTCTTGAACGGTCCGACCATGTCCATGCCCCATACAGTGAATGGCCATGTGATGGGATGGTCTTGAGTGCCGAACCAGAGAGGTGCGTTTGGTTGGCGTATTTCTAGCACCCGACACATCGTTGGACGATGTCGGTGGCGTCGGCGTGCGCGGTGAGCCAGTAGAAACCGTGCCGCATGGCCTTGGCAACCAGCGACTTGGCGCCGGCATGATGGCCGCAGTCGCCGGCGTGGATGTCCTGGAGGATCTTGCGGCCTTCTTCTGGCTGTACGCAGCACTAGAACACGCCAGTCACGCTATGTTTGTGGAGCTCGGCCTTGATGATGATGAAGGATTTGCAGCGGCGCACAATCATTCGTGCTTTCGTCTCGTTGCTTGGGAGGATTTGGTGCTCGAGGAAGGCGACATATGGTTCCGTCCAGTCGTTGGGCTCCACGATCCTGGCGACTAGGACTGGCTCGGGTTGTAGTGGTATCCCGATGTCGATCTCCTTCAGTGGGCAGACCGAAGGTTTGTGGATGATGTCGAGGAATACGCCTGCAGGTGGCGTTTGCCTAGCTGACCCGATGCGGGAAAGGGCACCTTCCTCATCATTCTTTCGCCTATCAATCCACTCGACTGAGTAGCCGTCAAAGTGTCCTCCCAGTTGGTCTACCGCTTGGCGGTACGCTATCATTGTCAGGAGACGGCGTCGCAGGTTCCGGCGACTTGGCCGGCGACTAGGTCGGAGTCGCCATAGCACCGTAGGCGTTTGATGTTCATCTCCTTAGCGGCACGCATGCCATGAAGGAGGGCCTCGTACTCTGCCATGTTGTTGGTGCAGGGCTTGAAGTTGAGGTGGAGCATGTAGCGGATCTTGTCTCCTTTAGGGGAGGTCAATATGGCCCCGGCCCTTGCGCCGTCGGCGTTCTTGGACCCGTCGAAATGTAGCGACCAGTAGTGGAGGTATGGTAGCTTCTCCGGATGTTGTGCTTCTCCCCAGACTACGAGGAAATCAGCCAGGGCTTGCGACTTGATCGCTTTGCGTGGCTCGTATTTGATGTTGTGGACGCCGATTTCGACGGCCCACTTGGCGACTCGCCCAGTTGCCTCGCGATTGTGTATTATGTCCTGTAGTGGTGCAGAGGAGACGACCGTGATTGGGTTCTCCTGGAAGTAATGGGGGAGTCGGCGTTGAGCTCGGAATACCGCGTATACTAGTTTCTAGTACTGCAGGTAAAGTTGTCTTGAGTCCGTTAGGACTTTGGTGATGTAGTAGACGGGGCACTGTACGGGGCGCTCCTTGCCCTCCTCTGGCCGCTTGACGACCATCATGGCACTAACGACTCGAGTGGAGGCCGCCACATAGATGAGCATTGGCTCTTTTTCGATTGGGGCGGCAAGGAGTCGAGCCGGGAGTAGTAGTTCTTTGAGCGCTTTGAGTGTGTTGTCCTCCTTCGTGTCCCATTGGAACATGGGGTTCTTGCACATCAGCTGGTAGAGGGGTATTGCCTTCTCACCGAGCCAGGGAATGAAGCGACTGAGAGCCGCGACTGGCCCGGCCAACTTCTAGACGTCGCGCAGGCACTCGGGTTTCCCGAGTCGCGCGATGGTGTTGATCTTGGTGGGGTTGGCCTCGATGCCTCACTTGGAGACCACATATCCCAGGAGCTGTCCGGTGGGGACGTTGAAGGTGCATTTTCTTGAGTTTAGCTTGATGTTGTACCTCCACAGCTTTGCGAAGGTTTCGGCAAGGTCGGCGAGCAGGTCGTCCTGGCGGGTGGATTTTACCACCACGTCGTCGATGTAGACGAGAATGTTGTGGCCAATTTGGCTCGCAAGGCACTCCTACATTCACCTTTGGTATGTGGCTCCGACGTTCTTGAGGACGAATGTCATGGCCGTGTAGTAGAAGGCACCGAATGGCGTGATGAACGTCGTCTTCTCCTCATCCTTGACCACCAGAGTACGTGTCGAGGAAGCACAACGACTCCGATCCCGCGGTAGAGTCGATGATCTGGTCGATACATAGTAGGACAAACTCCTCCTTCGGGTAGGCGCTATTGAGGTTGGTGTAGTCGATACACATTCTCCACGTGTTGTTCTTTTTTAGGACCAGGACTGGGTTTGCCAGCCACTTGGAGTATTTTATTGGCCGAATGAAGCCTGCGCTAGCAGGCGCTATACTTCTTCGGTGATTGCTCGACGGCGCTCTTCATTGAAGAGCCGCAACGACTGCTTTACTGGTCGCACTTTGGGGTCAGCGTTGAGCTTGTGCTCAGTGAGTTCCCTCGGGACACCTGGCATGTCAGATGGTTTCCATGCAAAGATGTCGCGATTCTCATGGAGGAACCCGATGAGCGCGCTTTCCTATGCGGAGCTCATGTGCGCCCCGATGGTGACCGTCTATCTGGAGTCGCCCGGGACGAGCTCCACGGTGCGGGTGTGCGTGGTCGCCTCAAATGTGGAACTCGCGGCAGTTGGCTTCTTCAGTATGGTGGGGTCGTCCTTGTTGATGTTGCCCGAGTACTTCACGAGTTCTTCCACATGGTCGGTCTCCACGGCGATGACGGCGTAAGCGAGCTCAGCGCCTTTGTCCTTGCATTCCACGGCCATATCGGGGTCGCCGTAGATGGTGATGATGTCGCTTGGCCCTAGAAGCTTCATCATGTTGTAGGCGTAGTGTGGGGTCGCCATGAATTTGGCGAACGTTTGGTGTCCCAGGACGCAGTGGTAGGAAGTTCACCAGCTCGAACACGATCCTCTCGCGTTTGGACCTTCTTCTCGCGCGGGCGACCGCGCGGGCGAGGACCTTCTTCTCGCATTTGGTGCCGAGCCCGGTGAAGGTGTGTAGCGAGCCGGCGGCGTCTCTGAACCCGCCGGTGTTGCCGTTGTCCCTTGGTGGGTTGTTGTTGGGGACCTCCCTTGCTCGCCTTGCCTTTTCGATCTCTTTGAGAGAATGGCAGTCCGCGGTGGTGTGGGTGGCGGGTTTCCCTCCCTGCTGTGGTAGATGCAGGGCTGGTTGAGCAGGGCGGCGGGGTCGAATTTCGACTTCGCCATGTTGTTGGCGCGGTAATTTCCGTTGTCACGGTAGTTTCCTCTGTCGCGGCGGAATTTCTTCGAGTCGCCTTGGCCGTAGCTGGCGTTGGCGACGAAGTCGACTTGCCCATCACTACGGCGCTTGCCGGTGATGCGAGTGTTCCTATAGCGCATGTCGCGCTGTCGCCCGCTGTCGTGGCTGCTCGTGCGGCGTCTTCCTCCTGACTCATCGTTGAAGACCTGGTTGGGGTCTTCTTCCGCGTAGTGCTTGGCAATCTCGAGGAGGTCGGGGATGTTGTCAAGCGTCCGGTAGACCCTCTTGATCTTAGGGACCAGGGGCTCATACCGGCACACGTTCTTGAAGAAATGTATCACCGTGTCCGGGTGGATGCTGGAGGCATTGATCCATAGCTCCTGCCACCTTTGAATCCAGTGGTGGGTTGAGTCATGTTGTCCCTGGATGCATCGCTCCAGGTCCTCAATGGTGGTGGCACGGGTGTAGGAACCCTCGAAGTGCCTGACGAAGGCATCTCGCATCTCGTCCCAGGAGTCGATGTTGTCGGCGGGAAGGGTGTTGATCCATTGTCGGGTCGCACCCTCCATCATCAGGAGGAGGTAGTGAGCGGCTAGTAGGTCGGTGTGGCCGGCGATTCCCATTGCCATGAGGTATGTGTCCCGCTAGACCACTGGGACATATGTCGGATCGTACTTTTCGATCTCCTTGGGTCCCTTAAAGTTGGCGGGATACTTCTCTCCTCGGATCATAGGTCTGAAGCACTGGGGGCCGACTCGGCTAAGCGAGCCCCTTGGTTCAGGGCCGCCGTGGTTAGTGAGGGTGTGCCTCAAGTCATTGGGTTGGCACGCCTGCCAAGCCTGATTGTTGACGATGTGCGTTCTGGCATCGATGGGGTGCCCATTGGCGGCGATCGTATTGTTCACCGGTCGCGGCTCGTTGGTGGAGAGCGCGGGGTTGGCGGCCCGTGGCTGGTTCAGCAGGGGCTGCGGTGGTGGGCAGGTCACAGCGTTGGTGACAGTGGGGTGACCACTTGAGGCCGCCCTGCTTGCCGAGGAGCGGGAATACATCCGCCCCCGCGGGTCGACTCCCACGGCTTGCTGCTCGACGGTCCTGGCAAGTAGAGCCTTGGCGTACTGGATCTGCAGCGCGCCTTCTCCCTAGACGTCAAGGTTGGTGACTGCGGTGTCGGACACAACGACATTGTCCATCGGGGTGGAGTACAGTGGGAGTCTGTTGGCGTCGCAGGCCTGTGGCGAGATTATGATCCGCGGCTGGTCTGGCAGGGGCGCATGACCAATAGGTGGTGGTGGGGCCCTAGTCGCCGGTGCGCCGGGTGGTGGTCGGTTGCTTCCACCTGGTGGCGTGTTCTCGCATTACTCATGCTCAGCTGCGCGTGTGGGGTCGCTTTCGTCATTGAAGTTTAGGACGCAGCCCTGGATGTTGGAGTTCAGGCGGGTCCTGATGCGGCGCTGGTGGTAGAGCGATAGCTCCCACGCCGTTTCTCGCTCGAGGTGGAATCTCTCGTGCTCAGCGAGCTCATTGCGTCGCGCCTCCACGAGTCGCAGGCGGGCTTTGTCCACTTCTGTGGCCGTGGCGGTTGGCAGGATCAGCGGGGAGAATGGATCTGGCGGGGCGACCGTGCTACCCGCCATATAGATCACACTGAAGCAATTGGATCTAGCGCGGAAGTCCTCGGGGGACTCTGAGCCGGAGTTGGAGTTGAAGATCCCAAGGATGGAGGAGTCCTCGATGTCCTCAGGGTTGGAGACCCGTGTGATGGAGTCCTCCCGTGATACTGTGGTGATAGATCCGTCGACTGAGGCAGGCATCGCGAAGTCGGCATCGCCCGTGGCGGCATTGGTCTCGGCCGCGCTGCTGGCGGCCGAGTCATACTTGGTGATGAGGCTCCTGATGGAGCGGACCTGCTCCTCCGAGAGAAGATCGCGGCGTGGCGGTGATCCGCTGACGATCACCGTCGCCGCTGGGTCAACCACGCTGGGGAAGCCGACGAAGAGGTTGATGGTGCCGACTGGCATTATCGCGCTGTGGGTGGTCAGGCGCGATGCCGGGATGTAGCTGCTGGGAAGGATCTATAAGATCCCGCCGATGGCAATCATGCGGCCGGTGGCGATTGGCCGATTGATCGGTGAGTAGGGTCTCGCCGTAGAACTCAGGCAAGTACAGCTAGTCCCCACGGTGGGCACCACTATCGTGGAAATGGCCACCGCAGTCGCTGCTACGGGCAGCGATTGATTGAATCAGGGGCGAGAGTTGGCGGCCATCTACGGTGCGAGATGGGGGGCGGATGCACATGGTTTACCCAGGTTCGCCCCCCGGAGGGTAAAGACCTACTCCTGCTAGATTAGATTGATGGAGAGAGACTTACAGGGTTGGCGAGCTCGGCGTCTAAGCAGCAAGTTGCTTGAAGGGGTGTATGATGGAACATAAGTCCTCAGAGTACCCTAGGGAGGTTTATATATGATGCACCTCGCTAGGGTTTACAGTTTACAACTGAACAATATATGGATTCGGAGGTTTTGACCTAATCCACTAGTCTTCCAGTACGCTTCTAGGCCTCCAGTCTCCAGTTTCTAGGCCTTCTCCTTAGTCGCTTTCCAGTCACCGTCATGCAGGCCCACTCGTGAGGCCTTTGTCCCAATCGGAACGTCCTGCTGGGCATACCCCATTCGGCATATCCCCATCAAAAGAGGATCGGTGATGGAGACGTTGTTGATGAAGATGACGATGTAGAATGATGTGGAGGCCTTTAAGATCCTAGTCCCTTCTCCTCTTGTGTGATGGTGATGGTGTAGATCTGATTAGAGGTGGCTATGGCGGTGTCACGGCGGCAGGGCTCCGCCGTGGTGGAGGATATGGCTTGGTGGCTCTCTGTTGGGTCCTCCCGCCTTTATATAGGCCTTGGATGTGCCCTAGGGTTCCTCCAATACTGTCATATGACTTAGGGAAGGTTCTGAAGCTTTTCTGGGGTCAAATCTCGTTGTTTGCGACCTTTTTGGCAACTATACGGGCAGAGCTATACGACCAAAAAAATAGCTTTGGCCGCATAGTTGCTCGTTAAACTATCTGCCCCCTTTAGTATTTTGCTGTCATTTCTTCATACAAACTCCATTTTGGGTGTTCTTGGGCTCGTTGAGTTTGTATCATCGAGGGCTAAAACCTTATTGTCTTGGATCTTTATTTTGAGAAGTTGGAAAATTGACTTTTTCAGCCTCTCAAATGGCTAAGTCTGGTCTGCAGCTCCTCCATACTATGCTCTCTTTGTTCCTTTTGACTTTCTTTTATTCATAATCATCATCAACACCTACACACATGTAATATACAAGGAAAAGTGATAAAATTCTACCTAAACCACTAAATGTGCAAAGCTCATATGAAAGTAAATGAGAAATAGAAATCATGCATATAAGGCAAAGCTATAGATGGAAGAAACACTATATGAGGGATAAATGGCACAATTTATATGGCTAAAATAGGTGGTATTTCACAGCCATCAACTTCCCCAAGCTAGACCTTGCTTGTCCTCGAGCAGGAAGTGTCGATAATAAATTAATGGTTGTGAAATAGCTTATCATTGGAAATCAATGCCTTGCATCCTTATTTCTCTTACAAGATCTAAGAGAGAAAACATGTATTCATACAAGGCAACACAAGCTCAGTTATAAAGACCACTAAAGATTCATCAAAACTTATATGCTCCATGTCAATAGTGAATCTACTTGCAGACAAACTTGTGATCCTCTTATTGCACCTTTTGTATATCTTTTCATATCATTTTTTTACGAGGCAAAACTTAGTCACAAATAGATGTCAAGCATAAATAGGAATCGATTCTACCCAATCATGTCATCTAGTTAAGGCTCTCAAGTGCAAACATCAGTTATTGAGCTTTCAGAAAGTTTATCTCTTAGTAATGAGATTTATGCCAAAAGGAAATGCGAGAACATGTCAAAAGAAGCATAGCATTAGAGTGTGTCATTTGGTCATCCACTTCAGTTCATCAGTAATGAGATCATGCCAAAACTTAGTGTGTTTAATCAGACTATGCAGGCTAAGAAGGATACTCGTGACCATTACCAAGGTTTCCCTTTTTGGTATAATGATTTCTCATAACAGTCAAAGGAGTATTCTCTCTTTCGCTTTGAACGTGGGTCCATGAGAATACCAATGAATACCCAAATATAGCATTTATGCTACATATGTTGGGCAACTCATCGCCAAACTCCAAGGGTTTCCTCTTTTTGGGTTGCTCGAAGGCCATTAGAGTTTTTAGCATCCCATGTTGTGCGATACTGGTGCAGACACACATAAAGCAATATCATACTTTAATCAGCAGGTCAAGATTTGGCATGCATCTCAATTACCGCTAAATATTAGTTTCTTCAAACAAATCCTTTCAAAGAGTACTATCAAGTCGATCATCACATCTATGGTGTTGAGTATCTTTAAGGCTAAACTCTTAATACAATTAAACAACACCTTATTTAGCATAGAACTCAAAACTTCGAAATATCTTTTCCAATTGACAACTCCTTCCGTAAGCAAACTATCAAGTCTATTGTTTTGACATTATGGGGTCGAGCATAACCTATTCATTTAAGACAAAGCTATTTAGTGACAACTAACAAATTTCAAAAGATCTTGATCAAGTATTCATTCTTTCCAAGTGTAGAGATTGTGGCAATGTTTTCTAGATGATCACAAATAGTGTCTCAAGCTTGATAAACAATTTGGCAAGATGCATACAAGATCTAAGTCAACTCCTATGGTGCCTATCATGAGGAAGTGTATCCCCATATGAATACAGAACTAGACTCACTTAAACAAGCATTCAAAAACAGTGGGATACATGATTGCATTAAACCTTCATCGAATACGAACATTGCACAAGACTCTACACATACAGAAGTAACCTTTGCAAGCTTAGAACTTTGCAAGAACTAAACTTGAGTATATCACCAAAAGAAAAGAGAAAATACAGTTTCCAAAAGAGAGTGTGATAAGTGGTTACCTCCCCAAGCTTAGTTGAAAACAAGGGTGACACACTTTACCGTTGAGGTACAAGTAACCTCTCTATTGATGGACAAAGAACCTTTGCTTCAACATGTATTTCTTGATATGGCCTGGTGTGCCTTCCTTGAGGACCTACTTAAAAACTAAGAAGAAACAAAATATTTTTGTGTTTTCGAAGACACGGGTTTAGCTCACAAGTGATAAAAATACAAGTCCCACTGAGTCGGTTCATCAACCTAAGCACCACGCTTAAGTCAACAAACTAGTTCTAGAAGATGCCTCTCCTAGATTGTGATGAGGTGCAAGTGAAACGAGATACGAGACACGAGTGTGCAGCCCCTATGCACTTATTAAAAGTGGTTCGAGTTGGAAGGTTTTACCAGAAACTGATTGTCGAAGCATTGAATTGAAGCAACCAAGTGGCTCATGTGAGTGTTTGCATGGTTGGCACTACCATACACATCGTCACACAAGGTTCAAGTCCCTACAAAAATAACACACAAAATAAAATGCATCAGTTTGGTATAGAACATAGTTCGTTTACCCCACTGATAAAAGGAAAGTAAAAAAAGAAAACATTAACTTCTATAGAGAATTACATTCTAGGAGGTTTCTGAGGTAGAAATTTATTGCTTACATATGCTCGGCTTCTCTAGATCATGGGAGAAGCTCCTAGGTGGTGTTTCAAGGTTTTTAGAAGAAGAAAAAATAAAATTTTGAGCAATAGTTACCTTTCAGTTGGCGTTTGAGGGGTTTTCCCAACTATACGGGCGCAACTATACGGCCGGAACAATGCGTTCCCGTCGTATAGTTGGCCTTCTGTCAAACTAGTAGGGTTTCCTCCTAGCGGTGCAGCTATATGGGCGCAACTATACGGCCAGAACATAATTTTCATGCCGTATAGTTGGTCGTCAAATTGTCTGCCACTGGGAACAAAGGCATCGATAACTATACGATCGGAACTATACGGCTGAAATTTATTCCTATCGTATAGTTGGTCATTAAACTCTTAGTACATTGGAAAAGAATTTGTACGGAGGCACCGGTATTTATACGACCAGAACTATACGGCCAAAAAATTTAATCCTTCCGTATAGTTGGTCGTTAAACTCTCTGTATGCATCAAAAAAATTCTATTTCTTCGAGAATTCTTTCTTAACCTGAAACTTTGTGATATACCTTGTTTTGACAGCAAAATAACAACTTTAATTTTCGACCAACAACAGCAATTAGCAACAATAAATTCTACCTTTTAAAAACTACAACAAGATAACTCTAATAGCAAATCATGCAAAGAATAAAAATGCCAATGCAACATGAATGCATCAAGATTCAAGACATAAAACTAGGACACCTAATGACTTCCGGGTTGCCTCCCGAGAAGCGCTTTCTTATAACCAAGTAGCCAGGCTTTTCTCCAATATAATTTTAATAAATAGGGGCCAGAGAATTATTTATTCTTACCTCCAAAAGAGGTTTGGAGCACTTACTATTATAGCCTGGTCGAAGTCTCACCCTCTTGTGGTGCATCGGAGTCTTGTAGACATATGTGT
This sequence comes from Avena eriantha, assembly GCA_910589775.1. Lineage (NCBI taxonomy): Eukaryota > Viridiplantae > Streptophyta > Magnoliopsida > Poales > Poaceae > Avena > Avena eriantha. The sequence goes on from OU342745.1 coordinate 106,846,533, forward strand.
TATTGCTCACAAATAATAATTGATGCACCATGTGTGGTGGGCATACCTCCCTAGATAGCTTCAACAAAAGGATTATATATTTACATGTAAAGTCAAACATTTTACCTTTGATAGCATCATCGGGATATAATTCATAGTACTCTTCTTGAGCTACACTATCATGAGGAAACACTTCATAATACTCATCTTTAGTAGTAGGGAAAAATTCAAAAGTGTCTCTATTCTCTAGTTCATCACCCTTACTATCAAGTTCATCAGTTCTAGGGTTATCAATCCAATCACAAAAAGAAGCATCATCAACAAATGTTTCATCAAAGATGTGCTCTCCCAAAACCTGCTCATTAATACTATAAGGATTTATCTCTAGTTCATCATTATTAGTGTTCTCCAAATGAGTATCTAGGCATAAAGCCTCCACAGATAAATTATCTTCAGTTTCAACACAATAAGAATCATTACAAGAGAATGATGCATCATAAACCTTTTTGGTTTTCCTCCTCGTTATCTAGTGGTTCCTGCAAAATGTTAGTTTCGGGAACTAGTGTTTTACATAGCTCCTTACTCTTTATCACAAGTGCATTCCCACTAAAATGTTCTTGAGAATAATTGACAATATAATCCATAATATTATGGTACCTTGCTAAATCCTCATTATCGCTACTTTTCATAATAATACCAATTTTCCTAAGCAGCTCATGAGACCCTTCATAAACTATGTATTCCAAGAGTTTAACATTATTACCATTTATGTGAGTATCGATTGATAAAAATTCTTTAAAGAGAGGAATGAATTCATAATCATAAATCTTGTTAGTCTTACCATTATATTGCCTCATATCTTCGAACAAATTACCAGAATAGTAATCCACCTGCTTCCACATGTCCAGTAGTTGCATATCCTCAAGGATTAGCAGTTCTTCTTTGTGTTCATCCTCTTCTTGGGAAGGAACTTCGTCCTTCTCCAATGGGATTTCCTGTCCCATGTTAATAGCATCCCAGTATTTATAGAAAGATTCATTTTCTAGTTCCTCCTCAGGATAATCATCATAAGTTTGGGACTTATAGAAATCATTACTAGATAATGAGATATCTTTTGCATGCATACTATTTGTGTGTGGAAAGTTATTTTTGGAAGTAGGAGATTCAAGTGGTTGATCAAGTTGCTCCTCTTAATTCTTACTAAGATAATCTGCGAGTAGCTCAGCGATAGTCTTACCGTCGGGCTTACCTTCCACTAGTTGAGAGAGTGCAACATCAAGTGCCACCTCTTTATTAGCAATGTGTTCAGGCGGTTTCGGTGGAGGTTCTTCATATGATGTTGCCTTCTCTTTAGCTTTTTTATCCTGCAAAAGGCTAGGCTTTTCCATGCGGGTTGAAACTCGCTTATAAACAGTGCAAGCTAAAACATTATCCATAAAGTATCTACAGCAACATGAATATATAGGATAAACTTCTTCAATTATTTCATCAACCTCCTGGTATCTTTTTTGAATATTATTTTTTATAGAAGAAAACAATTCTGAACAACTAGTATAAAGCGCAAATTCTAGAACTTCCATATCAACTAAGCTTTTAAACTCATTTCTATTATAAGATTCTAATGCGGGATCAATGTTAGACTTACATTGGTAGGCGATATGATCTTTGGATCCATAGAATCTACAAGCAAACCGGTATGAGGCACATATCATGGATGTATAATCATTCACCAGAGCGAACCCTTGATTCAATATTTCTCGCAACTTCTCCTCCCTTGCGAGTTTCTCCTGTTCAAGAGTAGTATTCTTGGAAGACATGATTAGTAACAAATATTTTTATGGGTTTTTGGTTTGTAAACAAAAGAAAAAATAAAAATGTAGAAAATAAACAAAGCTTAAAACAAAATCTAAAAAACTAAAATAAATAAACAAAAAGCTAAAAGACCTACAGTGCTTAGCTCCCCGGCAACGGCGCTAGAAAATAGCTTGATGACTACAAGTGCACAGATCGTTTGTAGCTAGTTTCGTAATAAAGATATCAATCCCACAGGGAGCAGGAGTCTGAAGTCTAATAACTCTTTGAACTAAATAGTGAAATAGTAATGCTAAATAACGTTCGAAGTAACAAGATAAAATGTGAGTTTTGTGTAAAAGATATTTTTGGGTTTTCAAATAAGAGAACAATAAGTAAACTAAAGCTGTAAGTAAACAAGAGCATGCAAATATGATTACAAACGTCTGCAAGATGATGGAAAGAGTTCTCAGGGAGTAGTGGATCCACCGCTAGTAATTAGAAAGAGTGATCAAAATTATTATAATGAATAAGACCATTTATGATATGTGTGGGAGGAGCTCCATGTATGGACGAATAGCCAACAACCACTGCACACATCATCCTCATAACCGCAGTAGACAACAATCGACATCAATTGAATTACTGCGCTATTAAGAGACTTTACCCCGTAGGGTGTATCCCATGGCATGGACAAGGTTCCGTGAGTTCTCCTCGGTTCCCAAGCTGATACGTAAGGAATGACAACAGCTTTATAGTCATTGTAAGTGTTACCATACCTTTGTCGACCAACAAGTAGTTCCCTCCATATAGTCCCTAGTGAGGAAATATTGAGTGGCGCGCTTCACCCAACATTATGATGAAGGAAATCTAACACAGACACATAATGAACAATATCACAGAATAATATTTATCTCAATTCAATCTCATACTAGGGTTTCTCCATCTCCCCAAGAACAAAGAAAACTACTCACACATGAAGGCAATCAACATCATGGATAGAATATGGATGAAGTATGATGATACAATTGAAGACAAGTGCAAATCCAAGATTCAATCTAGAATTACAATAAGTAACCAAAGGGGATCGGTGATGGAGACGTTGTTGATGAAGATGACGATGTAGATCGATGTGGAGGCCTTCAATATCCTAGTCCCTTCTCCTCTTGTGTGATGGTGATGGTGTAGATCTTATTGGAGGCAGCTATGGCGGTGTCACGGCAGCAGGGCTCCACCGTGGTGGAGGATATGGCTTGGTGGCTCTCTGTTGGGTCCTCCCTCCTTTATATAGGCCTTGGGGGTGCCCAAGGGTTCCCCCAATACCGTCATATGACTTATGGAAGGTTCTGGAGCTTTTCTGGGGTCAAATCCTATCATTTGCGACCTTTTTGGCAACTATACAGGCGGAGCTATACGAGCAGAAAAATAGCTCCGGCTGTATAGCTGCTAGTTAAACTGTGTGCCCCCTTTAGTATTTTGGCCGCCATTTCTTCATATGAACTCTATTTTGGGTGTTCTTGGGCTCGTTGACTTAGTATCGTCGAGGGCTCCAACTCCGTGGTCTTGGATCTTTATTTTGAGAAGTTGGAAAATTGACTTTTTAGCCTCTCAAATGGTTGTCTGGTCGCTGCAGCTCCTCCATACTATGCTCTCTTTGTTCCTTTTGCCTTTGTTTTATCTATAATCATCATCAACACCTACACACATGTAATCGACAAGGAAAAGTGATAAAATTCTACCTAAACCACTAAATGTGCAAAGCTCATGTGAAAGTAAATGAGAAATAGAAATCATGCATACAAGGCATATCTATAGATGGAAGAAACACTATATGATGGATAAATGGCACAATTTATATCGCTAAAAGAGGTGGTATTTCATAGCCATCAGCTGACCACAGGCCTTAAGTGTACATGAGCGAATTGGCGCAGGCTGCTAATGGGTCACACAGTGTTGGACCAACATGGGCCTTCTGTAAGCCAAAACAAAATTAGGCCTGAAAGTTCACGGGCCGCTGCTGGCTGCATGTTTGGGCACATTTCAAGCAGTGCAGGATAAAACAATAATAGGCCATCTTCTTATTGGGCTCTCCTCATGGGCCGGCCTAGTTAGTATTTAGCAGGCCTTCGCTGGGCCTGGCTTCTGCCACGGTTTCTATGACCGTTAACGGCGGTAACCGGCCGCTAACAACGGCTGCCACATGGCAGTTTGCATGACGTTAGCAGTCAACGTGGTTGGCGAACAGATCTACGATGGAACAAGTTTTCATGGATGAAGGGTGTGATCCGCCACGGTCAAAAAAACCGTGGTTAATTCATTTGTGACGGGGCTTTTACCATGAAGGCCATCCGTCACGGAAGACTTTTTGGCCACGAAAAAGGGCCTTCAACCACGAAAATCATCCGTTGTAAAAGCTAATTTTCTCTTGTAGTGTATAGGAAACTTAATAAGGAAACTTGGAAGGAACCTTTTCCCTTTACCGTTTATAGATCAAACTTTGGAAAGGCTTTCTATGCATTCTCATTTTTGCTACTTAGATGGTTATTCTGGTTTTCCCAAATTGTTGTGCACCCTGATGATCAATTAAAAACTACTTTCATTTGTCCTTATGGCTTTTATGCTTATCGCCGTATGCCTTTTGGTCTTTGCAATGCTCCTGCCACTTTTCAAAGATGCATGATTGCTATTTTTGCCGATTATGTTGAAACTATTATTGAAGTGTTCATGGACGATTTCTCTGTTTATGGAACTTCCTTTAATCATTGTCTCCAGAATCTTCATAAAGTTTTGTAGAGATGTGAAGACACTTACTTAGTCTTGAACTGAGAGAAGTGTCAGTTCATGGTTCAAGAAGGCATAGTACCTGGTCACAAAGTCTCAGGTAAGGGCATAGAAGTCGATAAGGAAAAGATTGAAGCAATAGAAAGCTTACCCCCTCCTCGAGATATTAAACGTATAAGAAGCTTCTTAGGTCATGTGGGATTTTATAGAATATTCGTTAAATTTTTTTCAAAAACTGCTAGACCATTAACTAACCTTCTTCAAAAGGATGTTTGTTCTAATTTTTATGAAAAGTGACTTACTTCTTTCAACATATTAAAACAAGCCCTCCTTGAAGCTCCCATTATAGAACCACGTAATTTGAAGAAACCTTTTGAGTTGTTTTGTGAAGCTAGTCATGAAGCTGTAGGAGCAATTCTTTGTCAGTACGATGGTGACGACCTTAATATCATTCATCATGCTAGTCGCACCTTAAACGGGCCCAAAAGAACTATCCTATGGCAGAAAAAGAATTCTTCGCATAAGTCTTCTCTTGTGATAAATTTAGATTTTATATCATGGAGTCCAAAGTTAGAGTACACACTGATCGTGTTGGCTTAAAGGAAATCCTAGAAAGGACCGATGTTAAACCAAGAATGATCCATTGGACTCTACTTTTGCAAGAATTTCATTTACAGATCCTACAAAGGAAGGAGGAGATGGAAGAAACGTTCATGGACACTCAAGAAGTTGCTCATCCTAAGGAGTTGTCATCCATGTATATACTAGTGGGAACCACACTACCAAAAAGGAAGTTCTCTATTTCTTCTTGCAATGGTTTTGGTGATTTTCTATGACCTGTTTTATTCAAAGAGATGAAGAAAAGAAACTCAAATGAGACCATATTCCTTCGATGATCATGGCTTATGAAATCCTAAACACATCTTTGTTCTGGATGATTCTCTGTTATTTTTTTTGCATATTTGATTTCCTCTCATTTTCTGAGTTCATTGCCGGTCTTACGAGATCGGTACGGGCGGGCCGTACGGCCGGATCCGCCCGTACTCCTGGTCGTTAAGACTGCAGGTGCCTCGGCCTTGTTTTCGCATAATCGTTACGACTGCACCGTATGGGCTTAGCCCCCCGCCCACCCACCTACCCCACCCCCGTACGGCCGGTCGTTATCTATTCTATGACCGCCTACCGATTTTCGTTTACTGTTCCCATAAAAATATTAAACCATCGTGAAGTCGGTACGGATGGGACCAGTCCATACTACTTAGTCGGTTGAGTAATTGCTGACTTCAAACCGTGGCATTGTCGGAAACGACCCAGTACGGGTGTCCGCCCGTACTGTCTGGTCATTACGACCCAAATTTCCTACTTCTGTACTTATTTGTTTCCATATTTGTTAGGATTCTTTTCTTGGGCGACCCTTTTTCTCCTAGTATGAATTTTACCTTGCGTTTAAAGGTCTCTTTAGAGATCCACCTCTCTCTTATATCAACAGATTTAATCTACTTGATGCGCTACTTGATTCAAGGCAAAGGCAAGCCTCTAAACCTCATGGCTTGTTCATGGGATAGTTTCCAGACCTCCTCCATCAAAGCCGGTGATCGTGAAGCTCAAGGCCTGATCCCGAAGGACAAGTGGTACACTTATGATTCCGATGACGATTCTGAAGACGATGAGTTCTAGATCTTCATGTAGCAATCAAAGAGGGGATGGAAGCAATTAGACTACTTTGCAATGGTGAGGCCTGAAGATGGGGAATAGCCAAGAAACCTCATGGGAAGGGGTGCACGGAGTCTCTCAAGCTCATCTCCATCAACTACTCTTCACCAAAGCATAAGAAGTCTAACCACTCCACTGCAGGAACCTATCAGGAAACCATGGCTCATACATCAACAACAAAGAAGATCACCATGAACGCGCGCATGAGAATGAATCTGCAAGAGGACTGGGGGTTCAACCTTCTAGACATACCAGTTGGTATGCACGTCCCGGACAATGAACACCGTCTTAACAGGATAGAGAAGTACCAAAAAGAAGAGCTCGTCCACATGGAGATCATGCGCAAGTGCCTTTTGGATCTTGAATGCAAGAAGGAACTCAATGACATGATGAGAAAAGTTGTTGATGGGATGTTCCTCTTGCGTTCGGATCTATAGAAGTGTCTCCAACGCATATCTTCTCTGGAAAGGACAAACAAGAAGCTTCGAGCGGCACTCTCCAACAAGACTTCTTCACCATGACGGCTTGATTCTAAGCTTGGGGGATCTATGAGTACCTTGTAATCTATCTTACAGTTTTAGCATGTTTACTTTTCCACACACATGGTTAGGTTTAAAATTCCGAATTTGCATTAGTTGCATTAACTTTGAGTTCCCTTTATTCAAGAGAAGAATTTTATCCGTTGAGTTATGTGCCTTTATGATAATTGAAGTTGTGTTTGATTCATGATTATTATACTAGATGATTGAACTAGGTTGAGTGTTATGATACTTGTACAGCTGTCATAATTTTAGGGACTTCCACACAAACAAAACTATTGATTAAGCTATGAAAATAAGAATTCTGGTAACATATTATAATTAAGAGTTTTTGAAATCCATGGAAGTAGTGAGCATGATCAAATAGCTGTGCTAAAAAATAGAAAAGGAGCAACTAAAAATATTAGCATACAAGTATCAAAAGAAAAGAAGAAAGCAGTTATCAAAAGAATCAAACATAGAAAAAAAGGAAGAAGAGAAAATGATCATGAATCTTCACTACTAAACTTAGTGCTCTATATCTATAAACTTTGTGATTATATGATATGTTGAATCATTAGTAGCTTCTTATAATTTCATTAATACTGAAAAAAAAGGTGTGGATGCCTCTAAGTTATGTAATGTGTAAGGGTATGGTAATACCCCCGATGTATCTCTACATCCGATATTGTATTCCTGCTTCAATTCCTACCTAATTTATTGTAACGACTCGTGTCTCGTGAACATGATGATCTTATCCATAAGCCACAATCTTGCTTGGGGACAAGCAAGAGCCTAGCTTGGGGGAGTTGATGCTTCCAAAATTGAAGCATATTTACCTTTTGTTTTTGCATAAATAGAGTAGAGATTTTGTATTTCACCGCGCTTACGCGCGCTATTTTGTTCTTGTTTCAACAGGAACCCAAATCATGGAGTCATATATAAACATATCAATTAGAGCTGTCATATTGTGTAATTATATGATATTTCTAAGTGATAAAAGTCATTATATTAATTTGCCTTCGCACCTGGAAGAATACAAATTGAAGAGGAGGCTTAGTATGGTTAACGACCACTGGTACGGGCGGAGCCTGCCCATACCGTCCATCTGTACCAGGCGCCATCGTGACCGCCTTGTCAAATACTTCTCCTTGGCAAAGACGAGAGGGAGATCTGACATTCACAGCCACCAAAAACCATGAAACACCACATCCGAGAGGGATCTGAAGGAGGAACTTGGCCAGAGTAAAATCCCGGCTTCTTCGCGGATCATTGGAGGACAACGCATCATCCCCTTCATCATCAACCGCTACATCTCCATTACCATCATTACTCCCATCTTTCATCTATTAGATCTCTTTGTAATTCCAAATCCAATTGCGGTTTGCATTAGATCTACCATCATACTTTTATCCAATCATTTGATTATGATGATGTTGTTGATTGCTTCCATGAGTGAGTAGTTCCTTTATTCTTGGGGAGATGGAGAAACCCTAGCACCATTATGAACTTGTAATAAACATGATCTATTCTTGTGTCTGTATGACTTGCTTGTCTATGATATAATTATGATTTGTGTTTGATCTCTCTCTCTCTTTAGATGGTATGTGTAGTCAGCCGCATATCATTTTCCTTTGGGACTAAAGGGAGGGAGAAATCCTTTGGACATGTCTTGGAAACATACCCGGAATGCCCCGTGAAAGATTAGCGCCGGCTCGTAACCTACACCGTCAAAGCGGGATTAAAGAGGGACTCCCTAAGATAACTACAATATCCACGGGGAACCCTTGATGGTGGTGGTTTGTATGAGTGATTGCTCTCAGACATCGCAGTGGTTATTTAGAGGTGACCTCACACTTGGCTCAACAAAGTGGCTTCCTGCGAGCCCTGTATTGAACATCTAATTATGGGGTTCTCTCCACACATATCATGACACAAGAATTATGTTATCTTGGTTGCACATAACAATAATACTATGCTAGTGGTGTATCCTACATCCCCGAGAACATTTTATCCCTATTGAGTTCAACCACGCTTTCACATAAACTTGTTACTTGTTTTCTTTTTACCTGTTTTAATTAATTTCCTGCAAACAACCATAAACCTTTAAAACACCCTTTACTTGAGATCAAAGAGAGCTTACAAGTATACTTTGGTAGAGAGTAATGAGGGGCATAAATACCTTTATCAATATCTCTCTGTGGGTTCGATATTTTTACTTTGAAACTAGCTACAATTGGTCTATGCACTTGCAGTCATCAAGCATCTAAAGCAGAGGGCCCCGAAATGGGTGTAGTATAGACAACTAGTGGATCCATGTTGTGGTTGTAAGTTCATAGGTAGAAATGGTTCTGTTGCAAAAGTCTAATAACCACGTAAAGCTTGCAACAAATAAAGTAGAGGTGTCTAAATGTATGTTGCAGGGAAGGCTTGTGACATGATATGGTTATAGTCGTTATCAAGGTAAAATAGTTTACTTTCCCGTTACTAAGTTGTATAGTAGTAGTCATCGCTATGATGAACAACAAGACTGGCGACGTCATGGACTTGGCACCGTATTGGTGGAAAGATGGAGATCATGCCGGAGAACCTGATGGAGATCAAGGAGCACGAAGACAACCATGTCATATCACATATATATTGCATATGATGTTAACTCTTTATGTGCATCTTGTTGTTTTCTAGTATTAGATACACAGTGGTAGCATTAATAAGATGATCCCTAATTAATACCAACCGTAGTGTTCTCCCATTAGTATGCACTACTAAGAAAGTCCATTGTTATGAAGCAGGCCATGATAATCGGGTGCTAGACATATCGACATTCGCATACGGTGGGTGCAAGCAATGTATGAACTGCGAATACACTAAGGTTTAGTTGGCGAGCCTAGAATGTATAGACATGGCCTCGGAACACAAGAAGATCGAAAGATTGAGCATGAGTCACATGAATGATGTGATCGGCGGGATTTCTCCACCCTGGCAGCTGTATCAAAAGCAGTGATGATCTGGGATGATACAGTGTAAACGGACCGTGTCATCACTAAAATGTCTTAGGGATGATAGTTTAAGTGGGAGGTCATTTGTTAATATGATTACAAATTTGAACTCGTATTATGAACTTAATATAATTATTCCCAAATGTCTTGTAGATCATGTCCATTCCCAAAGTCCAGGACATCTTTAGTCCATTTATGAACGGGGAGAAACTTAAGCTAGATGGGTCGAACTTCATCGACTGGTACCAATGCCTCAAGGATGTCCTCATAGAAAACCATCTTCTCTTTTTCCTACGTGAACCACTAGAAGATTTCCACGATGACTTCGATGGTGGATAAGATGTGATTCTTCATGTCCATCGTGACACATTCATGGTCATCAACTACACCATCATCCATGCTATGGAATCTGGACCGGTGGTACACTTTCATGAAATCGAAGCATACGATTTGCTTGATGGATTGAAGAGTATGTTCCAAGAATAGGTCAGTGCATGCGATATGAGTACATGGACAAGTTTCTTTCTATTAAGATGAAAGAAGACCCCTGTCTCAAGAGCCAGTTGGACATCATGGAAGATATCCATGTATGCCTTTTGGATGCCATGGGCAACTAACTGACTGACTGACGACTTTGCGATAGATGGGGTGTTATGTTTGCTTCCTCCTAGCTACAAGGATGTCATCACTATCTATGTCGGGTGAGGAATACCATATTCCTTTTGTGAGTTCATAGCCAAGCTGAGGAACACCAAGGTCGAGCCCATTGCAGGGGATGTTGTCAATGGAGAAGGTATATGTTTGATATACAAGTAATAAATTTTTCAATGAAACACTTATGCAGTTTTTCAAGTATTTGATGCGTACTCTTTTTTATTTTAAAACATGACCTTTTGCATGAGAGTTGATGGATGGAACAAGGCGCTAATGGCATGATGATGGCAAGCAATCTAGTTGGTGGCGGACGACACTCCTTACTTCAATATTTATCATTAGGATTTGAATAAAAACTTTGTAATCGAGCTTGTGAACCTTATTAGTGTGTCTTGCTTATTGTGACGCGGTTATTCATATAAATAAGATACAAATTGTTATTTTTTTATAAATTATTTCTTTTCTAATTCACATTGTGGTTATGAACAAGTTATTCTGGTCTTTTTCTATATGATAATGTTTAAGCATTTATGAAACATATGAAAATTGCCAAAATATATTCAACCTTAATAATGACATGACACTGACGTTTAGTCAAATGGTTTGATTCATTCTGATAAAACAGTAAGTCGTCTAGATACTTGATCTTACGACTTATGTAAACCATGCCTTATTCACTGAGATGACTAAAAATCCACATTCTGGTAAAACGGATTGTGAATTAAATTGTTGAAATTCATACACTATGATTGTAATACAACATCAGGTGAATATCATTATTTTGTAAGCTATATTGTGAACTTAAGCAAATATTTGTATTTACTCAATGAAGCATAAGCCTGAGTCTATTTTAATTGTTCAAATAAGTTCATAATCAAGATGGATATTAAAATAACTAGAATATCTAAGTCTCTATAATTTGATCAAAGTGACTGTGTATTCAAGCTAGCAATTTTGGCATAAGGACCTGTGAAAACTGTTTCACAAATGATGATGACTAGACAAACCAAATTGTATTGATATGTCTGAAACATCATAGTCATAGTGTATGCGATACATGTGGACTGGAAATGATCTTCTGCTAGGTTAAAATTAGAAACTAGTGTAATAGATGGAAATGGTAAACAGTCATTTAGGTATAAGTAACATCTAAATATTCATAGAAACAACACCATATGAGATATGGCATGTTCAAGTTTCTGGAGATTTTGATAATTCGAGATTGTTATGAATAAATAAATCTTTGTAGTGTATTCTTAGGCATATATGAATACAAATTCCAAACTAATACCAAAGAAGGCAAAGCTTGTGTCCATTCCTAAGGAAAGAAATTCTTACTTTTGGGACGATCCATTCCTTTATAAGGAAAGTGTAGACGGTATTATTAGATGTTGTGTGCCTGAATTTGAGCAACATGATATCATAAGAGATTGTTCATGATAGTACTTATGGAGGACATCATGCAGGAGACTGCACCGCTGCAAAGGTATTACAGTTTGGTTTTTATTGGCCTACTTTATTTAAGGACTATGCTAACTAAGTTAAACCACATGATAAATTTCAAAGAGTTCGAAATATTGGTAAAAGAAATGAAATGCCTATGAACTATTCACTGCCACTTGAACCCTTTGATGTGCGGGGATTTGACTTTATGGGTCCATTCAAGCCATCAAAAATAAAACATACTCACATTTTGGTTGCAGTGGACTATGTTACAAAGTGGGTGGAAGCAATTCCAACCAAAAGTGCAGATCATGCTACAATAATGCAGATGCTCAAGGACATAATTTTTCCCAGGTTTGGAGTACCTAGATTTCTAATTATTGATGGTGGTTCTCATTTATTACATGGTGTTCTTAGGAAGGCTTTAGCTAATTATGGTGTTAATCATAGAGTAGTGTCTCCTTATCATCCTCAAATTAGTGGTCAAGTTGAACTAAGTAATATGGAAATCAAACTCATATGGGAAAAGACAGTAAATAGAGCTAGGTTTGATTGGCCAACTAAAATTAATGATGCTACGTGGGCTTATAAAACTCCTTTAAAAAATCCTATGGGTATGTCTCCTTATAAGATGGTTTATGGTAAAGCTTGTCACCTCCCAATAGAGTTAGAACATAAAGCTAGATGGGTTGTTAAGCAACTTAACTTTTAATTTAAAACTATCAGAGAGAAAAGAATTCTAGACCTAAACTTGGTATATGAATGGAGGAACGACGCTTATGAAAGTGCTAAGTTGTTTAAAGAAAAATTTAAAATTTTCCATGACAAGAAAATAAAAAGGAAGGAATTCAATGTAGGTGACCAAGTATTATTGTTCAACTCTCGTTTCAATTTCTATAGGAAAGTTGGCATCAAAGTGGCAAGGTCCATTAGTTGTGTAGGAGGTGTACCGCTCTGGAGCCCTCTTCCTTCTCGGAGACTACAAAGGTAAACCTCATGTGGTTAATGGACAATGTCTTAAATATTATATTCCAGGCCAAAAATTCGTTGGAAAGGTGGAGGAGCTAAACCTCCAGAATCCTAATGACGTGATTGCAAAGAAATATCCCCTGCAAGATATCAGAAATTATTAAAAAGAAACTTTCAGGTACATAATCATCTCGGAATATCTCGATACTTTGGGAAAGTCATTATTTTTGGAAATTTGAGGCGTGCAACAAAAGAATTGGATGAAACGGAGTATCGAATAGGGAAATAGGATAGGTGGCGTGGCCACCACTAGTGCGCGCGCCACTTGGTCTCTTTCGCCCCTCCAGAGCCTGTTTCGCCTCTATTTCAACTCCAACTCTTTGTCTTACCCTAAAACTGCTAATATATATCTCCTCTGCTGATCTAATCTCGCACTGAGTCATTTTGAGGAGAACTTTGTTTTCTATCCCTGTCTTCCATATCTCATCTCGGCAACTTAACCATGTCTTCATAATGGAGCACCCCAATTGGAGAATTCCCATGTGCAGACGCTAGGACCTCGTGGTAAGGGTCTCCATCGAGGAGCCAGCCGCAAAGAAAAGAAGGAGGTCCAAGGGGTAACAACCATCAATTCCAAGAAGGAGCAAGCAGGATGAGGCAGATCGAAGAACTGCACTTCAGAAGCTTAGCTGACCTGGATCTTTAAGCATGGATCGACTTCCTTCACCAATAAATTGCCATCGAAGAAGAGTATTCATCTAGCTCCCATCGTCATATTAAATTGCTGCGGGATTATGAGGAGGCGGTGAACGTAAAGTATGTAACGAACATGCAAACAAGCTCATAAGTTTGTATGGAGACCATTGCGAGGCTGGAGGAAGATATCAAGTGTTAATAAGAAGTTACATGCAACCTTGGTGAAGATTAGGGATACTACCAAAGATGAGTTCATGAAAGCTATCGCTTAAAGATCTACACCAATAACTCAAGCTTTGGGGAGTTTCACCTAGTCTTTTACATTTTTTTAATGAATCATATTGCATCTAGTCGTGAGTCTTTAGGTTTGCAATTGCTTGCATCCATTAGGTATCGACTATATTAATGCTTTATAATATCTTAGAGCATCATCATGTATCCTTGGTTGAGTGGGTTTTAATGAAATATAAAGTACGGTGTTATCCATGATTCCCTTATTTGGAGATTTATGAATAACACTCATGCTTATGTGCACATCATATCTAGAAGTTTCAATTACATCTTGCCTTGAACTAAATTAACAGACAAGTATAGAATTTATCTCAACAAGTAAAGCAAATAAAAACTTGCAACAAAAAGGAAAATCCAAGCAAGTGAAATAAAAGGCTTGTTACAAAAATAAAGGTCCAAGCAAGCAAAAATTGAAAGAAAAAATAATACCCTGGATTTGGAATGAAGATGTGGTTTTGTAGAATAAAAATTGAGGGAGAGGTGGCAACAAGGGGCATGAGATACTCTTATTTAACTTAGTAATCAATGAGTAAACTCACGGTCATGGATATTTTGAATACATATGCTCTATGGGAAAAGTGAATGAAAAGGCAGGCACCTGAGGATTTGGTTAGCCATGGATAAAGAAAGGGAAAAGGATGAATAGAGTATATGACATGATTGAAAGGTCCATGAATAAGGTTTATACTGGTTACTAAGAGGCAACACCGTTAACTGGTACCATTAAAAATAGGGATTTCTATTTTCGTGCCCTCGGTTCGTTAGTTGTACTCAGTTTTCCCTAGTCGCTTAATTTTTTCTCACTATTATCCTCCCTCTATTCTGAAACCCTCACAGGCGCTCGGACGGGGGATGCCGTCAGGTCAAAGACTTGACAGTTACATGCTGACTGGTGGGACCGCGTTGGGGTGGGTCATGCGTTGAGCGATACGTTACATCGCCTCGACCATTACATGCTGACAGGTGGGGCCAGGATACATGGCGGACCAGACATCCATCTCTCGCTGATTATGGGGGACGTGGTGTGGGACCTCGTGGGACACATCTGGTGGTTACGTGGGTTTTCTTTTCTGTTATTTTTATGATTGGCCTTTTTAAGAGCGCATTTTCCCTCTCTTGCTAATAATTGTTGGAAATATGCCCTAGAGTCAAATAGTAGTAAGAACTATTATCATATTTCATATAGTTTATGATTAAGTTTTATATCATGCTATAACTGTATTGAGTGGAAACATCAATACACATGTGATATACAAACAAACCAGGGGTTCCTAGTGAAACTCTGGTCACTGGTTCATTAGTGAACAGATGATCATGTTTCCTGATCATGTGGCATTTATGCCAGTTGGAAATGAGGTCATCTCATTCTGAGAATGAGATGATGAACCAATACCCAACCTAAACATCGTGATTCAATCATGTCACAAAGTTCAAGTTATGATGATTAGAAAAGGACCCTCGTAGACTATTCCTTAGACCATGAGGCTATATCAATCACTGTCTCTGGAGAGTGCTTAGATAGCATCAAACGCCATCTAGTAAAACGGTGGTTATAAAGGTGTGTTCAGGTATTCGGAGGAAACCGTAGAGGCAATATATGTCAAGAACGGGATTTGTCCGTCCATGTGACGGGAAGATACTCAAGGGCCCACTCGGAGAAGTTATATCCAATAGCTGTGCAGCGTGTGATTTGATCACGGGGATATCACTTGTCGGAACGAGTCAAGTAGCATTGTTCAGTAACGAGATTGAACACGACATGGTGATGTCATTGATCAGATCTCGGGCAATGCAAGTATCAAGAGACAAAGGGAATAAGACATGACTGTCCCGGTTCAAACGACGAAAGATCTTCGTGGAACGCACAAGGGTCACATGGCCATCCAGGTCCCTCTGTCGATCATTTGTGCGGGAGTGTCCCGACCATGTCTGGAGTGTTCCCGAACCGTCGGGTATCATGCTTAAGGGCTTGATGATTCTTAGAGAGTATTTATAGGATCGGTAGAATCACCCAAGAAAAGAAGGGAGAAAACCGTAAGGGTTTCGGTAAATTCGGAGGATGTCCGGAGTGGAGGTGGAAGGTATTCCATGGCCACGGAGATTAAATAATATGTGAATGGATGTTAAATATTGATTTAATCATTTATTCATAATTATTTAATAAAGAGAAAATCAATTAAAGGTCAAAAAGGCTTAATGGGATAATTCCGGAGGGAGAGGGCCCATTAGGGGAAAGGAGAGAGGGAGAGGGACCAAGGGGGAGGCCAGCTGGGCCTTGCCCCCCCCGCGGGGCCCACTAGGGGCTGCCGTCGGCCACCCCACCCCCTCCTCTCCTTTAGTCCCACCCCAAGACTTTGAGGGAGGTAGTACCTCCCCTCCCCCTATATATAGTGGGGTATTTGGCCTAGAAAAATACACCAATAATCAATAAAGGTCTCCCCACTTTTGGGAGGACCTCTAATCGAGGACCATGGTCCCAAGTCTGGACTACGCGAGAGAGAGACATCTTCTCCGCGGAGCGCCGTCGCGGTGCGGGATTCGGATCCGAGAGCTCTACTTCCGCAACTGCTGCTGGATCGGGGAAGCGAGAGTCATCATCAAGCACCGGACGTGTGTAACTCCCCGCGAGGTGTCGCACTTGAGGCACTCAAGTCGTTGGAGCCAGAAGCAGTGCAACGACTTCATCATGACCTTGAGGTCGGCTTCGGCTCATCTACATCAACCACGCTCTCCTGAGCGTTGACAACGCTTTTCGGTCTTCAAGGGTAAGTTCGCGAAAAGCCCCTCCCATTACTGTATTACTAATAGATAGGTCCTAGCAGCTTCAGGGGTTCAGGGGCGTAGGGTAAATTTTTATTGTTTTCATACGCGGAACCCCTACAATGGTATCAGAGCTAGATCTATGTGTACTAATGCTAGTACGGGTAGAACACACGAGATGTAGTGTGTAGGCGTTGATCTTTTAGTTGTTACCCTCCCACGTGTACTTGTGTATACCGCAGTAATGCTTGATGAAGCTGCCCCCAACCGACTTTACCTGTTCATTCGCGAGACTGGTCCATGCTTGACATACGGCTTGTACCGTATAAAGAGGCTTAGGGGGTGTCTGTCTCTCTCGCATTAGTTGGTATACCATTTGAAATGAAGGGCCCCGAAAGGGGTGTATTAGAGACAACTACTTGATCAGCGTTGTGCTGAAAGTTCGTAGGTAAGAACGGTTCTTGTGCGAAAGCCCATTCAGCCACGTAAAACATGCAAAGATAAAGTAGAGGCGTCTAACTTTGTTTTGCAGGGGGGCGTTGCTTTGTGATATGGTTGTGGCAAAGCTAAATTAATTACCTTTTTTTGCGTAGTAGTAGATAGTCACGAAGGTGATGAACTACCACACCGGAATGACACCGGTACCCTGGTGTCTACGGCGCCGGAACCCTGGCGCCGGAACCCGGTGACGACGGATGGAGATCACAACGTGAAGGGCCACATCACATAGCATTTACATTCAATGTTATTGTTTGTATGTCTTATTGTGAGCTAGTATTAGATACTCGATGGTAGCCTAATAAGATGATCCTTGTTAAAATTACCAATGATTGTGTTCCCCCTTAGTGTGCACCACCAAGAAAGTTCTTCGATATGAGGCGATCCAGGGTTACAGGCCTAGGTGTCATACATATCTACATTCGCATACAGTGGGTGTAAGCCATGTTGCATAGCGAATACACTAAGGTTGAGTTGGCGAGCCTAGCACGCTAGAGAAGCGTGGCCTCGGAACACGGATGGTCGAAAGATCGAGCACGAGTCGCATGAATGATGTGACCGACGTTTAGCGTCCACCCTTGAACCCACATTGATGGCCATGACGATCGGGGGAGATGTCGCTAATAGGGGTCGTGTTATCACTAGGAACCCTCACTAGGGATAGGTGTTTCTGAGTGGAGTTATTATTAACTCATTTAATTATAAACTTAGTCTAAATTCCTTTTGCAATTATAAATGTAGATGGCTCACCGTGAAGCTTACTTTGTCATTGAGGATTGGGTAAAGGGTGAGAAACTTAGACTTGATGGATCCAACTTCCCTAGTTGGCTAGTGCGCCTGAATGATCTCCTTACTAGGAATCATGTGGTAGATTACATACGCCGCACGATGGATTTGACTAAGCCAGACTACTATGAGACTCCACAAGAGCTGGCCGACCGCTACTATCGCCAAGAGATGTCCACCTACATTCAGATAATAATGCGTTACGGGATGGTGGATGAACTACATCTGCTCATGGGTGATCTTGACCCATATTCGATGGTGGATCAGCTGAGAGCAGAGTTCATAGGCCATGTGCGCATGTGGAAGCACGAGTTGCTTCGAGAGTTCCTTTCCATACAGATGGAGGAGCATACATGTCTGAAGAGTCACTTGGAGCGCATGCTTGATGCACACACGAGACTGGTTCACTTCGTGGATTACTGGATGGTTGATCCATTTGTGATAGACGTACTGCTTTGGTCATTGCCTCCCAGCTACAAAGGACATGTCTGGAGTAGCATCATGAGTGGTGATACGGAAGCATTGGATTTCCATGAGTTCATATTACGTTTTCAGTACGTAAAGGTTGAACCAATCGCCGGAGAGGTCATCGATGACCAAGGTATATGTTTTATATACAGTTTTATAAATGTTATAATCTTGCAAACACATTGCAGTGTTAAGTATATCTAATACTTGTTCTGTTTTGCTGAAAACAGGTCCTTCTGCATGAGAGGTGCTTGCTGGAGAGGAGGTGACGTTGCGTGTTGATGGCGAGCATGATGATGACGGCCAACGACACTCTCCTTCGACATTTATCATTTATTTTATGTTTTAGGATGATTTTTGTAATCGAGAGATTTGAACTTCTTTAGTGTGTCTCACACTTCGTGAGACGGTTATTCATATGAGTTTGTAACAAACAGTTGTTCTTCTTTTATGAATGATTTCTATTCATGTTCATATCTTGTTTGATTATGTGTGAATTATCCTTGTTGTTTGAAACTAATTGATAATGTATGAACATTTGTAAAACATTAAAATGCCTTGTTTAAAATACCCAACTTAATGATATATTCATTAATGAATGAAACCATTGTTTGAATTCAAAGTTATGTGATAATATGTGAAAGTCATTTGATTTCTTGTCACATATAAATCATGCCTAAGTTCGGCAAAATAACTTGAACACCGTGTATTACTTGAATACAAAGTGTTTAATAAATTGTTAAAAGTAAATACATATTCGATGTATTGGAGTTTAACATCAATGGTAATTATCATTAAATGATTGTTTAAATGTGTAAAGTAGTTTACCAAAGGAAACATGAATATGAACTATTTGATTTGATCACAGTGTTTCATCAACAAAGGGTATAAATATAAAAGAGAATCCAATTACTATGATTTGATCAATAGTAATGAAATTCAACTTTATAAGAATGGCATAAAAGAAATTGTGGAATGCAAAGTGTTTTGAAACGTCAAAATATAGAGCATCACAACGTGATATTAGATATCAAAGGGGTTGAATAGAAGGCACCAAATAAATCGTTGTAGTGTATATGTAGCGACCATTAGCTTAGAAATAGTTAGCACTCCATTAGAATGTAGCGAACCATTTGAATTCATGAAAGTTTTGGGGTTATTCGATATAACCAAAACAATAGTCAATAAGTACCTGTGGTGTATTCATTGGAAACTTTGAATACGAAATCCATAGCTCAAACCAAAAGGAAAGCAAGATTCGTATTGCTTGGATTTTGGTGCATTCTTGAGAAAGCTCACCTCTAGTGATGTTTCTCAATTATGAGCAAATGGAAATTAGTGTAAAACACGATGAGGATTCAAAACCCTGCATCAGAGTGTTGAGAAGCACAACGGACAGCGTTTCTGAACGATTCCCTTCATGGAAGGAAAGAATCAATGATTTTTATCATTGTGTTTTTCCCTCCACTGTTGTTTTTCACTACATGAAGTAGGATTCAAAATGTAAATCCATATCTTGTATGGAGACATTTGTGAATGATTTTTCATGATTCTTGGAATGTGACATACCTACGAACTACAAAGGAAATAATGGTAAACTAAATTATGAGAAATCCTAGAAGCAAAATTCCGTTGAGATTAGAAAGCAATAAGTTGCTGAATCTCACATGTAAAAGGAGTTACTTGGAATTTTCCCAAATGACTGCAAAGCCATAGTAGGAAAAAGGGGGTGAATGACAAAAGCACAAATTTGTCAAATATTGGATGAATTCAAATGAATTTGATTCATGTGTGCTAAATGTCAAGTGGATTTAAAACTAGTAAAGTACTAGTATCTCATAGTAAATCTCCAAGTTTGATATTTGATCAAAGCATTTTGAAGTTATTCAAAATAGTAAGGAGATATGCAATTTGCATAAAATTGAGTGGGAGCTATGAAAGTCTTCCTGAAACGATATGTGATTGACATATTTTAAGTGGGAGCAATATATAAGACTCAAATTCAAATATGTAGGAACATATTTTGAGTGGGTGCTTATAGGAGTAATTCTTAATTATGTTAAGATTGAAAGGCGCTAATACTTATAAATAATGATTTATAAGATGTAGAAGTTGATAATAAACTGTATTATGATATTATGTAGTATTCCTTAAGGGATTCTGAAAAGCATTTTAGAATAGAAGTTAATTAAGGAACTGATCTTCATAACTCAAATTAGGAATAACATTAAGTTTAACATCAATGGTTGAAAGAAAGAAAAAGGATGATCATCATCCACTATGTTGAGATATAGGTTCTGTCTTAGTAAGCCATGATGATAACTTAGCATAATATGTGATCCAAATAAGGAACGTTTGAAAGTGATTAAGTTCGAATCACAAAACGTTTGAGCTAAGTTTGTCCGCGGTGTCTAGTAGAGAACTAAGGACATATTTTACAAATCCATAAAGGATAACATATCTTAAAGCATAAAGAGTTATGTTATAAGGGAATATGTTGGAAACTCCTGTAGATACCAATTAAAGTCAAGTAGGAAGCGAGGTGAACAAAAACATTGAAAGTTGCACCGAGTGCACTAGTGTTTCGATGAATACATTTATAATAATAGATAAGGGTACCATCTAAAGTGTTGTATAATGTTATGGTGGGGCTAATTTGCTTTTAACATAGAATCATGTGTCCCAGGGCACAGTGCCCATGAGAAAGCCCTCGAGGTTGATCTAACGTCACTGTAGGCTCCTAGAATCAGGCCTCGTTCTGCTGCTATAGCGATGATGCATACACACATATGCTGTCATGTGATGATAGAATATTAATGTCAATCAAAGTGACATTAGTAAGTTGCAAAGGACTTGGGACTGTAAAGTACAGACCCAAGACTCAACCTCTTCCATGAGCAAGCATGTTCTAGGCACCAGTTATATGGTACCAATAATTAAGAACAAATGCAGCTAGTGTATTTGTACTCTAGTGCAAGTGGGAGACTGTTGGAAATATGCCCTAGAGTCAAATAGTAGTAAGGACTATTATCATATTTCATATAGTTTATGATTAAGTTTTATAGCATGCTATGACTGTATTGAGTGGAAACATCAATACACGTGTCATATACAAACAAACCAGGGGTTCCCAGTGAAACTCTGGTCACTGGTTCATTGGTCAACAGATGATCATGTTTCCTAATCATGTGGCAATTATGCCAGTTGGAAATGAGGTCATCTCATTCTGAGAATGAGATGATGAACCAATACCCAACCTAAACATCGTGATTCGATGATGTCACGAAGTTCAAGTTACGATGATTAGAAAAGGACCCTCGTAGACTATTCCTTAGACCGTGAGGCTATATCAATCACTGTCTCCCGAGAGTGCTTACATAGCATCAAATGCCATCTGGTAAAACGGTGGTTATAAAGGTGTGTTCAGGTATTCGGAGGAAACCGTAGAGGCAATATATGTCAAGAGCGGGATTTATCCGTCCATGTGACAGGAAGATACTCAAGGGCCCACTCGGAGAAGTTATATCCAATAGCTGCGCAGCGTGTGATTTGATCACGGGGATATCATTTGTCGGAACGAGTCAAGTAGCATTGTTCAGTAACGAGATTGAACACGACATGGTGATATCATTGATCAGATCTCGGGCAATGCAAGTATCGAGAGACAAAGGGAATAAGACACGACTGCCCCGGTTCAAACGACGAAAGATCTTCGTGGAACGCACCGGGGTCACATGGCCATCTAGGTCCCTTTGTCGATCATTGGTGCGGGAGTGTCCCGACCATGTCTGGAGTGTTCCCGAACCGTGGGGTATCACGCTTAAGGGCTTGATGATGCTTAGAGAGCTTTTATAGGATCGGTAGAATCACCGAAGAAAAGAAGGGAGAAAACCAGAAGGGTTTCGGTAAATCCGGAGGATGTCCGGAGTGGAGGTGGAAGGTGTTCCATGGCCACGGAGATTAAATAATATGTGAATGAATGTTAAATATTGATTTAATCATTTATTCATAATTATTTAATAAAGATAAAATCAATTAAAGGTCAAAAAGGCTTAATGGGCCAATTCCGGAGGGAGAGGGCCCATTAGGGGAAAGGAGAGAGGGAGAGGGGCCAAGGGGGAGGCCGGCTAGGCCTTGCCCCCCGCAGGGCCCACTAGGGGCTGGCCGGTGGCCACCCCACCCCTCCTCTCCTTTAGTCCCACCCCAGGACTTTGAGGGAGGTAGTACCTCCCATCCCCCTATATATAGTGGGGTATTTGGCCTAGAAAAATACACCAATAATCAATAAAGGTCTCCCCACTTTTGGGAGGACCTCTAATTGATATTTTCTCTCTCCCCCTCTCTCTCTTGACAGTGGTCCCAAGTCTGGACTGCGTGAGCGAGAGACATCTTCTTCGTGGAGCGTCGTCGCGCTACGGGATTCGGATCCGGGAGCTCTACTTCCGCAACTGCTACTGGATCAGGGAAGCGGGAGTCATCATCAGGCACCGGACGTGTGTAACTCCCCGCGAGGTGTCGCACTTGAGGCACTCAAGTCGTTGGAGCCAGAAGGAGCGCAAGGACTTCATCACGACCTTTAGGTCGGCTTCGGCTCGTCTACATCAACCACGCTCTCCTAAGCGTTGACAATGCTTTTCGGTCTTCAAGGGTAAGTTTGCGAAAAGACCCTCTCGTTACTATATTACTAATAGATAGGTCCTGGCAGCTTCAGGGGTTCAGGGGCGTAGGGTAAAATTTTATTGTTTTCGTAGGCAGAACCCCTACAATAATTGTGTTTTTTGCCCAAAAAGGTAGTGAATCTAGAGCAGCTTCTCTCTTCATTCATTGTTCCTTTTGGCCCTCGTTTTTCTCCAGTCTAGTAGCAAATATAGAGCAGCAAATCTAACCGGCACCATAAATAAATTCAGTAAACAGAGCAGATGTAGATAAAGTAGCTAATATAGGTTATATAGTACGGTATTTAACAAGGTTCAAACATTAGGCTGCTCAGCCGCAGCAGCGGACAAATTCAACACAGACAAGACAAAAGAAGCTGCTTTATAGTAGTAGCAGCATCACATGATCAGTGGCCCCTCATGGCCTCTGCCTCCTCCCTCTGGCTTCTTCTCCACTTCTTGCTGCCCAATCCCTTGACCTTAGGCGCCTTTGGCTTGATCGGGGGCATGCGAACCTCCTCGATGGCCACCTTATGGAGGTTGCAAAGGTGAAGGCCAAGTGCCTAGTGCTTGGCTCTGAAGCCGTGGATGTTCACGGACTCTCCGCAGGTCCTCACGTCCTCGGCATGCTTCACGAGGGAGTTGAAGTCGGTGGCGCAGAGCCTCCGGGTGGTGTAGAAGAGGCAGTTGTAGACATCACCATTGAAGAAGTTGTAGTACTGGCAGGACTTCAGCCTCCTCAGCACATGACGAGTCTTGGTGTCCTTGGACTCCTCGTCGCTGTAGACGTCGCTGCTATCCTCCTGTTGGAAAAAACAGTAGAGTGCAATAAGGACATGATTGAGATACTTTGATTATCATGATTTATTATTAGCATAAATTAACCAATTGAGATCCCCTGATTATTACCCAAATCTCAAACCAAATCGAATACTGATCCCAACTACGAACAGGGGGATTCATTGAAATATGAGATCTAACACAAGAGGATTAGCTACTATAAAATACAAACAGTCGAACCCTAATAACATGCGATCTAGAATCCAACGATGGGAATGGGGGAAGAACAAGGGAAGGGGAGAAAACCCTGGTTACCTCCGCCCATGGTTCGGTGATGTTGGTGTCATAGGGGTTCTCCAGCCTTATGTAATCAATCTCCTTGTAGGGGTCCTAGTCGAGCGGGATCTGCTTGATACCGGCGGGGGCCTCCTTTCCAGCGGCTACGGCGGATGCGGGGACAGGGACAAGAACGGGGATGGCGGCTACCTTCGATGCCTGGATGGGGGCCTGTACGGGGCCTCTTCGTCGGTGGCCTTGGAGGCACCGATGGCCACCGCGTCGTTCTTCTCCATCGCCGACGTGCTTGGGGTTTTATTGGGGGTTTGCAGAAGGTAATGGGATAGTGGAGAAGGTTGAGTGAGCGAGTGAGTTATGAGTGAGAGTGATGAGGCCTCTATTAAAGGAGAAGGTAAGCGATGTTTCGTTGCACCACCATGCACCGCGTAACCACGTATGCTACTGCACCGTGCACGGCCACATGTGTCCGCTACCACCCTGTGCACCGCACACGTGTGCCGTGAGTCACTTTTGTCCCTCGTGTCTAACCCTGGCGACTTAGTTGTGCTCAGTTTTGCCCTCGAGTGTAACACTGGCAGTTTGGTTATAGTCAGTTTTGCCCTCTAGTACTAACACTGTGATGTGCAATATACTTAGTTTTACCCTCCGGTGGCTGGTCAACAGAGAGTCATCGAATGGGTTTTAGCTAGCTAATTGAGTCATTTTTTATGCACAAAAAATTCAAAAAGATCAAAACATAGTGGCATCTACCCATGGAGTCTTATTATGTGACCTGTCACCATAGGAAATGTATATAAATCAAGATTTAACCTAAATCACCACTTCTCAAATCACTTACTCTCTATGAAGGTTCATGGCTTTCTACTCAATCCTCTTCCCAAAACATCAATCCCCAAAACATAGTTTGTCTGAATGAGGCAATAATTGTTAAACTGGTGTATATTTGAATTGCAAATAGTTTGATGTATGCCAAGATGTATCTTATTGTATAAAAGACACATTTTCCATTTTTTAAATCTTTTTCTATTTTCTATTTTAATCCCTTTATCAATCTTGTGCTTGGTTTTTAAGTTCTACTCAGTTTTACCCTTGGTTCTTAACTTCTACTAAGTTTTCCCCTCTCTTGGTCAAAATCTCTCACACATGTGCTCATCTTCGCTGATACGCTCTGATTGGTTGAGATAGTTGTCACGTGGATCATGCCCACCAAATCGTTGATCCTCTGTGATCTAGCGGACATGATAACCCCTATATCTATCGGGGGCACCCCTCTATCCATACAAAATAACGAGTTTGCCACCGGTACTTTAACTCCATGAACAAATGAACTTGAATATAATTTAAAGGGAACATGTTCAAAGGTGTATAATTTGTGCATTATATTCCACTCTATGAAAATGATAACCTTTCAAGATTTTCTTAGCACGACATTATCACGTATTAAGTGCAATTTCAAAGAGTTCAAAGGTGTATAATTTTCATATACACAAGTTTATGCATTATATTTCACTACATGGAAATGATAATCTCTCAAGATTTTCTTAGCACAACATTATCATGTCATAAGTGTGATTTCAAAGAGTTCAAAGGTGTATAAGCTTCGTATATGCAAGTTTATGCATTACATTCCACTCTATGAAAATGGAGGAGAAAATAATAATCTTCAAAAAATTGTTATCACATCATTATCACGTATCAAGTGTGATTTAAAAGTGTTCAAAGGTTTATAATTTTTGCATATGAAAGTTTGTGCATTACATTCCACTCTATGAAAATAATAATCTCTCAAGATTTTCTTAGCACAACATTATCATGTATTAAGTGCGATTTCAAAGAGTTCAAAGGTGTATAATTTTCGTATACGCAAGTTTATGTATTATATTTCACTCCATGGAAATGATAATCTCTCAAGATTTTATTAGCACAACATTATCATGTCCTAAGTGCTATTTCAAAGAGTTCAAAGGTGTATAAACTTCATACATGCAAGTTTATGCATTACATTCCACTCTATAAAAATGGGGGAGAAAATAATAATCTCTCTAAAAAATTTAGCACATCATTATCACGTATTAAGTGCGATTTAAAAGTGTTCAAAGGTTTATAATTTTTGCATATGCAAGTTTGTGCATTACATTCCACTCTATTAAAATGATAATCTCTCAAGATTTTCTTAGCACAACATTATCACATATTAAGTGCGATTTTAAAGAGTTTAAAGGTGTATGATTTTTGTATACGCAAGTTTATGCATTATATTTCACTCCATGGAAATGATAATCTCTCAAGATTTTATTAGCACAAAATTATCATTTCCTAAGTGAGATTTCAAAGAGTTCAAAGGTGTATAATTTTCGTAGAATTTTGGTATATGCATTACATTTCACTATATGAAAATTAAGCTAGAAAAAGGGGAGGCAATGGCATGAGAGCGGGTGCGAGGCTGGCTCGGGGTCCCATCTTGCAACGCCAACCTAGGTAAGTTATGGGTCCGGCGCTCACGTGGATAAGCTGTGGGTCCGGCGCTTATGTGCATAAGTTGTGGGTCCGATGCTAATCTGGATAAGTTAAGAGAGGTGTCCACTACAAGAACCGAATAAAGATAGAATGTGGCCCCACTTGTCAACACATAACGGTGAGGGTCCACTACGAGACCCGACTGAACGCGGCCCCACTTGTTAGCACATAACG
This sequence comes from Avena eriantha, assembly GCA_910589775.1. NCBI lineage: Eukaryota > Viridiplantae > Streptophyta > Magnoliopsida > Poales > Poaceae > Avena > Avena eriantha. The sequence continues at coordinate 106,873,302 of OU342745.1, forward strand.
GCAAGGCTGACGGGCGGCGAGTTTCAGACCATGTGAGAGTTTCATACAAGGAGATGAGGAAAAGGGAGGAAACACTAAGCGGGTGGGAAAAACTGAGTACAACTAAACCGAGGGTAAGAAAATAGAAATCCCTTCAAAATATGGTGAAAGTGTTCGGCAAAGTTGAACTTCATGTCTATCTTGTTGTATAAAAAATCTCTTCTTTTAAATAGTTATTCTATAAGAGTTTATCTTTGTTACAAAGGCAAGAAGTGAAGTCAAAAATAGCACAGGAAATACCATGCAATCAAAAATGAAAGAAAATGAGATATGTTCAATTGTCCAACATACAATGGTTAGTATTGTTCAAAATATAGGAGTAGTTGCTAGAACTACTATCTATGTTGTCCTCATTTGTATGGTTGTTAGTCTATAAATATTTTAAGACGAGTGAATATGCATAAGTTGATGATGTTATGCTCGTATTTTATTTTATCAACCATAAGCTCATTGATGCATGATATGATCTATTCACTTATTTGCTCGAGGACGAGCAAAGGTTTAAGCTTGGGGGAGTTTATACTTGCATTTTGCATCAACATAATAGCAACATATATGATCATTATAGAATGTTATTTGCATTGTTCTATCATTATTTATGCATTTTAGGTGATTTATGAAACTTTCCTACAAAGTCCCCTTAATTGGTATTTAATTTCTAGGAGGCAAAAAACCTCCATTTTATTATTTTGCAATTTAAGGGACCTTCTGAATATCAATAAATCGGAGGAAAATACATGATCAGTTTTTCATCATGAGAAGGACCATGGAGTGAAAGGAACACACGAGAGGAGCCACAAAGGTCGAAAGAGGCCAGATGGTGTGGCAGGCCTTGGTGCACACACCACCTGGGCCCGTTCAGCCCTCGAGCGTCACCCCAGATCCTCCTTTTTACTAATGCTTCCGTCTCGCCAAAAAACCTACACCCTATTTTTTCACGATTTACAAAGGCGGTGGCGGAGGTGAAAGTCTTCTCCCACTCTGGAGAGGGCATATCCTACTGTGTCTGAGCCTCCGGCGAGGGGCAAATCAATGCGATCGTCGTCACTACTCCTCCTTGGTGTAGGGGGAAGCCTCTCCATCAGCATCTCCATCAGCACCAACATCATCACCATCCCCATCTCCCAGATCCATGTCATTTCCCTCATAATTTGTGATTGATTGAACCATATATTGTTTCACTGCTATTTACATGTTTGTGATTGGCGACTTGTCTTTATTTGGTAGAGAGATTATATTTCTAGATTGTGTTGTAATCCATATGCCACTAATCCACATCATGTTTTGCACTTGTGAGAAGATCCCCATGTTCTTGAGGGCATGGGATAAATTGGCTATGATTTTCATATAATATGCAATGAGTATTTGGTAAAGTTTATATCTATTATGTTGTTCTATGATGGAGATGTGAAAACATCGATTGTATATCACTTCACCTATATGGTCTCATAGGGATGTACTTAAATGTAATAAAGAGGGTTGGAATGGAATAAATGACAGAAACCATTTTCCAACACTTTGAGATGCATTGGAGGGATTTTTGTCGGGGGTGTAACCCTGAATACCCCAGAGTTGGTGAATAAGTGATTCAAATAGAAGGCATGTGATAAAAATAAGGTGTAAAGTGAACAGAATAAAGAAAAAGAGAAGGAAATTACATCTGGGCCGACTTAGTGTAAATTCGGCCTAAGTGAGAATCCTCTCAGACCAAATCTACACTATATGGGCCGAATTACCTTTGCCTATGTCGATTTGGGAAATAAGTCAGCCTCCCAGGCCGTATCCTCCTCCCCTGGGTGGGCCAAACTCTGTTACTTCGGCCCACCACAGGCCAAGTACCACGCCACCTTGGACTCCACCGTGCCAACCCGCTAAGACTCCCGCATCACCTCCACCGGCTCTCACCTCACGAGCGCTCACCTGCCGAGCTACCTCGCCACCCCCGGCCACTCTGCCTCACCAGGCCGCTCTAGCCATGCTGCTCGAGTGGGCCGGCACAGCCTTCACCTAGCCCACCGCATAATACCGCTCAGTCTGCCTTCTCCCGGTCGCTGCCCCTCCTGGGCCGACGCGGGAAGACCCGGCTGGCCGGTTCCTTACTCACCCGGTTGGACCTCAAAGCCTCCCTAGGAGAAATCACCTAGCTGGGCCGAATCTAGCATACCCCGGCTGGGCCCATGCTGCGGTTTCACCAGGCCGAGTCAGCCAGACCTCGACTAGGCTCTCCCATTAACCCGACTAGCCATATTGTGACTCGGCTAGGCCCCTTTCTTCCCAGGCCGAGTCAACTAAGGACCAGGCCGAATTTCCACATCATATGGGATGTTTGGGCCGAGCTACAACACCCCAAATGCCTCCTAAATCACCCCATATGTACCACCAATCTCTACATCGATACCACTTCAAGACAGGTCAAGCTCTTACGTCATGTGCCAGTCTTGGGACACCCGTGGCTTAGATTGGCACCGTTGGTCCAAGATGCTAAGTAATATGCCGGGCATATTGGGAGATGCTAGGGAATATGTTGGGCATCTCCTAAGATGCTAAGGAATATGCCAAAGAGGTAAGACTAGTGACTCACTAAAGGACAAGATGACTAGGCAAGGACCCACTAGACATCTCATAGACAGTACTTGTGATGACATACCTTATCCCCTACGATCCCCTTTATAAGGAGCACCAGGGGATCATTCCCTAGGAGGCCCCCGAAGGGCTCCTCTCCCCTCTGCTCAATAGGAGCATGGGTTCTTCCTCCTATGATCTCTCCATTAGAGGCATAGGAATACAGCTCAAGGAGCACCATTGTAGCCACAAGCATGGCCAAGTTATATGAGCTTAGATGCAGGAGTAGAGGTGTTATCTCACTAGGAGAGCCTCGAACCTAGGTATATCGTGTCTCTCTAAGTTCTTCCATATGAGGTCTTCACTTTACCATCCCTCCCCGGATTCCTCCACTGTCCATCGGCCCCAACTTTAGCCTACCCATGGCATATGCCGTGACACCACCACGACAATTTGTATTGGGGACCCATCAACTTAGTGCTATGGAGGGATATTTATGTTCCTATGTTTGCTCATGAAAATGGCTATATGACCCATCATAAGTGGTGTACTTGCTCATATCTATGGCTACACCTAAACTAGGCTCCGTCCTGAAAGAACTAAACTTGACAAGATATTCACCATATTGTGTAGAAATCTGTATGCTAAGTAAATCCATGCCGCCCTCGGGAATGTTTTTCACATATAAGAACACACCTGAGCTTGTCCTCTTGTTGCATAGAGGATTGGGCTTTCTCTTATTAAGAGCATCTATTTATTGCAATTTACTTTCAGCAATTTATATTACTTCAACCTATAAACCCAAAACACCAAACCACTGCATCTTTTATTGCTTTACTTGTCAAACTTTCTAACCAATACCTTCATCTCCTCGTGGATTCGATAACCTTTTCTTATTTAATGGTACTACAATTGATCTCCTGCACTTGAGAGTCATCAGCCGCCTACACCATGAGAACTCTAAACACACTGTGAGGATCCCCCTATGGCGTACTCATTGGCAATACCATGACAGTCACTAAGGTATTGGCACCCTGGCAAAAGATATATGCTATTCCCTTTTTATTAACATATTTCCAAAACCTCGTCGTAAGCCCATTATACTGAGACATCTGAGATGGGAAGTCTCATCATACCTTCTCTGAAGATGAGTACTTGAGAAGAGTAGTACCTTCGGGACACTAGTACAAGTCGCATACCTTCTTATCAAGACATCTGACATACACTCGACCTGCTGCATCAAGACCAAATTGAAGTCATCAAGCTCATTGGTTGAAGGTTGAACACGAGATCAGGGCATCTCTGTAAAAGAAAAATGTCGTCTTATTAAAGGTATTGATTGGGGGCTTGTTAGTGATGGGTGGATTTAGGCATGTACGGCACATAGGCCTAATCCACGATCCTTCCCACAAAGACCTCGACATACAAGAATCAAAGGCTTACACCTAAAAGCTCTCAACTGTCCTAGTATGTGGGATTGCAAGATGAGTCTCTAGAGATTCCCGAATACCAGACGTGCATCCAAGGAATGCCAAAGATCAACTTAACGTGCAAGGGAAGATGAAGACTTGTGGTGATTAAGGGAGACTCTAACACTACCGACTTATATACTTGAAGACATTCACCTGATGGGGACACACCATAATCACATAAGTCATAGTCGTTAGTCTTAGTCATAAACACTAGATTCATCTATTCTCATCGTGTACTGTTATAAGCCCGTCGGGATCATCTTGTAGACAAATTGTACAATCCATTGATCACCTTATGAATAAATTCTGAGAGAATCCTTCCTCTTATACACATATCTTTGTCTTTGAAATCTAAAGATGCTTACCCGATACAATTACTGAAAAAATAAAACTCTCTTTCAATCTCTAAAAGTGAGGCTGACATGGATCATGAAAGCAATCCTTCATCGCCTAATACCACCTCCAGCAAGTTGTGGCAGCACCCGCACTGCCCTCATCTCTCTCGCCACCGTGACCGTCCAAGAGGAGGAGCGAGGTCCCCATCTGGGAGCAAAAACAACACTTATTGAAAGGAGAGCTCACCTGAGGAACAAAATCCAACGCCTCCCACCATGGAAGCGTGTTAGAGAGTCCAATAGGCAAAGTCCTGAAACCACGCTGAAGTGCCTGGATGAAATGGACCCCCTCACCACCCTGAAGATCTGTTGCAAGCTCCGGCGTTGCTTCCCTCTCCCTCACTACCCCGGCCTAACAAGAGGGGAACAACAACAGAGCATCGAGGCAAAGCTTAGAGAAGCCGAACAGAGCCTTTATTGCTGAGATCCCTAGGCTGGGCGAGCTCACCGCCACCTCCGACCGCCGGAGTGTAGCGCGAAGAAGACAACATAACAGGATGCACCAGATCCAGCCCCAAGGACCTAAGTACCCTACTCCAAACTAATGGCACACGACTAAAAATAGTAAAACTACACCTAGCTACTACTTTGACGCCTCCCCTTCTCCATCTCCGGCCGGAAGAGCCATCGAAGATCGGGCCAAAAGCCCTAAAACTACACCTAGGTACTACTTCGGCCCCTAAAACTGCACCTAGGTACTACTCCGGCGCCTCTCCTTTGCCCCTAAAACTGCACCTATGTACTACTCTGGCACCTCCCCTTCGCCATCTCCGGCTGGTAGATCCGCTGAAGACAGGTTGGGTTCGCCCCACTCTCTACGGAGTAGATGCTCAAACGAGAGGATTGGAGGGGAAGACGGGCTAGAACATACCCTTATACAAACCGAAGGTCACTAAAGGGATATGCACAAAGATGAAAGGGAGGGCGAAACAAAGATAAAAGGGAGGGTGATCTCCCCTCCTGGCTCAAAAGGGAGGGCGAGCCGGTGGAGAAGGAGGGAATGGTGGCACCGGGAGTTTTTTTCGAGAGCACACCAAAGGCGTGCCTTATCTTTATAGAAGGCATAAGAAAAAATTACAAGAACCCGTAGCAACACCACGAACAACGAGTACGGGAAAACCCACACAGACCACTCCAAAAACCCCTCCCAAGCCCTACGCCTACTCTCGTGGCATGGTTGCACTCCCTCCTCTCCTGGCTATCTCCCAAAGGTTCCACTCACCCCTAATCTTCTCCAGTAGTTGTTCCGCGCTGTGTTGGGGTTGCGTGTTACCAAAAACACAGGAATTTCGGTGCTTCCACACCGTCCAGGCCACCAGAATCACGAGAGTGTCAAATTTTCTTCTTTCTGTGGCGTGGATGCTTCTCCTCGCAGCCTTCCACCATCCTTACCAGGAAGAGTTGTGGTGGGTTCCTTGTATCTGCAACCCGGCATCTTGCATGCATTTGTGCCAAACTTGTCGGGTGTAAGGACATTGCATTAGGATATGATCAACCGTATCTTCCTCCTGAAGACAGACGAAGCAAGTATGCGTGTGCTCCTCAAGACCATGTCTGAATCTCCGGTCTGATGTCCATAACCTATATCTCATAGAAAGCCAGCTAAAGATTTTGCATTTGAGTGGCGCCCATGACCTCCAAATGGGCTTGTGCATACTGAAGGTTATGTTGCCATGACACAACATCTTATAATCCGATTTTGCCGAGTATATACCAGACACATCGCCCTTCCACACAAATTTATCAGGCGCCTGCACACCACATTGGATTTTCTCAATCTCCTCCCAAAGCTTAATGCATTGAATGCAACCTTCCACTGAAAGGTTAGCCGCAGCATCTACGATCCATTTGTTACCTTCCAGAGCCTAATCAACTATTCTTGTGTTTTTCTGACGAGTAGGTACTGTTGCAAACACCTCCGGAGCAATTTGCTCCGCCGATCTGCCTCCAATCCAATGGTCTTTCCAGAACCAGATGTTTTTACCATCACCCACCTCAATGCGCGTTAAGCTCTGGAACGCATCTAGAACCTCCTTATCTCTTCTCTGAGGTAGCCCCTTCCAGGGGCGGGTGGGACCAGTGCGGTTCAGCCACTCCCACTGCAGCCTTAGTGTTAGGCCCTAAAGGCGCAGGTCCTTCACAGCAAGGCCTCTGTGACACGTAGGCTTACTGATACTCTCCTAGGAAACGAGGCACTGACCACCCAAAACCACGTCCTTTCCTGCCCAAAAAAAATGCTCTCAACCATTTTATCACTTCCTCGATGAGCCACTAGGACGCGTTCTCCACAAGAAGGTGGTGGATAGGCCACGCCAGCACCACTGTCTTGATCAGCATTAGTCTCCCAGACCTCGCAATAAGACCTCTATACCAGGCTGGAACTGACTATATGACTATCCAGCATGGTCTCGGGTGAGCTGCCGGAGCGCTAGCTGTAAGCCAAGGTACCTAATTGGGAATTGGGCCATTGCACATCCTAGCCTCTCCTCCAGCATCTCCTTCTCCTCCTCACTTCCCCGTATTAGGGCAGCTGTGGTTTTGTCGTAGTTCACTTTGAGACCTAAGGCCATGCCAAAAATTCTTAGAATTTCCTTGATCACAGTTGTCTCCAACTCTGTGGGTCTAAAGAAGAGCACAACATTGTCGGCATAAACAGATATCCTTTGCATTGGCAATATCCCTGCCATGTTCCCCTGAACTTGTTCCTCCACCACCTTGGCCGTGAGGGCCTCCATGCCTGCGACGAACAGGAGATGGGAGGTAGGGTCTCCCTGTCTCAGCCCTCGCAAATGTTGAATCCGCTCTCCAGGTACTCCGTTTACCATGACTTTTGTGTTGGCGGTATTTAGTAAAATCATGATCCATTGGAGAAACCTCTGCCCAAACCCCATCCGTCGCAGCACATCGAAAAGAAATGGCCAAGCGATCGAGTCAAAGGCTTTCAAGAGATCAAGCTTTAAAAGCACTCCTTTCTTCCTTCTAGCGTTGATCTTTCTAGCCACTTGCCTAACTAACATGAAGTTGTCATGCAGGCTACGACTTTTGATGAATGCGCTCTGATTAGGGCTCACCAACTCTCCGAGCCTCCCTCTCAGGCGATTAGCTAGCAGCTTGGAGAACAGCTTAGCAAAGCTATGGACTAAACTGATCGGTCGAAAGTCTCCAAAGAACTACGCGTCGGGCTTCTTGGGGATGAGTGTGATCAACGCCCGTCGGGCTTCTTGGGGATGAGTGTGATCAACGCCCTATTAAGCCGGGCAAAGTCCCTCCCGTCTCCAACTGCTAGTTTGTTTAAACCTGCCATAATATCCGCCTTTATCACTGGCCAATAGGGTGTCAAGCGGCACCCGCATAACGATCCGCGAAATAAAATATAGACAAAAAGAGGTCTTAGAAGTTGGTAAAATTAAAGAAGGATTAGTAAAAAAATTGTGCCGCAACCCGCCCCGCTTAACACTCTACTGGCCAAGCCCGCTGATAAAAAGCTACAATAAAGCCGTCCGGACCAGGGGCGCGATCCGGCTTCATCTCCTTTATAACCTTCCAAACTTCTTCTTCGCTGGAAAAATTATCCAACTCGCTGAGATCTGACGATTTGATCTCCAATGCGTCCAAGTTGAGACCAAAATCTCGGCATGGCGCAGTTCCGAGAAGCTCCTGGTACGCGTGTGTGAAAGCTTCACCTTACCCTCCTTCTCCATTATGAGAAGGTCCCCCATCTTAATAGCCGGCACAAAAAATTTGTGCCTTCTGTTGGTAGTGGTGTGGAATAGCTTGGAGTTCGCTCGCCATCCTGCAACCATCGAATGTGCGACCATTTCCTGGCTATAGTCCATTCGAACGAAGAAAGCCCAAGAATCGAGAACTTGAGTAGGCGGCGCAGCCACCTCTCCCCAGCGAGAGCAATCTCCGGTCCTGAGCCTGATCCAAATGGAAAATCACCAAATTGGCCATAGACAACTGTAGCTTTACGTTTCCTACACTCCTTTGGCTCCAGGACTGTAAATACTCAGCCGTATTCCGAAATAGCGCAACCAAACGATGGAACGGGTCCACTATGTTTGGCCCACAGGCCCAAGCTATCTTCACGGCTTCGGCAAAGCCTGCCAGTTTGAGCCAGAAGGCTTCGAACTTAAACCTCTTTTTTGGTCCGAAGGACGTGGTGAGAGACAGATGTAGCGACACGTGATCCGATAAGGATGATGCCAGCGCCTGCAGCAAGGAATCCTGGTATAGGAAATCCTAATATGTGGACTCCAGCGCACGATCGGTGCGAGATTGAGTCGGAGTCTCGCGATCATTAGTCCACGTAAACCTTCTCCCGTGCAGATATGGTCCTTCAATTCATGCTCTTGCATGAAACTCTTGAAGCGCGCCATCATGTTGTGGTCTAGATTGCCGTTGCTTTTCTCCGAGGCATATAGGATGAGGTTAAAATCTCCGATCACTGTGCAAGGTCCTGGGCAAAGACTTCGCTGCACTCCCAGCTCTTGCAAGAAGCGCCACGGCTTGCGGTCCGTACACCGTAGTTAGCCACCATTTTTTAATATCTCTTGTAGTGACCTTGCCTGTTATTGCATGGATATCATAGCTGACATTGTCTACCTCCACAACCGATGAGTCCCACGCTAAGAGGATACCTCGTCGGGTGACCTCCACGGGCAAAAACACATAGGGAAATGATACCGTACCCCTGGGGGATCGTGCGTTACTATCCCTCGGGTCGTTCGCGTGCGCTCCGCCTGACCCTACCGGCTTTCCTTTTTTGTTTTACGTATGCATCGCTCCAACCGCGCCGCTGCCCTCTCGTCGCTGCAGCCACGCCGCCCCACTGCCCTGCAGGTCGTGCCGCCAGTAGGTCGCGCCACCCGCCCTCTCATTGTTGCAGGCCGCTCCGCCGCGCCGCTGCCTTGCAAGTCGCACCGCCATGCCGCTGCTTGCACGTCGCTCGCCCTCTTTGTCGCTGCAGGTCACTCCGCCGCCCTGCAGGTCGAGCCGCCACGCCGTGCACCACCACCAGGGGTGCTGCCATGACGCTGCTTGCGCGCTGCCCGCCCCACGCCACCTGTGCCCGCAGCTCTCGCCGCCACATCCCCCATCGGCTCTCCGCCGATGCCGAGGACGACGGTGTCCTCGGCGAGCATGGCAACGCCCTCCTCTGCTCCTACATGAGCTCCGGCCTCGGCCTCCGGGGATATCCAAGTGAGCACGGTCGGGCGTCAGTTCGACGGTGACGAGGGTTTAACTCATCAATGCCCATTGTTATGGACTTGGATTTTGGAGAAGGAGGGAGCGCTCGAAGGATCAATCGGCTAGCAAACAAGCACACAGAGGACTCGAAGATTTACCCAGGTTCAGGCCTCGTAGAGGTCCCTACTCCTGCTTGTCTACTCGTGGAATTAACGAAGGAATCGAAGATTACAATGGTGCGCAGATGCAATCTAGCGAGGGTTGTGGAAAACTAGGGTTGCGTGTGTCCTCCTCGCTACCCCCTCCTAGCCTTTATATAGATAGGCTAGGTCTCAGGTAGCAGATCGAGTCGGTTACAGGTTAGGGTTTTCCCTTTAAACTTTCTATCTTTAGCTTCTTCTTGCTCCGCAAGCAATCAAGAGTTCGTAGGTCATTCGAGTTCTCCATTTGGGTCTGGGCAACGTCGTGGGCTTCCGCTGTATTCAGCCCGTATATACCGCGCTCGAGTACCTGTAGGGTATACCCATGTCAGTAGCCCCCGAGTGTCCAGTGGAATCGCAGATTCGACTAGGGACTTGATGAAGCCTTTCGAGTGCCTGACTAATTATTTTTCGACTGCTCTGTTCGTGTCATAGGGATTTGTTGATGTGCGTGCCTGATTTAACCGATGTATCGGTATTAGTTAACTACCTTAGGGTAAAACAATGCAATCTACTCGAACTCGAGTCCCGGGACTCGAATTCGTAAAAGTGTTGGTGTAATTCGACTCAGGATGCGGAGGTCTTACAGGAGTCGAATTCCAGTATATGGGTGTAAGCACTCGACGCGTCCGTCAAGGCATGTTCATCGTACCTGTAGGCACGGATACATTACTGGTAGTGCGCAGCAGATGCGTTACCAGGCCTTATTCAGGTCTTATCTTCACGCTACAAGCGCGACATCCGACTTTTGTCATCGCGGGGATGATTCGGGTGACCCAAGAGACGCAGTGTCTTTGTAGGGAAAAATCATGAGGCGGTGTCGCCGTAAGCTTCGAGTGTGGATGTCGTCGACACACAGTACGATGTACAAATAATCATAGGGTGCACGACTAGCGCTCCCTATGGGAGTAGCCCCCGAGTGCTTGGTTGAGTCGAAGACCCAGGCAGGGACTAAAGAACTTCTGCGACTGCTGCTGTCTTTTATTGCTTGTTTCAGTCGAGTTTATTTCCAGCGCTCCCTATGGGAGTAATCCATGTCCATAATCGAATCGCGGATTCGAGTGATTGGGTATGCTTTAAATGTCCATGTTCCTGCAGAAGAGAAAAGAAAAATCGTAGGGTGCGACCAGCGCTCCCTATGGGAGTAGCCCCCGAGTGCTTGGTGGAGTCGAAGATTCGAGCAAGGACTAATGTAGTCGAAGTCTTCTTCTTCTCAATTTTGGATGACGTCAGTGCTGATGATGTGATGACCTCAGGTGCCCGCGTGAGCGGGTTTGACGGGACGTGACGAGCTGTGGGTCCCATTTTCTGACTCTGACTTGACCGGGCGTGCGTAATCTTTGTTTTAACTGCGCCTCCTCGATTTCCGCGCGTAATGGGGGTAGTGGGGGATGGTTCGTGCTTCGGGTCCTCCACGTGTCGATCACGATGAACGCCGCGCGTCTAATAGGGTTTTTGATGGCTGTTGGATTACATCTTCCAGGGGGTTAAGTAGCAGTGCTGCGACGGTAATTTTTCCCATCTGCTCTTTTCTCTGCCTTTGCCTCCGTCGCCATCGCTGCTTCTCCTCTGCTTCCTAGATTTCATCTTTCTCGTGGCACTGGACCAGCTCCACGTATTCCCTAGTTACTTCCTCCGGTCGCATTGCCACCGCAGGATGGGGAAGAAGAAGGGAGGTCCCACGGCTGAATCAGCCGCCGCCACTATTGCTGCCAAGAAGAAGGACAGCTCCACCGCTGCGGGCACCAGCGCCACCGTCGCCAGGAAAAAGAAGGGCGCAGTCACTCGCGTCACCAATGGCGCGTGGCGCGCGTCCATTATCAAGTCTTCTGAGCTCCGTATCCTGCGCCAAGACGTAGTTCTATCTTTTGCAGTCGCTGACGCGCGTGTCCCCGGTGGTGAGGTAATACCTTCTCCTCCTGCCGGTTTTCGGGTGATGTTCCTAGCACTCATCATTAGTGGTCTCTCGCTACCCCTGCATCCTTTTTCACGGGCCTTCTTTGCTTCTATGGGCTCCAGCTGCACCAGCTGTCCCCCAACTCCATCCTCCATGTAGCTTGCTACATTAGTCTTTGCGAGTGCTGGCTCGGAATCGAGCCACACTTCGGCCTCTTCAAACGTCTCTTCAAACTGAAGTGCCAGTCAGCGTCTGGCTTTGTAGTCTATGATGTAGGCGGCTGCGGTATCCACGTCGACTCCTCCGTCACGTATTTCGATATCAATATCATGGTGTCCGTCCAAGGGTGGAGGGACAAGTGGTTCTACATCCGCGACCTGAAGGCCGACAGAGACCACTTCGGACACGCGCCCTTCGATCCTGCGACGCCGTGCAAGAGGAGGCGCTCTTAGAAGAACGTGGTGATGCCCGGCGAATCCGCAGAGACAGATGTGTTGTACGAGCGCGTTTGCAACCTCGAGAGTCACATGGGTAAAGAAAAGGGAGGTTGCACCCTCATTCACACGTGGCTGCGCCGTCGCGTCTAGCCCCTGCAGGCCAGAGTCCACCCTATGTTCTAGTGGGCTGGCGCGGACGATGTCACTCGCGTATCTGCCGATGGCATTTCCACAAGTGAAATAGATAAAAGGGTGCGATTGGTCACCTAGTACACCGTCAAGGATGTGCTCCCTAGTGAACTAGCCGTTCCTCCATTCGATGCTACTAATCCTCCTTCTCAGGTATGGTTGTGCTATGAAGTAGCTTTGTTTGTCGAATGCTTGTCGTTTTCTTGATTTGTGCTAACTTGTAATCTATATGCAGGATTGGAGGGTGTCATCCTGTATGCTCCATCTTCCTGAGGGGGTTATCCCTCGCGAAGCCTTGGAAGAGGACGAGTCGGAGTAGACCGTCCCATCTGAGGGGGAGGAGGAATCCCCCGAGTTGAGTAGTTCGGACACTCTCAAGCGTTCGCGCAGCAAGGATTCGAATGCACCGTCTCCTTTGGCTCCGGAAGGCATGGATATTGGTGTAGAGTCGCTGATACCTGTCGTTCCTATGAGCACTGTGGCACCACCTTCCCGCAAGAAGATGCGGCTGCCGAAGGAGTCGTCGTCAGAGTCGGGGGATCAAACCTTCAATTTTGACAAGTTTGATTGGTAAGTATACAAGTCTTCCCTTTTGGTTCTTCTTTTCGAGTTGCCTTCTCTTGATGTTGGTTTTGGTTTGCAGTCAGTCGGCGTCGTCATCTTCTGGCGACGTCCAATTTTTGAAGGAATCTGGAGTCGCGACCTCCAAGCCCAAGAAAGTGGTTGAGCGCGCTCCTTCTCCTCCATTGGCGGCCCACTCCAGGCATAACTCATCAAGTTCTCCACATGATGTGGAGCATCAGATGGTTGTCCGGACGGCTGCGCGTCCATCAACTTCGGAGTCATTGGAGGATCATGTATGTGTAGTATTGCTTCTTTTGATGTTGCAGTCGAATTGTTTCATCTATACCATCTGTTGATCCTTTGCTGTTTCTTTTGTCGCAACATATTGTGAAGGAAGCCGCTCGCCTGGCGGAGTAGGTGCTTGCGATGGGTCGCCAGCATGCAATGCTGGACAATCGCCATCGCGTGGTTGAAAGTGAATGTTTTTTGCTTCTTCTTCGTCATATTTGTGATATATTCGACTGGCGGTCTGCCTTTGCTTCTGTCGCAGCTGAGCATAATGCACTTCTTTGCGACACCGCTTCCCTGGAAAAGGCGCTCGCCGCGGCTGTGAAGAGTCACGATGAGGCAATCGTAGCACGTGATGAATCGTAGAAACGTGAAGAGGATATGCGCGCCTCCATCGTAGCTAGGGAGAAGTTGTTCGAAGAACAGCTTTTCTCGATTGCCAAGGCTCTCTCAGGTATTTCCTTGTCTGGATTTTCGTCGTATCCTTTCTTTTGAATTTATTATTGTTCTGACTTTTGTGCCAATGCTTGATTCTTGTGTAGATGCCAGCGGTCTAAGCTTCGACCCCCAGGCACTCCGTCGTGATGATGCCCTAGCAGGTGCCGTCTCGGTAGTCGAAGATCGTAGTGCCGCCGTTCAGGGGACGCTCACCAAGGCCAAGGGCATGCTTAGTCACCTCCGTGAAGAACTGGCGCCCAAGGCTGAGTTAATCGAGAATATGGACGATCTGGTGGAGTTCCTTGCTGGAGGTATTCTTGCAAGATTCCAGAACTCACTCCGTGCGGCTGGCTCTTTGATGTCACTCGCAATGGTTCAAGCCCATGGATTCGAGATTGATCCTGCAGCGGTCTCCAAGGCGATGTCTGTCAACGCGGATGGCCAACTGGTAGTCTTTGCTCCCTTCGCAGTTGTCTGTGGCAAGTACGGGCCACAACTGATCAATATAGTCGCAAAGTATTCTGAGGAACTGCAGTGGGCCAAGAAGGCGGTGAAGGTTGCAGCGTCAGGGGATGGCGGGAAGTCTGTGGCATCTGATACTGCCACAGACTCGATGAGGCCCCCAAAACCTAAGTCTAAGTCGAAGAAGCCAGTTTCTCCCCAGTAGCCGTGTGTGTAGTAGTTAAATAGCCTATCTCTTTTGTTTAGAACATGCCTTTGGCGAAAGTATCTGCTGATACTTTATTATGCTTTGAATGCACTCGAGTCTTTTGTCTATGCATCTCCTTAGTCTTCTTATTGTCTCTTCCTTGGCTTGTGATAGGGCACATCGAGTGGTCCTTCGAGTGAACTTCAGAATATGCCATCCGCTGATGATACTTTGGCGTAGTCGCTCTCAAGGGTAGACGAATTGTCTGTGCTCTCGCGACTCCGTGACCGCGTGAAGCAGTTGGAGCGCAAACTGCCTGTGCTCCGTGGTAACGCGGATGTGTGGAAGTCGAGGGCGGAGAAGGCCGTCGCCCGAGAGAAATATTTTCTAGGGGAGGTGACGCAGCTGGGCGACCAATTCAAGTGTTAGCTTTCTTCTTCCTTATATTTTCCTTGTAGTCACCCGCAATAGTTCATTGTCTTCATACTTTTGCCTTTGCTTGGTATAGTTGTCAATGCACGCCATCCGCAGGATGAGAAGGATAGGATTGCCATTCGTATGAATGATCTGACCCAAGAGCAGCTTCAGGCGAGTGGATACTTCTGGGTCGATCATGATCGCGCAATCGCACTTGCGACCTTGCAGGATCGTGCGTCGCGAGTGATTCACTTCCTGAAGAAGTCGCAATCTTGCTTGAATAATATTTACCAGATGATGTTCCCGCTGGACGTCGTTCCGTCGAGCCTGCTGGCCCTTCTTGCCAAATTCCAAAACTTGAGTGCGTTTCGCGAGTGTGTGCGACAACAGTTAGTGGCTGGTGCCAAGGCTGCTCTGTCGCTGGTGCGACTGCACATGCCTGACGTAGATGTGGCAGCAATTGTAGCCGGACCACCAGCGCCGCCAGTAGGTTCGACTTGGAACATGGTTCCTCACTACTAGGCGGTGGATCGCCCAGCGGAGGAAATGGTCGACTTCTTCGAGGAGCAAACCAACGTTCCTTTGTTACAATAGTAGTTTATTTTGTATCCTGCACATAGTTGCACTAGTGTTGTAAAGTTCATATATATATATATATGTTGTGTATAATTGATTGACGTTGATGTATATAAAGAGCTTGTTAGCATGTGTGTTTGGCGAGTGCGTTGCACTATGCGATTCCTTTTCGTTAGCCTGACTTGTGTTTATCTCAGCACCTTGCCAACCTGTCAGGTGCGTTGCAACTGGGTTGGTGTTTGTCAAGGGTTTTGATTAGTACGTCAGCTACTCAGGATATCGCATTAGTTCATAGAACAGATGTGTATAGGGTGGCCCAGCCCCCGAGTGGATAATTTGCAAAAGTAAAAGGAACACAGAGTTTCGGGGCACTTAGCTTTATTTATTCGTAGGATAGTACGAGGTACAATATGTGGCTAAGTAGCCTTGGCTGAGCAGCCTTATTTGTAAATGTAAAAAATAAAAGACGACTAAGGTAGAAGCGCCGCAGCTGCGCGACGTTCCAGGGGTTGGAGTACGCGACTCCTGTCTCAAAGTCTTTGAGGCGATAGGCGCCACCTGGGATTACTTCTGTAATCACGTATGGTCCCTCCCAGGGGGACTCGAGCTTGAGATGTCCTGGCTGTTTCAGTCGCAGTACCAGATCTCCTTTGACGAAGGACCTGGAGCGTAGCCTTCTGCTATGGTAGTTGCGCAGGTTCTGCTGGTAGATCGTTGATCTTTCCGCGGCGATTTCCCACGCCTTGTCAAGGAGATCGACGGAGTCTTCGAGTGCAAGAGTTGACTCATGCTCGCTGTAAGCGACCACTCGTGGTGCTTTGTATCGTACCTCTGCGGGTAGTACCGCTTCGGCCCCGTGCACCATGAAGAATGGGGTGTACCCTGTGGCACCGTTTGGAGTTGTGCGTAGGCTCCAGAGTACCGAGTGCAGCTCGTCTGGCCAGCAGCCCGCGGCCTGTTCGAGTGGCCTGAGGAGTCGCTTCTTGATGCCGCCGCAGACGAGCCCGTTGGCTTTTTCGACCTAACCGTTGGTATGTGGATGTGCCACGGAGGCATAGCTGACATTGATTCTCAGATTCTCGCAGAATTCTTGGAACTCCTTAGATGTGAAGTTCGTCCCGTTGTCCATGATGATGCTGTGTGATACTCCGAAGCGATAGACGAAGGACTCGAAGAACTTTACAACGCTGTATCCTGACTGGTTAGTCACTGGCTTGACCTCTATCCACTTGGTGAATTTGTCGACTGCAACTAGGAGATAGACGTAGCCTCCTCGTGAGGACTTTGGGAGCTTGCCGACCATGTCGAGTCCCCATTGCGCGAAGGGCCAGGCCAATGGAATTGGCCGGAGCTCCGCGCCAAGTGCGTGTGGTTTGTCCACGAATCGCTGGCAAGCATTGCGTTTTTGGACGATGTCCTTGGCGTCACGCATGGCTGTAGGCCAGTAAAATCCAGCTCGTAGAGCTTTGGCGACGAGGGCTCGACTGCCAGCGTGGTGCCCGCAAGTCCCCTCATGGATGTCGAGGAGAACATCCCTTCCATTAGTGTTGGAGACGCATCGTTGGAGTACTCCTGTAATGCTATGCTTGTACAATTCGCCGTTGATAACAGCGAATGCCTTGGATCGCCACGCAATGTGCCGCGCATCAGTCGGGTCGTCCGGTAGTCTTTTGCTGAGAAGGTACGTGATGTACGGTTGAGTCCAGGATGGCTCGATCATCATGACGCTCATCGGTCCCTCGAGTCTTGTGTCAAGCTCCAAGTCGTCGAGTGCCATTGGCTCATTGGGCGGCGCAGCCCCCGAGTCCGTTGTCGCGCTTGTTTTCTTCTCTACGGCCTTTGACTTGATGGAGCGTTCGCAGATGCGCTCGAGAAATACCCCAGGTGGTATGGGGGCGCAAGTAGAGCCAATGTTGGTGAGTGCGTCTGCCTCTTCATTGCTTTCGTGGCCTATGTGCCGTAGCTCGCAACCGTCGAAGTCCCCTTCGAGTGTGTCGTAGAGGTCGCGGTAGGCGATCATATTGTCGTTTAGTGCGTCGCACTCGTTCATTGTCTGGTTGACTACCAGCTTGGAGTGGCCGTATATTATGAGCCTTTTGGCGCCGCAGGCTTTTGTCATCCGCATCCTGTGCAGCAGGGCCTCGTATTCAGCTTCATTGTTGGAGGCGGTAAACTGCATTCGTAGAATATATTTCAGCTTCTCTCCCTGGGGCGATGTCAGTATGACGCCTGCGCCTGCTCCATCCTTTCGCTTGGATCCGTCGAAGTGCATTGTCTAGAGGTAGGTCATATCTGGCTTTTTAGGGAGCTGGTTCTCCATCCAGTGCACGAGAAAGTCAGGGAGAACTTGCGACTTGATTGCTTCGCGTTTTTCATACGTAATGTCTCGTGGAGATAGTTCGATCCCCCAAAGCGCGACTCGTCTGATGGCGTCGGGATTGTTGAGGATGTGCCCAAGCGGGGCGTCGTTGACTACCACGTTGGGTGTTCCTGGAAGTAGTGGCGCAGTCGCCGGGCTGTCATGAAGACGCCATATGCCAGCTTCTGGTAGTGCGGGTATCGTTGTTTTGTTGGCGTGAGTACCTCACTGAGGTAGTAGATTGGGCGTTGTACCCCGTAGACCTTGTTTTCCTCTGCTTGTTCCACCACGAGCACTGTGCTGACCACCTGGTTGGTGGCGGAGATGTATAGCAGCAGTGGTTCCCTTTCGCGTGGGGTCACCAGTACTGGCGAGGTGGACAGTAGGCGCTTGAGGTCTTCGAATGCTTCCTGTGCCTCGTTGGTCCACTCGAACTTGTCAGCTTTCCGGAGAAGTTGGTAGAAGGGCAATGCCTTTTCGCCCATTCGGCTGATGAATCGACTGAGCACCGCAATTCTCCCAGCCAGCTGCTGGACACCTCTTATGTTCTTTCGCTTCTCCATGGCCAGTATGGCTTTTATTTTCTTCGGTTTCGCCTCGATCCCTCTCACGGAGATGAGATACCCGAGTAGTTGCCTAGATGGTACGCCAAAGGCGCACTTGTCCGGATTGAGCTTGATCCGGTAGCGGTCGAGGTTGGCAAAGGTTTCGCGTAAATCGTCGATTAGCGAGGCCTCCTCCTTAGTCTTGATGACGATGTCATCAACATAGACTTGTATGTTGCGACCAAGTTGGCTTTTGAGGCAGGCCTGCATGCACCGCTGATAGGTGGCTCCTACTTTTTGAGCCCGAAGGGCATTGTGTTGTAACAGAACACCAAAAGGCGTTGTAAACACCGTCTATCTTGATATTCCTCCTTCATTCGAATCTGATTGTAGCCTGAGTAGGCGTCGAGGAAGCATAGTCTTTCACATCCTGCGGTTGAGTCGATGATTTGGTCGATTCATTGTAGCGGGAAGTGATCCTTTGGGTAGTGCTTATTCAAGGAGGTGAAGTCCACGCACATCCGCAGGATATCCGTGTCCTTTTTGGGCACCAACACTGTATTAGCGAGCCAAGTGCTTTCCTTGATTTTGCGTATGAAGTTTGCGTGGAGGAATCTATTGATCTCCATCCCGACCGCATGTGCTTATGGTTCAGACAGTTGCCGAATTGTTTGTTTGACTAGCCTTGCATCTGGGTTGACATTGAGTGCGTGCTCGGCGAATGCCCTGGGAACTCCTGGCATGTCTGCAGGACACCAGGCAAAGATTTCCCAGTGCTCACGGAGGAATTCGACGAGGGCGAGTTCCTATGCGGAACTCAAATTGTTGGCGATGAGAGCCATCTTGTTTGGGTATGTTGGGTGGACCTGGATTTTCTTTGTGTGCATCGATGAGTCGAAGGATAGGTCGGGTGACCTTGGTCTGCTTAGGGGAGGCAGACTGTTGTCTGTCGACTCCTTCAGTCTTGCGAGTTCCTCCTACATGCTGAAGGACTGGGAGATTCTGTTGAATTCCCGATCGCAGCTGTCGGACCTCTCGAAGCCCCCGTTGACAGTGATGACGCCGTTTGGACCTGGCATTTTCATCTGCAGATAGGTGTAGTGTGGTACAGCCATGAACCTAGCGAACGCGGCATGTCCGAGGATGCAGTGGTACTGTGAAGGCCAGTCAACAACTTCAAAGTCGATACGCTCGCGCCGAAAGTTTTTCGGCGTGCCGAAGATGACGTCGAGGTTAACTTTGCCCAAGGGAAATATGCCCTTGCCTGGGACGATGTCGTGGAATGTCGTGTCTGAGGCTTCCAGGCATGTCAGAGGGATCCTCATTGCCCGCAAGGTGCTTGCAAACATGAGGTTGATGCCGCTTCCGCCGTCCATGAATACGCGCCTCATGTCGAAGCCTCCGATTTGCGCCTTGAGTACAAGGGGGCAATGGCCTGGACGAGGGACTTGGGGCGGATGGTCGTGCTTGTCAAAGGTGATGCAGGAGTCGCTTCCACTGAGGTACTCAGTGGTGGATGGTGGTGAGTTTATCGCCAGATTCACTTAGCGAGTGTTGGCCTTTTGCACTCGATTAGAAGGGCGGCCTTTTTGGATTATCATGTACCCATGGCCCATGGGTATGGCTCGCCACCTTGATTGTGAGCCGGTGCGGCAGCAGGTGGTGGTGGTCCAGGTGGTGGTGGAGGGGCTCCATGTGCCACGGCGCCTGGTGCGGCTCCATAGCCTCTGTTGACCGCATCGCGATTCATCCGAGCTAGGCCCTCATGGAGTTTGAGGAACTCACGGCAGTCCTTGAGGAGGTGGCTGGAATTCCTTTTACCATCGTGCTTGTCGATGTAGAAGTGCACGGTGAACGGTCCAGACAGTTTGTCCTCGATAGTTTCTGCGGGTGCCTCTTCGCGAGTGCGATGCTGCCACACTTGCGTTGTTTTCCCGGAGTCGCGATATCCACGGCTGCGGTAGCCGCTGTTGCGGCCGTCATCATGTTTGTCGGTGTAGCCGGCTACGACCATGTTGACGTCGTCGCGGTCGTTGTAGACGTGCATTCGCCGCTTGCCTCGGTGGTCGCGTCTACGCCCGAGGTCTTCATCGTCGTCGGAGTAGGTGCGGTTTCGCACCGAATCTTCTCCATCAGCCCACTGATTCGCGATCTCCATCAGATGGTCGATTGTTTTGGGCTTTGAGCGACCCAACGCCTCTCTGAGCTCCATGCGGCGAACACCGCCATTGAATGCGTCGATTGTGCTATCCTCCGAGATGTTTTCTGTGGAGTTCTTGATGATAGACCACCTTTGGATGTATGAGCATAGCGATTCGCCTGACCTTTGCTGGCAGTTTCTCAGTTCTTCGATTACTATGGGTCTCTTGTAAGTGCCCTTGAAGTTGCGTACGAAGCTATAGGCCAGTTCTTCCCAGCTACGAATGGATCCGCGGGAGGTTGTTGAGCCATGCACGAGTGGCACCCTGCAGCTGCAGCTGCAAGCATTGCATGGCCGTGC
The DNA here is from genome assembly GCA_910589775.1 of Avena eriantha. NCBI lineage: Eukaryota > Viridiplantae > Streptophyta > Magnoliopsida > Poales > Poaceae > Avena > Avena eriantha. Next base: position 106,894,019 of record OU342745.1, read on the forward strand.
TTCGACTCCCACCATGAAGCCTGACGGAGGAGATGTGGTCCTCCCACCAGATTTTCGGGTCTTGCAGGCCGTCGAATTTTGGGTTCTCCGACGGGAGCTTGAATCCCTTGGGCATTCGCTTCTGCCTGATGGCTCTACTGAAGCATCTGGCGCCGCAGAGCTCCACGTCTTCATCTTCTGAGTCAGTCGAGCGGGCACTTCGTGCCCTTGACTTGTCGATCTTGCGCTGCGTGATGTCATCGCGCGCATCGTAGTCGTGGTCGTGTCGTCGTGAGCAGCGACGTCGAGACATATCGTGACTGTCATCGCTAGATGAGGGCGAGGAATAGCGTTTTGCCAGAGCTTTGCCTTTCTTCGGCTCCGGTGTCAGCTCTTTGTCGAGAGCGGCTTCGACTAGGCCCAAGCCCGCGATCGTAGATCGGTGCATGGCGGCTCGGGGATCTCCAGCCAGTGGCTCGTTGCTGAGAAGGTACATGGTGGCCGCAGTCACTGTAGCTTGCGGCGTCTTTGGGACCACATTTCCCTGTGCGTCGACTGTCATAGAGCTGAAGTCGGGGACTTTCACAGCTTCTATGCACTCCTGCTCAGTAAGATGGGCCATTCGAGATCGCCGCTTGTTTGCCACGTACTCGCTGCCCTTTGAGGAAGATCCTCCGTGGTAGGAGAGCCTAGCCCTTCGAAGGCTCGACTCGTCCGCCGCCTTCTTGCGCGCTTTGACTTGCGCGATCGTGTGTAGCTGGCGTATGTATTCCTCCTTTAGTAGCCAATGGTAGCCCATCAGCAATTCTTGCGGCGTGCCTGGAGGCAGAGGGTTGCCTCGCAGGGCTTCTCGGCAACGGGCCCATTCGAGATCGTTGAGCCTGATCACGATTCGTTCGCCCGTGTGTTCGTTCACCATGGTCGGAGGTTCGACTGCTCCTCCGTTGTTGACGGGTGCGCCATTGCCGCCGTTGGTGGGGTCACCATTGGGTGGTCCTCCATTAGGTGTGCTGCCGTTGGGCGGATCTGGCCCGGTACCGATGTTTTCGCGATTGGCGCTAGTTGTGCCAGCGTTGATGATGGCGCACATGAAGTGGTTGCGGAAGCTGCTGCTCCCACAATTTTCAGATCCGGAGCCGTAGCTAGATCGCCCAGATCAGATTCGTGACTTTTGTCGCTGTCCGTATTCTCGACTGTTGTCGAGGCATTGAGCTCACTGAGGGTGCCGATCGACGGAGGGAACCACGATGCTGGAGCAATCGATGGTGTTGTCGGCTGGTCAGGCATGCGAAGCGTGCCCATCTGACCAACTTGGAAGCGGAAGCTCCCGATCGCCAGGCTAATCCCATCGCCCACGGACTCGAAAGCCGGGCGAGTGACTGGCGTATGGACGGTGAAGTCGAACGCGCCGAAGAGCTGGCGAATCTCCGTTGTTGCGGAGTTGTAGATCGCAGTTGATGGGGCCGAAGAAACCGCAACATCAGCACTTCCAATCCCCACGGACGACGCCAATTGACGAGGGTTTAACTCATCAATGCCCATTGTTATAGACTTGGGTTTTGGAGAAGGAGGGAGCACTGGAAGCATCAATCGGCTAGCAAACAAGCACACAGGGGACTCGAAGATTTATCCAGGTTCAGGCCTCGTAGAGGTCCCTACTCCTGCTTGTCTGCTCGTGGAATTAATGAAGGAATCGAAGACTAGGGTTGCAATCTGGCGAGGGTTGTGGAAAACTAGGGTTGCGTGTGTCCTCCTCGTCGCCCCTCCTAGCCTTTATATAGATAGGCTAGGTCTCAGGTAGCAGGTCGAGTCGGTTAGAGGTTAGGGTTTTTTCCTTTAAACTTTCTATCTTTAGCTTCTTCTTGCTCCGCAAGCAATCAAGAGTCCGTAGGTTATTCGAGTTCTCCATTTGGGCCTGGGCAACGCCGTGGGCTTCCGCCGTATTCAGCCCGTATATACATGGCTCGATTACTTGTAGGGTATACCCATGTCAAACGGTGTTGATGATGACGGTCGTGTCCCCACGGGTTAGCTACATGTGGCCGCCGGGAGTGCTACCCAAGAACACCAACGCTACTACGTACAATGTCAAGATATGCTACATGCAGTCGACATGTTGCTACATGTGGGTGGTGGCGATGCTACAAGCGGCATCGAGTTTTGCTACCAGCGGTGTGTGACAGTGCTACAAGTGGGTGTTGGGTTTGCTACCCGGTGAAAGTCTCCAACGATATCTCCAACGAAGCCTTTTTTGCTACAGATGCTGAACTTTTTTGCTACATCGCTTTCCTAGTTTTGCTAGAATAGCGCAAAGGTTCTGCTACAATGTCCCTGGCGAGGTCCGGTTTTTGCTACATTTGCTGAACTTTTTTGCAACAACTATATCGTGGTTCTGCTACAACATGTTAAAATTTCTGCTACAATATCTCCGGCGAGGATTTCCCGACGAAAGTCGTCAGCGAAGTCAGTTTTTACTAAATTAGAACAATTTTTTTCTACAAATGTCCGGCGAGGTCCGTGTCAAAACTCAAAGTCGGTTTTTACTACATTAGAACAATTTTTTTCTACAAATGTCCGGCGAGGTCTGTGTCAAAACTCGTCTCGTGGACGAACCGTCAAACACGGGACAATTTGTAGAAAAATGGGAGTTGTGTCGCAAAATATTTTTAGGAACACGTGTCAACGTGTCCATCCGAGGGGATCGGAAACTTTTATCCGGGTAGTGCCCAAACACATAACCCGTCAAAAGACGGCCCCGAGCATTGTGCATTACTAAGAAATCATCTATTAAACATCGATTAAGCATCGATTAAACATAGATAATATTTTCACTGATGCATACAACCATCAACCATCGACTGATGCTTCTTCAGCTAAGTTGCGCACACTGATATACATAGAGTATTTAGCTTCATATATAACGTAGCCCTACTTCATAGTTTACTGTACATACAAGATCAAGATCATAAGGGAGCATTATTTAATTTAACTCAGCTAAACGCTCCTATACATAATAATTACATAGCAACGCATCTAAGCAAAGTAACTCCACTAGCATGAATGCATGCAAAAACCAAAGACTCTGCAAACTTGCAACGTGTCGACCGCTCAATCAGACTTGTCCCTGCCTTCCATCTTCGCCGCCTCTCCTCCCTTGACGGGGATGAGCTCCTCTTCACCGGCGACGATCCCCTTGGTGTGCTGTACTAACCCGTACACGGTCGCGCCCACCGCCTCCAGGACGTCGCCCACTAGCGTGGTGTCTTCTTCGGTACCTTCGGCCTGCATGCGTCACGATTCACAACTAAGCATATCAACTATGGATACATCACACATAAGCAGAACACCATAGTGACGGACACATAAAGCAGGCCACGCCGCCGCACGTACCTTCGCCTTCGCCGTCTCCGTCGTGTCGCCGGTGCCGGTTGTGGCCCCTGCCACGTTCTTGCTGCTCTCGGCGGCTCTGTCCTTTGCCTCCCCTGCCTTCTGCACGGCCTGCGACACAACGTCCTTAGACTTCTCCACCGTGCCGCCGGCTGCGTCCATCACCGAGTCCTTGAGGTACGCAGCGGTCTCACTGGCCTTCTGCGCCATTGCTCCGGCCGAGTCCTTCACCTGACCAGCCAGGCCTCCCGCCGTCCTATTCCCCATGTCTCCAGTTGTATCCTGGGCCCTGTCCTTGGTTTGTCCAGTCATGTCGCGGGTCTTCTCCGCCGTGCCTCCTGCTGCGTCCTTCACCGAGTCCTTGACATACCCAAGCGAGTCACCGGCCTTCTGCGCCATGGCTCCAGTTGTGTCCTTGGCCCTGTCCATGGTTTGCGCGGCCATGCCGCGAGTCTTGTCGGTCATCTCTGCAGCCGATCCCTTCACCGTGTCCTTTGTCCGCCCGCTCGTGTCAGACCCTGGCTCCTCCGCCTTGTCAGCGACGCGGGCCGCGGCCTCCTTCGCCTTCTCTTCGGCCTCGGCAGCCGCGGCCTTCCCCTGCTCTGCCTTCTCCTTGGCATACCCCGCCACCTTCTGCGTCGTGTCCGCGGTCACCTCCTTCGCCTTCTGCGCCACCTGCGCGCCGGTGGAGAGCGTCACGTCCTTGGCCTTCACCGCGGCCTGCTGCGTGTACCCGACCGTCGTCTTCCCCGCCGCCAGCGCGGCCTCCTTCGCCTTCTCCGCCGCCGTCTTGGCGTACTCGGCGGCCGTCTCGCCGGTGGAGAGCGTCACGTCCTTGCCTTTCACCGCCGCCTGCTGCGTGTACCCGGCCGTCGTCTTGCCGGCCGCCAGCGCCGCCTCTTTCGCCTTCTCGGCCGCCGTCTTGGCGTACTCCGCTGCCGTCCCGCCTGTGCTCGCGGTGACGTCCTTCGCCTTCACGGCGGCCGTCTTGGCGTACTCTGCCGTCATCTCCCCCGCGGTGAGCGTGACCTCCTTCGCCTTCGCGGCGGCCTGCTTCGCGTACTCGGCCGCGGTACCCGTGGCCTCCTTTGTCTTCTCCGCGCCGTGAGCAGCTGCGTCCTTTGCTTCGGCGCCCTTGGCAGCAGCCTGGTCTCCCGCGGAGCCGAGCGTCTGCGTGGCCGTGTTCTTCACGCCGCCCTCTTTGCCCATGTCGTGACTTCCCGCGTCGGCGCGGGTGGCCTCCGCCGAGTTCTTCTGCTCCTCGCCGCGGTGGCTCCCGATCTCCTCGTGGCCCGTGCCATGCGCACGCCCACGGCCCTCCTGCTTCTCGGTACCGCGAGATGACGCCATCGTGGCGCCTTGCTCCTCGTGTTTGGAGGGATGGTCCTTGCTCTCCTGACAGGAGACCACCGTGACGCCGGGCGCTTGGGTCACGGCCACGTTCCCCCTGCTGCCGTGCCCCGCAGGCGCGGCGCCCCCCGCCTGCAGGTTCTTGTTGGCCTCGTTGTACCGCTCCTGGGCGGCGCGGATTGCGTCCGCGGAGTTCTGCTGCGCCTCGGCTCGGTACTTGGCAATCTCCTTCAGGCCAAGGCCGTGGCCTTCCTCTTGCTTCGACGACGTGGTGTCCTTCCGGTTCTGCTGCTGCGACGCCATTGTGCTTGGAAAGCTGGAGTAGCTGGAGTGAGTTTGCTGTGGTGCTGGGAGTACGAGTGGCTTCGCGTGGTGCGTCTTCTTGACTGATCGGCCATGGCGACGTAGTACGCTTAAAATGGTGCCGCTTAAGCGGCTTGTCTTTGGATCGGTCGAGGTTGACGCGGCATCAGGAGTCTGACGCTGCGACGCGTGTAGACGTGAGCTGACACGTGGGAAGCTGAGGATAGAGTCACTGGGAGCAGTGGGGTTTCATCGGACAAGAAGGAACTGGGCGGCGAGAGGACACGAGGGCACCTCACCTCGAGTCGTGTCATCTGCAGGCCTGGGTTGGGATGCCGGCTGCCCCGAGAGGAGAAGCTCTCCAAAAAAGAGAAGCCGGCCAAACCGACGCTATTTTTTTTAAATAATATATTTTCAAATCAATTTCTAAAATAATACATAAAATTTGGAATTTCCGAATCTAGCATGGTTACGGCACACGGTGTGCTGATAGAAACTAGTCGGCACACGGTGTGCCGACAGGCGCCGATTAGTAGCTAGCTCCGCGTGCATGTGGTGTTATTGCCGGGTACTTATCGGCACATGGAGTGCCATTATTGTCGGCGGAGAGCCCAGACGCCGTTCGACGACGAGGTAACGGCCCGCCGCTACGCAGGCCGTCGGCGTAGCTGAACATGTGCCCGCTCTGAGGCGCCCAGCCGCGGAGCTACGCCGACGGCATCCCCCTCGGCGTAGCATGCCACGCGTACAGGACGTAGAGCTCTCAGGCCTGGACCTACGCCGACGGCCTAGCCCTCGGCGTAGCCCTGACCATTTGGTCACACGCAGGGAGCTACGCCAATGGCCTGGTCCTTGGCGTAGGGCCAGCCCAGTATTTTTTTTTGTTTTTTCTGTTTAATTTCACAGAAATGACCGCAATAATTATCAATAATTAACAGCAATTAACTCATCTAAACATTTATACATCATTCAAACATATCAGTCATATCATTCATACATCATTTAATCATCATCATATCCTTGATGTATACAAGCCGACATCCATACTACTCTGGAGGAGACGGGTACTGTGGAGGAGACGGGGTGAACCCCTGATCTCCCTTGGTGCGAATAGGCGACAGCCGACGAGGTCGCCGTGCAGTAGAAGCAGCAGAAGAACCACCGGGCGAGGGAGTTGTCGGCGAAGCACCACCAGTAGAACGACCAGGCGAAGGAACATCGAGGTGGGCGGGTGTGATCATTCGACGGCTACCCGGCGAGGCATGACCAAAGTGTTCGTTCTCGGAATGTCCCGCCCCCTACATGTTCCCTACATGTTAGCAATTTGCGAGGCAAAGTAAAGCGGTATCCGGTGGTTTGGCAAAGAACTTACCAATGATTGATCCGTAGTATGTCCGACGGAAACTTTCCCTCGATAACAGGAATGGTGCCGGCCCTGGCATGGGAGGTATGGGCCCTAAATTAACACTCTGCCCCGCTTGCATAGCCACAATCACCGCCTACAAGATAGTTTAGATGTTAGGCCCTAAAACACCAAACTAGGGACAGTGGGACTTGTATATTTTGCAAAAGTAAAGGTTGAAACTTACATTTACGTACTTCGTGTAGACCATACTCGCCGCCTGATGCTGCTGAAAGGCCACCTCATATTCGTCATGAGCGGCATCGTAGGCTACCTCAAACTCAGGCTACAAATTCAAATACAATGAGTCTCGTCAACACTTAACCATGCATGAACAAAAGTCGTAAAGATGGGGAAAATAAGAAAACCTACATCATCTCTGGAGGTGGATCGACGAGGCTACCCATGAGGCGGGATAGGTGGGCCGTCGGCGGGGTGGGTAGCCTTGAGACGCGTGAAGCTCATGGTGAGGGTAGGCTTGACCTTTTTATTAAGAATCTTGAGACGTCCATGCTCCAATCCGTGCGACGCCAAGAGCAACGACTCCTCATCGATCTCCGCATTAATGGGGTCATCCATATGCGGGTGACGAGCCTTCACCATCGTGTTGTAGTTCTGCAAGTCTTCCTGGGCATTGCCGAAGAACTCGGGGAGCGAGGGTTGAGGCTTCGAGAGATCAGGCTTCTTGAGCCGCATCTTCTCATAAACGGCGACGTCATGAATCACCTCCCCGGGTAGTGCCTCGGCCACCTGCGTCGCAAAAAGAAATGTTATGCGTATCAAGTAGGAAGATGACGGGAAATAAATGCAGGGCGTTCCCTGTGTATACATACCATCTTCCCCTTGAAGCGGTCAAAGTTGCGGTTTCCCGCGTAGTGTGTTCCACCATCGCCTCAGTTATCCGCGTTCCGCCTCGACAAGGCTAAAAACTCCTCGTCTGCTCTGAGCCACCTCGTCCTAACCAGCTCCTCCCATGCGTCTCGATGCGGCTCAGCCCAATCGGGGACAACCTGAAAATACAATACTCAACTCCATATAATGCAATGGTAACTTAGTAGCAATGTAGAATCTCATGACATTTTACTCACCGACATGTACTCTTCTGGAGTCATCGAGTAGTCGGGATTAGGATTTTTACCGACAATATCCTCCTTCTTGACCCTCACGCCCCTTTCAGCCCAGAAGGGACTAGCGGTCGTGACCTTTTGGTTGTACCACACATGCGGTGTCAACTTCACACAAGCCCCAAGCAAAGTCATGTTCGCCTTCTCCTGTTGCTCCTCATCCACACGATAAAAACACTTCAATCATGCATAAAAACAATTGTGAGTCATGAGTTAGCACGGTGTTTTTATCACTTATGAACGAAATTACATGTTTAAAAACACGAGAAATATGTCTTACCCAAAACTTGGTGATCACATCATCAGCAGCTATTGGAAAGCCCGGGATAATAGTAGCCTGGTAGTCCGCCCAAGTAGTGGCTAGCCTCCTGACACCCTCAGGGGAAGTGTACCAGTCCAGCCAGAACTTTCTAATCAGAGCTCCAATCATGCTATTAGGAAGGCGGGCCGTGCTCCCGACAGAAAATATCCAATTGCTGCACAATAATCAAACATTAGTACACATGCCAAATTATTTATCACCAATAAGAAATTACATGTTTAACATTCTAAATTAGTACACTTACTCATTGCCATCTGGAATAATAAAGGCTTTCGCCTCCTGGGTCCTAGGCTCAAACCTCTCGTCAGGGACTTTCGATTCCCCATGATTCCACAATTTCTTCCACGGCCCCTGCACCACCAACTCGCGTGTAGGGTCCGCCTCCTCCCTAGACTCCACCTCCGCCTCCTCTCTAGAATCCGCCTCCGCCTCCTCTCTAGACGGCCCCTCCCCCTCCTCCGTAAGAAACAACTCAGGAGGCATGTCGCCAGAAGCGGAGGGTGGTGGGTCAAAGTCCACGCCTCCTCCCCCGCCACCTCGTCCTCCTCGACATCGACCTCGGCCTCGTCCTCCTCCAGCACCGCCAAGATTGGGGAAACGCGGATTGGGAGTTGTTGTCTCCCACTCCGTGTAGCATTTTTCTTGCGTTGTTGTAGCGCCTTAAGCACAGACGACGATCTAGCCTTGCCACTTCTCATATTGTTCAATCACCTGCATTGAGTAAGAGAAAATAATTTAGCACAAATACATCATAAAATATAGACACTAATCGTAAAATGCATTGAAAAATAATAGAATGCATTGAGAAATAATAAAATGCATTAAGAAAACAAGCAAACACAAAGACATAATAGAATGCATTGAAAAATAAATACTCACTATCATTCTCATTCTCATTCTCGTTCTCATTATCATTCTCATTCTCACTATCACTATCTCTTGAGTAGAAAGCTGGAGCCTCATCAAAGGGTGGAGGCTCATCATCGTTGTCATTCTCCGCATGGAACTTCTCGAGCATATGTATGTCATGTAGATCCACCACTGACTCACCCCGAGTATCTGCATTGTTCTCGAGGTCCTCAAGATCAACAGGTTCTAACTCAAAGTGCCCAAAGTTCTCTTGCTCTTGATAGAAAATTCCCTCGTATGTTATAGGGTCAATGTTGTTGTAATCGTCCTCGTAGGGAATCGGTAGGTTACCATGTGGCGATACCTGGAACACGACTTCCCAGCCCTTGAGTTCCGCTTTCTGGCATGGGTAGGGCAAATAATAAACTTGGTTGGCTTGGTGAGCCACAACAAAGACGTTGACTCCACTATAGGTGGTTGAAGGCCTAACTTCAACTAACCCAATAGAAGGGGTACTTCTCAGTCCACCCATTGGGTCAAACCAGTGGCACTTGAACACAACAAGATTGAGTTGTACGTTCGTACGATTGAAGGTCAGCTCGTATACATTCTCTAACCTTCCATAGTAATCAAGGGTATCGGCTCCTCTAGTGAAGACCTCTGTATTTACCTTTTTGCATTCGGTCGGCCCTTCTGGTGCATCTCTGTATGGAAGCGAAACCCATTCACATCATACTTCTCATAATTCATGACGTCACGGTTAAAACCCTGGGATAGGCTAAAGGTGGGGACTAATACACACTAGGGGAATCCAGGGAGGGATAGTGAAGTGATTCTGCACACAGTTGTTTGTATTGCTTTGCTTCCAAGATTACAAGTGCTCCTAGAGCTGTATTGGCGAGAGGAGGAAGAAGGAGCTCTCTTACTCTCACCCACAGATAACACCTAAAACCCTAGCCAAATCAAAATAGCGGAACCCCTTCTACTGAAACCCTAGCCCCCCTTTTATAGAGGGAACTCGATCTCTGCCTAGGGCATACGTGGAGGCATATTCCTAAGAATATGCCTCCTCCCAAAGTAGTAAGCCGACCGGGGTGCTTTTCCCCCGCGTCACACATGCTTTGGCTACGTGAGCCTCTACGGCGCCCGCGTCAGCCGACACAGGCGTCGTCACCCTTGTCGGCCACGCCTCGGTGGTCCTCCCCTTGTCTGCCTCGCTCATGCAGTGCGTACCGGGGCTTCTTTTGACCAGCGAGATTCCTTCCTTCTCCTAGAAGCTAAGCGCGACCCGGATCATAGTTGATCTGGCCACACCTGTTCCTGCATACAAGTAAAATAGGCACTTCCGACTTATAGCTTAAGTCGGTTGAGACTTAGTTAGGCGAATGCCCCCTGGTCCGGGTTACCCCGTGATTCGGCATGCCTTGAGGTGACCCGGCCAGCATCCACTTTGGCCTTGCCGGACCTCAGCTAACTCGGCTTTTATACCCCGGCGTGACCCTACCCGGGGGTATCCCCCCAACATTAGTCCACGAAGCTGGTGCGGTCTTAGCTGCCTTGGCTGCTAAGGCCACATCAGTTTCAATTCTGAGCTCTGGTCATTATTGCCGAGTTACCTTTTTACCTCGGATTATATGGATTTATGTTCCCTTCGCACATTCCAAGTTTTCACTTGCCGGCCGGGATACCACCTTAATCCGGACCTCATGGTTTTACTTTCCCTCTACACATTCCAAGTTTTCACTTGCTGGCCGGGTTACCACGGTTCCATCCAGGTCTTATTTCCTTCTCTCGTACGCCAACCCATGTGGAGGGTAATCATTGTGTTTTCTTATTTTAAGGGCCAGCACAGTAACCGCCGCAGTAATTGTCAGTTATCACTGTGCGCGGGTCATGTCACGCCTGCCTCCTCGTTTACCGCATCACAGCATCACGTCATGGGATCATCTCTGCTCTGTGGCCCTCCGTGTGGCTCCTCACTGATTGGCCGAGGCAGGTGATACACGGCCACTGCGTGTGGCAGATCTGCAGGATGCGATCCCACTCACCCCTTGAGGGAGTGGTTAAATAGCGGAGGGGCGCACCCCTTAGGATTTTTCCCCTTCCACGCCCCTCTGCCCATTGCTCTTCTCCTTCGTCTTCCTCACGACCGCGCTGCCGCTAGTGCTCCCAAATAGTAGCATCGTCGCCGCACTTTTCCCTCACACCTCTGCATCGTAGCCACCGCTACGCAACTCCCTCGCCACGGGTCCTCGCCAATCCAGGCCTCTGCCCCCCGCCGCCGCTAGCGCCAGCGAGGGCAGCGAAGACTAGATGACTGAGGAGGAGCTCATCGTCGCTGAGCAGGAGATGGAGGAGGACTCTGTGGCGGCGGACCGTGGTGCGTGGGCCGGGTCTTGGGTCTGCCAAGACGACCTCGATTGGCTCTACCGGACCAGACGCATCCCCGCAGGTGTCGCCGCTCGTCTTGCCTCCTCCGAACTAGCCCCCTCACCCAATCCGGGTGAGTTCGTCATGTTCTTGTCCCACTTCCAACGGCGGTTCGGTTTGCCGGTGAGCGACTTTTTCCGGGATTGGCTTAGTACCTACCAACTCCAGCCGCACCATCTTCCCGCCAATGCTATTACCTCTCTCTCTGCTTTTGCTTCTACGATCGAAGGCTATGCCGGACTCTGGCCCACGAAGGAGCTATGGATCCGGTTTTTCGGCCTTCGTCATAACGTCATCCCCAACACCCAACTTGATCCGGAGGACAAGCAGCTCACTCAATTCGGAGCTGTGTCCATCTCACCCCGGAGGCTTTCTGTTTTCCCCCGGGTCATCGGGCTGGACTCCTGCAAAGGATGGGCCCGGACTTTTTTCTATGTCCGGAATACGGGCACCGAAGATTTGATTTGGATGCTTCCCTACACTCCGGGTCCACCTAACCCAGAATTGTGGGACGTCGTGCCCAAGAAGCCCACGGCCTTGGCCAACCAGGCCAACAAGAGGTTCGCGGAGCTGAAGGAGCTCGGATTGTGCAACGAGGATGCTATGATCACGTTCGTGCGCAACCGAATCTCTCCCCTCCAGAAGCGCACCCACAAGGTGTGTCACATGAGCTTCGGCCGCGACCCCAACCGGACCTCATCCTTCGAGCTGAGCAACACGGAGATATATCGCCGGGTTAAGGCTCTCTTCACCACCCACAAGGACTTCTCCTCTGAGTGGACTTGGGGAATTTAGCATTATTGCCGCGATAGGCTTCCTCCCGCGGTAAGCTTCATGTTGCAAACTTACCCCAGACTAATTACATGTCGGTTATTGTTGCACTTTTGACTCTTTTGTTCATTCTTTTCCTCAGCAATTTCTTCAGCAGACCCTTGAGGACGGTACCGATCCGACCCTTAAGTGGGCTCCGGACCGGGAGACTCCGGATGAGGAAGAGCCGGACCAGGAGATGTTCCTCCCGATGACCGACGCCACAAAGCGACCCACTGGTAAATTCTCTTCTATTAGAGATTGGCCCGATGATGAAGATGACTCGGATGTCGAGGTGATTGAACCTGTTGAGGCTATCCCTCTTTCTTTTGCTTTTCCGGCATCAGCTAATCCCGGTGGGCACATCTACGAGGACCCTCCCCTTGCTACGGGCGAACCTGTTCCGGTAGCACCGAAGAAGAAGCGCGGGGCTGCTCCAAGTTCCTCCTCCGGACCTTCTCAGCCCGTTAAAAGGCGAAAGAAGTCCGGGGACAAGACTGCCTCCAAGCCAGCAGGCAAGGCCCCAGCACGAAGGGCTCGGAAACCCAAGGAGGCCCAAACTTCGGATGCGTAAGTCATTTTCCCTTTGCAACTTGTTCTTCATTGCATTGTTGTAATTTCTATTCTGACTTTATTTGATTTTGCAGGGCTCTGGTGGAGGTCCCTCAAAGTGGATCTAGCATCTCTTCACCGCTCCGACCTAGCCCTTCTCCCCCTCGTGACGACGAGTCACGTCCGCTGAGCCCTATTCCAGAGGGTTCTGCGGCTGCTCCGGGTTCTGCTCCACCTCGTTAAGAGGAGGGTAACCTTAGAGCGGGGAAGACCGGTCCGGCCGAGGCGACGACATCCACAACTTCGGCTTCGCCGCAACCAGCAACCACTAAAACTACATCTGCACCAGCACCAGCTCCAGTACCAGCGACCAAACCAGCACCAATACCAACTCCGGCATCAGCACCAACTCCGGCTGCAAAAACATCAGCAGCGGCACCAAGTCCCACAACCAGAGCACCTGCGCCGAGCTCCTCTGCCTCGTCCGAGTCTTCTCAACCTCGGCGAGGAACTTCTCCGGCAGCTCCTAAGGGGAAATCCGCTGCGACGACTTCCTCTTCCCAGCAAGCCAAGGGCAAAAAGGCTCCGGACGCTACCAAGTCATCATTCGTCAAGGCTGGGCAGCGTACCCTCACATCAATGCTTCCCAAGAAAGCTCTAGTACTGAAGGATGCCCCTGCTGAGCTAACTGATGCACAGTAGATGGTTCTGCACACCAGCCCAACCCTTGCCTTGGTTGAGAGGAAAGAAGCGCACGCGAAGGGCTTGGTGGCGCCCCATATGCCCACCGGTGAGAGGTACCCTCCAAGCTTGATTGAGTTTGTCATGAATTGGAACAAGGCGGAGTTCGTCAACAACGACGATCTCCTGGAAAAGTTCGGCCCCGCTGAATTTTCCTCCCAAATGAACACAGCCCCGCTAAGGCGATCAACCTCACGGGGCGGATGATGGAGGTACGCCGCTTCCCCTTTACATGCTGTAGATAATAACCATTAGTCCCCGAGCCTCCGGGGGAGTAACTTGTTACTCGGCCGGATGCTCTTTAGAAAACTAACGTAGCTCCATGAGAACTTTGAATATGCACACACCTAGAGCCGGGTTAAGTTCCACTTGGCCCGGATTTAGTATAGTTCGAATATGCACACACCTAGAGCCGGGTTAAGTTCCACTTGGCCCGGATTTCGTAGACTTCGAATATGCACACACCTAGAGCCGGGTTAAGTTCCACTTGGCCCGGATTTCGTACACTTCGAATATGCACACACCTAGAGCCAGGTTAAGTTCCACTTGGCCCGGATTTTGTACACTTCGAATATGCACACACCTAGAGCCGGGTTAAGTTCCACTTGGCCCGGATTTTTGTACACTTCAAATATGCACACACCTAGAGCCGGGTTAAGTTCCACTTGGCCTGGATTTTTGTACACTTCAAATATGCACCAAGCTAATTTATGTTTCTGTACTTCTTTCAGGTGACCACCAATCGCCGGAGTGCTGAATTCCAACGTCTGCTGGATACCCACAAGTTGCTACGCGCCAAGCAAGCTGCACTTATTGCGGAACACGAGAAAAGGGGTAAATTTTATCCTTGGCACTTCTCTGTTTTTCTTCATCTTCCTCTGCCGAACTAATCTCATCATTTGGTTTCCGCAGCTAGGGTGGAGGCTGAGAACAAGATTATGCGGAAAAATCTGGAGCAGATCCAGGGTAAGTCATTTTTGTCCGACCTTACAGTGCTCTCCACTTCCTTTTCTCCTTGGCTCGGCGAACATTCATACCTCGGCTCTGCCGAGTCAACACACTATTTCAGCATCGCTTGAAGATAGTGTGCCCGTGCCTGATGTGATGCTGCATTTTCTCGAACAAGCAGGGCAGCATCAAGCCGAGCTGAAGAAGAAAGATGATGAGCTGGCCCTTCTCCGGGCCAAGGATGATGAGATCGCTAGGCTCAAGGCTGAGATGGAAAAGATGAAGGCCCAGCACCAAACCGAGCTCTGAAAGGTTGGCCAGGACTTCACAAAAGAGCGCGAGCGCCTTACTCTCCAGATCTCCAAGGACCAGGAGCTACTCAAGGAATCCGAAATCTAGCTTGGGTCGGCAAATGCTGAGCTTGAGCAACTTCGCAAGAGACGCGATGATTGCACCAGGGAGTTGACCCGGATCCTCAGCCATATATCACGTAAGCTCCTTTCCCTTATCCGACATACTTTTCTGGGTTACTTCATATGTATTTTCTTTACCTTCTTCCTTTGTCTCTTTTCCAAGCAAATTTCCAGAGGGCACTGCTATTGCTAGCGCAGCAGTTGCCGACTTCCGCCGAGAAAGGGGTACTCCTGCTGCTCCTGATGGTCAAGAGATTCCCTATGACATGGAGGACCTGTTGGTCAGCTTTTCATCTCGCGTGGAGCTTATCAAGAACTATGGCACGGACATCCTCGACGTTGCCATTCGCATCTTCAACATTTTCTGGCCTAGAGAAGATACCCCGAGACCACCGCGATTCTCGTCGAGAAGCTGATGGAAACTGAGACCCAGCTCGACCTCTAGAGAGAGTCCGCTGGACGTGCCGCAGCTGATACTATCCTTCATCACATACTCACATGGTATGAGAAGATCGATCTCAGCCTCCTTACACACCTGCGCACAGGATCCAGATGGACCAATGACCCGGAGTAGGTAGCTCGGCGCCAGGCTTGCGCCCATAGCCTCATCGAATATTCTCCCATTCATGAATGGGTTGAAGGACCGAGCTTCCTGGAAGCCGGTAGTGATGAAAATGCTGAGAACGTTGAAGACGGGTCGGACGAGGACGAAGAAGGCGATGCTTCAGACATTGAAGACAGCGAGGATGACGCCGAACTTCCTCCTCCTGCTGCTCCTTAAGTGAAAAACTTGAAAATTTATCAGATCCCCGGTATGCCGGGTGGAGTTGTATTCCATATACATGTGATATTTTTCTACTAAGTTCTTATGCCGGATTAACTTGGGCGTAGTCCCCAAGTTTCTTTTTCTTGTTCGTCCAATCTCTTGGCTCGGTTTGTGTCTACCTTGATTCGGTTTTACGACTTATGAATCCGAGGTTCAAAAATTGTCTTAACAATAATAGGGAACTTTTAGACTTAGCTCAAAAATAAGACTGCATAATAACTTGAAAATAAATACAGGGTTAGTCCGAAAAACAAATGTCGGCTCGAATAAATTCTTTTCCTTAGTCATTTTTCATGTGCTACGCAATTCCAAACTTGTTCTCTTACTTGCCATGAAGCCAATTCTTGTTGGACAGCAGCAAGTCGAAGAGTTTGGTTCTTGGTGCTCACACATTACAAATCCGAGTTAAGTAGAATAATTTATTCCAGCTATCGCATAAAAAATGACAAATATTATTAAAGCAGTCCCTGAGTTACTGCTCGAGGTGCCAACATTTCATTGATAAGCTCATTGCCGACATACATACCGACATATGAGATGACTCGGATACATACACTTCTTAGCTAAGTGTAGAAAGGACAAAGTAGAGCTATATTCCATGGTCGCTTTGATTCCTCTCCGGACCTGTCCGCCTTGTTCTTTTCCTGTGGCTTTGCATCTATAAGATAATAAGAATCATTGTGCAATGCCTTGCTCACGATGAACGGTCCTTCCCATGGGAGGGATAACTTATGCATGCCAGTAGTACGTTGTATCAACCGGAGCACCAGATCGCCTTCCCGAAAGACTCAGGGGCACACTTTCTGGCTATGATAGATTTTGCTGATACATGGCGGATCTGTATAGTGCCAGTTCTCTCGCTTCTTCCAGCAGATCAACATCATTTTGCCGGGCTTCTTGCACTTCGGCTTCTGTGTATTGGGTGACCCTAGGCGAATCATGCTCTATGTCGGCTGGTAATACAGCTTCTGCCCCATATACCAGAAAAACAGCGTATAGCCTGTTGATCGATTCGGAGTTGTTCTTAAACTCCACAGTATCGCTGGTAGTTCTTCTATCCAGCACCCCGCTAATCTTTGCAGCGGCTCAATGAGCCGGGGTTTTAGCCCGGATAATACTAATCCGTTGGATCTTTCCACTTATCCGTTCGATGCTGGGTGGGCTACCGAGGCTACGTCCAGCCGGATCTTCTTATCCCGGCAAAAACACGCAAATGCTCCTTCCGCAAAATTTGTGCCATTATCAGTTATGATACTGTGAGGATAACCGTACCTCAATATGATATCTTTGAGAAACGTTACGGCCGTAGCTCCATCACATTTTCTTATAGGCTTTACCTCAATCCACTTCGTAAACTTGTCCACCATTACCAGAATGTGAGTCATATTTCCCCTTGCTGGTTTGAACGGGCCAACCATATCCAAGCACCATACGGCAAATGGCCAAGTAATTGGTATGGTCTTGAGTTCCGACAATGGCATATGTGTCTTGGTTGCGTACCTCTGACAACCATTACATTTTCTCACCAGATCTTCCGCTTGCTCTAAGGCATTTGGCCAGTAGAATACGTGTCGGAAAGCTTTTGCTACCAAGGCTCGGGATGAGGCATGATGCCCGCATTCCCCCTGATGTATATCTCGGAGGATGTCAAGCCCTTCTTCCGGGTCAACACATCGCTGGAGGACATTGGTCACATTTCTTTTGTATAGTTCGGAATTGATGATCGTGTAAGCCTTTGCCCTCCTCTGTGTTTGCCTGGACAGTACTTCCTCAGTGGGTAATGCTCCATCTTTCAGGAATTGAAATATAGGTAGTGCCCAAGCCGGTATTGCTCGCACAGGGAACACATCCTCATCAATCTCCATCTGATCCACCGGCATAACTTCAACTGGATCACGCTGAGCAGTCCCCGGGTCTACTGAACCAGTCCCCGGGTTTGCTGAGGCAGTCCCCGGGTCTTGCGCACCATTTCCCACGTCAATATCCATGGGTACAGCTCCGGATTCCGTGTCCTCCGGGACATAGATTGAGTCGGTTCTAGGGGAGGGCCTGATGGATGGTTTCCTGTGGTGCTCTAATTCTACACCCGGTGGAATTGCTTGTCGGGTTGACCCGAGCTTCGACAGCATGTCGGCAGCCTCAGTTTCCACCCGGGGTACATGATGAAATTCGCATCCCTCAAAGTAACCAGATATCTTCTGCACATGAAATCAGTACAGTGCCATATTTGGATCAAGGACGTCCCACACTCCCGACACTTGCTGCGCCACCAAATCCGAGTCGCCATAGCATATGATCCGACGTATCCCAATTTCTTTTGCCACCTTGAGCCCGTGCACAAGTGCTTCATACTCAGCGACATTGTTTGATGCCGCAAAATGGATCTGCAGCACGTATTTTAGCTGGTCCTTCTTTGGCGAGGTAAGTACAACTCCGGCACCTAGCCCGGTTTTGGTTTTTGATCCGTCAAAGTGCATTCGCTAATAGTTCGGATCTGGGAGTGGTGGTTCGTATTGCACCTCGGCCCAGTCCACGAAAAAGTCCGCCACAACTTGGGATTTGATGGCTTCTCTTCTATCATATTGCGGAGCATAAGGAGCTAGCTCAATTGCCCATTTTGCAATTCTGCCACTCGCATCCTTGTTACTCATTATCTCGGATATGGGGGCCTCACATATGACCCTGATGGGATGCTCCTCAAAGTAGTGCTTCAGCTTCTTGGCGGCCATGTACACACCATACGCCACCTTTTGATAATGTGGGTAGTTCTGCTTTGAGGCTGACAACACCTCGCTCAAGTAATACACTGGCCTTTGCACTGACTTACCTTCCTCGTCGCGCTCCACCACTATCACTGCACTTACAACTCGGTTGGTTGCGGCTATATAGAGCAACATTGGCTCCTTTGATAGTGGTGAGGCTAACACTGGTGCAGTGGCCAACATCTTTTTCAAGTGGGAAAAGGCTTCATCGGCCTGTGGTGTCCAAACGAACTTATCCGACTTTTTCATAAGTTGATAGAGAGGCAATGCCTTTTCTCCCAATCGACATACAAACCGAATTAACGAGGCCAGGCAACCTGTGAACTTCTGGACATCGTTAAGACACTTCAGCAGTTCCATTCGTTCGATGGCCCGGATTTTAGTTGGATTAACCTCGATACCTCGGTTGGAAACAAGAAAACCGAGCAATTTCCCAGCCGGGACACCGAAGGTGCATTTTTCCGGGTTAAGCTTCATCCGGAACCTCCTTAGGTTTGCAAATGTTTGCCTGATATCGTCAAGGAGCATTTTGCTTTCCTTGGTCTTGATAACCACATCATCCACGTACACTTGTACATTTTGATCTATTTGGTCGTGCAAACATTTTTGCATACATCTTTGGTACGTTGCCCCTGCATTACGTAAACCAAACGGCATGGTGCGATAGCAATAAGCCCCATACGGGGTAATAAACGCAGTCTTTATTTGATCATCCGGATTCAGAGGTATCTGGTGGAAACTAGAATATGCATCAATGAATGACAACAATTCACATCCAGCTGTTGAGTCTATGACCTGATCTATTCTTGGCAATGGAAATGGATCTTTTGGACACGCCTTGTTCAGGTTCGTGTAGTCGATACACATTCGCCAAACTACTGCCACGTTCAGGTCATCCTTCTTCTTTTCCACCAACACCGGATTAGACAGCCAATCCGGATAAAGAACCTCCATGATAAATCCAGCAGCTAGCAACCGAGCTATCTCATCCCCAATGACTTTCCTCCTATCTTCGGCGAAGCGGCGGAGAGGTTGCTTCACCGGCTTAGCTCCGGGTATCACATTCAAAGAGTGCTCGGCCAGCTCCCTCAGAACACCTTGCAAGTCCTGTGTGGACCAAGCAAAAATATCCCGATTCTCACGGAGGAAGTTGATGAGCTCGCTTTCCTATTTATCACTTAACCTGGCACCAATTGTCACGGTACGCTCCGGGAACATGTCATCAACTGGAACCTTCTTGGTATAATTAGTGGCTTGGAAAGATACACTTTCATGCGGGTTACTCATTGCCGGCATATACTGCTGCGCGGACTGAGCCAATGCCGCCACCTCTTGAATTTTCCTTTTCTCCTGCATAATCACAAGTGACTCAGCTAAGTTAGACCCGGCCGACACACACTCCATGGAACGTCGGAAATCCCCTGCAATGGTAATCACCCCGTTTGGTCCGGGCAATTTCATCTTCAAGTAGCTAATATGACAGCTTGCCATGAACTTGTTTAGCGCTGGCCTTCCGAGTAACGCATGGTACACACTTTCCAAGTTTACCACCTCGAACTCCAAATTTTCGGTTCGGCAGTTATCCCTCGTGCCGAACAATACGTCAACCCGGACCTTGCCTATGGGCTCACAAGAAATGCCGGGCACAATACCATGGAAAGTTGTCATCGTGGGCTGTAGCATGTTTTCCGAGATGCCCAACTTGCGCATTGTGTCCGCATACATGATGTTAATGCTGCTGCCATTGTCAATCAGTACCTTTGAGAACCTTACATTAATGCTAGGCCCAATGAACGTCGGGTCCAGCACCAACGCATACGAACCAGGGCTTGGCATAAGCTTGGGATGATCCTTTATGCTCCAGGTAATTTCCTGATCAGACCAAGGCATGTACCTCGTCACTGCCGGCATTACTGCATCCACCTCCATATGCCTATGCTGCAAGCTTTTTCTATCTGTTTCCTCAGTGGTGAACACACAATAGCTCTGATGATGCTCCCTGTACTCATTTCTCCCCTCATTTCTGGGGTACCTCTGATCTGGCTGATGCTGATTTTCCACTTGATGCACTGCATCCCTTCTCTCATTGTTATCATACCTCGGCGGGGGGGAGGCAACATTAGCTGTTGCGTGTTCGCTCCGGTGAGCAATTGCTGCCAGGGTAACTCCTGCCGAGGCTGATCATTCCGGTGTGCCTGAGCATTCCCCGAGCCAACTTGTTCAATCTTGCGCATCCACTCACATTGCCTTGCCGTATGACCCGCTAGGTTACTCGGGTTTGGCGTGTGAAACTTCACGGCTGGTCCAACATCGACTCATAAGTATACCTCGGACGATCCTTCTTTTCTTGCCACTGTCTCTTTTGCTCTGGCATCCAAGTCTTCTTGCCATCATTTCTCGGAGTCCATTGCCCTCCAGTTTTCTAGCGCTGACTGCCCCCTGCTCCGGGCTGATCTTGATTCACAGCCGCAACTTGTTGCGAACTGTATCGATGATCTAGCCTATCATCTCTCCTTTTTCCTCTGTAGTCATTCCTCCGGGATGATCTGACTCCATCCCTCTGATAGTACTCATCATTTGACTCGTTTGATACGAGCCTAGGTTGAGTCGGATCACCCAGAGCATACGAATCTGCAATCCGGATCATCTCTGCCAACGTAGTTGGCATTTTCCTTTGCAACTTTTGCCACAGCTCGCTTGCATATCTGCACCCTTGTGCAAACCATGCTATGGCCTATGATTCTATCACGCCTTCACACGAGTTTCTCACGGTACACCACCGGGTCAAGAACTCCCGGTCTGTCTCATTAGGTCTTTGCTTGCACATAGCTAGGGTCTGTGGCCTATTTGGCCTCTGATACGTACTCAAGAAATTGCTGATGAACATTTCCTCAAAATCTATCCAGCAGTTGATACTTCCGGGTGGAAAATTGTTCAGCCATACCCTTGCCGGCCCTTCCAACATCTGGGGTACGTATCGTACAGCCCATCTCAAGTTACCAGTGGCAATTTTCACTGTCGTAGCATAGTTTATCAACCAATCCTCCGGCTTGGTACTGCCGCCATACGTCTTCGTGCCCCTGGGTAACTGGAAGTTGGGTACCGGTGGCTCCTTCATGATCCGGGGTCCAAAACACGCAGGACCCGGTGGACCTTGACATTCAATATGTTCTGACCTATACAGCCGATCCAGTTTCAACCTGGCATCACCCGGCATCAAATCCCTGCTTCCCAATCTTGACCCTATCACATGATAATCCGGTCTTGGGTATCCCGCGTTTGCCATTTCCGAGTCTCCATCATTATATCTGTCTTGCTCTCGTGGAGCACCTTTCTGTTGCATATCTCGGCCGGCACTTTGCTCTTGCCTTGGTATATTCCGCTGCTACGGTTATCCTGCTCCTACCGAGTTTCGCTGTCCGGCATTGCCGTTGATTGCGTTCCCTTGACCGACATTGCCTTGGTCGTGGTTACCTTGGCCAGCTTCACCTCGGCTCACACTCCGTCGATCATCATTTTTCTGTGCTTCTTTTCCTTTCCCTGCCCGTGTTGGGTCATACGGGACGATCTGTTTGTTCCATCTGGCCGAGGTTACTACCTCTTCTCTCCTCGGACCACCATGAGGAGACGATGCGGCTCCAGCGGATTTCTCCGGGTTACCTATCACTGAAAGGACGATCTTGGAGGCTCCAGCTCTCTCCGGGTTAGCTCGGAGTAGTTCTTCGTTTTGTCTGTTCGCGATCCAAACCAGTTCGTTAACCCTATCTTGTTGTCTTTGACGGGCTTCACCCGTCAGACCCTCTAACTCAGACGCAGCTGCATCCGCTGCTCTGAGGTTCTTTGCCGGGGTAGTGTACCTCGGCAGCCCCACGGACATACAGTTTTATGATTCCTCAATTCCAGTATCACCTTCTCTGTTCATCTCGCTCATGAGATTTCTCCCCTTTACTTTGACAGCGTCAACTTTGTTCGCCTTTGCATACTCACACAGCGTCATATTCAACGACTGCTGAGCCGCGGCTATTTTCTTTGCGCCCTCTAGTATCTTTTGCCTAGTTTCCTCTAGCTCGGCCTGCGCTCGAGCCGGATCTACTGCTGCTACCACAGGGTTTGCCAAGCTATCCATCGCTTCCCTCAACACATTTTCCGCCCTCTCTAGTAGAGGACCTCTACCTTTCCTTGGTGCCTTAGGCGTTACCTCCGGATCTGGCACCGGATCCTTGCTCGCGCCCGCACCAGGCGCAGTCATCATCACTTCTGCGTGGTCCGGGGAGCGAGCGATACGCGCCCCGCGAGCCACGGTGAGGGGCGGCTCTCCAGCCTCGACGACGCAGCGCGGATGAACGCAAGACACGTCCACAGCAACGTAGACCTTGTGTGTGCCGAGCTTGACGAAGAGGCCATTGCACGGAAGTGGGCGCCTGCCGAAGCAGCCAGCGTTGTCGCTGACGAAGTACAGCGCTCCAAAGCGCTGAACGAGCCCGGAGACGATGCGTTCGCCGATGCCGATGAAGTTTCCCGTCCGGATCTTGACCCCTGCTAGCGCCGCTAGCCCCAAGGTGGGCGCCAACTGTCGTGGTGGTGTCACGGCAGATGCCATGGATAGGTGTAGCATCCCATCTGTCTAACATATGTAATGCTACATGGTCTAGTAATATAATTGCTACTTCCTACATATATTTGTTGCATCATAATTATATCATGCTCATGTCATGATGCCACCTTGCATTTGAGCAGCATATAAAACCCTTTTCATTTGGTTCCTCTCTCATCTGCATTAATAATTGAATTTGGCTCTTGATATATTGTATTTGGTTCTTGATAAATGCTTTATGCCCAAGTTGAGTTGGGGGTATATCTTTTATTCAACTCCACCACCTTTTCCTTGTCACCACTTTATAATTCTACCATCCTAATTATCCATGAGCTTTTACAATTTTTCTTTGGCATTTAAATCTAGCTCATGTGGGTTGGGATGGATCCACTTCTATTTCCACATGCCCTCACACTAACATCATGTTGTTTTCACATTATTGATATGTGGAGCCACCTTTGCATGCCTTGTGAGTGGTATCCCTTTTTTTCCAGCTTCCATATGGATTGGTTTGGAATAATTGCTCATGTTGGAATATTGTTGAGGATACAATGCACCTAGTGGAATATACACACTAGCAAGTCCTAATTATATTCAAATTTGAGCATCTCCATCTACTCCACATGGGACATCCATTTTTAATTCCATTTTAATTATTTTTAGCTTGGCCTTACTCCATATTTTGGGAATGCATGGGTATAATGTCATGATACCTTAATATTGTTTTCACAAGATTAAAGCATGGCATTTAATGTTTTTGCATGGGCCATGCAAGATCACCTTCTATTCCATTTTCTTTGATTCTATTTTTGCTTGAGTGGGGCATGGGTATTTTTACCATGGTCCAACTTGTTTTATCTCCCTCTCTCCTTTTAACTTTTGGGACCAACCTCCAACCTCATCCTACTTCATCTCTAAAACCTCCACATCCCCATGCGTGCCACCATCTTCTCGATCTCTTGTCTTTGCATAGATAGAGTTTTGAATTGTTGAACCATGCCCTTTTGGATCAGTTCAAATATTCAAATCCATATCTATTCAAAATACAAATCCTAATTCTATCTACCATACCTAGTCCTCTTCCCTCTCTTTACCCTAGCTAAAACCCTAGTTACACCCTCCCCTCACCTCTCTTTCTCTCTAACCCGAGCCACCTCCCCAACCCTAATCTACCCTAGGCTCGACACCTAACCTAGCTAACCACCCCATGCCGCGCCATGCCACCACCCTAAACCCTAACCCGAGCTACCCTCCAACCTAGCTACCCGAGACTCTCCCTCCTCTCCCTTTTCTCTCTGCCAGCAAAGCCCCACCCGAGCCAGGCCACTCCTTTTCCTCTCCCTAGCCCAGCTGTAGCCCCTCGCTCTGCCGCGCCGTGCCTAGCTCGTGAGGAGGAGGGCAGGGAAAAGGTGGCCGTAGCCACCTTTTTCTCCACCACGCCACGGCACCCCCTCTCCCCGTCCCTATCTACTCCCTCCTCTCTACCTGGCATCGCCAGATCCAGCAGGGCCTAGCCCTACTACTCCCTTCCTCCCTACTCCCATGCTACCTCGTCTCCACCCCGACAAACCGCCGTCGGCCTCCACCCTTCCTCAACAAACACGGCGGCGAGCGGGTGCTGGTGTCGGGGAAGACCAAGGCGTCCCTCTGCGTCGCCCCCATGCACAGCAGCGTGGAGGAGGAGCCCGAGACCGTGCTGCACATCGTCGACGCCACCGAAACTCTAGCTCCGCTGTTCATCTGCATCGTCGCTGATCCGCCGCTCCCCGGCCCGAACCAACCCCACCGACGCACTCGCGGTGAGCTAGCCTCCCTCTCTGACATCCTCTTCCTCTCCGTCACGGTCAGGCTTCACCGGACGTTGCGCCGCGCACACTCGGTGCAGCGGCAAGCGCTGGCGTCTGGCCGTCTCTGCGCCGCATCACGCCTTAGCTAGACGCGCCCTAACAACAACCCCAAGCCACCGCACTAGTTCCGCCCTCTGCGCGCGGGCGAGCGGTCGCGAGTGCGAGCCCCGCCGCGCCGCGCGTGCTCTGTCGTTTTCGTCAAAGAATTCAGGAAGACAAATAGTACCAGTTGGGTACTTTGCACTTACCCCCCACAAACCTTTTTCCCTCAACCCGCGCTCCCTCCAGGCCCACCAGTCAGCCCCTTCAACCTTTTTACAGAAAAGCACCCCAGGTTCCAAAAACCCCAACCCGCAGTCCCCCGGATCCGCCACGTGTCGCCCACCGGCTGGCCGCGCGCGCAGTGGACCCGCGGTCCCGTTGGACCCACCTGTCGGCCTCCTGGGCTAGCATCTGTGCCGGTGAGAATAGGTTCTGCGCGCCGTCCTCGTCCTGTCAGCGCTGGCCTACCTGTTTGTTGCTGGGGCTAGATCTGGCTGGGTGGAAAAAGTCTGGCTGTTTAACTGTTTAAACAAAATGATTTCAGAAAATGTTTAAATACAAATTATATATGTTTTTAATAAATTTTGAATTATAATTCCAAATAATACAAAAGATATATGTTTTTGAATCAGAAAAAAGTGAGGAATTCAAATATCCCTTTCAAAATATTATTTGAGAACTTTAAATTTTCGAGATGTTTAAAATTACAATAAAATGCCCTTTTCTTAATAAATTAATAACTTTAATTCTACAACTCCAAATTCGACAAATAATATGTCTAAATCGATCAGCGCGATGAGCCCGTTCTAACTATGCATTCCATGTTCTGAACTGAAGCATGCATCATGTCATTATTAAAAATCAGAACTGTTTATGGCGATAAAACTTGACCAAAGAAATAATAAAATGCTTTATTCTTGTACCCCACACCTCACCATGCCATGCTACATTAATGCCATGTAAATTGTGCATCATTCATCATGGCATGCTTGTTTGCTTGTCGCATTTTAATTCATATGCTTGTGCACTTTATTTATGTTGGCCCTCGTTTGT
Organism: Avena eriantha; assembly: GCA_910589775.1. Lineage (NCBI taxonomy): Eukaryota > Viridiplantae > Streptophyta > Magnoliopsida > Poales > Poaceae > Avena > Avena eriantha. The sequence goes on from OU342745.1 coordinate 106,919,753, forward strand.
TTGGTTCTTCTTCAAATAGACGCCGAGCAGGGGATATATCAGGAATCCCAGGAGCACTACCCAGATCCGTCTCTGGCTTCAACTGAGCTGCCAGGCAAGCACTACCACCTGCTTGCATACATATAGTACCTATTGCCTCTATCTTATTCTTGCATCATTGAGTCGCGATTGCATTAAATTGAATCCCAAGCACTGCATAGCCTTTACTTTTAAACCCCACCGAAGCTTGTTCCTCCATCCCATGAGCCATTACTACAGGAGTTGTTTGAGTCATGCGAGTCGTAGAAAAGCATGTGTAGGGTATGTGAGTGTCTGATGGATGACAAGGTACCTAAATAACTTAACCTGAGTAGTAATGGGATAACTAATGAAAGAGGCACCGGTGAGCAATATTTGCTATTTGGTTTTTCATGCTCACTTGTGTCCTGTAGGACCCCGAGTACTTGATTCCTGTTCCTTGACTATTCGCACTATCCACATCCGGGAGGCCTTATGGACCCCCCTGAGCCAGAGCTTGATTCATTTCTATTTCTTGGGGCCACAAAGTAGTTTGGGGCTTTATTCCTATCCTGTACTTATGCCATGTTTACTGCTTTATTTAAGATTGTGCGGGGAGCACCTGTACTGTTTAGGGATCACGACACGATTTCGCGGTATCGACAAGCGCAGTCACATTTTCGGGTTCCCAGTCGTTTACAGCCATTCTCGCAAACCTTGGGTCCGTCTCGGAGTCGGCCAACTTCGTTGCGGGTAGCTTATTGGGGTGGCCCCCTGAAATATTTCTGAATCCTGTGATCGCTTTGTCGTGAATGCCTCGTTGGGTTTTGAGTTGGTTTTTCCGAGGTTGATCGAGTGTGTGTTGCTATTTGTGCACCTCTGCAGGGTAAATCTTTCTGAAAGCCGTGTCCGCGGTTATGGACGACTTGGAGCACAGTTTCTCGATCCTAGACAAATATAACTAAAGTACCGCTTTTAATTTGACTAAGTACCTGACTAGTAAATAGTGCAATGCTCATGGAATGGTTAATAAAACTACCAACGGATGGGGTTGTTTGTCCGCTTTCTTGTTGGTAAGCGAGAAGGAGGATGGATCTATTAATTATACTGTTATAACTGTTGTTACTAATTAACAGACATCCGTCTATCTTTGGTTAGACGGATGGTTAGCGAGTATCTATAGGCTTGTTAGTTATTATATTTTGCTGCAATTGCGTCACCCCAGGTATATGTCCCCTTTAGAGGCATAAAGACTTGCTGAGTACCCCTAGGGTCTCACACGATAAATTGTTTGATTCAGATGAACAGGTGTACTCGCAAGATGGATACTGGATGGAGGAGACAGATGATGTTGGCAACGATCATTCGGTGTAGAGATTCCGGGGATGGGGATCCGTGACATCTATGGGCGGGATGTGTTTATGTATGTGGCATCTTATGCTGATTTGCTTCTTATCCGTACTCGGATCATGTTTTCCGCTTCCGCTTGATACTCTGATGTTTGATGTATGAGGAGCTATCCTAAACTATTATCTCTATCTAGGATATTTGGATCTTGCCGTATGGCGTTGCAATATTTCTATTTCTTTTAGATGGAATGGCTCTGTGAACAGTTGTATGGTGGCTTGCATACATACTCACTTGTGTATGTAGTTGATCCCTTCGCCTGCGGATTACGCCGCTCGTTCTTGTCCCGATGTTCTGGAAGTGGTTAGGACGGCCGACAGGCCTACCTGTGAGTGGCCCCTAGGCCCCACCGTACTATTTTAACCACTTTCGTTCGTCCAGGCATGCAACTAAGAGCGTAATTCACCGAGGTAGTTACAATTGGTATTAGAGCCATCCCGCCCTTTAGGGTCTCAGCCAAATGGTCGTTGTCAGTCTAGCAAATATTTTTGGTAGTTATGTATACTAGGGAAAAACAAAACGTGAGAGTAGGACTGCTTCCATTTTTCTTCTTACCCACCCACCCACCCTTTTTCTGGTAAGGAAGTGTACCGTTTTCAATCCTCTTCTAAAAATTCAAACTAGGATTCACGTGTTCTGGGTTCCGTAGTACCATAGGTTGTGTGTGTGTGTGTGTGAATTCCTTGTCTATCTGTTGCATCCAAATGTTATCACTATCTGCCTTTTGGTTATCAACTGTTGTTACATTCCATACCGATAGTCCTTTGTAAATCGACGCGATCTATCCGATTCGTTGTATACCGGTGCGATCTGTCTTACTCTTTGTTATCCGACGTATCTTGTTTGGGGTGTTCGTTTCCGTAGTTACTAATCTTTAGGTTCATCTTAAAAAGAAGGTGTTGGGATATGTGTTTTACTGATTCATGTGCGGAGTAATGATTTGAGTGCGGGATGGAGTCGCGACCATACCACTACTTTTATCATTCGCTCTTGTATATTGAATTGGTAGAGTTACTAATCTTGATTCGTTAAGTGGTTTTGCGCATATAGTGGTATTTTAATGCCGAAATTTGCGGATTTTTTTTCTTTGATAGCTTTGTGTACCACACTCCTTGTTCAGTCGTGTGCGATATGCTTAATATCTTCTAGATGCTTTGAACTTTGTTGATATTTTAATATCATCTTAGTGAATTGTATCCTTTAATCTTGGTTAATTCCATTTTGGTACTATTTTGGATTATTATTATTCTCCATTATAGTACTGACTTGTGTTTTATATCAATCACAGGATGGCACCACCACGCCGTTCTGAGGAAGACATACCACCTGAACTGGGGGCTGCGTTGCCAAGTATTGCTAATGCTTTGGGAGCAATGCAGCAGAACCAGCAGCGATTCGAAGAAAGTGTCAGGAGGAATGAGTTTGTTCCGCTACCTCCACCTCCTAAGCGAGGAGACATCAAGAGTTTTCTGAAGTTCAACCCACGCCAATTTGAGGTGTCTGATCAGCCACTTGACGCCGATGATTGGCTGCGTGAAATGTCAAGGTTGCTGGTGACTGCGGATGTTCCTGAGCAAGAATGGGTAAAATGTGCCACGCAACTTCTGAAGGGAGATGCAGCTCTATGGTGGGAAAATTACCTGAAGGCAGATCACTCTGGTATTCAGCCTACTTGGGAGCAATTCACCGCGGCTTTCAAAGAGCAATATCTGTCAGAAATTGTCATGGAAATGATGAAGGAAGTGTTTCTCAACCTCAAGCAGGGCAATGACAATGTCAATACCTATATCAGAAATTTCATGAACCTTTCTCGGTATGGTGGCGATGAGATCTCTGATGATAAGAAGAAGCAAAAGAGGTTCAGGCAAGGGCTCAATGCATCAATCAAATATGCAATCACTCATGCAAGACCGGGGTCTTTTCTGGAACTCCAACATACAGCTCTGCAGGAAGAAGCAAGTAGGCAAGTGTTTGAGGAGTCAAAGAAACACAGCCGCGATGCAGCAAGCTCTTCAGCTATGACAGCTCCTTCGAAGCGCCGCGTGTGGGTTCCTAACACTCCAACGTCGCTCCTGGCTCCACCAAGACCGTCAAGCTACGCGGCAAGGCCACCAAACTGCTTCACCGCGGCTCCTAGGGGCTACAACTACAACTACCCTGGAGCGCCTGGCGGAGTCCCTGGCTACGCTGCTCCACGTCCACCTGGTGCTTGCTACACTTGTGGAAACACTGGGCATCAGCACTGGAATTGTCCAATGAACAACAAAGCTCTTCCACCACCACCTCCAAGACCTGCGGCAAGTTCTTCTATGGTTCGTGCACCTCAACCTCGGGCTCTCAACATCAACACCAAGCCCGGGTCTACGGTTGCTCGTGCCCACTGCGTCACCGTTGCTCAAGCTGAGCATGCACCTGGAGTTGTGTTGGGTACGCTTTCTGTTAACTCAGTTTCTGCACGAGTGTTACTCGATACTGGTGCGTCGCATTCTTTTGTGTCTCAAAGGTTCTCTCAGCAACAAGGTCTTCCGCTTCAATCATTGTCCAAGGTTCTTAGGGTGCAATCACCCAAGACAACTATGAAGGCTTCTCAAATAAGTCATGGGAACCAAATTGAAATTGGAAACAAAAAATTTCTGGCATCCCTCATTGAATTGGGCAACTCGGACATTGATGTTATCTTGGGCATGGATTGGTTAATAGCAAATACAGCTGTGATTCATTGTGCTGAACACTCGGTTTCTTTGAAAATTCCTGAAGGCCATATAGTCTATTCTCCAAGTCTGACTCCTGCAATTCAGCTTTTCTCTTTGGCGGCTCTGAATGATGATGCTATGGAAGCAATTCAGAGTGTTCTGGTGGTCTGTGAGTTCCCAGATGTTTTTCCTGAAGATTTGCCAGGTATGCCTCCTGACCGAGAGGTCGAGTTTGTGATTGAGCTTGAACCTGGTACCGCTCCTATCTCCAAGCGGCCTTATAAAATGGGTCCTGCGGAGTTGGCTAAACTCAAACGTCAGCTGGATGAACAAGAGAAGTTGGGTTTCATTCAGCACAGTACTTCTTCTTGGGGTAGCCCAACCATCTTTGTGAAGAAGCGAGACAAGACTGATAGACTTTGTGTTGACTATCGGGCTCTCAATGCTAAAACCATCAAGAATAAATATCCCCTTCCACGGATTAATGATCTCTTCGATCAGCTAGTTGGAGCTGCGGTATTCTCAGCTTGATTTGAGAAGTGGATATCATCAAATCAAGATCCGCCAGGAAGATGTTCCTAAAACAGCTTTCACCACCCGCTATGGCCTGTATGAGTACACGGTCATGTCCTTCGGTCTCACCAATGCACGTGCCACCTTCTCGAGGTTTATGAAGTCGGTTTTCATGGAGTATCTTGATAAGTTCGTTGTGGTCTATCTGGATGACATTCTAGTCTATTCTAAGTCAAAGGAAGAACATGAAGAACACCTTCGGTGTGTCCTAAACAAGCTTCGTGAGAACTGCCTGTATGCAAAGTTATCCAAGTGTGAGTTCTGGCTGCCTAAAGTCACCTATCTTGGTCATGTCATCTCTGCCAAGGGCATTGCCGTCAACCCAGAAACTATTAAGACAATTGTTGACTGGCTTCCACCCAAAAATGTCAAAGAAGTCCGAAGTTTCCTTGGTTTGGCTAGTTATTGTCGTCGCTTCGTTCAGAACTTCTCGAAGATTGCGAAGCCTCTTACCGATCTCCTCAAGAAAGGCAAGAAATACCTTTGGACTCCTGCATGTCAAGCAAGCTTTGAAACACTCAAAGAGAAGCTCACTTCCACACCAGTCTTGGTTCCTCCAGATACATCAAAGCCTTTCCAGATTTTCTGTGATGCTTCGTTGCAAGGATTGGGTGCGGTCCTTATGCAAGAAAAACAAGTTGTTGCTTATGCCTCTCGATAGTTGAAGACGCATGAGATCAACTATCCTACACATGACCTCGAACTCACAGCAGTTGTCTTTGCTTTGAAAGTATGGAGGCACTACTTGCTTGGCAACCGTTGTGAGATCTTTTCTGATCACAAGAGTCTGAAGTACATTTTCACACAACCTGATCTCAACCTTCGTCAGAGAAGGTGGATTGAAGCAATTAATGATTTTGATTTGACCATCAACTACACTCTTGGCAAAGCTAATGTCATGGCCGATGCCCTCAGCCAAAAAGCTTATGTCAACAACCTCATGGTGGAAGAACAACAGCCTCTCTTGTGTGAGGAATTCTGCAAGCTCAACCTTGAAATTGTGGATCAAGGGTATCTTCTGAACCTTCTGGCAACCCCTCTCTTGAAAGAAAACGTTAGCTCCATTCAACTTGGTGATCCTTACACTAAAAACATCATCTCCAACATTCAGCTTCCGAAGTATGAGTCCTTCCACGTCGACGACCAAGACACTCTTTTCTTCGAACACCGGATGTTTGTTCCGAACTACCCGGGTTTAAGAGAGCAAGTTCTTAAGGAGGCACATGATTCTGTTCTTTCTATCCACCATGGCAGCACTAAGATGTACATGGACTTGAAAACACAATATTGGTGGCCTAGGTTGAAACAATGTTGTGCCAAGTATGTCTCCGAGTGTGATGTCTGCCGCAGAGTTAAAGCTGTCCATCAGAAACCTTCCGGTCTTCTACAGCCATTGAAGCCTCCGGAATGGAAATGGGAGAAAGTAGAGATGGAATTCATAACTGGTTTTCCAAGGTCACAGAAGGGAAACAATGCAATCTTTGTTGTCATCGACAGGCTTTCTAAAGTGGCTCACTTCTTTCCCGTCAAGGAAACAATTTCTGCAATTCAGTTGGCTGAGTTCTATATCAACAGAATTGTCTCCCTGTATGGGGTTCCTCTTGAGATCAGCTCGGACCGTGGAAGCATCTTTACTTCCAAGTTCTGGGCAAGTTTCCAAAATGCTTTGGGAACAAAATTAAACTTCAGCACAACTTACCACCCTCAGTCGCAAGGACAAGTTGAAAGGATCAATCAGATTCTAGAAGATATGCTCCGTGCTTGCGTTATCTCTTTCGGCATGAGGTGGGAAGAATGTCTTCCTTATGTTGAATTCTCTTACAACAACAACTTCTAGAAAAGTCTAAAGATGGCACCATTTGAGGTTCTCTATGGTCGCAAATGCAGAACTCCGATTGGTTGGTCGGGCGTAGGTGAAAGAACATTGTTTGGCCCCGACATTGTAACTCAAGCAAAGGAGAAGGTTTACATCATTCTTGAAAATCTGAAGGTTGCTCAAAGTCGCCAAAAGAGCAACTATGACAGAAAGCACACGGACATGGAGTATGTCCCTGGTGATCTCGTTTACCTTCGTGTCACTCCCATGAGAAGCACGCACTGCTTTGGTATCAAAGGAAAGCTAGCTCCTAGATACATCGGTCCTTTCAAAATTCATGGAAGAAGAGGAGAAGTTGCTTATGCTCTTGAGCTCCCTGAAAAACTCAAGGTCCATGATGTTTTCCATATCTCTCAACTCAAGAAGTGCTTCAAGTATCCCGGCAGGACCGTGGACCATGAACTCATCAATCTCCAAGAAGATCTGTCTTATCAAGAACACCCCATAAAAATTCTAGAAGTCACAGAAAGAAGGACTCGCAACAAGTCCATCAAGTTCTGCAAGGTGCAGTGGTCGCACCATTCCGTTGATGAAGCCACTTGGGAACGCGAGGACGAGCTCCGTGCCAAGTATCCTACCCTCTTCGTGTCTTCTTCTTCTTCCTAGAATCTCGGGGCGAGATTCCTGTTTAGTGGGGGAGAGTTGTAGCATCCCATCTGTCTAACATATGTAATGCTACATGGTCTAGTAATATAATTGCTACTTCCTACATATATTTGTTGCATCATAATTATATCATGCTCATGTCATCATGCCACCTTGCATTTGAGCATCATATAAAACCCTTTTCATTTGGTTCCTCTCTCATCTGCATTAATAATTGAATTTGGCTCTTGATATATTGTATTTGGTTCTTGATAAATGCTTGATGCCCAAGTTGAGTTGGGGGCATATCTTTTATTCAACTCCACCACCTTTTCCTTCTCACCACTTTATAATTCCACCATCCTAATTATCCATGAGCTTTTACACTTTTCCTTTGGCATTTAAATCTAGCTCATGTGGGTTGGGATGGATCCACTTCTATTTCCACATGCCCTCACACTAACATCATGTTGTTTTCACATTATTGATATGTGGAGCCACCTTTGCATGCCTTGTGAGTGGTATCCCTTTTTTCCAGCTTCCATATGGATTGGTTTGGAAAAATTGCTCATGTTGGAATATTGTTGAGGATACAATGCACCTAGTGGAATATACACACTAGCAAGTCCTAATTATATTCAAATTTGAGCATCTCCATCTACTCCACATGGGACATCCATTTTTAATTCCATTTTAATTCTTTTTAGCTTGGCCTTACTCCATATTTTGGGAATGCATGGGTATAATGCCATGATACCTTAATATTGTTTTCACAAGATTAAAGCATGGCATTTAATGTTTTTGCATGGGCCATGCAAGATCACCTTCTATTCCATTTTCTTTGATTGTATTTTTGGCTTGAGTGGGGCATGGGTATTTTTACCATGGTCCAACTTGTTTTCTCTCCCTCTCTCCTTTTAACTTTTGGGACCAACCTCCAACCTCATCCTACTTCATCTCTAAAACCTCCACATCCCCATGCATGCCACCATATTCTCGATCTCTTGTCTTTGCATAGATAGAGTTTTGAATTGTTGAACCATGCCCTTTTGGATCAGTTCAAATATTCAAATCCCTATCTATTTAAAATACAAATCCTAATTCTATCTACCATACCTAGTCCTCTTCCCTCTCTTTACCCTAGCTAAAACCCTAGTTACACCCTCCCCTCACCTCTCTTTCTCTCTAACCCGAGCCACCTCCCCAGCCCTAATCTACCCCTGGCTCGACACCTAACCTAGCTAACCACCCCATGCCGCGCCATGCCACCACCCTAAACCCTAACCCGAGCTACCCTCCAACCTAGCTACCTGAGCCACTCCCTCCTCTCTCTTTTCTCTTTGCCAGCAAAGCCCCACCCGAGCCAGGCCACTCCTTTTCCTCTCCCTGGCCCAGCTGCAGCCCCTCGCTCTGCCGTGCCGTGCCTAGCACGTGAGGAGGAGGGCAGGGAAAAGGTGGCCGTAGCCACCTTTTTCTCCACCACGCCACGGCACTCCCTCTCCCCGTCCCTATCTACTCCCTCCTCTCTATCTGGCATCGGCAGATCCACCAGGGCCTAGCCCTTCTACTCCCTTCCTCCCTGCTCCCCTGCTACCTCCTCTCCATCCCAGCGAACCGCCGTCGGCCTCCACCCTTCCTCAACAAACACGGCGGCGGGCGGGTGTGTTGGTGTGTGGGAAGACCAAGGCGTCGCTCTGCGTCGCCCCCGTGCACAGCAGCGTGGAGGAGAAGCCCCAGGCCGTGCTGCACATCGTCAACGCCGCCGAAACCCAAGCTCCGCCGTTCGTCTGCATCGTCGCCGATCCGCCGCTCCCCGGCCTGAACCAACCCCACCGACGCACTCGCGGTGAGCTGGCCTCCCTCTCTAACAGCCTCTTCCTCTCCGTCGCGGTCAGGCTTCGTCGGACGTTCCGCCGAGCACACTCGGTGCAGCGGCAAGTGCTGGCGTCTGGCCGTCTCCGTGCCGCATCACGCCTTAGCTAGCCGCCGAGCCGCGCCCTAACAACAACCCCAAGCCACCGCACTGGTTCCGCCCTCCGCGCACGGGTGAGCGGTCCCGAGTTCGAGCCGTGCCGCGCCGCGTGTGCTCTATTGTTTTCGTCAGAGAATTCAGGAAGACAAACAGTACCAGTTGGGTACTTTGCACTTACCCCCCCACCAACCTTTTTCCCTCAACCCGCGCTCCCTCCAGGCCCACCAGTCAGCCCCTTCAGCCTTTTTACAGAAAAGCACCCCAGGTTCCACAAACCCCAACCCGCAGTCCCCCGGATCCGCCACGTGTCGCCCACCGGCTGGCCGCGCACGCAGTGGACCCGCGGTCCCGTTGGACCCACCTGTCGGCCTCCTAGGCTAGCATCTGTGCCGGTGAGAATAGGTTCTGCGCGCCGTCCCCGCCCTGTCAGCGCTGGCCCACCTGTCTGTGGCTGGGGCTAGATCTGGCTGGGTGGAAAAAGTCTGGCTGTTTAACTGTTTAAACAAAATGATTTCAGAAAATGTTGAAATACAAATTTAAATCTGTTTTTAATAACTTTTGAATTCTAATTCCAAATAGTACAAATGATATATGTTTTTGGATCAGAAAAATGTGAGGAATTCAAATATGCCTTTCAAAATATTATTTGAGCACTTTAAATTTTCGAGATGTTTAAAATTACAATAAAATGCCCTTTTCTTAATAAATTAATAACTTTAATTCTACAACTCCAAATTCGACAAATAATATGTCTAAATCGATCAGTGCGACGAGCCCGTTCTAACTATGAATTCCATGTTCTGAACTGAAGCACGCATCATGTCATTATTAAAAATCAGAACTGTTTATGGCGATAAAACTTGACCAAAGAAATAATAAAATGCTTTATTCTTGTACCCCACACCTCACCATGCCATGCTACATTAATGCCATGTAAATTGTGCATCATTCATCATGGCATGCTTGTTTGCTTGTCGCATTTTAATTCATATGCGTGTGCACTTTATTTATGTTGGCCCTCGTTTGTTTGGTTCTTCTTCGAATAGACGCCGAGCAGGAGATATATCAGGAATCCCAGGAGCACTACCCAGATCCGTCTCTCGCTTCAACTGAGCTGCCAGGCAAGCACTACCACATGCTTGCATACATATAGTACCTATTGCCTCTATCTTATTCTTGCATCATTGAGTCGCGATTGCATTAAATTGAATCCCAAGCACTGCATAGCCTTTACTTTTAAACCCCACCGAAGTTTGTTCCTCCATCCCATGAGCCATTACTACAGGAGTTGTTTGAGTCATGCGAGTCGTAGAAAAGCATGTGTAGGGTATGTGAGTGTCTGATGGATGACGAGGTACCTAAACAACTTAACCTGAGTAGTAATGGGATAACTAATGAAAGAGGCACCGGTGAGCAATATCTGCTATTTGGTTTTTCATGCTAACTTGTATCCTGTAGGACCCCGATTACTTGATTCCTGTTCCTTGACTATTCGCACTATTCACATCTGGGAGGCCTTATGGACCCCCATGAGCCAGAGCTTGATTCATTTCTATTTCTTGGGGCCACAAAGTAGTTTGGGGCTTTATTACTATCATGTACTTATGCCATGTTTACTGCTTTATTTAAGATTGTGCGAGGAGCACCTGTACTGTTTCGGGATCGTGGCACGATTTCGCGGTATCGACAAGCCCAGTCACATTTTCGGGTTCCCAGTCGTTTATAGCCGTTCTCGCAAACCTTGGGTCCGTCTCGGAGTCGGCCAACTTCGTTGCGGGTAGCTTATTGGGGTGGCCCCCTGAAATATTTCTAAATCCTGTGATCGCTTTGTCGTGAATGCCTCGTTGGGTTTTGAGTTGGTTTTTCCGAGGTTGATCGAGTGTGTGTTGCTATTTGTGCACCCCTGCAGGGTAAATCTTTCTGAAATCCGTGTCCGTGGTTATGGACGACTTGGAGCACAGTTTCTCGATCATAGACAAATATAACTAAAGTACCACTTTTAATTTGACTAAGTACCTGACTAGTAAATAGTGCAATGCTCATGGAATGGTTAATAAAACTGCCAACGGATGGGGTTGTTCGTCCGCTTTCTCATTGGTAAGCGAGGAGGAGGATGGATCTGTTAATTATACTGTTATAACTGTTGTTACTAATTAACGGACATCCGTCTATCTTTCGTTAGACGGATGGTTAGAGAGTATCTATAGGCTTGTTAGTTATTATCTTTTGCTGCAATTGCGTCACCCCAGGTATATGTCCCCTTTAGAGGCATAAAGACTTGCTGAGTACCCCTAGGGTCTCACACGATAAATTGTTTGATTCAGATGAACAGGTGTACTCGCAAGATGGATACTGGGTGGAGGAGAAAGATGATGTTGGCAACGATCACTCGGTGTAGAGATTCTGGGATGGGAATCCGTGAGATCTCTGGGCGGGATGTGTTTATGTATGTGGCATCTTATGCTGATTTTCTTCTTATCCGTACTCGGATCATGTTTTCCGCTTCCGCCTGATACTCTGATGTTTGATGTATGAGGAGCTATCCTAAACTATTATCTCTATCTAGGATATTTGGATCTTGTCGTATGGCGTTGCAATATTTCTACTTCTTTTAGATGGAATGGCTCTGTGAACAGTTGTATGGTGGCTTGCATACATACTCACTTGTGTATGTAGTTGATCCCTTCGCCTACGGATTACGCCGCTCGTTCTTGTCCCGATGTTCTGGAAGTGGTTAGGACGGCCGACAGGCCTACCTGTGAGTGGCCCCTAGGCCCCACCGTACTATTTTAACCACTTTCGTTCGTCCAGGCATGCAACTAAGAGCGTAATTCACCGAGGTAGTTACAATAGGCTAAAGGTGGGGACTAATACACGCTAGGGGAATCTAGGGAGGGATAGTGAAGTGATTCTCCACACAGTTATTTGTATTGCTTTGCTTCCAAGATTACAGGTGCTCCTAGAGCTGTATTGGCGAGAGGAGGAAGAAGGAGCTCTCTTACTCTCACCCACAGATAACACCTAAAACCCTAGCCAAATCAGAATAGCGGAACCCCTTCTACTGAAACCCTAGCCCCCCTTTTATAGAGGGAACTCGGTCTCTGCCTAGGGCATACGTGGAGGCATATTCCTAAGAATATGCCTCCTCCCAAAGTAGTAAGCCGACCGGGGTGCTTTTCCCCCGCGTCACACATGCTTTGGCTACGTGAGCCTCTGCGGTGCCCGCGTCAGCCGACACGGGCGTCGTCACCCTTGTCGGCCACGCCTCGGTGGTCCTCCCCTTGTCTGCCTCGCTCATGCAGTGCGTACCAGGGCTTCTTTTGACCAGCGGGATTCCTTCATTCTCCTAGAAGCTAAGCGCGACCCGGATCATAGTTGATCTGGCCACACCTGTTCCTGCATACAAGTAAAATAGGCACTTCCGACTTATAGCTTAAGTCGGTTGAGACTTAGTTAGGCGAACGCCCCTTGGTCCGGGTTACCCCGTGATTCGGCCTGCCTTGAGGTAACCCGGCCAGCATCCGCTTTGGCCTTGCCGAACCTCGGCTAACTCGGCTTTTATACCCCAGCGTGACCCTACCCGGGGGTATCCCCCCAACACATTATCATTCTTATTCTCACTATCACTATCTCTTGAGTAGAAAGCTGGAGCCTCATCAAAGGGTGGAGGCTCATCATCGTCATTCTCCGCATGGAACTTCTCGAGCATATTTATGTCATGTAGATCGACCACTGACTCACCCCGAGTATCTGCATTGTTCTCGAGGTCCTCAAGATCAACAGGTTCTAACTCAAAGTGCCCAAAGTCCTCTTGCTCTTGATAGAAACTTCCCTCGTATGTTATAGGGTCAATGTTGTTGTAATCGTCCTCGTAGGGAATCGGTAGGTTACCATGTGGCGATACCTGGAACACGACTTCCCAGCCCTTGAGTTCCGCTTTTTGGCATGGGTAGGGCAAATAATAAACTTTGTTGGCTTGGTGAGCCACAACAAAGACGTCGACTCCACTATAGGTGGTTGAAGGCCTAACTTCAACTAACCCAATGGAAGGGGTACTTCTCAGTCCACCCATTGGGTCAAACAAGTGGCACTTGAACACAACAAGATTGAGTTGTACGTTCGTACGATTGAAGGTCAGCTCGTATACATTCTCTAACCTTCCATAGTAATCAAGGGTATCGGCTCCTCTGGTGAAGACCCCTGTATTTACCGTTTTTGCATTCGGTCGGCCCTTCTGGTGCGTCTCTGTATGGAAGCGAAACCCATTCACATCATACTTCTCAAACTTCATGACATCACGGTTAAAACCCTGGGAAACACATTTCAACTTATATGGCATCACAATAATGGGATCATCTCCCTACAAGTACAGTATAAAGTCGTTGTGTTCATTATATTAGTTACGTAGAATAATAAGGGTAAGAGGGACATGTTAGAAATTACTTTTTCCATGAACCAAGACACAAAGTTTTTTTTATTTCTAGGAGCACCCTCTTTAAGTAGAATGTCCAACTCCAAGGGAGAGGGATCCGTCGTTCCCGACCACTGTTCATCCGTGAATTTACTAAGGAGGAGAAAATAAGCATTAGACCGAGACCGAGATCGAGAAGTAAATTATTCACCATTTTACCTTATGAAATCGACCACTTCCTTCATGTTCATAAGCACATAGAGCATTATGCAATCCTTCTCTTCCTTCGGCAAGCGGTATTTTAGTCCTTTACCGGCCTTGCCACTGGGAAATTGGAATAGTACGAGCTTGGGGTCATTCTTTGGCTGGTCGACATTGTAACGAGAGACCGGGTTATGCATAGTGGGAACATCATCAAGCCAATAGGTTGTCGCGGCGTCTGCCATCTCCCGAAGGCATGTTGCCTGAGCTATGCATGCTTCAATCTTGGCTTTGTTTCCAGTTATCTTCCGAATATACTTAAACTCTCTCTCAATACAAAACTGCCAGCGAAATTGCACCGGGTCACCCAAGCGTACCTCGTTCGCGAGGTGCACAATGAGATGCGCCATCGGAGTAAAGAAGCCTGGCGGAAAGATCATCTCCAAATTGCATAGCAACTCCGGCACTTGAACACGTAGCTTCTCAATAACCAGGGGACATACCTGCTTAGCATAGAGCGTGCGGAAGAAATGGCTCACCTCCGCAAGCACTCGCCAGACTTTCTCGGGGAGATACCCTCGAACCATCACCGGCATCAGTCGCTCTATCCATATATGATAGTCGTGACTCTTGAGTCCGGTGACTTGTCCTGTCGAAAGATTGACTCCCGTACTTATATTCGAACAATAACCATCAGGGAACATCACGACGTATTTGAGCCACCTGAATGCCTCCTTATTTTGGACACTATCAAGTCCGAAGTAGGCATGTGGCTTGAACCAATTATTTCGACCGCCGCTAGGAGGCTGCATGTGTAATCTCTTCCTATCACAGAGCTTCTCAACATCGACTCTAGCCTTGACATTATCCTTTGACTTCCTAGGAATGTTCAGGACTGTGTGAAAAAGGGACTCCCTGACATTCTTTTCGGTGTGCATCACATCGATGTTATGGGGAAGTTCGAGGTCCTTGTAATACACGAGATTCGTTAAGGCTGCCACATGAGTCCAGTTGTGGGTTACACCATATCCCGCAAATTGATGGCCAGTTCCCGGCGCCCCAGGCACGAGAGCACGTAGCTCGGCATCAACAGCTGCACCATCGAACTTTGGTACCTCTTTTACTTCATGCACAACTTTTCCCTTCTTGAAGTTCTTCTTGTCTTCTCTGAACGGATGCTTTCTTTTGAGGTACTGTCGATTCGTGTCAAACGCAACATACTTGTGACCCGACTTTAGCCAAAGAAACTCAAGTCGGTGCCTCCACACTAGGCATGGCCACTTCCCAGCTGTACACCATCCGCACGTTAGGGCGTACCCGGGCATGTCATGCATGGTATACTGCAACCACACTTTCATCAAGAAGTTCTTCTTTGATGCTCGGTCGTATGTCAACGTCCCATGTATCCAGAAGTGGTTCAAATCATCCACAATTGGTTGCATGTAGACACTCAAATTCTTCCCAGGGTACTCGGGCCCTGGAATGATAAGCGACAGAAACATGGACTTCTGTTGCATTAATACTCCGGGAGGGAGATTGAGCGGAATAACAAACACCGGCCAGCAGCTGTACGTGGCCGTCGACAAACCATATGGGTTGAAGCCATCTGTTGCTATCGCAATTCTGACATTCCGAGCCTCTTCTGCCCACCAAGGGTATTTGTCATCGAAGTTCTTCCATGCCTTAGCATCAGATGGATGTCCCATCTTGTTCCGTCTGTGCTCGTCCTCGTATCTCTTCCCCTTCTTGTGCCACGTCATCTGTTTGGCAGTATCCTCACTCAAGTAAAGCCGTTGGATTCTTTTTGTGAATGGGGGATACCGAAGAATCTTTGTAGCAACATTCGACTGCTTCATCTGACCATCTTTTCCCTTTACCTCATCATACCTAGAGGCCCCACAAATGGAGCAGTACTTGTCATCCGCAAACTGTTTCCAAAACAAAAGGCAACCTTTTGGACAGCAATCTATCTTTTCGTAATCCATGTTGAGCTCGTTCATAAGTCTCTTTGTTTCGTGAAAGGTTTTAGGCAGACAATGCCCTTCGGGCAACTTGTTACCACATGTTCTCAGGTTAGCTTCAAAGTGAGCACGGGTGGCGGAGTGCTGGCATTTGTTGGCTAGACATTGAGAGATGGCATCGAGCTGAGAAATCTTTGCACCCTCGTATAGAGGCCTCTTAGCCGCTGCCGTCATATCAAGGAAGGCCTTCGCGATTAGCTCCGGTTCCTCCAGTTCTGGCGGTTCCTCCGGTTCTGGTGGTTCATCCCGTGGAGGTGGCGAATCCGGCTAGTCGGCATCGATGAGATCATCTAGAAAGTTTCTAATCCCATCGTGCTCATTGCCATTGAGCCGCTGCCGCATAACCTCACCTCTGTCACGTTCGTACCGAGCAAAGTCGACATGCGTGACATAGTAAGGCATGTACCCAGCTTGCAGAAGGTGTCTATACATCTCATCCTTTCCCCGACGATGACGCTTATTGCAACAAGCGCAGGGACAAAGTGCCCGAACGATTGCCTTCGAACCACGCGCTAACTCATTCACTAACAAATGAGTGTTCCGTGTCCACTCTTCTGTTTTATTAGTCGCACTAATACGGCCACTATACATCCACCCATTATCAGCCATCCTCTTCTGCTTTGTTGGGAACCAACCAACAAATATAGCATTTTGTATTAAATAGGAGATTAAATGCTTCATATTTTTACGCATGCATCAACCTACATGTCTAATAGGAAAAGAGGGTCCTAACCAGCCATCAGATCTGTAGATTGGGTAAGTTCTCCCTGGTCTACCCCGATCCGAGCAGAATTTTGGCAGCACCTCCCCGCTGCTCTCCCGATATACGTCTTGACAAAAAGCCGAGAGAATGTGCATCCGGAGAACAACGAGGAGGCGCCGCCGAAATCCTATCTCGGATCGAGGTAGAGCTAGGGAGAACCATACCCAACTACGAATCCGTCGACTGCCTGATAAAAGCCGTAAGTGTTACGGTTATTAATATGCAAGACCACTAATGCATATTAACCCGCGTAACACTTACGGTCGGGAAGACGCCTAGGTAACGCGACTTGACTTGGTGATCTAACACAAAAATAAATCTAGGTACAAGAGAGGCAAACGGATTCTCACCCTCGAAGCGTGATCAAATCGTCGAAGATGATCCGGGATCCCACTATTGAAACACCCCCCCCCCCCCCCCTGCTCAGCCTCTGGTAACTGCAAAAAAACATGAACAAATGGTTAAATATGCAAAATCTATTTAGGAAATATCTAGTTCTACTCATATTTCTAATTTTATTTCGAGAATTTCTAATTCTAGTCCTATTTATAGCAATTCTAATTCTACTCATATTTTTACTCAGATATTACAAACTAGTAGGAAAATCCTATTTCCACTCACATAGTACAAACTTCTGTTTCTACAAACTACTAGCAATTCTAGTTCTAAAACAATTTCTACTCCTATTTCACACAAACTCCTATTTCTACTCCTATTTCTACAAAGTATTTCTATAATTTCTACTCCTATTTCTACAAACTACTAATAATTATTAACAATTACTAAATTATACTATTTACACTAGCACTTGAAAAAAAGGTCATTTACCTCCAAGTGGAGGGACAGTGAAGGGCGGCGCGGCGCATCAGTGAGGAGGAGGCGGCGGGTTCAGGAGCTGCTGCGGTCGGGGTCGGAGTCGGGGGAGGGGGCGAGCTCGAGAAGGAGGAGGCCGAGCTCGAAAGGCGGGGGCCGACCTTGCCCGGGGAGGCGGCGGCGGTCCGGGTCGGGGTCAGGGGCGAGCTCGGGAAGGGGGAGCTCATGGCGGCGGGGTCGTCGGGGACGTGGCGAGCTCAGGGAGGAGCAGCCGGCGGGGGCGGGTTGGCGGCGAGGTCGGGGTCGGCGGCAGGTTGGGGCCGGGTTGGGGAGGAGCAGCCGGCGGCGGCGGTGGGTTGGGCAGGAGCAGCCGGCGGTGGCTGGGCGGTGAGGAGAGGCGGGTGGTGGCGGCGGCGGGTCGGGGCACGCGGGGGTGAGGAGAGGCGGGTAGGGTGAGTGGGTGGGTGAGTGGCCCAGGGTGGCCACGTGTTTGACATTAGGGATAGGGCTACGCCGACGGCTGCCGTCGGCGTAGCTAGGGTTTTTTTAATTTCACTTTTATTTTTATTTTTTTATTTTCATTTTTAATATTTTTTATTTTCTCGGACGATACACCGACGGTAGCCGTCGGCGTAGCTAGGGTTTTTTAGGGTTAGACCTACGCCGACGGCTACCATCGGCGTAACCCTTCTATTTTTTTAGTTTTCAACCTATTTAAGTAAATATATTTACTATTTTAAATACTTTAATATATTTACTTTTTTAAATGCTTTAATATTTTGACTCTATCTAGGGTTTCCCCTATGTCGGCAGTGGCCCCGCAAGTCTACCCCTATAGCTACTCCGATGGTGGCCCCACATGTCCGGGAAGGGGGTCACACATGGGTCCTACACATGGCACCTAACAACCTTACACCACTCTTACACACATATCCTAGGGGCACATGCAAGTTTTCATGTGATTCCGACGCTCCGCGGTCTTCCTCCGGTGAAACCCTAGACCGGCGGCCTCGGATCGTCTACCCATATAGCTATCTCCGTACGAGGGTAGCCTGGTGGACCTCTCTACTTGTTTTAGTTTGTTTAGGACATATGTACATGGAGAGCCAAGGTTGGGTCAACTTTGCCACATTCTAGGCCCCGGTTGTGACGCGGCGGGACTTTCCACGTACAGATCCAGGATTTTACTTAGTGTTAACGCATGTCCGGTAAGGGGGTCACACATGGGGCCTACACATGGCACCTACCAACCTTGCACCACTCTCACACACATATCCTAGGGGCACATGCAAGTTTTCATGTGATTCCGACGCTCCGGCAGTCTTCCTCCAGTGAAACCCTAGCCGGGGGCCCCGGATCGTCTACCCCTATAGCTATCTCCGTACGAGGGTAGCCCGATGGACCTCTCTACTTGTTTTGGTTTTTTTAGGACATATATACATGGACAACCAAGGTTAGGCCAACTTTGCCACATTCTAGGCCCCGGTTGTGACGCGGTGGGACTTTCCACGTACAGATCTAGGAATTTACTAAGTGTTAACGCATGTCCGGGAAGGGGGTCACACCTGGGGCCTACACATGGCACCTACAAACCTTGCACCACTCTCACACACATATCCTAGGGGCACATGCAAGTTTTCATGTGATTCCGACGCTCCGACGGTCTTCCTCCGGTGAAACCCTAGAGCGGGGGCCCTAGATCGTCTACCCCTATAGCTATCTCTGTACGAGGGTAGCCCGGTAGACCTCTCTACTTGTTTTGGTTTGTTTAGGACATATGTACATGGAGAGCCAATGTTGGGCCAACTTTGCCACATTCTAGGCCCCGGTTGTGACGCGGCGGGACATTCCACGTACAGATCTAGGATTTTACTAAGTGTTAACGCATGTCCAGGAAGGGGGTCACACATGGAGCCTACACATGGCACCTAACAACCTTGCACCACTCTCACACGAATATCCTAGGCGACATGCAAGTTTTCATGTGATTCTAACGCTCCGGCGGTCTTCCTCCGGTGAAACCCTAGACCGAGGGGCCCAGATCGTCTACCCCTATAGCTATCTCCGTACGAGGGTAGCCCGGTGGACCTCTCTACTTGTTTTGGTTTGTTTAGGACATATGTACATGGAGATCCAATGTTGGGCCAACTTTGCCACATTCTAGGCCCCGGTTGTGACGTAGCGGGACTTTCCACGTACATATCCAGGATTTTACTAAGTGTTAACGCATGTCCGGGAAGGGGGTCACACATGGAGCCTACAGATGGCACCTAACAACCTTGCACCACTCTCACACACATATCCTAGGGGGACATGCAAGTTTGCATGTGATTCCGACGCTCCGGCGGTCTTCCTCCGGTGAAACCCTAGACCGGGGGCCCCAGATCGTCTACCCCTATAGCTATCTCCGTACGAGGGTAGCCCGATGGACCTCTCTACTTGTTTTGGTTTATTTAGGACATATGTACATGGAGAGCGAAGGTTGGGCCAACTTTGCCACATTCTAGGCCCCGGTTGTGACGCGGCGGGACTTTCCACGTACAGATCCAGGATTTTACTAAGTGTTAACGCATGTCCAGGAAGGGGGTCACACATGGGGCCTACACATGGCACCTACCAACCTTGCACCACTCTCACACACATATCCTAGGGGCACACGCAAGTTTTCATGTGATTCGACGCTCCGGCGGTCTTCCTCTGGTGAAACCCTAGACCGGGGGCCCCAGATCGTCTACCCCTATAGCTATCTCCGTACGAGGGTAGCCCGGTGGATCTCTCTACTTGTTTTGGTT
This sequence comes from Avena eriantha, assembly GCA_910589775.1. Taxonomy (NCBI): domain Eukaryota; kingdom Viridiplantae; phylum Streptophyta; class Magnoliopsida; order Poales; family Poaceae; genus Avena; species Avena eriantha. Next base: position 106,939,857 of record OU342745.1, read on the forward strand.
TGTTTAGGACATATGTACATGGAGAGCCAAGGTTGGGCTAACTTTGCCACATTCTAGGCCCCGGTTGTGACGCGGCGTGACTTTCCGCGTACAGATCCAGTATTTTACTAAGTGTTAACGCATGTCCAAGAAGGGGGTCACACATGGGGCCTACACATGGCACCTACCAACCTTGCACCACTCTGACACACATATCCTAGGGGACATGCAAGGTTTCATGTGATTCCGACGCTCCGGCGGTCTTCCTCCGGCGAAACCCTAGACCGGGGGCCCCGGATCGTCTACCCCTATAGCTATCTCCGTACGACGGTAGCCCGGTGGACCTCTCTACTTGTTTTTTTTGTTTAGGACATATGTACATGGAGAGCCAAGGTTGGGCCAACTTTGCCACATTCTAGGCCCCGGTTGTGACGCGACGGGACTTTCCACATGCAGATCCAGGATTTTACTAAGTGTTAACGCATGTCCGGTAAGGGGGTCACACATGGGGCCTACACATGGCACCTACCAACCTTGCACCACTCTCACACACATATCCTAGGGGCACATGCAAGTTTTCATGTGATTCCGACGCTCCGACCGTCTTCCTCCGGTGAAACCCTAGACCAGGGGCCCCGGATCGGAGAATATCATTTTGCGGCCCGAAAGTTGGGGTAGCCAGGCAACACGGTACCCAAGTTGATTTTTATCACCACGATTCGAAAGGTTGGGGAGCCAATTGCTGAGAGGGGTCTTTCGAGTGAATTATGGCCAAACCCAATATTTTCAAATCGCGCCCGTTAAGTCAGGATATTCTGTTACACTTGTTCCTGTTGTGCCCCTCCTTCGCCTGCCACTCTTCTTAGCCACCCTGCACGTGTCGTAGGGGCAAATCTAGTACTGTACTTTCCTAACTCTCGACACTGAATCTTGTTGCGACAGCGGCGGCAGCCCCTTTTCTTCCCTTCCCTGACCCTAAATCTGCCGGCGGCGGAGGACCTTTTTTCTCCCTCCCCGACACTGAATCCGATGGAGGTGGCCCAGCATGTCTTGCAAGGCGAAGGTTGTAGCTATGTCACCGACTAAAAAGGGTCCGTCGGGGCCCAAGTCTGGGGCTCAACGCGTAGCAGTGGTGAGGTCTTCAGCCCCGGTTAGCGAGGAGGCCAGCAAGGATTCTGCTCCCAAGGTACCTACGAGCAGTGGGTTGAAGACAAAAGCAAGGCCGGCGGCGGATTGTTCGGCTCCGATGGGCGGATGCAGCACTCAGATCTCGAAGAAAAAACCCGGGAGAAGAGCGAGAGGTGAATTTTCTTATATGTGCCTTATCTTGCAAGTAGATTAGTTACGGCATAATAGAATCGAATGAACTGAAATGTTCCCCTTTTTAATTAGATTAGGCACAGTTTTGATACAAGTGACCTATATGAGTTCATAGTTCATGTTCGGCAGTACACTGCAAATCTTGATTTTGGTTGCGAGAGGGTTGTGTTCGGGCAAGATGTGCATCTGCTTGTGAATTGCAAAGAGGTTGTGTCTGTTTTGCAGCTGGTAGATATGCTTGCCGCTAGAATTCCCTGGGGTTCTAGACAGAGGACAAAATTGGTGTGGCGCAACATGAATGATACCTATCAGCAAATTGAGCACTCCCATGAGCTTCAGATAGTTTGGGAGTGTTGTGCAGCTGATCGTAAGGTGAAAGTTGAAGCGATGATTGATGATATGTATGCAGATGCTGGAGATCTTGCTGCCAGAGCTTCTGCTCCTAGAGAATACGGACCAATAGATGCTGATCTAGATAAGTTCAGTATACACATAGAGGTGGATTCATAGATGGCAAAACTTGATGAGGGAGTTAATAAGCTAGTTTTGTCATGTACTGTGGAGATCACTGTCGATTCCAAAAACATAACTGTTGATGAAATGAGAGAGATGATCGGTAAGGAAATCAGTATTGGCCCTAAGCAGATGGCAAAAATCCGGTGGTGGCATCATAATAAGCAGCAATTCATAGATGTTTTGGATACTAAAGATCTTTTGCAGATTATGCGGCAAAAGAAGCGAACCAGGAAGGTGTTCTTCCTTGGTACCATTTCTGATGTTGTTGAACAGGTTATAGTGGATGTAGATGCCCCTGTAGTGGCTGAACAGAATGAGGTGGTCGACGTTGATGAGATCTGATGAGAGCTGCTACCATGGGCTTGCCATATGGACCGCGGGGTTCCCCTACCTGTATTTGTAATATTGACTGCTGTTGCATTTAGAGCGTGCTTCTGTGATTACGTTTGTTGAGAGATTGCGATATAATGTTGTGCGAGTTGTTGAGATTTTCGGACATGTCACTCACTGAAACCATCGTTGTTGTAATAAGACATAAGTACATTGTAGTTGACATGATTATGTTTCTTAAGATGACGTACCATACTTGTTTCAGTTATTATGTTTGTTGGGACATTGTAATGTAATGTTTTGTGAAACCATGACTGGACTAGTGATGCATAAATACATTGTAGTTGACATGATTATGTTTCTTGAGATGATGTACTGTACTTGTTTCTGTTATTTTGTTTGTTGAGAGAGTGTAATGTAATGTTTTGCGAAACCATGACAGGACAAGTGATCTGTAAGTACCATGTAGTCGACATGATTTTTTTTCTTGAGTTGATGTAATATACTTGTTTCTGTGATTACGTTTGTTGAGAGATTGTAATGTGATGTTTTGTGAAACCATGTTGTGGTTATGTTTGTTGGGAGATTATAATGTAATGTTTTGTGAAACCATGACTGAAGAAGTGATGCATAAGTACCTTGTTGTTGACATGATTTTGTTTCTTTGGATGATGTAATATACTGGTATGTTTTCGTTAGGCAATGAAATTGGGATGGAGGGAGTGCAGGTTTAATATTTGAAATGAGAATGTGTGAAGAGAATCCATATCAGGCAGGAGACAGTAATCCAGGGAAAGGGCATGGTATCCATTAAACTATTGTAACATGCCAATTTAGTCATCATTGCAGCGGTAGAAGGGCTGCTCTCTCTCTCTCTCTCTCTCTCTCTCTCTCTCTCTCTCTCTCTCTCTCGCCGACGCCGTCGCCGTCGCATTCGCCATGCTGTCCTTGAACGGCGAGGATGACCAGTCGAGCAGCGATAGCCTTCTCTCTGACATCGAGTATTCCTTCCACGATGTGAGTTCCTCTGTTTTCTCGGGCTAGGGTTAGGCAATGGTAAATCACTCGATCTGAGCTCCATATGTGCATGCAATCGTGTTCGATTTCAGCTTTGCGTTTACCTATAGGTACCAAGGACGATCTACGACTCCGAATGGGAGGGCCTAGATCTCGATAGAGAAGTGCCACGTGACCATGGGCTAAAACTGAGGAGATATGTTGCATTCGAAGGCAGTAACACTGGGAGAAGGTTTTTGGGCTGTACAAATCAGGTTTGTTTACATTATGTGCAACTGTGACATGAAGTAAAATGTATCATGCATGTTCATAACACTATAGTGTGTGTGTTTTTAGGTTGGCCCGGTGTGTAAAGCAGTAGAGTGGGTGGATCTTGAGTCGCCAGATGCACTTAAGAAATGTTTGGCATAGCTATGGGAGATGTATGAGTTGAAAAGGTCGGGGAGATTTACTGATGTAAGTGATGCAGCTGAAAAAAATTATAAGCTATCGGTACGAAATAAGGAGCTGGAACAAGAAATCGAGACTTTGCAGTCAAAGCTAACTAACGGAATCGATGGGAGCTTGGTTGTTGGAACTGCAAAGAAGCTTCAGGATAGTCACAGGTTGCTGATTCATAATGCAGAAAAGGAGAGGGATCAGCTCAGGGAAGACAAGAAGAAGCTAGAGTACTGCATTGCGGATCTGTTGAAGGAACTGAAGAAGGCACACGAGGGTGAACAAGGACAGACTATAGAGGATAACGGAAATTCAAGATGAATAATTTATGTTGTACCAATTCCTGAAACTAGTTAATTGTAAGACTTGCAGTTGCGCTTTACGAACTAAACCAAACTCAATCCTCGAGCAAACTAATTTCAGATGAACACACATATCGTGCATAGAGTTAAGTTCACGCTTACAAAATCACCACTGCAGAGGATAAACTAGGCAGTTCAGTACTAAATAGACATATGTTGTGTTCAAGCAAGCTTGGCCCGGAGCTGCCTATTTTCCTCCCTAAGATTGGCCAACTCCTTTAGTACTATGTCGTGCTTCAGCTGTAGGTTCCAGCGCTCCGTCACGGATTGGAGAATTTTGTCCGTAGCCATACGATTTTCCTTCAAGATCCCTTTCATGATCTCCGTCTGCTTCCTAGCCGAGGCGCGACCTTCACTGTGTAGCTTCGCCTAGTCGGCGTTTAACTCCTTCAGTTTCTGGCAGTTGGTCAAAGGCCAGTTTCTGGGAAATCCGCTTCTCCCTTTGGATTGCTATCTTGTCATTTAGCCAGGTCGCCAGGTCCTGGTCGATCTTTCGCCTCTTTCCCTGCAACAAAAATACATAGTATGGTTTGTTCAGTTCACCAGGACAAGCTGGTTAGTTTCCATAATTAACTGAATCGACTAGTGGCACTGTCATAATTTCAAGGAAGAAACAATCTAGGACTAAGCAACATTTTATGAATCGACTAGTGGCATTGTCATAATTTCAATTTCGAAGACAAATAAGATTTATCAGTAGTTTAGTGTGTTGTGGGTTTTTCCCAATATCACCAAATAGTAGTGGGAGAGTGGCAAACTCATAATGCAGAAACCCATGTCCAGATACATATAGAAAGAGAACATGGTGTCTATTCATGAACGTGAACACCAACACATGTCCAGATAGATAAGGAGTTGCCCTAGGATTGTTATTGCACCCTATAATGGGAAGCAGACATGGGCATTGCTCCCTGAACTCTAAACATTACAAAAGAAGAGGAGGACGAACTGGTATTCGTGTCCTCGCTAATGGGAATCAGACTTGGGCATTGCTCCGGTACGCCTCCAGACATGCCCTTAGCTCCTCGTTCTCTTTCCGAACACCCTCGAGTACGGTGATCCTTCTGCTCATGTCTGCCTTCATCTCCTTGACTGCATCCAGGAAACGGTTCCTGTCATGGTAGGCTTGGATGGTAGTCTTGGTTTCCTCAACGCGTCCTCTGAGTGCCTCGCTGACTTCGTCCTACAGGAGAATGCACCTTTCCACGAGATTCTTCTTCTCCTCCGTGAGCTCGTTGATTATCTTGATGGCCTGTTCTTGCCTGATCAATTTACGCTCGAGCACTTTCTGCAGCCTAACGATGTCACGTGCAAAATCTAGCGAGATCTCCTTCTGCATAGATAATTGCTTGCGTAGGCTCTCATTAGCTTGGGTGAGGGAGCGTGCAAGCTCATGTTGGTTGGCAATCTTGCAACTGATCACGGCCACCTTCTCACGGTACTCGGCCTTCAATCGCTGCATCGTTCATGTTAATTGAAATATGAATTCTACAATTACACTCCAGGTCCTAGGTGAATACTAATACAGATCAAAAAAATCCCTATTTAATCTATTGGCTGCAGTGTTAAAAAATGGACCTGGAGATCTATTCATGACCACGATAAACTAATCCTAATCACAGAAAATCCATAGTGAATCTATGAACAACGGTATTAAGGAAAGACCAAGAGATCCAGTCATATTCATGAAAACAAATACAACTCGCAAAAGAAGAAGACAAACCAATGCGGGACGGACAGCATCTAAGAAATCCACATCATAACTCGGAGAAATAACAGTGTGGAGATTTGCTACCTCGCTGAGACATGGAACGGGGCCGAACGGGTCCTACAACGCCTCCGTCGTGGTGGACTCGGGCTCCACGGCCGACTTGTAATACGTAGAAGAGGAAGAGCCAGAAGAAGAAGAAAAACAAGAAGAAGCTGATTAAGATCATGATGGAGAGGGAGATGGAGAAGAAGTAGAATAAGAAGACCGTACCGGGAGGAGCCTCGCCTACTAGAACATTCAGCGCCATTGTCGGGGGAGATTGGGCCTCGATGAGAGGGTGGGCTTGAGGGGCTGGTAGAGCAAGAAATGCCTCGCGGCGATTTCTCTCCCTTTTCTCCGCGATGATCGTCGACCGGCCTCTCCCCCTCCTCAGTGGAGCCATGGCTTGCAGGGTGAGTGTGGCGGAGGCAGGAGGAAGGAGATAGTGATTATTAGTGTGGGAGAAGAGTAAAGAGTACAGCCGTGGTCCAGTAGTACTAGTACTAATATACAAGACCACCGTGTACGGTCTACCTTCTCAAAGAAGCCAGGGAGGCAGGGGTAGGGAATTGATGGGACTTGTCTTTATTGCGATGGACACTTCAATGGTCTTCGGCGCCGCCCAAAATCCAGTATATAATAAGGGGAGTGCGAGCCGGGTGGTCGTCACGGGAATCGGCGCGCACATCCCGCGTGCATGTGTCACATGTTGATGGGGCAATGACGAGCGCAACTGCTGCACGATCAAGTCGGCACGTCCAACTCCGTCGAACTCCATGTGACAGGCACGCACGGGATATTTACGAGTCTAGAGTACGCTGTGCCACTTTAGTTGTGATCAAATTATGTTCAGAACGCGAGATATTACTTCTTTTTTTTGATAATCGACAAATGGACGCGTGGACACGACGCACGAAACCGCTGCTCGTCCTTGATCAGATCGGCACCCCACTCTGTGTACCCGCCATCGACCATTCGGAGCAACTACCTCGAGCACGATGCCCCCTCGCCATGGCAATGGCAGGTCCAAGCCGTCCACTGACCGTCCTGCGTCCCTGGCTCTTTGCTGCATTGTCCGCGCTCATGAGTCGCCTGCTGAGGCAACACATCGTGTTCAACCGCGCTAGGATCCATCGACATCGGCACTCGAGGACACCGTGACGTCGAAGCTCGTACCGGCCGCGCAGGAGGAGCGTGGGGTACCTGCAGCGTTGGACGAGCGCAAAGTAGCAACCAGGACGGGGCCGCGTGTTGCACCGGCGAGTACGGACAATAAGAGGAACGAGAAGAATACCAGGAAGAAGAGAGGAGATAGCTATTTGGACGAGTCCGACTCAGCCAACGAGGAGGCGTTCATCGATCAGTTGGAGGCAGGAGCGGAGGAGAGTGACGTGGACCCATGGGACTACGAAGAGGAGGAGGAGGAGGACTCCGACGAGGAGACAGCGCACTTATTCGAGGAATGAGGCGGTGTCGAGTCGTCAGAGGAGGGCACCGACGGCAGCGATGGCGGGGACCATGGCGTTGACGAAGACAAGGACAAACTGGAAGACAAAGACGATGGCTTCTTCGAAATATGATCATTTATTTTATTCATTTTAGTTAGATAGATGGATTTTCACTTGTTTATGGGGGTTTAGTATTGGTGGCACGGATAGAGAGGTGGCACGGATTGACCATGCATAAAAAAGTGGAGAAGGGAGGGGTTATCCAGCCCGTTGGATCACATGGGATCAACGGTTGGTGGAGACGATCCGCGTGACATCTGTGTCAGCCAATCAGGGCATAGCACCCAGAGTGAGCACATGTTTGGGATCTCCACACGTTTGGGCTTTTGTGAGATTTGTGACATAGAGAGAGAGGGAAAATCTCTTTTCACAATCCGCCTATGGATCCACCCATACCATTCAAATGTCATTGCATTTGTGCTCTTTTCAAAATTCACCTATGGATCCACCAGTGTCATTGCATGTGTGTTCTTTTTACTAACAACAACAAGAGTCATTGAAATGTGTGTTCTTTTCACATACCACATATGGATCCACCAGTGTCATTGCATGTGTGTTCTTTTCACTAAAACAACCAGAGTCATTGCATGTGTGTTCTTTTCACATACCACATATGGATCAACCAGTGTCATTGCATGTGTGCTCTTTTCACAATCCACCCATGGATCCACCAGTGTCATTGCATGTGTGTTCTTTTTAGTAACAACAACTAGAGTCATTATGCATGCGTGTTCTTTTCACATACCACCTATGGATCCCCCAGTGTCATTGCATGTGTGTTCTTTTCACAAACAACAACCAGAGTCATTTTGCATGTGTGTTCTTTTCACATACCACATATGGATCCACCGGTGTCATTGCATGTATGTTCTTTTCACTAACAACAACTGGAGTCATTGCATGTGTGTTCTCTTCACGATCCACACATGGATCCACCAGTGTCATTGCATGTCTGTTCTTTTTAGTAACAACAACCAGTGTCATGGCATGCGTGTTCTGTTCAGAGACCACACATGGATCCACCAGTGTCATTGCATGTGTGTTCTTTTTACTAACAACAACAAGGGTCATTGAAATGTGTGCTCTCTTCAGAGACCACACATGGATCCACCAGTGTCATTGCATGTGTGTTCTTTTTAGTAACAATAACCAGAGTCGTTTTGCATGTGTGTTCTTTTCACATACCACCTATGGATCCACCAGTGTCATTCGATGTGTTTTCTTTTCACTAACAACAACCAGAGTCATTTTGCATGTGTGTTCTTTTCACATACCACCTATGGATCCACTAGTTTCATTGAAATGTGTGCTCTCTACAGAGACAACACATGGATCCACCGGTGTCATTGCATGAATGCTCTTTTCACTAACAACAACTGGAGTCATTGCATGTGTGTTCTCTTCACAATCCACAAATGGATCCACCAGTGTCATTGCGTGTGTATTCTTTTTAGTAACAACAACCAGTGTCATTGCATGTGTGTTCTCATCAGAGACCACACATGGATCCACCAGTGTCATTGCATATGTGTTCTTTTTACTAACGACAACAAGAGTCATTGAAATGTGTGCACTCTTCAAAGACCACACATGGATCCACCAGTGTCATTGCATGTGTGTTCTTTTCACTAACAACAACCAGAGTCATTTTGCATGTGTGTTCTTTTCACATACCACATATGGATCCACCGGTGTCATTGCATGTATGTTCTTTTCACTAACAACAACTGGAGTCATTGCATGTGTGTTCTTTTCACAATCCACACATGGATCCACCAGTGTCATTGCATGTCTGTTCTTTTTAGTAACAACAACCAGTGTCATGGCATGCGTGTTCTGTTCAGAGACCACACATGGATCCACCATTGTCATTGCATGTGTGTTCTTTTTACTAACAACAACAAGGGTCATTGAAATGTGTGCTCTCTTCAGAGACCACACATGGATCCACCAGTGTCATTGCATGTGTGTTCTTTTTAGTAACAATAACCAGAGTCATTTTGCATGTGTGTTCTTTTCACATACCACCTATGGATCCACCAGTGTCATTGCATGTGTTTTCTTTTCACTAACAACAACCAGAGTCATTTTGCATATGTGTTCTTTTCACATACCACCTATGGATCCACCAGTGTCATTGAAATGTGTGCTCTCTACAGAGACAACACATGGATCCACCGGTGTCATTGCATGTATGCTCTTTTCACTAACAACAACTGGAATCATTGCATGTGTGTTCTCTTCACAATCCACAAATGGATCCACCAGTGTCATTGCGTGTGTATTCTTTTTAGTAACAACAACCAGTGTCATTGCATGTGTGTTCTCTTCAGAGACCACACATGGATCCACCAGTGTCATTGCATATGTGTTCTTTTTACTAACGACAACAAGAGTCATTGAAATGTGTGCACTCTTCAAAGACCACACATGGATCCACCAGTGTCATTGCATGTGTGTTCTTTTCACTAAAACAACCAGAGTCATTGCATGTGTGTTCTTTTCACATACACATATGGATCCACCAGTCTCATTGCATGTGTGCTCTTTTCACAATCCACCCATGGATCCACCAGTGTCGTTGCATGTGTGTTCTTTTTAGTAACAACAACCAGAGTCATTTTGCATGTGTGTTCTTTTCACATACCACCTATGGATCCACCAGTGTCATTGCATGTGTGTTCTTTTCACTAACAACAACCAGAGTCATTTTGCATGTGTGTTCTTTTCACATACCACATATGGATCCACCGGTGTCATTGCATGTATGTTCTTTTCACTAACAACAACTAGAGTCATTGCATGTGTGTTCTTTTCACAATCCACACATGGATCCACCAGTGTCATTGCATGTGTGTTCTTTTTAGTAACAATAACCAGTGTCATGGCATGCGTGTTCTGTTCAGAGACCACACATGGATCCACCATTGTCATTGCATGTGTGTTCTTTTTACTAACAACAACAAGGGTCATTGAAATGTGTGCTCTCTTCAGAGACCACACATCGATCCACCAGTGTCATTGCATGTGTGTTCTTTTCACTAAAACAACCAGAGTCAGTGCATGTGTGTTCTTTTCACATACCACATATGGGTCCACCAGTGTCATTGCATGTGTGCTCTTTTCACAATCCCCCGTGGGTCCACCAGTGTCATTACATGTGTGTTCTTTTTAGTAACAACAACCAGAGTCATTTTGCATGTGTGTTCTTTTCACATACCACCTATGGATCCACCAGTGTCATTGCATGTGTGTTCTTTTCACTAACAACAACCAGAGTCATTTTCCATGTGTGTTCTTTTCACATACCACATATGGATCCACTAGTGTCATTGCATGTGTGCTCTTTTCAATATCCACACATGGATCCACCAGGGTCATTGGATGTGTGTTATTTCTAGTAACAACAACTGGTGTCATTGCATGTGTGTTCTCTTTAGAGACCACACATGGATCCACCAGTGTCATTGCATGTGTGTTCTTTTTACTAACAACAACAAGAGTCATTGAAATGTGTGCTCTCTTCAGAGACCACACATGGATCCACCAGTGTCATTGCATGTGTGTTCTTTTCACTAACAACAACCAGAGTCATTGCATGTGTGTTCTTTTCACATACCACACATGGATCCACCAGTGTCATTGCATGTGTGTTCTTTTTAGTAACAACAACCAGAGTCATTTTGCATGTGTGTTCTTCTCACTTACCACCTATGGATCCACCAGTGTCATTGCATGTGTGTTCTTTTCACTAACAACAACCAGAGTCATTTTGCATGTGTGTTATTTTTTCACATACCACATATGGATCCACCAGTGTCATTGCATGTGTGCTCTTTTCACATTCCACACATGGATCCACCAGTGTCATTGGATGTGTGTTCTTTTTAGTAACAACAACCAGTGTCATTACATGTGTGTTCTCTTCAGAGACCACACATGGATCCACTAGTGTCATTGCATGTGTGTTCTTTTTACTAACAACAACAAGAGTCATTGAAATGTGTGCTCTCTTCAGAGACCACACATGGATCCACCAGTGTCATTGCATGTGTGTTCTTTTCACTAACAACAACCAGAGTCATTGCATGTGTGTTCCTTTCACATACCACACATGGATCCACCAGTGTCATTGCATGTGTGTTCTTTTTACTAACGACAACAAGAGTCATTGAAATGACATATGTGCTCTCTTCAGAGACCACACATGGATCCACCAGTGTCATTGCATGTGTGTTCTTTTCACAATCCACCCATGGATCCACCAGTGTCATTCCATGTGTGTTGTTTTTAGTAACAACAACCAGAGTCATTTTGCATGCGTGTTCTCTTAACATACCACCTACGGATCCACCAGTGTCATTGCATATGTGTTCTTTTGACTAACAACAACCAGAGTTATTGAAATGTGTGTTCTTCTCACATACCACCTATGGATCCACCAGTGTCATTGCATGTGTGTTCTTTTTACTAACAACAACCAGAGTCATTGGATGTGTGTTATCTTTAGAGACCATACATGGATCCACCAGTGTCATTGAAATGTGTATTATTTTCAACTATCGCCGTTGGCCACAAACAATCGGGACGCAGAACTAACTAGCAACCACTCTGGGCTTCTAGAAGACCCGATTCCCGATTGTTAGGCGTCGTTGGATCAGGGTGCGTGGAAGATAGTGATGTCCTTCACGAGGGCGATCCGCGAGAAGTCTGTTCTGCGAAATGATTGGCCGTTGCAACTACGCTGGGCCTACGTCCTTGCCTTTATCCCGTTAACCTCGGGGCTAAAAATCAGATCGTGTTCCTTCATGACCATGGAGAGGGAGAGGCCCAAACTCAGCTCGCACGAGGCTCAGTTGTTCGCCCACTACGACATACTCGCGCCGCCGTTAGCGAGGCTTCCCGCCGGCTTCGAGCTCAGCTACGCCGGGGTTCCTGTCGCGCCACTCTTGCGCGACAACGCGTTGGTGAGGCAGATTGAGGAGCGCCGCCGCCAGCTGTCGGAGCGGAAGAGGGCAATGGCGCGGTACTCGCGTACGAGCGCGTACTGGCGAAAGTTGTTCAACAAGGAGCGGGCTGCGTTGATTGCGCTGTGCGGAACCCACAGGCGGGAGATCCACCCGGATCTGCGCAACCCCAAAGGGAGCCAGTGCTTCTAGGCAGTGCCTGGGCGTACGACCTCCACCGTTATCGATGCAACGCGCCGTGAAGAATCCATGAGGAGGAGGAATGCTGCCAGGAACGTCGGCATCGATTCCGACGCAGAGGAGGCTGGCGGCGACGCGGACAACATCGTCAATGATGGAGACTGCGGGAGCGTCATAGTTGATTAGGGCCACTTAAGCATAAATTAAATGGGAAAATTTGCTGCAAGACACCGTTATTTTCTGTCATTTGCTGCAACCCACCGTCTAATTGTGTCTTTGCCAGGTACCATTACAATTGAGCGGTGTGTTTTAGCAAATGCCAGAAAATAACGGTGTATTGTAGAAAATTTTCCCAAATTAAATCTATGTACGGTATCTTAATGCGCTCTTTGGATCTAGGTCACCAGAGTCATGGTCGATTATCGTCATAATCTATATATGTTGGCCATGTTTTAGTTGTCTTTGTCTTTGAAACTAGTCGATCGAAACTCGTCCGATCCTGAAAATAAAGTTCGCGCGTTCCCTGGCATATCTGATGGGACAATACGCTGACTCTGCTCCCAGCACTTGATGGCACAGCCATAATTTGGAGTGCGCCTGAGGAGAAGGGATCGAGCGTTTTGTAATAGTGTACTACTCCTGTCCAGATATAACTGACTTAGTTTTTTTAGATATTTAATAAATGTGTCTATACCCACTTAGGTTTCTCTGTCTTTCAAACTAATCAAAAGTCGTCAAATTCTGAACAAACAAAGTCATTGCGTTCAACCTGATGGGACAATACGCTGACTCTGCTACTTGATGGCACATCCATAATTCTGGAGTGCGCTAGAGGAGATGGGAATGCAAGGGAGATGGGAACTAGTAGCCACGTCCAAACGCAGATAAAATATTAATGTAATAATATTTTAAAAAAAATGTAATCTGGTCCACATGACCCCATCACAGACACGTTGCACGCGCTAGATATAAATAAAGACGACACGGCTAGTTTAGTTTCAATGATACAATTCAACATAGGAGGTTACTGTGCCCGCATCTTTCTGCTCCTCTTATTAGTCTCTATCCCACGCTACATTAAGCATTAGTTGATGAGGATAAAAAATGATAAAATGGCAAATAAAACAATTTTTAAGCTTACCTTTCATCCGGAGAATCGTACAAAGATCAAATTGGCAGGGATTTATTATTTCTCCTGCAGTTAGCCGAAAGATCCTCAAGAACATCCTCAATCACCCCTGCAACTTCTTCATATTCTAACACACCTCCATTATTTGCCCTTTCCTCCCTGTTCCGCTTACCCTTTTGTTTCTTTTACACCATTTCTCGCCGGCACCTCCACTTCTTCATAAATTGGCTGCTTACGTACCTTTTTCTCCGAGTGCTTATCACCGTCTTCGCGCTGCTCTTCCGCCAGTTCTGGCTGAGAAGCCTCATTTTCTATCACCGGGGTGTGAACAGGGACAATAGCATGTGTAACTGGGTTTTTGCACAACCTTTTGATATGGCCGAATCTGCCACAACGTCCGCATTTCCTTTTCCTAGCACCAAGCCTTGGACCTTTATCCATGGAGGCTACGATCCTTAGCTTTCTAGGCCTCCCAGGTGGCCTCCTAAGAACTGGTGGTTGAAGTTTGAACCCTGGATCGACAATCTCCCAATCATTTTCATCGGCCATAGGTGGTACGTTTTCTGCATAAGTTGCAGCAAACTTGTCCATGGAGAAATAGTTGTCAACATAGTTCTCTATTTCAGCTCTGTTACCTCTAAGCTTTAAGATGAAGTAAATTGCATGGTGACATGGCAGACCAGTAATCTGCCACTATCTGCATGAACAAGTCTTGTTTCCAATGTCTACAGTGTACCTCCGTTCACTTCCACGCTTGTATTCTACATAAACCTCAGCCAATGTTCTGGAACTTCTGACCACCCTCATCTTTATCGTTCTCATTGCCCTGGTTCTTGCATTCAGTAACATAACCACCTTTGGAACTATTTTATGACCTAAAAAATTTCTTGCACAAATTCTTTGCCTTAAATCTATCTTCACCATTATGCATTGTCTTATTGCATCCAACAAAATAACAATTCCAAGTGTCTTCGTGCTTGAAATCTTATCATTGAAACTCTCTGCCAAATTATTGCATACAAAATCCACCTTGCTTAACTCACCAAACTTTCTTCTGGCCCATAGCTTGGTGTGATGTTCCTCATGGTATTTTTTCACCTTTGGAACTACATAAATGTTCTGCAAGTAAGTAGCATGCGTGCTTGGGATATATGTGTATGCTGATCGCCACAAGTCCTCTTCAAAGATCTTTCCTTCGAACTTCTTCGTGAAGTTAGTAGCGAGGTTCCGCATGCATTCCCTATGCTCAACCCCAGGAAACACAGCATCAACAACATTCTCAAGACCCTCAGATGCACCGGTGTGTATCACCAAGCCTTCAGGGTGACCAATTACTTCCCATAGTCTCTGCATGAACCATGTCCAGCTTTCATTTGATTCACCCTCAAGAACAACATACGCGACGGTAGAAGCCAATTATGCGTGTCCAAAGCACAAGTAGAAGCAACATGTCCCCTGAACTTCCCTGTTAAAGAAGTTGCGCCTATTGCCAAGTATGGCCTGCAGCCGTCTAGGAACCCCTTCCAGCATGCCTTCAGGCAGACAAAACATCTCCTGAAGCATATCTTATCTGCCTACTTATACCTGACCCCCGTCGAGACATTTTCTCTCCCTTTCACAACCTCGTAATCGATGTCAACAACACTACCAGGTGATGTTTTCTCTACCTGAGCTTTGAAACTATACAACATATGAAAAATGTCATTCCACTTGCCTTGAATGAAGTCTAGAGCCATCTCCTTCCCATCAAAGACTCTGTGATAAGGAATCAGAACGTTAAACTTTTTGCTAATCTTTGCTCTGAGTTCAGCTGGTCTAATGTTATGATCCTGCCTCACCCAGTCAAGTACAGTAGCAGCAATCCACTTGGTAGTCGCCGGTCTAATTTTACCACTTAAAGAAGTATTAGGGCAGTTGTGTTCCTTCGTGTTTACTTTGATCTGCATTCGATAAGAATCCAAATAATTCAGAGCTAGTTATGAGCAGAATAAATATGAGAAAGACTGAAACTAAATGTAGTTATTGCAACCAGAAATGGGTGTCCACCCCGCATTGGAGTTGCATGTAATCTCCATTTACACACATTACTTTCCCTATAGTGCACCCTAAATCTCTTTTGGTCGCTCTTTTCAATGATAAATTCGAACCCAACTCTGATTGCATAGGTTGCAACTGCATATTTGTAGTCCTCCACATTATCAAAGATAGTCCCCTCATCAATTGTAGGATTGTCCCTGTCAAAGTGTATCACTGGCCTGTCCACATCTTCGTCGTCGTATCTACATCCCATTTCCACATCTTCACATTCCTCTTCCTCATCAGTCCCATAGTCAGGCTCAAAGTTCGAATCAACCAAATATTCCCTACTCTCCATCCTATCAGGGCCAGCAGCCACGTCTGGATATGCTTTCTCATCATTATCCGTACCGCCACACGTTTCAGTGCCTTCATGCTCGCTTGACAAAGCATCATGCTCAAGGACAAGCTGTACAGACATCCTGCGGTTACCAACCCATATCCTTGGCATCACCACGGGACTATAAACGCTAATTGGGGTATGCAGATAAGGAATCATAGTTCTTACCTTTCAATGTGGACGCACGGCACCTTCTCCGGGCTCCATACCTCCAAAGCTCTGCACCACGCTACCTCTCCCCCTGTTTCATTGTCCTCTGTGCTCTCTAGACTTGAAGCAGATTTCGTGCTCTCCAGTCACGTAGGACCCATATCCGTGCTCTCAATCCTCGCAGGATCCATCTCCGAGCGGGATCCGGATCACCAGCGTCGTTGGGCCCCTAACCTAACGGCCGACTCTCGTTTTTCGTTTTGAGACGCGCCTGGGCGTTGGGCGGCGGCAAGGAGACAGAGCAGGGAGGGGAGGTGAGGGGATGGCAGGGAGGGGAGGGCGGGAGGAAGGGGACGACGAGAGCGGTGCATGACTGAGCGGAGTGGCGACAACAGGAGCAGAGCAGAGGAGTGGAGCGGAGCTGGTTGCGACATAGCATGGAAAATTGAACAATAATGTGTTGGTGGACGGCACCAGCCCTCGAACCTGGGACGCGCGCCGTCGTAGGTGGAGGAGGCGGGCTCGCCTGTCAGAAAACATGCCACCTATCAACGCACTATACACGGCGAGCACTTCACGGAATTTTTAGCAAGTCCCACATGCCAGTCTGTTTGATCAAGACTTGCATGCAGTGTATGGCTGGTCCACGCGCTAGTTCCGGAAAAAAGCCCGTTGATCCAAACTTGAATTGACAGTTCCGCTTCTTCTCCCCCGTCTCATCGTCTCCTCGCAGTGGCAGTTCCTCTTCGTCTCCCTCGTCTGTTATCCTCTTCTTCTTCTGCTCGCGGTGGTAGTTCTTCTTTCTTCCTCGATCAAAACATTCCCGCACATAAGCCATGGCCAGTAGCCGGATGAAGAGGAACTGGGCCGATCTCCCGGCCGACCCACATCACAAGATCGCCGACTATTTGCTGGAGAAAGAGGAGTACGTTGACACCTATGATGCTTGTCGGGAAGTCTGCGCCGATTGGCACCTCACTTTAAAGGTGCCCGAATTCCATCTCAACAACTGGATCGTGATAGATAACACACTTCCAGACGTTGGCGACTTCACCTTCCTCAACCTCGCCACTGCTCGTTGCTTCAGGACAAATCTAATGGACGTCCATCGCAGGTTCACATTCACATCCGATATTTATTGGTTTTTTCCATTGTAAACAACTTAGTGCTAACTGATGCCCTCTTGTTCCAAAAGATTCTACTTCGTCAGTGTTTCTCGTGGCGTCATCGTGCTTGCTCAGAGGGTGGAGCCGTACCAGATTCGGCTTCTGAACCCAATCACTCACAAGTCTAACACTGAGTTTCAAGCACACATACCATCTGATCTTCTGCAATCTCTCGTCGTGACAAAGTCCCCGGCGATGGTGTTCGTTTGCACTGATTATCCAGATCATATTGCATGGGCCGATGAGAGCACCCCAACGGGGCAAATCAATGGATCATTTGGAGAAGGATTGTATTCGCCACCTCCTGATACGCTTCTGGTCTGCATGACGGCATTCCGGGGGGAAGTATATGCATTACTTGAGAATGGAGACATCTTGCCGACCAACATCCAGTTAGAGAAGCGTGCGAGCACTGTCACGATGGCCAAAATAATTTCGGCCCTAGTCTTTGAACAGGTACGCGGAACCTACAAATTTTACCTTGTGGAGTCAGATGGTGATCTGCTTCTTGTGTTGAACGGGGATTTCGCCAAAGGGCAACCGGTGTTGTACCGGGTGGACACGGAGAACCGCTCTCTCGAGGCCGTCGGTGACATTGGAAGTCGTGCCCTCTTCATTGGTCACAATCGGTCTATCTCCATTAACACCAGGTTACACCCCACAGTCAAACCCGGTTGCATATACTACAGGAATTTTATCAGACTGTATGATCATGAGGTTCAAGCCTGGGAAGGGGAACCAACAATGGTAATGTATGGCTTAAGTTTGGAACATACACCGAGGCATTACCCTCTGTACGAGATACTGGCAGCACACTGCAGACAGAAAGAGTTCTCTGAACATGTGTTGCAGCACGCGGGAGCTGACGACGACGAAATATATAGGGGAGAATGAATCATATATTCATCCTAGGTTATTTTCTAGCATTTTCAGGTCTATTTTTCGAAGTAGAAATTTGTACTGTATTTATATTATTTCGATGATCAGAATGGGTATTACCTTTCAGACAAAATTGTAATGTATTTAAATTTAGTACTTCCAGAATTCAAAGTATTTATTTTTAGTAGCTTCTTTCAGAATTCTCTGTGTTCGACACGGGCATCAGCTCAGCGCCGAAATTCAGGTCCCACATGGAAAATTGCATAATAAGTTGTTGGTTGGCGGCACCACCCCTCGAACCTGGGATGCGCACCGTCGAAGGTGGAGGGGGCGGGCCCGCCAGTCAGAAAACATGGCACGTCGGCATCCCCTGTTTCTAATGCCCTTTAAAAAAATAAAACACGCCACGTCGTTATCCCCTGTTTCTAATGGTGTTGCTACACTCGACGGTACATGGTGCCATATAAATAATATCGTATAAACATAAGGGAAAGTCATCAACATTTCTAAAATGAAACCCGGTCCCGTCTCCTACCTGTCCTGGTACATTGCCCGATGAGGTGGATAACCACGACCGATCTTTTTAATACGTTCGCACTCTTATGCTGAGAAGGGAAATCAAGATTGAGTTGTTAACGCAACGTGTGTCGAATTATTACCCTCTAAGGAAATGGGAAATGGTTATTTTCACGCGTGCCCGTAGTCCAAACCTACTGTCAGTCTTTCACTCCCCTTCTCTGACTAACCACAGTTCACCTTGCGCAGCTCCTCCGCGCCGCACCAACTAGGGTAACATGGCCCCACCTAAGCCGCCGCCGCGACAGCCGCCGAAACTAGGGTATTTAGCCCCTCTAAGGCAGGCCATGAAGCTCTACTTCAAGGCCGGTCTCCCATTGCCCTGCCAGGCGGATGATTTCCCCGAATGTGTCGAATCAGCCGCGGCGGCGACTGCACCGTCGTCGGCGCCAGATGCGGCAAGCAGGGCCAAGAGAGCGATGTGGACAAATCGCGCGGCGGCATTACGACATGCTCTAGGCAATGGGAACAAGGTACATATCAAATCGTTCATGAGAGCATGCCGCCATCGAGGGTACACACCCTCGAACAGGGCAGTGCCAAGGTCTAGGAACTCTCGTGTCCACGCTTCGGCGCGGACTACCTTACCTCAGTGGGGTAGGCTGGGAGCACGCCGTCTGGGCAAAGACGCTCCATCCTACACACCGTCGAAGGCCGTACCGTGGTGGCGACCAAGCGTCTACACTGAGCATGCTGGATTGTTCGATAGCAGGAGACGGCGGCAGGCATCAGCTCAGTCCCGGAATTCAGGTTCGAGGTCACACGGACCTATGATCCCGAGAAGGAGATCTCGAATTTCAGTTTCGAAGAAATCGTTGCGGCAGCGCGGATGGTCCAACTGAACCGGGACTGGCACACGCAAATCGCTCATGCATGAACGATGTAGATTTCTTGTAGTTTGGCGGGAAGGCAATAAATCAGTTTGGGTTAAATGATCAAAGAACTTATGTCCTCTCAAGGCAATTGGCCAGCCAACTTTTCTGGTGGAGATCTGTAGTTTCTTCAGTGTAGAATAGTTAAGTTCAGACTGAAGAATGGCTTTTGTAGATGAAATGCGGACGAATTGTTCTATAAACTAGTAGGAAGTTTAGCCCACTTTTGTGCATGTATAAGACCCTTTTGTATGGAAGTACTGCTGTTGTAAGAAAATACTATCAAGTACCTATTTCCTTCAATTACTAGTCGTGGTTCAGTCCAGTTAACTGGCATCTTTTTATCCCAGACTACAGATTTTGTGTATGCTGTCTGTGATGTAAACCTTTTTTCCTTTGTCTTATGTTGCCTGCAAAATGGTCCTGCAGTTCAACGTGTTACAAATGTAGCTACCTTGTACTCCCTCCGTTTCAAAATATAAGATGTTTTAGCTTTGTGAATGAAGTGTATCTAGTCCCCTTTTAGTATGTAGGTTCATCTAGGTTTAGAAAGCACCATCACTAAAATATGTCTAGATACGCTCCATTCACAAAGCTAAAACATCTTATATTTTCAAACGGAGGGAGTACATGAAGAGGAGATGGACTACATTTTCCTAGCATCCATAGAATTGACATTGCTCATTGCCAGACCACCCTCTTTTCATGAGGTTGTCCTTGGTTATTCACAGAAATTATAAAGCACGGTGTTCAACTACATCGATTCAAACTATTACACGCACACAAACTACATCAAATTCATTACCCACACATACTACATCGATTCAAACTATTACACACACATACTACTTCAAACTATTACACACATGTACTACATCGATTCAAACTATTACACATTTTTAGTCGATGCTAACTTCCTGCTACGCTCTCCATACTACAAATTCATTAGCCACACATACCATGACAATTCACTAGAGCTCTGTCTTCACTCGATGGAAATCAGAACCACCAGCTCGTCCAAGCCCGGTCCCCCCACCGAAACTATGTGCCCCGTCGTGAAATGGTGGCGGTCCTGTGCCATCGATCCTTCCAGGCCAACACTGTAGGCGACGAGGGCGCTTTCTAGCAGCTCGGGGCCCTGAATGCCATGTACCGAGTCCAGAACCTCCTTCAGGTGGATGATGACCGGGTGCTTCCAGCAAAGCTGTCGCCCTGCCCTGCTTGGAATCTGCACCTCGTACATCTTAGGAACGGCGTCAGGATCTTTCAGCCACGCCTTTACCTCGATGACCCATCTGTCGCTCGGTGGCATGATTTCCACCAGCTCACCGCCAAGGCTACTGACGACATGCTTGAGGGCCTCTGGCTCCCAAGAATCCAATGGGAGGCCGTCAAAGCCGAGTTTGGAGAAGAAACAAAGCTGCCCCAAGCGATCGTCCCACCCACAGGCGCGATGCCAATGCATGAAGCTCATTTTCTCCCCGCAGCACTCGAAAGAACGGGAAGAATGCAGAAAACGCTCGGTGTCTAAGCTGTGCTCGAATTGGACGAAAAAATCGAATGGCGGCGCGCATACCTCAATGTTGACCTCATTTCGTCTGATCCCAAAACGAGACCTGAAAGCCGACAGCAACTCTGTCAGCGACACGGCGGGACGGACGCCCAGCACGGTGGCCATGAGAGCATGGTCGTCGAACTGCTATGCCAAGCCTACCATGCCTGGGGTGCGCGGCAGCATGCAACTTCCCGAGGCCGGTCGCCGGCCTGGATCGCCTGACAGGACGCGCTCCGCCGTGCGAGAAGGACTAGCCAGAGGCGAGATATTAGTCCGGGGACGCGAAGCTCCGATACGGCGGACGATGCAACGGTGACGGCAGCGAGCTTCGATTAGAGGCGTGGGAGGTTGACCAGACATGGCGGAGACGCAAATTAGAGCAAGTGCGAGCTCCGATCTGAGACGAGCAGCCGGAGCTGAGCAAATGTTATGGGGAGGGGAGTAGGGGAGAAGACCAGAGCAGAGCAAAGAAATAGATCTCATCCACTCAGGGATCTGGTCCACGCAGGGGTAAGCTAGTCCACGACCACAAAAGATAACGGGGAATACTCACATGGCGGGCCAAGAAGATTTGGCCTAACGGCGGTATTTGAGTTCAACCATTTTTCGTCTGGTTAAAACGACCGTTTGGCCATTAGATTTGTATTCACCATCATTTGGCCCTTCTGGACAATTAGCGAATCTACTATGGCCCCTCCGCGCGGTTGATGGCAACTCGGGTACCGCGGTGCGCGCACCCAACAAGTTTGGTACCGCAAACGAACATTCCCCCCGGAACGTCTACCCCTATAGCTATCTCCGTACGAGGGTAGACGGTGGACCACTCTACTTGTTTAGGTTTGTTTAGGACATATGTACATGGAGAGCCAAGGTTGGGCCAACTTGCCACATTCTAGGCCCCGTTTGTGATGCGGCGGGACTTACCACGTACAGATCTAGGATTTTACTAAGTGTTAACGCATGCCCGGGAAGGGGGTCCCACATGGGGCCTACACATGGCACCTACCAACCTTGCACATCTCTCACACACATATCCTAGGGGCACATGCAAGTTTTCATGTGATTCCGACGCTCCGGCGGTCTTCCTCCGGCGAAACCCTAGACCGGGGTCCCCGGATCGTCTACCCCTATAGCTATCTCCTTACGACGGTAGCCCGGTGGACCTATCTACTTGTTTTGCTTTGTTTTGGACATATGTACATGGAGAGCCAAGGTTGGGCCAACTTTGCCACATTCTAGACCCCGGTTGTGACGCGGCGGGACTTTCCACGTACAGATCCAGGATTTTACTAAGTGTTAACGCATGTCCGGGAAGGGGGTCACACCTGGGGCCTACACATGGCACCTACAAACCTTGCACAACTCTCACACACATATCCTAGGGGCACATGCAAGTTTTCATTTGATTCCGACGCTCTGATGGTCTTCGTCTGGCGAAACCCTAGAGCGGAGGCCCCCGGTCGTCTACCCCTATAGCTATCTCCGTACGAGGGTAGCTCGTGGACCTCTCTAGTTTTTTTGGTTTGTTTAGGACATATGTAAATGGAGAGGCAATGTTGGGCCAACTTTGCCACATTCTAGGCCCCGGTTGTGACGCGGCGGGACTTTCCACGTACAGATCCAGGATTTTACTAAGTGTTCACGCATGTCCGGGAAGGGGGTCACTAATGGAGCCTACACATGGCACCTAAAAACCTTGTACCACTCTCACACACATATCCTAGGGGCACAAGCAATTTTTCATGTGATTCCGACGCTCCGGCGAAACCCTAGACCGGGGGCCCAGGGTCGTCTACCCCTATAGCTATCTCCGGACAAGGGTGGACCTCTCTACTTATTTTGGTTTGTTTAGGACATATGTACATGGAGAGCCAAGGTTGGGCCAACTTTGCCACATTCTAGACCCCGGTTGTGATGAAGCGGGACTTTTCACGTATAGATCCAGGATTTTACTAAGTGTTAACGCATGTCCGGGAAGGGGGTCACACCTGGGGCCTACACATGGCACCTAAAAACCTTTCACCACTCTCACACACATATCCTAGGGGCACATGCAAGTTTTCATGTGATTCCGAAGCTCCGACGGTCTTCCCCCGGCAAAACCCTAGAGCGGGCGCCCCGGATCGTCTACCCCTATAGCTATCTCCGTACGAGGGTAGCCCGGTGGACCTCGCTACTTGTTTTGTTTTGTTTAGGACATATGTACATGGAGAGGCAATGTTGGGCCAATTTTTCCAAATTCTAGGCCCCGGTTGTGACGCGGCGGGACTTTCCACGTATAGATCCAGGATTTTACTAACTGTTAACGCATGTCCGGGAAGGGGATCACACATGGAGCCTACACATGGCACCTAACAACCTTGCACCACTCTCACACACATATCCTAGGGGAACATGCAAGTTTTCATGTGATTCCGACGCTCCGATGGTCTTCCTCCTGTGAAACCCTAGACCGGGGGCCCCAGATCGTCTATCCCTATAGCTATCTTCGTACGACGGTAGCCCGGTGAACCTCTCTACTTGTTTTTGTTTGTTTAGGACATATGTACATGGAGAGCCAAGGTTGGGCCAACTTTGCCACATTCTAGGCCCCGGTTCTGACGCGGCGGGACTTTCCACGTACAGATCATGGATTTTACTAAGTGTTAACGCATGTCCGGGAAGGGGGTCACACATGGGGCCTACACATGGCACCTACAAACCTTGCACCACTCTCACACCCATATCCTAGGGGCACATGCAAGTTTTCATGTGATTCCAACGCTCCGACGGTCTTCCTTCGGTGAAACCCTAGAGCGGGGGCCCCGGGTCGTCTACCCCTATAGATATCTCCGTAGGAGGGTGGCCCGGTGGACCTCTCTACTTTTTTTGGTTTGTTTAGGACATATGTACATGGAGAGCCAATGTTGGGCCAACTTTCCCACATTCTAGGCCCCGGTTGTGACGCGGCGGGACTTTCCACGTACAGATCCAGGATTTTACTAAGTGTTAACGCATGTCCGGGAAGGGGATCACACATGGAGCCTACACATGGCACCTAACAACCTTGCACTAGTCTCACACACATATCCTAGGGGCACATGCAAGTTTTCATGTGATTCCGACGCTCTGGCGGTCTTCCTCCGGCGAAACCCTAGACCGGGGGCCTCGGATCGTCTACCCCTATAGCTATCTCCTTACGAGGGTAGCCCGATGGACCTCTCTACTTTTTTTTGTTTGTTTAGGACATATGTACATGGAGATCCAAGGTTGGGCTAACTTTGCCACATTCTAGGCCCCAGTTGTGACGCGGCGGGACTTTCCACGTACAGATCCAAGATTTTACAAAGTGTAAACGCATGTCTGGGAAGGGGGTCACACATGGGGCCTACACATGGCACCTACCAAACTTTCACCACTCGCACACACATATCCTAGGGGGACATGCAAGTTTTTATGTGATTCTGACGCTCCGGCGGCCTTCCTCCGGTGAAACCCTAGACCGGGGGCCCCGAATCGTCTACCCCTATAGCTATCTCCGTACGAGGGTAGCCCGGTGGACCTCTCTACCTTTTTTGGTTTGTTTAGGACATATGTACATGGAGAGCCAAGGTTGGGCCAACTTTGCCACATTCTAGGCCCCGGTTGTGACGCGGCGGGACTTTCCACATATAGATCCAGGATTTTACTATGTGTTAACGCATGTTCGGGAAGGGGGTCACACCTGGGGCCTACACATGTCACCTACAAACCTTGCAGCACTCTCACACACATATCCTAGGGGCACATGCAAGTTTTCATGTCATTCCGATGCTCCGACGGTCTTCCTTCGGCGAAACCGTAGAGTGGGGGCCCCGAATCGTCTACCCCTAGAGCTATCTCCGTACGAGGGTAGCCCCGTGGATCTCTCTACTTGTTTTGGTTTGTTTAGGACATATGTACATGGAGACCAATGTTGGGCCAACTTTGCCACATTCTAGGCCCGGGTTGTGACGCGGCGGGACTTTCCACGTACAGATCCAGGATTTTACTAAGTGTTAACGCATGTCCGGGATGGGGGTCACACCTGGGGCCTACACATGGCACCTAAAAACCTTGCACCACTCTCACACACATATCCTAGGGACACATGCAAGTTTTCATGTGATTTCGACGCTCCGGCGGTCTTCCTCTGACGAAACCCTAGACCGGGGGCCCCTGATCGTCTACCCCTATAGCTATCTCCTTACGAGGGTAGCTCGGTGGACCTCTCTACTTGTTTTGGTTTGTTTAGGACATATCTACATGGAGATCAAAGGTTGGGCCTACTTCTCCACATTCTAGGCCCCGGTTGTGACGCGGCGGGACTTTCCACGTATAGATCGAAGATTTTAATAAGTGTTAACGCATGTCCATGAAGGGGGTCACACATGGGGCCTACACGTGGCATATACCAACCTTGCAGCACTCTCACACACATATCCTAGCGGGACATGCAAGTTTTCATGTGATTCTGACGCTCCGGCGGTCTTCCTCCGGTGAAACCCTAGACCGGGGACCCCGGATCGTCTACCCCTATAGCTATCTTCGTACGAGGGTAGCTCAGTGGACCTCTCTACTTGTTTTTATTTGTTTAGGACATATGTACATGAAGAGCCAAGGTTGGGCCAACTTTGCCACATTTTAGACCTCGGTTGTGACGCGACGGGACTTTCCACGTACAGATCCAGGATTTTACTAAGTGTTAACGCATGTCCGGGAAGGGGGTCACACATGGGGCCTACACATGGCACCTACCAACCTTGCACCACTCTCACACACATATACTAGGGGCACAAGCAATTTTTCATGTGATTCCGACGCTCCGGCGGTCTTCCTCCAGCGAAACCCTAGACCGGGGGCCAAAGGTCGTCTACCCCTATAGCTATCTCCGGACAAGGGTGGACCTCTCTACTTATTTTGGTTTGTTTAGGACATATGTACATGGAGAGCCAAGCTTGGGCCAACTTTGCCACATTCTAGGCCCCGGTTGTGACGAAGCGGGACTTTCCACGTATAGATCCAGGATTTTACTAAGTGTTAACGCATGTCCGGGAAGGGGGTCACACCTGGGGCCTACACATGGCACCTACAAACCTTTCACCACTCTCACACACATATCCTAGGGGCACATGCAAGTTTTCATGTGATTCCGAAGCTCCGACGGTCTTCCCCCGGCGAAACCCTAGAGCGGGCGCCCCAGATCGTCTACCCCTATAGCTATCTCCTTACGAGGGTAGCCCGGTGGACCTCTCTACTTGTTTTGGTTTGTTTAGGACATATGTACATGGAGAGGCAATGTTGGGCCAATTTTTCCACATTCTAGGCCCCGGTTGTGACGCGGCGGGACTTTCCACGTATAGATCCAGGATTTTACTAACAGTTAACGCATGTCCGGGAAGGGGATCACACATGGAGCCTACACATGGCACCTAACAACCTTGCACCACTCTCACACATATATCCTAGGGGCACATGCAAGTTTTCATGTGATTCCGGCACTCCAGCGATCTTCCTCCGGCGAAACCCTAGACCGGGGGCCCCGGAACGTCTACCCCTATAGCTATCTCCGTACGAGGGTAGCCCGGTGGACCTCTCTACTTGTTTTGGTTTGTTTAGGACATATGTACATTTAGATCCTAGGTTGGGCCAACTATGCCACATTCTAGGCCCCGGTTGTGACACGGCAGGACTTTCCACGTACAGATCCAGTATTTTAATAAGTGTTAACGCATGTTCGGGAAGGGGGTCACACATGGGGCCTACACATGGCACCTACCAACCTTGCACCACTCTCACACACATATCCTAGGGGGACATGCAAGTTTTCATGTGATTTCGACGCTCCGGCGGTCTTCCTCCGGTGAAAACCTAGACCGGGGGCCTCGGATCGTCTACCCCTTTAGCTATCTCCGTACGAGGGTAGACCGGTGGACCTCTCTACTTGTTTTGGTTTGTTTAGGACATATGTACATGGAGAGCCAAGGTTGGGCCAACTTGCCACATTCTAGGCCCCGGTTGTGACGCGGCGGGACTTACCACATACAGATCCAGGATTTTACTAAGTGTTAACGCATGCCCGGGAAGGGGGTCCCACATGGGGCCTACACATGGCACCTACCAACCTTGCACCACTCTCACACACATATCCTAGGGGCACATGCAAGTTTTCATGTGATTCCGACGCTCCGGCGGTCTTCCTCCGGCGAAACCCTAGACCGGGGTCCCCGGATCGTCTACCCCTATAGCTATCTCCTTACGACGGTATCCCGGTGGACCTATCTACTTGTTTTGCTTTGTTTTGGACATATGTACATGGAGAGCCAAGTTTGGGCCAACTTTGCCACATTCTAGGCCCCGGTTGTGACGCGGCGGGACTTTCCACGTACAGATCTAGGATTTTACTAAGTGTTAACGCATGTCCGGGAAGGGGGTCACACCTGGGGCCTACACATGGCACCTACAAACCTTGCACCACTCTCACACACATATCCTAGGGGCACATGCAAGTTTTCATTTGATTCCGACGCTCCGATGGTCTTCCTCTGGCGAAACCCTAGAGCGGAGGCCCCCGGTCGTCTACCCCTATAGCTATCTCCGTACGAGGGTAGCTCGGTGGACCTCTCTAGTTTTTTTGGTTTGTTTAGGACATACGTAAATGGAGAGGCAATGTTGGGCCAACTTTGCCACATTCTAGGCCCCGGTTGTGACGCGGCGGGACTTTCCACGTACAGATCCAGGATTTTACTAAGTGTTCACGCATGTCCGGGAAGGGGGTCACACATGGAGCCTACACATGGCACCTAAAAACCTTGCACCACTCTCACACACATATGCAAGTTTTCATGTGATTCCCATGCTCCGGCGGTCTTCCTCCGGCGAAACCCTAGACCGGGGGCCCCGGATCGTCTACCCCTATAGCTATCTCCGTACGAGGCTAGCCCGGTGGACCTCTCTACTTGTTTTGGTTCGTTTAGGACATATGTACATGGAGATCCAAGGTTCGGCCGTCGTTGCCACATTCTAGGCCCTGGTTGTGACGCGGCGGGACTTTCGATGTATAGATCGAGGATTTTACTAAGTGTTAACGCATGTCCGGGAAGGGGGTCACACATGGGGCCTACACATGGAACCTACCAATCTTGAACCACTCTCACACACATATCCTAGGGGACATGCAAGTTTTCATGTGATTCCGACACTCCGGCGGTCTTCCTCCGGTGATACCCTAGAGCGGGGGCCCCGGATCGTCTACCCCTATAGCTATCTCCGTACGAGGGTAGCCCGGTGGACCTCTCTACTTGTTTTGATTTTTTTAGGACATATGTACATGGAGAGCCAATGTTGGGCCAACTTTTCCACATTCTAGGCCCCGGCTGTGACGCGGCAGGACTTTCCACGTACAGATCCAGGATTTTACTAAGTGTTAACGCATGTCCAGGAAGGGGGTCACACATGGGGCCTACACATGGCACCTAACAACCTTGTACCACTCTCACACACATATCCTAGGGGAGATGCAAGTTTTCATGTGATTCTGACCCTCCGGCGGTCTTCCTCTGGTGAAACCCTAGACCAGGGGCCCCGGATCATCTACCCCTATAGCTATCTCCGTACGAGGGTAGCCCGGTGGACCTCTCTACTTTTTTTGGTTTGTTTAGGACATATGTACATGGAGATCCAAGGTTGGGCCAACTTTGCCACATTCTATGCCCCGGTTGTGACGCGGTGGGACTTTCCACGTATAGATCCAGGATTTTACTAAGTGTTAACGCATGTCCGGGAAGGGGGTCACACATGGGGCCTACACATGGCACCTACCAACCATGCACCACTCTCACACACATATCCTAGGGGACATGCAAGTTTTCATGTGATTCCGAAGCTCCGACGGTCTTCCTCTGACGAAACCCTAGACCGGGGGCCCCAGATCGTCTACCCCTATTGATATCTCTGTACGAGGGTAGCCCGGTGGACCTCTCTACTTTTTTTTGGTTTGTTTAGGACATATGTACATGGAGAGCCAAGGTTGGGCTAACTTTGCCACATTCTAGGCCCCGGTTGTGACGCGGCGGTGAAGGGAATATGCCCGAGAGGCAATAATAAAGTGGTTATTATCTCCATGTTTATGATAAATGTTTATTTTACATGCTATAATTGTATTGATCGGAAACGTCAATACATGTGTGTTTAATAAACAAAAAGGGTTCCTAGTTATGCCTCTCTTATAGACTAGCTCGTTGATTAACAAGATGATCAAGGTTTCCTGATCATGGAAATGGGATGTTGTTAATAACGAGGTCACAACATTGGTGGAATGATGTGATGAACATTCATCTGAAGTATAGCATTACGATCAAAGTCATTATGTTTATATTTCTATAACATCATACGAAGTAATCTTTATCCTTAGACCATGAGATCATGTTAATTGCTAACACCGGAAGAGTATCTTGATAACATCAAATGTCACACCGTAACAGGGTGACTATAAAGATGGGTTCAGTGCTACGAAGGTGTTATGTTGAGGCTCATGGATCAAGAGTGGAATTTTTCAATCCCGATGACGGATAGATATACTCTAGGCCCTCTCGCTGATATCACATTGAAATAGCTTGCAAGCAAGTGATGTGATCACTAGAATGTTATATCACGGGAACGAGAAAAGAGTGCATGTCGGTAACGAGATCAAACTAGGTATGGAGATACCGATGATCGAATCTCGGACATGTAATATATCGCGAGACAAAGGGATTTAGTTACAAGTGTTAAAGGTTCTCACGATCACAGAAGTCATCGTTGAATGTGTAGGAGTCAGTACGGATCTCCAGGTCCCGCTGCTGATTATTGATCGGAGAGGGGTCTCGATCATGTCTGCATTATTCACGAATCGTAGGGTGACACACTTAAGGGATACTGACACCATCTGGAGCAAATATGTTTCAGATAAAGATTTAAGAAAGCGCTAGAATTATTTCAATAGACACCGAAACTGTTTCAGGTGAAATTGCTGAAATTGGTTCTGCATGTAATATTGAAATGTTGCAGGGGGTTTGATGTGAATGTTTGTTAATTAAAGTAATAAAAAAAATTCTGAATAAAAATAATAAAAGAGTTTTATTAAATGAGAGAGCATTAAATTTGGAGAAAATTAATGCATTTAAAGTGGAGACTTTAAATGGAATGTGAAGAGGCATTTTAATGTGGAGGGGTTACCACCACATGAATGGAGGAGGTGAAGAGGCACCTCCTCCATGCGCCAGCCGTGAAGGAGGGGCACCCCCCTCCTCCTATAGAAGGCCACCCTCTCCTCACTTCTCATACACACCTCCTTGTGAAGGATCTCTCTCCCCCTCTAGTATTATTCCCCATGGTCTCGGATTAGCGAGATACATGTTCCTGGTGGCTTTATCTGGAAAGGAGTTGATACTTCCGCTGCTTTGCTAGAGCGAGGGACGGAGGTTGTCGGGGTACCAGACGTGTGTGTGATCATGGATGCACCACTGCTTTGCGGTGCTGGACTTGGTGGTGCTGGAGCTCAATCTGAAGGACGTGCTGGAGCCAGACCTGCTCGGACTTCCTCACGATCTTGAGATCGACAAGTGTACGACTACATCAACCACGAGTTCCTACTCGTTAACAAAACTCGTTGTCTTCGAGGGTAAGTTCTCGTTGGATGTATGTCCACCCGTTGCTTTGTACCTAGTAGATAGATCTTGGCGTGTAGTTCACACCGTAGAATTTTTTTGCTTTCTATGCTGCGGACCCAACAGTGGTATCAGAGCCTGATCTATGCGTAGGTGCTTTGCACGGGTAGTACACATATGTTTATATGTGGGCGATGATGATCATGTTATTGCATCTGCTATGTATTTTGGATATTGGTGGCATAGTGGGATGAAGCGGCCCGGACCAACCTTACATGTCATCGTACATGAGACCGATTCCACGGCTGACATGCAACTTGTTTTGCATAAGTGGCTGGCGGGTGTCTGTCTCTCCTACTATAGTCAATATCTGATTTACAATGAGTTGCTAATAACTTGGTTATCCTCGTTGTGGTTCATGTTCGTAGGTAAGAACGGTTCTATCTCCAAAAGCCCTAAGCCACGTAAAACTTGCAATTGATAAATTAGAGGCGTCTAGTTTAGATCGTTGTTGGGCTAGTGTCTTGATATGGTATTGTTGTAAGTAGATGTATGATAGATACTCTTACAACACACTTAACGTGTAAGTTCCATAGACCTTGGCCTTACACACAAAGGAATGATAGAGATCATACCACGATGCAAGTGATAGAGATCAAATGCATGGACCATATCATCTCACTTTACACATTAGATGTTAGCATCTTATACTGCTAGTTTGGCGCTTTCTGTAGCATTGTAAGATGATCCCTCATTTAGATATCAAGATAAAAATGTGTTCTTCCTTAAGTATGCACCGTTTTATGGATCGTGTTTCGAGACATCACGTGATGATTGGGTGTACTCGACTCTACGCTTTCATACAAACGGGTGTAAGACAGTTTTACACATGCGAGTACTAAGGTTCTTACTTGGCGAGCCTAGCATGTACATACATGGCCTCGGAACACGGACCGAAAGGTTAAGCATGAGTCATATAGTTGATATGATGCCCATATAGATGCTCGCCTTTGAAGCTACATCAACTCACATGATGATCGGACTTGGTGTAGTGGATTTGGTTCATGTAATCACCAAAAAGACACGAGGGATGTCATTTTTGAGTGGGAGTTCATTTCTAATTTGGATTAGTCGAACCAAATTTGTCATAAATTAAATCAAAGTGAATTTGCATAGTTTATTGTAGTCATTGGCATTCGTTTTCTACCTTATCCTTAGTTTTTATTTGAGATAATAGAACTATAGAATTCTGGATATTTATTTTACGAACTGGTATCGTATTGTTTTGAATGTCAATTTAATGTTTATAAGTCCTATTGCAAACTTTCAGCAAACTCTATTTACTCCATGAAGTTTAATAAGTAGTATTAAATCAAGAGTAAGAATTCCAATGTTAGTATCTAAAGTATCATGTTTGCCTCCATGATTATTGATATTCAAAAGTTGTTTTAATATCAAGATTATATTGGAGCTGATAATTGTTTCAGAAACCATCATGTGTGAAAGATATTGTGATATCTGAAACAATGTTTTTGGTTGCATTATGATAGAGTATAATTTAGCAAAATACATGTTCTCATATTGTATGAGAATTTGTGAAGGTTGGAGATGCTAGGCATCCGAATCTACCAAAAAGGTTTTGGGAACTGATATTATACTCGCGATTCTTCCTTATAGGCTATAGTAGCTTGATCATGAAAGTTGTCATGATAAGGATGAATAGAAGATGTCAGTAAAATGTGTACTACACTAATAGATTACTAAAGAATGGATTTTTGAAAGAATGCCAAACATTTGATGATGGTGATCCACTTCAAAGTGCAAGTCCAAAGGTATTAGTATTTGACTATATACAAGCTTTGTACCATGTGTCATGTTGACGACACCACTATTGATGTTGATAGATTCTTTTAAAAGAAAAGGATTGCTGAAAGAGAATCTATAAAATATTTGGCAGAAAATAAAAGGTTGGAGATGTCCAACTTGGGTATATAGAAGATATACATGTTATAGTTGTATTCCTTGCTTATTAAACAATGTGGTTCTTAGGTATTGGATACCGGTATTGGATACCGAATTGGTTGGTATGAAGTGTCATACAGTACAACGCAATTCATGAACTGCAATGGCCTAAGTAACTAGCAAGAGAATAAGTGATGATGATCATCGAAAACAAATAAAGTGTTATTGTGCTTTTTCGTTGTTGTCAAACCTAGCCTTCAAGATTTGTTTTAATAATTGTTATTTTGTTCCGGTATTACGAGAACAATGGTTGTTCAAATAATTACCGTATTCCATAAAGGATGGATGAACTTTTACAAGTCTAGTGGGAGAAATCACATCCATAAACACTATTGCTAAAATGTCGCAAGACAAATGATTGAAAGATCACTTATGAAGTGGCATCGCTGTTTAAATTATATTGGAAAGAAAACATGAAGAAACTCCATGTTGATGGATTTTTGGAGTCTTTGATTTTGATCAATTGACGCATGTGAGACTTTCCTCGAGATAATTGAAACTCCGTCCATAGGCCAGAGAGGAACGGATGACTAGATTATTGGAAATTGTGCATGCTGATGTGCATAGTCCATTATGTGTAGCCATCTGCGATGGATCTTTTTGCTTCATATGCTTTCTTCGAAAATTTGAGTGAATATATCTGTATATTTACTTAATAAGGAAGAAGTATGAAACATTTGAAAGTTGTTCCAAGACTTTCAAGATGAAGTGAAAAATCATTGTAACAAGAAAATAAAGAGTTTATGATTCGATCATAAAGGAAGATATTTGAGTTACATGTTTGGCAAAACACCTAAGATTTGAGGAATTGTTCCATGAATTTGGATTTCCCGATAAACCACAGGAGTATGGTATGTTCGAGAGATGAAATCAAACCATGTTTGACATGGTAAGATCAAAGGTGTCATTTATAAAACTGCCATTATGTTTTAAGGATTGAAGATTTAGAGACTACCGCTTTTACACTGAAAAGAGCACCATCCTGATCCATTGAAATGACACCATATGAATTATGGTTTGGGATAAAACCCGAATTGTCTTTTCTTAAATTTTGGTATGCCATGCATAAGTAAAATGTTTACAACCAAAGTCGGATAAGCACGTCTTTGTAGGTTATCCCAAAGAATTTGTTGGGAATTTCTCCATAACACCTAGGACAAAAGAGTTTGTTACTTGGAACATCAAGTTTCTTGACAAGGAATTTTTCGTGAAAAGTTAAGTGGGAGGACAATAGAACTTTGATAAGGTTGTTGAACCTTAGCTATATGTGCTAAGTAGCGCAACGCCGGAAAGTGTCCCGGTGGTGGCCACAATGCTCATGGCTCTCGCGATTACAAAAGGTGTGATCTCGGAGATTAGAGTTCCTATAGAACCGTGTGGGTCGGTAAGAATCAAATAGTAAGATTTGATAAGCAAGTCGTTATTGTTTTGACAATGATGAACCGACTACATGCAAAGGAGCGATGATGGGCCCTGACTCCATAAAATGACTAGAAGTCATAGAATCCGTGATAGTACCCATACATGAGAAATCAAGT
The DNA here is from genome assembly GCA_910589775.1 of Avena eriantha. Taxonomy (NCBI): domain Eukaryota; kingdom Viridiplantae; phylum Streptophyta; class Magnoliopsida; order Poales; family Poaceae; genus Avena; species Avena eriantha. Next base: position 106,974,171 of record OU342745.1, read on the forward strand.
TTCTGAACTTGGAAGACCCTCCGGAAAGGCGTGAAGCCTATCGGTCGTGTTTGGATCTATAAAGAAATAAGACATGGATGTTTAACATCTATGAAATAGTCGACATGTCGGAAAGAAGTTTATGACAATGTTCAAGGAGTTTACTATGACAAGATTTGATCTTTCATAGCGATATTTAGTCTTGACGGATTAATGTACCAACCACTACATATAATTTGGTATATGGTAATTGAATAAACAAAACAATGTTCTTCTAATAGAACGGTTACCTAGGACGTGTACATGACACGGTCCAAAGGGTTTTGTTAATTCAAAGGGTGCTAAAAGGGCATGCAAACTTCAATAGTTGAAGTAAGCATAGCGGAGTTGGAATCTCACCATGATGAAACTGTTAAAAGAGTTTAAATTGATCGGAGATGATGAAGATGCTTGCATTTGCAAGAAATTAAGTGGGAGCGCTGAGACATATTTCTAATACATTATGTAGAGGACATATTGTTGATTGGAAATGATGTATCTTGTATTGACACAAGTTAAGAATTTCATTAAATAAGATTTCGATGAAAGACTTGGGCAAAACCGGAATATTAGGCATCAATATCTATATGGATAGATTAAGGCGCTAATATGGTTGTGCCAGACATACATATATGAGATATTGAAAGGGTTCAATATGGAAACAACAAGAAAGGTTCTTGCTGCATGGAAAGGATTGTATCAAAATTCAAGTGTTTCAACACTTGGGGAGTAAAATCACATGAAGATTTTGATCGATTATACCATGATATGTATATATCCAGAATGTCCTATGCTCTAAATGTTATGAGCACATACCAGAATGATTCATGAGATGATCATTGGACGATAGTAAAGATATTCTTATGTGCTTTGGAAGAACTAAGAATATATAATGTATAAGTGACAAATAGTTAAAGGTAGTTCATTGTAAAGTGTTACATTGATACTAGTTTTGTCACAAGATACAAATTAAATTTATCTCAATTTAGACTATGGGTGGCACAATGTAATGGAAAGGATGTTCCATGATGGATTTGGATGAGTTCCAAAGTTGAGACATTGTGATGGATACTACAACAAAAGGCTAAGTATATGACTTCTATAGTAGCAGCATAGGGGGGCATTTGTGTTAAGTAGTTTGTTATCAAACTAGGTGTGGTTCAAAGTGGGCTAATACTATGAAGATATATTATGTGACAATAATATCAACATATTTTAACCGGAACGAACTAAAGGTCTCACCAAAGGACCAAATTTATACAATGCCATCTCATTTGAGAATGAGTGATGCGTAGAGACGCAAAGACATGCAAATACACATGGACCTGAAACTGTCAGATCTGGAGATTATGTTAACCACTAGCAATCGCGTATATGCAACACCAGAAAGCCATAGGTGTTCAATACGCACAGTTTTTCAAACTAGATTATTGACTCTAGTGCAAGTGGGACACTGAAGGGAATATGCCCGAGAGGCAATAATAAAGTGGTTATTATCTCCATGTTTATGATAAATGTTTATTTTACATGCTATAATTGTATTGATCGGAAACGTCAATACATGTGTGTTTAATAAACAAAAAGGGTTCCTAGTTATGCCTCTCTTATAGACTAGCTCGTTGATTAACAAGATGATCAAGGTTTCCTGATCATGGAAATGGGATGTTGTTAATAACGAGGTCACAACATTGGTGGAATGATGTGATGAACATTCATCTGAAGTATAGCATTACGATCAAAGTCATTATGTTTATATTTCTATAACATCATACGAAGTAATCTTTATCCTTAGACCATGAGATCATGTTAATTGCTAACACCGGAAGAGTATCTTGATAACATCAAATGTCACACCGTAACAGGGTGACTATAAAGATGGGTTCAGTGCTACGAAGGTGTTATGTTGAGGCTCATGGATCAAGAGTGGAATTTTTCAATCCCGATGACGGATAGATATACTCTAGGCCCTCTCGCTGATATCACATTGAAATAGCTTGCAAGCAAGTGATGTGATCACTAGAATGTTATATCACGGGAACGAGAAAAGAGTGCATGTCGGTAACGAGATCAAACTAGGTATGGAGATACTGATGATCGAATCTCGGACATGTAATATATCGCGAGACAAAGGGATTTAGTTACAAGTGTTAAAGGTTCTCACGATCACAGAAGTCATCGTTGAATGTGTAGGAGTCAGTACGGATCTCCAGGTCCCGCTGCTGATTATTGATCGGAGAGGGGTCTCGATCATGTCTGCATTATTCACGAATCGTAGGGTGACACACTTAAGGGATACTGACACCATCTGGAGCAAATATGTTTCAGATAAAGATTTAAGAAAGCGCTAGAATTATTTCAATAGACACCAAAACTGTTTCAGGTGAAATTGCTGAAATTGGTTCTGCATGTAATATTGAAATGTTGCAGGGGGTTTTATGTGAATGTTTGTTAATTAAAGTAATTAACAAAATTCTGAATAAAAATAATAAAAGAGTTTTATTAAATGAGAGAGCATTAAATTTGGAGAAAATTAATGCATTTAAAGTGGAGATTTTAAAAGGGAATGTGAAGAGGCATTTTAATGTGGAGGGGTTACCACCACATGAATGGAGGAGGTGAAGAGGCACCTCCTCCATGCATCGGTCATGAAGGAGCGGCACCCCCCTCCTCCTATAAAAGGACACCCTCTCCTCACTTCTCACACACACCTCCTTGTGAAGGATCTCTCTCCCCCTCTAGTATTATTCCCCATGGTCTCAGATTAGCGAGATACATGTTCCCGGTGGCTTTATCTGGAAAGGAGTTGCTGCTTCCGCTGCTTTGCTGGAGCGAGGGATGGAGGTTGTCGGGGTACCAGACGTGTGTGCGATCACGGATGCACCACTGCTTTGCGGTGCTAGACTTGGTGGTGCTGGAGCTGGATCTGAAGGACGTGCTGGATCCAGACCTGCTTGGACTTCCTCACGATCTTGAGATCGGCAAGTGTACGACTACATCAACCACGAGTTCCTACTCGCTAACAAAACTCGTTGTCTTCAAGGGTAAGTTCTCGTTGGATGTATGTCCACCCGTTGCTTTGTACCTAGTAGATAGATCTTGGCGTGTAGTTCACACCATAGAAATTTTTTGTTTTCTATGATGCGGACCCAACAGGCGGGACTTTCCACGTACAGATCTAGGATTTTACAAAGTGTTAACGCATGTCCGGGAATGAGGTCACACATGGGGACTAAACATGGCACCTAACAACCTTGCACCACTCTCACACACTTATCCTAGGGGACATGCAAGTTGTCATGTGATTCCGACGCTCCGATGGTCTTCCTCCGGCGAAACCCTAGACCGGGGGCCCCGGATCGTCTACCCCTATAGCAATCTCCGTACGAGGGTAGCACGGTGGACCTCTCTACTTGTTTTGGTTTGTTTAGGACATATGTACATGGAGAGCCAAGGTTGGGCCAACTTTGCCACATTCTAGGTCCCGATTGTGACGCGGCGGGACTTTCCACGTACAGATCTAGGATTTTACTAAGTGTTAACGCATGTCCGGGAAGGGGGCCACACATGGGGCCTACACATGGCACCTAACAACCTTGCACCACTCTCACACACATATCCTAGGGGCACATGCAAGTTTTCATGTGATTCTGATGCTCCGACGGTCTTCCTCCGGCGAAACCCTAGACCGGGGGCCCCGGATCGTCTACCCCTATAGCTATCTCCGTACGAGGGTAGCCCGATGGACCTCTCTACTTGTTTTGGTTTGTTTAGGACATATGTACATGGAGAGCCAAGGTTGGGCCAACTTTTCCACATTCTAGGCCCCGGTTGTGACGCGGCGGGACTTTCCACGTACAGATCCAGGATTTTAGTAAGTGTTAACGCATGTCCGGGAAGGGGGTCACACATGGGGCCTACACATGGCACCTAACAACCTTGCACCACTCTCACACACATATCCTAGGGGACATGCAAGTTTTCATGTGATTCTGACGCTCCGGCGGTCTTCCTCCGGCGAAACCCTAGACCGGGGGCCCCAAATCGTCTACCCCTATAGCTATCTCCGTACGAGGGTAGCCCGGTGGACCTCTCTACTTGTTTTTGGTTTGTTTAGGACATATGTACATGGTGATCCAAGGTTGGGCCAACTTTGCCACATTCTAGGCCCCGGTTGTGACGCAGCGGGACTTTCCACGTATAGATCCAGGATTTTACTAAGTGTTAACGCATGTCCGAGAAGGGGGTCACACATGGGGCCTACACATGGCACCTAACAACCTTGCACTACTCTCACACACATATCCTAGGGGCACATGCAAGTTTTCATGTGATTCCGACGCTCTGGCGGTCTTCCTCCGGCGAAACCCTAGACCGGGGCCCGAATCGTCTACCCCTATAGCTATCTTCGTACGAGGGTAAGCCGGTGGACCTCTCTACTTGTTTTAGTTTGTTTAGGACATATGTACATGGAGAGCCAAGGTTGGGCCAACTTTTCCACATTCTAGGCCCCGGTTGTGACGCGGCGGGACTTTCCACGTATAGATCCAGGATTTTACTAAGTGTTAACGCATGTCCGAGAAGGGGGTCACACATGGGGCCTACACATGGCACCTAACAACCTTGCACTACTCTCACACACATATCCTAGGGGCACATGCAAGTTTTCATGTGATTCCGACGCTCTGGCGGTCTTCCTCCGGCGAAACCCTAGACCGGGGCCCGAATCGTCTACCCCTATAGCTATCTTCGTACGAGGGTAAGCCGGTGGACCTCTCTACTTGTTTTAGTTTGTTTAGGACATATGTACATGGAGAGCCAAGGTTGGGCCAACTTTGCCACATTCTAGGCCCCGGTTGTGACGTGGCGAGACTTTCCACGTACAGATCTAGGATTTTACTAAGTGTTAACGCATGTCCGGGAAGGGGGTCACACATGGGGCCTACACATGGCACCTAACAACCTTGCACCACTCTCACACACATATCCTAGGAGACATGCAAGTTTTCATGTGATTCTGACGCTCCGGCGGTCTTCCTCCAGCGAAACCCTAGACCGCGGGCCCCGGATCGTCAACCCCTATAGCTATCTCCGTACGAGGGTAGCCCGGTGGACCTCTCTACTTGTTTTGGTTTGTTTAGGACATATGTACATGGAGAGCCAAGGTTGGGCCAACTTTGCCACATTCTAGGCCCCGGTTGTGACGCGGCGGGACTTTCCACGTACAGATCTAGGATTTTACCTGGTGGTTGGCGTCCAGTTTGATTGAGTGAGATGTATCAGTGATATTAGTGAATTTGTAGTAGAAAACTATGTCGAGATCTTGAATAAGATAACTAATATCTTGTTTGTGGATGCTGAATATGATGATTCACAACGTCAATTCATGTGAGCGTGGAGACAGCTATTCTCACGATAAGAATCTCTCCAATTAAGAAAATATGGACAATGTTTAAATAATTGGTTATAATAAATAAGCACAGATGAAATGCAAAAAAAAATTTAGAAGGAGCTACGCCGACAGCTACCCTCGACGTAGGCCCAGCAGAAAAATCAAGAAAGGGGGAAAGAAAACGGCCATAGCTATGCCGAGGATAGCCGTTGGCGTAGCTATGACGCCGTCACGGGCCGGTGGACGTGGGCCTTGTTACACCGAGGGCCTCTGTACGCCGACGGCAGCCGTCGGCGTAGCTGGGCCTACGCCGACGGCCCCTGTATGCCGACGGCCACCGGGCGGCGCTGGCCTAGGCTGGTCCTACGCCGACGGCACCGACTTTTGGCCGTCGACGAAGCTGTCCATTCCTGTAGTACAAGCGGATGGCTACGCAACGTACTAGCTCAAATTTTGTTTCCAAATCATTGCATGCCGTTCTAATTATGTTCTTTTTATTCTGGGTCGTCTGAATTTTAATTTACACATAAATCGCATCTAAAACAGACATATCTAAAGTGTATGTTGACATGTTTGTAACACTTTTAGTTATATAGACAGTGTGTGTTGAAACTAGAACGGTTTTCTTCTTTACGGTGATCTAGATTTAAAATCTAAGAAATGTGAGTAAAATTAAGAAACATAGGCCTCTGCGCACTTTGCAGGCCTATTCAGAGTACCGGAGGAGCAAAACTAAAAAAAAAAATTGAAAGTCTATTTTAGATAGTATTTCAGTTTTGAAAACACAATATTTAAAGAGAATACTTTGATGCCAAATGGACCATAGTATTCTTAGGCTTAAATTCCACCGGAAAACAGGGTTCGGCTTAATTCCCATTTTGAAAACATCACTATATTTCAAAAGAAAACGTAGTTACAACAATGGTACAACGGAAAAAAAAGTTGCTACTCAAAAGATCTATTTGCACTTGTAAATTAACAAAAAAAAAAACAAGTTTCTACCATGGTGCAGCTGACCAACACGAATATCCACAAAACATCTAGTGACTAAGGAGTTGATTAAGGCCTACCCTAGTTCTCATTTGAACGAGGATTAGCAAAACCATAGAAAATAAATGTAAGTTTAGATAAGTTACAATTCTCTAAACCTAAAAATGACGTGAACCTAAAATATAACACGATATGTACTATATTTTTCACCATGATTAAAGAAGGCTATGTGCATCGACTGATGCAGAGGCCGGGGCTCTCCCCCATTTCGAAAAAAAAATGTACTATATTTTTCACCATGATTAACATTCGATTTTATTTATTTACTCTCCCAAAGAAACTATGTAGTAAAGATAAAAGGAACCTAATGAAGAAAAAAGGAAAATAAAGGAGTGAACCCAAGGCTCTAAACCACTATATGTAACTTCTTTTTTCGAATAAAATGAAGTAGGTTGACCACCTTCTATTTTTCAAAATGATCCTTACTAAAGTTGGGCTCATGTTCACAGTATCAATTCACATTTTACGAGGTTCATTTTTTTAGAAAACACATTTTTTTACGTTTCAATCTATCAGTAGGCAGAGGAGTTCAGTACATGCCTCAAAGAAACCACACTTGAGGATGCAAAACACTAATTTCTACAAACCGTACGATTGGGAGGAGAGATGCAAGGCCCGATTCACCGGTTGATGTCCATGATCAAACCTTCATCTCGAAGTGTCAAGCCCTTGTTCAAAAAAGATAGTTCTCAATCAGGCCAAAGATATCAAGGCATGTCGTCAAAGACGATCACGTCTCAAATTCATATTATTTTTCATGTCGATGAGATCGAAAAGTTCCTTTCCTATCTTCTTCGGTAACATAAGAGTGACAAAGAGAATTCAGTGAAACTATTCTTACCTTTAATTGTAGTAGTTTTTTCCATAATCTTCTCTACACCTTCATAATTGACGTGACTTCAATTGTTGCTCCATGCGACATCTTCATGGAGGTGAATGGAAGCTACATCCATTGATCTCTCAGCGAATAGTGGTACCCTAAACTTTTCGATGGAAGTAAACAATGTAGGCTACAGACTAAGATAATATCTAGCGGATCACGGATAACCCAAACCCAGGTATCTCGGATCGGGGGAGCTAGAAAAGTGATTTCCGGTGCCGCATGAGCTCCATGGAATTGTTCTGCGCTGAGACCACATGACACCACAACTTAATATATATTTCATATAGACCAACATGCAAATTCGATAAAGTACGAAGTTTGCCACTATATTTACAATACTAGTTACTTGCTAATCTTCTCACATCAAATAAAATATGCGCATTAACACAAGTGTCAATCAAAGATGTCCAAAAGAACGCCCAATGAATCACCTAACCGATTATCAAACATCACAATTGTTGTCGAGATCATCTTCGAGCCTATCTTCTTCACCACCATCCATAATGCGATGATCACCACTAGAAAGAAACTCTTGCCTTCTCAAATGCATGATCGTCGTTCTTTGTGTCTCCCAAAACTCTTTTCCGTTGCATCCATCTCACTCGGATCCATCATCATGATATGGTTCTCCTTGGTGATCATGTCGGCCTCCACCTTGTTTGTCATGACCCTCGCCTTGATCTCCTTGAGTTGGAGTCTTCGCTCCTCATCGGTGGCCTTGCGCCTATCATGTTCACATACATCTTTCCATTTTGTCTCTTCAGAAAGAGGCCTCATCGCATTGATGATTGGGGCTTCACGGTGTCTAGCTCATTCCCTACGCCCCTCCTGCTTTGAGAGTCATGCAAAAGCGACCGGGTCCCTCCCGAGCCTTTCTCGCCGAAGTAGCTGGCGGGAGGCGGAGGAGGGATGCCGGAGTAGTTAGGTGTAGAGCTTGCGGTTGTTTGCTAGTAGTGGGCCTTCTACTGGTAGGTGCTGGATCTCTAGATCGGGGCGGCGAGATCTGGAGTCTAGGGTTCTTCCTTGCCTTGTTCGAGCTCCCATGGTCGGAGCTGGAGGGGGTAAAAAGATCCACCACACCTTCCAATCAAATCGTCATCGTCGCCTTCCTGCAGGTGCAGTTCCTCTCTGATGTGTCTTTCCCTATGGCCGGCTATGGAGGCGGGGGGTGGTGGAGCTACGAAGTGATATCTGCACTAGTGAGGGCTGATGGAGCGGAGCTGCCTTCTCTGGCCGGCCATGGTGGCGAGGAAAGATGGCAGTGCCGCTCTTGACGCCCTGATCCAGCTTGGAAGCTTATCGCTGGCGCTGCGGCCTGCTAGCTGGATCTTCACCATCCTCCTTCTCTGGACGGCCAAGGCGGCGAGGGGAGAAGGAGATGGACGTTGGTCCTGCAAGCGGATTCGCGACGCTAGAGGGGTCTCTTGAAGCTCAAGTTGTGGCTGATTCCAAGCGGCGGTACTCCTCATCGCCGCTATCCTTGGCCAAGGGGGCCCCGCCGCACCTCGAGAGTTCGTGCTCCGAGGGGTTTTCTCTTCCTCCAGGCCATAGAGCCAATGCGGAGGATCTCTGATCTCGTCATGGCGATCCATCCTGATGGCGAACCAAGTGGTGTAGTCTCCGGCGTCACCGCTAGTAGCCGGTGCTCGAGATCTTGGCGTTCCAGCGGTAGAGATGAAGGACCTGATTGCTATTTAGCTCCCCTTCCTGGGGTCCTTCTTGTAAAATGCGAGGACCAGTTTGTTTTCCCTTTATCTTTCAATGTCCTTTTTGTAATGCTGCCCACCGTTTAATGGAGCTTCTGGGGCCTTTGGGCCTCTTCCCATTCCAAAAAAAATTGTTTCTTTAGGTTGACCTTTCTTCCTGACCATAGCCATCTTGATTTCCATGTGTTTTGCCATGATTGTTTCCTTTTCTTCATCAACTCACCAATTTGTTCTCTCAAACTTGCTTCTCCTCTATCTTCTTTACCTCGTCCTTGTTCATCTTCCTTCCATCGGGCTTCCCATGGTTTCTTCTACCCCTCAGAGGATCATCACTATCTTCATCATCATCCAAAGTAAGCAATTATCCTTTCTTGGGTGGAGATTCTTGATCCCTCACCTTACACTTCTCACTTTTTTCAAGCAATTTCCAACGATGTTGGATCACGAAGGGTTTATTTTTCAAAGACCGCATTTGTGTCTACCTCTTTTGAGCAACATGATCCTAGATTCAAAAATTGCAATAGTGAGCACATTGAAAAATGCACTTTTGAGCACATTCATAGTTGCAAAGAACTTATATATTCATCAATAATAATGATGCCACTTGGAGGTGCATTTATCACTTTCTCTAAACCACCATTTCCATGGCTACAACATTGCTCGGTCACATCATATCGGTCTTGTAGTGATACAATGTGTGGGTGGATGATTGAGGCATGACGCGATGAAACTTATCCTCAATCATTTGCCGATATTTCTTGCCAATTTGATCATTGGTGGACACCTTATCAAGTGACACCTCCTTCCATGCCTTCACCAAACAAACATCCTCCAATTCCGCGTAATTAGCGCGTCTTCTTGCTTTGCCAAACAAACGTCCTCCACCCCCATTCTTTGTAGGGGTTCCGCGTATGAAAATAATAAAATTTTACCCTACGCCCCTGAACCCCTGATGTTGCCAGAACCTATCTATTAGTAATGCAGTAACGGGAGGGGGTTTTCGCGAACTTACCCTTGAAGACCAAAAAGCGTTGTTAACGCTCAGGAGAGCGTGGTTGATGTAGACGAGCCGAAGCCGACCTTAAGGTCGTGATGAAGTCCTTCTGCTCCTGTGGCTCCAACGACTTGAGTGCCTCAAGTGTGACACCTCGCGGGGAGTTACACACGTCCGGTGCCTGACGATGACTCCCTCGTCCCCGATCCAACAACAGTTTCAGAAGTAGAGCTCATGGATCCGAATCCCGCAGCGCGACAGCGCTCCGCGGTGAAGATGTCTCTCGTTCGCGCAGTTCGAACTTGGGACCACAGTCACGAGAGAGAGAGAGAGAGAGAGAGAGAGAGGGAGAGAGAGAGAATATCAATTGGAGGTCTTCCCAAAAGAGAGGAAACCTTTTATTGAATATTGTGTGTATTTATCTAGCCAAATACCCCACTATATATAGGGGGAGGGGAGGTACTACCTCCCTCAAAGTCCCGAGGTGGGACTAAAGGAGAGGGAGAGGGGGGGCACCCCCCCCATGGGCCCAGCGCGCGGGGGGGGGGGGGGGGGGCACTAGGGCGCCGGCCACCCCCTCTAGCCCTTCTCCCTCTTGCCTTTCCCTAATGGGCCCTCTTCCCTCTGGAATTGGTCCATTAAGCCTTTTGACCTTTAAATTGATTTTCTCTTTTATTAAATAATTATGAATAAATGATTAAATCAATATTTAACATTCATTCATATATTATTCAATCTCCGTGGTTATGGAACACCTTCCATATCCACTCCAGACATCCTCCGGACTTACCGAAACCCTTCCGGTTTTCTCTCTACTATTCTTTGGCGATTCTTCTGATCCTATAAACACTCTCTAAGCATCATCAAACCCTTAAGCGTGATACCCTACGGTTATGGAACACTCCATACATGGTCGGGACACTCCCGTACCAATGATCGACAGAGGGACCTGGATGGCCATGTGACCCCTATGCGTTCCACGAAGATCTTTCGTTGTTTGAACCGGGACGGTCGTGTCTTATTCCCTTTGTCTTTCAATACTTGCATTGCCCGAGATCTGATCAATGACATCACCATGTCGTGTTCAATCTTGTTACCGAACAATGCTACTTGACTCGTTCTGACAAGTGATATCTCTTGATCAAATCACACGCTGCGCAGCTATTGGATATAACTTCTCTGAGTGGGCTCTTGAGTATCTTTCCATCACATGGACGGACAAATCCCGCTCTTGACATATATTGCCTCTACGGTTTCCTCCGAGTACCTGAACACACATTTATAACCATTGTATTACAAAGTGGCGCTTGATGCTATCTAAGCACTCTCGGGAGACAATGATTGATATAGCCTCACGGTCTAAGGAATAGTCTACGAGGATCCATTTCTAATCATCGTAACTTGGACTTTGTGACATGATCGGGTCACGATGTTTAGGTTGGGTATTGGTTCATCATCTCATTCTCCGAATGAGTTGACTCCATTTCCAACTAGCATAAATGCCACATGATCAGGAAACTTGATCATCTGTTGACCAATGAATTAGTGACTAGAGTTTCACTGGGAACCCCTGGTTGTTTATATACCACACGTGTATTGATGTTTCCATTCAATATAGTTATAGCCAGATATAAAACTTAATCATAAACTTTATAAAATATGATAATAGTCCTTATTACTATTTGTCTCTAGGGCATATTTCCAACAGTCTCCCGCTGTTTGACACGAGAAATAATAAAAAGTGATGGGGATATTATCTCTCTACGCGCCAGGGGTAAATAAATATGCGGGCATACCAGTGTACTAAGTACACAAATAAATACATAAGGAAGCATGCATTTTTATTAATCTCTCAATGGAGAAACAAAAGTACAAGATCCCTTTACATATACACGCCGTGGCCTGCTAGCACGGCCAATATGACTTGGGCGATTGTGTGTTCTAGTTCACGGGGCCTCGGAAGGCACCCGATTAATTATGTCCGCGAGTCAAGATCGTGAACCACCTCTGATTAAGCTGTTGCAATTGTCGTCGTATCTGTCATCTTCGCTTCGCCTTTTCCATGCATGATGTGATGGCGGCGTGTGTGTGGGCGGCGGCAGAGCCTGTGTCCTCATCGGTATATGCGCCGCGAGTAGCATAGTATTTGCTCCGTCCATGCCCGCCCTTGTCGTCGTGCCTCGTCGGTCTTGGCGGCATTGTTGTAGTTGGATTTGGAGTAGCATGAGTCCGCTCAGTTGGGACTTCTCGACGACCAGCAGCCTCGTCGGGGTGCGCAAGGGGTATGCCTCATAGGAGTAAGTGTCCGTGGAGATCGGGGTCGGTGCGAAACCGACACACGCATAAGTCGGTGCGCCATGTGTGGTCGACACTTCGTCTTGGTCTGACGCCGAGTTCACGACCGTCGTCCTAGACAAGAGCGGCGTCTCACAGGCTTTGGAAGAAGAGGTGTCGGAGGCATCATGTCACATCGGCAGGTGTGGTTGCCTGCCGACTGTTGTTGCCGCGCCTCGGAAGAAGTGGAGTCGGGGTCTTTGTCGCACCCGGAGGGCGACACCCGAGCTGGTGGTGACAAGGTTGAGGATGCATCTGGTACAACGACTTCATCAGCGTACGCCATGTTGCCCAAACATGGAGACGGGGTGATGTGATGATGAAGAGGCAGATGGGGCGGTACATCCGTCGCCCCAGCGATGCTTCGCCATGTTTCCCGGCTTGTCGATGTCCGATGATGAAGATGTCTGGCCTCGTCGGCTCGGACAGGTGGGCGGCCTTTGCCTCGTCGGTGCCTGGCCTGCTGGTGTCCACCTCCTCGGTGTTGGACTTGATGGCTTGTCTTCGCCTCGTCGGTGCTTGGCAAGAAATGAATTACTTCATCGAAGAAGGACATGACGGTGAAGTGGCCTCGCCTCGCCGGTGCTAAGACGAGATTGAAGAAGGGTGTCGATGTAGGAGTCGATGTAGACTTGAGTATCACTGAGCAGTAGTATGGCTTGATAGCGACGGTATAGGATTTGGGTGGTGTAGATCTTGTGACGCCAGAGGTGTACTTGGGCTCGTCGAAGCTTGCGAGGTCGTGGTCATCGGATTTGTCCGAGAGTGGTATGTTGATGTAGTCAGCTGTCTCTTGTCGGAAAATATGTTGATGAAGATTACGCCATGTAGATGTATCGGACATTCTGACGGATCACGGATCTTGGCGGCTGGTACAAGTGGATCTGTTGGTGACCCAAATGGTGAAATGCCCCCGGCATCGCTCGCTCCGAAGTGCCCGTGAAGAGGCAATATCCATCTTGTCCATTCGTGCACTTGCATTGCTCCATTCGTTTGTACCTGATAACAGAACCAACACACTCGTATGTGGTGAAGTAATAATCAATCAGTATGCATATACCTTGATCGTATAGATTAGAGGGCTATGCATGGGCTTGGTGCATGCATTGGCTCCTTCAAATATGTATTTCTGGGCATCTCTTCATCCAGCGCTCGAGCCGGCGATGGACACGGACGCTCGGTTGTCAGCGGCCTCCGGTGCCCATGTCGGTCCATGCATCGATGTCGACGACATGGCCGTACATGAGAACGAGCGCCAAGTAGGTGCCAACAATGGCGTCCAACAAGCTCCTGGCGCATGCGGTGTGATGATGTCCATGACGGCGGGGCCTTGGTATTGCATCGGTGGAGCCAATGTCCCCATGGGAGATGAGCTCGATGGTTGATAGAGGAAGCCGCCATGCAACATCTGGAACTTCCTCACGTACTTGAAGGGAGTATGGGCTCATGCGTGGGCACACCTCGTCCTTGGGGCTACAGGCATATCGATCTGCACATGGAAAACATCGCCATCTTCGGCAGGAGTTCATCAGCGGGCTGCGCGACCAGCTCCGGCAGCGATGCACTTGCCGAAGGAAATGAGTTAGAAGTAGACGTCGGGGTACACCGTAGCGGATCCTATCGATGGCCGCACTGCGGACTCCGGCAGCCCGAATGAAGAGGGTGCGCATGCTCGGCGTCGTGGTCGTGACTACCTCGAGTCATCGGCGTCGTGGCCGGCAGCGTCGAGCTTCATCGGCTACTCCTCCAGAGGCACCTTCCAGTCCGACGTCGACTCGCCCGCAGCGGCGTCGTGCCGGTGACGAACACCATCTTCAAGCCCTGAGCGTGCACGTCATAAACAGCCTCTCGGCATGCGTCGTGTAGCTGCCACCGTTGAGAAAGCGTGAGCACGAACAAGCGTCGCCTCCATTAAGATGTTCGGCGCGTCGTCCGCGGCCGTTTTCTGCATGTCCTCCGGCGCCGTGGCCTGGCGGCTGTGCGGGGATCTGGTATTTCACCGGTGGAGCCAAAAAGCCCATGGAAAACGAGCTCGATGAAGGCCGGGTACACCATGTTGACGAGCAGGATGCCAGCGACAGGCGTCGTGGTTAGGAGCGGGAGTTGTTAGACAAGTTGTACATGTATGGATATGTTGTAGTACACCACTTTTATACGATGTATTTCTACATGTACATGCCACAGATCCGGCATGGGCTGGCGTAAGATCCCATTACGTTCGGGCGCAGTATCATAACCCCGAACGCAGGGAAGACAATTATTCAAGAACCGGATCATCGGGGCAGCACCGCAGAGCTGCACATAACTGGAGCAACGTCACTCCAGTAGCCGAGAAAGACGCGATTGCTGCACTGAATCCGAGGAATCCTCCCCGAAAGGGAGAAGATAAAGAGAAACGTCAGGAGGAGGATCGTCAGAAAATGTCACCTCCTAGACATGAAAACCGTCCGGCTGAGCCTTACCATGGTGTGAACGACGGACGAAGGAACGACGGAAACCACGCTGGTACAAGCCGGCAGGGGGCTCGTCACAGTCAAGAACCTCCCCGGAACCGGAATAATGACGCTCCGGACGGAGGCCGGCGATCTGCTGGAAACAACCCAGCTGCACCACCCTCTCCACAGCACAGTTATCACAACGGCCCACAAGGAGGTCAAGGAGGACGACATGGCGGAGGAGGTGGTGGCAGAAGCCGAAGTCCGGCTCTAAGGCACCGCAGCCACAGCCGATATTCGGGACGATCCCTATCCCCGAACGACGCAAGGCACAGGATAAACTCCAACATAGAGGCTCGGCGCTACGAAAACGATGACGTGTACGTGGGCCCAAAGTGCTTCGGACCACGCATCAGAGCTACAAAATTTCCGGAAGGATTTGCTATCTCAAGACATATTCAAGCCTACGACGGCATTGCTCGGCCAGACACCTGGTTACAGGACTTCTTCCAAACTTGCTGCATCGCCAAAGGCGGAAACAACCTGGTCGCAACCCAATATCTCCCACTTATGTTGCGGAAAACGGCACGATGGCTCAATGAACTTCCGGTAAACACCATCCACAACTGGTATGACTTGCAAAGTGCGTTCTTTCGGAATTTCGAAGGCACATATCGGAGGCCCTGTACGGTTGGAGACCTACAGCGTTGCACCCAGAAAGCCGGAGAAACTTGCCGAGATTATCTCGGACGATTGATTGACACCAAGAACTCCTACGAGGGAGTAAATGATCAAACTGCGATTGAAGCTTTCATTTCAGGTCTCCCAATTGGTTTACTGCGCCATCGCTTGAAGTGTGACAAGGTTACTGATCTGAGAGAGATGATAGAAACAGCGAGCAAGTATGCAGATGCTGACGACGACGCAGAAGGATTACTCAACGTCCTGGCTGTACCTCAGTCAGCAAAGACAAAGCAACAGGCTCAGAAGCGCAAAAACACCTCGGAAGAGAAACCCAACATGGAGACGGCAGTAGTCACTACTATTTCCGGGTCTGGAGGATGAGGAGGGCGCGGCGGAGGCCGCAGGCGTGGCCGTGGGACATCAAGGGTCCAAGGTAGAGGAGAGCAACAACCAGGCAAAACCTGCACTTGGGACGACATTGCCAATAACCCATGTGTGCATCACTTAGACGCCAATGGAGGCTCGTCCGACACCAACGCTGAATGTCGTTTTAACGACGACATCAAGAGAGATGATACCGCGGGCTACAAAGCTAAGCGGAAGAAGGGAAAGAAAAATCTTGAAAAAGAAACAGAGACCAAGGAAGATTCCGACATGGAGGAAGCCGGCGCTTCAAATCCCAAGTCGGAAGGGAAGAAAACTTTTCATACCAAGAAGGACACATACGTCACCTTCGTCGGATCTCAACCAGCAAAGGTCAAGAAAGCAGTTCTCCACGAGCTCAACGCAATAGTTCCGGCTGTCCCTCAGTATCTGGACTGGTCGGAAGTGGCAATAACATTTGACCGCGCTGATCATCCGCCTAAGTTATACAGACGAGGAAAATACGCCTTAATCGTCAATCCGCTTATTGACGGTTATGGTTTCTCCAAGACCCTCATGGACGGTGGTAGCAGCATCAATATTCTCTATGTAGAAACGCTAAGCCAGATGAAGATCTCAGAAACACAGCTTAACCATAGCTCTGTGATTTTTCACGGGGTTGTCCCAGGAAGACAAGCTAATTCCCCGGGAGAGATCACTTTGGATGTTACTTTTGGAACACCGAAAAATTATCGAACGGAGGCACTTTCCTTCGAAGTGGTCCCGTTCAAGAGCGCATACCATGCTATATTCGGACATCCAGCTTACTGGGCTTTTATGGCTCGTCCGTGTTATATTTAC
Organism: Avena eriantha; assembly: GCA_910589775.1. Lineage (NCBI taxonomy): Eukaryota > Viridiplantae > Streptophyta > Magnoliopsida > Poales > Poaceae > Avena > Avena eriantha. The sequence goes on from OU342745.1 coordinate 106,990,888, forward strand.
AATATGATGAAAATTCCAGGTCCCAACGGCGTGATCACCATCAGGGGAGACCGAAGAAAGCGCGAGAGTGCGAGGATGGAAATGCCTCCTTTGCTGAAGCCGTGCTGCACGCCCAGGAGTACCAGGAGATCAAGAAGAGCATAGATCCGTCCGAGATGCCCGCGATGAAGAAGGAGGTGACAAAGCCAAATCCGGAGTTCAAGGCATCAAAAAAGACGAAGACGACGCCATTGAAGGATGATGACCCCTCCAAGGTGACCCAGATGGGCGCAGGCCTAAGTAGTGCATAGGAAGGCGCGCTCGTCAAGTTCCTCCGAGCAAATCAAGATATCTTCGCATGGCAGCCATCTGACATGATCGGAGTACCTAGGGAACTTGCCGAGCACTCTCTAAATGTAAACCCGAATGCTAAACCCATCAAACAGTCCTTACGACGGATTGGTGACGAAAAGCGTAAGGCAATATCTAAGGAACTAGCACAGCTCGAGTTAGCCGGATTCATAGAAGAGGTCATCCATACTGATTGGTCGGCCAACCCTGTAATGGTCCCTAAAAAGGACACCACTGATTTAAGGATGTGTGTTGATTATACTGCCTTGAACAAGGCTTGTCCAAAAGATCCGTTCGCTCTGCCTAGAATTGATCAAGTTATCGATTCTACGGCAGGCTCGGAACTCCTCTGTTTTCTCGACGCATATTCCGGTTATCACCAAATCCGGATGAAGGAATCTGACAAAATCAAGACTTCATTCATAACCCCTTTCGGAACCTTCTGTTATGTTACGATGCCCTTTGGGCTGAAGAACGCAGGAGCTACGTACCAGCGCACGATGCAGCGTTGCCTCCATGATCAACTCAGACGCAATGTACATGCATACGTGGATGATATCGCGGTCATGTCCAAAAAGAAGGAAACATTGATTTCCGACTTAGAGGAGACGTTCGCCAATTTACAAAAATACAACATCATGCTTAACCCGAAGAAATGCTTCTTTGGAATACCAGCCAGAAAATTGTTAGGTTTTATTGTGTCTCAACGAGGCATAGAGGTGAACCGTGACAAGATCAAGGCTATTCTCAATATTTCCAGGCCAACTCGCCTGAAGGACGTACAAAGATTAAGTGGTTGCATTGTTGCGGTCAATCGATTTGTAAGCCGCCTTGGTGAAAGAGCCGCACCATTATACAAACTCCTGAAGAAAACCAAGGATTTTGTCTGGACTGACGAAGCTGAAGCTGCACTACAAGACCTGAAGGAAGTGCTCTCATCTGCTCCTATCCTGGCAGCGCCGGAACCTCAGGAACCGATGTTGCTATACATTGCTGCGACAAATAGGGTTGTCAGTATAGTTATGGTGGTGGAGAGACCAGAAGAAAATCAGGAGCACCTGGTGCAGCGTCCGACATACTTTGTCAGCGAGGTCCTGACAGAATCAAAACAGCGATATCTGCACTATCAAAAGTTAGCTTACGGTGTTTTTCTAGCATCTCGTAAGTTATGACACTATTTTCAGGAGCATCCAATTACCGTGGTGAGCAAAGCTCCCATGAGAGATATAATCAACAATAACGATGCCACAGGACGCGTCGCCAAATGGGGTATAGAGCTTGCAGCTTTCGATATTGAGTACAAACCCCGGACAGCAATCAAATCCTAGATTCTTGGCGACTTTGTCGCTGATTGGACAGAGACCAAGGAGAACATGGTCCTCCCTGAGTCGGAATATTGGACCCTCTTTTTCGATGGATCCAAGGCTAGGGGGGCTCGGGGGCTGGCGTGGTGCTCAAATCACCCCAAGGAGATAAACTTTTATCCGTGTTGCAGATCCACTTCACAGCGACAAACAACATTGCCGAGTATGAAGCACTGCTGCATGGAATCCGGATGGCTAAGGATATTGGCATCCGACGTTTGATGTGTTACGGAGATTTGGATCTTGTTGCTCAGCAAGTCTCGGATATTTGTAATGCAAATAAGCACATGGCAACGTATAAAGCTGTCGTGGATGATTTATTTAAATCGTTCGAAGGGTTTGAAGTTCAACACATCCCTAGAGCAGAAAACGAAGAAGCAGATGCACTATCTCGGATAGGCTCTGCGCGGAAAGTGATTCCGGATGGCGCATTTTTAGAGCACCTCAAAGTTCCCTCGATAAAGGGAGTAGATGAGGAATATCCGACCAAATCCGACTCACCTTTAATAGAAGTTCTGGCTGTAATTCCCAGCTGGACTCAACCCTACCTTGATTACTTGGTAGATGGCAAATTATCCGAAGACGAGGTGCTGAGCCAGCAGATTATCCGACGAGCAAAAGCCTATACTATTGTTAAAGGTGAGCTCCATAAACGGAGTGTTTCTGGAGTTTTTCAGCGCTGTGTATCTCCGGAAGAAGGAGTAGAAATCTTAAGAGAAATCCACGAAGGCAAGTGTGGTCACCAGGCTGCAGCCAAATCTTTAGTGGCAAAAGCTTTTCGACATGGTTTTTTCTGGCTTACAGCTCAGGCAGATGCCGAACGATTAGTCAAGACATGCAAAGGCCGCCAAAAGTACGCCAAGCAAGCTCATGTTCCGGCTGATCAGCTGCGAACAATACCTATAACATGGCCTTTTGCGGTCTGGGGGCTTGATATGGTAGGACCTTTTAAACGATCGCCAAGTGGATTTACTCACCTCTTAGTGATGGTGGATAAATTCATGAAATGGATCGAGGCTAAACCTGTCACTAGTTGTGATGGAGCAACAGCCAAAAGATTTGTCGAGAATGTTATAATCCGATATGGTTATCCGCATAGCATTATCACGGACAACGGGAGTAACTTTTCCATGGGAGAGTTGGCTGAATTCTGCGACGAGCAAAATATCCGGCTTGACATTGCGTCAGTCGCACATCCACAGGCTAACGGACAAGTCAAAAGAGCAAATGGTTTAATTCTACAAGGCTTGAAACCAAGACTCGAAGCACCACTGAAACGTGATGCGGGGGCTTGGGCAGAGGAACTACCCTCTGTAATTTGGAGTTTCCGAACAACTCCGAACAGGTCAACAGGTATACACCTTTCTTCTTGGTCTATGGCGCAGAAGCAGTTCTTCCTACTGATTTGATTCATACTTCTCCTAGAGTGGCCGCGTATATTGAAGAGGATGCTGAGATTTCTCGACAAAATGATCTCGACTTAGTCGAAGAAGTTCGCGTCGTTGCTGAAATGAGACCTACAGCCTATTAGCAGAAGTTACGCAAGTATCATAGCCAGAGAGTCCGAACTAGATCTTTCAATAAAGGTGATTTGGTTCTCCGGCTTGTGCAACAAAGAAAGCACAAACTTTCCCCAATATGGTTAGGGCCCTTTTTAGTTAGTCGAGTATTGCACAATGGATCGTACTACTTAGCTGACATAAGGCCAGTCAAAGAAAGACCTGCTACTAAGAAGAGAAAGAGAGCTGGAGGCAGTACAAATACGGATGAGTTAGACAGACCATGGAATATTGCTCAGCTACGTCCCTTTTATTCTTAGTTTTATCTTTCTTTATAATCATACATATGTACATGCTCTGTGAGAAATAAAAGTTTTGGTTGCCTCAAAGTTTTCCTGAGAAGTTTTTACCATCTTATTTCCTAATGATCATGTCATAGTCGAAAATCCCAGAATGCTTGAAAATACTTTATGCTCATGTTCGTTCTGGTTTAGATTTTCGATTCTAAAACTGCTACCTTCGGGTATAACTCTAAAAAATTCTAGTCTTTACTTGGGTTATTTGTCTCATTCCTAGATGCAGGTATTTTCCGAGTAGTGAATTGTTGGTACTGGAAGCCGGCTTTGTTTCCGAGTTTAAACTGGTTTAGCAATTGAGCTCTGTTGCTCGGCAAATTTTCCGGCTGAAGGTTTAGCCGACTCACGAAAGGGACGAGGCGGAAAGCCAGATGAACGATAAGTAGAGACGGAAAATTTCAAGTGCTTATGCAAACATTTTAGGCACACAAATAATCTAAGACAAAAGTGCTGAATAGATAAAAAAACTTAGCACTAGCAAAAGTCATAGTACTTAATATTTACAATCGCATCAGGTTTTTTCCGGAATAATACATAGTTTTCTGGTCTATGATGCAGGAGGAGATGAAGGATCTGCCGGCTCGCTGGCTACTCCGCCTTGATATCTTGCCGAGATGTCCGGATCCGAGGTGGTCCGTTCATCGTCGGAAACTTCTTCGGTGTCTTCTGGAGGAGGTGGCGGAGTATCCACGCGGGTGAAGAAGGGCATCTCGTAGCTGGTCAGATCAGCTATGTGACACCCATATCTGGTGCAGGAGTGCATGATGGCTTGAAGGTCTTGCTCCTGGCCGTCTTCGTCTACTTTGCAGTACCCTCTGGTCACTTGCCATATCTCCATGTTTCCATGGTGGCTCATGACCATGGTGAGAGCGTTCTGCGCAGCGGTCCGCACGTAGGACATGTTCCAGTCCTGAACAAGCTGTGACATCTCCTTGGCCTTCTCCTGCACCTGGAAGTCCGACATGCTTAGCATGTCCGGAATCCTGAGAGATTCGCCAATGTCCTCAAGGGACTGGAGGTAGTCATGAATAAGATCACCGACTTGGGTAAGCCGGTGAGTGCGGGGTTCGGACGAGGAGGAGTCCGTCAAGTTCAGATGACCTATACACAAAAACAAGTCAATGAAAATCCGACATTGATGAAAGTCGAAAAAATGAAAAGTCAGATAGATGGAACATACCAAGAATGATGTCGTCAATCTTGGCTTTCTCCTGCCGAAGACCCTGGAGTTCAGCCCGAAGCGCCTGGGAGATATCCTTCTCTCTGCCAACCTCATTTTTGAGGTTCGAGATAACCTTATCTTGAGCGGCAATCTTGAGATCGCGCTCTTCAGTGGCCATGGAGGAGGACTCGAGGACTTGAGCTATGCTCCTTTCATGATCCGCCTTGAGCTTATCCAGCTCTTGGCAAAGTCCCTTGTTCTCCACCACTAAGGTTTTGAGGTTCTTGGCCTCTTCAATCATAGCGATGGATTGTTTCACCAACGCTGTAAGTCAAAAAGAACAACAGTTTAGAAAAATTCGACATTGAAAAAAGTAAAAGACAAGGTTTGAATCTCGAAATGTTTACCTTCGGCTTCATCCTTGGCTAGCTTGAGCTCAGCATTTTTAAGACGGAGAGCTTTGATTTCTCTCCGCTTATCACAGACATTTTTTAACAATTCCTGGTTATAGGAACATACTTTCTGTAAGTCAGAATATCCAAAGTCAAAAAGCTACTTAAGACTCGGGCTAATATTTTTTGCTAAATATCAGCACGAGCCTTGGGGGCTACACTAGTTCATTCTTTGGCATCCTAATGAAAGCATAAACCCGGATTTCTATATCCTACTTCATGCTTGGGGGCTAGAGGATATGATATAACATAAGGTAAAAAACAAGAGTTGGAATTCCGACATACATATTGCTCGCGGGTGAGTTTGTCTAACCCCGCGTTCACCTCAGCTGCCACCTTCTCGACGAGAGTAAGAGGAATTACTGGGGCTGTTGGAAGCTCGCTAGTCCTGATCCTCTCGTCGCGAAGGCGGACTTGGGCGAGAAGGTCAGAGAACTTGACGTCCTCTGCTTCTTCCGCTTCCTCTTCGGGAGATAGATGGCTTTTGTCCAGGACTTGCCTGGCCAGCCGCTGGATCTCCTCTGCAGATTTCCAGGATAAGCCAAATTTGGCAAGTCCGGGGTTGCTGAGGAGGTTGTCGGCGAAGACTTCAGCCGAGGGATCATTACCCGAAGAGGGTTCACCATTATCTTGAGCTGACGCACCCACGGTGACGTCAGTGTGCGATCCAAGGATCACAGGCGCCGTTGGAGGAGCCGGATCTTCTGCAACAACCGGAGAAGGAGTAATTGCCGGTGTTGCAGAAGGTTGAGGGGCACGAGTCGAAGGAGCCGTGGCAGGGGAAGCTATGGTAAGCTTCGCCTATCGCAGGGACTTTGCAGGAATCCCCTTCCCCTTACCCTTGATGAGAGGCTTTCCTCTGAGAATGTAGTAATGTCGGAAATATTACATCTCAGAAAGAAATTCGAGAAAGGTACAAAGGCGGAAATTGTGAATGAAAGTTACCTCTTCACAACAGGCACCTCCTTTGTGCCAACAGCCACTGTCGGAGCTTTGCGCTTCTTGAGCGCAAGGTCCGGCAATGGGACCATTTCAGCTTCCTAAGAAAACTCAAGAGGATATCCTTCGAGTGGAGCAAGCTCCGACTCAGGGAGATCAGCAAGCTGAAAACAAGAAAACATATCAGCATTGCAGTACATAACTTAAAAGATTGAAACACGTAAAAGGTGTACTGATGGAAGCTTACCGCTATCATGGGGTTTTCCGCCGTGTGCATGTCCAGAGAAATCTCCGGAATTTTCCTCTCGATCCGCTCCTTGATCAGGCATTTGATCTGGCTTATGTAACCTTGGCTGGTGTAGGCTTTGGGGCTGATGCGGAGAGAATCTTTTTTGGAAGACGTGATGGAGTGCATCAGTCTATCCCCGTGGTACTGAAGTGGCTGGATCCGACGAGCGACCCAGCACTGGACTAAGTCGGATCCTCTCAGACCTTTGTGCTTGATAAGATATTCGATCCGCCTCTTAGCGAGGATTAGATCGTCGGTGAGAGCCGGAGCAGCCTCGTCCCAGGAAGGCTGGGCCGTGGCGGCTCCGTCGACAAAAGCCGGCAAAGCAGTAGCTTTGCCGGGAGCCAGAATATCCCTATGATAGAAAAAAGTGGCTGGCCATTGTTTGACCGAGTCACTGGAAGAAATTTTGGGATATGCCCGGTCTCGTCTAATAGAAAAACTAGTAGTACCGGTGATATAAGAAACACCGGCAGTAATGGAATTTCTCCGGACATGGAAATAGTACCGGAAAAGAAGCTAACTCGGCCTAATGCCAAGAAAGCCCTCGCAAAGCGCAACATATGCGCTCATCTCTAGAAGAGAATTGGGAGGAAGATTATGGAGTTGAACTCCATAGTGGTCAATCACCTCGGAGAAGAACTCCGAGGGAGGAAAGGACAAACCTCGGTCCAGATGGGTGCCGAAGTGGACGCGCTCGCCCTCGTGTGGATTGGGGACGGTTTCGCCGGAACCGCTCCGCCAGTCGCCGGCGACGAGAAGCCCCTCCTTCTCCACATTTTTGAGGCCGTTGTCGTCGACGGCGCAGGGGATCCAGATTCCCCAGAAGCTCTCTTTCTCCGACGCCGCCGCCGCCGCTGCCGCCAGAGAGGAAGAAGAAGATGAAGCCATTTTTCTCTCTGGTGGAAAAGGGTGACCTTAAAGTGGCGGCGCTAGGAGCTCTGTGGGGGAGGACGAAAAGGCTCTGGGCGCGCTGGAGGATTGGGAGGAAATGAACGGCGAAGGACTGGTGAAGAGGAGAAGAAGAAATCTAAACCCCTTATATGCACCTACCTGCGCCAAGATTCGTGCAAACGCTACAGTGTAACTACCACGCGTCGTGGAAAGAACTGGGAAGGGCCCGTGCGATGATTGCGTTGCCTCGATCTCCGCGCACGCATTGAAACGGCGCCTCGGTTCCGCGAAATACGGACCCACCAACGGTCGTGCTGACGGAACGTCTGTCAGATGACGTGACTAGACCATGCTTGTGTCAGGTGGCGTTAGGGACCAAGTTCCGGCTTAGTTTACAAGCGAGCTGGAAAATCCGAATAACTAATTGAAAGGTCCGACTTACTTTTAAGACCCGGATCGTATTTTTTGTTGTGAAGTTTCAGGAACCCTTCAAGATTCTACAAGCCGAAGATCAAGCTAGACGATGATAAAATCCGACTTTGGATCTTGGAGGCCTCCGGGGGCTACTGTTGGGGATATACTTTCCGGGTATCCTCACAGATCCTCACTGACCAGGGTGGCCCACTTCGGGTTAGAGCTTTGATTCACGGGCGGCCTAGTTAGGGAGAGAAGACGGAGTCCAATCCGACTACGGGAAGGCTCAGAAGACTTACCGACTTAGGCCCATAATGTTACTTGTAGTTCAAGATGTACTCTGTAACCAACTCTTAGTCGTAGCCGGATTGATCTCTCATGTAAACCCTAGGTCGGATATCTATATAAGCCGTCCTAGGGAGAGAATTTAGGGTATAACCAATAGTCTACAATCTCAACTCGCACAGGCGAAACCCTTGTAACCCATATTCCGGCTCTGCCGTATTACTGGATTGCTAGCAGGAGTAGGGTCCGTCCAAAGCCGGCGGATTCGAACCTGGGTAAACTTGTGTGCTCACCGTCCCGAAACACCGTACGTCTCACACCCCTCTCTCCCGCACGCCTCGAGGACCCCCTCATGGCGTACTTGTCCTCAAACCGACGACAGTTTGCCTTGGAACTTGTGGCTCTCGACAATACTCTCGATGAGAGTGAGCTGATTAGCTATGTTCTGAACGGACTCGACGGCTCCTACAATGATGTCATCGCCACCGTCAATGCGAATCCTAACACTACTCTTGATGATCTTTATGATCAAATTTCTGCTCATGATCTTCGTCAGACTATGTTACAGGACACTGGTGATTCTTTTACGTCCTCGATCAACCTTGCGCACCGTCAACCGCCACCTCGACCCCACGATGACCGGCCACCACGACGTGATGATGATCGCGGCAACCGCCGTGATGATGACCGCGGCTACCGCCGCGACGACGACCGCGGCTATCGCCGTGACGATGACCGGGCACCTTGTCCACGCGGTGATGATCGCCGCGATGATGGTGGCTACGTGCGCCGCCGGGATGATGCACGCCGCGACGACTACCGTCAGCGTGATGACAGCGTCCGCCGTGATGGTGGCAAGCGCGACGGCGGCCGCCGCCACGATCGTGCTTCGACATGGTTTGTTGATGTTTACTGCCAGATCTGCAAGATTCATGGGCACCCCGCCAGTGATTGCTGGTGGAGGTACCAGGACAAGGACAAGGAGGATTCTGATGATGACAGAGATCGCAAGGACAAGGCTGTGCATTTTTCCTCCTATGGAGTCGACACCAATTGGTATCCGGACATTGGCGCTACCAATCATGTTGCTGGTGAATTGAGCAAATTCTCCGTCCATGAGAAGTACACTGGTCGCGATCACGTCCACACGGCAAATGGTCACGGTATGCAAATTTCCCATGTTGGTCATTCAGTTTTGCATACCCCACATAGTTCCTTACATCTAAACAACATATTACATGTACCTAGTGCATCCAAAAACTTACTATCTGTTCATAAACTCACCCTTGACAACGGCGTTTTTCTTGAGTTTCACCCCTTCTTCTTTTTGATCAAGGATCAGGCAACCATGGAGGTTCTATTTAAGGTTCCGTGCCATGATGGTCTTTATCCTCTCATTCCTACTTCCAGTGGGTCACACAAGGAAGCCTTCATCACCATAAAGCCCTCATCCTCCACATGGCATCGTCGCCTAGGTCACCCCTCCTCCTTTGTGGTGCAGCAAATAATTAGAAAAAATGAACTCTCGCATTCGCCAGAAATAAATCCATATGTTTGTGATGCTTGTCAGTTAGCAAAGAGTCATCAGTTGCCCTATCCAGTTTCTACTAGTGTTTCTACTATTCCTCTGGAACAAGTTTTTTCTGATGTTTGGGGCCCTGCCCCTCTTTCTGTGGGCAAACATGCATACTATGTAAGCTTTATCGATGATTTTAGTAAATTCACTTGGATCTATTTGCTCAAGAAACGATCTGAAGTGTATCAAGTCTTTCTTAACTTCCAGAAATTTGTTGAACGCAAGTTTGAAAGAAAGATCAAAACCATGCAAACTGACTGGGGTGGTGAATATGAAAAATTAAATAGTTTTTTCCAAAAAGTTGGGATAACTCGTCATGTGTCTTGTCCCCATGCTCATCAACAAAATGGCTCCGCCGAAAGAAAACACCGTCACATCGTTGAGGTTGGTTTGTCTCTTCTTGCAAATGCGTCTATGCCTCTCAAATTTTGGGATGAAGCCTTTCTTACAGCCACCTTCCTCATAAATCTTCTCCCAAGCAAAGTCGTCAATTTTGATACTCCAGTAGAACGTCTCATGCATACTAAACCGAATTATGCATCCCTTCGATTTTTTGGTTGTGCTTGTTGGCCAAACCTTCGACCATACAACAAACATAAACTTGCTTTTCGGTCGACTCGATGCGTCTTTCTTGGATACAGTCCCCTTCATAAAGGAGTAAAATGTCTTGATGTATCTACAGGTCGCGTTTATGTCTCCCGTGATGTTGTTTTTGATGAGCATGTTTTTCCCTTTACCAACCTCCATCCTAATGCAGGTCGTCGTCTTCGTCATGATATTCTTTTACTACCACATGATACACCTTCCGACACATCTACTATTGGGGATGCACAAACTAACGATCTCATGCCTTTGCCTATTATACCAGTTGTGACTAACACTGAGCAGGAACCATCACCGATTGCTTCTCTACATGAGTCAAGTGGTCCAGAATCCTCACCCAATGATGATGCAACCAATTTTAATGATCAAGCTAAAGAACATTCCGATGCTGACAGCAGCACGCCATCCAACACTGATCCTCCCTCAGTCTTGGGTCGTGCGCCCCTGTCCCCTGCGTCGCGCTCGCCCTCGCCGCCTGCGACCACTCCCATGTCGCCACGCGTCGGTGCCCCAGTGGACTCCCGCCCGTCGATGCCCGCCTTCCCTCCTGCGCCACCACGTGTCGCGCCCCAGGTGGCGTCCCGCGAGCAGGAGCCTACCTACTCCCCGGACCGCGTCGGCACGGAGCACGGGGCTGCTGGGGAATCTTCCCCTGAATCCGCCTCGGGATCCGCTTCCCCTCCGACACCTGCTGTCAGCTCTCCTCCGATAGCGCCAACTGCAGCACCTCCTCTGCCCGCTATTCGCACTTGCTTGCAGCAAGGTATTCGACAACCAAAAATTCGTACTGATGGTACTATAAGATATGGTCTTCTTGCCTCCACAGGTGAACCACGAACTCTTTCTGAAGCACTTGATCACCCTCAGTGGCGTAGTGCCATGGAAGAAGAATACACGGCTCTTCAGCAAAACCAGACATGGCATCTTGTTCCTCCTAGCTCAAACAAAAACCTGATTGACTACAAGTGGGTTTATCGAATCAAGAAACGAGCAGATGGTACAGTTGACAGGTTCAAAGCTCGTCTTGTTGCAAAAGGCTTCAAGCAACGGTATGGTATTGACTATGAGGATACATTCAGTCCAGTGGTAAAAGCTGCCACTATTCGTACAGTTCTTGCAGTTTCTGTTTCTCGAGGCTGGAGCCTTTGGCAGCTAGATGTCAAGAACGCGTTCTTACATGGTGTTCTGGAAGAGGAAGTCTATATGCGCCAACCACCAGGTTTTGAAGATCCCAATGCACCCCATCACTTCTGCAAACTTGAAAAAGCTTTATATGGTCTCAAACAACCTCCTCGTGCATGGTTTTCTCGCCTTAGCTCGAAACTTCATGCTCCTGGTTTCATTTCCTCACAAGCTGATACCTCTTTATTTCTCTACCACAAGTCTAGTATTGTTATGTATGTTCTCATATATGTTGATGATATCATTGTTACTAACTCCTAAGATACAGCTATTTCGGCATTGCTCAAGGATCTCAACGTTCCTTTTGCCATCAAGGATCTTGGAGATTTACACTACTTTCTTGGTATTGAGGTAAAGAAACATCCCAATGGTATTATTTTGACACAAGAAAAATATGCATCTGATCTTATTGCCAAGGTCGGTATGAACGGTTGCAAGTCTACACCTACACCGTTGTCCTCGGTTGACAAGTTGTCTCTGACCATGGGAGAACCACTTGGTACATAAGACAGCACACGCTATCGCAGTATTGTTGGAGCACTACAGTATCTCACCTTGACTCGTCCAGATTTGTCTTTTTCGGTCAACAAGGTTTGCCAATATCTCCATGCTCCTACCACCGCTCATTGGACTGCAGTAAAAAGGATATTACGATACGTTGCTGATACTATCAATCTAGGTATTACTTTTCAGAAGTCTACCTCTACTTTGTTGAGTGCCTTTTCAGATGCAGATTGGGCTGGCTGCCTAGATGACAGACGTTCCACAGGAGGTTTTGCTATATTTGTTGGACCAAATCTGGTATCATGGAGCTCTCGCAAACAGTCCACTGTCTCTAGATCAAGTACTGAAGCCGAATATAAAGCCCTTGCCAATGCTACTACTGAGCTCATTTGGGTTGAAGCTCTTCTCAGAGAACTTGGTGTTCAGCTACAAGAAAGACCATGCCTTTGGTATGACAATCTAGGTGCTACATATTTATCTGCAAACCCAGTGTTCCATGCTCGCACAAAACATATTGAGATTGATTTTCACTTTGTCCGTGAACGAGTGGCTAATAAACAGTTAGAAATCAGGTTTATATCAAGCAAGGATCAGATTGCTGATGGCTTTACCAAAGCACTTCCAGTTGTAAATTTACATGAGTTTAGGCGTTATCTAAATCTTCAGAGAAGTTTAGATTAAGGGGGGCTGTTAGACAAGTTGTACACATATGGATATGGTGTAGTACACCACTCTTATACGATGTATTCCTACATGTACATGCCACGGTAGAGGCTCTTTCTACCCTATATAAACACGTAACACGAGACCCCAAAGGGTTATTGTTTCCTCCAATAGGAGTCACCATGCAGACTTCAGGACCTTCATCACATACTTAGAGGAGCCATGCACGTACCTACGATTTGATCAGCAGTCAAAAATGGAGTTAGATGACAGAGAACTTGTGTCTCGACGGCCATGTCGATGGCGGTCAATGTCGCCGGCGGGCTGCGCATGGGCAGCTCCCATGGCGACGTCTTTGGCAAGCTCCTCGACTACTCTTCTGGATGTACGGCATGGCACAGCGTCAGCGTCAGGTCGCCGCTGGCCGCGCCGTGTTGCCGACGTCGCCCGACTGCTAGCGTCTTCAAGTTCCTGGACGCGCTACGTGTCATGGAGCCGTGCTATGCATGCGTCGGCCAGCCAGCCGGTCGTCCGCTGCGCGCTGCCGCCATTCCAATTGCTCGGCGCGTTCGTCCGCTGCCGTTTTCTGTGTGTGTATCCGTCCCCCTCCTTGCTCGGTTGCTGCTCGGTCCATTTTATAGCCAAGCGCCGAGCGAGAATCGATAGCGATGCGCTGCGCGGGCGTCGTTGCGGGGTTGTTATGCCGTTGCTCTTTTTATGCATTGGATTGGGACCCGCTTATCTTATCTTATCTGGCTGGAGCCCTATCAATCAGTTAGCTCGGTGCCGATATCACGAGTTTGCCGCAGGGTCACGGACGTGATCCACGCGAGCCATCGCTGGGGCGCGGACGCCTTGGCCTAGACGATCGGGTCGCTGCCTAGCTGGCCAGGATGTGTACGTAGACTCATACGCACACACGTACACGTTCAAACTTCCCGCATGCAGCCAGAGCTAGCAGGCTTAATCAAGGAGGTTAGCCAGATATCGGCCGTCTGATATCATTTGCTTGAGAAATAATATTTATCTTTGATCAAAGACTTGAGAACTGTAATGTATTTGTATTTCTATACACACCAAAATATCACCCGATTTTTATATACCAAGTACAAAATCACGTCGAACACCCACTTGTACTAGAGTACAAATAAACTAGCTGTATTTGTTCTTAATCATTGGCACCATATATCTGGTACCCTGAACATGCTTGCTTATGGAAGAGGCTGAGTCTTGGGTCTGTACTTTATAGTCCAAAATCCTTTGCAACCTGCTAATGTCATTTTGATTGACATTAATACTTTATCATCACATGATAACATCTGTGTGTATGCATCGTCGCTATGGCAGGAGAATGAGGCCTCTAGGAGCATACAGTGACTTTCTCATGGGCACTGTGCCCTAGGACACATCATTTTACTTTAAAACAAACCTCTAGCATAACATTATACAACACTTTAGATGGTACCCCTATCAATTATTATACATGTATTCATCGAAACACGAGTGCACCATGTGCAACTTTCGATGTTTTTGTTCACCTCGCTTCCTACTTGACTCAAATCGGTATTACGGGAGTTTCCAACATATTCCCTTATTACATAACCCTTTATGTTTTAAAATATATCATCCTTTATGGATTTGGAAAATATGTCTACGGTTCTCTATTAGACACTACGGACAAACCTAGCTCAACGTTCCGTGATTCAAACTTAATCACTTTTAAATATTTCTTATTGGATCATATATTATGTTAAGTTATCATCATGGTTTTCAAAGATAGAACATATGTCTCAACATAGTGGATGATGATCATCATTTTCTTTCTTTCAACCATTGATGTTAAACTTAGTACTATTCCTAACTTGTGTTATTAAGGACCAGTTCCTTAATTAACTTCTATTCTAAAACCCTTTTTAGAATCCCTTAAGGAATACTACATAATATCATAATATACTTATTATCAACTTCTACACCTTATAAATCATTATTTATTGGTACTTGATCTTTTATTCTTAACACACTTAAGAACCACTCCTATAAGCTCCCACTCAAAATATGTTCCTACCATATTTGGGTATGAGTCACTACTCTTACTCCAACTATGTTCCTACATATTTGAATTTGAGACTTATATTGCTCCCACTCAAAAATATGTCATTCACATATTGTTTTAGGAAGACTTTTATAGCTCCCACTCAATTTCATGAAAATTGCATATCCACTCACCATTTTGAACAACTTCAAATTCCTTTAATCAAATATCAAACTTGGAGATTTACTATGAGATACTAGTACTTTTACTAGTTTTAAATCCACTAGACATTTAGCACACTTGAATCAAATTCATTTGAATTCATCCAATACTTGACAAATTGTGCTTTTGTCATTCACCCCCTTTTCCACTATGGCTTTGCAGTCATTTGGGAAAATCAATTAACCCCTTTTAATTGTGAGATTCAGCAACGAATTGTTTTCTAATCTCAAGTGAATTTTGCTATGGGATTTGTAGGTATGTCATATTCTAATAATCATGACAAATGATTCACAAATGTCTCCATACAAGATATGGGTTACATTTTGAATCCTACTTCATGTAGTGAAAACACTAGTGGGGAAAACACAATGATCATTATCATTGATTCTTTCCTTCGTGAAGAGAATCGTTTAGGAACGTTGTTCATTGCGCTTCTCAACACTCTAATGGAGGAATTTGAATCCTCATCGTGTTTTTCACTATCTTCCATTTGCTTCATAATTGAGAAATATCACTGAATGCGAACTTTCTCGAAAATGTACCAAAAACCAAGCAATACGATTTTTCTTTTCTTTTGCTTTCAGCTATGGATTTCGTATTCAAAGTTTCCAATGAATATTCTACAAGGACTTATTCGCTATTGTTTTGGTTATATCGAATAACCCCAAAACTTTCACGATGATCCATACCAGATATGGAGCCGCTTTCATGAATTCAAATGGTTCACTATATATTCTTGAGTGGTAACTATTTTTAACTAATGGTCTCTACATCTACACTACAACGATTTATTTGGCGCCATCTATTCACCCACTTTGATATCTAATATCACATTGTGATGCTTTGCATTTTGACGTTTCAAAATGCTTTGCATTTCACAATTTATTTTATGCCATAAAGTCGAATTCCATTACTATTGATCAAATCATAGCAATTGGATTCTTATTTATCTTTATACCCTTTGTTGATGAAACACTTTGATCATATCAAATAGTTTCATACTTATGTTTTCTTTGGTAAACTTCTTTACATATTTATACAATCATATAATGATAATTACCATTCTCGTTAAAACACAATAGATCGAATATGTATTTACTTTCAACAATTCATTAAAACACTTTGTATTCAAGTAATACACGGTGTTCAAGTTATTTTGCTGAACTTAGGCATGATTCATATGTGATAAGTAATCAAATGACTTTCACATATTATCACATAACTTTGAATTCAAACAATGGTTTCATTCATTAATGAACATATCATTAAGTTGGGTATTTTAAGGCAATTCAATATTTTACAAATGTTCATGCATTATCAATTAGTTTCAAAACAAGGATAATTCACACGTAATCGAACAAGATATGAACACGAATAGAAATCATTCATAAAAGTGGAACAATTGTTTGTTACAAACTGATATGAATAACCGTCTCACTAAGTGTGAGACACACTAAAGAAGTTCACGATCTATCAATTACAATAATCATCCTAATCATCCTAATAGCCATCAACACGCAACGTCACCTCCTCTCCAGCAAGCACCTCTCATGCAGAAGGACCTGTTTCCAGTAAAACAGAACAAGTATCGAATATACTTAACACTACAAATGTGTTTGCAAGATTATAACATTTATAAAATTGTATATCAAATATATACCTTTGTCATTGATGACCTCAGCGACAACAGGTTCAACCATCACATTCCTGAGATGTGATATGAACCTGTGGAAATCCAGTGTTTCCGCGTTGCCTCTCATAATGCAAGTCCTGACTTGTGCTTGGTAGCTTGCTGGCAGCGACCGCAGCACAACGCCATTTGCAAAAGGTCTCGTCATCCAGCTATCCAGGAAGTATGCGGGCCTCATGTACACATCATGCATGCGCTCCAAGTGGTCATCGGGCGATGAGTTCTCCTCCATCTTAATGGAGAGGAAGTATCCCATCAGCTCATGCTCCCATATGCGTGCTTGTTCCACGAAATGTGTCCTAAGCTATAACATTACCGTACGAGGGTTGACATTACCCACGACAGGCCACAGCTTGTCCACCATTCTAAAACGCATTGTAACTGAATTGAAGGAGGCCATCTCCCGACGCTGATAGCGGTCTTCCCACTGCTCTAGGGTCTCTAGGTCAATGGGTTGATCCAAATCCATCTCGTCGAGTATGTAGTCGACCACGTTATTTTCGCTAAGTAGAACGTAGAGACGCACAACCCACATAGAGAAGTTTGATCCATCTAGCCTGAGCTTCTCTCCTTCTAACCAATCAATTGTCAATAGGAAATGTGGCATCGGGGAGAACCTTTTCTACATTTATAATTGCAAAAGGAATTTAGACTAAGTTTATAATTAAATGAGTTAATAATAACTCCACTCAGAAACACCTATCCCATGAAGGGTTCCTGGTGATAACACGACCCCTTTTCCCCACATCTCCCCCGATCGTCACGGCCATCAATGTGGGTTCTAGGGTGGATGCTAAATGTCGGTCAGATCATTCATGCGACTCGTGCTCGATCTTTCGACCATCCGTGTTCTGAGGCCATGTCTACACATTCTAGGCTCGCCAACTCAACCTTAGTGTATTTGCTGTGCAACATGGCTTACACCCACTGTATGTGAACATAGATATGTCTGACACCCGCTCACCGCGGGTCGCCTCATACTGAACAACTTGCTTTGTGGTGCAAACTAAGGGGGAACACAATCATTGGTAATTTTAACAGGGATCATCTTATTAGGCTACCGTCGAGTATATAATACTGGCACACAATAAGATATACAAACAATAACATTGAATGTAAATGCGATGTGATATGGTCCTTCACGTCGTGATCTCCATCCGTTGTCACCGGATTCCGGTGCTAGAGTTCCGGCGCTGTAGCCACCAGGGTACCGCTATCTTTCCGGCATGGTAGTCTGTCACCTTCTTGACTATTTACTACTACGTAACATAAAGTAATCACTTTATCTTTGCCACAACCATATCATAAAGCAATGCCCCTTGCAAAACAAAGTTAGATGCCTCTACTTTATCTTTGCATGTTTTACGTGGCTGAATGGACTTTCGCACAAGAACTGTTCTTACCTACGAACTTTCAGCACAACGCTGATCAAGTAGTTGTCTCTACTACACCCCTTTCGGGGCCCTCTATTGCAAATGGCATACCAACTAATGCGAGAGAGACAGACACCCCCCTAAGCCACTTTATACGGTACAAGACGTATGTCAAGCGTGGACCAGTCTCGTGAATGAACGCGTAAAGTCGGTTGGGGGCCGCTTCATCAAACATTACTGCGGTATACACAAGTACACGTGGGAGGGTAACAACTAAAAGATCAACGCCCACGCGCTACATCTCGTGTGTTCTACCCGTACTAGCATTACTACGCATAGATCTAGCTCTGATACCACTGTAGGTGTTCCGCGTATGAAAACAATAAAATTTTACCCTACGCTCCTGAACCCCTAATGTGGCCAGGACCTATCTATTAGTAATGCAGTAATGGGAGGGCCTTTTCGCGAACTTACCCTTGAAGACCGAAAAGCGTTGTCAACGCTCAGGAGAGCGTGGTTCATGTAGAGCGGCCGAAGCCGACCTCAAGGTCATGATGAAGTCCTTGTGCTCCTATGGCTCCAACGACTTGAGTGTATCAAGTGTGACACCTCGTGGGGAGTTAGACATGTCTGGTGCCTGACGATGACTCCCGCTTCCCCGATCCAGCAGCAGTTGCAGAAGTAGAGCTCCTGGATCCGAATCCTGCAGCGTGATGGCGCTCCGCGGTGAAGATGTCTCTCGTTCGTGCAGTCCGAACTTGGGACCACGGTCACGAGAGAGAGAGAGAGACAAAGACAGAGAGAGAGAGAGAAAGAGACAGAGAGAGAGAATATCAATTGGAGGTCCCCCCAAAAGAGAGGAAACCTTTTATTGAATATTGTGTGTATTTATCTGGCCACATACCCCCACTATATATAGGGGGAGGGGAGGTACTACCTCCCTCAAAGTCTCGGGGTGGGAATAAAGGAGAGGGAGAGGGGGAGGGGTGGTGCCGCCGGCCACCCCCATGGGGCCCGTGCGGGGGGCTGGCCTACTAGGGCACCGGCCACCCCCTCTGGCCTTCTCCCTCTTGCCTTTCCCTAATGGGCCCTCTTCCCTCCGGAATTGGCCCATTAAGCCTTTTGACCTTTAAATTGATTTTCTCTTTTATTAAATAATTATGAATAAATGATTAAATCGATATTTAACATTCATTCATATATTATTTAATCTCCACGGTTATGGAACACCTTCCATCTCCACTTTGGACATCCTCCGGATTTACCGAAACCCTTCCGGTTTTCTCTCTACTATTCTTCGGTGATTCTTCCGATCCTATAAACACTCTCTAAGAATCATCAAACCCTTGAGAGTGATACCCTACGGTTTAGGAAAACTCTAGACACTCCCGGACCAATGATCAACAGAGGGACCTGGATGGCCATGTGACCCCTATGCGTTCCACGAAAATCTTTCGTCATTTGAACCGGGACGGTCGTGTCGTATTCCCTTTGTCTCGCGATACTTGCATTGCCTGAGATCTGATCAATGACATCACCATGTCGTGTTTAATCTCATAACCAAACAATGCTACTTGACTCATTCGGACAAGTGATATCCCTGTCATCAAATCACATGCTGCGCAGCTATTGGATATAACTTCTCCGAGTGGGCCCTTGAGTATCTTTCCATCACGTGGACGGACAAGTCCCGCTCTTGACATATATTGCCTCTACGGTTTCCTCTGAGTACCTGAACACGCCTTTATAACCACTTTATTACCAAGTGGCGCTTTATGCTATCTAAGCACTCTCGGGAGACAATGATTGATATAGCCTCACGGTCTAAGGAATAGTCTACGAGGATCCATTTCTAATCATCGTAACTTGAACTTCGTGACATGATCGGATCACGATGTTTAGGTTGGGTATTGGTTCATCATCTCATTCTCATAATGAGTTGACTCCATTTCCAACTGGCATAAATGCCACATGATCAGGAAACTTGATCATCTGTTGACCAATGAACCAGTGACTATAGTTTCATTGGGAACCCCTGGTTGTTTATATATCACACGTGTATTGATGTTTCCACTCAATACAGTTATAGCATGATATAAAACTTAATCATAAACTTTATAAAATATGATAATAGTCCTTATTACTATTTGTCTCTAGGGCATATTTCCAACATTCTCCTCCACTCTGTTCTCCTCCATTCCATTCTCTTTCACCCCATTCTCCTCAATGGAAATCTCCTCCACGAAATTCTTCTCATGTACCATTCCAACATCGAACTCGTCTAGTGATGCGCTATTAATATCGTCCCCATTCAATGCAACATGTTCATATACGAGGTATGAACCGAATGCAAATCAAAACCATAAAATTCAAGAACTAGAACCAATAAATACAACACACATTCGGCAATAGGGAGATAAATTTTAATACCTCATGAGAGTTTCCTCGAACATGTTGGAGGCGACGCGATCGACGTTGGAATAGCGAGGCACCATGGCTGATGACGTAGTTCGTCATCCATGACCCACCACCTTCTTTGGGGAGATGATTCCGCTTTCCCGCCTGAAGGTACTAGTGTACTGAAGCCGGTCCCTACTTCCGTAAAAATGAGAGTAGGCCCGAAGCTCGCGGAGGCATGATTGGTTCCTTCTACGATGTGGTTCCCATTCCACTTCGATTTCGCCACAGCAATAGAATTGGGAGGCACGCTCGGGACGATGGAGGGTGGCGCGGGAGCTCGGGAGACACTGATTAGGGCATTTCCACCCACGATCATACGAACGGGTGGCTGGTGAAAGGACATAGATGCCGCCTAGAGTGGGGGTAAATAGGCGGTTTGATTTTTTTACAAGATGGGCTTAACAAATGCGGAATAAAACTAATGTTTACTTTATCAAGCATAAGACCTATATATATTTTATGGTTCACCTATTGCACCAACAACTTATGCTAAGCAATACAAACAATAAGGTGATAACAAGATAATACTTAAAACACAAAGGTTATCACAATGTAAAGTTCATAAGTAAATGGCCCGGGTATAGAGATAACTGAGGCACTTATAGATGATGTTGTATCCTGAAGTTTCTAATTTTTTAGGGAATGTACGTCTCCGTTGGAGGGATAGACTATACTAAGACCACCAATGCCTCAAAAGTCATCACCCTATTATCCTGAGCACCCGCCGCATAGCAAGCACCCAATCCACTATGGGACACTTGAGGACGGTCACCAAACCCATACAAGCTTGGGGAAATCTTCACAGCTTAATTAGAGTCTCCCAAGAATCACCACCAAGGCCACTAGATTGGGGAGAGCTCCACAAATTAATTGGAGGCCCCGAGGACTCACCACAAAAGGCCACTTAACCATCTAGGGTTCCAAGAACTCAAGAGTAAAAAGCTTCTTGATTTCACCAACCAAATCCTTCGAGGAAAACTCAAACATATGTACCTAATGCAATGGCAAGTCCTTCACTCCCAAATTCCACCAAAGCTACAAAACCTATTGGGGAATGAGGGAGGAAGAACACAAAAGGGAAGCCACAAAAGTATCCAAGATCTAGATCCCAAGATGTTCCCATCACTTAGAGGAGAGATGGATTGGTGGAGTTGTAGGTCTAGATCTCCTATCTCTTTTTCCTCAAATAGATGCAAGAATCATGGGAGAAAGAAGAAGTAAGCAAGCTTAAGAAGGTCAAGAATGGAGGGGAAACCGAGCTCAAGAACTTGAGAACTAATGGAGAAGAAGGGTCCCTTTTATAGGGGATAGGGAAACTGCATGTTATTGATACATCATAGTTTAAAAGCAAGTTCAAATCAAAGTAGCACAAAAAATTACTACTGGGCCATTGAAGTTTCTACACAGCTAAACAATTAAGCAAAGGACACCTAGACTGGCGCATGGGTACTCGCGGGCTTCGTCGACTCCGTGGCAGCCTTTGACACCGTGACCTTCGTAGAAGCAGCCTCTAACGTCGTGGCCTTTGTTGTGTTCAGCCATTTTTGCTCCCTAGAGTACTTTGCAAGTGTCTCTATGAACCAAGGCCCGTATTTATGACAGCGAGTAGCAAAATGAGCGAAAGCTACCTCTTCTCCCTTCATGGTCGTCAACATCTTTGAAGTAATCCTGCTGATTTTTAGGTTCGCACGGTAGGCCTGCGCCATCGCCAACCCCAATGATGCGTCGGCTTCCTTCTGTGTGTTCTTGAGGTCTGTAGGAACGCCACCAGCAAAAGATTCCACCAGGCCATCAATGTCTTCAATAAGCTTGGCCTTGCGGATCATCTCTTCACAAAGGCACCCAACCATGGTCTTGGCCCTCTTGAGTGAGTCCTGGGCGGAGACGCTACGGTCTTCAACTGCATCAACATCACAGGCCAGTGCGTCCTCGTGAGCTAGAACCTGGCGATCGAATTCCACTCTCGTAGCATCTACAATTGACTCACACAGGTCAACAAATGACAAAAATAAGGACAAAGAAGAAAGTTTGAATTGAACAAAACTGAAGCAAAGCATACCAGGAAGTGCTTAGCAGATAGAGAGAAGTTGTTTTGTGAACCCTTTCTCTCTATAAGCTACGGCTGCAAATAGGTCTTCTTCGCACTTCTTTGAGTCCTGCTTGAAGCGCTCAAGGGCTTCGAGTGCCTCATCTCACTTGGTCTCCGCTGCGCGGAGTCCTTTTTCGAGGGAGCTTAGTTGGCAAAGAAGATCGTTATTTTCCTCTGATCAAGGACTCAAGCGTGTCAAACGCAATCGCAATATATATCTCGCAAATTATGATGAGAATATAAAAACTTACGCTGCAGCTAGCGGTGGTCAGTATCTAGTCGAGCGTGCTACCGGCCAAGGGTAACAATATGCTCGTCAAGACGAACAACATTCTGGAGGATAGGCTGTATAAAACAAAGAAGTGTGTCAAGAACAAAGATGACACCAATTAACTTCAGAAAAACAAACTCAACATCACTTACATGGTCACCCAAAGACTTCGAAGGTTCTTTCTATGCTGGCGTCCGGGCGAGAACCCTATGTTCCCCTAAGTGAGGAGAACTTGAGGAACTCGCGCTAGAGGAGGCCGTTGTCTTCGGGGAAGGTTTGGATGCTTCCACCTCCTTACCCCTCGATTCCAAACCTCCCATGTCCTCCAGGACGCGGTCAGTACCAGACAATGAAGATGCAGTCACACTACCACAGGAATAATGGAACATTCAGCACAAAGATAATGCAGCCAAGACTGATATTCACACACATCAAGCAGCAAAAACTTACCCATCAAATCTGTCAAGGTCCAAGTCATCATCCAACTTATTCTTTAGCCTTTTCGGCTTCTTCAGTGGCGGCGGGGCCATACTGCGGATAGGCACCCCCAAAATTGGATTCGCATTGCCCACTTCAGCCAAAGGACCCCTCGGCGTCTCCGGCGTAGATGCATCAGAGTCGCTCCGGGAGCGCTTGCAAGTTCCATCTTTGCTAGAATCAAGAATTTCTTGCACCTCGACGATGGGCATAGTCGAACATGATTCGTCCTCTTCTTCGGCCTCGGGAG
Organism: Avena eriantha; assembly: GCA_910589775.1. NCBI lineage: Eukaryota > Viridiplantae > Streptophyta > Magnoliopsida > Poales > Poaceae > Avena > Avena eriantha. Next base: position 107,014,264 of record OU342745.1, read on the forward strand.
GCAGTATCCCCTCCGCCTGAGGTGGCGGCGCACTCGCTACTTTCCACTCCTGGTGCAGGCATCAAACTACAATCACAAAATGTCATGTGGACAAAGAAAGAATAAGATGGAGTCAATGGAAAACTTGCCTCAGGGGGAGAGTTGCTCGCACGGAAGGGTGATACCTTTGATCCGGATTACAGATGTAGTATAGCTTCTTTTTCCCTAGTAGACCTAGGTTATCGAATCCTCGGGAAGCGAATGCGTAGTGAAGTTACTTTAACGGACCTTTGGGAGTTTTAGAATTCCTTTTGTGTTTTCACCACACCAGTAGCTTGCGTCTTTTTGTTGTTGTCGATGATGGAGAGAGAGGTCCTAGGGAGTTCGGTTTCACCTGTAGCTATGCAAAACATCTGATGGAAATAAAAGATAGAATAAAGTGTGTGTGTACTTGTTAGAGTAAGATAAATTATATGTGGGCAGTGCATCCATAATTGCTATTGCCTCCGCAACCGCTTATAGTAATAACCTACTGGTCTCATCCATAGAAGAAAGAGAACTAATTATATGCATAGTGATGTCGCCGCTAATCCCAAGCAAATCCCTCACATACAGCCATACTACCCCTTCTGTCACTGGGGTTCCCAACCTGCAGATCAGTCATCACTCATACTCCCTATACCTAGCTCAACCCTCGGGGTCTTGGATACCTGACAAGTCCTTGGATTGAGGCAAGAGAGGATACAATAATCATCATGTCATACAAACTAATACACAATCCCATCTATGGTAATTCACATGCAGAATTGTTACATGGCTAGGCCGAAGCCCTTAGCCCAAGGAGAATTACTCACACAGAGATGAGATCAACAATCGCAAACATTGTAATAAAAATCATAAGGTTGATAGCAATAGTATTACAATGTCGCCAATCAGAGAAGAGATCTAGTATTACAAGTGGTGGAGTATGGCTATGGAGATGGAGAAGGGTTTGGAGATCTAGAGGCGGCTGGTGATCTATGGTAGAGACTTCTGGATGGTGCGAACTCCGTTTTCTCATCGCCTAAGGCTTCTTTATATAGGGGTCTCTTCCCGAAAGTTGTTATGTTTGACCTAACGATGGCGGTGCCAACTATACGACTGGAGCTATACGATCGGAATTTTTTCTCCGGCCATATAGTTGGTCGTTAAAGCGTCTGCCTCCGATGTAAGGCTCCTGGTTTCTTTTGGTAGTTGGAAATCTCGTATCTTTGACTTTAATGTAGTGATTCCCTCCTTTAAACGACATTATCTGTGCAGAAAAAATACAAAAGGAAAGGATTGCATACCCCTCTAAATATTAGCATTAGTGGCAGGGTTTAGAGAGATATTTCATCAAGAATATGATTAATATCCAGTTTAAATGTGGACGTTAGATGGCTATATTTCAGAGCCATCAACCTCCCCAAGCTTAAACTTGATCGTCCCGAGCAAGAAAACCAAAATCAAAAAGGAACTCAGCATTTAAACTGAAATAATAAGATGGTGATCTTACTCATGATTAGTAGTCTCATGTTTCCTCCACTTTATAAATCTGAAAAACTTCAGCATAGATAGAGCAATGGCAAGCATATCATACGGGTTTCATGCATCCTTATAGTGCAGCAAAATTATTGTAAGCATGGACGATTTCAATGATTAAACTTTATTCCATGTCAAGTAATCAACTCATAGGCTTGCCTTTGAACAGTAAAGTATAATCATGTAAATTAAGAGTGTGAGAGTTGTCATGAAAAGCGTATATACTAGGGTGTCTCAAATCTCCCACATCAATAAAACAAGACTTTTCAAGCACTACTTTTCTATTCATTGTCCTTCAAGAATTTTAGTTTTTAAATAATTGAGAGCATGCCAAAAAAATTAGTTTATCAGGCTGTGATGGACACTCGTGGCATCACTAAGGTTTTTGTTCATTTTGCATAATGATTTCTCATAATAGCCAGAGGAGTGATTCCATCATGATTACAGCTAACCGGGAGTGCCAAGAATTTTACCCACTATATCATTGCTGCTACAAGTGTTTAATCAACTCATAGCCGAAATCTAGGAGTTTCCTCCATGAAGATCGTTCATAGGCTAGCGGAGTTGTCAGCATCCCATGAAGTTTAACACACATAAAGCTATATCATTCTTATGATTAACAAGTCAAACTTTGGCATGATCACAAAAACCACTAAACATTAATCCAATCAAACAAATCCTTTCAAAGAGAGCTATCAAGTCAATCAATATTTTTAGTGGTGTTGAGTATCTCTAGAAATAAGCCTTCAATACTAAGCACTACAACACACAAGCCTTCAATTGTGAGACTTTTTATTATTACAATTGTTTAGAAAAAAATTTAGGCAAGGCTTGTTAATTACGAGAGCTGGAACAAAACATACCCAATTAAATACCCATGCAAACAAAAATCTTACGATGATACATGGACTCACTCCACCAATATAATATCTCAACATTTACTACTAACTAGCATGGGTCTCTCAAACTTCAAAAGTGTGGAGTCATAAGGCATACCTCTCATGTTTGGTTCCACTTCTCTCTTCCTTTTTTATTTGTTTCTTGGAAACTCGAAGTCGACCACTCTCCTGCAAATATATGAAGACCTCGAGGCAGAAAGAAAAGGAAGAGGGAGAATAAGGAAAAATGGAGAAATCTTTTTGTGGTTTTTTAAGAGAGGAAAATTAAAGAATAGAAAATTGGCGGCAAAGCTAGGCTAGAAAATTCCAAAAGCAAAATAGAAAGAACTAAAGATGAAGTGTTGGGAAACCAACACGAGTGCTTATAAACTCAAATAAAAAGACAACCTCTAAATAAAAGCAATTAAATGCCAAATAAAGATACACGAAGAAACTTCTCCAAGCTTAGACTTTTGCAAACCCTTCAAATCATTATGGTGGCGAGAAAAAGTCATTACTCCAGTTCACGAATTGAGTTGAGAGGTTACTTGTTGATTCTCGGAGGTTCAAAGAGAGGATGTGCACCCTCTCCACAGTTCCTCCAAGTCCTTGGAAATCTTGGTATGTGGCGAACCGGGTTTGTGGCTGCTCCTCTTGATAAGGAACTTCTTGCTCCTCTTCTTGGTCCTCGTCCTCTTCAGGAATCTCTTCCTCGGGCTGGTGTTGCTCACCCTGCGAATCATATAGCAAATGTCCTTCCTCGATAGAGAAAAGACCATTAGGCATAGGAGCGGGGTAGATACACCCAGCTCCAGCAATATGCAGGTAATAAGCACCACCTCTCCTAGTTAGCATTCCACAGGATCTCAAGGTGGAGAAACCAACACGTGTCTCACCTAGTACCAGTTGCAACTCACCTAGGTCAAGGCCTAGGGCAGTGGCAAGCACGGTGATAACGCCTCCTCCTTTGATTGGTCCTTGGCTTTGGGAGGCTCGGTTCTCTAGGTAGCGCACAAGGATGGCACCCAAGTTGAGTGACAAGATGCAATTGATGTAAGCAGCCTTTGCAAGGACTAGGATGTCCTCCTTATTGAGTCTCGTGAACTCATTACGTGCTTGCAAAATGTTAGCAATAACATAGAACAAATAGCGAATTGCATGATGTTGAATATTCTTTCCCTTGTTCACTCTACTAGTGAAACTCATTCCATTATAGTATTAATCGAGGGAAGGACTTAAGCCAGTAAAGGATGCGCGTAAAGCATGAATATCATTGTTTGGCAAATTAAAACATGTGCACCATTCATCTAATGTTAAAGTCTAGCTGTTGTTCATTAGATGGAAAGAAATGTATCCTCTCCTTGCCATTGTTTAACGGTGCTTTGCAATGAACTAAGGAATTTAATGGTTAAGGGGCAATAAGTAGGTACATCATTGTACACAAAGTTTTGCAGGCAGCTCTATTGCAAAGTAAATTAAAGTCATCAGCAATACCGAGTTGGTTCAATATGATGGGGCAAGCCCACTTGGTGGCCTTCACTTCGTGGTTCTTGATCCTGTTGAAGCGATCACGATGGGCCTCATTCTTGAACCGTATCCCCATGCGTTCCTGAGCGGTAGCCTAAGAAGCGCTAGCGGTGGCATGAGCACGAGTTTGGCTCCTTGTGTTCATCATCTAAAACATTGAAAAAAGGAAAAATAAAACTTATTGATCCAACAACAGTAAGTGTATCATATTCCTCATTGTAGCACACTAAAAAATTCTCCTCAGAATAATAATAATCTAGGCAAGAAAATCATGGCAATTGGTTCATAGTAGGTCTCACCCTAGATTCGATAATGACAGTTGATCGAAGTTGAATTTGCAAAAAGTAATTGGAGGATCGGAGGAGAAACATATCGTATATCACTTATGTGTGAGGAAATTGAACAAAATTAAATAGTGATGGAGATCCCTGATACGTCGTAAACGTATCTATAATTTTTGATGTTCCATGCGTGTTTTATATCTACTTTCTTATGTGTTGTTCATACTTTGAGGTATTTTTATATATTTTCTAGAACTAACCTATTAACAAGATGCCATAGTGCCAGTTCCATGTTTTCTGTTGTTTTTGGTTTCAGAAAAGCTAGTAAGGAAATATTCTCGGAATTGGACAGGACAAAAGCCAAAATCAATATTTTACCTGAAGCAATACGGAGACCGGAGGGGAGATGAAGTGGCACACCAGGGCGGCCACACCTGGTGGCCACGCGGCCTGGGGGCACGCCACCAGGGGTGTGGGCCCCCTGGTACTCCACCGACCTTGCCCCTTCGCCTATAAAAGCCTCCCGGGACGAAAACCCTAAGGACCCGATCAAAGTTCCACGAAAGAGTCTGTAGCTGCCGACATCTCCATCCCTAGATCGGGAGGGATGTGAAGCTCTTCCCGACACCCTGCTGGAGGGGAGAGATCACCCTAGAGGCCTTCTTCATCACCATGCTTGCCTCCGGTGTGATGCGTGAGTAGTTCATCCTTGGACTATGGGTCCATGTAGTAGCTAGATGGTTGGTTCTCCTCCTTTGTGCTATCATGTTTAGATCTTGTGAGCTCCGTTCATGATCAAGATCATCTATTTGTAATCTTACATGTTGTGTTTGCGGGGATCCGATGGATATTGAGATGCTATCTCAGATTGATTATTGATTCTATCATGTCTATGTTATTTCTGATCTTGCATGCTCTCCGTTGTTTGTAACTATCTTGGCCAAGTAGATGCTTGCAACTCCAAGAGGGAGTATTTATGCTTCATAGTGGGTTCAGGCCTCTAGTAATCTGGAGTAGTGATAGAAATCTCTAAGGTTGTAGATGTGTTGTTGCTACTAGGGATAAAACAATAATCCTTTGTCCATGGGGCGATCATATTGTTTACTTTACATACTTTGCTTAATGCAATTATCTGTTGCTTGCAACTTAAATACTAGAAGGGGTTCGGACGATAACCTGAAGGTGGATTATTAGTCATAGATGCTGTTGGATTACGGTCTATGTATAATGTTGTAATGCCCAATCAAATCTCATAGGAGTCAATATGTCTAGTATATGCATTGTATGATTTCTCAAATCTGTCAATTGCCCCACTGTAATTTGTTCACCCATCATGCTATTTATCTTAAGGAGAATCACCTCAAGTGAACTATGGACCCCGGTCCATGCTTTTACCATTGCTATACCTTCTACTATTACTGTTTACTATTTACTATCTGGAAGCAATTACTATCTTCCATACAATACGTTTAATCCTTTGTTTTCAACAAAACCGGTGAGATTGACAACCTCACTGTAAGTTGGGGGCAAAGTTCTGTGGTTGTGTTATGCAGTATTCCAAGTTGCTAGAAACACCTTGCAGTTGTTTCCTTGCTCCTACTGGTTCGATTAAACCTTGGTTTCATAACTGAGGGAAACTTGCTGCTGTGCTCATCATACCTTCCTCTTGGGGTTCCCCAACAAGCTCTACATCAACACCGAGCCATCAAGCACTTTTTCTGGCGCCGTTGTCGGGAGTCAAGGACAGCTTCACAAGGGGAGTCCCTCATAACCAATCTTTTTACTTTGTTATTTTTGTTTTGCTTAGTTTATTTCTGCTTAGTTTGTTTCTTTCTTTCTATCAAAAAACACACAAAAAATTAGTTACTATTTTAGTTTCTATCTCTCTTGGCTTGCTTTAATCAAAAAAATGAATACTCGTGAAAACACTAAGTTGTGTGAATTCACTAGCACCAACAACAATATTTCATGTGCACACCTATTGCTCCACCAGTTCCTGAAGCTGCTTTCTTTGAAATTAAACCTGCTTTGCTCAATCTTCTAATGAAAGAGCAATTCTCTGGTGCTGGTACTAATGATGATGTTGCTCATCTTAATAACTTTGTTGAACTTTGTGAGATGCAAAACCATAGGGATATAGATGGAGATATTATTAAGCTTAAATTGTTTCCTTTCTCTTTGAGAGGAAAAGCTAAAGAATGGTTGATATCCCTACCTAGAAATAGTATTGATTCCTGGAGTAAATGCAAAGACGCTTTCATTGTAAAATACTATCCTCCTGCTAAGATTATATGTATGAGAAGTGAAACAATGAAATTTAAACAATTTGATAATGAACATGTTACTCAAGCTTGGGAAAGAATGAAATCTTTGGTAAAGAATTGCCCCACTCATGGACTGACTGCGTGGATGATTATCCAGACCTTCTATGCAGGACTGAATTATTCTTCAAGAAATCTGTTGGATTCTGCTGCTGGAGGCACCTTTATGACCATTAGTTTGGGTGCTGCAACAAAACTCCTTGATAATATGATGGTTAACTATTTTGAATGGCACACTGAGAGAGCTCCACAAGGTAAGAAGGTAAATTCTGTTGAAGAAACCTATTCCTTGAGTGATAAAATTGATGTTATTATGTCTATGCCTATTAATGGAAAAGCTCATATTGATCAAAATCATGTTCCCTTATCCTCTTTGGTTGCTCAAGAAGAGAAAGTTGATGTGAACTTCATTAGAAGTAATAATTTTAGCAATAATGCCTATAGGAATAATTTGGGTAATAACAATTATAGGTCATATCCTCCTAATAATGGTAATGCTTACAGAAATTCCTACAACAACAATAGAAGTGCACCCTCTGAACTTGAATTCATGCTTAAGGATTTTATTAATAAACAAACAACTTTCAATAAAACTGTTGAGGAAAAAGTTTTGAATGCTAAAAAAATATATCATCTTTGTCTGAAGCACAATCTTCTTTCATTAATAAAACGGCTGCTAAACCCGAAACTATGGAAAACCCCTTTGTTGCTACTAATGCCATACAAGTTAGAATTGATGAAAATGCTAGACTGTTAGCTAAATTGCATGCTAAGTGGGAAAGAGAAGATAAAATTGCTAGAAATACTAGTATTTGTACTATCACCACCACTAATGTTGATGCTAGCAAACCACATGAAGTCCCCATTAATATGGGAGACAATAGTTCTACTTCATTGGATGGTAATTTTGATTTTGATATTGATTGTTGGAATATTTCTGAAGTAATCAAGTTTCTACAAAAGCTTGCTAGAAGTCCTAATGCTAGTACTATGGATATGGCCTTTACAAAACACATTACAGATGCTCTCATGAAAATTAAAGAAGAGAAGTTGAAACATAAAGCTTCTATTCCTAGGAAATTAGAAGATGGTTGGGAACCCATCATTAATATGAAAGTGAATGATTTTGATCTCAAAGCTTTATGTGATCTTGATACTAGTGTCTCTATTATGCCTAGAAGGATTTATGAAATGCTTGATTTGCCAAAATTGGAAGATTGTTATTTAGATGTCCAACTTGATGATAATGCTAAAAAGAAACCCATGGGGAGTATTAATGATGTTCTTATTATGGTTAACAATACCTATGTCCCCGTTGATTTCTATGTTTTGGATGTTGAATGCAATGCTTCTTGTCCTATTACCTTGGGAAGACCTTTTCTTAGCACAGTTGGTACTATTATTGATATGAACGAAGGCACCATTAAATATCAAATCCCACTAAAAAAGGTATAGAATACTTCCCTAAGAAGAGAAAGAAGATACCTTTTGCCTCTCCTATTAAAACAAAATTTTCTCTTAATGCTTCTTGATACATTGCAAATGTATCTATAATTTTTGATGTTCCATGCTCGGTTTTATCCACTTTCTTGTGTTTTGCCAACACTTTGGAGTACTTTTCATATGATTTCTTGGACTAACCTATTAACAAGAGCCACAGTGCCAGCTGCCTGTTTTGTGCTGTTTTTCATTCCAGGAAAGTCAGAAAATGAATATTCTCGGAATTGGATGGTACAAAAGCCAAATTGCCTATTTTTCCGGAAGTCATCAGATACCAGTATACGAGACGGAGAAGGGTTGGGGGACGACCACACCACCTGGCCGCACGGCCAGGCCTGGCCTGCGCCAGGGGGTGGTCTGGCCGACCCCAGCACCCCCTCGGCCTCTCCTTCCGCCTATATATTTCCCTCGGGACGAAAACCCTAAGTACCCGATCAAAAATCCACGAAAGAGTCTGTAGCCGCTGTCATCTCTATCCCTAGATCGGGAGGGATCTGAAGCTCTTCCTGGCACCCTACCGGAGAGGGGAATTCACTCTGGAGGCCTTCTTCATCATCATACAAGCCTCCGGTGTGATGCGTGAGTAGTTCATCTTTGGACTACGGGTCCATGTAGTAGCTAGATGGCTGGTTCTCCTCCTTTGTGCTTTCATGTCTAGATCTTGTGAGCTCTGTTCATGATCAAGATCATCTATTTGTAATTCTACATGTTGTGTTTGCGGGGATCCGATGGATATTGAGATGCTATTTCAGATTGATTATTGATTCTATCATGTCTTTGTTATTTGTAATCTTGCATGCTTTCTATTGTTAGTAGCTATCTTGGCCAAGTAGATGCTAGCAACTCCAAGAGTTAGTATTTATGCTCGATAGTGGGTTCATACCTCTGGTAATCTGGGGAAGTGATAGAAATCTCTAAGGTACTAGATGTGTTGTTGCTACTAGGGAGAAAACAACAATCCTTTGTTCATAGAAAAATCATATTGTTTACTTTACACGCAACTCGTAAAGCAATAATCTGTTGCTTGCAACTTAATACTGGAGGGGGTTCGGATGATAACCTGAAGGTGGATTATTAGTCATATATGCAGTTGGATGACGGTCTATGTATAATGTTGTAATGCCCAATCGAATCTCAAAGGAGTCAAGATGATTAGTATATGCATGTATTGCTTTCTCGATGTTTGTCAATTGCCCCGCTATAATTTGTTCACCCAGCATGTTATCTATCCTAAGGAGAGCCACCTCTAGTGAACTATGGACCCCGGTCCTTTCTTTTACATACAATCTACAAACTGTTTACTGCTTTGTGTTTACTTTCTGCAAACTATTACTTCCTTCCATTCGATACGTTTAATCCTTTGTTTTTAGCAAAACCGGTGAGATTGACAACCTCATCGCAAGTTGGGGACAAAGTTTTGTGGTTGTGTTGTGCAGGTCTCCACGTTGCTACTAGCACCGGTAGTGCGCCCTGCCAAGGCTCAGCTAGCAACACCTTTGGGGTGTTTCCTTGCTCCTACTGGTTCGATTAAACCTTGGTTTCATAACTGAGAGAAACTTGCTGCTGTGCTCATCATACCTTCCTCTTGGGGTTCCCCAACAAGCTCTACATCAACACCGAGCCATCAAGCATTTTTCTGGCGCCATTGCCAGGGAGTCAAGGACATCTTCACAAGGGGAGTCCCTCATAACCAATCTTTTTACTTTGTTATTTTTGTTTTGCTTTGTTTTTTTGTTTCTTTATCAAAAAAACAGACAAAAATTTAGTTTTACTAGTTTGCTTTCTTTATTTAAAAACACAAAAAAATGACTACTCTTGAAAATACTAAGTTGTGTGACTTCACTAGCACCAACAACAATGATTTTATGAGCACACCTATTGCTCCACCTGTACCTGAAGATACTTTCTTTGAGATAAAACCTGCTTTACTCAATCTTGTTATGAGAGAACAATTTTCTAGTATTGGTAATGAAGATGTTGCTGCCCATCTAAATAACTTTGTTGAACTTTGTGAGATGCAAAAGCATAGGGATGTAGATGGTGAAATTATTAAGCCGAAATTGTTTCCTTTCTCTTTGAGAGGAAAAGCTAAAGAATGGTTGAATTCCTTAACTAGGAATAGTATTGATTCTTGGACTAAGTGCAAAGATGCTTTCATTGGAAAATACTATCCTCCTGCTAAGATTATATTATGAGAAGTGAAATAATGAAGTTTAAACAATCTGATAATGAACATGTTGCTCAATCTTGGGAAAGAATGAAATCTTTGGTTAAGAATTGTCCCACTCATGGACTAACTGCTTGGATGATTATCCAAACTTTTTATGCAGGATTGAACTACTCTTCAAGTAACCTATTGGATTCTGCTGCTAGAGGTACCTTTATGACCGTTACTTTGGGTGCTGCAACAAAGCTTCTGGATAATATGATGGTTAACTACTATGAATGGCATACTGAGAGAGCTCCACAAGGTAAGAAGGTAAATTTCGTTGAGGAAACCTCCTCCTTGAGTGATAAGATTGATATTATTATGTCTATGCTTGTTAATGGGAAATCCCATATTGATCCAAATAATGTTCTTTTAGCTTCTTTGGTTGCTCAAGAAGAGCATGTTGATGTGAACTTCATAAGAAATAATAATTTTGGCAATAATGCTTATAGGAGTAATTTTGGTAACAACAATTATAAGCCATATCCTCCCAACAATGTTAATGCTTATGGAAGTTCCTACAACAATAATATGAGTGCTCCCTCTGAACTTGAAGTTATGCGTAAGGACTTTATTAGTAAACAAACTGCTTTCAATAAAACTATTGAGGAAAAACTCTCTAATGCTGAAAGGAATATATCATCTCTGTCTGAAGCTTAATCTTCATTGATTAATAAAATGGCTGCTAAACCTGAAACTAATGATAATCCCTTTGCAGCTACTAATGCCATACAAGTGAGAATTGATGAAAATGTTAGACTATTAGCTGAATTACATGCTAAGTGGGAAAGAGAAGATGAAATTGCTAGAAACATTAGTGTTTCTACTATTACCACCACTAGTGTTGAGGCTAGTTATAGTTCTACTACTCTAGATGATAATTTTGATTTCGATCTTGATGATTGCAACATCTCTGAAGTTATTAAGTTCCTACAAAAGCTTGCTAAAAGTCCTAATGCTAGTGCTATGAACATGGCCTTTACAAAACACATTACTGATGCTCTCATAAAGATGAAAGAAGAAAAGATGAAACATAAAGCTTCTATTCCTATAAAACAAGAAGATGGTTGGGAACCCATCATTAATATGAAAGTGAATGACTTTGATTTTAAAGCTTTATGTGATCTTGATAGTAGTGTTTCTATTATGCCTAGAAGGATTTATGATATGCTTGATTTGCCTTGTGGCGCCCCGCAAAAACCACTAGTAGAAAATCGCGGTGTTTTTGTGCATTGCATCATCATGACCACATGCTCATGTCATCATGCCACCTTGCATTTGAGCATCGTCATGTCATCTTGCATTTGTTTGCATAAAACTATTTTCGAAAAGCCTGTTTTTGTTTTCTAAACGCTCCGTCTTTATTTCAAATTAAAAGCCCCGGTCTTTTGTGGACCTCTTATTTGTCTAAAAACTATTTTTTTTAAATATTTTAAAAAGTTAAAGAAAAATAAAATGTTTTACCTGGGGAAGGCAGCCCAGCCAACTAGGCCCAAAAGCCCAGTCGGTCGAGCCACCTACAAGCCCAGGATCAAACCAAAACCCTAATCTACACCCCCACCTACTCCTCCCTCCAACTCCCTATTCAGCCACCGCCACTCTCTCTCTCTCTCTCTCCCTCTCTCTCTCTCTCTCTCTCTCTCTCTCTCTCTCTCTCTTCCGCCTGGCCCCACGCCCTCTCTTTTCCCGCCCACTTCCCACCTGATCTCCTCCTGCCCCGCTCGATCCATCCGCGCGCGGGCCCCGCAGCACACGCGTCGCTCCACCCTGCCGCCTGGCACCCACACGCCACCTACCCCTCCTATCCCGCCTCGTTCACCGGCCCTGCACGAGTCCCATCCCCCACTTGGTCGACCCGGTCCACCCAGTGGACAGCCGCAGCCACCCCGCTCGCCCTGGCCCCACCCCACCGACCCCGCGCCCATCCGCGTCGCCCGCCCCTGGCTCCCTCACCTACCCCACATCGTCCCTAGATCCCGCTGCTCTCCCTCTCTGCAGCGCGCGCATCGCCTCCCCCGGAGCTCCGTCGCCCGTTGGCCTTGCCATGTTCCCCTGAACCTCGCTGTCCCTCGCTGACAGGCCCCGGTTGCCGCCTCCTCCCTCCACGCGAAGAGCACCACCGACCCACAAGCGGCCCCCTCGGGACCCCGTCGTCCTTTGCCCCCGTCTACCGCGCGCCCCGCCGGCCGCCTCGATCCGAGCTCCGCCGCCGCCCGAGCTCCTCCCACCCTCCGTCGCGGCCTCCTTGTCTAGTTCCCCCCACCACCACGTACCCCCGCCGCCAGCGAGCTCCTCCTCCGCCCCGCCGCCTCCGGCCAGATCCGCCGCCGCCGGCCTCGCCAGGCACCGCTCTCGTCGTCCCTGGCCCCGCAGCAGCAGCTCCCGGACGAGTTCCTCCCCACCGCAGCGCCTCTGCTCTCTCCTTGCACGCCCCTCCACCCGCCGCCTCCGGCCCGGCCCCGGCCGCCCTGGTGCCCTCCGGCCGTGCGCGCCCGTCCTCGCTGTGGACCCGGCCTCCTCGCTAGCCCCAGCGCGCCATCCCCGCCCAGAGTCCAGCGGCCTCTTCTGGTCTCGCCCGCGTACGGCCCGCAGTCGCGTGCACCGCGCTCTTCGTCCGCCTCCGTGACATCTCCTCGAGTCATCTGCCTTTTTCCTTGCAGTGTTGCAGCGGTACCTGCGTGAGCCTGGCCAAGGTTCCAGTGGTTGGTTTTAATGCGATGTGCTGGTGAGGCTTAGTTGTAGGTTATGTGGCGATGTTTATGTTTTGGCTGTTCTAGCGCCGCATAGCTACATTAGCTACCTCCGAGGATTGTTTATCCAAGCCCCCCGTCAAGATCTCTGCTTATACAAGGCCTACAAGATCTTCCGAAGGACCCTGGAACGCCATGCTCTTCTTCAAGGAACATCGAGGAACCGCGGTACCCGAAGGCGCATCGATGCCAAACCAAGTACATCGTCGACAACCGAAGCCGGAACACCAAGATCTTCATCCCGGTATGACAAGAGCATCGCCCTGTACCCGAAGACCGCACCCTCGACACGCCAAGATCTACATCACGGATCCACCGACAAGACCTCCCGAAGGCCAAACCCTGGCGCGCCAAGTTCTTCGACCCCGAGGACCGATCCACAGATGCGACAAGTACTTCTTCCCGGATCCGAAGACCCCGGTACCCGATCCACTCAAGTCTCAAGTTCGCCATCGACGACAAGACCGACATCGACCAGGGTGAATCCGATGCGCCCCGACGCCAAACCAAGTCCTCTTCCCGGATGCGACAAGATCTACTTCCGTTGTCTGAGACCGATCCCGTCGAGCCGTTTCCGCCCCCGTCGAACCCTGTCGAACCCCGAACCCCTCGGAGCCCAAGTTCGCCAAACCCTAAATGTGATTCCCTATCCGAGACCCCCATTATTTTTATAATATGACATTATCGACTGTCGCATATTAAATTGTTCATCTCGCATGCATATCATAATCATGCCGGATCTTCTGCCGTAGTATTAAATATTGCATCTGGTGTTTCTTCTAGTGTTTGCTTCTTCGTGGACTAGGCCAATGAGTTGATGCGAGTATCGACAAGTTCTCCGGATATGATCCTTCGGCAGTATTTCCTAGGCGAGCATCTCTTCCCCTTCTACCTATTTTGCATTTTTAGTCTTTATTTCCTCCTGTTGATCTATTGCTATCCGTGTCGCGATGCTTTAGTTTCCCGCACCCCAGTTATATCCCGTGCAGCCTCTATATTGCCTTGGACACCCCTATTACCTGTGTTTGGTAGATAGCTGGCCTTGCGAGTTGTAGTCGCTTGCTCAGGTGTGATCTCGTGTTGTCAAGTACCACAATTGTTGGAACGCTAGCAGATGTTTATCGGTGGAGATGCTTATTGGTGGAGATGATCATGACTTTAAATATAACTATTAAAATGCTAGATATAACTAATGCAGAGGCATCGGTGGGCAATATATGTTATTTGGTTCTTCCAAGCTCACTTGTGTCCCATAGGACCCCGAGTACTTGATACATGTTCCTTGATTTTTCGCACTATCCACATCCGGGAGGCCTTATGGACCCCCCTGAGCCAGAGCTTGATTCATTTCTATTTCTTGGGGCCACAAAGTAGTTTGGGGCTTTATTACTATTCTGTACCTATGCCATGTTTTACTGCTTTATTTAAGATTGTGCATGGAGCACCTGTATTGTTTTGGAACGTGGAATGTTTTCGCGGTATCGATAAGCCCAGTCACACTTTCGGGTTCCCAGTCCTTTACAGCCATTGACACAAACCCTGGGTCCGTTCCGGAGCCGGCCAACTTCGTTGCGGGTAGCTTAGTGGGGTGGCCCCCTGAAATATTTATGAATCATGTGATCGCTTTGTCGTCAATGCCTCGTTGGGTTTTGAGTTGGTTTTTCCGAGGTTGATCGAGTGTGTGTTGCTATTTGTGCACCCCTGCAAGGTAAAACTTTCTGAAAGCCGTGTCCGCGGTTATGGACGACTTGGAGCACAGTATCTCAATCATAGACAAGCATAACTAAAGTAGTGCTATAAATTTGACTTAATATGTGACGAGTACTCAGCTCAAGTATAACGGAATGGATATTAAAAATGCCAACAGCTGGTGGATCTGGGTTGTTTTGTGACATGCTATATGCCTAGTAAGTATTGCAACTCTAATGGAATGTGATAAAAGTGCCAACAACTGCTGGGTTTTGGGATTCCTCGGGATAATTTATATCTGACTAGTAAATGGCCCAACTATAATGGAATGGTGATTAAAACTGCCCACTACTTAAGCTATCAGAAAGACTCGTGCCATCTATATCTGATTAGTAATTGCTGCAACTATAATGGAATGAGTAAAATTGCCAACTGCGTGAGTTCCTTGGTCCGACTTCCTCGTTTGGTCTCGAGGGGGAAATACCAGGATGGGTTTGTTTGGTGCTAGCTTCAGGTTGGATCCGAATAGGTCTTCTTACCCCTCTCTATTTACCGCCAGTTGTACCGAGTCTCTATAGGTGGTTTAGTGCCGCTGCGCTGCCGCTTCAGCCCACCATACCTATGTAGGCAAGAGCCGCTGAATTCTAGCCTCGCCGTGTACTGGCCTCAGTACTGGCGCTCCTCTTTTTCCTTGCCCTTTGTCGGCACCCCTTTTATTTTTTAGCAGGTTTAAGATCGCCATCATTAGCAGGGTTACCCTTCCGGCTTGGCCTGGGAAGGGTTATGGACGCCATTGGTTATTCTTCAGGGCTCTTAGCCCCATTTGCATCTTGTCCATAGCCGGACGCTCTAACATTTTCAAGGTGATTTGGATCTTTGTATTGTATATCTATATTCATGACTCGTTGAGTCGTTGTTGTATAAATATCTATTCTGTGGGTCCCATCGACGACTGTTGTATAATGGTATTACTTCGTTTTCCACCCGCACGAAAGTGCCTGGTGGGCGTCCTTGAATCGTTTCTATGCGGGTTTGGCGGGAAGCGCTAAAACTTGCATAGGGCCGATTTGAGGGTGTTACATGCCTCCACTTGAAGATTGTTATTTGAATGTCCCACTTGATGATAATGCTAAAAAGAAACTCATGGGGAGTCTTAATGATGTTCTTATTATGGTTAACAATGCCTATATCCCTGTTGATTTCTATGTTTTGGATATTGAATGCAATGCTCCTTCTCCTATTACTTTGGGAAGACCTTTTCTTAGAACTGTTGGTGCCATTATTCATATGAAAGAAGGCACCATTAAATATCAACTCCCACTCAAAAAAGGTATAGAGCACTTTCCTAAGAAGAGAGAGAAGATTTTTTTTGCCTCTCCTATGAAAACAAAATTTGGTCTTAATGCTTCTTCATTTGAGAAAACTTGATTCTTTTTCTTGCTTCTTATGCCTAACTTAAAGGCGTTAAAGAAAAGTACTTATGGGAGATAACCCAAAAGTTTTTGATGAGTCTTGAAAGTTATTACTTCAGTAAAAACCGTTCCTTATCCTTTTTATTTGCCTTTTGTGCCAAGAGTAACCTCTAATGAGAGAGAAGTAATGATTGGGAAGTTGTTGTCCCGAAACAGATTTATGTGCTTCACTGTAAAAATTCGTGTAAAATCTCTATACATACTTTTGAGGCGTGAATTTTTGTGCTTCTTCCCTAGGTTGTTATGTAACTTTAGTTAGTTCAACACTTTTTTATTTGAGCAACATAAGGTCTTCGAAAAAAATCATCTTTATCTGCTGGACTGTTTTGACAGATTTCTGCCATTTTCTGCATTTGCTTCTTGTTGGTTCCTTTTTCAGTTCTTTTGGGGAATTGAGCTTTTTGAGGGAAGTGCTTAAGTAGCTAGTGTTCTAATGGAAGTTTATTGGTGTTGGAACTGAACCTTAAGGCTTATTATCTTGAGTGCACTAATGTTGCTAATAAAGATTGTGTGAAGTTTTGTATGAAGGAAAAAAATTAGGTGTATGGAAGGAATGAGTAATGAGATGAAGGTTGGACTAAAGCTCAAGCTTGGAGATGCCACGCGTATCACCCCAAGAAATATCCAAGAAGTACAAGCGTCAAAGCTTGGGGATGCCCAAGGAATCCCCTTCTTCATCAATCAAAATCCCAGGTTTCTTCCAAACGCTTCATTTTTATTGTTTCATTCACAGTTGTGTTGTTCTTGGAGCGTCTTCTTTTTCGTTTTCGTTTTGGTTTTTCGTTTTCTTGGTTTTCTTAGTTTTCTGAATAAATTGGTTGGACCCTGATGTCTACTCACTTCTATTCTTGTAGATAGTTGTTGGGCCTCCAAGTGCAGAGGTTTGTAGAACAGCAGCAAGTTTTCCCTTAAGTGGATCACCCAAGGTTTATCGAACTCAGGGAGGAAGTGGTCAAAGGTATTCCCTCTCAAGCAATCCTGCAATCAAGATACAAGAAGTCTCTTGTGTCCCCAACACACCCAATACACTTGTCAGGTGTATAGGTGCACTAGTTCGGCGAAGATCTAGTGAAATACAAGTGGTATAGATAATTATAAGTGGTAACGGTGCTAGAAAATAGATTGATGGTGTGGAAAAGACTAAATACAAACTGAAATAAAGATGGAACCAAGCAAACATGTAACATATCTAATAACAAACGGTGTATCAATGCTTAGAAACAAGGCCTAGGGATTGTACTTTCACTAGTGAACACTCGCATATAAATATCTTCTCTTTATGATACTACTCTTAACTACTCTCTGGTTGGACACTAACAACATTGTTATTAGCATGCAAATAAAGTTCCATGGGTTTTTAATTTTTCTCTTCAAACACTTCATGTCCTAACTCAAGATAAATACTATAAAGCTCTCTAATTTTGTTGTTGTTTTCCATTAAGCCTAACTAGTGAAAACAAGAAACAAAAAGACAAAATTGCAGAATCTAAAGGAAATAACTTCGAGCACTCACACCGGAGGATGTGAGTACCTTTTACCTTACCTCCCCGGCAACGGCGCCATAAAATAGGCGTTTGCTGTGGGAGGTTCTTCTTCTTTAATCCTCCGGTGTGAATACCTTTTACCTTACCTCCCCGGCAACAGCGCCAGAAAATAGCTTGATGTCTACGCACTTCTATTCTTGTAGACAGTTGTTGGGCCTCCAAGTGTAGAGGTTTATAGAACAGCACCAAGTTTTCCCTTAAGTGGATCACCCAAGGTTTATTGAACTCAGGGAGGAAGTGGTCAAAGGTATCCCCTGTCAAGCAACCATGTAATCAAGATACAAGAAGTCTCTTGTGTCCCCAACACACCCAATACACTTGTCAAGTGTATAGGTGCACTAGTTCGGCGAAGAGATAGTGAAATACAAGTGGTATGGATAATTATAAGTGGTAACGGTGATAGAAAATAACTTGATGGCGTGGAAGAGACTAAAAGCAAACTGAAATAAAGAAGGAAGCAAGCAAACATGTAACAGATCTAGTAGCAAACGGTGTATCAATGCTTAGAAACAAGGCCTAGGGATCATACTTTCACTAGTGAACACTCTCATATAAATATATCATCTTCTTGATACTACTCTTAACTACTCTCCGGTTGGACACTCTAATCAACGGTAGGGCTATAACATCACTCCTCAAAGTAAGCCTTTCCCATCTAGAAAACCCCACACTGTCACCTTGAGTACTAGATGAGTCCAACAAACACCACAATTTCATAAAGACATCCAACTCCAAATATAACTCATAACAAGTATTTGTAATCTCTAGCCTAAGTGCCACCATGGTGAGCACGCTGTCACTTTCACACACATGGGGAGAGCAGAGATCTATTAAAGCACTTGAGTAGCAAGGTAGATCTATAGATTACAAGCTCATGATCTCAATAGGATCATGCATAGAGAGAGAGATGAACACATAGCTACCGGTAGAACCCTTAGCCTCGAGAGAGAACTACTCCCTCCTCATCATGGGAATCAGCAATGTTGATGGAGATGGTGGTGGAGATTGATGGAGATGGCACTGGGGGAACTTCCCCATCCCGGCAGGGTGCCGGAACAGAGACTTTCTGTCCCCTTAATCTCCCCTACGGTGGCAGCCGCGCAGCGGAACTTTTCGTGGATTTCTGATTGACGATCTAGGGTTTTGGCTTCAGGAGGCTTCTTATAGGCGAGAGGGCAAGGTCGGTGGGCGGTCAGGGGGGCCACACCATGCCCTAGCGTGGCCTAGGTGGACCCGCACCTAGGGGTGGTGTGGCCACCCTATGGCCCCTCTCCAACTCTCCTTCTGGCTCCGTGAGTCTTCCGGGAAAATAGTAACTTTGGCTTTTGTCCCGTCCAATTCCGAGAATATTCATTTTCTGACTTCCTGGAACCAAAAACAGCAGAAAACAGGTAACTGGCACTGTGGCATTGTGTTAATAGGTTAGTCCAAGAAATCATATGAAAAGTACTCCAAAGTGTGGACAAAACATAAGAAAGTAGATAAAACCAAGCATGGAACATCAAAAATTATAGATACATTTGCAATGTATCAGACCCCCTCTTTCATATTATTTGCAATGCTTTATTTGGATTGACTCGGCGCATGCTCACACCATGTTATGACTATCTCAAGTCACCATAGCCTTTATGATCCTTTAGTTTTCAACTTGAAGATTGCTGAGATGCTCGTTGTCTGCTTGCCTTGTCATTTTGATATGGGGATTCTTCCGTATCATCGGGCAAGGGGTACCCGTTTGGTGGTTCTCTATGATACACATGTACTTACAATGACAAGAACTTACCGGTGACTAAACTTGAGTAGCATGAGGAGCGGCCCTCGTATTCAAGGGACATGAGATTTCTAACTTATACTTCATCAAGCATGTACACCATAATTTGTTCACTTTAACCTCAATCACTTCAAGATGCTTATGATAGGGACAATGAGAGTTGAAAGCAATAAGTACCATAATTTTTGGAAGCTCTTTATGAGACTTGAATCCCTACTTCCTTTTATGAAGGCCTTTCTTCCACCATTATATTGAGTCTCCTCCTTCTACTTTTATGAACTTACTTTGAGAGCATAGTGGCCATTCTTAGTTTCATGTGCTTTGTCCCAAGACTAGTTGATTGATGCATAACTTGATATTGCTTGTTTTAAACTATTTGTATCTGGTCACTCTTATGAACTTTGAAGGTGTCCTATGCATTTATATTTGCTACTCTATGAGGGACAAGCTGAATACTATTATGCTATGTTTTCTTTATGTGAAACAAACAAATGTCTTGCAAAGCATTGTTATTCATGAATCTTTTGTTTGTACCTTTTCATGATGCATCATAGTTCTTTGTCTTATTGCTAGAACCTTGTCTTTTATGTTATAATTGAAGTATTATGATCCCAGCTTTGAATGTTTTACAAATACTTTGATCAAGTCTTTGATGGTGCATGTCACCTCAAATATTATTCTTTCTTTTTATCACTTGCCTACTCAAGGACGAGCAGGAGTTAAGCTTGGGGATGTTGATACATTGCAAATGTATCTATAATTTTTGATGTTCCATGCTTGGTTTTATCCACTTTCTTGTGTTTTGTCCACACTTTGGAGTACTTTTCATATGATTTCTTGGACTAACCTATTAACATGAGCCACAGTGCCAGCTGCCAGTTTTCTGCTGTTTTTGGTTCCAGGAAAGTCAGAAAATGAATATTCTCGGAATTGGATGGGACAAAAGCCAAAGTGCCTATTTTTCCGGAAGTCATCAAATGCTAGAATACGAGACGGAGAAGGGCTAGGGGCCGGCCACACCACCTGGCTACGCGGCCAGGCCTAGCACCCCCTCGGCCTCTCCTTCCGCCTATATATTGCCCTCGGGACAAAAACCCTAAGTACCCGATCAAAAATCCACGAAAGAGTCTGTATCCGCCGTCATCTCCATCCCTAGATCGGGAAGGATCTGAAGCTCTTCCTGGCACCATGCCGGAGAGGGGAATTCACCCTGGAGGCCTTCTTCATCATCATGCAAACCTCCGGTGTGATGCGTGAGTAGTTCATCTCTGGACTACGGGTCCATGTAGTAGCTAGATGGCTGGTTCTCCTCCTTTGTGCTTTCATGTCTAGATCTTGTGAGCTCCGTTCATGATCAAGATCATCTATTTGTAATTCTGCATGTTGTGTTTGCGGGGATCCGATGGATATTGAGATGCTATTTCAGATTCATTATTGATTCTATCATGTCTTTGTTATTTGTGATCTTGCATCCTTTCTGTTGTTAGTAGCTATCTTGGCCAAGTAGTTGCTAGCAACTCCAAGAGTTAGTATTTATGCTCGATAGTGGGTTCATGCCTCTGGTAATATGGGGAAGTGACAGAAATCTCTAGGGTACTAGATGTGTTGTTGCTACTAGGGAGAAAACAACAATCCTTTGTTCGCAGAACAATCATATTGTTTACTTTACACGCAATTCGGAAAGCAATAATCTGTTGCTTGCAACTTAATACTGGAGGGGGTTCGGATGATAACCTGAAGGTGGATTATTAGTCATAGATGCATTTGGATGACGGTCTATGTATAATGTTGTAATGCCCAATCCAATCTCAAAGGAGTCAAGATGATTAGTATATGCATGTATTGCTTTCTCGATGTTTGTCAATTGCCCCGCTGTAATTTGTTCACCCAGCATGTTATCTATCTTAAGGAGAGCCACCTCTAGTGAACTATGGACCCCGGTCCTTTCTTTTACATACAATCTACAAATTCTTTACTGATTTGTGTTTACTTTCTGCGAACTATTACTTCCTTCCATTTGATACGTTTAATCCTTTGTTTTCAGCAAAACCGGTGAGATTGACAACCTAATCGCAAGTTGGGGACAAAGTTTTGTGGTTGTGTTGTGCAGGTCCCCACGTTGCTACTAGCACCGGTAGTGTGCCCTGCCAAGGCTCAGCTAGCAACACCTTTGGGGTGTTTCCTTGCTCCTACTAGTTCGATTAAACCTTGGTTTCATAACTGAGGAAAACTTGCTGATGTGCTCATCATAACTTCCTCTTGGGGTTCCCCAACGAGCTCTACATCAACACCGAGCCATCACTTCTTCATTCAAAAATAGTTGAATCTTTCTTCCTATGCCTAGCTCAAAGGCGTTAAAGAAAAGCACTATCGGGAGATAACCCAAATTTCTATTCAGTAAGTTTTTCTTTTGGTTGAGTGTTGGAACTTATTACTTCTGTAATAACCTCTCCTTATCTTTTTTGTGTGGTTTTGTGCCAATAATAACCTCTAATGAGAGAAAAGTAAGACTTGGGAAAGTTGTTGTCCCGAAACAAATTTTTGTGCTCCACTGTAAAAAATTGTGAAAAATCTCTGCACATCGGATTGAGCTGTAAGTTTTTGTGCTTATGACCTAGGTTATTATCTAACTTCCGTTAGTTCAGCACTTTTTGATTTGAGTAACAGAAGGTCTTCGACAAAATTGCTTTTTACCTGCTGGTCGGTTTTGACAGATTTCTGCCATTATTTGCATTTGCCTCTTAATCTCTTTATCTTTGAGTTCTCTTTGATCACTTGAGATTTTAGAAGGAATTTCTACAGTAGCTTTTGTTTTAATGGAAGTTTTACTTGTGATGAAACTAAACCATAGTTCCAATTATCTTGAATACACTAATGTTGCTAATGAGGATTGTGTGAAGTTTTATATGAAGGAAAATTTTCAAGTGTAGGGGAAGAATAATGTGATAAGATGAAGTATGGACAAAAGCTCAAGCTTCGGGATGCCACCCATGTCACCCCAAGAAATATTCAAGAAGTACAAGCGTCAAAGCTTTGGGATGCCCAAGGCATCCCCTTCTTCATCAATAAAAATCTTGGGTTTCTTCCAAAACACTTCATTTTTATTGTTTCATGCACAATTGTGTTGTTCTTGGAGCGTCTTCGTTTTTTGTTTTTTGTTTTATTTAGTTTAGTTTGCTTAAATAAATTTGATGGACCCCTGCATTCATATGATATTTCAAATAAGTTGATTGGTCATTGGAAAAGAGTAGGAAAGTTCATGCTTATAAGTGGTACAAAAGGAGTTTTGCTTTGACTGTGGCCTAGACTTTATCATGTCATGTTTGATATTGCTTTGACTTTATGCTTAGTAATTATTGTTGTAGCATGACTTGTTCGAAACAATTGATATTGCACAATGTTCCTTGAAAGAATCATCTATTGTTCTAGCATACAAAAGCATAATATTGTGGTACTCTCCTTCGATGCTTTATTTGGGTTGACTTGGCACATGCTTACACCGTGTTAAGACTATATACCAGTCTCCTTAGCCTCTATGATCATTTAGTTTTTTGACTTGTAATATCACTTTATGCTTTAATTAATAATGTTTTGTCGCTTTGCATGATTATGGCCATTAGTGCTCTCTTAGTTCATCGCTCCCAGTCTTTTGCTAGCCTCCACATGTACCAAGTATGAGTTCCTGATACATTGCAAATGTATCTATAATTTTTGATGTTCCATGCTTGGTTTTATCTACTTTCTTGTGTTTTGTCCACACTTTGGAGTATTTTTCATATGATTTCTTGGACTAACCTATTAACAAGAGCCACAGTGCCAGCTGCCTGTTTTCTGCTGTTTTGGGTTCTAGGAAGTCAGACAATGAATATTCTTGGAATTGGACGGGACAAAAGCCAAAGTCGCTATTTTACCGGAAGATATCTGGAGCCAGAATACGAGACGGAGAGGAGCCAGGGGGCCACCACACCACCTGGCCGCGCGGGCCAGGCCTGGCCGCGCCAGGGGGTGGTCTGGCCGACCCCAGCACCCCCTCGACATCTCCTTCCGCCTATATATTTCCTCCAATACCAAAACCCTAAGTACCCTATCAAAAATCCACGAAATAGTCTGTAGCCACCGTCATCTCCATCCCTAGATCGGGAGGGATCTGAAGCTCTTCCCGGCACCCTACCGGAGAGGGGAATTCACCCTGGAGGCCTTCTTCATCATCATGCAAGCCTTAGATGTGATGCGTGACTAGTTCATCTTTGGACTACGGGTCCATGTAGTAGCTAGATCACTGGTTCTCCTCCTTTGTGCTTTCATGTCTAGATCTTGTGAGCCCCGTTCATGATCAAGATCATCTATTTGTAATTCTGCATGTTGTGTTTGCGGGGATCCGATGGATATTGAGATGCTATTTCAGATTGATTATTGATTCTATCATGTCTTTGTTATTTGTGATCTTGCATGCTTTCCATTGTTAGTAGCTATCTTGGCCAAGTAGATGCTAGCAACTCCAAGAGTTAGTATTTATGCTCGATAGTGGGATCATGCCTCTGGTAATCTAGGGAAGTGACAGAAATCTCTAAGGTACTAGATGTGTTGTTGCTACTAGGGAGAAAACAACAATCATTTGTTCATAGAACAATCGTATTGTTTACATTACACGCAATTCGTAAAGCAATAATATGTTGCTTGCAACTTAATACTGGAGAGGGTTCGGATGATAACCTGAAGGTGGATTATTAGTCATATATGCAGTTGGATGGCGGTCTATGTATAATGTTGTAATGCCCAATCAAGTCTCAAAGGAGTCAAGATGATTAGTATATGCTTGTATACTTTCTCGATGTTTGTCAATTGCCTTGCTGTAATTTATTTACCCAGCAAGTTATCTATCTTAAGGAGAGTCACCTCTAGTGAACTATGGACCCCGGTCCTTTCTTTTACATACAATCTATAAACTGTTTACTGCTTTGTGTTTACTTTCTGCAAATTATTACTTCCTTCCATTCGATACGTTTAATCCTTTGTTTTCAGCAAAACCGGTGAGATTGATAACCTCATCGTAAGTTGGGGGCAATGTTCTGTGGTTCTGTTGTGCAGGTCTCCTCGTTGCTGCTAGCACCGGTAGTGCTCCCTACCAACGTTCAGCTAGCTACACCTTTGGGGTGTTTCCTTGCTCCTACTAGATTGATAACCTTGGTTTCTTACTGAGGGAAAACTTGCTGCTGTGCTCATCATAACTTCCTCTTGGGGTTCCCCAACGAGCTCGATATATTTGGGCCATCAGTTCCACTCATGTATCCAACCCCCAAGAAAACCAAGTTGTTCCATAGAGTCCAGTATAAATTCCTCAATGAAAACCTAGTGAGCATTCTATGCAGCATAACCATAGTGAGCATTCTATGAAGCATCCTCAATAAAAACCTATGCAAATAGCAAATAAAAAGATCGCTCAGATGCTCATTGTTTGTTGCCTCGTCATTTTTATATGGGATAACTCCTGTATCATGGGGAAAGGGGTACCCCGTTGGCGGTTCTCCATGATACATATGTACTTACAATGACAAGAACGTACTTGTGACTAAAGTTGAGTAGCATGAGGTCCGGTACTCGTAGGCAAGGGGCATGAGATTTTTGACTTATAACTTGTCAAGCATATCCTCATATTTGTTCACTTTAACCTTAATCACCTAAAGATGCTTATTATAGGGGTAATGAGAGCTGAAAGGTAATAAGTACCATAATTTTTGGAAGCTCTTTATGAAACTTGAAATCCCTGCTTCCCTCTTATGAAGGGCCTTTCTTTTTACTTTTATGTTGAGTCTCCATCTTCTATCTTTATGCACCAATTGAGAGAGCATAGTGACCATTCTTAGTTTAATGTGCATTGTCCCAAAACTTGTTGATTGATTCATAACTGTGATATTGCTTCTTCTTAAATTATTTGTATCTAGTCACGCTTATGAACTTTGAAGGTGTCCTATGCATTTATGTTTTGATATACCATGAGGGACAAGATGAATACCATTCTTATTATGTTTTCTATATGTGAAACAAACAAACGTCTTTTAATGCATTGTTATTCATTAATCTTTTGTTTGTACCTTTTTCATGTTACAACATAGTTGCTAAGTCTTATTGTTAGAACTATGTCTTTCATGTTCATGTTAGAGTACTTTGATCCCAGCCATCAATGATTTACAAATACCTTTATCAAGATTATGATGGTGCATGTCACCTCAAAAATTATTCTTTTTATGACTTACCTACTCGAGGACGAGCAGGAGTTAAGCTTGGGGATGTTGATACGACGTAAACATATCTATAATTTTTGATGTTCCATGCTTGTTTTATATCTACTTTCGTATGTTTTGTTCATACTTTGAGGTATTTTTATATTTCTGGAACTAACCTATTAACAAGATGCCACAGTGCCAGTTGTCTGTTTTCTATTGTTTTTGGTTTCAGAAAAGCTAGTAAGGAAATATTCTTGGAATTGGACGGGACAAAAGCCAAAGTCAATATTTTACCCGAAGCAATACGGAGACCGAAGGGGAGACGAAGTGGCACACCAGGGCGGCCACAACTCACTACAAGAAAAGTTGGCTTTTACAACGGACGGTTTTCGTGGTTGAAGGACCATTTTTCAAGGCCAAAGAGTCTTCCGCGATGGATGGCCTTCATGGTAAAAGCCCCGTCACAAATGAATTAACCATGGTTTTTTTCGACCGTGGCGGATCGCACCCTTCAGCCATGAAACCTTGTTCCGTCGTAGATCTGTGCCAGCCGCGCTGACTGCTGACGTCATGCGAACTGCCAGGTGGCAGCCGCCGTTAGCGGCAGGCTACCGATGTTAATGGCCATAGAAACTGTGGCAGAAGCCATGCCCAACCAAGGCCTGCTAAATACTAACTGGGCCAGCCCATAAGGGGATCCCAATAAGAAGATGGCATGTTACTGTTTTGTCCTGTACTGTTTGAAATGGGCCCAAAAATGCAGCCAGCAGCGGCCCGCAAACTTCCAGGCCTGATTCTGTTTCGGCCTACATAAGGCCCATGTTGGTCCAACACTGTGCGGTCCATTAGAAGCCTGCGCCAAGTCGCTCTTGTAAACATAAGGCCTGCGGTCAGCCCATCACTGTTATCGCAACCCATCATCGACCGCCTACTAACGGCCCTTCTCTGAGATGGTATGTTACTGTTCTGGCATGTTACTATTCTGGCCTTTTACTGTTCTGGCCTTTAGCTGTTTCGGCCCACAAAAGGCCCTTTACTGTTCTAGCCTGGTAAATTTGACGGCTTGTTAGTACCCTCGTCTGCGAATTTCTCGGCCCGTACTGTTCAGGCTCGTCATTGTTCTGGCCATTTACTGTTGTGGCCCGCTACTGTTTTGGCATGTTACTGTTTTGCGATTTGTGAAGTTTCTTGCCTGTTACTATAATGGGCAGTTTCTGGTCTAGCTTGCTACTGTTACGGCCTGCTTCAGTAATGGCATGTTTCTGTTACGGCCCGTTAGGCCTATTACATTTATGGCCTGTTGCCACATGCGCATTGGCCCGTTACATTTACGGCCTTTTGCAGTTTCGTCAGTTCGGAAGCCCATGACAATATCAAAAAATGTGTATAATAATCCAGCATTTTTTTACTGTTCGTTGTCAGCCGAATACAGCACGGTATTGTTCCCTAATCGACCTGCCTGACATAGTTACCGTAACGACTACCGCAATGTGTGGACAGCGTCAACTAAATGCTACATGGCCTACGCGAGTTATCTAGATATTACATCAGCTGCAAACTTCTTAAAATTATTACATATTATCAACTCAGGGGAAATAAAAATCGGCATTTCAGTTGACAATCAAGTTGATAGAAGAGTCCTCAATTTGCTTTCTCAATCGATCACCTGCATCTTCCATTGAGTGTGACAGCTACATTGGAGGAGACATGATCTTGCATCCCCTTTTTGGTGGGGCTAGCAATAATTGCATTCTGAAACAAAGTAATAACAAGTTAATACATCAAACAAGACAAACTACTCATTTGATTGATATGACAGGAGCTATGAACTGGAGTAATCAAGCATTGACCAACTGGTCAATGGTTCAATTATTGACCAACACGTCAAACAAACATGACAAGCAAGCACGCATTAAACAAGTGTGACTACTGTGAAACAAGCAATCAAATGTGTTTGTGTGGCTTAGAATTTCAGCAGATATAAACTAGCCAGGTCATTTTGAACAAATATATATGGAAGCAGTTCTATACCCTAAAATGCAAGAGAC
This sequence comes from Avena eriantha, assembly GCA_910589775.1. NCBI lineage: Eukaryota > Viridiplantae > Streptophyta > Magnoliopsida > Poales > Poaceae > Avena > Avena eriantha. The sequence goes on from OU342745.1 coordinate 107,042,017, forward strand.
GTTGGGTTACTCGGAATTTGCGCTGAGCCACAAAATGGCATGCAATTACTGTCATAGCAAAGAATGAATCAGATAAAATTATAACCGCATCATACGAGAACCTGTAGAGTAGGAATGCAAACCACGGATGGACTATATATTGTAGAGGATAGTTATGTCATGACTCAGGATGAACCAGACCTAGAACCAGATGAGAGATATAATGGCATCGCTCGTGAACCTGTAGAATAGGACAAACAAGCATTAGACAAGTGTGCCTAGAATGAAATGAGCAATCAAACAAGGTGTTTCTTAGAATTTCAGCAAATATATATGGAAGCTGTGGCATCTCCTAGAATGCATAGAGTCATTGGGTGACTCAAAATTTGCGGTGACCTACACAATGGCAAGTAGTTACTGTCATAGGTAAAAATCAACCAGATAGAAATTATAATGGCATCATAAGAGAAATTCTAGAGCAGGAATGCAAACCACGAGTGAACTACATAGTAGAGGACAGTTATGTCGTTGCTCAGGACGAACCAGCACTAGATAAGGAAGTAATGGCATCCCTTGTGAACCTGTAGAATAGTCTATGCAAACCAACATGTTCATTGTTCCATTATGAGCTCTATGCAAGAAAAAGGAAATAGTTAGTGATGCAGCTTTTGAAGAGCTAGATGGCATTATGGCAAAAACAAAATTATAATCAATTAGTACGAAGACTTTAAACAGCTACTACGGGATAGGAGAACAATGCCAAGGAGGAAATAATAGCAGGAACTGATCTCAGGACGAACCAGATAGATTTAGCAACTGTAGAGCAGGGAATCCACACTAATATTTTCCAGTGACTACAGATTTTACAAAAATTACATGGTAGCAGGCAATTACTGTTGTATGGAGTAGCTAAGAACATGTGCATGACAAAATAAAAGACGTGTGCATGACTTGAAATATGTAGAGCAGTGAATGCAAACCAACATGTCTAATGACCTTGCATGTACTAGCACGAAGAACAGGCGTGCCCAGTGACTTGTATGTACTAGCATGATTACAAAAATGCAGATCACTGCGACTGGCTTGAACCTGCTATATTGCTGATAAAACAAAAACGGGTAGGAGATTAGGTTAAACTTGGTTGGAGAGGCGTCTAAGCATCGTTGGTACCGTGCGAGTGACGTCCAGGTCACTGAGGGTGTTGCGGTTTTGATGGCTATTGCCGTCGAGGAAGAAGATCTTGGGAAATCGATACCGGCTTGAACGCGATGGACGAGAGCGTCGCTGAGGCAGATCCGGTGCAGTGAACGTCATTGGCCGTGCAGCTGGTCTAGAGCGGTGGACATGGAACTCCTTGAACTAGATCACGTTAGGTGCACACCGGTGAAGCGGATCCGGTATGGTTGGGTAGCTTTCGGCGGCGAGGAAGCAGAGCTTGGGCGGTCGATGATGCCATCGGCAGTGAGGAAGCATAGCTTGGGCGGTAGATGATGCCATCGGCATGGTGAACGATACCGCAGCTCCGGTGTAGTGGCAGAGAGACCCGGTGAACTAGATCCGGTGGGTGAGGGTCGGTGAAGCGGCTCTACAGCGGCACACAAAACCAGAGATCAAGCCGGTGCACACGATGGCCGTGGAGTCGAGAGACGAGCTTGGGATTTTTGAGAGGGCCAGGGGGAAACTGTATGAATCGGGACCATAGTATAGGTGAATAGAAATATAATTACGATCGTGCCCCCGAGGTACTGCCTTAGCATGCCCATCTATCGTCTGAACAATGGGTAGAACAGGAAATTTAAAGACAAAAGTTTTTGAAACAGAGGGGCGTGAAATGCTTCAAGGTCGGTGTGTGATATTGCCGCTCGATTGAGATTTGAATTTGGCCCGTGTCTAGCTAATAATAATAGAAATGTGGTACTATCCGCTGGGAGATTTTGGCTCAAAGGTTTTGAATCGGTGGGGCGGGAAATGCTTCAAGATCGGTGGGTGATTTTACCGCTCGATTCAGATTTTGAATTTGGCTAGCGTCCATCTAGTAATAGAAAGAGGTAGTAGACCTTAACCTATCTATCTAGGAAATCAAAGCCGAGAGTCACATCAACTGATCATCCATATCCATACTAGTAAAAGGCACGTGACACAATTTTCATACCACTATATAGTGCTTGACACTTCTTTTCAAAACAAAAAATGACTATGTTGCTTCACAATTTCCATACCACTATATAGTGTACGAATAACTTCAAACATCGGCAGTTGGATATAGATTGGTAAAACCCGACATTGTTGACCATTGTATCTCTTTCTGTACATTTGATTATGTCATGTCTAGCATATAGAAGATCCCATTATTGTTGGCCTCTAGCACCATGAATATACTATGCATAGAAAGTGCAGAGAATATGGTTTTGAATGCCACAAGGCAAGTTTCCAGATATAGTGGACAATGTTTTATGTATAATTCCCAAGTTTTATGAGTTTTCAAAGCTTCCGAGCTAACTCGGACCACTCAAATGACTTTATGTCTCTATTAACAAAATCATGTCATATTTGAACTAGATGCTCTAGAAAGTGGTAGATTTCTTTCAAAGTTCTACAAAAAGCTTTTGGTGGTACGCATCAGGTAGTTAATATATCGAAAACAATCGAGAGTTTTGAAAAATTCAACTTCCTGCTAAGAATTTGTATCTTGACAATTTTGAACACGTTTTGAAAGAATCGCATGTAATAAAGAAAAACTGAAAAACAAATATTTATGCATGGCATCCTATCACGTCACGTGTACAGCCTGCCAGGAAACTGAACCATGGGATTTGACAACTTCTAGAAACTAGCCACGCCATATTTTCCCACCATGTATGAATATTATTAGGTTTCAACCCTGATGACCAAAAAAGGTCACGGCCATATCGACATCATAGTTAATGTACCGTTCCCATATTAATTTGGTATATGGGTGCATCTTGGAGTAGTAGTAAATGTTGTCGGTGGGAGTCTCAACATTGGGCCTTTTTTTGTTTTTTTAACGGGCAAGGGATGAGTATGCCCTTTTTCTCCGAACACACTCCATCATTGGAGCAAGCAAGACTGTAGATTAAGTCTGCATTTGTGTGCATACCTCGTTCTTACATTAATGCATGTGTGACCAACATATATGCAACCCAAGAAGCCCAGGCCTCATCTAGATTGAGAAGGCCATGTTTCAAAAGAAAAGAAAAACAATCTTCTGCCATTGATCAAAATAAGTACCAGAACAAGAGTATTAGTTCTAAAAAATACTTTAATAATAGAAACATCAGCACATTTGAGAGATTCGGTAGCTTTTGAAAGATTCAGCAGTACAGACCATGATCTGCACTCGATATGAACAATTTCCAGTAGATAGGAATTATTATAAAATATATTAGGAGTTGAAGAACTCCATACAAAATACTCGGTAGAAGTATAAAACTACTCTTAGTAGAACCTTAATCTAGCTAGGAACGATTACATATCCCATCATATACTCCGAACATGCATGAGAGAAAGAGAGAGAGGTCAGAATCACCACAAGATCTGTATGCCAATAATTCAGCGTGTCTAGGTCGTGGCTGGCTAGCGCTTGCTTTCCCGCCTGGCACGCTTCTCTCATTTTACCGTCATCTATGGATCCTCGTAATAGGCTTTCGCCTGTTCACCCTTAGCAAGATAGACGTAAAATTCATGGACCTTTCTAGCCATTTCCACCACTCCGATTGCAAAAGGAATCTGCCACTAAAATAAAAAAAGTAATTAATATTAGAACAAAGGGACTAGAAAATTACATATACATTCATATTAGGATCATCAAGATAATATTAAGATGTGATATCTCACAATGGGTTGATGTCGTCGTTGATCCAACATTGGAACTCCATGAGGAACTCTGACCAACAATTGAGGAGCTTGACAATAAGTCCCCACTACCGACAGGTAATGGTTGAGCGCCTCCAGCGCGGCTTCAGCCGGCGCCAGCGGCTGCCCAATCTTTGGCTCAGAATCAAAGTCGAGTGGATAGAACCCACGAAAATCAACCAATGATGATATCCTCACCTCGTAGTCCTCCAATTCCCATGCTGTGGACCTTGCGCGGCTGACGGATAGGACAATCTCCATGCTGTGCCTGTCAATCTGGCCGATGAACAGCATGCCTGTCTTCCCGATGCCGATGACATTTGTTCTCCACGAGCACCCTACAGGCACCGGCTTAGACGAGTACCATTTTTTGACGTTGTAGAGGACTGTGGGCACCTCGATCGACTGGGTGGATTTGAGGTGCAGATACAACGTTAATTTGTTGCGGACCCAGTTGCATCCTGGCTCCATGCAGATAAACAGGTTGTGGATGCAGGAAATCATGTGGGCATAGAGTTCGTTGAAGGAGACCACTTCCAGGCAGTTGTAGTTCGGGCAGCTGTAACCTTCTCCGCCGACGACTTGGTAGTGTAGCTCCTTGGAGCATGCGGCCAGCCGGATGGCGCTTTTAGCATCGAGACGCTCAACGATTTGGTTGACGACGTCATCGTAGACCTTGTTAAAGCCCCTACACCGTCGGCTCTCCCTCGAACCTCTCCAAATTTTGTATAGATGATCTGCCATCGCGTCGAGGAGGATTGGGGGCGAGGGCAGATCTATATAGAACTGTTTGAGTTTTTTTGGAGGAGAGGGGTGGTGGTCTAGAAGGAGAGATGCACCAGGCGAGATGGCGAGGAAAATGTGTGATCAGCGCGGTGGAGAGGATCCCAAATGCGGCCAGGCGGCGTCGGCGAGTGTGCATAAACTAAACGGAGATGGGGAAGATGCGATGGCTCTTTGAAAGAGGTTTTTTTATTTTCTTATAATAAATTACCCATGTCACCTCCTCGCGCAGTATAGTCTCATCATGTCGGTTTGACTAGACACATTATTTATTTACAGGTCCTATTGTAGTACTGTACTGTTTGCATAAGTAGGAGCATGAAGTAGGAGTAGTAGGTAGGAGTATTACTCTACCTCTGTTCGAGGAATAATAAGGCGTCCTCATTTTGGGTGTTTTTTCTTTGACCAAGATTTACTCTAAATATATAGTATAAAGAATATTTGAAGAAAAATAGTATTATTGGAAAGTTTTACTCTACCTCCAACAATACGAGTACTAATTTTACACAAATTAATCAAGTGTATTAGTTACTCTATTTATTCGATCAAATTTTACACAATGTAATCAAGTATGTATCTTGTCTGCACCGCCGCGCACACCTACTAGTTGATCTCTCCCTCGTCCAGAGTGTGACGCTTAGCACATGTGCCATGGTATCCCGCGAAAGTCCTGCCTCTAGTTCATTTTGAAGTTTATATAGGAGTACTTCAAAATGAACTATAAGCGGAACTTCTACGGGATGCCGCTTTCAACTCTAATATTGGTATGATGGCTATGTGTCTGTCTGTCGTGTGTTCATCAGCTACGTTGTGTTGTTGTGCATATGAAGGAACCACTTTGGGCGTTGGGTTGGGGCGGCGGAAAAAAGTAGTCGTGGATTGTAACTACCTCGGTGAATTACGCTCTTAGTTAATGCCTGGATGAACGAAAGTGGTTAAAATAGTACGGTGGGGCCCAGGGCCACTCACGGTAGACCTTTCGGCCGTCCTAACCACTTTCAGACAACGGGACAAGAACGAGTGGCGTAATCGGCAGGCGAAGGGATCAACTACATACACAAGTGAGTATGTATGCAAGCCACATACAACAGTACATCAGAGCCATTCCATCTAAAAGAAACAGAAATAGTGCAACGCCATACGGCAAGATCCAAACATCCTAGATAGACTAATAATTTAGGATAGCTCCTCATACATCACACATCAGAGTATCAGGCGGAAGCGGAAAACAAGATCCGAGTACGGATAAGAAGCAAATTGGCATAAGATGGCCCATAAATAAACACATCCCGCCCACAGATCACACGGATCCCCGTTCCTAGAATCTCTACACCGAATGATCGTTGCCAACATCATCTGTCTCTTCCACCCAGTATCCATCTTGCGGGTACACCTGTTCATCTGAATCAAACAATTTATCGTGCGAGACCCTAGGGGTACTCAGCAAGTCTTAATGCCACTAAAGGGGACACAACCTGGGGTGACGCAATTGCAGCAAAAGATAATACCTAACAATTCTATAGAGACTCGCTAACCTTCCGCCTAACCAATGATAGACGGAAGTCCGTGAATTAAGAACAACAGTTATAACAGTATAATTAACAGATCCATCCTCCTCCTCGCTTACCAACGAGGAAGCGGACGAACAACCCCCATCATCCGTTGGCAGTTTTATTAACCATTCCATGAGTATTGCACTATTTACTAGTCAAGTACTTAGTCAATTTAAAAGTGGTACTTTAGTTATACTTGTCTATGATCGAGAAACTGTGCTCCAAGTCGTCCATAACCGCGGACACGGCTTTCAGAAAGATTTACCCTGCAGGGGTGCACGAATAGCAACACACACTCGATCAACCTCGGAAAAACCAAATCAAAACCCAACGAGGCATTCACGACAAAGCAATCACAGGATTCAGAAATATTTCAGGGGGCCACCCCATTAAGCTACCCGCAACGAAGTTGGCCGGCTCCGAGACGTACCCAAGGTTTGTGTCAATGGCTGGAAACGACTGGGAACCCAAAAATGTGACTGGGCTTGTCGACACCGCGAAAACATTCCACGATCCAAGACAGTATAGGTGCTCCACGCACAATCTTAAATAAAGCAGTAACATGGCATAAGTACAGGATAGTAATAAAGCCCCAAACTAATTGTGGCCCCAAGAAATAAGAATGAATCAAGCTCTGACTCAGGGGGGTCCATAAGGCCTCCCGGATGTGGATAGTGCGAATAGTCAAGGAACAGGAATCAAGTACTCGGGGTCCTACGGGACACAAGTGAGCATGAAAAACCAAATAGCAGATATTGCTCACCGGTGCCTCTTTCATTAGTTATCCCATTACTACTCAGGTTATGTTGTTTAGGTACCTCATTATCCATCAGACACTCACATACCATACTCATGCTTTTCTACGACTCGCATGGCTCAAACAACTCCTGTAGTAATGGCTCATGGGACCGGAACAAGCTTAGTGTGGTTTAAAAGTAAAGGCTATGCAGTACTTGGGATTCAATTCAATGCAATCGCGACTCAATGATGCAAGAATAAGATAGAGGCAATAGGTACTGTATGTATGCAAGCATGTGGTAGTGCTTGCCTGGCAGTTCAGTTGAAGCGAGAGATGGATCTGGGTAATACTCCTGTGATTCCTGGTAATTCTCCTGCTGGGCGTCTATTTGAAGAAGAACCAAACAAACAAGGGCCAACATAAATAAAGTGCACAAGTATATGAATTAAAGTGCAACAAGCAACCAAGCATACCATGATGAATTATGCACAATTTACATGGCATTAAAGTAGCATGGCAAAGGTGGGGTGTGGATACAAGAAATAAGGCACTTTATTATTTATTTGCCCAAGTTTTATTGTCATAAACAGTTCAGATTTGTAAGAATGATATGATGCATGCTTCAATTCAGAACAAGGACTGCATATATAGAACGGTCTCGTCGCGCTGATCGATTTAGACATATTATTTGTCAAATTTGGAGTTATAAAACAAAAGTTATTAATTAAATAAGGAGAAGGGCATTTTCTTGTAATTTTAATCATCTCGAAATTTAAAGTATTCCAAATATATTTTTAAGGGCATATTTGAATTCCTCACATTTTTATGATTCCAAAACATATATTATTTGTATTATTTGGATTTGTATTTTAAAAATTAATTGAATCTGAAAAGAATTTGAATTTATATTAATTTGAAAAAGATTTGAATAAAACAGACTCAGGGAAAAACTTTTTATACCCAGGCAAACTCAGACACAGACACTGAAGGGTGGGACTTCGCTGACTGGGCCACACGCGCGCGAAAACGCGTTTTGCACGCGGGTCTGGCTTACCCACAGCGGCTGACAGGCGGGCCAGCGGCGGAAGGGACCACGTGCCAGTGGGAAAGGCCCCAACGGCTGACTGGTGGGGCACCAGCTGGACCGCGGGTTACGGCCGAGAAAACAGGAGGGGGTCTCTGCAAGATGGCCAGGCGACGGACAGGTGGGGCCGTTTGGAGCGCGGGTTGAGGAAAATAAAAAGGGGAGGGGCTTTTTGCAAATCGACACGGGCGGCTACTGTTTCTCTTCTCCTCGCGTTTGTCGCAAAACTGGCGCGCCGCGCGGGGCGGGGATTCGATCCGGGGACGTGAGCGTGCGCGCTGGGGGTGCGAGCCGGTGCGGTGGTGCTAGGGGAGCTGACTGGGAGGAGGGCGCGGGCTAGATAGGGCTGGCGCGGCGCGGGGAGGCTGCAGACTACAACGGACGGCGTGCCCTGAGAGTGCTCGACAAAACGGTCGGCGGCGCTAGACGGCGACGGAGAAGAGGAGGTTGTCAGGGAGAAGGAGATGCTCACCGCGGTTTGCCTGGTGGGCTTGGATCGGAGCGAGGGGCTGCGGATCGGCGAGGTCGCTGGCGCACCGGCGGGCTAGGGTTTCGGAGGCGGCGAGGTTCTGGCGTCGCGGGGGAGAGTCTCGTCCGCGTCAGCGTGGTCGGGGCGTCGCAGGGGATCGTGCCCGATCTTCTCCGCCACTTCACGGTCGCGCTGCACGGCTGGTTCGTCGGGGCGGGCTGGTTGCTGGCGGTGAACGGCGGCAGGTGGTGGTCACTAGGGAGGAAGAAGGAGGAGAGGAGGGCGTCTCGGGGAGATCTGGAGAGGCCAGAGGAGGCGTGTGGAGGGAGGAAAAGAGGGAGAGAGGGAGGAGGCAGCTGGGACACGGCAGAGATAAAGGTGGCCTCGTGCCACCTTTTTCCTCCTCCTCGAGCACGTGCTCGGCCGGCTGGGCTGGCTGGGGCTGGTCCAGGGCGAGGCAGTGAGGCTGCAGGGTGGGGCTGACATGAGGGAGAGAAGAGAGGGAGGGACTAGCTCGGGTTAGGTTTAGCTAGGGTTAGGGTTTGGGTGAGCTAGGTTAGAGAGAGGAGAGGCTGGGGTGGTGGGTCAGGTAGAGAGAGGGTGGCCAGGTGGATAGAGGGGCTTGGCATGGAGGCCAAGCTAGAGAGAGAGAGAGAGGGTTAGTAGAGATTAGGGTTATGGGAAGAATAAAGGAATTTATTACGTTTGATTATTTTTAAGTATTTAGATTGGAATTTTGGTGTAGGAGGTTAATCCAAGAAGAACTAAAAGGGCTTGGTCTAGCATGGACTAATGTAGAGAAGAAACTAGAAAGAAAGAAGAAGAAAAGAATTAGGTGGAAAAGATCACACATGGCTCATGCATGTATCTAGATAGAAAATAAAAGAGAAGAATGTGGTAAGATCATCCCAAGTGGAACATGGTGAGTGCTAGAATTGACATGAGGTGGAGGGGAAAAACAATTCCAAGAAAAGAAAAAGAAAAGAATTGTGGAATAAGCCTCATGTGGTTCATGCATGAGAGAAAAATAAAATAAAAGAAATAGATATAGATGAGGATTTGGAATGGGGGAAGGAAAAAGATGACCCATGAAGTAAAGATCCACTTAAAATAAAGGAAAACCAAAGGAGCAAAAAGGTGGTGAAGAATGGTGCATGGCCCATGCAAAATAATAATGTCATTATTTATTTTGTGAAGACAACAATAATATGATGGCATTATTATTATGCATTTCCAAGAAATAGAATAAAGCCAAGCAAAGGAATTCTTAAAGGTCTAGATCCACCCTATTGCACATGAGCTAGAGAAATCCAAAATAAAGACAAACAAGCTCATGGTCTAGTAGGATGGTGGAATTATAAAGTGGTAGAAAGAAAGGTGGTGGAATGGAAATAAAAGATATGCCCCCAACTCAACTTGGGCATTTAAACAATATATCAATAACCAAATACAATATCAAGAGGCAAATACAATTAATAATGCATGTGATAGAAGAACCAAAAGAAAAGGAGTTTTATATGATGCTCAAATGCAAGGTGGCATGATGACATGAGCATGATATCATTATGATGCAACAATAATATATATAAAGTAGCCAATATCTTACTAGGACGAGTAGCATTACAATTGTTAGACAATTGGGATGCTACAACTCTCCCCCACTAAACAGGAATCTCGCCCCGAGATTCTATGAAGAGGAAGACTCAAAGAGGGTAGGATACTTGGCACGGAGCTCATCTTCACGTTCCCATGTGGCTTCATCGACGGAATGGTGCAACCACTGCACCTTGCAGAACTTGATGGACTTGTTGCGAGTCCTTCTTTCTGCGACTTCAAGAATTTTTGTGGGGTGTTCTTGATAAGACAGATCTTCTTGGAGATTGATGAGTTCATGGTCCACGGTCCTGCCGGGATCCTTGAAGCACTTCTTAAGTTGAGAGATGTGAAAAACATCGTGGACTTTGAGTTGTTCAGGAAGCTCAAGAGCATAAGAAACTTCTCCTCTTCTTCCACGAATTTTGAAGGGACCGATGTATCTAGGAGCCAGCTTTCCTTTGATACCAAAGCGATGCGTGCCTCTCCTGGGAGTGACACGAAGATAAACGAGATCACCAAGGACATACTCCATGTCCGTGTGCTTTCTGTCATAATTGCTCTTCTGGCGACTTTGAGCAATCTTCAGATTTTCAAGAATGATATGAACTTTCTCCTCCGCTTGAGTTACAATGTCCGGACCAAACAATATTCTTTCACCTGCGCCCGACCAACCAATCGGAGTTCTGCATTTGCGACCATAGAGAGCCTCAAATGGTGCCATCTTTAGACTTTTCTGGAAACTGTTGTTGTAAGAGAATTCAGCATAAGGAAGACATTCTTCCCACTTCATGCCGAAAGAGATAACGCAAGCACGAAGCATATCTTCTAGAATCTGATTGATCCTTTCAACTTGTCCTTGCGACTGAGGGTGGTAAGCTGTGCTGAAGTTTAGTTTTGTTCCCAAAGCATTTTGGAAACTTCCCCAGAACTTGGAAGTGAAGATGCTTCCACGGTCTGAACTGATCTCAAGAGGAACTCCATAAAGAGAGACAATTATGTAGATATAGAGCTCAGCCAACTGAATTGCAGAAATTGTTTCCTTGACTGGAAAGAAGTGAGCTACTTTGGAAAGCCTGTCAATGACAACAAAGATTGCATTGTTGCCTTTCTGTGACCTTGGAAAACCAGTGATGAAGTCCATCTCTACTTTCTCCCATTTCCACTCCGGAGGCTTCAATGGCTGTAGAAGACCGGAAGGTTTCTGATGAACAGCTTTAACTCTGTGACAAACATCACACTCCGAGACATACTTGGCACAATATCGTTTCAAACCAGGCCACCAATATTGTGTTTTTAAGTCCATGTACATCTTAGTGCTGCCAGGGTGGATAGAAAGAACATAAACATGCGCCTCCTTGAGAACTTGGTCTCTTAAACCCGGGTAGTTCGGAACAAACATCCGGTGTTGAAAGAAGAGAGTGCCTTGGTCATCTACGTGAAAAGACTCATACTTCGGAAGTTGAATGTTGGAGATGATCTTTTTAGTGTAAGGATCCCCAAGCTGAATGGAACGGACCTTTTCTTCCAAGAGAGGTGTTGCTAGAAGGTTCAGAAGATAACCTTGATCCACAATTTCAAGGTTGAGCTTGCGGAATTCCTCGCACAAGAGAGGCTGTTGTTCTTCCACCATGAGGTTGTTGACATAAGCTTTTCGGCTGAGAGCATCTGCCATGACATTAGCTTTGCCCGGAGTGTAGTTGATGGTCAAATCGAAATCATTGATTGTTTCAATCCACCTCCTCTGACGAAGGTTGAGATCAGGCTGTGTGAAGATATACTTCAGACTCTTGTGATCAGAAAAGATCTCACAACGGTTGCCCAGCAAGTAATGCCTCCATACTTTCAAAGCAAAGACAACTGCTGCCAGTTCGAGGTCATGTGTAGGATAGTTGATCTCATGCGTCTTCAACTGACGAGATGCATAAGCAACAACTTGCTTTTCTTGTATCAGGACCGCACCCAATCCTTGCAATGAAGTATCACAGAAAATCTGGAAAGGCTTTGATGTATCTGGAGGAACCAAGACTGGTGTGGAAGTGAGCTTCTTTTTGAGTGTTTCAAAGCTTGCTTGACATGCAGGAGTCCAAAGATATTTCTTGCCTTTCTTGAGGAGATCGGTAAGAGGCTTCGCAATCTTTGAGAAGTTTTGAACAAATCGACGACAGTAACTGGCCAAACCAAGGAAACTCCAGACTTCTTTGACATTTATGGGTGGAAGCCAATCCATAATTGTCTTAATAGTTTCTGGGTTGACGGCAATGCCCTTGGCAGAGATAACGTGACCAAGGTAGGTGACTTGAGGCAGCCAGAATTCACACTTGGAGAACTTTGCATACAGGCGGTTCTCACGAAGCTTGTTTAGAACACACCGAAGGTGTTCTTCATGTTCTTCCTTCGACTTAGAATAGACTAGAATGTCATCCAGATAGACCACAACGAACTTATCAAGATACTCCATGAAAACCGAGTTCATAAGCCTCGAGAAGGTGGCAGGTGCATTGGTGAGACCGAAAGACATGACCGTGTACTCATGCAGGCCATAGCGGGTGGTGAAAGCTGTTTTGGGAACATCTTCCTTGCGAATCTTGATTTGATGATAACCACTTCTCAAATCAAGCTTAGAGAATACCACAGCTCCGGCTAGCTGATCGAAGAGATCATTAATCCGTGGAAGGGGATATTTATTCTTGATGGTTTTAGCATTGAGTGCCCGATAATCAACACAAAGTCTATCAGTCTTGTCTCGCTTCTTCACAAAGATGGTTGGACTACCCCAAGAAGAAGTACTGTGCTGAATGAAACCCAACTTCTCTTGTTCATCCAACTGACGCTTAAGTTCAGCCAACTCAGCAGGACCCATTTTATAAGGCCGCTTGGAGATAGGAGCGGTGCCAGGTTCAAGTTCAATGACAAACTCAACCTCACGATCCGGAGGCATACCTGGAAACTCTTCAGGAAAAACATCTGGAAACTCACAAACTACAGGAACACTCTGAATACCTTCCATAGCATCATCATTCAGAGCTGCCAAAGAATAAAGCTGAATTGCAGGAGTCAGACTTGGAGAATAGACTATATGGCCTTCAGGAATTTTCAGAGAAACCGAACGTTTAGCACAATCAATCACAGCTGCATTTGCTGTCAACCAATCCATGCCCAAGATAACATCAATATCAGAATTGCCCAGAATAATTAAGGAAGCCGAAAAAGAAGAACCACCAATCTCAATTTGATTGCCATGGCTGATCTTAGTAGATAACAATCTTGCCCCAGGAGAAAGAACCATTAACTTTTTATCCAGCTGGTCGATAACAAGCTCATGCTCATTTGCAAATTTGTGAGAAACGAAAGAATGCGAAGCACCAGAATCAAACAAAACTCGTGCAGGAACTGAGTTAACAGGAAGCATACCCATGACAACTCCAGGTGCATGCTCAGCTTGAGCGACGTTGACACAGTTGGCACGAGCAACCGTAGACCCCGGCTTAGTGTTGATGTTGAGAGCCCGAGGTGGAGGTGCACGAATCATAGGAGCACTTGCCGCAGGTCTTGGGGGTGGTGGTGGAAGAGCTTTGTTGTTCATTGGACAATTCCAGTGCTGATGCCCAGTGTTTCCACAAGTATAGCAAGCACCAGGTGGACGTGGAGCAACGTAGCCAGGGACTCCGCCAGGCGCTCCAGGGTAGTTGTGGTTGTAGCCCCTGGGAGCCGCAGTGAAGGAGTTTGGTGGCCTTGGTGCGTAGCTTGAAGGTCTTGGTGGAGCAGGGAGCGACGGTGGGGTGTTAGGAACCCAGACACGACGCTTAGAAGGAGCTGTCATAGCAGAAGAGCTTGTTGTATCACGGCTGTGTTTCTTTGACTCCTCAAACACTTGCCTACTTGCTTCTTCCTGCAGAGCTGTGTGTTGAAGTTCCAGGAAAGATGCTGGCCTTGCATGAGTGATTGCATATTTGATGGAAGCATTGAGGCCTTGCCGAAACCTCTTTTGCTTCTTCTTGTCATCAGAGATCTCATCTCCACCATAACGAGACAGGTTCATGAAGTTTCTGATGTAGGTGTTGACATTGTCAGTGCCCTGCTTGAGGTTGAGAAACACTTCCTTCATCCTTTCCATGACAATTTCTGACAGATATTGCTCTTTGAAAGCAGCAGTGAACCGCTCCCAAGTAGGCTGAAAACCAGAAAGATCTGCCTTGAGGTAATTTTCCCACCAGAGAGCTGCATCTCCCTTCAGAAGGTGAGTGGCACATTTGACCCATTCTTGCTCGGGAACATCCGCAGTCATCAGCAACCTTGACACTTCACGAAGCCAATCATCCGCATCAAGTGGCTGATCAGACACCTCAAATTGGCGTGGGTTGAACTTGAGAAAACTCTTGATGTCTCCTCGCTTGGGAGGTGGAGGTAGCGGAGCAAACTCATTCCTCCTCACACTTTCCTCGAAGCGCTACTGGTTCTGCTGCATAGTGCCCAAAGCATTTGCAATACTTGCCAAAGCAGCCCCAAGTTCAGGTGGTATATCCTCCTCAGAACGGCGTGGTGGTGCCATCCTGTGATTGATATAAACACAAGTAAGTACTATAATGGAGAATGATAATAATCCAAAATAGTACCAAAATGGAATTTATCAAGATTAAGGAATGCAATTCACTGAGATGATATTAAAATATCAACAAAGTTCAAGGCAATTAGAAGATATAAAGCATAACGCACACGACTGAACAAGGAGTGTGGTACACAACTAACAAAGAAAAAATTTCCGCAAATTTTGGCATTAAAATACCACTATATGCGCAAAACCACTTAACGAATCAAGATTAGTAACTCTACTATTTCAATATAAAAAAGCAAATGACAAAAGTAGTGGTATGGTCGCGACTCCATCCCGCACTCAAATCATTACTCCGCACATGAATCAGTAAAATACATATCTCAACAACTTCTCCTTAAGATGAACCTAGAGATTGGTAACTACGGAAACGAACACCCCAAACAAGATAACATCGGATAACAAAGAGTAAGATAGATCGCATCGGTGTACAATGAATCAGAATAGATCGCGTCGGTTTACAAAGGGCTGTCGGTAGGGAATGTACCAACAGTTGATAACCAAAAGGCAGATAGTGATAACATTTGGATGCAACAGATAGACAAGGAGTTCACACACACACACACAAATATAACCTATGGTACTACGGAACCCAGAACACGTGAATCCTAGTTTGAAGTTTAGAAGAGGATTGAAAACGTTACACTTCCTTACTAGAACAAGGGTGGGTGGGTGGGTAAGGAGAATAATGGAAGCAATCTTACTCTCACGTTTGTTTTTCCCTAATATACATAACTACCAAAATATTTGCTAGACAGACAACGACCATTTTGGCTGAGACCCTGAAGGGCGGGATGGCTCTGATACCAATTGTAACTACCTCGGTGAATTACGCTCTTAGTTAATGCCTGGATGAACGAAAGTGGTTAAAATAGTACGGTGGGGCCCAGGGCCACTCACGGTAGACCTTTCGGCCGTCCTAACCACTTTCAGACAACGGGATAAGAACGAGCGGCGTAATCGGCAGGCGAAGGGATCAACTACATACACAAGTGAGTATGTATGCAAGCCACATACAACAGTACATCAGAGCCATTCCATCTAAAAGAAACAGAAATAGTGCAACGCCATACGGCAAGATCCAAACATCCTAGATAGACATAATAATTTAGGATAGCTCCTCATACATCACACATCAGAGTATCAGGCAGAAGCGGAAAACAAGATCCGAGTACGGATAAGAAGCAAATTGGCATACGATGCCCCATAAATAAACACATCCCGCCCACAGATCACACGGATCCCCGTTCCCGGAATCTCTACACCGAATGATCGTTGCCAACATCATCTGTCTCTTCCACCCAGTATCCATCTTGCGGGTACACCTGTTCATCTGAATCAAACAATTTATCGTGCGAGACCCTAGGGGTACTCAGCAAGTCTTAATGCCACTAAAGGGGACACAACCTGGGGTGACGCAATTGCAGCAAAAGATAATACCTAACAATTCTATAGAGACTCGCTAACCTTCCGCCTAACCAATGATAGACGGAAGTCCGTGAATTAAGAACAACAGTTATAACAGTATAATTAACAGATCCATCCTCCTCCTCGCTTACCAACGAGGAAGCGGACGAACAACCCCCATCATCCGTTGGCAGTTTTATTAACCATTCCATGAGTATTGCACTATTTACTAGTCAAGTACTTAGTCAATTTAAAAGTGGTACTTTAGTTATACTTGTCTATGATCGAGAAACTGTGCTCCAAGTCGTCCATAACCGCGGACACGGCTTTCAGAAAGATTTACCCTGCAGGGGTGCACGAATAGCAACACACACTCGATCAACCTCGGAAAAACCAAATCAAAACCCAACGAGGCATTCACGACAAAGCAATCACAGGATTCAGAAATATTTCAGGGGGCCACCCCATTAAGCTACCCGCAACGAAGTTGGCCGGCTCCGAGACGTACCCAAGGTTTGTGTCAATGGCTGGAAACGACTGGGAACCCAAAAATGTGACTGGGCTTGTCGACACCGCGAAAACATTCCACGATCCAAGACAGTATAGGTGCTCCACGCACAATCTTAAATAAAGCAGTAACATGGCATAAGTACAGGATAGTAATAAAGCCCCAAACTAATTGTGGCCCCAAGAAATAAGAATGAATCAAGCTCTGACTCAGGGGGGTCCATAAGGCCTCCCGGATGTGGATAGTGCGAATAGTCAAGGAACAGGAATCAAGTACTCGGGGTCCTACGGGACACAAGTGAGCATGAAAAACCAAATAGCAGATATTGCTCACCGGTGCCTCTTTCATTAGTCATCCCATTACTACTCAGGTTATGTTGTTTAGGTACCTCATTATCCATCAGACACTCACATACCCTACTCATGCTTTTCTATGACTCGCATGGCTCAAACAACTCCTGTAGTAATGGCTCATGGGACCGGAACAAGCTTAGTGTGGTTTAAAAGTAAAGGCTATGCAGTACTTGGGATTCAATTCAATGCAATCGCGACTCAATGATGCAAGAATAAGATAGAGGCAATAGGTACTGTATGTATGCAAGCATGTGGTAGTGCTTGCCTGGCAGTTCAGTTGAAGCGAGAGATGGATCTGGGTAATACTCCTGTGATTCCTGGTAATTCTCCTGCTGGGCGTCTATTCGAAGAAGAACCAAACAAACAAGGGCCAACATAAATAAAGTGCACAAGTATATGAATTAAAGTGCAACAAGCAACCAAGCATGCCATGATGAATGATGTACAATTTACATGGCATTAAAGTAGCATGGCAAAGGTGGGGTGTGGATACAAGAAATAAGGCACTTTATTATTTATTTGCCCAAGTTTTATTGTCATAAACGGTTCAGATTTTAAATGACAACATGATGCATGCTTCAATTCAGAACAAGGATTGCATAAATAGAACGGTCTCGTCGCGCTGATCGATTTAGACATATTCTTTGTCAAATTTGGAGTTATAAAACAAAAGTTATTAATTAAATAAGGAGAAGGGCATTTTCTTGTAATTTTAATCATCTCGAAATTTAAATTATTCCAAATATATTTTGAAGGGCATATTTGAATTCCTCACATTTTTCTGATTCCAAAACATATATTATTTGTATTATTTGGATTTGTATTTTAAAAATTAATTGAATCTGAAAAGAATTTGAATTTATATTAATTTGAAAAAGATTTGAATAAAACAGACTGAGGGAAAAACTTTTATACCCAGGCAAACTCAGACATAGACACTGACGGGTGGGGCTTCGCTGACTAGGCCACACGCGCGCGAAAACGCGTTTTGCACGCGGGTCTGGCTTACCCACAGCGGCTGACAGGCGGGCCAGCGGCGGAAGGGACCACGTGCCAGTGGGAAAGGCCCCAACGGCTGACTGGTGGGGCACCAGCTGGACCGCGGGTTACGACCGAGAAAACAGGAGGGGGTCTCTGCAAGATGGCCAGGCGACGGACAGGTGGGGCCATTTGGAGCGCGGGTTGAGGGAAATAAAAAGGGGAGGGGCTTTTTGCAAATCGACACGGGCGGCTACTGTTTCTCTTCTCCTCGCGTTTGTCGCAAAACTGGCGCGCGGCGCGGGGCAGGGATTCGATCCGGGGACGTGAGCGTGCGCGCTGGGGGTGCGAGTCGGTGCGGTGGTGCTAGGGGAGCTGACTGGGAGGAGGGCGCGGGCTAGATAGGGCTGGCGCGGCGCGGGGAGGCTACAGACTACAACGGACGGCGTGCCCTGAGAGTGCTCGACAAAACGGTCGGCGGCGCTAGACGACGACGGAGAAGAGGAGGTTGTCAGGGAGAAGGAGATGCTCACCCCGGTTTGCCTGGTGGGCTTGGATCGGAGCGAGGGGCTGCGGATCGGCGAGGTCGCTGGCGCACCGGCGGGCTAGGGTTTCGGAGGCGGCGAGGTTCTGGCGTCGCGGGGGAGCTTCTCGTCCGCGTCAGCGTGGTCGGGGCGTCGCAGGGGATCGTGCCCGATCTTCTCCGCCACTTCACGGTCGCGCTGCACGGCTGGTTCGTCGGGGCGGGCTGGTTGCTGGCGGTGAACGGCGGCAGGTGGTGGTCGCTAGGGAGGAAGAAGGAGGAGAGGAGGGCGTCTCGGGGAGATCTGGAGAGGCCAGAGGAGGCGTGTGGAGGGAGGAAAAGAGGGAGAGAGGGAGGAGGCAGCTGGGACACGGCAGAGATAAAGGTGGCCTCGTGCCACCTTTTTCCTCCTCCTCGAGCACGTGCTCGGCCGGCTGGGCTGGCTGGGGCTGGTCCAGGGCGAGGCAGTGAGGCTGCAGGGTGGGGCTGACATGAGGGAGAGAAGAGAGGGAGGGACTAGCTCGGGTTAGGTTAGATGGTGGCCTCGGGTTAGGTTTAGCTAGGGTTAGGGTTTGGGTGAGCTAGGTTAGAGAGAGGAGAGGCTGGGGTGGTGGGTCAGGTAGAGAGAGGGTGGCCAGGTGGAGAGAGGGGCTTGGCATGGAGGCCAAGCTAGAGAGAGAGAGAGAGGGTTAGTAGAGATTAGGGTTATGGGAAGAATAAAGGAATTTATGACGTTTGATTATTTTTAAGTATTTAGATTGGAATTTTGGTGTAGGAGGTTAATCCAAGAAGAACTAAAAGGGCTTGGTCTAGCATGGACTAATGTAGAGAAGAAACTAGAAAGAAAGAAGAAGAAAAGAATTAGGTGGAAAAGATCACACATGGCTCATGCATGTATCTAGATAGAAAATAAAAGAAAAGAATGTGGTAAGATCATCCCAAGTGGAACATGGTGAGTGCTAGAATTGACATGAGGTGGAGGGGAAAAACAATTCCAAGAAAAGAAAAAGAAAAGAATTGTGGAATAAGCCTCATGTGGTTCATGCATGAGAGAAAAATAAAATAAAAGAAATAGATATAGATGAGGATTTGGAATGGGGGAAGGAAAAAGATGACCCATGAAGTAAAGATCCACTTAAAATAAAGGAAAACCAAAGGAGCAAAAAGGTGGTGAAGAATGGTGCATGGCCCATGCAAAATAATAATGTCATTATTTATTTTGTGAAGACAATAATAATATGATGGCATTATTATGATGCATTTCCAAGAAATAGAATAAAGCCAAGCAAAGGAATTCTTAAAGGTCTAGATCCACCCTATTGCACATGAGCTAGAGAAATCCAAAATAAAGACAAACAAGCTCATGGTCTAGTAGGATGGTGGAATTATAAAGTGGTAGAAAGAAAGGTGGTGGAATGGAAATAAAAGATATGGCCCCAACTAAACTTGGGCATTTAAACAATATATCAATAACCAAATACAATATCAAGAGGCAAATACAATTAATAATGCATGTGATAGAAGAACCAAAAGAAAAGGAGTTTTATATGATGCTCAAATGCAAGGTGGCATGATGACATGAGCATGATATCATTATGATGCAACAATAATATATATAAAGTAGCCAATATCTTACTAGGACGAGTAGCATTAGAATTGTTAGACAATTGGGATGCTACATGGATTAAACTTTTCGGGTTTCGATTTTTTCTCTTGCTTTGTCCCAAACATCGCATGGAAGGTTATTACAAGGGTCAACACTCACAACACTAGAGAAGGGATATTGTACTTGGTATGTATATATAAATACATACACGTAGGCAACCCGAGAGAAGGCATCCCAAGAGGGCTGCAGTGAAGGTTATTACAAACTACTGTAGAAGAGATTATGGGGTTAGAGAAGGCAGCCTGAGAGGACTGCAGCGAAGAGATGTTGAAAGCGGTTTGATGTAAGAGCAAAGTTATGAAAAAAATATAGAAACATAGCCGTCGTAGTACCATGGCACACGTGCGCAGCGCCACACTGTGGACGAGGGAGATATCAGCTAGAGGCATGGAAACAAATAGCACGCTATAGCGGCGCTATAGCATATTTGGGAGGTTAACGCTATGCTATGCAAAATATGCTCACTATGACGCTAATCACGCTTTAGCAGCGCTAAATACGCTAGAACGTCACAACGCAATAGTAGTGCTAAAAAATCTATGAATATAGCGCCACCCGATAAGCCCATTCAGCCCACGAGTCCACCACGCCCAATACTATGCATCTAAACCTAGCTCAACTCAACCCTATTCCCTAGTTCTCCCTCCCCACATGACGATGACGGCTGCTCAGGTTGCAACGCCCGTATCCTCCAGGTCCAGCCGGTCGGCCGCCTCCGCTCGGCACGTCCACCATATGCAGTGAAGCACCAGGAGAATGCGCATCTCAAGTTCTTGACCAGTGAGCTGACCTGGTGCAGGTCTTCTCCTCCAACTTGTTCTGCACCGGATGTTAAGCAAACTTTGTTCTTTGGCCACTATTAGTTAATTGGTTATGCATGTATTACTCCAAAAAAAAGCTATTGAAATCCCTAGTAACACATGGTATACCTTAATTTTTTTTAAATACACACGTTATTTTGAAAAATAGCGCGCTATTTGCACGCTATAACTTGCATAGCGTCGACTAGAGTGAAGTCGTAACAAGGTAGCCGGTCTGGAAAAGGGTCACGCTAAAAGAAATAGCGTTCTATTTTTTTTCCTTGGCTAGAGGAGGAGTAGCACACTGTAAGGCTGCAGGAGTGGGCACCACGTTGATTTTCTTTATTAAGCAAGTACAAGTGGACCTCATAAAAAATGAAAATCGCATCAAAGTCCATGCATTTAGTACAAGGACCCTGAAACTTAGCAATGAAGTGTGTGTTTTGAGGTTTGCGCATACTAGCGTTCATCGTGCTAAAGTAGAATCTTTCTAGATGCTAAGAATGGAAAAGAAGATCCAATGGTTAGCAATGTTTGGATTTGTCTGTCTTGATCAAACATTCATTGTTCCGTACACCATGTAGTGGTATATATGGTATTGTGAGAGATAAGAGACAAGATAAAGATATGATAAGAAGTACTACGAATGGCTGATCTAACTTTAGGTCTCGTAGGAGTGAGGTGTTCAAGAGTTAACACAATCGATGGAAGTACAGGTTACATCAAGGACCTCGTAAAAAATAAAAAAATTACATCCAAGTCCATGCATTTAGCACAAGGATCCTGAAATTGAGCAATGAAGTGTGTGTTTTGAGGTTTGCGCATACTAGCGTTCATCCCGCTAAAGACTTTCAGTAGAATCTTTCTATATGCTAAGAAAGGAAAATAAGATCTAGTGGTTGTTAGCAATGTTTGGATTTGCCAGTCTTGATCAAACGCTCAATGGTTTTTACACTCTATAGTGATGGTATGATATTGTAAGAGATAAGAGAAGATAAAGATAAGATAAGAAGTATTACGAATGGCCAATCTAATAGTAGGTCTCATAGGAGCGAGGTGCTTGAGAGTTAGCACGGTTGGTGGAAGTACAAGTTACATCATGGACCTCAAGAAAATGATAATTATTGCATCCAAGTCCATGCATTTATTAGCACAAAGACCCTGAAACTGAGAGCAATGAAGTGTGTGTTTTGAGGTTTGCGCATATACTAGCGTTCATCGTGCTAAAAACTATCAGTAGAATCTTTCTAGATGCTAACAATGGAAAAGAAGATCCAGCGGTTGGCAATGTTTGGATTTGCTACTCTTGATCCAACGGTCAATGTTCAAAGTTAATTCGTACACTATGAAGTGGTTTATTGTATTGTAAGAGATAAGACACGATAAAAAGAAGATAAGAAGTACTTCAAATGGCCTATCAAATGGTAGGTCTCGTAGGAGAGAGGTGCTTGAGAGTTAACATGGTCGGTGAAAGTACAAGTTACATTAAGGACCTCATAAAATGAAAATTGTGTCCAAGTCCACACATTTATTGGAACAAGGACCTTGAAAGCTGAGCAATGGAGTTTGTGTTTTGAGGTTTGCGCATACTAGCGTTCATCGTGCTAAATTACTCCCTCCGACCCAAATTAGTTGACTTAGTTTTATCTAGATTCAGACGTATCTAACACTAAAACAAGTCTAGATACATTCGAATCTAGAAAAAATCTAAGTCAACTAATTTGGGTCGGAGGGAGTGGAATCTTTCTAGATGCTAAGAATGGAAAAGAAGATCTAGCGTTTGGTAATGTTTGGATTTGCTAGACTTGATCCAACGGTCAATGTTCAAAGTTAATCCATACACTATGAAGTGATTTATTCTATTGTAAGAGATAAGACACGATAAAGAGAAGATAAGAAGTACTGCGAATGGCCTACCAAATGGTAGGTCTCGTAGGAGAGAGGTGCTTGAGAGTTAACACGGTTAGTGGAAGTACAGGTTACATCAAGGACCTCATAAAAATGAAAATTGCATCCAAGTTCAAGCATTTATTAGCACAAGGACCCTGAAAACTGAGCAATGGAGTTTGTGTTTTTAGGTTTACACATAGTAGCATTCATCGTGCTAAAGTACAATCTTTCTAGATGCTAAGAATGGAAAAGAAGATCAAGAGGTTGGCAATGTTTGGATTTGCTAGTCTTGATCGAACGGTCAATGTTCAAAGTTAATCCATACACTATGCAGTGGTTTATTGTATTGTAAAAGATAAAACACGATAAAGAGAAGATAAGAAGTACTGCGAATGGCTATCAAATGGTAGGTCTCGTAGGAGAGAGGTTCTTGAGAGTTAACACGGTCAATGGAAGTACAAGTTACATCAAGGACCTCATAAAAATGAAAATTGCACCCAAGTCCATGCATTTATTAGCACAGGGACCCTGAAAACTGATCAATGGAGTTTGTGGTTTTAGGTTTGCGCATGGTAGCGTTCATCGTGCTAAAGTAGAATCTTTCTAGATGCTAAGAATGGGAAATAAGATCAAGAGGTTGGCAATTTTTTGATTTGCTAGTCTTGATCCAACGGTCAATGTTGAAAGTTAATCCATACACTATGCAGTGGTTCATTGTATTGTAAGAGATAAGACACGATAAAGAGAAGATAAGAAGTACTGCGCATGGCTATCAAATGGTAGGTCTCGTAGGAGAGAGGTGCTTGAGAGTTAACACGGTCGGTGAAAGTACAAGTTACATCAAGGACCTCATAAAAATGAAAATTGCACCCAAGTCCATACATTTATTAGCACAGGGACCCTGAAAACTGCTTAATGGAGTTTGTGTTTTTAGGTTTGCGCATAGTGGCATTCATCGTGCTAAAGTAGAATCTTTCTAGATGCTAAGAATGGAAAAGAAGATCAAGAGGTTGGCAATGTTTTAATTTGCTAGTCTTGATCCAATGGTCAATGTTTAAAGTTAATCGGCTAGCAAAGTTTGACCTAATTTCATGAAGCAATGAGCAAAGTTTGACCTAATTTCATTAAATAGTTAGGATACAAAATCTTAGCAAGAAGATGAACCTGTCGTCAAAACTCTCGGTGGTTTTTGATATATATTAATTGACCCTTGTCCCTGATGGGTACCTCCAAGAGCTTTTTTGTAAAACTTTCAAAGCGACCTACAATTTACCTATAGATGACCTTGGTCGTTCGGGTTGAAATAAACCCGATAGTGTCCATACACATGGTAGGACAATATTGTGAAGCTGTTTTTCCAAAACTTATCTAATCCCATGATTACAGTTTTCATGGCACGTGGTGCACAAGACATGATAGGACATCATGAGTAAAACTTTTGTTTTTTGTTTTTCGTTTATTCAATGTGATCAATATTCAAAACGGGTTCAAACCTTCCCTCCCGATGTTTGGCTGATCTTTTGGATAACCTTCCCTCCTGATGTTTGGGAAGCAAGTGAAAATTTTGAAAACTGTAAAAGTTTGAATTTGTGTGCCGCCAAGGACCAAAGTGGTTTCCTTCCTATGTACTCCTCCTCATCCCTACTCCACACCAACACGCGGTTGTCGAACACGCCAGAGACACAGAGCCACCGTACCAAGGCACACGTGCGCAGCGCCACGCTGTGGACAAGGGGAGAGAGATCAGCCGGACCGGTGCGCGAGGGGAAAGGGGAGGAGAGATGGAGCATGGAGAAGGAGAGAGAAAACACACGATTTGTTTTGCGTGCATAGGTCCTAAAATTTACTACTAGTAGAGTGTACACTGTAAGGCCGCAGGAGTACCTCGTGTTACAAACCCATCATAACTTTGCTCTGACATGGAACCGCCTGCAACTGCTCTTCACTGCTGCCCTCTTCCCCTTCCAACGTTTTATTCTCTCAGCATGTACAGCGCGTGGACAGAGGTGACCATATGTCTAAGCAAAGAAATATACTACTCCCGCATTGTGTAAAAAAGCACACCTTAATAAGGCTCAGATATTAAATCATATGACATATCATCACTATATAAAATTATAATTGGTAAAGCACAAAAAATTATAAATTTGATCAACATCTATAAAGTATGGGTGTATATTTGGTCCTTGTACTTTGTATCATCATGTGTAGAAGTCAAAGATTATTAGCTACCTAACACTTGAAATTTTTGGTAACATGGTCTAGAGAAATGAGGGAGAAGATTCTAGTATGATCAAGAAGTGCGTTTGGAGAGGTTTATGCATAGTGCATTCATTGTGTTCAAGACTATCAATAGAATCTTCTAGATGCTAGAATGGAAAAGAAGATCCAATGGCTACAAATGCTAGGATTCGCGAGTCTTGATCCAACGGTCAAAATTCAAAGTTATTCGTACACTATATAGTGGTTTGTAATGAAGACTATCAATAGAATCTTCAAGATGCTAGAATGGAAAAGAAGATAAAGCGACTGAAAATGTTGGGATTCGCGAGTCTTGATCCAATAGTCAATATTCAAAGTTGTTTGTACACTATATAGTGGCAAGATCATGTAGAAGTCAACGATTATTAGCTATTAGTAAGTTGCACGTGAGACTCAGATAGTAAACGTATGACACACTATATACAATTATAATTGGTAAAGCACAAAAAATTATAAATTTGATCAACATCTATAAAGTGTGGGTGTACATTTGGTCCTTGTACTTTGTATCATCATGTAGAAGTCAAAGATTATTAGCTACCTAACACATGATTTTTTTGGATAACATGGTCTAGAGAAATAAGGGAGAAGCTTCTAGTATGACGGAGAAGTGTGTTTTGAGGTTTGTGCATAGCATTCATTATGCTGAAGACTATCAATAGAATATTCTAGATGCTAGAATGGAAAAGAAGATCCAACGGCTAGAAATGCTAGGATTCGCGAGTCTTGATCCAATGGTCAACATTCAAAGTTATCCGTACACTATATAGTGGTAAGATAAGATAAGATAAGATCATGTAGAGTTCAACGATTATTAGCTACGAGGGAGAAGATTCTAGTACGATGGAGAAGTGTGTTTTGAGGTTCATGCATAGCGTTCATTATGCTGAAGACTATCAATAGAATCTTCTAGATGCTAGAATGGAAA
The DNA here is from genome assembly GCA_910589775.1 of Avena eriantha. Lineage (NCBI taxonomy): Eukaryota > Viridiplantae > Streptophyta > Magnoliopsida > Poales > Poaceae > Avena > Avena eriantha. Next base: position 107,068,017 of record OU342745.1, read on the forward strand.
AGAAGATCCAACGGCTGGAAATGTTGGTATTCACGAGTCTTGATCCAACAGTCAATATTCAAAGTTATTCGTACACTATATAGTCATAAGATAAGATAAGATAAGATAAGATAAGATATCTCTATCTCTACTACTATAGTGGGGCAGTTTTGAATTGGATCCATAGCACCAATCCTGACTGTTGGCTGTTGGATCCAATGGTTCAGAGAAGCTGGATTCATGTTGAATAGTACCTAGAGAAAACTCCACCATGCATGTTCTAGAACCATCATGTCACCACCCCCAAAATTTCATAGCATAGTAGACTATATTCTCTCTATTTATACTACTATAGTGGAGCAGTTTTGAATTGGATCCATAGCACTAATCATGACCGTTGGGCTATTAGATCCAATGGTTCAGAGCAACTGGATTCGTGTTGAATAGTACGCCCTCCGCCAAAATATAAGGCGCCTAAGGATTAGTCAAAAGTCAACATTTTTTAAGTTTGACCATGATTATACACAAAAATATAAAAATTTAGAGTACTAAATTAATATCAATAGATTCACCATAAAGTGTATTTTCTTAATATATCCATTCAATATTGTAGATGTAGATATTTTTTTCTAAACTAGCACAGTGGCCCTCGCAAATGCGAGGGTGCCTCCATTGTTATCTAAATTTATAAAATTCGTTGATATTCAATATTATTGTATTTCTCATCTCATTAAGAGAGTCTCAATAGTTGAAATAATTCATATCGGATAACACTATATTTGGCATGCGATTTTTTTTCTTTCATATATTATTATTTCATTTGCAAGAGTACCAACTTAAGATCTGTGTGTTACTTGTATAAATTTAAGATCTCTAACCTTTTGGAGGCAACAAAAGTAGTGCAGCACCGATGAAAATTATAAGATCTAAGCATAACACTACCAAGTAAGTTTGAACATTTTTACGTGGTATTAATCAGATGAATACATGTAAAATTATAATAGAAGTTAATGCATAAATTTGAAGCGAGTTTGAAGAGTGAATCAATCAACACCATCATTAACATGGATAAATATAGTACCCGAAGCAATGCATATATTTAGAGTTTGGAGAGAGGATCCACGGCATTAACATGGATAAACACAATACCAGCCGGGGTAGATATAACTCTTATTGTGATACACCTTATTTAGTAGGTGGCTGAATTTGAACTGTACTAAAAAATTGTACAAGGATAATGTAATAGAATATATAAACTTAAATATGCATGACAAATATGACAGAATAACTTGTCCATATCAAAAAAGATTTTTGACAAAAAAAGAGAGAGATATAGCATGTAATAAAATTCATAATAGCAACTTACCTATTGGGAATCAACTGAAAATCATTGCAACATGAGATTTTAACTATTTGTGGTGACCGGTGTGAGTTATGATCATCTCATTATCACTGAAACCATCATCGATCCTAGGTCTTTTCGTAAAGAATTACTTGTGTGCAGTATCAAACGATCGTGTTTAGACACTGACCATATTAGCGCTCGTGATACCACTGCCTTCCTGTACCCTTTCGCTCGGGTGGATATTATTAAGAACATAGCTCCCAGGATGCCACTTCCTGGAATCCATTGCGAGCAGCTGATTTCATCATCGGGCCTTTTCTTCTAGGAGGCGTGGTGATTTATTATATTCCCTCCGACCCATATTAGTTGACTTAGATATGTCTACATTCGGATGTATCTAGACATGTTTTAGTGCTAGATACATCCGAATCTAAATAAATCCAAGTCAACTAATATTGATATTGTTCTTGTAGACTGCATCTGCATTGGTGGCCCGGCATGCTTCGAGGCAACCAAAATGAAACAATTGGCCACCAGCCAAAACTAAAAAAACTTCCAAAGAAGAAAGCGGTGTCACCAGGGCACTACAACCGGTAACCACCGGGAAACGGCCGGAGTAGCTAGAGTCTAGATGATACAAGAAGCAAACTTGAACAAATATCACGGGAAAACGAACACACGTGAAAAAAAGAACCAATCCACGATCGAGAAACGCGACGAAGGAGCGCGAGTCAAACCGTCACGGTTTGATCTAGGGGATAATATCCATGTGCATGCGCATGGAGTAGATCGGCTGCCGAGAGGACCTAGACGAATACGGTGGTGGCGGCGTGGGGATGTATTTTTTTTCCTTTGGACGGATAAGTACGTGACCTATTTTTTTAACAAAAAAAATTGTAGGCGATCTTATTATCTCGGTAGATGGGGATATCGAAAGGGTAAGAGAAAACTTATCAGGGGCATTGGTGGGTAATATTTCTTTACTTTAGTGCTAATATAAATTTTTTAAGATCCATCGGCTGCCATCGTTTTATTAGTTAAACTGATGGTCCGATGTTTCTAATTTTTGTGAGATTTTCTAGACTATTTCTCTTTTTTCTGGTTGCCCGTCATGTACTTTTAATATATAATAGATATTTGGTCAAAGTTAGTAAGGTTTGACTTTTGACCAATCCTTAGGCGCCTTATGTTTTGGGACGAAGCGAGGGAGTATAGACCTTGATACTAGAATGGAAAAGAAGATCCAATGGTTAGCAATGTTTGGATTTTCTAGTGTTGATCCAACGGTCAATGTTCAAATAAGTTAATCCCTATACTATTTAGTTGTGGTATGCATGGTATTGTAAGAGATAAGAGACTAGATAAAGGTAAGATAAGAAGTACTGCGAATGGACGATCTAATGGTAGGTCTTGTAGGAGCGAGGTGATTGAGAGTTAACACGGTCGGTGAAATTACAAGTTACATCAAGAACCTCGTAAAAAATGAAAATTGCATCCAAGTCCATGCATTTTAGCACAAGGACCCTGACACTAAGCAATGAAGTATTGTGTGTTTTTAGTTTTGCGCATACTAGCGTTCATCGTGCTAAAGACTATTAATAGATCAAATCTTTCTCGATGCTAAGAATGGAAAAAAGATCCAACGGTTAGCAATGTTTGGATTTGCTAGTCTTGATCCAACGGCTAATATGTTCAAAGTTAATCCCTATACTATGTAGTGGTATGGTATTGTAAGAGATATGAGACAAGATAAAAGATAAGATAAGAAATACTGCGAATGGCCGATCTTATGGTAGGTCTCGTAAGAGCGAGGTGCTTGAGAGTTAACACGGTGGGTAGAATTACAATTTACATCAAGGACCTCATAAAAATGAAAATTGCATCCAAGTCCATGCATTTATCACAAGGACTCTGAAACCGAGTAATGAAGCACTGTGTGTTTTGAGGTTTCCGCATACTAGTGTTTATCATGCTAAAGACTATCAATAGAATCATTATAGATGCTAAGAATGGAAATGAAGATCCAACGGTTAGCAATGTTTGGATTTGCCAGTCTTGAGATCCAACGGTCAATGTTCAAAATAAGTTAACCCCTACACTATGTAGTGGTGGTATATATGGTATTGTAAGAGATAAGAGACAAGATAAAGATAAGAAGTACTGTGAATGGCCGTTCTAATGGTAGGTCTCGTAAGAGTGAGGTGCTCGAGTGGTCGGTGGAAGTACAAGTTACATCAAGGGCCTCATAAAAAATGAAAATTGCATCCAAGTCCGTGCATTTGGCACAAGACCGAGTAATAATAAAGTACTGTGTATTTTGAGGTTTGCGCATACTAGTGTTCATCGTGCTAAAGACTATCACTAGAATCTTTCTAGATGCTAAGAATGGTAAGAATATCCAACGGTTAGCAATGTTTGGATTTGCCAGTCTTGATCCAACGATCAATGTTCAAAGTTAATCGGTTAGCAAAGTTTGACCTAATTTCATGAAATAGTGAGCAAAGTTTGACCTAATTTCATTAAATAGTTAGGATGCAAAATCTTAGTAAGAAGACGAACCTGTTATCAAAACTCTCGGTGGTTTTTGATATATATTAATTGACCCTCCCCCTGATGGGTACCTCCAAGAGCTTTTTCGTAAAACTTTCAAAGCAACCTACAATTTACCTGCAGCAGTCCAAATTTTACCTAATTTCGATAAATCGACATAAAATCATTCAAGTGGGTGAAGTTAGCTTGGAAATTTGAGAACTTATAAAAACATGGTAAATCGTAAGTGCATCGTGTTGGTCCACTATATATGTGTGAAAACTTGGCTTGTGGCATTCAGATCCATAGTCTTTTGACTTTCTTTAGGGGAAAGAACAATCTAGTCATCACTCGAAAAATTAAGAATGGTCTTTCCTAAGATAGTTGGAAACTCACACTGGTGGCATTGTCTACTACAAGAAGATGCACCTATATCAACCTCCTAAAAGACTTTAAATCAAGAGGAATCTATTGCACTTACTTGTAGCTAAAGTTTGGCCTAGTTTTCTTAAACTGGCAAGATGCAAAATCTTAGCAAGAAGTTCAATTTGTCGTCAAAAATCTCGTTGGATGGTTTCTCATATATTAATTGTGACCCCCGATGGGTACCTTCAAAAGCTTTTTCGTAAAACTTTCACAGTAACCTACAATTTGCTTGTAGTAGTTCAAATTTGACCTAATTTTGATAAATTGACATAAGGTCATTCAAGTGGGCAAAGTTAGGTAGCGAGTTTGAGAATTCATAAAACACAGGAAATCATAGGAACAATATGTTGGTCCACTATATATATATGTGTGAAAACTTGGCTTCTGGTATTTAGATCGATATTCTTCGAACTTCCTTTACGAGAGAGAATAATCTTGACATCACTCAGAAAATTGATAATGGTCTTTCCTGATAATTGGAAACTCACACCGACGATATTGTTTACTATAAGAAGATGCACCCATCTACCTCCAAAAAGACATTTAATTCAAGAGCAATCTATTGCGCTTACATGTAGCTCAATTCTAACTTAATTTTGTTAAATTGTCAAGATGCAAAATCTTAGAAAGAAGTTGAACCTATCATTAAAGCTCATAGTGGTTTCTGATATATTAATTCACCCCTCCCCCGAAGGGTACCTTCAAAAGATTTTTCATGAAAATTTTAAAGCAACCTACAATTTACTTATAGTTCAAATTCAACCTAATATAATTTCGATAAATCGGGATAAAGTCATTCAAGTTACAGAGTTAGATAGGAAGTTTGAAAGCACATAAAACATGGGTATCGTCAGTACAACATGTCAGTCCACTATATATATATATATATGTCTAAAAACCTGGATTGTGGCATTCAGATCCATATTCTTCGGACTTTCTTGACGAAAAATAACAACCTCGCTGTCATCCCTCGAAAAATTGAGAATTGAATGTTCTTTCCTGATAGTTCGAAACTCACATCGATGACATTGTTTACTGTATATTGTTTTTTTCAATAAGTATACTATTTAATACTGTATATAGTTGGTCAAACTTTGTAACGGTTGACTTTGACTAAACCTAATATGATGAGTAATGCTCCCTACATTTAGAAATATAAGATGTTTTAGCTTTGTGAATCGAATGTATCTAGACGTCTTTTAGTGTATGGGTTCATAGAGGTTCAAAGTGAACCTATACACTAAAAGGCGTCAAGATACATTCATTTCACAAAGCTAAAACGTCTTATATTTCTGAACAGAGTGGGTATTAAATAAATGGAGTATAAGATAAGATTAGGAAAACAACATTTTTTTAGAACCCTCACAAGCTTTTTCTTAGCATCACAGATTTGAATATTATATTGACACTGATGATTAACCAAATTGCAAACAGAGCAAACCCAAACACATACAGAGTAGTAGTAGTACAACTTAACGACTTCTAGGGGGACTCCGTGGTCTTCTTAGGCGACTTGGCAGCATCCTCCGTGGGCAACTTGGTTGCATCCTCCATGGTACCATCGCCAAGCAGGGACTCGTGGATGCTGGGTAGCACACCGCTGTGCGCGATGGTAACACCGGCCAGCAACTTGTCGAGCTCCTCGTCGCGCATGACGCCGAGCATCACGTGCCTCGGGATGATGCGGATCTTCTTGCTGACCTTCGCGGCTTGCCCGGTGAGCTCCAGCACCTCGACAGTGATGTACTGGGAGCCCCGAAGCCTATGCGCTGGGAGTATCGACCCTCCTTGAGGTAGCGCCCGATCCATGATACGTTGCTAACGTATCCATAATTTTTTATGTTCCATGCTTGGTTTTATCTACTTTCTTATGTTTTCTCCACACTTTGGAGTACTTTTTCATATGACTTCTTGGACTAACCTATTAACAAGAGCCACAGTGCCAGCTGCCTGTTTTCTGCTGTTTTTGGTTCCAAGAAAGTCAGAAAATGAATATACTCAAAATTGGACGGGACAAAAGCCAAAGTCAGTTTTTCACCGAGGGACACCCGGAGCCAGAATACGAGACAGAAGGGCCAGGGGGCCACCACACCACCCGGCCGCGTAGCCCAGCCTGGCCCGCACCAGGGGGTGGTCTGGCCGCCTCCGGCACCCTCTCGGCCTCCCCTTTCGCCTATAAGATACCTCCGATACAGAAACCCTAAGTACCTGATTAAAATTCCACGGAAGAGTCTGTAGTCGCCGTCATCTCCATCCCAAGATCGGGAGGGATCTAAAGCTCTTCCTGGCACCCTATCGGAAGGGAGAATTCACCTTGGAGGCCTTCTTCATCACCATGCAAGCCTCCGGTGTGATGCATGAGTAGTTCATCTCTGGACTACGGGTCCATGTAGTAGCTAGATGGCTGGTTCTCCTTCTTTGTGCTATCATGTTTAGATCTTGTGAGCTCCGTTCATGATCAAGATCATCTATTTGTAATTCATACATGTTGTGTTTGCGGGGATCCGATGGATATTGAGATGCTATTTCAGATTGATTATTGATTCTATCATGTCTTTGTTATTTGTGATCTTGCATACTTTCTGTTGTTAGTAGCTATCTTGGCCAAGTAGATGCTAGCAACTCTAAGAGTTAGTATTTATGCTCGATAGTGGGTTCATGCCTCTAGTAATCTAGGGAAGTGACATAAATCTCTAAGGTTCTAGATGTGTTGTTGCTACTAGGGAGAAAATAAAAATCCTTTGTTCATAGAACAATCGTATTGTTTACTTTACACGCAATGCGTAATGCAATTATTCGTTGCTTGCAACTTAATACTGGAGGGGTTTGGGATGATAACCTGAAGGTGGACTATTAGTCATAGATGTAGTTGGATTACGGTCTATGTATAATGTTGTAATGCCCAATCAAGTCTCAAAGGAGTCAAGATGAGTAGTATATGCTTGTATGCTTTCTCGATGTTTGTAAATTGCCCCGCTGTAATTTGTTCACCCAACATGTCATCTATCTTAAGGAGAGCCACCACTAGTCAACTATGGACCCTTGTCCTTTCTTTTACCATCAATCTACAATCAACTATTTACTGCTTTATGTTTACTTTCTACAAACTATTACTCTCTTCCACTCGATAAGTTTAATCCTTTGTTTTCAGCAAAACCAGTGAGATTGAAAACCTCACTGCAAGTTGGGGGCAAAGTTCTAAGGTTGTGTTGTGCAGGTTTCCACGTTGTTGCTGACACCGGTAGTGCGCCCTGCCAAAGTCTAGCTAGCAACACCTTTGAGGTGTTTCCTTGCTCCTACTGGATTGATAACCTTGGTTTCATAACTGAGGGAAACTTACTTCTGTGATCATCATACCTTCCTCTGGGGGTTCCCCAACGAGCTCGTTATTACACGAGTCAGCAAGTGATTTTCTGGCGCAGTTGCGGGGAGTCAAGGACATCTTCACAAGGGGAGTCCCTCATAACAAATCTCTTTACTTTGTTATTTTTGTTGTGCTTAGTTTACTTTTGCTTTGTTTGCTTGTTTCTCTATCAAAAACAAAAAAAATAGTTGTACTAGTTTGCTTTCTTTATTAAAAACACAAAAAAATGACTACTCTTGAAAACACTAAGTTGTGTGACTTCACTAGCACCAACAACAATGATTTTATGAGCACACCCATTGCTCCACATGTTCCTAAAGCTACTTTCTTTGAAATAAAACCTGATTTACTCAATCTTGTTATGAGAGAACAATTTTCTAGTATTGGTAATGAAGATATTGTTGCTCATCTAAATAACTTTGTTGAACTTTGTGAGATGCAAAAGCATAGGGATATAGATGGAGATATTATTAAGCTTAAATTATTTCCTTTCTCTTTGAGAGGAAAAGATAAAGAATGGTTGAATTCCTTAACTAGGAATAGTATTGATTCTTAGACTAAATGCAAAGATGCTTTCATTGGAAAATACTATCCTCCTGCTAAGATTATATCTATGAGAAGTGAAATAATGAAGTTTAAACAATCTGATAATGAACATGTTGCTCAAGCTTGGGAAAGAATGAAATCTTTGGTAAAGAATTGTCCCACTCATGGACTGACTGCTTGGATGATTATCCAAATCTTTTATGCAGGATTGAACTATTCTTCAAGAAATCTATTGGATTCTGCTGCTAGAGGTACCTTTATGACCATTACTTCGGCTGCTGCAAGAAAGCTTCTGGATAATATGATGGTTAACTATTCTGAATGGCATACTGTGAGAGCTCCACAAGGTAAGAAGGTAAATTTTGTTGAAGAAACCTCCTCCTTGAGTGATTAACTTGATGTTATTATGTCCCAAAGAGAGGCAGACACATTGGTGTCAAATTTGCCCCAAAGAGAGGTAAACACATTGGTGTCAGATTTTTTCAAGGATAAGTTAGCGAACCTGGGGCCATGTACAAGACCAATATAAGATGTGCAATTGTTACTTGGTTCGCTTACGCCATCCTTGTAGAAACTTATGAGGCCGCAATCTTTATTCTACATTCATAGAACTATGATATTTTAATTATCTATTCCATGCATTCATAGTGTATAAGAATTACATTATAGTTTGTCACCGAGGCTGATGATTCAAACTTGCCCCAAAAGAGTTCAAGGGGAGACACGTATGATGGTGTCGTGTTTTAGGGATGGGTTGGTGAACCTAAGGCAGCAATGCACACAAACAATATAGGTTGTGCTGTTGGTACTTTGGTTCTCCAACTCCATCTCTGAAACAAATTATGAGGCCCTTGATTTATTCTCATATGGAACTACATATATGATCCTTGATTTGTTTCTGATCTTTTAATGATTGGTATGATGCATATGTATATGAATGGTTTTGATTATAAGTATTTTTAGCATGTACCTGAAGATTAATTGTTTGGTTTTTTATTTATAATTACAATATTTAGGCTTGGTTTTGTACCTAACTATGTATATCCCTGAATATTGTTTTGTACGATTACATTTCAATTTCTTATTATGGCCAATGATTCAAATTTGCTCCAAAGAGAGGCAGACACATTGGTGTCAGATTTTTCTGGGATGAGTTTGCGAACCTGGGGCCATGTACAGGATCAATATAAGCTGTGCAATTGTTACTTGGTTCGCTTACGCCATCCCTGTAGAAACTTATGAGGCTGCAATATTTATTCTACATTCATAGAACTATGATATTTGAATTATCTATTCCGTGCATTCATAGTGTATAAGAATTACATTTTAGTTTGTCACCGAGGCCGATGATTGAAATTTGCCCCAAAATAGTTCAAGGGGAGACACGTATGATGGTGTCGTGTTTTAGGGATGGGTTGGTGAACCTGAGGCAGCAATGCACACAAACAATATAGGTTGTGATGTTGGTACTTTGGTTCGCTAACTCCATCTTTGAAACAAATTATGAGGCCCTAGATTTATTCTCATATGGAACTACATATACGATCCTTGAATTGTTTCTGATCTTTTAATGATTGGTATGATGCATATGTATATGAATGGTTTTGATCATAAGTATTTTAACATATACCTGAAGATTAATTGTTTGGTTTTTTATTTATAATTACAATTTTTAGGCTTGTCTTTGTACCTGACTATGTATATCCCTGAATAATGTTTTGTACGATTACATTTCAATTTCTTATTGTGGCCAATGATTCAAATTTGTCCCAAAAGAGAGGCAGACACATTAGTGTCAGATTTTTTCAAGCATGAGTTAGTGAACCTGGGGCGATGTAGAACAACATTACAGGTTGTGCAATTGTTACTTGGTGCACTGACTCCATCCCTGAAGAAACTTATGAGGCCCCTAGATTTATCCTATATTCACTGTGATGCAATTATTTGTTATTGTGTTGAGATGAAATGATATATGAACCGAACTATTGCTGAGATGCTTTATCTTTGATAGCCACGGATATATTGTCTTACATATACATGTTGTCAATTCTTGAGTTGTAATACAATTCAATCATATGTATGAGTTCTAAGTTACGTTCTTAAAAATCAACAGGAAGATGATGATGAAGTGGAAGATAGCAAGGTATCCAGGGATAACAAGAGCCGCTATGGGCTGAGGCGGTTACGGTGTGGGCTAATCCGTTTCCACCATAGGGGGAGACTGTTTTGCCCATTCTGTGGTAGAGCAATCAACGTGGACCTGAACAGCATGATCCAGCATGCGGTGGGCGTTGGCAGAGGCGGAGGCAGAAGCCATAGGCCGATTACCTTGGCGCGGCACGCCGCCTACGGCAACTTCCTCCGGGAGTATGTCAGAACTGGCATGTATCCCATCGACTAGGCTATCGCTGCCTCCTGTAAACCACTGCCTTGCTAGGCGTCTCCGTGTCCCAGCCTCCTGCTGCCGCCCCTGCTTTTATTTTGTTCTAGTCAATTATTACCTGTGTGTGGCATGTAAGACAATATATCTGTGGTGTCTCTGGTTAACCTTCTATATTAATTTACTCCTTTATATGGAGTTCCTTAAAGTTTCTAGTGTTCAATTATATTTACTGATCATGCTCATGTACACTACAAAATATTTCTAGTGCTCGATTATATTATAATTGTCAAGGAATACATCAACAAGTTAAATTGGTCGAAATTTTGTATTGAAGTAACTAAATGATCTCACATCGGCGGTGGATGTTGGAAGAAGCCGAAGACCTTGGAGCGGCACGCAGTCTTCAGCAAATTCCTTGCAGGTTCAACAACGGGTTGCCGCCGCCTAGCTCCGAATTGGCTTACAGGTCCAACATGATAGAACTTGAGCTACCACAGAGACCTCGGCAGAGGTGGCAGAATTGGTGCGGGTGCAACCACGGCGACCGTGAGCTCAGATTCTAGAGGAGGAAAACAAAACCGAGCATGGTCGACACGGTGACAGATCTCACCGGGAACCAATTCTCGTCCCTGCACCGTGCCATGGGTGCGTACATGGTGAGGGCGAGCTCCGACTCGGGATGGGGAGGAGAGCGGGGCCGAGCAGGTTCGTCACGTCCCAACTCTGTGCCATGGCTGCGACCATAGATTGCCGCTCCGGGGAAGAAGAAGACGCGTAATGGATGCAGGCGCCAACACTGCAAGCCTACAGAGAGGAGAGCTAGGCTGAGCAGGTTTGTCCATGTCCCAGCTCCGCGCCATGGCTGCGACGCCCCATAGATTGCCGCTCCGGGAAGAAGAAGACGCGTAATGGATGCAGGCGCCAATGCTGCAAGCCTAATTGACACCTAAGCGATGGGAGCGACATAACGGCGAGAACTGACAGGGGTGCCCAACTTGACATCCGTTAGCCTGATTTTTGTATTGAAACGTAAAGTTGAATTCGTGCTGAAAAGACCCTCTGAGTATTTGGCACACCAACTGTAGTCATCCCGGCAGATTTTAGGGAACTTGGGTACCGCGTTGCATGGGTGACCGAACTTTCGGACTGCAAAATGATATTCTCCTCCCATGGAGCACTCTTTTATGGTCAATAGTTTGACCTTGACGATACTCACTTGGGCCATATGAGTGGAACACCCACTCCAAAGTAATTGGCCTTCAAAGTGATGGCCTCCTTTTCGTCATGCTTGGCTTTCTTCTTCCTGGGGAAATGAATAACAAAAGGATCCCGCGAAGGCAATTACAGCTTCATGTTCCCTTCATGCAGATTAATCAAAGCCTTAATAGTTCTTAAGAAAGTACGGCCTAATATAATAGGAGCAGTAGAATCTTCAGGCATGTCAACAATAACAAAATCAATAAGAGCAGGACAGCCTTTAATGTATACTAAAGTGTTCTCCTTAATTCCTACAGCTTGTTTGTAGGTAGAATCTGCTATATGCAATTTTAACTCAGTAATTTCAAAGGATCCAAGATTTAACTTGTTCAAAAGAGTCTTTGGACTTGTTGAGACGCTTGCACCTAGATCACAAAGTGCAGCTATCTCATTGGTTCCAATTTTAATGTTAATAGTAGGCCCAAATATGTCATCTAGTTTGACAGGTAATTTTTCAGCAATTTGCTTGTATTCTTGTTCAAACTCACGTACCTTTATTGCTACTTGATTGACAAAATGTTGGTACATAGCTTTCTCACTACCTTCACTCACCGAAATCTTGACGTTGATCCTTTTTACGAGATCTTCAACGGTGTAGCTTGGTCAAGGAGCATTACTATAGTCAAGTTCTCCAGGCTCCTCCCTTTGGATCCTCATCATTTTGAGTTCCTCAGCCGCACTGGGCTCAGCTTTACCTACAAATTTAGTTAGAATGAGAGTTTGACTCTCGGTTATCTTACCTAGCTGTGCCTCAACGATCCTTGTTCTTTCTTGAAGGGCATGTAAATCATTTCTCAAACTAATAGCTTGGTTAGATAATTTACCAAGCATAGCATCAAGGTTCTCCGTAATTTTAACTAGAATATTATTTTGTTCGTTTGTGAGTATATGAAAGACTTCACTGTTTCTTGGAGACTACCATTACTATTTCCCATATTATTATTAGAGTTATCTGCAGGACTAGCATAGTGTTTATGAAAGTTAGGATTGTAACTCTTCTTCCAAGCAGGATTATAATCATTACGAGCTACGAAGTATATTTCTTCAATATTTGTTTCAGGAGTGGCTCTTACCTAAATTTCCTTACCTTTTACGGCTAGTATGAGCTCATCCAACTTAGCATTGAGATCTTCGATCTCTTGTGGTGAGACAGAGTTAACCTTCTTTGTATTTGATCTTTCCACATGCCATTGGGCATGGTTGTCTTGCATATTGTCTAGCAGCTGCTTTGCTTCGGTAATATGTTTACCCATAAATGTTCCTCCAGCTGCAGTATTAAGCATAGACTTAGATACAGGATTAAGAGCATTGTAAAATAAATGGAGGATTAACCAATCTTCCATCCCATGACTAGGACATTTTCTTAGGCATTCTTTCATCCTCTCCCATGCAAGCGCTAGTGGCTCACGCTCTTCCTGTCTAAAGCCAGTAATATTAGATCGAAGTTGCATAGTCTTTGCAGGTGGGAAAAAATTAGTCATAAATAAAGAAGTACATCCCACCCATGATGTAATAGTATTTTTAGGCAAAGATAGCAACCATTCTTTAGCTCTCCCTCTTAGAGAGAAAAGAAATAGATGCAATTTGACCGCATCAGGGTCAACGTCTTTTATACGCATCATATCACATATTTCGGTGAAACTATTCAAGTGCATACCTGCGTCTTCAACAGCAGAGCCTCCAAATTGATTCTGTTGAACCAAACTTAAGTAATGGTGCTTAATTTCATAGTCATCAGCAGTGATTGTTGGCTGAGTAATAGGAGTACGCAAATAATCATTATTGGGAGTAGCAAACTCCCCAAGCTTCTTTTCGGCCATACTTCCTATGTTTTTGGGTTTTCTTAGATAAAGAATTAAAACGGTAAAAGCAAGAATTTAAAGACTAACTCATTTTTTTGGTTTATTAAAGAAAGACTAAAAGCAAACTAACAAAATTAAAAACAAGAATTAAAACTAGCAAGGTTCCTAATAACCTCACCGAGGTAGCTATTGCTTCCCCGGCAACAGCGCCAGAAAAAGGGTTGATACCTTCGATCCAGATTACGGATGTCGTATAGCTTTTTTCCCTAGTAGACCTAGGTTATTGAATCCTCGAGAAGCGAATGCGTAGTGAAGTTACTTTAACAGACCTTCGGGAGTTTTAGAATTCCTTTTGTGTTTTCACTGGACCAATAGCTTGCGTCCTTTTGTTGTTGTCGATGATGGAGAAAGGGCCTAGGGCGTTCGGTTTCACCTATAGCTATGAAAAACATCTGATGGAAATAAAAGATAGAAATAAAGTGTGCATGTACTTGTTAGAGCAATATAAATTATACATGCGCAGTGCATCCATAATTGCTATTGCCTCCTGCTTACTCAATATGTCGAGCTCGTTGGGGAACCCCAAGAGGAAGGTATGATGAGTATAGCAACAAGTTTTCCCTCAGTTATGAAACCAAGGTTATTGAACCGGTAGGAGCAAATAAAACACCTCCAAGGTATTGTTTCCAACTTGGAATCCTGCACAACACAATCATAGAACTTTGCCCCCAACTCAGTGAGGTTGTCAATATCACCGGTTTTGCTGAAAACAAAGGATTAAACGTACTGTGTGGAAGATACTAATTGATTGCAGAAAGTAAATAGAAAACAGTAAATAGTAGATTGTAGATTGATGGTAAAATAAAGGGACCGGGGACCATAGTTCACTAGTGGTGATTCTCCTTAAGATAGATGACATGTTGGGTGAACAAATTACAGCAGGGCAATTTGATACATCCATTTTGCATCACTATTCTATGTCATAATTCACTGTTATTCATTGATATATTTCTTATTAAGAGGTGATACTTATGTTATTTCATCTGTTTTTGCATGGTTGATGAATTTTGGAGCATGTACCGCTGTAGTCAGGATTCTGATGGAAAAGGTGCAGTTTGGAGGCAAAATTCGCGAAGATCAGAAAATCCGGGAAAATATACGGAAAATCCTATTTTTCCAGAAGACGAAGGAAGCCAGAAGGGGGGATGGAGATGGGCCACAGGGGGCCCACACCACCCCCTGGCGGGGGACAGCCTAGGCCGCACCACCAAGTGGTGTGGTCGCCCTAGTCCACCCCTGGCACTCCCCTCTGGCGTATATATTCCTCCCGAAACCCTAAGACTCGGAGAGTGACCACAGAAAGATTCTGCCGCCTCTGCGGGGCGGAAAACACCGAGAGAGAAAGATCTCTCCGGCATACAAATTTCTACCGGAGGAATTCCTTCCCGGAGAGGGGAAATCGTCGCCATCAACACCACCATCAAGCTGGACTTCATCGGGATCATCATCATCATCAGCACCATCATCACCATCTCCATATTGTTGTAACAATTGTGTTGAATCTTGCCTAGTTCATAGGAGAAACTTTCCCGGTGTTGATTACTCTTTATAGTTGATGCTATTGAGTGAACCATTGAATTATTGTTTATGTTCAGATTGTTATACATCATTATTCCATCTCTGATCATGATCCATATGATGTCTTGTGAGTAGTTCGTTTTGTTCTTGGGGACATGGAAGAAGTCATGTTATTAGTAGTGGAATTGTGTTGAGAAAGATACAATAGTTTGATATTTAAGTTGTGGTGTACTTCTTCTAGTGGTGTCATGTGAACGTCGACTACATGACACTTCACCTATATGGGCCTAGGGGAATGCATTGTGTATTTGGCTACTAATCATAGGGCTTTCCGGAGTGACAGAAACCTGAACCCCCGTTAGGAAACCATTACACAAGGGACGTAAGGGTCTTAGAGCTTAAAGTTGTGGTTAGGTTTCTACCTTAATTACTTTATTGTACTTACGGATGTTTGCAAGGGGTATAATCAAAAGTATGTATTAGTCCTAGGAAGGTCGGTACATTAGCACAGGTTCACCCACACAACACTTAGCGAGCTAAAGAAGATTAATCAACTATATGAAGCGAAAGCACTTGACAGTCTTCCCATGTGTCCTCGAGAACATTTGGTCACCTTAAGTAATACAACCGGCTTGTCCTTTTCTAATAAAGGATTGGGCCACTTGCTGCATTTATTCCTACTGTATTTTATTTACTCGTACTTTGTTTACTTGCTATATCAAAAAACCCTAAAAATATGTTTGCTAAGTATTTGCAGAGAATTCCTGATCCATACTACTAGCCAGCACCTTCTGCTCCTTGTTGTGTTCGACACTCTTACTTATCGAAAATACTGTGATACACCCCCTATACTTGTGGGTCATCAAGACAATTTTCTAGCGCCGTTGCCGGGGAGTGAAGCGCTATTGGAGAGTGGAACTAGTAAAGGAAACTTCTACTGTGAGTATTGTTTATTTCTATTATTTCCTTTATTTTCGTTATGGATAATTCGTTGAGTTTCTTGTTTGGTAATGCTACTACCACTGCTAAGGTAGTAGATAAACCACCACCTGCTGAGAATGATGTTTTTAAAATACCTACAAGAATTATTGATTGTGTTATGGATCACTACTATGTTGGGGATGGAATTGTTCATCCCGGTAATCATTTACTCTTTATACATGAATTATGCGGGTTGTTCAAGTGTGCAGGTATTACTACAGATCAAGTTAAGAGGAGTTATTCTCATTATCGCTGAAAGGAAGAGCTGAGGAATGGTATAAGCTGCTGAAGAATGGTCAAGCTCTGAAATGGGAGGAAATAGTGCCTCTCTTTTATTCAAAGTTTTATCCTCCTAGTGAGATTCATAAAGATCGGAATCAAATATACTACTTTTGGCCTCTTGATGGAGAGAGTACAGCTCAAGCTTGGGGAGATTGAAGTTACTAATGCTCAAATGTCCCAGTCATGACCTTTCCAACAATATTATTATCAACAACTTTTATGCAAGGCTCCCTCTACATGACAAGGATTTATTGGATGCTTCTTGTGCTGGATCATTCACTCGCATGGAAGAAGAAGCTAAATGGGATCTTTTGGACCGTATTCAAGACAATGTTGAAGCTTGGGAGAATGACAAAGGTAGAAAGTTAGGTATAAATTACGATTATGAATGCATTGAATCTTTTATGGGAACTGATGACTGATGGCTCAATGCACGGCGCCCAGAAAAATGCTTGATGGCGGTGTTGATGTAGAGCTCGTTGGGAACCCCAAGAGGAAGGTATGATGAGCACAGCAGCAAGTTTCCCTCAGTTATGAAACCAAGGTTTAATCGTACCAGTAGGAACAAGGAAACACCCCAAAGGTGTTACTAGCTGAGCTTTGGCAGGGCGTACTACCGGTGCTAGTAGCAACGTGGAGACCTGCACAACACAACCACAGAACTTTGTCCCCAACTTGCGATGAGGTTGTCAATCTCACCATGTGTTGCGGAAAACAAAGGATTAAACGTATCGAATGGAAAGAATTAATAGTTTGCAGAAAGTAAACACAAAGCAGTAAACAGTTTATAGATTGTATGTAAAAGGCAAGGACCGGGATCCATAGTTCACTAGAGGTGGCTCTCCTTAAGATAGATAACATGCTGGGTAAACAAATTACAGTGGGGCAATTGACAAACATCGAGAAAGAAATACATGCATATACTAATCATCTTGACTCCTTTGAGACTTGATTGGGCATTACAACATTATACATAGACCGTCATCCAACTGCATCTATGACTAATAATCCACCTTCAGGTTATCATTCGAACCCCCTCCAGTATTAAGTTGCAAGCAACAGATTATAGCTTTACGAACTGCGTGTAAAGTAAACAATATGATTGTTCTATGAACAAAGGATTGTTATTTTCTCCCTAGTAGCAATAGCACATCTAGTACCTTAGAGATTTCTGTCACTTCCCCACATTACCAGAGGCATGAACCCATTATCGAGCATAAATACTAACTCTTGGAGTTGCTAGCATCTACTTGGCCAAGATAGCTACTAACAACAGAAAGCATGCAAGATCACAAATAACAAAGACATGATAGAATCAATAATGAATCTGAAATAGCATCTCAATATCCATCGGATCCCCACAAACACAACATGTAGAATTACAAATAGATGATCTTGATCTTGAACGGAGCTCACAAGATCTAGACATGAAAGCACAAAGGAGGAGAACCAGCCATCTAGCTACTACATGGATCCGTAGTCCAAGGATGAACTACTCACGGATCACACCGGAGGCTTGCATGGTGATGAAGAAGGCCTCTAGGGTGAATTCCCCTCTCCGGCAGGGTGCCGGGAAGAGCTTCAGATCCCTCCCGATCTAGGGATGGAGATGATGGCGGCTAAAAACTCTTTCGTGGATTTTTGGTCGGGTACTTAGGGTTTACGTCCCGAGGGAATCTTATAGTCGGAAGGGGAGGCCAAGGGGTGCCTGGGATGGCCACACCACCCCCCGGCGTGGGCCAGGCCTGGCCGCGCGGCCAGGTGGTGTGGCCGCCCTCTGGCCCTTCTCCGTCGCATATTCTGGCACTTGATGACTTTCGAAAAAATAGGCACTTTGGCTTTTGTCCCTTCCAATTACGAGAATATTCATTTTCTGACTTTCCTGGAACCAAAAACAGCAGAAAACTGGCAGCTGGCACTGTGGCTCTTGTTAATAGGTTAGTCCAAGAAATCATATGAAAAGTACTCCAAAGTTGGAACAAAACACAAGAAATTGGATAAAACCAAGCATGGAACATCAAAAATTATAGATACATTTGCAATGTATCAACATCCCCAGGCTTAACTCCTGCTCGTCCTCGAGTAGGTAAGTGATAAAAAGAAAGAATAATTTTTGAGGTGACATGCACCATCAAAGACTTGATCAAAGTATTTGGAAAACATTCAAAGCTGGGATAATAGTACTTCAATCATAACATGAAAGACAAAGTTCTAGCAATAATACAAAGAAACTATGATGCAACATGAAAAGGTACAAACAAAAGATTCATGAATAACAATGCTTTGCAAGACGTTTGTTTGTTTCACATAAAGAAAACATGGCATAATAGTATTCATCTTGTCCCTCATAGAGTAGCAAATGTAAATGCATAGGACACCTTCAAAGTTCATAAGAGTGACTAGATACAATAGTTTAAAACAAGCAATAACAAGTTATGCATCAATCAACTAGTCTTGGGACAATGCACATAGAACTAAGAATGGCCACTATGCTCTCAAAGTAAGTGCATAAAGATAGAAGGTGGAGACTCAATATAATGGTGGAAGAAAGGCCTTTTTGTAAAAGGAAGTAGGGATTCAAGTCTCATAAAGAGCTTTCAAAAATTATGGTACTTATAGCTTTCAGCTCTCATTGCCCCTATCATAAGCATCTTGAAGTGATTAAGGTTAAAGTGAACAAACTATGGTGTACATGCTTTCAGCTCTCATTGCCCCTATCATCAGCATTCTTCTTACTTACCATGGGAATATGGTGCTTTTTTCTCTCTTTCCTCTTTTCATAATCTCTTTTTTTCTTTTCTCTTTTTTTCTCAATATAGGACTTTTTTTTATAAGAATGCTTCATAGACAGCTCATTATGGTTACGCTGCAGGTTTCCACCATGTCAGCATGGATTAGACCAGCGGCCCAGGCGTTTCTCTAACACATATACATAACTCCATGGACTTACAAGCTCCCCTTTCATTTCACACCGATGACATCCATATACAAAAGAGCATGATATCAACTAGGTACAAGTACCAAGTGCAATGTTGAAAGTGGTCCCCATGAAAGCATGGTTCTGCTAATTCCCGACAAATAAGTGCAAGCATATACAACATAGAAGACACAATGGTTCAAGTTTATTAAGGGCAAGAAAAGTAAAGTGTGCCATCAAGTTCGTGAGAGCTTTAATCATTAGTTTTCTCATAACAAGTTTAATTTGGAAGGTAAACAAAAGCATGAATATACTTGAAATAGCATAAGCTAGTAGGTAGGTATGGTGGACTCTTTGGAATAACTTGATTTAGGGAGTTGGATGCATGAGTGGAACTCATACTTTGTTGTGGAGGCTAGCAAAAGACTGGGAGCGACAAACTAAGAGAGCAATAATGGCCATAATCATGCAGAGCGACAAAACATCATTGATCAAAGCATAAAGTGAATCTATAAGTTGAATACTAAAGGATCATAAAGGCTATGGTGACTTTGGATAGTCATAACATGGTGTGAGCATGTGCCAAGTCAACCCAACTAAACCATCAAAGGAGAATACCACTATACTATGCTTTAATATGCTAAAACAACGCATGATTCATCTAAGGCACATTAAGCAATCTCAATTGTTTATAACAAGTCATCTTACAGCAAAGAATACTAAGCATAAAGCCAAAACAATATCAAGCATGACATGACAAAGCATAGCCCACAGTCAAAAACAAGCTCTCTTTACCACTTAAGCATGAGCGTTCCTACTCTTTTCCAAACCAAACCAAACTATTTGAAAACCAAAGCATGAAAGAGGGGGTCCAACCAATTTATTCAGCAAACTAAGAATACCAAAGAAAACTAAAAACCAAAACAAAAACGAAAAACAAGACGCTCCAAGAAATACACAACTGTGCATGAAACAATAAAAATGAAGCGTTTGGAAGAAACCTGGGATTTTTATGCATGAAGAAGGGGATGCCTTGGGCATCCCCAAGCTTTGACGCTTGTACTTCTTGGATATTTCTTGGGGTGACACGCGTGGCATCCCCAAGCTTGAGCTTTAGTCCATCCTTCATCTCATAACTCATTCCTTCCATACACCTGAAATTTTTCCTTCACACAATCTTTATTAGCAACATTAGTGCACTCAAGATAATAAGTATTAACGTTCAGTTACAACACCAATAAACTTCCATTAAAACACTAGCTACCTTAGCACTTCTCTCAAAAAACTCAATTCCCAAAAAGAACTCAAAAAGGAACTAACAAGAAACAAATGCAGAAATCTGTCAAAACAGATCAGCAGGTAAAGACGAATTTTTTCGAAGACCTTCTCTTGCTCAAATCAAAACGTGTTGAACTAACGAAAGTTATATAACAACCTGGGGAACAAGCACAAAACATTACAGCTCAATCCGACATACAGAGCTCTCTCACAAATTTTTACGGTGAAGCACAGAAATCTGTTTCGGGACAGCAACTTTCCCAATCATTATTTCTCTCTCATTAGAGGTTACTCTTGGCACAAAAAGCAAATAAAAAGGATAAGGAGCGGTTATTACAGAAGTAATAACTTCCAAGACTCATCTAAAACTTTTTGGTTATCTCCCAATAAGTACTTTTCTTTAACGCCTTTAAGTTAGGCATGATAGTTTGAGAAGATGCTCACATAAGAAATATGAATTGAAGTAAAAGAGAGCATCAAGAAGCAAATTCAAAGCACATTTAAGTCTAACCCACTTCCTATGCATAGGAGTCTTGTAAAGAAACAAGTCATGAAAGCACAAAGAAACAAGCATAGTAAAGAAAAACAAGTGCAACTTCAAGACTTTCAACATAAAGAGGGGAAACTTAATATTATTAATATGCATAAAACCATGTTTCCCTCTCTCATAATAGCTTTCAGTAGCATCATGATTAAAATTAACAATATAACTATCACATAAAACATTCTTATCATGAGCCACATGCATAAAACAATTAATACTCTCCACATAAGCATAGTCATTCTTATTAATTGTAGTGGGAGCAAATTCAACAAAATAGCTATCATTATTATTCTTAACACCATAATCATCAAATATAGGAGGCATATTGTAGTCATAATTAATTGCCTCCTCAATAGTAGGTGGACTAAAAATATTATATTCATCATTGTAATCATCATATATTGGAGGTTTGGTATCATCATAAGCAATAGAATAGCTATCTTCCAGAGCTAGGGAACTACAAAGATTATTTTCATAAAGACTAGCTTTCCCAAGCTTAGAATTTTCCATAGCATTAGCAATAATGGTGTCCAAAGAATTCATACTAACAACATTGCTATTAGCATGCAAATAAAGTTCCATAGGTTTTTTAATTTTCTCTTCAAACACTTCATGTCCTACCTCAAGATAAATACTATAAAGCTCTCTAATTTTGTTGTTGTTTTCCATTAAGCCTAACTAGTGAAAACAAGAAACAAAAAGACAAAATTGCAGAATCTAAAGGAAATAACTTCGAGTACTCACACCAGAAAATAGGCGTTTGCCGTGGGAGGTTCTTCTTCTTTAATCCTCCGGTGTGAATACCTTTTACCTTTCCTCCCCGACAACGGCGCTAGAAAATAGCTTGATGTCTACGCAATTCTATTCTTGTAGACAGTTGTTGGGCCTCCAAGTGCAGAGGTTTGTAGAACAGCAGCAAGTTTTCCCTTAAGTGGATCACCCAAGGTTTATCGAACTCAGGGAGGAAGTGGTCAAAGGTATCCCCTCTCAAGCAACCCTGCGATCAAGATACAAAAAGTCTCTTGTGTCCCCAACACACCCAATACACTTGTCAGGTGTATAGGTGCACTAGTTCGGCGAAGAGATAGTGAAATACAAGTGGTATGGATAATTATAAGTGGTAACGGTGCGAGAAAATAGCTTGATGACGTGTAGTTGACGTGAGAAAAGACTAAAGACAAACTGAAATAAAGGTGGAAGCAAGCAAACATGTAATAGATCTAATTGCAAACGGTGTATCAATGCTTAGAAACAAGGCCTAGGGATCATACTTTCACTAGTGAACACTCTCATATAAATATCTTCTCTTTATGATACTACTCTTAACTACTCTCCGGTTGGACACTCTAATCCATGGTAGGGCTATAACAGCACACCTCAAAGTAAGCCTTCCCCATCTAGGAAACCCCACACTGTCACCTTTAGTGCTAGATGAGTCCAACAAACATCACAATTTCATAAAGACATCCAACTCCTAATATAACTCATAACAAGTATTTGTAATCTCTAGCCTAAGTGCCACCATGGTGAGCACGCTGTCACTTTCACACACATGGGGAGAGCAGAGATTCATTAAAGCACTTGAGTAGCAGAATAAGATCATGCATAGAGAGAGAGATGAACACATAGCTACCGGTAGAACCCTTAGCCTCGAGAGATAACTACTCCCTCCTCATCATGGGAATCAGCAATGGTGATGGAGATGGTGGTGGAGATCGATGGAGATGGCTCCGGGGGCACTTCCCCATCCCGGCAGGGTGCCAGAACAGAGCCTTTCTGTCCCCTGAATCTCCCCTTCGGTGGCGGCGGTGCAGCAAAACTTTTCGTGGCTAGAGGCTTGATTATTTAGGGTTTTCACATCGGGAGGGTTCTTATAGGTGAAGAGGCAAGGTAGGTGGAGTGCCAGGGGGGCCACACCAGCGGGTGGCGCGGCCAAGGCCAGCCCGTGCCACCATATGGTGTGGCCAGGCCATGGCCCTCCTCCGTCTCTGCTTCTGGCTCCGTGAGTCTTTCGGTAAAATAGGAACTTTGGCTTTTGTCCCGTCCAATTCTGAGAATATTGATTTTCTGACTTTCCTGGAACCAAAAACAGCAGAAAACAGGCAACTGGCATTATGGCTCTTGTTAATAGGTTAGTCCAAGAAATCATATGAAAAGTACTCCAAAGTTGGAACAAAACACAAGAAAGTAGATAAAACCAAGCATGGAACATCAAAAATTATAGATACATTTGCAACGTATCAAATATTAAGCATAAAGACAAAACAATATCAAGCATGGCATGACAAAGCATAGGCCACAATCAAAAACGAGCTCTTTTTACCACATAAGTGTGGACTTTCCTACTCTTTTCCAAACCAAACCAAACTATTTGCAAACCAATGTATGAAAGAGGGCGTCCAACCAATTTATTCAGAAAACTAAGCAAACCAAAGCAAACAAAAAACCAACAAGAAAACGAAAAATAAGACGCTCCAAGAAAAACACAACCGTGCATGAAACAATAAAAATGAAGCGTTTGGGAGAAACCTGGGATTTTTATTGATGAAGGAGGGGATGCCTTGGGCATCCCCAAGCTTTGACGCTTGTACTTCTTGGAAATTTCTTGGGGTGACATGCGTGGCATCCCCAAGCTTGAGCTTTAGTCCATCCTTCATCTCATTACTCATTCCTTCCATACACCTGAAAATTTTCCTTCATACAAAACTTCACACAATCTTTATTAGCAACATTAGTGCACTCAAGATAAATAAGTCTTAAGGTTTAGTTCTAACACCAAATAAACTTCCATTAGAACACTAGCTACTGTAGCACTTCCCTCAAAAAGCTCAATTCCCCAAAAGAACTCAAGAAGGAACCAACAAGAAGCAAATGCAGAAAATTGCAGAAATCTGTCAAAATAGACCAGCAGGTAAAGACAAAAAAATTTGAAGACCTTATGTTGCTCAAATCAAAAGTGTTGAACTAAAGAAAGTTAGATAACAACCTGGGGCAGAAGACAAAACATTACAGCTCAATCCGACATATAGAGATCTCTCACGAATTTTAACGGTGAAGCACAGAAATCTGTTTCGGGACAGCAACTTTCCCAATCATTACTTCTCTCTCATTAGAGGTTACTCTTGGCACAAAAAGCAAATAAAAAGGATAAGGAGAGGTTATTACAGAGGTAATTACTTCCAAGACTCATCTCAAACTCTTGGGTTATCTCCCGACAAGTACTTTTCTTTAATGCCTTTAAGTTAGGCATAAGAAGCAAAGAAAGAATCAAGTGTTCTCAAATGAAGAAGCATTAAGATCAATACCAGAAATATTTTCAACAAGGAAAGGTATATCATCCAAATAAGTTCGAGAGGATCCTCTCTCAATGCTCCTAGGTTCACTACTCTCATCAAAAGGGTTTACAGGAACAATCCAATCAAGATTCTTTTCTATGGCATCATGTATTGCTACTAGTTTAAAGGGTATTGGTATCTTAGGTTCCTCCCCATTAAGTTCGGTTTTGATCATCTTTTCTCGTGTACCAACAACATCTACACATGAGCCTAGCATATTGAAACGTTCAAAAACTTTTCTAGCTTCCTTGGCAACATCATAGAACTCCTTAAACAAAGTTTCTAGAATAAAATCCCTCTTTTCAGGGTCCTCAATTTCTTTAAGCTTAAGAAACATTACTTGCATTAAGGGGTTGAGGTTAACAAACCTAACTTCAAACATGTGAATTAAAGAAGCTGCAGCAATCTCATAGTTTGGAGCAATTTCTACAAGGGATCTATCATCAGTATCCTCATGTTTACTAACATGATTAAAGAATTCTTCAATATTATCTTTCCCAATTATAGAACCACTACCAATTGAAAGATCTTTCAGGGTGAATTTAGGGATCAACATGGTGAGCTAAGGAGGAGGTCACAACTAAAGGAGACTTAATTTTTTGTGTTTTTGATAAAAGAAAGCAAACTAGTAAAACTATTTTTTGTGTGTTTTTGAATAAAGAAAACAAGCAAACAAAGCGAAAAGAAACTAAGCAAAACAAAAACAACAAAGTAAAGAGATTGGTTATGAGGAACTCCCCTTGCAAAGATGTCCTTCACTCCCTGGCAACGGCGCCAGAAAAATGCTTGATGGCTCAATCCACGGCGCCTAGAAAAATGCTTGATGGCGGTGTTGATGTAGAGCTCGGTGGGAACCCTAAGAGGAAGGTATGATGAGCACAGCAGCAAGTTTCCCTCAGTTATGAAACCAAGGTTTAATCGAACCAGTATGAGCAAGGAAACACCCCAAAGGTGTTACTAGCTGAGCTTTGGCAGGGCGCACTACCGGTGCTAGTAGCAACATGGAAACCTGCACAACACAACCACAGAACTTTGTCCCCAACTTGCGATGAGGTTGTCAATCTCACCGTGTTTTGTGGAAAACAAAGGATTAAACGTATCGAATGGAAAGAAGTAATAGTTTGCAGAAAGTAAACACAAAGCAGTAAACAGTTTATAGATTGTATGTAAAAGGCAAGGACCGGGATCCATAGTTCACTAGAGGTGGCTCTCCTTAAGATAGATAACATGCTGGGTAAACAAATTACAGTGGGGCAATTGACAAACATCGAGAAAGAAATACATGCATATACTAATCATCTTGACTCCTTTGAGACTTGATTGGGCATTACAACATTATACATAGACCGCCATCCAACTGCATCTATGACTAATAATCCACCTTCAGGTTATCATTCGAACCCCCTCTAGTATTAAGTTGCAAGCAACAGATTATAGCTTTATGAACTGCGTGTAAAGTAAACGATACGATTGTTCTATGAACAAAGGATTGTTGTTTTCTCCCTAGTAGCAACAACACATCTAGTACCTTAGAGATTGTTGTCACTTCCCCAGATTACCAGAGGCATGAACCCACTATCGAGCATAAATACTAACTCTTGGAGTTTCTAGCATCTACTTGGCCAAGATAGCTACTAACAACGGAAAGCATGCAAGATCACAAATAACAAAGACATGATAGAATCAATAATCAATCTGAAATAGCATCTCAATATCCATCGGATCCCCGCAAACACAACATGCAGAATTACAAATAGATGATCTTGATCATAAACAGAGCTCACAAGATCTAGACATGAAAGCACAAAGGAGGAGAACCAGCCATCTAGCTACTACATGGATCCGTAGTCCAAGGATGAACTACTCACGCATCACACCGGACGCTTGCATGGTGATGAAGAAGGCCTCCAGGGTGAATTCCCCTCTCCGACAGGGTGCCGGGAAGAGCTTCAGATCCCTCCCGGTATAGGGATGGAGATGACGTCGGCTACAAACTCTTTCATGGATTTTTGATCGGGTACTTAGGGTTTACGTCTCGAGGGCATCTTATAGTCGGAAGGGGAGGCCGAGGGGGTGCCTGGGTTGGCCACACCACCCCCTGGCGCGGGCCAGGCCTGGTCACGTGGCCAGGTGGTGTGGCCACCCTCTGGCCCTTCTCCGTCTCGTATTCTGGCACTTGATGACTTCCGTAAAAATAGGCACGTTGGCTTTTGTCCCGTCCAATTCCGAGAATATTCATTTTCTGACTTTCCTGGAACCAAAAATAGCAGAAAATAGGCAGTTGGCACTGTGGCTCTTATTAATAGGTTAGTCCAAGAAATCATATGAAAAGTACTCCAAAGTTGGAACAAAACACAAGAAAGTGGATAAAACCAAGCATGGAACATCAAAAATTATAGATACATTTGCAATGTATCAATGACTTTCAAAATATAAAAAATGCTTATGGTCTAGATTCTCAAGCTATTGCTTCTTATTTTAAGGCTTTTGCTTCTTACATTGAAGTGCCTAAAAAGAAGTGGAATAAGTATCATGAACCTTATAAAGATGTTGCTAAGAGTGTTCCTGCAAGAAATACTAAAGTTTATATTGCTAATCATGTCTTACCTAAACCTTACATTGAGAAAATGCCTTTCCCAGTTAAGATAAAGGAAAATTCTATGATAGCTAGTATGGTTAATGAAAGTGTAAATAAAGTTGTTAAACCTGATAAACAAATGGTTGATGAACCTATAATAGCAAATGTGAAAGACTTTGTTACTAAATATGAAGAAGAGGGACACACTATCCTTTGTAAGGATACCTCTAATATTGTTTCACAAAGTAGTGTTATGAGAGCTAGTATTCCTGTGTTTTCTGTTAGAATAAGTGATCATTGCTATGATGGTTCTTGTGATAGTTATATTGTTAAGTTTATGCATTATACTGAAAGTTATTATGAGATAGGGAAAAGTGTTCTTATGTATCTCAATAATATCAAGTTTCCTCGTTTTATGCTGAAAGTTTTTATGTTGCGCTTCTTTTGCCTTCCTATGCAAGTAGCCTATGGTCTCAACAACTTGTTTGTTTACAAAATTCCCTTGCATATGAAGTGGGTTAGATTTAAATGTGTGTATGTTTGCTTCTTAATGCTCTCTTTCACTTTAATTCATATTTCGGAGTGTGCATCTTCAAAATTATCATGCCCATCTTAATGGCTATAAAGAAAGAGCTTTATGGGAGACAACCCAATTTGTTTTTGCTTTCAATTTGTTTTTGTTTCTTTGAGTCTTGGAAGTTATTACTTCGGTAATAACCGCTCCTTATCCTTTTTTGTTTGGTTTTTGTGTCAAGTTCAACCTCTAATGAGAGAGAAGTAATATTTGGGGAAGTTGCTGTCCCGAAACAGATTTTTGTGCTGCACCGTAAAATTTCGTGAGAGATCTCTGTATGTCGGATTGAGCTGCAATTTTTTGTGATTCTGCCCCAGGTTGTTGTTTAAATTTCGTTAGTTTTTCACTTTTTGATTTGAGCAACAGAATATTTTCTAAAAAATTGATCTTTACCTGCTGGTCTGCTTTGACAGATTTTGCCACTCTTGTATTTGCTTCTTTATTCGATTTCCTTTTTGAATTCCTTTTGGATTTTCGGAAGGAGTTGCTACAGTAGCTTATGTTTTGATAGTTTTCAGTTGAAGTTGAACTCAAAAGGTTTTATCACTTCACTTATACTAATGTTGCTAATCAGAACTGTGTGAAGTTTTGTGTGAAAGAAATTTCCAGGAAGTGGAGATAATGGTGTGATAAGGAAGAGAAAGGTTTTATGACTCAAGTAATAAGTGTATGAAGACGAAATATACTGATGATTATTCAAGTGGTGACTCCGGAAGAATCTGCTAGATACCAAATTCAGAGACCTGGAGAGTCCGTTTTCAAATAGGTAACAGTTCTAGTAAGAAAAGTTTCGTGAAAATACTATCCACCTATATTTTTGCAGTTTTTAGACAATAAGGTAAGCTACGAAGCTAAAGAGGGACGAAAACAGAGCCAGGGTGGCTCACACCACCCTGTGGCGCGGGCCCTCCCCTGGCCGCGCCACCAGGTGGTGAGTCTACCCCGGACTCCGTCTCCGACTCGTTTTCTCCCAATACCTTCATTTTGGTATGAAACTTTGTAATATATAATCCCCGGATCTCCCGAGGTTCGTATATCGTGTTTTTGTCGTGTTTTTGTTTCGATCTGTTTCTGCCAGGAACTATCTTTGAAAGCTTAGAAGCACAATGGTGTCCGTCAAGGATAAAGGAAACGAGCCTATTGATGGCTCTGAGTATGGCGCTGATACATTGCAAATGTATCTATAATTTTTGATGTTCCATGCTTGGTTTTATCCACTTTCTTGTGTTTTGTTCCAACTTTGGAGTACTTTTCATATGATTTCTTGGACTAACCTATTAACAAGAGCCACAGTGCCAGCTGCCAGTTTTCTGCTGTTTTTGGTTCCAGGAAAGTCAGAAAATGAATATTCTCGTAATTGGAAGGGACAAAAGCCAAAGTGCCTATTTTTCGAAAGTGATCAAGTGCCAGAATACGAGACAGAGAAGGGCCAGGGAGCCACCACACCACCTGGCGGCGCGGCCAGGCCTGGCCCGCGCCAGGGGGTGGTGTGGCCGCTCCCAGCACCCGATCGGCCTCCCCTTCCGACTATAAGATGCCCTCGGGACGTAAACCCTAAGTACCCGACCAAAAATCCACAAAAGAGTTTGTAGCCGCCGTCATCTCCATCCCTAGATCGGGAGGGATCTGAAGCTCTTCCCGGCACCCTGCCGGAGAGGGGAATTCACCCTAGAGGCCTTCTTCATCACCATGCAAGCCTCCGGTGTGATGCGTGAGTAGTTCATCCTTGGACTACGGATCCATGTAGTAGCTAGATGGCTGGTTCTCCTCCTTTGTGCTTTCATGTCTAGATCTTGTGAGCTCCGTTCAAGATCAAGATCATCTATTTGTAATTCTACATGTTGTGTTTGTGGGGATCCGATGGATATTGAGATGCTATTTCAGATTCATTATTGGTTCTATCATGTCTTTGTTATTTGTGATCTTGCATGCTTTCCGTTGTTAGTAGCTATCTTGGCCAAGTAGATGCTAGCAACTCCAAGAGTTAGTATTTATGCTCGATAGTGGGTTCATGCCTCTGGTAATCTGGGGAAGTGATAGAAATCTCTAAGGTACTAGATGTGATGTTGCTACTAGGGAGAAAACAACAATCCTTTGTCCATAGAACAATCGTATTGTTTACTTTACACGTAGTTCGTAAAGCAATAATCTGTTGCTTGCAACTTAATACTAGAGGGGGTTCGGATGATAACCTGAAGATGGATTATTAGTCATAGATGCAGTTGGATGGTGGTCTATGTATTATGTTGTAATGCCTAATCAAGTCTCAGAGGAGTCAAGATGATTAGTATATGCATGTATTGCTTTCTCAGTGTTTGTCAATTGCCCCGCTGTAATTTGTTCACCCAGCATGTTATCTATCTTAAGGAGAGCCACCTCTAGTGAACTATGGATCCCGGTCCTTTGTCTTTACATACAATCTACAATCTTTTACTGCTTTGTCTTTACTTTCTGCAAATTTTTACTTCTTTCCATTCGATACATTTAATCCTTTGTTTTCCGCAAAACACGGTGAGATTGATAACCTCATCGCAAGTTGGGGACAAAGTTTTGTGGTTGTGTTGTGCAGGTCTCCACGTTGCTACTAGCACCGGTAGTGCGCCTTGCCAAAGCTCAGCTAGTAACACCTTTGGGGTGTTTCCTTGCTCCTACTGGTTCGATTAAACCTTGGTTTCATAACTGAGGGAAAACTTATTGTTGTGCTCATCATACCTTCCTCTTGGGGTTCCCAACAAGCTCTACGTCGAAAGTCGAGTACATCAAGATCTTTTCTGGCGCCGTTGCCGGGAAGTCAAGGACATCTTCACAAGGGGAGTCCCTCATAACCAATCTCTTTACTTTGTTGTTTTGGTTTTGCTTAGCTTCTTTTTGCTTTGTTTGCTTGTTTTGTTATTCAAAAACACAAAAAAATAGTTTTACTAGTTTGCTTTCTTTTCAAAAACACAAAAAAATTAAGTCTCCTATAGTTGTTGCTCTATTATTGCCTTGCTTTGTCATGCTTCCTATCAATGGTTGGTTCCTTTGAAACTGAATCTTATTGGCATGGTGGGTTCATGGAAGAAAAAAAATATTATTATAAGGAACACCGCTTGTCACAAAAAGGGAAACACTTATGGGAACAAATTGATAAATTGAATACCATTGCTAGAAAGTGTGCTCTACTTACAATGTTACTTATTGCTTTGATAAATCTTGTTGTTGTAGGAGGTATAAACACCTCCCTTTTCAATGTGAGTATAATGATAATGTTACCATATCTTCTTATGTTAAAGGAAATTGTTACTTTTATGATGTGGAACAAATTGAAGAATTTATTGCTTGGAAGGGTGCATTTGAACTAGCTTATTTGCTTGAAAATACTGATGATGCACCTTATAAATATGAGGTTTATGATATACTTCAATTTTGCTTTGATAATTACAAGGAAGAAAATGGCTATATTCTTCAATATCTTAATAGATGCTCTGCACCTATGGAAGAGACTAATGCCTTGCAGGAGCCTATGGAAGAAGAAATTGCTGAAAATGGAAGCTCATTGGATGAAAAAGAGGAGGAGAGTGATGATCAAGGGGAGGAAGAACGGATCTACCCATCCCTACCTTCTAATGAAATTAACTCTTTACCCCTTACATTATTTGATTGTCCCCCATGCTTATTAAAGGAGGACGAATGTCATGTTCCTGAGGATTCTTTTGAAATTGTTTATAATAAAGCTTTAGTGTTTGTAGATCATGAAAAGCATGCTTTATGTGATAGCTATATTGTTGAATTTATTCATGAGGCTACTGAAAATTATTATGAGAGAGGAAAATATGGTTGTAGAAGTTTTCATCGTATTGAAACACATCTCTATGTGCTGAAAGTTTTTAAGTTATTCTCGTTTTATCTTCCTATGCATGTCACTTTGTTCTTTGTTAATTTATTTGCATACGAGATTCCTATGCATAGGAAGTGTGTTAGACTTAAATGTGTTTTGAATTTGCTTCTTGATGCTCTCTTTTACTTCAACTAGCACAGTGGCCCTCGCAAATGCGAGGGCATCATATTTAGGGTGTATTTAGTTCAGCAATATATTTCTAAAACTCAATTTTAGAAAATTGGTTGCATAAATGTTGTTGCAAGCTGACAACTGTGGAGAAGCTAGAAGTTTTTTGGTTAGAGCACCCCTGAACTGTGGATTCGATATGAAACATTCATAACGACCTTGAGGCCTTGAGAGATCCATTTATATGCTCATTGATCGCATAACAACAACTTGTACATGGATGGACATGTAAATGACCACACAAATATTTATTGTTATACGAAGAGGACATTTGACATTCCGTATTATGTATGTTTTGTTTTAGTGGAGTAGATTGTATGTAGAACCTTAGGAAATACGGAAATTGAAGGATCACATGCATGTTCATCGTCATCAACTAGCAAATAGAGCAAGTCTTACACCCTAGCCTCATCCGAACTACCATGCCGAATGAAAGCTTGGGAACTACCACAGGTTGTCCTCTCCTGCTCAAGTTCCTAGGGTATATGTTATTCCTCAAATTAATCCAACATGATATTTATTCATCTACCCCATGTAATTTTAACTCCTTTGGACCAGCTCCAATTGTCGCAATTCCCTTGAATTAAAATTAGGTCCCCAATTAATAAGGACAGTACAATGACAATTGATGATAAGTGTTCTTTGACCAGTTTCTTTTGGTGCAACATTTCTAATTGCCTAGAACCTACCTGATTGGTATAACAAACTGAATGTAATGTCTAAAATATGTAAGCGGTTTTTCTCATGCAAGCTTGTCTTCTAGTCATACATGATCTTCTTATTTTTTGGATATAGAGTTGTATCTAGGTGTTAATGCTTCATGTGTGAGAGAAACTCTTGATATCTAACCATTGAGACACAAAGTACCATATAAAGGCATGCATGAAAAGACTTGATTCACTTTAATGTACCCTCTTATGATTGCTCCTTATATGGACTATGCTAGATTTTTCCCTTATTTACATGCACGGGAAAGAGGATCCACCTACAAAATATGCAGTATTATAAACCATCTAGCAGTTCAGTTTCATCACTTAAAAGGAATCCACCGGATAAATATCTAAATATTTGCTTTTTATCCAATTTCCGAGCGCATTTTTGTTTTTTCCTCTAAATATTGCTTTTAGTATATAATGGTTAAATCTTTCGCTTACTTACGATACATATCATCGCCTTTTATTTCTTACGCACAATTAGGAGTAGATTTATTTATTATTACATAAATAATTTTAGTCCATATGGGGAAATACAATATTACTCTTGTCTCGATGGAAAAGGTACTAAATTACTCCCTCCGTACAAATCAACTGAATCAACATGTGTATCTAGACAAAGTTGATTCAATTAATTTAGAAAGGAGGGAATAGTTATTTTGTAATGGCTTAAGAGTTAAGAGTACCGAAAGATCAAGGACACACTTTCATGGGGCAGATAAGACAAAGGTAATGATCTAGAGAAGCTAATTCTGAGGTGAATCATTATTCGGGAGCATTATGTAAGGTAGTTTCATGGGATTGTACGATGATAATGATCTTGAGAAGCAAAGTAAAACATTATAGATAGAAGCATTACTTTCCATTATAAAACTATTTAATTTCATTATTGTACTTTAACCATCATAATTATTTGGTCAACAACTGCTACCACTCATGTATTAATTTCTATTTTTTTATTTGATTTCCACTAAAAAATGGTAAGTTAGGAAAAATCTAAGAAACTATTTAGTTGCACCGACCATTAAGCTGCATGATTTTGTGTTCTGCACCACCTTATCCATGCATGTCTGCTCATATTTTCTACCTGTACAATCCCACCATGAAATTTAACGTCAAAAAAATTAGAGTCTCATGTGGAAAATCTGCAATGTATAGAGAAACACTAATGTTTCTCTTCCAAACGAATTATAGACTCCTTGGTATCTAAAATTAGATGCACATATACAATATACAATATTATTTTCAGTTGTAGTTATTCAAGTAGTAACAAACATGCTACTTTACACCTTGAAGAAATCAATGAATTTATAGCGAAATATTTTTTTTCTCGAAAAGGGGGCAAAATCCCGGCCTCTACACCAATTGATGCATACGACATTTTATTGCATTATTAGAAGATTTTATAGATTATTACAGCTCATACGTCATCCAAAGTCTCAACAAAAATAAGCCACTTAAAGAGATCTAATATCAATCGGCACAATAACATATTTATGCTAAACGCCGATCAGACCGCCAACCACACCGGCTGTAAAAGTCCGGTGCAACCATCTCCAAACGGGTGCACCCAATATCCATGGCTTGGCGCTCCTCCGACGGCTGCAGGAAAGACCACATATGGATCCAATGTGTAACCATAGGAATAACCTGTATAAAAGATGGGAAACTTTTTTTGTTAAAGACAAAATCATTGCGGACATTCCATAATGCCCATAATAAGGCGCACACACCAACTCTAATGTGTCCCTTAACCTTCTTATGAACCCCATTTAACCAATTGCCAAAAAGATTGTTAATATTCGTAGGAGGTGGAATGTTAAAAGTGATGAAAATAATCCTCCATAACAATTTAGCAAAAGGACATGATATGAAAAGATGATCTACTGTTTCAGCCTGATCACAAAAACAACATGATGAGGGCCCTTGCCAATTCCTCTTAATCAAATTATCTTTTGTGAGAATTTCTTTCCTATAAAGAAACCACATAAAGATCCTGATTTTAAGTGGCACTTTAATTTTCCAGATGTATTTTTTCAAGAAAATCGCATGACCATTAAGCAAGTCCAAATACAAGGATCTAACAGTGAAAACACCCGAGGTAGTTAACTCCCATTTAAAGACATCCTCCTCCTCATTTAATTCCACTAGCATTAAACGAGAACTCCCATTTAAAGACATCCTCCTCCTCATTTAATTCCACTAGCATTAAACGAGACACCAAGTGTAACCATCTTTGCCACTTGTTTCCCAACAGCGTTCTCCTAAAACCTATGTTCAGAGGGGTGGAGTTCATAATATTTGCAAATGTAACGTGTTTATGATGTACTATGTTGTAGAGTGTTGGGTATTGA
Organism: Avena eriantha; assembly: GCA_910589775.1. Lineage (NCBI taxonomy): Eukaryota > Viridiplantae > Streptophyta > Magnoliopsida > Poales > Poaceae > Avena > Avena eriantha. Next base: position 107,102,827 of record OU342745.1, read on the forward strand.
TCACTTAGAGGCTTATCCCCTAACCACGTGTCCTCCCAAAATCTAGTATTTTGACCATTACCGATCAACATAAAACCCCTCCTAAAAAAATCATCTTTAACATTCATCAAACCTTTCCAAAAAGGTGAATCAGTTGATTTAGCTGAAACCTGAGATAACGTTTTGGATTGTAGGTATTTATTCTGTAGCAGCTCTTGCCAAACCCCTTGTTCGTTCATAAGCTTAAATAGCCACTTACTAAGAAGGCTTTTGTTTTTTAATTCCAGAACTTCCACTCCTAATCCCCCTTGGTCTTTTGGCCTACATATCATGTTCCACTTTGTTAACCTATATTTCTTTTTATGACCATTGCTTTGCCAAAAAAATCGAGAACGAAAGAAGTCTAGTCTTTTCCTTACCCCTTTGGGTATTTCTAGAAAAGATAACATAAACATAGGTAGACTTGTTAGGATCGAATTTATAAGAACTAATCTGTCTCCATAAGAGAATAGTTTTCCAATCCAACTACTAAACTTCTTCTCAAACCTATCTTCCACACGCTTCCATTCACCATTTTTAAGTTTGCGAAAATGAATTGGAATCCCAAGATATCTAAAAGGAAGGGAACCTATATCACATCCAAATAGAATCATATAATCAGTTTCAACTTCTTTTGCCTTTCCAAAACAAAAAATTTCACTCTTGTGAAAATTAATTTTGAGCCCCGACAGTTGTTCGAAGATGCAAAGGACTAACTTCATATTAAGAGCCTTCTCTAAATTATGTTCCATAAAAAGAATAGTGTCATCAGCATATTGTAAAATGGAGACTCATCCATCAACTAGATGGGGTATAAGTCCACTCACTTGGCCATCTTCTTTCGCTCTTGCGATGAGAATTGCCAACATATCCGCAACAAGATTAAAGAGAATGGGTGATAAAGGGTCTCCTTGGCGCAACCCTTTTTTAGTTTGAAAATAATGACCTATGTCATTGTTAACTTTGATGCCCACACACCCTTTCTCAATAAAACGTTAAATCCAATCACACCATTTAGGGTCAAAACCCTTCATACGCAATGTTTGTTGAAGGAATGACCAATTTACTTTGTCATAAGACTTCTCAAAATTGATTTTGAAAAGAACACCATCCAATTTCTTCCTATGAAGTTCATGAATAGTTTCATGTAAGATTACAACTCCCTCTAAAATGTGTCTACCTGGCATAAAAGCTGTTTGTGTAGGCTGCACTATCCTTTCAGCAATTTGAGTCACTCTGTTCGTACCAACTTTGGTAAACACTTTAAAGCTAACATTGAGCATACATATCGGACGATAATGTTGAATTTGAGTTGCATTTTCTTTTTTAGGCAATAGAATGATAGTGCCAAAGTTTAAATGAAATAGAGGTAACTCTCTCCTTTGGAAACTAGCAAACATAGCCATTAAATCATTCTTAATTACGAACCAAAAAATTTGAAAGAACTCGGCAGGAAAACCATGTGGACCCGGTGCCTTATTTTTTTCATTTGCATGACCGCTTCAAAGACTTCCTTCTCATTAAAATCAGCGGTTAGGATTTGATTTTCTAACACCGAAATCTGATTGATGTCATGAGTGACCGATTCATCCATCACACAATGGTTCATGGAAGGAGGGCCGAACAGATTTTTATAATATTCAGAAATATAAGATTTTAAGTTTCTTGGCCTATAATTGTCCCTTCATCTTGTTCTAACTGAAATTTTTTCTTTCTTCTATGTTTTCCATTCGCAATTAAATGGAATATTTTGTATTATCTCCCCCTTCCTGAATATGTTTAACTTTGGCCCTTTGTGCCCATTTGGATTCTTCATTTCTTCTTAATGTAGCTAATTTCTCATTAGCATGGCGCATGGATCTCAATTCATCCTCATCTAAAGGAGTTGTTTCAGCCTTATGATCAAGAGCATCAATAATCTTAAGTAAATGTTCCTTTTCAATTTTATATGATCCACACAAATGTCTTGCCCAACCCCTAAGGAATTGTCTAATATGTCTCAGTTTGTTTTGCCAATTGTTCATAGCATGGTTTACATTAGAAATCGAGGCCCACTCTTGTGCCACCATCTTAGTAAAACTATCTTGTTGTAACCATGACAGTTCAAAAGAGAAATTCTTCTTATTTCCTAGGAAAGCTTGCTCTCCAGAATCAAGAAGAAGAGGTGTATGATCGGAACCAGACCTAGACAGGGCTCTCACCGAAACCAACGGAAATTTTTGCTCCCACTCCACGCTAACTAAAATTCTATCTAGCTTCTCAAAAGTGGGATTAACTTGACGGCTAGCCCAAGTGAATTGATGACCTGAGAGAGCTAGTTCTCTCAAGTCTAAGCTTTCAATAATGGCATTAAAAATGAACGGCCAACGGGTGTTAAAGTTATCTTTATTCTTTTCCTCTTTTCTTCTAATGATATTAAAATCGCCTCCCACAATCATAGGCAACGGCTCGTCTTCACAAATCCGAACTAATTCGGCAAGAAAGTCAGGTTTCTTATCATCCTGAGCAGCCCCATACACCGCTATTAAAACCCATTTAAAATTGTCTACTTTTGAAGTGACATAGAATTTAACACATCTCTCTCCCGTAACCACATTCTGAATAGATAGAGTGGCTGTATTTATTCCAACCAAAATACCACCCGATTGCCCAATAGGGGGTACACAATACCATTGAAAATCTTGACCCCCCGAAATATGTTTTAGAAAGGGAGCCGAAAAATTATCTCTACCCGTCTCTAGAACAGCAAAAAAGTCTAGTTTATGCTCCCTTATAGTCTCATGAACAAAGAAGTGCTTAGCGGTATCTCTAAACCCGTCGCTATTCCAAAATATTCCTTTCATTGAGAATACTAAAGTTAATTTTTTTTGTGTGCCTTGTGCTCCTACGTACCCCTTTTGGGACATTCTTTTCTTTTCTCTTATTAACTTTTGTTCTCTTGACCTCCCGAACTGGAGACTCTTTCTCCCTAGAACCTTGTTGCTCTTCTTCACTAAGATCAGTAGCAAGAGCCGAAGCATGCACTAAAGTCTCATTGTTATCCGGACATTCAGCCTCTTTTTTAATTTTTTCCTCTAGATTTTTTTGAAGAATAATCAAGGTGCGACTGTCATCATCATTTTTAATTTTGCTAACCATGGCTGTTATTTTGCTAGGTGTAGCCCCAACGAAACTCCCAAACTCTTAGCTCTATGCAGGAAAGCATCATCTGAAAACGAAGATAAAGAGTAATTAGATGGATGTTTTGTACCTGAACAAGAAGCATCATCCTTAGCATGTGCTAATTGCTGCGCACGTTTCATTTGCAACGCATCCGCATTAGCCTGGCTTCTGATCCGAGAGCTAGATCAGACCTCCGTAGAAGCAGCAGGAATACCACCGTAAGTCACCACATCATTCACCGAAAAACGACCGCCGAGGAAGACTCCAGTTCCTGCCGCAGCAGATGGACCCCGACCCCCTGACAATCCCATAGCAGCTGGCTGGGAGTTGAGGGGACCCGGCCGAGCTCCTAGTGAAAGAGATGGGTCCGCGTGTAGAGTAGGGGAAGAAACCGGCGTTGAAAAAGAGTGTAGCCAATCCTCCTGCTCGGACACATTGGCACTCAACGAAATTGGACAAAGAGGAACCTCCACATGCTCCACATGCTCTTGACGCCGTGGATCTTCCACAGAAGCATGAAATAAAGGCCCAGTCCGAGAAGCGTCCAAACCAGCAGAGTACTCTGCCCCGGCAGAGAGAACACCCATACTATGTGAAGCGGCAGCCATGTTGTCAATCTCGGAAAACGGCAAACCACCTGCCGCGGCAATGTTACATGCCACAGAGGGCTCGACATGCTGCGACTCATCCAGCTGCTGTACCGGAGAGCCTAGGCATGGCAGAGGTGACGGCAGACTATCATCATCCACATCACAATCACCCCACAATCTGCGTGGCACAATGAGCTTTAGTCTTCCCTCCGAACGGGTGCACTGCTGCGGTGACAGCACAAAATTACTAGTGAATGAACCAAACATGATAGGCACATAACTAACTTGTTTCGCCCCCATAACTGATCCACTCTGATCCTTAGGAAGATTGCCGGTACGTGAAGCATTTTCCATACCCCCTGGAATCGATTTGTTCCCCAAATTGTGTTTATCATTATTACTTTCATCCCCATTTTTCTTCTTATTCTCATCTGAATCAGCATCATCCATGATAACATCTTTTGATGTTGGAGCTATATTTTCCTCCACCTTAAATAACATACCGTAACCTTCACCTTCATACCTATGATCAACAGTCGTTTTTGGAATATGTTCTACCCTGGTAACTTCTACTTTCATCCTCACCGCCGAATGTGATCTAGTAAATTCCATGTCTACCTATTTTGTCTTGCCAATTAGAGAGCCTACAGCGAATAACGCCAAATAATCACATCTCTCCTTGTAACAGCAACCATGAACTCTAACCATACCTCTGCAAGGGTGAACTTATCTAGATCCGCTGCTGACCACTCCTCAAAGTGCAGAAACATATCTGTATCTTGAATAGGCACGTTAATAATTTTTGTCATTCTGGCAAGATCAAGTTTAGATGGGAAAATAGTTTTGAAGTCTCCATCCTCCAGCACCGAAAGATCCCATTGATGATCAATAGGTAAAATCCACTCTAACTCTCTGACAACTTCTTGAGCTGTCATTGTACCGCCGACAACAGAAATTCTGCCAACTTTGCCGCTATCATGTTTAAAAGTTATTTCGGATGATGCCGGAACTTCATGAAAGATCAGGTGATGGGGATATATACATGGATTATAATAGAATTGTCACCATTCATCATGACCGTGTACTTAGCAGACAAACTGAACTCTTTTATCCTCTCCTTGCGAAGAAGATGATACTCATGAAATTTGTCGGCTGAAATCCTGAGCATAACACGCCTCTTCATGTTCCATTTGAAAGAAATCCTTCCAACAGCAGGACATATTTGAGCGTTAAACCTTCTGCTCCAAGGTTCTCCCAATAGTATGTGACAAGAATCAAGTGGTATAGGAGATACATCACAGCGCACAATCTCAGTATGCTCTTTAAAAGTCATAGGAACATCAGCGGTGTGTGAAATCAGCAATGTGCCATATGATGAATGCAAGAGATATGGCACCGCACGGGCACATGTGGGTAGCTGCAACTTTTGTATAACTTCAACGCTGATCAAATTAATAGTAGAGTTACTATCAATGGTAATGGAAGCACATCGCTCACCAATCATCACACTATGGTGGAAAAGACCATCACCATCAAAAATACCGCGTTCTTCCTTCCAAAAAGTTCCACTACAATGCCAATTGTCGATGAATTTGTAACTATATGTCTCCATATTATTTGTAACATCACCTGCCTCCATTTTCTGCATCACATCAACACTACTAGAAGACATGATTAGTACATTAGTGCACAAATCAAAATCAGTATGGTAGAAACTCTCACAACTCACTCACAACTAATAAGAAAGGAGATCTTACCGTTCCAAAGTGAATAGAGATGATCTACCAAACGAAATCAAAAACTGATGCACTGATGTGATGAAGTGAATATCAAAGGTATAGAGAACGATCACAGGGCACACAGGGTATTTATGGTGGAGCTGTAGGTATGGTATCCTAACTACACTGCAAACAAGTCCTAGTGCTGATCGTATGACAAAGACCCACGGAAACACACACGGTGGAGATAAATGGGGCAATTGCAACTATGAAAATGAGCTCAAAAAGTAAGGTATGTCGGGGGAATGCTCGTGTTGCAATGCACAAGGAGAGACGCTAGCAATGTCTCAACGAAACGGGCACAAGATTGCTAACTGAGCAGCCCGTAGAGCACTAAGCACGCTAGTCTCGTAGGATAGTTATAGACACAAAGAAAGGCTTACTAAGGCTCACAAGGATAGGTACGCTATGTGGACTCAGTAAAAAAAATAAACAAAAAAAAATTGACCTGAGAATTGGTCTCTGCCACGGCAGAAAAACGGCCTAAAATCCTGCAGCGGCAGGATGGCGGCAGAAAAAAAAATTCTCGTACTAGCACAGACTGGTCTGTGGTAAGGCGACGGTTCGATTTTTTTTTCAGAATTTTTTTTTGGGTCACGCTGGAGCACAGACTTGTCTGCGGTCAGGCGTGAGGCAGCGAGCCGATTTTTTTTTAATTCCGACTCGCCAAGTAGTACACAGCTAGGACTCTTTACTTGGATCGGATCTGACTTGATGGTAGCGGAAAAAGATGGTGGAAAACAACTAGAACAACTAGAAAACAAATCTACGAAGAACAGATCTAGATCTAATCTAATAAAGGAACGCGACCAGCAACTATTACTCGAATACGATGTAATCTAGGCTATGGCAACTCTTTTTGTGAGGCTTTTTCTGTATAGGATGAAAAACACTCTCTAATCTATGGATGGATTGTGGATTGCTTACTGAGGCAATGAGGAAATCTGATACCAAGACGATATTGCTCACCGAGTAAACCCAGTGCTCTCATACCAAGATGATATGGGGTGGCCCGATCTTCTCAGCAAGCTCTTGTCGATGGTGATGGTGGATGATAGATAACTAGTGCGTAGCTATGATCTCTCCCGCTCGATCCCTGATGCCAATGCAACAGCTCTCGAACCTTGTAGGATATTCCCAACACCACACTCTTGCGCACGCAGCCGTGACCACGAACGATAGTATGCAATCTACTAATTCCTAATGGAACAACAGATCACACTCAATTATAGTTGGTAGATTCGAACGTAGGGTAATTTCAGAGGTTCTATGAAAGAAACAACTCCAAAATATTTTAACGTGGTCTTCCCCTCTAAACGGGCCTAAAAACAGCCATAACTTGGCCCAAACTGACTCGGTTCGACTCAAACTGATACATACCGACCCATATATGGGTTCGGCCTTATTGGCACGCAGTCCAAACATCGTGGAACACCTCAAACATGTAATTCTTGGTGCGCCATCTCTCTCTCTTGCTCATACGTGATTTCCTTATTACCTCCTAGTGTGCCTACCTCCCGCTCCTCCCTCGCACACTTGTTGATATTGGAAATCAGCGCTTGTCCTTCTTGCTGCAACTCTCCTCCTCCTCGTGCAATGCTTGTGTTATCAATAAACCTGATCATACAAAGATGCATAGACTTAGGTAGTATAAAGTTCTCATTAAATAAAACATCAGGTTCAATTAGGAATAAATTCACCTGATAGTCATTATTGATTTGACTCAATATTTCCTTCCAGTTCAGGCAGTCAGAATCATCATAATCCATGTATATATCCTCATCATCCCAGATGATATGGGGTGGCCCGATCTTCTCAGCAAGCTCTTGTCGATGGTGATGGTGGATGATAGATAACTAGTGCGTAGCTATGATCTCTCCCGCTCGATCCCTGATGCCAATGCAACAGCTCTCGAACCTTGTAGGATATTCCCAACACCACACTCTTGCGCACGCAGCCGTGACCACGAACGATAGTATGCAATCTACTAATTCCTAATGGAACAACAGATCACACTCAATTATAGTTGGTAGATTCGAACGTAGGGTAATTTCAGAGGTTCTATGAAAGAAACAACTCCAAAATATTTTAACGTGGTCTTCCCCTCTAAACGGGCCTAAAAACAGCCATAACTTGGCCCAAACTGACTCGGTTCGACTCAAACTGATACATACCGACCCATATATGGGTTCGGCCTTATTGGCACGCAGTCCAAACATCGTGGAACACCTCAAACATGTAATTCTTGGTGCGCCATCTCTCTCTCTTGCTCATACGTGATTTCCTTATTACCTCCTAGTGTGCCTACCTCCCGCTCCTCCCTCGCACACTTGTTGATATTGGAAATCAGCGCTTGTCCTTCTTGCTGCAACTCTCCTCCTCCTCGTGCAATGCTTGTGTTATCAATAAACCTGATCATACAAAGATGCATAGACTTAGGTAGTATAAAGTTCTCATTAAATAAAACATCAGGTTCAATTAGGAATAAATTCACCTGATAGTCATTATTGATTTGACTCAATATTTCCTTCCAGTTCAGGCAGTCAGAATCATCATAATCCATGTATATATCCTCATCATCCCAGATGATATGGGGTGGCCCGATCTTCTCAGCAAGCTCTTGTCGATGGTGATGGTGGATGATAGATAACTAGTGCGTAGCTATGATCTCTCCCGCTCGATCCCTGATGCCAATGCAATAGCTCTCGAACCTTGTAGGATATTCACAACACCACACTCTTGCGCATGCAGCCGTGACTACGAACGGTAGTCTACAATCTACTAATTCCCAATGGAACAACAGATCACACTCAATTATAGTTGGTAGATTCGAACACAGGGTAATTCCAGAGGTTCTATGAAAGAAACAACTCCAAAATATTTTAGCGTGGTCTTAAAACCTAACTAATGACGGCTACGGAGGTTTATATGAGGGCTGGGGCGTCCTCCCCTCTAAACGGGCCTAAAAACAGCCATAACTTGGCCCAAACTGACTCGGTTCGACTCAAACTGATACATACCGACCCATATATGGGTTCGGCCTTATTGGCACGCAGTCCAAACGTCGTGGAACACCTCAAACATGTAATTCTTGGTGCGCCATCTCTCTCTCTTTCTCATACATGATTTCCTCATTGCGTCCTAGTGCGCCTGCCTCCCGCTCCTCCCTCGCGCACTTGTTGATATTAGAAATCAGCGCTTGTCCTTCTTGCTGCAACTCTCCTCCTCCTCGCGCAACGCTTGTGTTATCAATAAACCTGATCATACAAAGATGCATAGACTTAGGTAGTATAAAGTTCTCATTAAGTAAACCATCAGGTTCAATTAAGAGTGAATTCACCTGTTGCTCAATCAGCTTTGCACGAGCTCTTGTAATGGGTCCAATCCTGATTTCATTGGACTTGTTCTGTGCAGCAACATCTTCATTGTGAATAGGAGTAGAAGATAGTGGAATAGTATGGATGTCCTCATCATCTCCCCCCTTCAAAAGGCGTCGACCTCGACGCTCCAAGGTCTTCTCCAACATATGCTGATAAATCAGCAACGTTGAAGCTGTTGCTAGCACCACCAAACTCCTCAATAGGTATATCAACTGAATAGGCATTATCATTAATTTTGGCTAGCACTTTGTAAGAACCACCACCACGTGGCTTCAACTTGGACTTGCGAAGTAGTGGAAATCTGTCCTTTCGTAGATGCACCCAAACCATATCTCTAGGCTCGAACAACACTTCTTTTCTTGCTTGATTCCTTGCAGCAGCAATGTTCTTGCCTTTCTTCTCAATAGCCTCTCGAGTCTTCTCATGTATTTTCTTCACATAATCAGCACGGTTTGTAACTATTTGTCATCTTGAACACGGTGTGCATTACAACCCATGTGAGAATGAGAGCCACATAGCCAAGCTGAGTGAGAGTGTTATCAAAAGTGAGCTATGTGATTCTACTAAATGTGAGGTTGAGAGCATCCATTCTAAGAGTATGAGATAAAAAGAAAACATCAGTGCAGTAGATGCTAATACATGTGAGGATATTTCTACTAGTGTAATCATCTCTACTCCTGGTATTGTTTCTTGTGCTATGCAGGTTGCTTTTGAAGAAAGGGAGCAATCTATTTTACAACCTACATCGTCGGACTGTGCATTGTCACTTGCGGCGGATGTTTTAGTACCTACTACAACTGAGGAGATTGTTGATGACATTGGTACTGTTTTGCAGCTTCAGCCAACATGTGTGACATATTGTGAGTCTATTCCTTTACTGAAGCCTCCTTGTGATTTGCCTTGCACTACTGTTTCAGCACCATGTGATAGTTTACCAAATTCAAATTTTGATCATGTGGTACTGATAACACATAAGGAAATACTTGTTCGGATACCACCTGCTGATATTGTGTATTCCATCATGCTAAATGAACCTAGGAGTATGAGTTGTGCTATGGATAAGATTTCTGAAATTTCATTTCTGAATTCTAGCACATATTCTCCTTGTTTCACTTTCAATCTGATTGGTGAATATAGCATGCATGAAAATTTTCTTGTGGATCACATATGCATTACTTGTGATAGAATCGCTGAACTGAAACATGTTGTTTTCAGCCATACATCACAAAATGTTTGCTATGGGACAATAGCTCATGTTCCAGATATTATGGAAATACATTCTGGTCTAGTTGATATATTGCAACCAATACAAGTAATTTTACCTATGTTGGATTGTTTTAATCTTGCTAGAATAGGACCCAAGTTTTCATATTCACTATATTTGTCCCAAAAGTCTTTGTCTAGTTTTGTTACTACTTTAGACTTCCTTAATATTTGCAAATTGAGTTGCATTTTACATACTGGACAACATGATCATGTTCATAATAATCAGAGTAGCGCAGTTGAAGCATGTCATGATTCAATTTGGTTTTCAGACATATTGAATTGGTTTGATCTTGTTCACAAATTTGATCATAGATCTTCTTTGAGAAAACTGAATTTAATATTGAAGAACATGACTATCTGTTTAGTTGTTTTTCACCATGATCATGATTCTTTGTACTTCACTTATACCTGCAATTTAAGTTGCTTGATGTATACTGGACATACTTTTCATATGAACAACAATAATACAACATCTTATATATACATATACTTTGCGTACACGTTGTTCTTTTTGTTTCTCCCACTTTCAGCTTACCCAAAGCCGAGGACGGCTTTTCATGAAGAAAGGGAGGATGATGAGGATATATACATGGATTATGATGATTCTGACTGCCTGAACTGGAAGGAAATATTGAGTCAAATCAATAATGACTATCAGGTGAATTTATTCCTAATTGAACCTGATGTTTTATTTAATGAGAACTTTATACTACCTAAGTCTATGCATCTTTGTATGATCAGGTTTATTGATAACACAAGCATTGCGTGAGGAGGGGGAGAGTTGCAGCAAGAAGGACAAGCGCTGATTTCCAATATCAACAAGTGCGCGAGGGAGGAGCGGGAGGCAGGCGCACTAGGAGGCAATAAGGAAATCACGTATGAGCAAGAGAGAGAGATGGCGTACCAAGAATTACATGTTTGAGGTGTTCCACGACGTTTGGACTGCATGCCAATAAGGTCGAACCCATATATGGGTCGGTATGTATCAGTTTGAGTCGAACCGAGTCAGTTTGGGCCAAGTTATGGCTATTTTTAGCCCGTTTAGAGGGGAAGACCACGTTAAAATATTTTAGAGTTGTTTCTTTCATAGAACCTCTGGAATTACCCTGTGTTCGAATCTGCCAACTATAATTGAGTGTGATCTGTTGTTTCATTGGGAATTAGTAGATTGCGTACTACCGTTCGTGGTCACGGCTGCGTGCGCAAGAGTGTGCTGTTGTGAATATCCTACAAGGTTCGAGAGGTGTTGCATTGGCATCAGGGATCGAGCGGGAGAGATCATAGCTACGCACTAGTTATCTATCATCCACCACCACCATCGACAAGAGCTTGATGAGAAGATCGGGCCGCCCCATATCATCAGGTCATTACGGCAAACCCCATATGTTACTGCAACAGGTTTCGGCATAGAGAGCAAAGGACATTCCTTGGCGGCATGGGTTATTTTCTCACAGTAAATACAAAGAACAGTCGGGAAAGCATCTGCAAAGTGGCCCGTTTCTCCACATTTGAAACAAGTAGTTTTGTCAGGCTTTCTTGGGACTCGAACATTAGTTGTTGCAACCAGATTCACTGCAGAAGAAGTGTCATTGGATATAGTCCTTTGCGACAGAGGCTGCTGAACTACAGCCAAATATAGTAATAGTGTTTCTTTTTGGTGAGGCAGAGAGAAAATAATCGATCAATTTTCAGTGCTAGCCAGATCATCGCAACACGGAGAATAATGGATCAGATCTCCTCAACTTTTTGGCAAAAAATTAGGTCAACGGCCTTATTTACCAATCATCTTGCACCGCGAGAGGGTAACAACCTACACATGGTGCGGTGTTATTGTATCAGTAACTCAGTATACACGATAAACCACTTTATAGATCAATATCTGATCAATATAGAAAGCCTAACAAATCCATCTGGCTATCTTTATTCAGATTGCATGATCATACCAAAATTTAGAGATGTAGTCAAAGAAGAAAGAAACCCATCACATGCGCTCAGCTGTTGGATGTGTGAGTGAGACGAACCTTAGGTTGAGCTCGCCTGGCTATATGCGTCAGGCAGATTGGAACTTCACCCGATGATGTGCATGAGACTATGAGAGAGACGGCCGGCCAGCCGGCCAAGAGCGTCGTTGGCAGCGGCTGCCGCGTGCGTGGGGGATAATCTAGGGCATCCCGGATTTGTCATCTACGGAAAAAACCAATCGGGGACACTCGATAGGACCGATCAACCAAGGGTTTGCGGCGTTCGTGAGAAGATGCTAAGGATTTTGAGACTGTGGATATTATCTCCAGTTAAATCCTAGGTGTAAATTTTAGATCTAATAATTATACTAATTTAGGTGATGTGGTATAACGTGATGCTTTTAAGTCAACATATATCGTGTCAAACAGGTTACGTAACTAATAATCTTATGTTGAATCAAAACTGTAAATTTTAGATCTAACCATCGAGGGTAATTTAGATGATATGGATCAATGTGGTGCTTCAAAAAAACACCCTTGTATTGCTTTCAGTATATAATAGATAGATAACACATCACCTGAAAAAGAAACAAAGCATTCAGATAAGTGGTCTCACAGTTTGGTTCACCTGGTGCAGAGTGTCGATGAAGTGAGGAACTTCCTGCCTGCGACGGCAACAACTTTCTATGTTGAACTCAGCATCATCTTGTGGGTGTATACATGTAGAAGGAAAACTCATTAGCAACAAATACATGACATGTGATGGTTTAGGGAAAATAGTAACTGTCAATATGTACCGCATCAGAGTGTTGCCAATAATCATTTCAAAATTGCAACATCACACGGTGTTTCCTTCGCCCTCCAAAAATAAAAGATTGTCGCGTTGGTTAAAGGTCATGCCACCAGGGTTCTTTCTCATGTCGACCAACGGAAGCAGACCGCCGACACTCGACTGCTAACTCACGCACGTGTTTTGTACCTCTTCTCCTAGTTCCGTGACATGTCTGTGTAGGTTGCCAAGAACGCAACGAGCCGGCGCCCTTGATCCGTGTGTCCGTCATTATGTATATGATTCACTATCTCTTCTTGTCATCGTAGTGGTAGCTTGGGATGATTTCAGGTCAGTGCACAGGAGTCAGCTTTACATGAAGTGTGATCAAGTTGAAAACCCACCGGAGAAGAAAGTCGATTTGTAGTTTTGTACTTACTGATCCATCCCGCCCGAGTCCTGAGCAGCATGCGGAGATGGAAATCCATCCCGCCTAAGTCCTGAGCAGCATGCGGAGATGGAAATCTATAGATCGCACCATCTAATATGCACCAATCAAATCATTGACGATTATTGACCTCATCATAACTACACCAAGTCATCAAATACACAAATAGTTTTTCTCTGAATTGAAAAGTCTACCGTGAAACGTTGGAGATCAACCATACATACTTTTGGGCGGTCTCCTCGGACAATTCTTGCAGACTGCATGCGCACTTGTGATCTGGTGAACGCATCGACGGACTGAACTTTGGCCACCATTGATAGATGATCGATACACATGCACCTGAAGGAAATCGGCCAGCCGGCAAAAGGCAATACCGCGGCGGAGGCATGGTGAGGACACGCTTGGAGAGGCCTTAGCGTGGATGGACGAGTACGTAACCTATCTTAGGAGAAAAAACCACTTGGGGGCATTTGTGGGTAATTTTGTGCAACCTTTTTTTTCTAAGATCCAATCGCTACCAAAGACTGTTTAGTTAATTTGACGCTCAGATGTGTCTGATTTTTGTGAGATTTTCTAGAGTATTTTTTTTCTGGTGATCCCGTCATGTACTTTTAAGATATAATAGATAGATTCATATTTTTTATGTGAGCATCTTCTCAAACTATCATGCCTAACTTAAAAGCGTTAAAGAAAAGTACTTATTGGGAGATAACCCAAAAGTTTTAGATGAGTCTTGAAAGTTATTTACCTCCGTACTAACCTCTCCTTATTCTTTTTATTTGCTTTTTGTGCCAAGAGTTACCTCTAATGAGAGTGAAGTAATGATTGGGAAAGTTGCTATCCCGAAACAGATTTTTATGCTTCACCGTAAAATTTCGTGAGAGAGCTCTGTATGTAGGATTGAGCTGTAATTTTTTGTGTTTCTGCCCCAGGTTGTTATCTAACTTTAGTTAGTTCAACACTTTTTGATTTGAGCAACAAAAGGTCTTCGAAAAAATTCGTATTTACCTGCAGGTCTGTTTTGACATATTTCTGCCATTTTCTGCATTTGCTTCTTGTTGGTTCCTTTTTGAGTTTTTTTGGGGAATTGAGATTTTTGAGAGAAGTGCTACAGTAGCTAGTGTTCTAATGAAAGTTTATTTGGTGTTAGAACTGAACTTGAGACTTATTTATCTTGAGTGTACTAATGTTGCTAATGAGATTGTGTGAAGTTTTGTATGAAGAAAAAATTTCAGATGTATGGAAGGAATGAGTAATGAGATGAAGGATGGACTAAAGCTCAAGCTTGGGGATGCCACGCGTGTCACCCCAAGAAATATCCAAGACGTACAAGCGTCAAAGTTTGGGGATGCCCAAGGCATCCCCCTTCTTCATCAATAAAAATCCCAGGTTTCTTCCAAACGATTCATTTTTATAGTTTCATGCACAGTTGTGTTTTTCTTGCAGCGTCTTCTTTTGCGTTTTTGTTTTGGTTTTTCGTTTGCTTAGTTTTCTAAATAAATTGGTTGGACCCCCTCTTTCATACATTGGTTTGCAAATAGTTTGGTTTAGTTTGGAAAAGAGTAGGAAAGTTCATGCTTATGTGGTAAAAAGAGCTTGTTTTTGACTGTGGCCTATGCTTTGTCATGCCATGCTTGATATTGTTTTGGCTTTATGCTTAGTATTCTTTGCTGTAGCATGACTTGTTATAAACAATTGATATTGCTTAATGTGCCTTGGATGAATCATGCGTTGTTTTAGCATATTAAAACATAGTATAGTGATATTCTCCTTTAATGCTTTATTTGGGTTGACTTGGCGCATGCTCACACCATGTTATGACTATCCAAAGTCATCATAGCCTTTATGATCCTTTAGTTTTCAACTTGTAGTATCACTTTATGCTTTGATTGATGTTTTGTCGCTCTGCATGATTATGTCCATTATTGCTCTCGTAGTTTGTCGCTCCCAGTCTTTTGCTAGCCTCCACAACAAAGTATGAGTTCCACTCATGCATCCAACTCTCTAAACCAAGTTATTCCAAAGAGTCCACCATACCTACCTACTAGCTTATGCTATTCCAAGTATATTCATGCTTTTGTTTACCTTCCACTTGTTATGAGAAAACTAGTGATTAAATCTCTCACGAACTTGATGGCACACTTTACTTTACTTGCCTTAATAAACTTGAACCATTATGTCTTCTATATTGTATATGCTTGCACTTATTTGTTGGGAATTAGCAGAACCATGTTTTTATGGGGAACGCTTTCAACATTGCACTTGGTACTTGTACCTAGTTGATATCATGCTCTTTTGTATATGGATGTCGTCGGTGTGAAATGAAAGGGGAGCTTGTAAGTCCATGGAGTTATGTATATGTGTTAGAGAAACGCCTGAGCCGCTGGTCTAATCCATGCTGACATGGTGGAAACCTGCAGCGTAACCATAATGAGCTGTCTATGAAGCATTCTTCTTATAAAATAAGAGTCCTATATTGAGAAAAAAAAGAAAAAAAAGAGATACTATGAAAAGAGGAAAGAGAGAAAAAAAAAGCACCATATTCCCATGGTAAATAAGAAGAATGCTGATATGCTCGTTGTCTGCTTGCCTTGTCATTTTGATATGGGGATTCTTCCGTATCATCGGGCAAGGGGTACCCCGTTGGCGGTTCTCTATGATACACATGTCTTACGATGACAAGAACTTATCGGTGATTAAAATTGAGTAGCATGAGGAGTGATGCGCTCGACTTTCAACGTAGAGCTCGTTGGGAACCCCAAGAGGAAGGTATGATGAGCACAGTAGTAAGTTTTCCCTCAGTTATGAAACCAAGGTTTAATCGAACCAGTAGGAGCAAGGAAACACCCCAAAGGTGTTACTAGCTGAGCTTTGGCAGGGCGCACTACCGGTGCTAGTAGCAACGTGGAGAACTGCACAACACAACCACAGAACTTTGTCTCCAACTTGCGATGAGGTTGTCAATCTCACCGTGTTTCGCGGAAAACAAAGGATTAAACGTATCGAATGGAAGGAAGTAAAAGTTTGCAAAAAGTAAACACAAAGCAGTAAACAGTTGTAGATTGTATGTAAAGAAAAAGGACTGGGATCCATAGTTCACTAGAGGTGGCTCTCCTTAGATAGATAACATGCTTGATGAACAAATTACAGCGGGGCAATTGACAAACACCGAGAAAGTAATACATGCATATACTAATCATCTTGACTTCTTTCTCATTAGAGGTTACTCTTGGCACAAAAAGCAAATAAAAAGGATAAGGAGAGGTTATTACAGAGGTAATTACTTCCAAGACTCATCTAAAACTCTTGGGTTATCTCCCGACAAGTACTTTTCTTTAACGCCTTTAAGTTAGGCATAAGAAGCAAAGAAAGAATCAACTATTCTCAAATGAAGAAGCATTAAGATCAATACCAGAAATATTTTTAACAAGGCAAGGTATATCATCCAAATAAGTTCTAGAGGATCCTCTCTCAATGCTCTTGGGTTCACTATTCTCATCAAAAGGGTTTGTAGGAACAATCCAATCAAGATTCTTTTTTATGGCATCATGTATTGCTACTAGTTTAAACGGTATTGGTATCTTAGGTTCCTCCCCATTAGGTTCGGTTTTGTTCATCTTTTCTCGTGATGTGATGAACATTTGTGAAATGATGTGATGAGCATTCATCCGAAGTATAGCATTACGATCAAGTCATTATGTTTATATTGCTATAACATCATACAAAGTAGTCTTAGTCCTTAGACCATGAGATCATGTTAATTGCTAACACCGGAAGAGTATCTTGATAACATCAAACGTCACACCGTAACAGGGTGACTATAAAGATGGGTTCAGTACTACAAAGGTGTTATGTTGAGGCTCATGGATCAAGAGTGGAATTCCTCAATCCAGATGACGGATAGATATACTCTGGGCCCTCTCGGTGATATCACATTAAGATAGCTTGCAAGCAAGTGATGTGATCACTAGAATGTTATATCACGGGAACGAGAAAAGAGTGCATGTCGGTAACGAGATCAAACTAGGTATTTGGATACCGATGATCGAATCTCAGACATGTATTATATCATGAGACAAAGGGATTAAATTGCTGACGTTAAAGGTTCTCACGATCACAGAAGTCATCGTTGAATGTGCAGGAGTCAGTATGGATCTCCAGGTCCCGCTTCTGATTATTGATCTGAGAGGAGTCTCAATCATGTCTGCATTATTCGCGAACCGTAGGGTGACACACTTAAGGGTTGTCGGACACCATTTATGAGCACATATGTTCCAGACAAAAGGTTTGCAAAGCGCATGAAATGTTTCGATAGAAACCGGAATTGTTTCGGGTGAAATTGCAGAAAGTGGTTCTGCATGTGATATTGAAATGTTGCAAGGGGTTTTATGTGAATGTTTGTTAATTAAAGTAATTAACAAAATTCTGAATAAAATAAATAAAAGAGTTTTATTAAATGAGAGAGCATTAAATTTGGACAAATTTAATGCATTTAAAGTGGAGACTTTAAAAGAGAATGTTAAGGGGCATTTTAATGTGGAGGGGTTACCACCACATGAATGGGGGAGGTGAGGGGTCACCCCCCCATGCGCCGGCCATGGAGAGAGGGGCCACCCCCCTCCTCCTATAAAAGGCCACCCATTGCTCCTTCATCCTCACACCTCCTCGTGAAGGATCTCTCTCCCCTCTAGATATTCCCCATGGTCTCGGATTAGCGAGATACATGTTCCCGGTGGCCTTGCGTCTGGAAGGAGTTGCTGCTTCCGCTGATTCGCTGGAGCGAGGAGGTGGAGGTTGTCCGGTGGCTTGAACGTGTGTGCGAGGACGGATGCACTGCTGATTTGCGGCGCTCGGACTTCCACACGATCTTGAGATCGGCAAGCGTACGACTACATCAACCACGACTTCCTACTCGTTAACAAAACTCGTTATCTTCGAGGGTAAGTTCTCCATGGATATATGTCCACCCGTTGCTCTGTATATAGTAGATAGATCTTGGCGTATAGTTCTCATCGTAGGAAATTTTTTGTTTTCTATGTTGCGGACCCAACAGTATCTTCATGTTTGTTAACATGATTAAAGAATTCTTCAATATTATCTTTCCGAATTATAGAACCACTACCAATTGAAAGGTCTTTCAAAGTGAATGTAGGGATCAACAAGGTGAGCTAAGGAAGAGGTGACAACTAAAGGAGACTTAATTTTTTGTGTTTTCAAATCAGAAAGCAAACTTGTAAAACTAATTTTTTTGTGTTTTTGAAGAACAAAACAAGCAAACAAAGCAAAAAGAAAACTAAGCAAAACAAAAACAACAAAGTAAAGAGATTGGTTATGAGGGACTCCCCTTGTGAAGATGTCCTTGACTCCCCGGCAACGGAGCCAGAAAAGATCTTGATGCGCTCGATCAACGTAGAGCTCGTTGGGAACCCCAAGAGGAAAGTATGATTGGCATAGAAGTAAGTTTTCCCTCAGTTATGAAACCAAGGTTTAATCGAACTAGTAGGAGCAAGGAAACACCCCAAAGGTGTTACTAGTTGAGCTTTGGCAGGGTGCACTACCGGTGCTAGTAGCAACATGGAGACCTGCACAACGCAACCACAGAACTTGGTCCCCAACTTGCGATGAGGTTGTCAATCTCACCGTGTTTCGCGGAAAACAAAGGATTAAACGTATCGAATGGAAGGAAGTAAAAGTTTGCAGAAAGTAAACACAAAGTAGTAAACAGTTGTAGATTGTATGTAAAGAAAAAGGACCGGGATCCATAGTTCACTAGAGGTGGCTCTCCTTAGATAGATAACATGCTGGGTTAACAAATTACAGCGAGGCAATTGACAAACACCGAGAAAGCAATACATGCATATACTAATCATCTTGACTTCTTTGAGACTTGATTGGGCATTACAACATAATACATAGACCGCCATCCAACTTCATCTATGACTAATAATCCACCTTTAGGTTATCATCCGAACCCCCTCCAGTATTAAGTTGCAAGCAACAGATTATTGCTTTACGAACTGCGTGTAAAGTAAACAATATGATTGTTCTATGAACAAAGGATTGTTGTTTTCTCCCTAGTAGCAACAACACATCTAGTACCTTAGAGATTGCTATCACTTCCCCAGATTACCAGAGGCATGAACCCACTATCGAGCATAAATACTAACTCTTAGAGTTGCTAGCATCTACTTGGCCAAGATAGCTACTAACAACGGAAAGCATGCAAGATCTCAAATAACAAAGACATGATAGAATCAATAATCAATCTGAAATAGCATCTCAATATCCACCGGATCCCCACAAACACAACATGTATGAATTACAAATAGATGACCTTGATCATGAACGGAGCTCACAAGATCTAAACATGAAAGCACAAAGGAGGAGAAACCAGCCATCTAGCTACTACATGGATCCGTAGTTCAAGGATGAACTACTCACGCATCACACCGGAGGCTTGCATGGTGATGAAGAAGGCCTCCAGGGTGAATTCCCCTCTCCGGCAGGGTGCCGGGAAGAGCTTCAGATCCCTCCCGATCTAGGGATGGAGAAGACGGCGGCTATAGACTCTTTCGTGGATTTTTGATCAGGCACTTAGGATTTTCGTCTCGAAGGCAATATATAGGCGGAAGGAGAGGCCGAGGGGGTGCCGGGAGCGGCCACACCACCCCCTGGCGCGGGCCAGGCCTGGCCGCGTGGCCAGGTGGTCTGGTGGCTCCCTGGCCCTTCTCCGTCTCGTATTCTCGCACTTGATCACTTCCAGAAAAATATGCACTTTGGCTTTTGTCCCGTCCAATTCCGAGAATATTCATTTTCTAACTTTCCTAGAACCAAAAATAGCAGAAAACAGGCAGCTGGGATTGTGGCTCTTGTTAATAGGTTAGTCCAAGAAATCATATGAAAAGTACTCCAAAGTTGGAACAAAACACAAGAAAGTGGATAAAACTAGGCATGGAACATCAAAAATTATAGATACATTTGCAATGTATCAACATCCCCAAGCTTAACTCCTGCTCGTCCTCAAGTAGGTAAGTGATAAAAAGAAAGAATATTTTTTGAGGTGACATGCACCATCAAAGACTTGATCAAAGTATTTGTAAAACATTCAAAGTTGGGATCATAGTACTTCAATCATAACATGAAAGACAAAGTTCTAGCAATATGCAATGAAACTACGATGCAACATGAAAAAGGTACAAACAAAAGATTCATGAATAACAATACTCTGCAAGACGTTTGTTTGTTTCACATAAAGAAAACATAGCATAATAGTATTCAGCTTGTCCCTCATAGAGTAGCAAATATAAATGCATAGGACACCTTCAAAGTTCATAAGAGTGACTAGATACAATAGTTTAAAACAAGCAATAATAAGTTATGCATCAATCAACTAGTCTTGGGACAATGCACATAGAACTAAAAATGGCCACTATGCTCTCAAACTAGGTGCATAAAGATAGAAGGTGGAGACTCAATATAATGGTGGAAGAAAGGCCTTTTGTACAAGGAAGTGGGGATTTAAGTCTCATAAAGAGCTTCCAAAAATTATGGTACTTCTAGCTTTCAGCTCTCATTGCCCCTATCATAAGCATCTTTAAGGTGATTAAGGTTAAAGTGACACAACTAAGAGGATATGCTTGACAAGTTATAAACCGAAATCTCATGCCCCTTACTTACGAATACCGATCCTCATGCTACTCAACTTCAGTCACGAGTAAGCTCTTGTCATTGTAAGTAGATGTGTATCATTAAGAACCGCCAACGGGGTACCCCTTGCACATGATACAGGAGCTTTCCCATAATCAAAATGACAAGGCAAGCAGACAATGAGCATCTCAGCGATCTTTTTATTTGCTATTTGCATAGGTTTTTATTGAGGATGCTTCATAGAGTGCTCATTATGGTGATGCTGCAAGTTTCCACCATGATTAGGCATGGCTTAGGCTAGCGGCCCAGGCGTTTCTCTAACACACATACAAACTCCATGATCTTACAAGTTCCACTTTTATTTTACACCGTCGGGATCCGTAAGCAAAAGAACATCATATCAACGGGGTACAAAGTACAAGTGCAATGTTGAAAGCGTTCCCCATGAAACATGGTCCTGCTAATTTCAACTTATAAAGCGCAAGCATATACACAATAAAGAAGGACCCAATGGTTCAAGTTTATTAGATGCAAAAAGTAAAGTGTGTCATCAAGTTCGTGAGAGCTTTAATCACTAGTTTTCTCATAACAAGTTTAATTTGGAAGGTAACCAAAAGCATGAATATACTTGGAATAGCATAAGCTAGTAGGTAGGTATGGTGGACTCTTTGGGATAACTTGGTTTAGGGAGTTGGATGCATGAGTGGAACTCATACTTTGTTGTGGAGGCTAGCAAAAGACTAGGGCAATGCACAACCAAGTATGAGTTCCGCTCATGCATCCAACTCCTTAAACCAAGTTTTTCCAAAGAGTCCACCATACCTACCTACTAGCATATGCTATTCCAAGTATATTCATGTTTTTGTTTACCTTTCAAATTAAACTTGTTATGATAAAACTAGTGATTAAAGCTCTCACGAACTTGATGGCACACGTTACTTTTCTTGCCCTTAATAAACTTGAACCATTGTGCCGTCTATGTTGTATATGCTTGCACTTATTTGTTGGGGATTAGCAGAACCATGCTATCATGGGGAACGCTTTCAACATTGCACTGGTACTTTGTACCTAGTTGATATCATGCTCTTTTGTCTATGGATGTCGTCGGTGTGAAATGAAAGGGGAGCTTGTAAGTCCATGGAGTTATGTATATGTGTTAGAGAAACGCATGGGCCGCTGGTCTAATCCATGCTGACATGGTGGAAACCTACAGTGTAACCATAATGAGCTGTCTATGAAGCATTCTTCTTATAAAAAAGAGTCCTATATTGAGAAAAAAAGAGAAAAAAAGAGATTATGAAAAGAGGAAAGAGAGAAAAAAGCACCATATTCCCATGGTAAATAAGAAGATTGCTGAGATGCTCGTTGTCTGCTTGCCTTGTCATTTTGATATGGGGATTCTTCCGTATCATCGGGCAAGGGGTACCCCGTTGGCGGTTCTCTATGATACACATGTACTTACAATGACAAGAACTTACCGGTAACTAAACTTGAGTAGCATGAGGAGCGGCCCTTGTATTCAAGGGACATGAGATTTCTAACTTATACTTCGTCAAGCATGTACACCATAGTTTGTTCACTTCAACCTTAATCACTTCAAGATGCTTATGATAGGGGCATTGAGAGCTGAAAGCTATAAGTACCATAATTTTTGGAAGCTCTTTATGAGACTTGAATCACTACTTCCTTTTATAAAGGCCTTTCTTCCACCATTACATTGAGTCTCCACCTTCTACCTTTATGCACCTACTTTGAGAGCATAGTGGCCATTCTTAGTTCTAAGTGCACTGTCCCAAGACTAGTTGATTGATGCATAACTTGATATTGCTTGTTTTAAACTATTTGTATCTAGTCAATCTTATGAACTTTGAAGGTGTCCTATGCATTTATATTTTCTACTCTATGAGGGATAAGCTGAATACTATTATGCTATGTTTTCTTTATGTGAAACAAACAAACGTCTTGCAAAGCATTGTTATTCATGAATCTTTTGTTTGTGCCTTTTCATGTTGCAACATAGTTGCTATGTCTTATTGTTAGAACTTTATCTTTCATGCTATGTTGAAGTACTATGATCCCAGCTATCCATGTTTTACAAATACTTTGATCAAGTTTGTGATGGTGCATGTCACCTCAAAAATTATTCTTTCTTTTTATCACTTACCTACTCGAGGACGAGCAGGAGTTAAGCTTGGGGATGTTGATACATTGCAAATGTATCTATAATTTTTGATGTTCCATGCTTGGTTTTATCTACTTTCTTGTGTTTTGTCCACACTTTGGAGTACTTTTCATATGATTTCTTGGACTAACCTATTAACAAGTGCCACAGTGCCAGTTGCCTGTTTTCTGCTGTTTTTGGTTCCAGGAAAGTCAGAAAATCAATATTCTCGGAATTGGACCGGACAAAAGCCAAAGTTGATATTTTCCCGGAAGACTCACGGAGCCAGAAGGAGAGTCGGAGAGGGGCCACAGGGTGGCCACACCACCCCATGGCGCGGGTCCCCCAGGCCGCGCCAGGGCATGGTGTAGGCCCCCTGGCCGCCCACCGACCTTGCCCTCTGGCCTATAAGAAGCCTCCCGAGGCATAAACCCTAAATAATCAAGCCTCCAGCCACGAAAAGATCCACAACACCGCCGCCACCAAAGGGGAGATTCGGGGGACAGAAAGTCTCTGTTCCGGCACCCTTCCGGGACGGGGAAGTGCCCCCGGAGCCATCTCCATCGATCTCCACCACCATCTCCATCACCATTGCTGATTCCCAGGATGAGGAGTGAGTAGTTCTCTCTCGAGGCTAAGGGTTCTACCGGTATCTATGTGTTCATCTCTCTCTCTCTCTCTATGCATGATCTTATTGAGATCATGAGCTTTGTAATCAAGTAGATCTATCTTGCTACTCAAGTGATTTAATAGATCTCTGCTCTCCCCATGTGTGTGAAAGTGACAACATGCACACCATGGTGGCACTTAGGCTAGAGATTACAAATACTTGTTATGAATTATATTTGGAGTTGGATGTCTTTATGAAATTGTGGTGTTTGTTGGACTCATCTAGTACTCAAGGTGACAGTGAGGGGTTTTCAAGATGGGAAAGGATTACTTTGAGGTGTGATGTTATAGCCCTACCATGGATTAGAGTGTCCAACCGGAGAGTAGTTAAGAGTAGTATCATAAAGAGAAGATATTTATATGAGAGTGTTCACTAGTGAAAGTACAATCCCTAGGCCTTGTTTCTAAGCATTGATACACCGTTTGGTATTAGATATGTTACATGTTTGCTTGCTTCCATCTTTATTTCAGTTTGTCTTTAGTATTTTCCACACCATCAATCTATTTTATAGCACCGTTACCACTTATAATTATCTATACCACTTGTATTTCACTATATCTTCGTCGAACTAGTGCACCTATACACCTGACAAGTGTATTGGGTGTGTTGGGGACACAAGAGACTTCTTGTATCTTGATTGCAGGATTGCTTGAGAGGGAATACCTTTGACCACTTCCTCCCTGAGTTCGATAAACCTTGGGTGATCCACTTAAGGGAAAACTTGCTATTGTTCTACAAACCTCTGCATTTGGAGGCCCAACAACTGTTTACAAGAATAGAAGTGCGTAGACATCAATAAGCATGAACTTTCCTACTCTTTTCCAAACCAAACCAAACTATTTGCAAACCAATGAATGAAAGAGGGGGTCCAACCAATTTATTTAGAAAACTAAGCAAACCAAAACGAGCACGAAAATGAAGATGCTCCAAGAAAAACACAACTGTTCATGAAACAATACAAATGAAGCGTTTAAAAGAAACCTGGGATTTTTATTGATGAAGAAGGGATGCCTTGGGAATCCCCAAGCTTTGACGCTTGTACTTCTTGGATATTTCTTGGGGTGACACGCGTGGCATCCCCAAGCTTGAGCTTTAGTCCATCCTTCATCTCATTACTCATTCCTTCCATACACCTGAAATTTTTCCTTCATACAAAACTTCACACAATCTTTATTAGCAACATTAGTGCACTCAAGATAAATAAGTCTTAAGGTTCAGTTCTAACACTAAATAAAATTCCATTAGAACACTAGATACTATAGTACTTCCCTCAAAAAGCTCAATTCCCCAAAAGAACTCAAGGAGGAATCAACAAGAAGCAAATGCAGAAAATGGCAGAAATCTGTCAAAACAGACCAGCAGGTAAAGAAGAATTTTTTCGAAGACCTTCTGTTGCTCAAATCAAAAAGTTTTGAACTATCTAAACTTATATAACAACCTGGGGAATAAGTACAAAAATTCACACCTCAAAAATACATTCAGAGATTTTACATGAATTTTTATGGTGAAGCATAGAAATTTGTTTCGGGACAGCAACTTTTCCAATCATTACTTCTCTCTCATTAGAGGTTACTCTTGGCACAAAAAGCAAATAAAAAGGATAAGGAGAGGTTATTAAAGAGGTAATAACTTCCAAGACTCATCTAAAACTTTTGGGTTATCTCCCAATAAGTACTTTTTTTAACGCCTTTAAGTTAGGCATAAGAAGCAAAGAAAGAATCAAGTGTTCTCAAATGAAGAAGCATTAAGACTAAATTTTGTTTTCATAGGAGAAGCAAAAGAAATATTTTCTCTCTTCTTAGAGAAGTGTTCTATACCTTTCTTGAGTGGGAGTTGATATTTAATGGTGCCTTCTTTCATATCAATGATGGCACCAACAGTTCTAAGAAAAGGTCTTCCCAAAGTAATAGGACAAGAAGCATTGCATTCAACATCCAAAACATAGAAATCAACGGGGACATAGGCATTGTTAACCATAATAAGAACATCATTAAGACTCCCCATGAGTTTCTTTTTAGCATTATCATCAAGTGGTACATTCAAATAACAATCTTCAAGAGGAGGCAAATCAAGCATATCATAAATCCTTCTAGGCATAATAGAAACACTACTATCAAGATCACATAAAGCTTTGAAATCAAAGTAATTCACTTTCATATTAATGATGGGTTCCCAACCATCTTCTTGTTTTATAGGAATAGAAGCTTTATGTTTCATCTTTTCTTCTTTAATCTTTATGAGAGCATCAGTAATGTCTTTTGTAAAAGCCATGTTCATAGCACTAGCATTAGGACTTTTAGCAAGGTTTTGTAGGAACTTAATAACTTCAGAGATGTTGCAACCATCAATATCAAAATCAAATTTATAATCTAGAGTAGTAGAACTATTACTAGCCTCAACATTAGTGGTGGTAATAGTAGAAACACTAATGTTTCTAGTAATTTCATCTTCTATTTCCCACTTAGCATGTAATTCAGCTAATAGTCTAACATTTTCATCAATTCTTACTTGTATAGCATTGGTAGCTGCAAAGGGATTATCATTAGTTTTAGGTTTAGCAGCCATTTTATTCAAAGAAGATTGAGCTTCAGCCAAAGATGCTATATTTCTTTAAGCATTAGAGAGTTTTTCCTCAATAGTTTTATGAAAAGCAGTTTGCTTACTAATAAAGTCCTTAAGCATAACTTCAAGTTCAGAGGGTGCACTCCTATTATTGTTGTAGGAACTTCCATAAGAATTACCATTGTTGGGAGGATATGGCTTATAATTGTTGTTACCAAAATTGTTCCTATAAGCATTATTACCATAAGCATTGTTGCCAAAATTATTATTTCTTAAGAAGTTCACATCAACTTGCTCTTCTTGAGCAACTAAAGAAGCCAAAGGAACATTATTTGGATCAATATGGGTTTTCCCATTAACAAGCATAGACATAATAATATCAATCTTATCACTCAAGGAGGAGGTTTCCTCAATAGAATTTACCTTCTTACCTTATGGAGCTCTCTCAGTCTGCCATTCAGAATAATTAACCATCATATTGTCCAGAAGTTTTGTTGTACCACCCAAAGTGATGGTCATAAAGGTACCTCCAGCAGCAGAATCCAATAGGTTCCTTGAAGAATAGTTCAATCCTGCATAAAAAGTTTGGATGATCATCCAAGCAGTCAGTCCATGAGTGGGACAACTCTTTACCAAAGATTTCATTATTTCACTTCTCATAGATATAATCTTACCAGGATGATAGTATTTTCCAATGAAAGCATCTTTGCACTTAGTCCAAGAATCAATACTATTCCTAGTTAAGGAATTCAACCATTCTTTAGCTTTTCCTCTCAAAAAGAAAGGAAACAATTTAAGCTTAATGATATCACCATCTATATCCCTATGCTTTTGCATCTCACAAAGTTCAACAAAGTTATTTAGATGGGAAACAGTATCTTCATTACCAATACCAGAAAATTGTTCTCTCATAACAAGATTGAGTAAAGCAGGTTTTATCTCAAAGAAAGTATCTTCAGGCACAGGTGGAGCAATAGGTGTGCTCATAAAATCATTGTTGTTGGGGCTAGTGAAGTCACACAACTTAGTGTTTTCAAGAGTAGTCATTTTTTGGCTTTTCAAATAAGAAAGCAAGCTAGTAAAACTATTTTTTGTGTGTTTTTGATAAAGAAACAAGCAAACAAAGCAAAAAGAAACTAAGCAAAACAAAAACAACAAAGTAAAGAGATTGATTATGAGGGACTCCCTTTGTGAAGATGTCCTTGACTCCCCGGCAACAGCGCCAGAAAAATGCTTGATGGCTCTGAGTATGGTGCCCAGAAAAATGCTGCAGCAATGATGATGTAGAGCTCGCTGGGAACCCCAAGAGGAAGGTATGATGAGCATAGTAGCAAGTTTCCCTCAGTTATGAAACCAAGGTTTAATCGAACTAGTAGGAGCAAGGAAACACCCCAAAGGTGTTACTAGCTGAGCTTTGGCAGGGCGCACTACCGGTGCTAGTAGCAATGTGGAGACCTGCACAACACAACCACAAAACTTTGTCCCCAACTTGCGATGAGGTTGTCAATCTCACCGTGTTTTGCGGAAAACAAAGGATTAAACGTATCGAATGGAAAGAAGTAAAAGTTTGTAGAAAGTAAACACAAAGCAGTAAAAGCTTGTTGATTGTATGTAAAGAAAAGGACCGGGATCCATAGTTCACTAGAGGTGGCTCTCCTTAGATAGATAACATGTTGGGTGAACAAATTACAGCGGGGCAATTGACAAACACCGAGAAAGCAATACATGCATATACTAATCATCTTGACTCCTCTAAGACTTGATTGGGCATTACAACATAATACATAGACCACCATCCAACTACATCTATGACTAATAATCCACCTTCAGGTTATCATCCGAACCCCCTCCAGTATTAAGTTACAAGCAACAGATTATTGCTTTACGAACTGCGTGTAAAGTAAACAATACGATTGTTCTATGAACAAAGGATTGTTGTTTTCTCCCTAGTAGCAACAACACATCTAGTACCTTAGAGATTGCTGTCACTTCCCCAGATTACCAGAGGCATGAACCCACTATCGAGCATAAATACTAACTCTTAGAGTTGCTAGCATCTACTTGGCCAAGATAGCTACTAACAACGGAAAGCATGCAAGATCTCAAATAACAAAGACATGATAGAATCAATAATCAATCTGAAATAGCATCTCAATATCCATCGGATCCCCGCAAACACAACCTGCAGAATTGCAAATATATGATCTTGATCATGAACAGAGCTCACAAGATCTAGACATGAAAGCACAAAGGAGGAGAACCAGCCATCTAGCTACTACATGGATCCGTAGTCCAAGGATGAACTACTCACGCATCACATCGGAGGCTTGCATGGTGATGAAGAAGGCCTCCAGGGTGAATTCCCCTCTCCGGCAGGGTGTCGGGAAGAGCTTCAGATCCCTCCCAATCTAGGGATGGAGATGATGGCGGCTACAGACTCTTTCGTGGATTTTTGATCGGGTACTTAGGGTTTTCGTCCCGAGGGTATCTTATAGTCGGAAGGGGAGCCCGAGGGGGTGCCAGGGCTGGCCTCACCACCCCCTGTCGCGGGCCAGGCTGGGCCGCGCGGCCAGGTGGTGTGGTGGCCCCCTGGCCCCTCTCCGTCTCGTATTCTGGCACTTGATGACTTCTAGAAAAATAGGAACATTGGCTTTTGTCCCGTCCAATTCCGAGAATATTCATTTTCTGACTTTCCTGGAACCAAAAACAGCAGAAAACAGGTAGCTGGCACTGTGGCTCTTGTTAATAGGTTAGTCCAAGAAATCATATGGAAAGTACTCCAAAGTTGGAACAAAACACAAGAAAGTGGATAAAACTAAGCATGGAACATCAAAAATTATAGATACATTTGTGATGTATCACCTATGGAGGAAGATCTCCAAGGCCCCAAGCAGGGGCTGGTACCTTTAGTCTCTTGCCCTGCATCAACGGAAGCCCTACGAGTCACTAAGTAGTTCTGCGATAAGTACCGAGACTTGCGGAGGAAGGTGGACATGCTTCAATGGGAGAAGAATAGGCTTCGCAAGATGCTGGAAGATTTCCTCACGTCAACTAAGAAAATATTACCACCATCATTGAAAGAGTAATTCATCATTAGGTTTGGCATCCCCTTGGTTTGTTCCAAGCTTGGGGGAGTGCCGCGGTATCACATCACTATCTTCTATCTTTTTACCTTATTAGTAGAGTTATATCATGAATAGAGAAGTTATTATGTAGGATGGTTTGCATTATGAAAGTGTCCCCTCTCTCGTTAGATATGTATCCCTTGGTGTGAGTTGCCGTTATGGATTATTAATGAGAAGTTCTATCATTTACTCTTTTGCATAGCTTATATTAGTTTTCAATTCGTGGTTATATGATTGATCTTGTTGTTACTATTGGTATCACTTTGGGATCATTGAGTTAATTTAGTTGGTTTTGGCAAACCTGGCTCGGCCAGTAGCAACACTATTTTTGAGAGTTGAATGAAAAAGATAAAAGTACTCTAAATAAAAATTATTTCATCATCTTTCTTTCTTGATTTGCTCATAAGTCTAGTATTCTCTAGGATCTTTTGTGCTTCCAAGGAAGATTGCATGTTTGTTTTTATCACTTGTATGTTTGTTTGTTTCCTTCAACTCTTATACTTGCTACCCAGTCTTGCTAGCCAAAAACCTGTACTGAGAGGGAATTCTTCTCGTGCATCCATTCCTTAAAACCAAAACCTTTGCCATTTGTGTCCACCATACCTACCTATTAGCATTATTGCTATTCCAAGTAAATTCTTGTTTTATCTACCTCCCAAATTAAACTTGTTATGTGAAAATTAGTGATTAAAGCTCTCACAAACTTGATGGCACACATTAATTTCTTGCATTTAATAAACTTGAACCATTGGGTCCTTCTTTGTTGCGTATATGCTTGCGCTTTATGAGTTGAAGTTAGCAGAACCATGTATCATGGGGAACGCTTTTAACATTGCACTGGTACTTTGTACCTAGTTTATATTTTGTTCTTTTGCTTATGGATCCTGGTGGTGTGAAATAAAAGGGGAACTTGTAAGATCATGGAGTTCATATGTGTGTTAGAGAAGCGCCTGGGCCGCTAGCCTAATCCATGCCTAATCATGGTGGAAACTTGCAGCATAACTATAGTGAGCATTCTATGAAGCATCCTCAATAAAAACCTATGCAAATAGCAAATAAAAAGATCGCTGAGATGCTCATTGTCTGCTTGCCTTGTCATTATGATTATGGGATAGCTCCTGTATCATGTGCAAGGGGTACCACGTTGGCGGTTCTCAATGATACACGTGTATTTACAATGACAAGAGCTTACTCGTGACTGAAGTTGAGTAGCATAAGGTTCGGTACTCATAAGTAAGGGGCATGAGATTTCAACTTATAACTTGTCAAGCATATCCTCTTAGTTGTGTCACTTTAACCTTAATCACCTAAAGATGCCTATGATAGGGGCAATGAGAGATGAAAGCTAGTAAGTATCATAATTTTTGGGAGCTCTTTATGAGACTTGTAATCCCTGCTTCCATCTACGAAGGGCCTTTCTTTTTACTTTTTAGTTGAGTCAGTAAACCTATTCCTTTCTATCTCAGCAAGTATTTTGAGTTGTTGTGTTTCATTCATTCATATGATGATTTGTTCAATCATGTTTCTTATGTTCCTTGTTTTGCGCGTTTCTCTTATCTTGATGTTCACTACTTTGAAAGCTATCATTGAAAACCAGTTATTTGTGAACTCCAGCAAATTATCAACTATTCTTCGACCAAGAGCTAAGTTTGCCATTACCAATTATGATTCACTTGATGTATCTTTATTGTGTTTCCTTTACTCATTGCAAGTTGAGTTATGTAATAGTGAGTTGTCTTCTATTATGATATATGTATTGATGAAGTGATGCTTCTTGTCTATATTCTTTTATCGACTCTTCACTCCATAAACCTAAGGTCATGTTTATTGAGCTCATTTTCGCTTGGGGACAAGCGAAGTCTAAGCTTGGGGGAGTTGATACGTCCATTTTGCATCACTATTCTATGTCATAATTCACTGTTATTCATTGATATATTTCGTATTGAGAGGTGATTCTTATGTTATTTCATCTGTTTTGCATGGTTGATGATTTTTGGAGCATGGACCGCTGTAGTCAGGATTCTGATGGAAAAGGTGATGTTTGGAGACAAAATTCGCGAAGATCAGAAAATCTGGAAAAATATACGGAAAATCCTATTTTTCCAGAAGACGAAGGAAGCCAGAAGGGGGGCTAGAGATGGGCCAAAGGGGGGCCACACCACCCCTGGCGCGGGCCAGCCTAGGTCGTGCCACCAGGTGGTGTGGCTGCCCTGGTCCACCCCTGGCACTCCCCTCTGGCGTATATATTCCTCCCGAAACCCTAAGACTCGGAGAGCGACCATAGAAAGATTTTGCCGCCTCTGCGGGGTGGAAAACACCGAGAGAGAAAGATCTCTCCGGCAGACAGATTTCTGCCGGGGGAATTCCTTCCTGAAGAGGGGAGATCATCGCCATCAACACCACCATCAAGCTGGACTTCATTGGGATTATCATCATCATCACCACCATCGTCACCATCAGCACCATCATCACCATCTCCATATTGCTGTAACAATTGTGTTGAATCTTGCCTTAGTTCATAGGGGAAACTTTCCCAGTGTTGATTACTCTTTGTAGTTGATGCTATTGAGTGAACCATTGAATTGTTGTTTATGTTCAGATTGTTATACAACATTATTCCATCTCTGATCATGATCCATATGATGTCTTGTGAGTAGTTCATTTTGTTCTTGAGGACATGGGAGAAGTCATGTTGTTAGTAGTGGAATTGTGTTGAGAAAGATTCAATAGTTTGATATTTAAGTTGTGGTGTACTTCTTCTAGTGGTGTCATGTGAACGTCGACTACATGACACTTCACCTATATGGGCCTAGGGGAATGCATTGTGTATTTGGCTACTAATCGTAGGGGTTGCTGGAGTGACAGAAACCTGAACCCTCGTTAGGAAACCATTACACAAGGGACGTAAGGGTCTTAGAGTTTAAAGTTGTGGTTAGGTTTCTACCTTAATTACTTTCTTGTACTTACGGATGTTTGCAAGGGATATAATCACAAGTATGTATTAGTCCTAGGAAGGTCGGTACATTAGCACAGGTTCACCCACACAACACTTAGCGAGCTAAAGAAGATTAATCAACTATATGAAGCGAAAGCACTTGACAGTCTTCCCATGTGTCCTCGAGAACGTTTGGTCATCTTAAGTAATACAACCGGCTTGTCCTTTGCTGAATAAAGGATTGGGCCACTTGCTGCATTTATTCCTACTATCTTTTATTTACTCGTACTTCGTTTACTTGCTATATCAAAAAACCCTAAAAATCCGTTTGCTAAGTATTTGTAGAGAATTCCTGATCCATACCACTAGCCAGCACCTTCTACTCCTCGTTGGGTTCGACACTCTTACTTATCAAAAATACTGCGATACACCCCCTATACTTGTGGGTCATCACAATTGACAAACATCGAGAAAGCATACAGGCATATACTAATCATCTTGACACCTATGAGATTTGATTAGGCATTACAACATTATACATAGACCGTAATCTAACTGCATCTATGACTAATAATCCACCTTCAGGTTATCATCCGAACCCCCTCCAGTATTAAGTTGCAAGCAACAGATAATTGCATTAAGCAAAGTGTGTAAAGTAAACAATACGATTGTTCTATGAACAAAGGATTGTTGGTTTCTCCCTAGTAGCAACAGCACATCTAGTACCTTAGAGATTTCTGTGACTTCTCCAAATTACCTTCCTCTTGGGGTTCCCCAACAAGCTAGATTTATTTGGGCCATCAACAACTTTTTCTGGCGCCGTTGCCGGGGAGTCAAGGACATCTTCACAAGGGGAGTCCCTCATAACCAATCTCTTTACTTTGTTATTTTTGTTTTGCTTAGTTTACTTTTGCTTTGTTTGCTTGTTTATTTATCAAAGACACACAAAAAATAGTTTTACAAGTTTGCTTTCTTTATCAAAAACACACAAAAATGACTACTCTTGAAAACACTAAGTTGTGTGACTTCACTAGCACCAACAACAATGATTTTATGAGCACACCTATTGCTCCACCTGTTCCTGAAGCTACTTTCTTTGAGATAAAACCTGTTTTACTCAATCTTGTTATGAGAGAACAATTTTCTGGTATTGGTAATGAAGATGTTGCTGCCCATCTAAATAACTTTGTTGAACTTTGTGAGATGCAAAAGCATAGGGATATAGATGGAGATATCATTAAGCTTAAATTGTTTCCTTTCTCTTTGAGAGGAAAAGCTGAAGAATGGTTGAATTTCTTAACTAGGAATAGTATTGATTCTTGGACTAAATGCAAAGATGCTTTCATTGGAAAATACTATCCTCTTGCTAAGATTATATCTATGAGAAGTGAAATAATGAAGTTTAAACAATCTAATAATGAACATGTTGCTCAAGCTTGGGAAAGAATGAAATCTTTGGTAAAGAATTGTCCCACTCATGGACTGATTGCTTGGATGATTATCCAAACCTTTTATACAAGATTGAACTATTCTTCAAGAAATCTATTGGATTCTGTTGCTGGAGGTACCTTTATGACCATCACTTTGGTTGCTGCAACAAAGCTTCTGGATAATATGATGGTTAACTACTCTGAATGGCATACTAAAAAAGCTCCACAAGGTAAGAAGGTAAATTTTGTTGAGGAAACCTCCTCCTTGAGTGATAAGATTGATGTTATTATGTCTATGCTTGTTAATGGGAAAGCCCATATTGATCCAAATAATGTTCCCTTGGCATCTTTGGTTGCTCAAGAAGAGCAAGTTGATGTGAACTTTATAAGAAATAACAATTTTAGCAACAATGCCTACAAGAAATTTTTTGGTAACAACAATTATAAGCCATATCCTCCCAACAATGGTAATGCTTGTGGAAATTCATACAACAACAATAGGAGTGCACCCTCTGAACTTGAAGTTATGCTTAAGGACTTTATCAGTAAACAAACCGCTTTCAATAAAACTATTGAGGAAAAACTCTCTAATGTTGAAAGAAATATAGCATCACTGGCTGAAGCTCAATCTTCTTTGAATAAAAGGGCTGCTAAACCTGAAACTATTGATAATCCTTTTGCAGCCACTAATGCCATACAAGTGAGAATTGATGAAAATGTTAGACTATTAGTTGAATTACATGCTAAATGGGAAAGAGAAGATGAAATTGCTAGAAACATTAGTGTTTCTACTATCACTGCCACTAGTGTTGGGGCTAGTAATAGCTCTACTACCTTAGAGGATAATTATGATTTTGATCTTGATGGTTGCAATATCTCTGAAGTTATTAAGTTCCTACAAAAGCTTGCTAAAAGTCCTAATGCTAGTGCTATGAATATGGCCTTTACAAAACACATTACTGATGCTCTCATAAAAATTAAAGAAGAAAAGATGAAACATAAAGCTTATATTCCTATAAAAGAAGAAGATGGTTGGGAACCCATCATTAATATGAAAGTGAATGATTTTGATTTCAAAGCTTTATGTGATCTTGATAGTAGTGTTTCTATTATGCCTAGAAGGATTTATGATATGCTAGATTTGCCTCCACTTGAAGATTGTTATTTGAATGTCCCACTTGATGATAATGCTAAAAAGAAACTCATGATGAGTATTAATGATGTTCTTATTATGGTTAACAATGCCTATGTACCCGTTGATTTCTATGTTTTGGATGTTGAATGCAATGCTTCTTGTCCTATTACTTTGGGAAGACCTTTTCTTAGAACTGTTGGTGCCATTATTGATATGAAAGAAGGCATCATTAAATATCAACTCCCACTCAAGAAAGGTATAGAACACTTCCCTAAGAAGAGAGAGAAGATTTTTTTGTCTCTCCTATGAAAACAAAATTTTCTCTTAATGCTTCTTCATCTGAGAACACTTGATTCATTTTCTTCCTTCTTATGCCTAACTTAAAGGCGTTAAAGAAAACTACTTATTGGGAGATAATCCAAAAGTTTTAGATGAGTCTTGGTAGTTATTACTTCAGTAATAAACGTTCCTTATCCTTTTTATTTGCTTTTTGTGCCAAAAGAAACCTCTAATGAGAGAGAAGTAATGATTAGGAAAGTTGCTGTCTCGAAACAGATTTCCGTGCTTCACCATAAAAATTTGTGTAAAATATCTGTACGTCCTTTTGAGGCATGAATTTTTGTGATTCTGTCCCAGGTTGTTATCTAACTTTTGTTAGTTAAACACTTTTTTATTTGAGCAACAGAAGGTCTTCAAAAAAAATCGTCTTTACCTGCTGGTCTATTCTGACAGATTTCTGCCATTTTCTGCATTTGCTTCTTGTTGGTTCGTTTTTGAGTTATTTTGAGCTCTATATCAACAGAATTGTCTCTCTGTATGGAGTTCCTCTTGAGATCAGTTCAGACCGTGGAAGCATCTTCACTTCCAAGTTCTGGGGAAGTTTCCAAAATGCTTTGGGAACAAAACTAAACTTCAGCACAGCTTACCACCCTCAGTCGCAAGGACAAGTTGAAAGGATCAATCAGATTCTAGAAGATATGCTCTGTGCTTGCATTATCTCTTTCGGCATGAAGTGGGAAGAATGTCTTCCTTATGCTGAATTCTCTTACAACAACAGCTTCCAGGAAAGTCTAAAGATGGCACCATTTGAGGCTTTCTATGGTCGCAAATGCAGAACTCCGATTGGTTGGTTGGGCGCAGGTGAAAGAATATTGTTTGGCCCCAACATTGTAACTCAAGCGGAGGAGAAAGTACACATCATTCTTGAAAACCTGAAGATTGCTCAAAGTCTCCAGAAGAGCAATTATGACAGAAAGCACACGGACATGGAGTATGTCCCTGGTGATCTCGTTTACCTTCGTGTCACTCCCATGAGAGGCACGCACCGCTTTGGTATCAAAGGAAAGCTGGCTCCTAGATACATCGGTCCTTTCAAAATTCGTGGAAGAAGTTGCCTATGCTCTTGAGCTCCCTGAACAACTCAAAGTCCACGATGTTTTCCACATCTCTCAACTCAAGAAGTGCTTCAAGGATCCCGGCAGGACCGTGGACCATGAACTCATCAATCTCCAAGAAGATCTGTCTTATCAAGAACACCCCACAAAAATTCTTGAAGTCGCAGAAAGAAGGACTCGCAACAAGTCCATCAAGTTCTGCAAGGTGTAGTGGTCGCACCATTCCGTTGATGAAGCCACTTGGGAACGTGAAGATGAGCTCCGTGCCAAGTATCCTACCCTCTTTGAGTCTTCTTCTTCTTCCTAGAATCTCGGGGCGAGATTCCTGTTTAGTGGGGGAGAGTTGTAGCATCCCAATTGTCTAACAATTGTAATGCTACTTGTCCTAGTAAGATAGTGGCTACTTCATATATATTATCGTTGCATCATAATTATATTATGCTCATGTCATCATGCCACCTTGCATTTGAGCAGCATATAAAACCATGGTTCTTTGGTTCTTCTCTCATATGCACTATTAATTGTATTTGCCTCTTGATATTGTATTTGGTTATTGATATGTTGTCTAAATGCCCAAGTTGAGTTGGGGGCATATCTTTTATTCAACTCCATCATTTTCTTTTCCACCACTTTATAATTCCACCATCCTACTAGTCCATGAGCTTGCAATTCTTTTCTTTTGATTTTATCCTAGCTCATGTGGTGGGGTGGATCTAATCCTATTTATCCTTTGCTTGGCTTCTATTCCACTTATGGGAAATGCATAAGAATAATGCCATCATATTATTATTGTTTTTAAAAAATAAACCATGGCATTATTATTTTTGCATGGGCCATGCAAAAGTACCACCACCTTTAGCCATTTGGTTTTCTTTTGGGATTTAGTGGTTCTTTTATTTGTGTATCATCACCATCTTTACCACTCCTTTACTCTCATCAACATCTATTATTTCAATTATCTCCATTCATGTTCTATATGAGGGGTTCTTCTCATACATCTTTCTTTCTCTATCTCTTGTTATTCCTCCACCTCATCTCATGATAAATCAGATGCCTCAATCTTTTTCTTCTTGGTTGGATCTCATAAACAAACTCAAAATAAACCTAAAAATCTAATCCACACCTAACCTAGCTCTCTCTCTCTCTCTAATTTTCTCCTAACCCTAGTTCTACTAAACCCTAAGCCTCATCTCACCACTCTCTCTTACTCTCTCTCTCTCTAGCATGATCTCCATGCCCAAGCCTCCCTCTCTCCCTGGCCCACACCTAGCTAATC
Organism: Avena eriantha; assembly: GCA_910589775.1. NCBI lineage: Eukaryota > Viridiplantae > Streptophyta > Magnoliopsida > Poales > Poaceae > Avena > Avena eriantha. The sequence continues at coordinate 107,140,534 of OU342745.1, forward strand.
CTACCCCTCTCTCCAACCCTACACAATACCCTAACCCTAGCCCATGTCTACCCTAGCCCGAGCTACCCCCTCTCCTCTCTTTCTTTCTCTACCGGTCGAGCCAGCCCCACCTGCCTTCTCTCGTCCTCGGCCCCACCTGCAGCCCCTCCCCTCTGCCGCTACCCTGCCCCAGGACGAGCCCCAGCTCGCCCACGTGCTCGAGGAGAAGGAAGAAAGGCCGAGGCCCCTTTTACCTGCCCGTGCCCACACGGCAACCCTCCTTCCTCTCCCTCCCTTTCTCCTCCTCCCACACGCCTCCTGCACCGCCAGATCCACCCCGAGCCTTCCCTCTTCTTCCCCTTCTTCCTCCCCGACGTCCAGCTCCTGTCGCCAGTTGCCGTCGTCTACCTCTGCTCCTCTTCGTTCTAGCCGTCGTGCTCATCGTGGAAGAGGCCAAGGAGAGCAAGGACGGCCCACTGCACCACCCTGTTCACGCCAATGCGAAGAAGGGAGCCCCCAGCACCGCCAGATCCTCGCCGCTCTCCGAAACCCTAGCCGCCAGTACGCCTGTGTCCTCGCCGCTCCGGGGCCTCCCCGCCCGATCCAACTCCATCGTCCCCTCCGCGGTGAGCAGTAGTCCCTCCCTGACACCATCCGCTTCGCCGTAGCCGTCTAGCGCCGCCGCTCGTTGCGTCGAACGCCCGCCGTGCGCCAGAGCTCGCCGCTGTCTGCCAGGATTCCGCGTCGCTTAGAGCTTAGCTAGGCCCCAAGCCTCCTCCTAACAACTCCTCGAGCCAGCCGCCCTGGTTAGCCCCCTCAGCGTGCACGCCTGCGACCTGGGTTCGATCCCCCGCCCTGCGCTGCGCGCCGATTTCCCGTCAGACGGTGGAGACGAAGAACAGTACCAGGGCCGTGGTCATATTACATTAAGCCCCCCTCTTGTTTTTTCGCCTCAACCCGCGGTACCTCGGGGCCCGCTAGTCAGCCGCCCTGGCAATCTTGCGAGAAACACCCCCAGCTTCCTTGAGCCATAACCCGCGGTCCAGCTTGCACCCCACCTGTCAGCCCCTGCAGTTCCTACTGCTGTCACGTGGGCTTGCGCCAGTTGGCCCCACCCCGCAGTCGCACAGGCTAGCCAGAGCCGCGGTGTAAAAGGGTTTTCGCGCGCGGTCTCGCCCAGTCAGCAGCTGGCCCACCGTCAACGGCTGTGGCTAGAATCGCCTGGGTGACAAAAGTATTTTCCTGTGTCTGTTTTTAATTAAACCTTTTTTAAATTGATTTAAATTCAATTCAAATCAGATTCAAATAATTTTTAAAATACAAATCCAAATAATACAAGTAATATATGTTTTGGAATCAGAAAAATGTGAGGAATTCAAATACGACATTAAAAATCTTGTTTGAGCACTTTAAATTTTCGAGATGATTAAAATTACAATAAAATGCCCTTTTCCTTAATTAATTAATAACTTTAATTCTATAACTCCAAATTGGGAAAATAATATGTCTAAATCGATCAGCGCGACGAGACCGTTCTATCTATGCAGTCCTTGTTCTGAATTGAAGCATGCATCATGTCATTCTTACAAATCTGAACTGTTTATGACAATAAAACTTGGGCAAATAAATAATAAAGTGCCTTATTTCTTGTATCCACACCCCACCTTTGCCATGCTACTTTAATGCCATGTAAATTGTGCATCATTCATCATGGCATGCTTGGTTGCTTGTTGCACTTTAATTCATATACTTGTGCACTTTATTTATGTTGGCCCTTGTTTGTTTGGTTCTTCTTCGAATAGACGCCCAGCAGGAGAATTACCAGGAATCACAGGAGTATTACCCAGATCCATCTCTCGCTTCAACTGAACTGCCAGGAAAGCACTACCACATGCTTGCATACATACAGTACCTATTGCCTCTATCTTATTCTTGCATCATTGAGTCGCGATTGCATTAAATTGAATCCCAAGTACTGCATAGCCTTTACTTTTAAACCACACTAAGCTTGTTCCGGTCCCATGAGCCATTACTACAGGAGTTGTTTGAGCCATGCGAGTCGTAGAAAAGCATGAGTAGGGTATGTGAGTGTCTGATAGATAATGAGGTACCTAAACAACATAACCTGAGTAGTAATGGGATAACTAATGAAAGAGGCACCGGTGAGCAATATCTGCTATTTGGTTTTTCATGCTCACTTGTGTCCCGTAGGACCCCGAGTACTTGATTCCTGTTCCTTGACTATTCGCACTATCCACATCCGAGAGGCCTTATGGACCCCCCTGAGTCAGAGCTTGATTCATTCTTATTTCTTGGGGCCACAATTAGTTTGGGGCTTTATTACTATCCTGTACTTATGCCATGTTACTGCTTTATTTAAGATTGTGCGAGGAGCACCTGTACTGTTTTGGATCGCGCCACGTTTTCGCGGTATCGACAAGCCCAGTCACATTTTCGGGTTCCTAGTCGTTTACAGCCGTCGCCCTGGGTCCGTCTCGGAGCCGGCCAACTTCGTTGCGGGTAGCTTATTGGGGTGGCCCCCTGAAATATTTCTGAATCCTATGATTGCTTTGTCGTGAATGCCTCGTTGGGTTTTGATTTGGTTTTTCCGAGGTTGATCGAGTGTGTGTTGCTATTCGTGCACCCCTGCAGGGTAAATCTTTCTGAAAGCCGTGTCCGCGGTTATGGACGACTTGGAGCACAGTTTATCGATCCTAGACAAGTATAACTAAAGTACCATTTTAATTTGACTAAGTACTTGACTAGTAAATAGTGCAACACTCATGGAATGGTTAATAAAACTGCCAACGGATGATGGGGGTTGTTCGTCCGCTTCCTCGTTGGTAAGCGAGGAGGAGGATGGATCTGTTAATTATACTGTTATAACTTATGTTCTTAATTAACGGACATCCGTCTATCATTGGTTAGGCGGATGGTTAGCGAGTATCTGTAGAATTGTTAGGTATTATCTTTTGTTGCAATTGCGTCACCCCAGGTTGTGTCCCCTTTAGCGGCATAAAGACTTGTTAAGTACCCCTAGGGTCTCACACGATAAATTGTTTGATTCAGATGAACAGGTGTACCCGCAAGATGGATACTGGCTGGAAGAGACAGACAATGTTGGCAACGATCGTTCGGTGTAGAGATTCCGAGAACGGGGATCCGTGAGATCTATGGGCGGGATGTGTTTATTTATGGGGCACCTTATGCCAATTTGCTTCTTATCCGTACTCGAATCTTGTTTTCCGCTTCCGCCTGATACTCTGATGTGTGATGTATGAGGAGCTATCCTAAATTATTATATCTATCTAGGATATTTGGATCTTGCCGTATGGCGTTGCAATATTTCTATTTCTTTTAGATGGAATGGCTCTGAGGACTGTTGTATGTGGCTTGCATACATACTCATTTGTGTATGTAGTTGATCCCTTCGCCTGCCGATTACGCCGCTCGTTCTTGTCCCGTTGTCTGAAAGTGGTTAGGACGGCCGAAAGGTCTACCGTGAGTGGCCCTGGGCCCCACCGTACTATTTTAACCACTTTCGTTCATCCAGGCATTCACTAAGAGCGTAATTCACCGAGGTAGTTACAATTGGTATCAGAGCCATCCGGCCCTTCAGGGTCTCAGCCAAAATGGTCGTTGTCAGTCTAGCAAATATTTTGGTAGTTATGTATACTAGGGAAAAACAAACGTGAGAGTAGGACTGCTTCCATTTTTCTTCTTACCCACCCACCCACCCTTTTCTGGTAAGGAAGTGTAACGTTTTCAATCCTCTTCTAAAATTCAAACTAGGATTCACGTGTTCTGGGTTCCGTAGTACCATAGGTTGTGTTGTGTGTGTGTGTGTGTGTGTGAATTCCTTGTCTATCTGTTGCATCCAAATGCTATCACTATCTGCCTTTTGGTTATCAACTATTGGTACACTCCATACCGACAGGCCTTTGTAAACCGACGCGATCTATTCTGATTCGTTGTACACCGATGCGATCTATCTTATTCTTTGTTATCCGACGTTATCTTATTTGGGGTGTTCGTTTCCGTAGTTACCAATCTTTAGGTTCATCTTAAGAAAAAGGTCCCTCCCGATCTAGGGATGGAGATGACGGCGGCTACAAACTCTTTTGTGGATTTTTGATCGGGCCCTTAGGATTTTCGTCCTGAGGGCAATATATAGGCGGAAGGAGAGGCCGAGGGGGTGCCGGGAGCGGCCACACCACCCCCTGGCACGGGCTAGGCCTGGCCGCGCGGCCAGGTGGTGTGGTGGCCCCCTGGCCCCTCTCTGTCTCGTATTCTGGCACTTGATGACATCCATAAAAATAGGCACTTTGGCTTTCGTCCCGTCCAATTCCAAGAATATTTATTTTCTGACTTTCCTGGAACCAAAAACAACAGAAAACAGGCAGCTGGCACTGTGGCTCTTGTTAATAGGTTAGTCCAAGAAATCATATGAAAAGTACTCCAAAGATGGAACAAAATACAAGAAAGTGGATAAAACCAAGCATGGAACATCAAAAATTATAGATACATTTGCAATGTATCAACATCCCCAAGCTTAACTCCTACTCGTCCTTGAGTAGGTAAGTGATAAAAAGAAAGAATAATTTTTGAGGTGACATGCACCATCAAAGACTTAATCAAAGTATTTGTAAAACATTCAAAGCTGGGATCATAGTACTTCAATTATAACATGAAAGACAAAGTTCTAGCAATAAGCAAAAGAAACTAAGATGCAACATGAAAAGGTACAAACAAAAGATTCATGAATAACAATGCTTTGCAAGACGTTTGTTTGTTTCACATAAAGAAAACATAGCATAATAGTATTCAGCTTGTCCCTCAATAGAGTAGCAAATATAAATGCATAGGATACCTTCAAAGTTCATAAGAGTGACTAGAGACAATAGTTTAAAACAAGCAATATCAAAGTATGCATCAATCAACTAGTCTTGGGACAATGCACATAGAACTAAGAATGGCCACTATGCTCTCAAAGTAAGTGCATAAAGATAGAAGGTGGAGACTCAATGTAATGGTGGAAGAAAAGCCTTTGTAAAAGGAAGTAGGGATTCAAGTCTCATAAAGAGCTTCCAAAAATTATGGTACTTGTAGCTTTCAGCTCTCATTGCCCCTATCATAAGCATCTTGAAGGTAGAGAAGAACCAACCATCTAGCTACTACATGGACCTGTAGTCCATTGATGAACTACTCACGCATCACACCGGAGGCAGGCATGGTGATGAAGAAGGCCTCCAAGGTGAATTCTCCCCTCCGGCAGGGTGCCGAGAAGAGCTTCAGAACCCTCCCGATCTAGGGACGGAGATGACAATGGCTATAGACTCTTTCGTGGAATTTTGATTGGATACTTAGGGTTTCTGTATCGGAGGCTTCTTATAGGCAAAAGGGGAGGCCGAGGGGGTGCCTGAGGCGGCTGCACCACCCCCAGGCGCGGGCCAGGCCTGGCCGCGTGGCCAGGTGGTGTGGCTGGCCCCCGGCCCCTCTCCGTCTCGTCTTCTGACTCCGTGTTCCCCTCGGTAAAATATTGACTTTGGCTTTTGTCCCGTCCAATTCCGAGAATATTCATTTTCTGACTTTTCTAGAACCAAAAATAGTAGAAAATAGGCAACTGGCATTGTGGCATCTTGTTAATAGTTTAGTCCCAGAAAATGTGTAAATATACTCCAAAGTGTGGACAAAACATAAGAAAGTAGATATAAAACAAGCATGGAACATACAAAATTATAGATACTTTAGCAACGTATTACCTCTACAACCACTTATAGAAATAACCTACTAGTCTCATCCATAGAAGAAAGAGAACTAATGATATGCATAGTGATGTCACCGTTAATCCCAAGCAAATTTCTCACATACAACCGTACTACCCCTTCTATCACTAGGGTTCCTAACCTGCATATCAGTCATCACTCATACTTCCTATACCTTGATCAACCCTCAAGTCTTGGGTACCTGACAAGTCCTTGGATTAAGAAAAGAGAGGATACCATAATCATCATGTCATACAAACTAATACAGGATCCCATCTATGATAATTCACATGCACAATTACTACATGGCTAGGCCGAAGCCCTTAGCCCAAGAAGAATTACTCACACATATAGATGAGATCAACAATCGCAAACATTGTAATAAAAATCATAAGGTTGATAGCAATAGTCTTACAATGTCGCTAATCGGAAAAGAGATCTACTATTATAAGTGGTGGAGTATGGCTATGGAGATGGAGAAGGGTTTGGAGATCTGGAGGCGGCTGGTGATCTGTGACAAAGACTTCTGGATGGTGCCAACTCCGTTTTCTCGTCGCCTGAGGCTTCTTTATATAAGGGTCCCTTCACGAAAGTTGTTCTGTTTGACCTAACGGTGGCGGCGCCAACTATACGATCGGAGCTATACGGTCGGAATTTTTGCTCCAGCCGTATAGTTGGTCGTTAAAGCGTCTGCCTCCGATGTAAGGCTCCTGGTTTCTTTTGGTAGTTGGAAATCTCATATCTTTGACTTTAATGTAGTGATTCCCTCCTTTAAACGACATTATCTACGCAGAAAAATACAAAAAGAAAGGATTACATACCCCTCTGAATATTAGCATTAGTGACAAGGTTTAGAGAGATATTTCATCAAGAATATGATTAATATCCAGTTTAAATATGGATGTTAGATGGCTATATTTCAGAGCCATCAAAGGGTAGCATGGCCGAATCTCTAGGAAGAACATCCTTAGCAGTGAACTTGGTCAGCGCCCAAACTTTTCTATCCACCTCCACCAAAGACATATTCTCAGAAGAAATACGAGTGGAGTCATTCACACTGCTCCAACATGACATTGGGGTGTGCCCTGGCCTATAGAGGCTGCACCTAATGCTGCAACCATGTGCGGATGAGGTCCACGCCGGTGACTTCTTGGCCTTGGACAAGCTGAAGGTAGAAGAAACGCTTGTACAAGACTTCGACTTCCTCTGCTTTGCCCGGCATCACAACATTCTTCCAAGACCTCCTTCTCTTCAGCTCACCCTTCGGGTCAAAAGGAGCAAGTACAAATCTTTCGTCGTCAACATGTTGGTCCCGGATATAAAACCACTTTTCCCTCCATCCTTGGACGGACTCGACAATATTAAGGCTAAAATACTGGACAATGGGGTCCACATAGATGCCGCATCCACCGATATCATATACCATAGAGCCGGAGCCCGTCTGCTTCTTCAGTTTGAATAGTTTCTTGAAAATACCAAAGTGTGGCTCGATTCCGAGCCAGCACTCCCAGAGGGTAATATAGCATGCAATGTGCAAGATGGAGTTGGGGTCAGTTGATGCAGATGAAGCCCATAAAAACAAAGCAACCCTCACACAAACTTGTGGAGGGAGGGATAGAGACCCCGGAGGAGAAAAGCCAGAAACATCACCCGAAATCTAGCGGAGGGATCAGGGATTACCTCTGGTCCCTTCATTTTGCAATCTGCTTCGTTGGCTGGAAGCAGACCATCTTGGCGATGCGTTTGGAGCTCATGCTCCTTTAAGGAAGAGTGTCGCCACGACCAGTTGGTCACGTAGGTCCCCGCACCTTTCTTCTTCGTGGTCGCGGTAGTAGTACCGGCCCTAGTGGCGGCAACATCCTTTTTCTTCGCCACGGCGGCGGCATCAGCAGATCCAGCGACAGCAGTGCCTTTCTTTTTCCCCATCTTCTAGCGGCGAAGGGATCAGAGGAACTAGCTAGGAAAGGCTATGAGAACGTCCAGTGCAGCGGAGGCAATGGGCGCAGTGAAGCAGAGGAGGACAACAATGGAAGCAATGCACGAAGGAGGAAGAAGCTCGGGACGGAAATTACCGCACAGGATCCCTACTTAAGCACCGATGAATGCCATCCAACAACCAATAGAGCTTCATCCAGACGCATGGCACACATCGACGAAGACGCGTGACGGTGCATACACTGAACCGTCGCTCCACGATCCCCACTGCGCGCGAGAATCAAGGAGGCGCAGTTAAAACCATAATTTACACGTGACTGGTCAAATTCTAGTCAGAGTTTGGGGCCCACCTCCGTCACGTCCCATCAGCACCGCTTATGTGGGCAACTGACCTCACCGGATCGTTAACATTGACGTCATTCAAATATGCACTCCAACAGGAGTTCTCTTCGACTAATCTAGTCCTTGGTCGACTCTACGACTCGACCAAACACTTGGGGGCTACTCATAACAGGAGCGCTGGCCACGCACCAGAATATTTTAAAGGGCACAACATTGCCTTGGTAAAAAACCCAAAGACATTTCTAGTAACCCCCTCTTTTGAATCAACAATTCGATTGCGGTCTCGGGGGCTCCTTCCATAGGGAGCACTTGAAGCACGATCGTCAAAGCTAAATATAACGACATTAGTCGACAAATGTTCAAAGTCCCCACTCGAGTCTATGACTCGAGTAGGCACTCGGGGCTACTCTCATAGGAAACGCTGGTCGCGCATCCTATGAAAAGAAAAAACTTGTACATAACAAAAAAACTTTGACTACATTCGCATCGTGAGCATTCGAAGCATTCGGTGACTCCGCCTCATATTTTACCCTGCAAAGAGACTATGTCTCCCGGGCCACCGGAATCACCTCCATGGTGACTAAAAATTTGGATACCGTGTTTACAACATGAAGATGAGACCTGCAAAGGCCCGGCAACGCACCTGATACGCTCTATCAGAAATAATCCATGCCTACAAGCATGATAAAATAGCCTTGACGGACGCGTCGAGTGCCCACACCAAAACACTGGAATTCGACTCTGTAAGACCTCCGCGACAGGAGTCGAATTACACCAGTAATGTTCCGAATTCGAGTCCGGGAACTCGAGTTTGAGTAGATAGCGTTGTTTTGCCCTAAGGCAGTTAACTAATCCTGATTCGTCGGACGTATCAGGCATGCATATCAGCAATCCCTATGACACAGACTAAAGGCACCCGGAAACATTTTCGGCTGATTATGCACTTGAAAAACTTTATAAGTCTTCACCCGAATCTGTGATTCGACTGGACACTTGGGGGCTACTGACGTGGGTATACCCTACAGATACTCGTGAGAGCATATATGGTCCAGCCCAAGAGGAGTCCACAGTATCATTGAAACCCAATACAAGTTCAAATGGCCCAAAGAAACGAGGGAAAACCCTAACTTGTAACCGACTCGGCCTGTTATCCCGAGACCTAGTTTCCCTATATAAAGGCTAGGAGGGGGCGGCGAAGAGGACAATCCACAACCCTAGAATACACTTCGCCAGATTGCATCTGCGCACCCTTGTAACTTTCGACTTCCTTATAATCAAAGAGCATACAAGCAGGAGTAAGGTCCTCTTCGAGGCCTGAACGTGGGTAAAATCACGTGCCCCTATTTGCTTGTTTTTCTAGCCGATCGATGCCTCCAGCGCTCCCCAATTCGTCGAACCTAAATCCATCAACGATGTGCATTGATGAGTTAACCCCTCGTCGGCATCGATGCTCTTTCAGCTAGAAAATTTCATGATGGCGGTATGATGATGCGGCGAGGCTAGAAGGGAGGCCGCCATGAGATCACTACAACAACGGCGAGAGAGCGACAACGATGGCCTAAAATGCCCGTCCCGCTATTTTGCAAAAAAAAGAAATGCCCGTCCCGCCAATAAATTACTATTGGACATTGCCAGACATTATCCGGGAAACAAGACAAGATGCTCTCTTTTTTAGATAGGTGCTAGAATGCTCTGCAGCATATTTCGAAAGATGATAGAACGATTGATTTTGTCTGAATACTCCCTCCGATTTAGTTTATTAGGCACGCACTGTTTAAGAACAAGTTTGACAATTTATCATGTTTAGCTACTACTTACCGGGGCTAACACGGATTTTAAGAAAAATATCATTAACTTCTATCCCTTTCAAAATAAGTGACTGATTCACGTGTATCTATGTACTAAAATGTGTATAGATACGTTCAAATCTAGACAAAACCAAATTATTTATTTTAGAATTGAGAGAGTATCATTAATTACTTGTATATGCAATCTTATATGCAAATAAATCTTTGACCATAAATTTGGCAGGTACCGGGAGAGCCAATTGAGAGAGTAGACTTTTCTTTTGCATATTCCATTCCATCCGGCTGGTGTCTCCTCCTCTCCTCTTCCGTCTCCCCGCTGCCGCCTCTTTCGTTCCCCATCTCGCTTTCGACGCCGCCGCCAGCCCTAGCACGCACAATGGCCTCCTCTTTCTCCCACCCTTCACCACACATATCATCTCGTTCTCACACGGAGACAAGCCTCGCAGTCTTCACGATCTGTCGCTCTGCCGCTTCCAAGGGCGCCGCGGGATGCGAGATCGCCGTGGCCAACGTCTGGCCTGCAGCGTAGATGTCTCCGTCGGACGACCTCGCCCGCACCTCGACCCCATCTTCCTCCTGGTGACCTGCCCTAGTATCCCTTGACGCGTTCCCTGTTCAATCGTGCTTATGAGGGTCTCATTTTATTAATCTGTATGTTTTGCTCTGCAGGCACTGTGCGGTCAGCACCGCCTTGCTGCCTGGATGATTACCGCGGTCAAGGCTGCAATTCCTGGAGAACGTGGTTAAGAAACATGTGTCGGGAAGGAGATGATTCTTGATGCGGCATTATGCTCCTCATGCCTTGCTTGTAGGTATTTGAGACTTTGCCCAATCTTCTATATTATGCTCAATAACTTGTAGTTATTGCTTTTGGTTAGACATATCACAACTGGAGACATTCCCACTGTTGAATTTCGGGCACGCCCATTTTTATCTTAGGAGGACGCCTTTCTTTTGGTAGTAGTATCTTGTTACAAGTGTGTGATCTTTGGAGGCAATATAGTGTGTACATATCACCTTTGGAGTTCAGTAATACACTCGACTACAAGAAAAACACACCAAAAGTCATGCGATAGTCGAGAAAAGTTATCATCACACAAAAAAATATCATCACACAATATAGTGTGTACATATCACCGTTGAAGTTCAGTAATACACTAGACTACAAGAGGAACACATAAAAAATTCATGCGATAATCAGGAAAAATATCACCTTTGAAGTTCAGTAATACACTCGACTACAAGAAAAACACATCAAAAGTCATGCGATAATCGGGAAAAGTTATCATCACACAATATAGTGTGTACATATCACCTTTGAAGTTCAGTAATACACTAGACTACAAGAAAAACACATCAAAAAATCATGCGATAATCAGGAAAAATATCATCACACAAGAATAATACAGATATACGATGCCATGAAATTTCAAATCCATGATCCACAACGTGATGAATTAAAAAGACAAACCAGATTGTGAGTAGTACCAAATCCATTATGCTGCTTGCACCTTCTTTATACTAGATATTGTATGCGACTTCGTCTACACAAGCTAGTAATTATTTAGTTTCCTAGTCTCCAAGCTGTTTGCCCCAACTGAGCTGAATGTCTAGTTACTGCCGTTTACGTCAGATGTTATCACCTGGTTTCGTAGCACTTCCTGTAGTCTGTAGATGGTCATGTTTGCATGTGCTAATTTGGGTTCCTTCCAATGGTTTTATCTTCTTAATGTTGAACATAGATACCTGGTATTTCATACTCAACAGGCGATTGATTCCATTTGTATTCTGTTCATGTACATGCAATCTGCAGTGGTTCCTGTTTACCTTCAAATGCTCAGTTTGTTCCTTGTTGGCCATGGTTGCTAAGCATAAAATAAGATTGGCATGAAGCTAACTGAGCTAAATTATGTTTTAACTGTTAACATCTGTGGTATGGAATATCATTAGTAACCCGTTGCTTGAAATACATTCGTACCTGTATATACGACTAATTTTTATTTGCATAGAACTAGGAAGCATGCCCGTGCGTTGCTACAGAAGCACATCAAATTGTTAGTAAAACTATTTATGTATACATGAAAAGTTGTATTGTGATGTCTTGCTCGACTCATCATTCATTTAATCCAACGCGTGTTAGCAAAAAGTTGTATTGTGTATTAGTTGCTAACACACATTTAACACCCATGAAATTCAGTCAACATTTACAAAATTCTTGATATAATTTGGTCCAACCTAAGAAAAATCCAGTCACACACGCGCATGATTTCAGATGATACAATGCATGTATCAGCCATAGAGATGGAGAAGAACAAAGGAAGAGAGGGGTGAAGGGAACCAGGATGGTTGAGGATGGTTACAATGAAGGGGTGGTGGTGCCCACTTCTCCCTTGGCTCGCCGACTAGACCAGCACTGCAGCCACGCTCCCTCCCTCTCTCCTATCTATCTCTCTTCCACTTCTGATAGAAGGAACATGATGAGGAGGCAACTTTCCTTCCTTGATAGTGGCAAGGGCAAGTAGGAAGAGGTCCTTCTTGGCCCTGCTTGCGGCACTGGAAGGAAGACGGGGAGATCAATCTTGAAGGTGTGACACCGAGAAAGACGATGGGGAGGTCAATCCGGTGACGGCATAGTATGTGTGTGTGTGCGTGTGTTTGTTTGTGTTTGTTTTTTGTCCTAGCCGATCGGTGCATCCTTGTTTGTTACACCTCGACGTGTTTTAGAACCGCACCTTCCAAATGCCATGTTGACCTGAGCTTGGATAACATGTACATATGAATCAACTATCATGCCTGACTATTTGGTGGATCGTCCAATTTCAGCAAATTTGTAATAATCGAATCAGCCTCCTCTAGCTTGTTAAATTAGAAGTGCTTCAGACCTCAATGCACCGCTGCAAGAGAAAACATGACTCACTTGTGACCGTGTGCTGATCACAAATCGACAACATCTAGTTTAGGATGAAAATATCACTGGATCTTAACGCCAGAGGTCATATACCAACTGGGAGGAGTCTGCTCAGTTGTGAATGGTGACATCTGCTTCCGTAGTGCAATCTTTCAATCCTTGATTTTCCTTGCATCCATGCATTTCCTCAGATGACTCTACACATCGTGTAGTTTCTGCCACTCAACACAGTCAGATTGGTTTGCATTCCTTGCTAGCATGAGCTGCCTGCTTACCTTCTCACGTTGGCCGGGAATGCGAATCAGTCTGACCGTGCTAAGTGGTAGAAATTGCATGGGGTGTACTACTATCTGGGAAAATGCATGGATGCGAGGCGAATTGGGAATTGGAAGATTGCACTTAGGGAATCAAATGCCACCATTCCAACAGAGCAGACTCCTCTCAGTTGGTATCTGACCTTTGGCCTTAAAATCTTGTGATATGTTCATCCTAATGTAGATAGTGTCGATCTATAATCAATATTATAATTCAGATTGTGACAAGTGATTCATTTTTTCTGTTGCAACTCCTTGCATTGAGGTCTCAAACACTTGCTGTTTAATAAGCTAGAGGACGTTGATTTGACTATTACAAGTCTGCTGAAATTGGACGGTGATCCATCAAATAATCAAGCATGATAGTTGGTTCATATGTACATGTTGTCCAAGCCCAGATCAACATGACATTTGGAAGGTAAGGTTCGAGGTGGCCTTAAAAACTTGTGATATTTTTCATCCTAAAGTATGTACTGTCGTTTTGTGATCAGAATTCAGACGGTCACAAGTGAGCCATGCATCTTCTGCAGCTCTTTGCATCAAGCTAGGTCTGCACTTTCACAATTTCGCTCGTGGATAATCTAAATACACAATGCAGATAAGCAGTACATATGAACACTAATTCACTAAAATAAACCAATCAGAGATACATGTGTTTCCATCCTTCGCAGCAAACATTTAATCTGAGAATTTATATGATACTCTTGTAGTTGGCTAGCTGCAAGATCAAATTAAGCTTCTACTGTTAAAACAATTTAAAGAGCAACTGCTAACGATCTCATGGTCTATCTCTAAGCAAGTTAGCACACATGCAACAGTAAAAAAAACAAAGCAAGATCTGACTTGGGATTCCAATGCAATGCAGCTGCTATGCACAGAGAAGAAGGGAATCTCACCCGAAACAATTACTCTTTTTTTAAGTAGTAGAGATAATCATGAACGAAATAATTGAGTTCAATGGTTATGTTGCAAGTCTGCTGACCTTTTTTGATGTGGTGGGTCAAGAATGCGAAAACTCTAGCTAAGTTTGTGGATATATGGTGAGAGAACAATTTTGCCGCAACATGCTCCCTAAATTCTAAGCAAAATTAGCAATGCTGGAAGATTTACTTTCCTAACTTTCTTAGTCTTTCTTGTTCTGATCTTGACGAATTATTCCTTTTGATTTGAGATGCAGTTCACAGATTCTTATTGTTTCCAAAAAATTAATTTTGATATAAGAAGTATAGGTCCCACTGGGATTCCAACCCAGGTTGCCAGGTTCAAAGTCTGGAGTGCTAACCACTACACTATGGAACCAGTTGTTCTATGTGGCCCCTTGATGATGTCATTTGTGACATATTTCTTGGGTGTGTAAAAGACAGAAAATTTGGTTGTCCCCTTTTCTTTTGAAATTTGGGTGGCCTTGCATCATTTTGGTTGCAACAAAATTGTGTACTCTTTTGAGCTTGCATATACTCGCTCTATTGGCATGATAGCTTATGGAAACCAAAAGGGTCCCTTCATTTTTAAGCATATTTTGGTATACAATTACTATTACTCCAGTATAAATTTAGGTAACCTTAGCCATTGCACGATCTCCAAACATACCTTTGACAATTAATTTCTACAATAATGCGTATATCAGTAGAATGTTTTCCTAAGAGGGTATACGGTCTTTGGCCAGTTTTGGCATTAGAAGTTAGCTTAAGTCCACAAGTAAATTAGCAAGGTAAGAGCATAAAATGCTGGACTGTCCTACTTGGTGTATTGTCAAAAAAGGTAGGTCCCACCGGGATTCGAACCCAGGTTACCAGATTCAAAGTCTGGAGTGCTAACCACTACACTTTGGAACCAGTTGATGTATGTGGTTCATTGATGATGTCATTTATGACATATCTCGGGTGTATAAAAGACAAATAAAAATTGGTTGTATCCTTTTGTTTTGGAATTTTGCCGTACTTTCGTCATTTTGGTTGCAACGGAATTGTGTTTTCTTTTGAGCTTGCACATACTCCACTGTTGGAATCAAGATAGCTTACGGAAGCACCCAAAAGGCCCCCTTCAATTACAAGCATATTTTGGTATACAATAAGTAGTACGGTCAAAAAAGTTGCTCCAACTAAATTAGCAGAGGTACGAACATAAAATGTTGGACTGTCCTACTTGGTGTATTGTCAAAAAAGAAGTAGGTCCCACCGGGATTCGAACCCAGGTTGCCAGATTCAAAGTCTGGAGTGCTAACCACTACACTATGGAACCAGTTGTTGTATGTGGTCCCTGGTGGTGTCATTTATAACATATATTTCTCAGGTGTATAAAAGACAAACAAAAATTGGTTATATCCTTTCTTTTGGAACTTAGGTGGACTTTCATACTTTGGTTGAGGCGAAATTGTGACTTCTTTTGAGCTTGCTTATTATAGTGTCCCTTGATGAGTTCACATCTTCTTGGCTACCCCAAGTTTGTGTTCCTTTTCAAGCCTGCACAAACTCCTTCCGTTTCAGAGCCTCTGTTTAAATAACTGTCCATTGAGAAAATTAGTGGTATGGTTATCGCATTAACTGTTGTCGAGAAAATTAGTATTTCATTGCTTTAGAAGAGGTTAAGTGGTTGTAGCATGCCATTTAATAAGGTTATTATACATGGTCATTTCTAATTAATCTCTCTTAGATTTAATCTTTCCTTGATCTGTGTGCAAGGTGGATTTGGCATAGTTATACTGAAACATCACGAGTAGTTGGCTTGAAGATAGATTCTGGAAATATGCAAAAGGAGCCCTTCATTTTGAAGTATATCTGGTGTATAATTAGTACTATTGAAGTATAAATTTACGTTGTCTTGGCCATTACACGATCTCCAAATGTATTTTAACCATTCATTTCCACAATAATGTGTGATAAGTAGATTTTTTTCCTAACAAGGCATAAGTTCTAGGAAGGATTTCAGATATACTATCTTAGGCCAGCTTTGATATTAATCGTGAAGTCCACCATAAGAGAAAAGGTTAATTCCCCTACTTTGTTAGTCTGAACTCTTGCTCTTATCTTGACATTTAATCCTTTTCATTGACACTGTAATACATGGATGCTTGTTGTATTGTAAAAAAAGTAGGTCCCGCCTGGATTCGAACCCAGGTTGCCAGATTCAAAGTCTGGAGTGATAACCACTACACCATGGAACCGGTTGTTGTACATGGTCCTTTGATGTCATTTATGATATGTTTCCGTAGGCATATAAAAGGGAATGGAAAATCAGTACTTTTGTATCCTTTTGTTTTTTATGGGTGGGCTTGCATTGTTTGATTCAATAAAATCGTGTGTTCCTTTTTGAGCTTGCAGATTGTTGGCATCTAGTTAGAATATGGGAACAGCCAAAAGATCTCTTATTTGAAGTGTTTATTTGATATATCATTTGTCTGACTTGACGTATGAATTGGTGTTGTCTTGGACATTGCATGACATCTTTTAAGAACCTTGTAGTGAAATGGAGTCCTCAGGAGTATGATCTTAGGCCAATTTGGCACCAAATGTTCTGTTATGTCCGACAGAAATAAGTAACGCATGAACATAAAAATGGGCACTTTTCCTAATTTCTCAAAAGCTGTTGTCTGATAAATACCCAAGTCACAGGATTGAACATAATGCCAAAAATCTATATTGAGAAGTAGGTCCTGCCAGGATCAAACATAAGTTGCCAGATTCGAAGTCGTCATGGAAAATACTTCTTCAGAACTGCATGTGACTACACTTCGTACTTTGACCACTAAAATACACCAAAAATACCTAGACCCTTCACCTGAATATGGTACCTGTAGGTTGGCTTTCGATAGTGCTTGTGCAGCACTATATTATTACAGATGTACATTTTTTTCTATATGCAACAGGGTCGTTATCTTACAATTTACAACAATTTTGGCTACAAAAACTTCTCAATGTTTTCTTTGTGAAGTTGGAGTGAGCTTGCATGTGCTCAATCAGATCTGGTAGAGAAGAAGCCAGGACGCATGAATCCGGACACTGCAAAGCACAAACCCCTCTAGGAAGCGGTGTCCAAGGCTTCTTGAGCAGCAGCTCTGAGCATTGGCTGCACTGCGGGAAGACTATCGGTGGCCTAATCTTGTGGAAGTTGGCCAGATGGCTAGGACCATCCAGGTAAGGTCTGCGGCTGCTAGGCGATTTACGTCCAAGGTTTCTGCATGCTGCCACGGAAATGGAGGTTCTTCCTCTTGTGGCAGTGGAAGTTTTTGCGTGTGACTGCTAGTAATAGGTCACGAGTCAAGAGCACCTTGCTTGGATACCAAGTGAAGCTGGAGTTAGCTTGGATTGCAGTGGAGGTCAATGGGTGATACAAAGTGTACAGTGTACATTGGACCCAAGGCCACAGACGGTAAAACAACATGAAATACCACTGATACCTTAACTTTCTTCGCCACTCTTTTTAATCTCATTTCTCCATTTGCTCACTTGTAGCCTTATAAAAAATGGATGGTCGAGGTACCATTTGGTGGCTACGCAATGTTTAGAACTTACATTCATAAATATAATTCGTGTTATGCAACTGATGGCTATTCTTTCCTACTTATAAAGATTCGAGTTGGTGTTTGTCCGTTCATCCCTACTCTAGCCTTCTTTGTCTCAGCCCTAACAAATAAGACCATTCAAACCAACAAGTATAGCAGCAAGCTAATGTTCTCTCCACTTCTCCCAATAAACAAATGCATCAAAGTGAATTAATTTGATCTATGACATGAGTAAACTATGTTCCACATCTTTTTTCTCGTAGCATAGCATGGGGGTCTACTAGTATTGGGGCAGAAGGAGTAGTTGGCGTCTAAAATACCTAAAATAATCCCTCCGTTTGAAGTGTTTGAACCTTTTGGGTATATAACTAGTCCTAATCTATTAATAATGTATCATGTATGTTGTCTTGGCCATTGCATGATCTCCAGCAGTAACTTTGACCATTGATTTGACATATTAGTAGACTGTGGTCCCAAGAAGGATTTCAGATATATTGTCTTGGGCCTGTTCAAGGATTCACAGTGTTCTCCCAAGTCCAACAACATAATAAATTAGCAAAACATGAACATGAATCGGTTGCTGTCCCTACTTTGTTTGTCAGAATTCTTTTTCAGATCTTGCCATTCTATTCACCTTTTTTTCATTCAAAATGTTTTTTACATATACATGTTGCATTGTCAAAAAAAGTAGGTCCCACTGGGATTCGAACCCAGGTTGCCAGATTCAAAGTCTGGAGTGATAACCACTACACCATGGAACCGGTTGCTGTATTTTACCTTGGTGATGTCGTTTATGACATGTCTGTAGGCATATAAAAACGACAGAGGAAAAACCTTTTTTGTATCTGCTAGCTAGCAGCCAAACAAAGAAAGAAAAGAGAACAAGAAAAGGACAGGAAACCAGAGAAGGAACGAGAATGTGGGGAGGTACCTGCTGTGTGTGAAGTTAGAAGGCTGCTGCCAGTATGGAGGAGAAGGCGGATGGGATCCTGATGGCAGCAGCCCTTGGAGGCATCCCGGTGGCGGTGGTGTGTGGAAGATGGGGATAGCATCTTCTCCAGGTGCAGGTATTGGGCCTCTGAGGCTGGAGGCATCTTTAGTCTAGGGTTTTCTGGTACGTGATACTGGGCCTTACATGGGTCAACCACGTATCCCTCCTGTACCTGCCAGGTATCCCAGCTGTATCCCTATTTGTTTTTGTCATTTTAACATTAAAAAAAGGATACTCAGGGTCGGGGTGTCGGGGGGATGACCCCCGGTAGGGTCAAGCTATGGTATAAAGATGAGGTTGACCAAGACTAAGGTTGACAGATGTGGGGCGGCCGACATAGGCTGAGATACCCAAGCCGGGTTAAGCCGGCATACCTTGGCCGACATATAAAGTATGTCGGCATAACACATATCGCTTCTTCAATACAGGTTCCCCCAAGCCGGGTTACATGGGTTGAGGTCGACATGTGGGTTGGCATACGCCGGGAGGGTGTATGCCGGCCTCAAGGTCAGCGCCTCTGTCTTTCCCAGGATTCCCGGAGGAGAGATAAGCGTGACAAGTCAGGCGTGCCCCTAAATCCCGGAGCCAAGTCCCATCGAGGATTTCCAGGAGGGAACAGCGTCAGCGGAAGACTGTTGGCGGTCATGGGCACGTCAAGTCCCATCGTTGACAAGACGAGCATCTGGGCCCAGCCAATGACTTCTGCTACAGCATATTCTGGGCATATTCCATGCCACCTCAGCCCTAACTTTAACCTGGGCACCCCTTTATAAGGTGCACCAGGGTCTCCTACAGGGGGTCGGTTCATTCGTTACTTGTTCATCCCTAGTAGTACAGAGAGAGGCAGGAGTCCCTTCTCCTTCTTCCTCTTGCATATAGCTCGAGGAACCATTGTAGCTTGAGTATTGATCTGATTATAAGATCTAGCATGCAGGAGTAGGGGTTTTATCTCATTAGGAGAGCCCTGAACCTTGGTACATCGTGTGTTTCTGTGTGTGTTCAGTGTGCGGTATCCACCGTACTATCCCTCCCCGGATCCACTAGCGTCCATCCGGCCCCAACTTTAGCCATCCTATGGCATCTGCCGTGACACCACCACGACACGGGAACACCTGTATCCCGGTATTGCACAACGATATGGCCAACTTTGCCGTATCGGTGCTTCGTAGGTCCTGGGCAATTGGGTATTGCACGATATCTTTGACAGATCTATTAGTGAAGTGTATTCTAGGAATGCATAATGACTTAGGCCACTTTTGGTATTGACATTACTATTTTGTCTAACAGAAACTAGTAACATGAGTATTTAAAATCCATGGGTACTTGTTGTAAGGTCAACTTAAATGTAGAAAAGTAGGCCCATATTTGATTGAACTCATTGTACTTAATATTTTTCAACTGCTCTTTGATCTACTCTGAAGTGATTGATTATCTATTTGTCCATGTTATTTTTCAGTCATATTCATCGAAGGAAAAAAATCAGGACTAATCAACAATGTAACTATAAATGAAGATGATAGCTAGCTACTCTTCCGTTGAAGTAAATAAATCGCCCACGTATTTTTGGTGGCCATGCAATGTCTAAAACTACACATTTGTAAGTGACGTTAGTATTATACTATTCTGAGGTTGTTTGTGTGGATTAGGGACTGTTGTTGCTGTTGCATGCTAGCATTCATGTATAAATTTAATTTCTTATTTATACATAATTCATTGGTTGTAAGCGAGAAAATTCTACAGGTCCAACCACCATCATGTTGATGAACTGTTATGATACGATGACTGGGTGATTGCTGGTATTAATGATAAAATAGTTGTTTTATGTTCTGATTTATTTAAAAGTATCTGATTGAACTGTGTGGATCCCTGGCCCTATTCAGAGACACTGTGAAATCACAATTTCCCGCGTAGATATGTATTACATTTCTGGATTGGCGTCCTTTGGAACTAACTCTGAATGTCGTACAAAAAGATGATTTCAGGCTAATTATTCTACTACAAAGTCTTAAACCCTGTAAGAAGTACTATGCTAGTCAGAGATATTTTTCAACCAAGTCGAGTATTAGATATTGAGACATGTTATCTGATACGAGCCAAAAAATGTATTAATGTTGTACTCTTGCTTGTGAAATCAACTATGCTGCTGCATCGAGTACCCATACTAAAATTGGAATTGGCAACAAATTGACTCAATTCATCACAAGATGTGAGTAGGTTGTGCCAAACTAAACTACTCTCTCCGTCCGAAAATAAGTGACTTGGATTTGTCTAGATTCGCATGTATCTGGACATGTTTTAGCATATAGATACATGCGAATATAGACAATATCAAGTCACTTATTTCTGGACGGAGGGAGTATTATATTGAATTATATTCTAATAGTTCCGTCTATGGATATTTCTGCTAGTATGAATACATATTTAACTCTCTGCTGCAGCCTGTCTGCCTTTCTAGATCATGGTAGGTTTGTCTTTGTCCACAGTCCATCACCTACTTGTCTTGTCCCATAACAAGATGTTTTAACAAGAGAGAGACCAGAGAAAAAAAGGTCCGTGGGATGATGTTTGATGATGCTGTTAAGTCGTAATATGCGCTACCTGCAGGGTTATCAATCTAGTTTCTTAGCTTTTAATGAATTTCCATCTGATGTTTCCCTTACCTTTATTGTAATCTTTTTCATAGGTTTGTTTGATGGCTCGAGCATATGCATAGCTGCTGTATCAAGCAATGGATCTGTGACCTAGTGAAGATGTATTGCATCATAAATGAAAAAAAAAAATCTGGAGAAAACCTTCCGGCTATTATGACTT
Source organism: Avena eriantha (assembly GCA_910589775.1). NCBI lineage: Eukaryota > Viridiplantae > Streptophyta > Magnoliopsida > Poales > Poaceae > Avena > Avena eriantha. Next base: position 107,161,888 of record OU342745.1, read on the forward strand.
CATGGCGTGTGCATTCAGTTAGATAAAGTTGTCGCATCCGTTGCTATGTGAGAATACACTTGCAGATGCATGACTGCAGTTGCCACTGATTGGGAACTTGAGCACTAAGGTCCAGGAATATCCATGGATTTGGCCTTGCCTTATATGAGAAGCTTTACAGGTGGGGAATGTTCTTACCAGAACCATGGTCTAAGGTTTAAGAGAGGAAAACTACAGCTAAGGTTGCTGATAGCTGATACGAGGTCTGAGGACAATTTGGAACACGAAACCCTCTTTGGAATGATGGTATGCACGGGATTATTGTTGAATGCTATGCATGGTATCATTACGTGGTTGTCTGATTCACTTTACTGTAATATAGAAATATTCTTTTTGTAACATGTGCATATTCTAGAGTACTGATAATATTTTGGTAACATATGCATAATGCCCTTAGCTAATCAAGTGCATATTCTAGAGTGCTGATAATATTTTGGTAACATATGCATAATGCCCTTAGCTAGTCAAGTGGGACCTAAAAGAAGGAACGTGTATTCTCATTACCCGACCCACTGATATAAGCTGATCATAATTTTCAAAGTACCTGGCTATCTTAGACCTTACCTCAACAGGACTGCCACTACTGGTTCTATTTTTGCATCTTGTCACGTTTAGTAATTCTTTTGTTCAGCTCCTATACTCTTAGTGTTCCACATTGCATCACTAATCTTAGCACCTTCTACAGTTATTTTAATGGAAAAGTACTTATCCTCTATTAGCTCATCAGAGTTCCATCGGCAAGGATCGAAGGATCATCCATCCGTAAATTAGGTGGATGGTTCCTGATACTGAGCTAGAACATGTGCTACCTTATTTGCGTCAATGCTAGAGGGTTTCTTTCATGAAATCAATAGCCAATGATATAACTATCTTCATATATGGCTGCTGTAGCTCCTTGGGGCAGTACACCAACCGACATCGTCGGTTGTGTCAATACAATTTGAGATGACAATCAGGCGATTACATCCCATCTGAGCAGTGAGGTTTAAGCCCACCTGGAGGGCATAAGTTTCCAGTGATCCGCCATTCCTGCACTCATGACATACAGCAGTCCACACTTGAAGCCCCAATACTATGCTGTTTCACATGCCCACTTGATGGTCTGGTCCAGTTCAATCACTGGTTTTTGATTTGCTGCTGTGGCAAAATTCGAAACCAAGGTGAGGAAGGCCACAGAGGATTGCTTTGTCTGTTAGACATTCTCCATTCAAAAAATTGCTGTCTTTCCCACCACATATGCCATGTTGCTCTTGCCACCATCCACCGTCTCTCGAAACCCAAGCTCGCTGGTGCAATGATGTTGTGGCAAAATAGATTCTCAAGCACAACAATCGATCCTGCAAGATCAACTCCAATCGCCTCCCTTATGATAGATGCAAGTGCAAGATCATTCCACACTTCTTTGGTACTAGAGCAAGCAAATAACATATGCCATGCACCGGCCTGGTATACAGATGCACTACCCAAGTATTTGCAACTTGGGTTTGTTTGATTTTAAAAACATAGGAATAAGAAAACACAAGAATATATAACAAGATTATGTGAAACAGAGGGTTGATACTTGATATGGACTGTTTGATTCAAACGATTTTCATGCCAAACCTTAAGGACTTTTCCCATGGTAGTTGTTTGATTTGTAGTATTTAATCCCATATAACTTGTTCCCTAGGAATTAAGGTGTCAAGTGGGATCCCACCTAGAGGTGAACTAATTGAGATCCCATTATCAAAATTTTACACTAGAAATTTCAAAACGAACTAGAGGTGGGATCCCACTTGACTCCCTATTAGGAATCCTTTGCATTACATGTAACACCCCACTTTCAGTAACCTTGACTAAGTGTCCAAAGTACAAAATTTAGGGGGAACGAAAACTTTTTCTTAGTGGTGAAATAATTGTTTGCTTGTTTGTGCTCATGCACCTGAATGTGTTGTAGTTAATTATACTCCTCTATATCACAAGCTAGGCTTGATGGTGTCCATAGTAGTACTCTTGAGATGTTTGGAATGAATTGCCTTGACCTGCTTGCTGAGATGACTTGTGTGAATTTTTTTGGTTAGAAAGTAGTATGAGCTAAGCTAGGAGCTCAACCTCTAGGAACTAAACCAACCCAACAATATAACCCTTGCACCTCTTGAGAAGATAACATTTAAGCCCTAGTCGAAGGACTATCCTCCCTTTTACCAAGTTCACCTTTTGGAACCCTAATCAAGATCATTATCTCTGGATCTAAGGCAATGCACCTATTCTATCCTCATCCCTGAGTGGTACTCTACCCTCCCATAGTTTCTTTTGATCAAGAACTTCTCCACCAAAATCCCTAAGCTTGTCTTGATCTCTAGTCACTAAGTTGACCATCTAACTGCTTAACTAGACCTATTTTGAGTTAATTTTGTTTAGTAGCTTCCAAAGCATTGGAGGCCAACTCTAAGCATGAATCTTGTCTACATAACCTAATCTTAAACCTCATCCATTTAATGATGAGTTTGGAACCTTGCAACCCCTCAAAAACATTAACTCTTATACCCTAGGCAAAAACCCCAAATCCAAATTTTACCAAGTCTAGAAAATGTTATCAACATTCCATCTTTGAGTCTCTACCTTTATCAACCCTAGTCCCTATAGCACCACCCCTCTTTGTCATCTTGTGCTTGTATGAAGGGGGACAAGGGACATGTATTTTCTTGCCCATTAAATTTTTGTTGCTGCTGCTGCACCACTCCCTCTTTGCCTTTCATCAGCACCCCAGACACCAACATGACCCTCTCCACCACCCCACTCGACCTATCCACGACCATCTCCCTCTCCCATGCCCTCCATGGACCTAGTCCATCATACACCCCCACCTCGGGTTAAATAGGCCAGAGGCCACTCCAGTCCTCCTGGCACCCTCATTTCCTCCCACACCTCCCTCCTCATCTCCCCTGAGCACCCTAGCCTCCTCCCTTACTCCCCCTCCCCGGACAAAAGGAGAAGAACCCTCTCAGGTATACAAGGAGGAAGTCGTCATGCCGATAATGCATGTCATCTCCACCCTCCCTCTCTGCTCCTACAAGACCCCCTTCTTCTGCATCTCAACCTACCATATTTTTCTCCTAGGAACGCCCCCGTGGACGCCGCCAGGAATCTCCTGAGCGTGCTCCGTCGGGGAGATGCGTGATCTCTGTCCCGGGTGCAAAACTATCATCGCCGCCCATTGATGGACTCGGCGTAGTGCGCCGCGTCACCCATTGCCTCCCCATCGCTGGAAATGTCCCCAGGTGAGCCCCGAGAGCTTCCCGATCAGCTAGGGTTTCCCCTGTTCTAATCTCGTACTCGAGGAGGACGACGACCTAGGGTCGTTGATCCTATCTTAAACAAACGGCTCAGATCCACTGGTACTCGCTCGGCCTCCTTGTGTCGCTAACCGGTGGGATCCACTCTGGCAGTTTAAACTGCGTCACCCCCGCGCTGTGCCACCCAGGTGGGTCGGCCGACGCGGGTTCGGCCCATTTTCCCCCAGATCTAGCCCACGAGCTCCCTCCCCCTTTTTCTTTTAAATAAAGGGTTTTGCAGGCTAAAAATCTAGTGCTAGGATTTAATTCCAAAAAAGGAAAATACATGGATTCTTCCGAGATCAATTTTTATGATGTTCCTTAGTGTTTTCCCTAACATGTAGAGCAAGACCCAGGCCCAAAATAATTTCCATTAATTTTTGGCATTAAATCCACTAAAATATGTCTTTTCCAATAAATAAATTACCCAGTGGGTTTCACAGACCCAAATGGGGTGAAACCACTTCCTACTTGTAGGTTTTGTAAGTTCCTACCTTATGACCCCTAGTCTCTTGACAAGTGGAGCTATATATCTAAAGTAGTAAAAAATAACAAAATCAATTCATGTCCGACTTTGAGAATTTCTCAAGGTAGATTAACTCTCATTTGGAATTGATTCCAACTCTCAGTAACGTTGTACAACAAGACCTACCAACTCTAGGAGATCTGGATTCATTGAGCCACTATTAATTTTTAGTGAATTAAACGCATCTGCTTAGGGTTGTTTCACTAGCTAAATCATAGCAGAAGTTATGCAACTCTAAAAATGATGAATCCAAATTATGCTGGAAGGTATTTGTAATGCCTACCTATCTTTAGTCTCATGCTAATTGGACATGTAGATTATATCTGGTGAAAAACACAAATTGCTTGCATAACTGAGTTTGGAAATTTTCTAAGGGCATTCTGGTAATTATTTTGGAATAAAACAAACTCTCAAAAATCATAAACTCAGAGTTCTACAATAACCTATGAGTAGAAATTTATTTCAGATACATATCTTTTCTGATGATTTAACTACCAAAACAAGGGTTAATTCCACTAGAAAATTCATAATAAATAAAGAAAATTGATAAAATAATGAAACCATTTTTGGTGGCTTTGTCATCTCAACACCTACCGTGGATACCATTTTTGTACATTGGAATCCTACAGAACCCGGCCTTGGTTTAAATCCCTTCATTAAGTAGTTCTTGGCACTTAATTCATAAAGGAAAAATCCACTAATGCCAACAAAATAATTCAAGTTGCTCTAAACTCCAAATTACCAAAACCTACTAAAGTGTATTGATGAATTTTTATTTTGATTGTTGTATTGTACTGGTGCTTGATTGCTTTGTGTTGATTGTGGTACCTTGTTTGTTTGCATGTGTGATACGTGACGACGATAGTTGCGATTATTTTGAAGTTAAGAAGGAGAAGATCTTTTTGTTATTATTGGTTTTCTAAGAACAAGTCCAAGGATATATTGATGGTCACAAGCAAGCCACCTACTTTCTCATAAGCCTTGTCCTATTATTTAACTATGCATGTTTTGTTTTACTTATTTATACAAATGCATTGTTGTACTCTGTCTATATTTTGTATATTGTAATGGCTTGGATCCTCCAAGATAGTACACCTTGGTACTATTAAGTACATCCCCTTGGTGATACCTATCTACCTCCTAGAAGATTAGAATGGTGGTTCACACCATACCCCGCTGGAAATCCCTTTTTAGCCAAATGCAAATTATAGTTTGGGAACCCCTGAAAGTTTTCAAAAATGTTTATGGCAAAACCTTGGTAGGTATGGCCTTACCAAGAGGAGTTTGAGGAAATAAAAAGGTATTTGATTTACATAATGGTAATACTTGGAAGAGGTGAAAAAATGTTTACGAAAACGCTCCCGTTTCTTTGTTGTTTGCTAGACCAACTAAACCGTGCAACCACATTACCCCGGAGTGGGAAGGGGCTTGACTCTAAGTTTGTTTACTCCTGTATAAGTTGCCTCACAACTAATTATAAGGGATCGTATCCATCGAATGTCGGGTCTCCCCACGGTAAGGGATCATGTTTAATGGACAATAGATGTTGCCTAGAGGGGGGCGAATTGGCTTTTAAAATAATTACGGTTTAGGCTCTAATAAATGCGGAATAAAACTAACATTTAATTTATCAAAGCACAAAACCTAAAACCACTAGGTTCACTAAGTACACCAACAACCTATGCTAAGCAAGACAAGCAACAAGGTGATAACAAGATAAAATACTTCAAGCACGATGGATATCACAATGTAAATTGCATAATGAAGGGCTCGGTTGAGAGATAACTGATGGACGTGGAGACAATGATTTTTATACCGAAGTTCACTTCCAAAGAAGTTACGTCTCTATTGGAGAGGTGCGATGACACGATGCTCTCCAAACGCCACACATGGCTCACCTTAGGTATGGTGGTTTGATGCTCACCCAAAGCCACACAAGGCCTCACCCCAAGATGCGAAGGCACGCAACTCACCAACACCACAAAAGGCTCACCCTATTCTCCCGTGAGCTCGCCACAAAGGCCTACTCATGATCCACTATGGGACACTTGAGGGCGGTCACCGAACCCTTACAAGGCTTGGGGCAATCTCCACAACTCAATTGGAGGGCTCCCAAGAAATACCACAAAGGCCACAAGCTTGAGGAATCTCCACAACAATTGGAGGCCCCAAGAACAATTCCACAATAGGCCACAAGCTTGAGGAATATCCACAACTCAATTGGAGGCCCCAAGAACTCACTACTACTCCACACAACCATCTAGGGTTCCAAGAACCCAAGAGAAACAAGCCCAAGAGCTTGAACTCGCCGAATCTATGAGGAGAACTCAAACCTATGCACCAAATGCAAGAGGCAAGTCCTTCACTCTCAAATTACACCAAAGATACAAAATCTATTGGGGGAATAAGATAGGAAGAACACAAGAGGAGAACACAAAACTCTCCAAGGCCTAGATCCTAAGGATTCCTTCACAAAGAAGGGATTTGGTTTGGTGGGGTTGTGGATCTAGATCTCCTCTCTCAAATCCCTCAAAAAGATGCAAGAATTATAGGAGGGGGAAGGGGAGAGGGCAAGCTATTCAAGGTCAATAATGGAGGGGAGAGTTAGTGAAAAACGGACAAAAAGAACTCGTGCCCACGAAGGGGAAGAGAAGCCCCTTTTGAAGGGCTACCAGATCTGACCATTTGGATCAAATCGCGACCATGGCTGGTACTAATAGTGGGTGGGGGGAACTACCACTGGCACCTAGCCAACAGTCAAAACACAACGTGACAAAAGGGAGAAAAAAGATCCTGGCCGGAACTTCCGTTGGTGCATCGGTACTACCGGCGAGGACGGTACTACCGCCTTTACTTCTGACCAAAGTTCCATTAAATACCAATCACCAAACAGAGAGGATACTGACCCAAAACCAGGATGAGTGGAAGTTAGCCCGGTACATCACCCGGTACTACCAGCGACAAACATGCCCTAGAGGTACTACTAGTGGCGTGCCGGAACTTCCGCCCATGGTGACTTTAGAACCAAAACTGGCATAACTTTCACATCCGAGCTCCAAACAAGATGAAACAAATTTTGTTAGAAAGATAACGAGATATTGGGTATCACCATGGGAGAAAATACCATGAATATATATGTGAGATATGTCCCAAGGTGTGGAGCCAGAAAGCCCGCAAGATAAAAACACAATAAGATATATCAAGGAAATCTATTTTTGATGAACTAGAGATTGGTATGATGATAACCACAAGATCTAGATCCTCACATGGACAAGATCCAAATAACAACCAAGAAAGATTATGCAATAATGCAAAGGTTTGATATTTCTCCAAAATATGCGATCGAGTCACCCACTCAAGAGCCCCTCTGATAGTACGGCTATCTATCCCAAACCCGGTCTCCCAACACTACAAGAGACCGGTAAAATAGAAAACCTATAAATATCATACCTTTGCCTTGAGAATCCAACTTGAGCTTGATGTAGACGATCTTGTTACCTTCAAGATGGAACACCTTTCTTGATTGCTCTTGCACGCGCTTTGCTTGACAAAGACTTGCGACTTGCTCCCCATACTCCATGGGGAACCTCTTGTTTGAACCAGTCTTCATCACTCCATGATCACCAAGCATGAGATCTTCTAGAGATGGCGCAACTTGAGCTTGCACTTGATTTCTTGACGATGTCTTGACGATAGCCATGCTGATCTCCATCTTCTTCTTTAAGACACTCTTGATCTTCTTCTTCTTCTACATGATTCCAATAAGCACAAAGCCTTTGGACATTGCTTCTTCTTCATTTCTTCAATTTTCAACCTTGAAACCAACACATGGCAAAGCGATACCAATGGAAAAAACCTACAAGTGAAACTCAATCCACACATTAGTCCACATAGATTGTCATTAATTACCAAAACCACACACGGGGCATACATGCCCTTTCACATTTGTTGGGAACAATGATCTGGGGTAGATGCGAACTGCCTTCGGGTGCAGCCAGGTGATACTATGAGCCCTTCATTGAAAGCACACACTTTGTGTAGTGGAAAAGCGCTCCAGATGGTCCTTAGTACCCGACGTCATTGTCCTAAGGGGAACAACTCATAGGATAGGCGCGTATACTGGAGTGGACATCTTGTAGGTCTTGTTTGATTATACGAACTCCGTATACTGATGTATGACGATCTATGGTTGCTCACGGTGGATGTATCGAATCTTGTGGGTAAAGTGTACAACCTCTACAGAGTGTAAATCTATTCAAATAGCATGTCCGTGGTCATGAATGGTTGGAAAGCTTGCTGATTAGTGGTGTGGTTTTGGTTTTGGTAAGTGTTTTGAGAAAGTAAAGGTTTTGTAAAAAGGGTGGTCATGGGATGACCATTGAGAAAGTGTTGTGATCATGGGATGATCACGAAGAAAAAGGCATGGCCATGGGATGACCGGGAAGTAAGAAGATGGGTGACCCTAACCTAGTGGTTTTCAATTCCAAAGATTTTCAAATGTTTTAAAAAGGGGTTTTCAACAAAGATATGGAGATGTTATATCTACAAGAGAAACTATTTGCGAAAAGAACCTCTTATGGAGACCTCCTACTACCATAGCCATATAGCATATTATAGTGTTATTGTTCTCATAAGGTGGTTTGCGAGTACATTCAAAATACTCACTTGCATTGTCCCTGGCTATTTACTTGGTCAAACTTCATGAAGACTAGAGGTGAAGAACAAGGTGGTGTTGATGACTATGTGAGCTAGGACGTTTCCCCGGTCAGTTGCCTGTATGATTAACGCATGATGTGTGCTCTGCGATTGATGAAGATCCACTGTTGATGAATGGCCTAGGCATAATGGTATCAATGTAAGTCTTGTACTTGTTATGTAATGGATGTTGTAATGATACTTGCCGATTATGTTTCACAGCTCACTGATCATGGGAACATGGAAATATGCATAATAGGGATCCTTGAACTGCTAATCCCGGGGCCTCACAGACTCGGTATCAGAGCCATCCTGACTGTAGGATACCTTAGTTAGCATGGTCGTTAGACAGGAACACTATTACTTTGGAAACATGGGATTTTGAAAAACTACTTTCTCAAAGCGTTTCGAAAAGTTCTACTACTTATATCCTCATATTTTAAATTATTTGGAAAATGGTTTTTTCTACCCCTCGTCCAAATTCAAACCCACGGATTCAAAACATTTAGGACTTAGACACTAGGTGAAGACAAGTATAACTAGATGAAGAGGAGCAAGTACAAGCAAACCAAATGAGACTACAAGATCGCCCTACAATGGAATCCTCATGACTAGAAGAATCGAGGGCTGCAATATCAAGAAGCGCCCAATGGTACGACAAGAGCTTCATATGCAAGATAGTTACTAGATCAAAATAATAATGATACCTAGGATCAATAGTCCTAAGATAGGATTCCCCTATATCGCGAGTAGTTAACTCCCTGGTCTCTAAGGTAGGCCGTGTTTGTTTGCCTAAGTGCACAATGTGTTACCTGACGTGTGTTGTTTGCCTCTTTAGGTTAGGAAGAATATGACAACCACATCTCTTGCTTCACCTCGTAGGTGTGTTCTGGCCTTATCGACCTTAGTAAAATATTTTTTGGGATCAATACACAATCTAGGAAACCTCTCTAGGATGCTATTCCCTCCCCTCTATTAGGGCACCCAACATCAGCTGTCGTTAGCGAGACCCATACTAACCTCGGGAGTTATGAGGGGAAAAGCATCTCAAGAACCAGATATACGACATCATGAAGTTAGAACGTTTGGAAGACTTCCCCTTAGCAGGATGGCAAGACAAGATTAATTCTTCACTATCGCTACTCAAAACTCGTTATCAACCCTGCATGCCAACTTTCACCTGCAGGATAGTAGCAAGAGTCCCAGTTGAAGACCGAAGTCCCCTACAAGAGGATCAATACCAGCAACAGGAAACCTCGACATGAAGTGAAGACTTGACCTCACTAACAGTTTGTTTAGTAGGGTACCCAACCAGCCCCAAAGACTAACTACTCTATCCGCCCACCCTACCCAAACTAATGAGTAGTTCCTCACAAGAAGGCCGAAATTCTCCAAATCCTGAAGACAAGGATGCATGAAGACAATGAGTTTACTCCTGCACCGAGGTTAAGCAACACAAATAGTACAAGTGAAGACTGCCCTGTGGCAGCCTGCTGCCTCTACCTCGACTAAAGAATAACAAGAAGTATCATTATTCCCTAATCCACCCAGAGCTAAATTTTTGAAGCTTCATTAGGCAACAACTCCCATTAGATTCTAGCAACAAGACATCCCTCGAATATCTCGACTCAACCCCGAAGAAATACAACAGTCCTTTTGCATATTTTCAACCCTCCAAGACGGAAGATCTATACCCTCCTCGACGAACCTTAGTGAAGCTCTAAGGTGGGAAGACCGCGTCATCCCACTCAATTCAAATTCTCCAACAAACTTACAAACCATCAGCTACGAAACTAAAAGAAGTTAACCTCATCAATAAGAATAGACGCCTACTCAACCCTCCAAGTACTCGAGAAGCTCAGACTCCAGAAGGTAATAATACCTAAAATCAATAAGATCACTCTCTCACATGAAGGAGCCTGAAGAATCAAGATCTCAGAAGAATTCACGAAGCTCCTCACCTAGTACTTCAGATAAAGACCAACAAAGGAAAACTGTTGATTCACTAACCCCCTCAGATTTAACCCATCTGAAAGCCCCGTGATTCATCTACTCGGATAGGCTCATGACGCATAAAAGTAGTATACGAGCCTCATAAGACGTAGCACGTACGATGTCAACAGAAGATTCTAACTCCAGGCAGAAGGTTTGCAATATTCATCTAACATCCTCCTACGACTCCAAGAAGGAAGGATTGCATCATCTCCAAACTACCTTAGTGTAACCCTATAACACCCCGTCTACTGGGCCTCGGGGTGTCACTCCTAGCAGCTTACTAGGATCTCTAGATTGGCCCCATGGACCAACACTAGTCTTTTATGTGCACTTCATCCTCACTCGTGCTCACCCGGTACCCACTTCCCAGTCGGTCACCCATCCTCAAATTGCACTAGGCCAAGCACACTTAACCTTAGAGTTCTTTTTAGATGAGCTTCTGAAAAGAAATTGCAACTTGTTGATATGGGTATCCTATCAATCCTATTAAGCCATGTACTTGGATCTCACATACACTCACCCTTAGAAGATCGATGCCCTCATCGATCAAGCACAAGCCAGGAACTTCCCTCTTGGCACACGTTTGTGCATCCAGTGCCGGCACATGTGTCATGCCGTGTCCACTCTAGGCCACACGCGCCATGCTCCACATGTCCCGCCACTGACCTTCATACACCCGTGTAACCGCGAGGATTGGCTCTCATACCACTTTGTAACACCCCATCCACTGGACCCGGGGGTGTCACTCCTGACAGCTTATTAGGATCTATAGACTGGCCCCATAGATCAACACTAGTCTTTTCTGGGCACTTTGTCCTTAATCGTGCGCACCCAGTACCCACTTCCTGGCTGGTCACCCATCCTCAAATTGCACTAGGCCAAGCAAGCATAACCTTAGAGTTCTTTTCAGATGAGCTTCTCGAAAATAAGTTGCAACTCATTGATATGGATATCCTATTAAGCCATGTGCTTGGATCTCACAAACCCTAAGGGGGAAGACTGCGTCTTTCCCACAAAAATAGAGTAATCCTCCGCCAAAAGCAACCTCAGGAGTTTTGACCCTAAGTCATTGAATAGGATACCCCTAAGGAAACACCATGGACCCTTATAGAAACGATAGCAAGATGTAGATTCTATCCTCGGAGAGGTATTTCGAAAATTTCCAACTAGGTGACGTTCGCCAAGCGTAAGACCTACCGAAAAGAGAATAAGATCAACCATCACAATCGGGTCAGAAACTTTCTCAACTCTTCGTGCATCCAAGAATATGGAAGTTCAACTCTCCGTACATCCAAGAAGACGGAAGTTCAACTCTACAATTTTCATGCCAAACCTTAAGGACTTTTCCCATGGTAGTTGTTAAATTTGTATTATTTAATCCCATATAACTTGTTCCCTGGGAATTAAGGTGTCAACCGGGATCCCACATAGTTCCCACTTCTAGTTCATTTCAAATTTTGTAGTGCAAATTTTTTTCAAAATTTTACACTAGAAATTTAAAAATTAACTAGATGTGGGATCCCACTTGACACCCTACTAGGAACCCTTTGCATTACATGTAACACCCACTTTTAGTAACCCTGACTAAGTGTCCAAAGTACAAACTTTAGGGGGAACAAAAACTTTTTCTTGCTTAGTGGTGAAGTAATTGTTTGCTTGTTTGTGCTCATGCACCTGGATGTGTTGTAGTTAATTATACTCACCTATACCACAATCTTGGCTTGATGGTTTCCATAGTAGTAGTCTTGAGATGTTTGGAATGAATTGCTTTGATCAGCTTGTTGAGATGACTTGTCTGAAATTGTTTGGTTAGGAAGTAGTATGAGCTACGCTAGGAGCTAAGCTAGGAGGTCAACCTCTAGGAACTAAGCCAACCCAACAATGCAACCCTGAATAAAAAAAACAATGAAACCCTTGCACCTCTTGAGAAGATAACCTCTAAACTCTAGTCTAAGGATTATCGTCCTCCCTTTTACCAAGATCACCTTTTGGAACCCTAATCAAGATCATTATCTCTGGATCTAAGGCAATGCACCTATTCTATCCTCATCCCTGAGTGGCACTCTAGCCCCCATAGTTTCTTTGTATCAAAGAACTTTTACACCAAATCCCCAAGCTTGTATTCATCTCTAGTCACTAAGTTTACCCTCTAACTCCTTAACCATACATGTTTTGAGTTAATTATGTTTAGTAGCTTACAAAGCATTGGAGACCAACTCTAAGCATGAATCCCGTCTACGTAACCTAATATTCAACCTCATACATTTGATGATCAGTTTGGAACCTTGCAACCCCTCAAAAGCATTAACTCTTGTACCCTAGGCAAAAAAAAACAAATCTGCTAAATTTGACTAAGTTTGAAAAATGTTATAAACATCCCATCTTTGAGTCTCTACCTTTATCAACCCTTGTGAATTTTTGGAAATGTACTTGTACCATCTTGTAGAAAATCATAGGTAATTATAAATCCCACTCTTTCCCTTGGTAAAATCATTCTTGGACCCATTTGTTCTTGATGGTTTTGCAGGCAAGAAAATAACCCATTTCTACCAATCTTATCATCACGCCTACTTGGGAAGAAGCTCCCAACTCCACCTCAACCTTTCTTGGCCAACTCTTTATATGGTTGTGATCTACTAAACTTGGTCTATCAAACCACACTTCCCTTGTTTCAATTGGAGCCTTGTGCTTTCTTAAACCCACATGGTTTTGGAGGCTAAATAATAATCTATTGTGACACCCTTATTTTCAATAAAGTTTGGCATAAATTCTTGGAGCACCCAATATTGATTAAGGTCATCTCTCTATACCATGCTGATCTGCATCACTTGGTATATATACCCATATATCCCATGATACAAGGGGAGATCTGAGCCCCTTGATCTCACATGGGTTTGATGGTATAAAAATATTCTAGCCCAAGATCCCTTTCCTTATTTATTTCTTGTTTTCCTTAAAGCAAGTGTTGATATTCAAAACCCAAGGTGTGAAAATGATAGCTACACTATGTGTTCATCATCTACCGTGGAGATAAAAATTTAAGAAATGTTTTCCATAATTATTTTGTCCCAAAACTATTTATTTCTTTTCTTTTACAAAAACTTCAAAACTCCTGATATTGAAGAAAGTTTGTTTTTCTACATAAACACCATTTTAACTCTAGGAAACTTTGAAGCCTATATTATGTTTCCTATCTTACCACTTCAAATATTTTTTTTTCAAAGTTTTAGTATTTCGTTTTGCCCTTTTTCTTAAATGGCAGAAATGCAAAACTATATGTTTTATATGTTTTCCTTCTTCAATAAATATTGGGAAAAATTTATAATATGTGATATGGTATTTGGGACCATCTCACAAAAAAATCCAATTGGTCAAGTTCAACTTTTCAAAATAAAACCTTCAAACCATATTCTGAACTTTTTGAAAATAAGGGCAAAACCCATTTAAAATGATTGGAAAATTCCCAAATAAATACACCAAGTGCCTATCGACGCCACCCACTAGTGCCCTCATATCCTCTTGGCCAAGTATAAAGAATGGAGAGTGGTACATGATCTTCACTTATGCCCTATTTGATCCACGATAAGAACCATCACTCTAAACCCACTCCATCACTAATCCTGGCCACTAATTCACCTGACAAACATCCCCACCAGGTTTTGGTCAACCAACACTGTAGCTAGGCCTTGTAGCACCACCCCATTTTGTCATCTTGTGCTTGTATGAAGGGAGACAAGGGACATATCTTTTCTTGCCCATTAAAATTTTGCTGCTGCATCACTCCCTCTATGCATTTTAGTAGTACCCCAAATACCAGTATGACCTTCTCCACCGCCCACTCAACCTATCTAGGGCCAACTCCCTCTCCCATGCCCTCACATGTACCTAGTACATCCTACACCTCCTACCTCGGGTTAAATAGGACAGAGGCAACCCTGGACCTACTGGAACCCTCATTTCCTCCCACATCTCCCTCCTCATCTCCCCTGAGCACCCTAGGCTCCTCCCTTACCCCCTCCATAGATAAAAGGAGAAGAACCCTCTCCTGTTGGGTTCGCAGCATAGAAAACAAATTTTTTCCTACGACGGGAACTATACGCCAAGATCTATCTACTAGATACAAGCAACGGGTGGATATACATCCATAGAGAACTTACCCTCGAAGACAACAAAGCTTTGTTAATAAGTTGGAACTCGTGGATGATGTAGTCGTACATTTGTCGATCTCAAGATCGTGATGAAGTCCAGCAGGTCCAGCTCCAGCACGTCCATCAGATCTAGCTCCAGCAAGTCCCGCACCACCAAGTCCAGCACCACAAAGCAGCGGTGCATCCGTGATCGCACACACATCCGGTACCTCGACAACCTCCATCCCTCCCTCCAGCAAAGTAGCAGAAGTAGCAACTCCTTTCCAGATAAATCCACCGAGAACATGTATCTCGCTAATCCGAGACCAAGGGGAATAATACTAGAGGGGGAGAGAGATCCTTCATGAGGAGGTGTGAGTGTGAAGGTGTGAGAGGGGGGCCTTTTATAGGAGGAGGGGGGTGCCCCTCCCCATGGCCGGCGCCCAAGGGGTGACCCCTCACCTCCTCATTCATGTGGTGGTAACTCCCTCCACATAAATTTGCCCCTTCACATTCTCTTTTAAAGTCTCCACTTTAAATGCATTAAATTTCTCCAAATTTAATGCTCTCTCATTTAATAAAACTCTTTTATTAATTTTATTCAGAATTTTTGTTAATTACTTTAATTAACAAACATTCACATAAAACCCCCTGCAACATTTCAATATTACATACAGAACCAATTTCAGCAATTTTACCCGAAACAGTTTTGGTGTCTATTGAAATAATTATAACGCTTTCTTAAATCTTTATCTGAAACATATTTGCTCCAAATGGTGTCGGTATCCCTTAAGTGTGTCACCCTACGGTTCGCGAATAATGCAGACATGATCGAGACCCCTCTCCGATCAATAATCGGCAGCGGGACCTGGAGATCCGTACTGACTCCCACATATTCAACGATGACTCTTGTGATCGTGTGAACCTTTAACGTTGTAACTAAATCCCTTTGTCTCGCAATATATTACATGTCTGAGATTCGATCATTGGCATCCAAATACCTAGTTTGATCTCGTTACCGACATGCACTCTTTTCTCGTTCCCGTGATATAGCATTCTAGTGATCACATCACTTGCTTGTAAGCTATTTCAATGTGATATCACCGAGAGGGCCCATAGTATATCTATCCGTCATCGGTATGGACAAATCCCACTCTTGATCCATGAGCCTCAACATAACACCTTCGTAGCACTGAACCCACCTTTATAGTCACCCTGTTATGGTGTGACGTTTGATGTTATCAAGATACTCTTCCGGTGTTAGCAATTAACATGATCTCATGGTCTAAGGACTAAGATTACTTCGTATGATGTTATAGCAATATAAACATAATGACTCTGATCGTAATGCTATACTTCGGATGAATGTTCATCACATCATTCCACCAATGTTGTGACCTCGTTATTAACAATATCCAATGTCCATGATTAGGAAACCTTGATCATCTTGTTAATCAATGAGATAGTTTATATGAGAGGCATTACTAGGAACTTTGTATTTTGTTTATTAAACACACATGTATTAGCGTTTCCATTTAATACAATTATAGCCTGCAAAACAAACATTTATCATAAACAAGGAATAAGATAATAACCACTTTATTATTGCCTCTCAGGCATATTCCCTTCAGTCTCCCACTTGCACTGAAGTCAATAATCTAGTTTGAAAAACTTTGCGTATTGAACACCTATGGATTCCTGGTGTTGCATATACGCGATTGCTAGTGGTTACCATAATCTCCGGATCTGACAGTTTCAGGTCCGTGTGTATTTGCATGTCTTTGCGTCTCTACGCATCACTCATTCTCAAATGAGATGGCATTGTATAAATTTGGTCCTTTGGTGAGACCTTTAGTTCGTTCGGGTTAAAATATGTTGATATTATTGTCATACAATATATCTTCATAGTATTAGCCCACTTTGAACCACACATAGTTTGATAACAAACTACTTAACACAAATGCCCTCCTTTGCTGCTACTATATCAGTTATATACTTAGCCTTTTGTTGTAGTATCCGTCACAATGTATCAACTTTGGAACTCATCCAAATCCATCATGGAACATCCTTTCCATTACATTTTGCCACCCATAGTCTAAATTGAGATAAATTTAATTTGTATCTTGCGACAAAACTAGTATCAATGTAACACTTTACAATGAACTACCTTTAACTATTTGTCACTTATACATGATATATTCTTAGTTCTTCCAAAGCTCATAAGAATATCTTTACTATTGTCCAATGATCATCTTATGAATCATTCTGGTATGTGCTCATAACATTTAGAGCACAGGACATTCTGGATATATACATATCACAGTATAATCGATCAAAATCTTCATGTGATTTTATTCACCAAGTGTTGAAACACTTGAATCTTGATATAATCCTTTCCATGCAGCAAGAACCTTTCTTGTTGTTTCCATATTGAACCCTTTCAATATCTCATATATGTATGTCTAGCACAACCATATTAGCGCCTCAATCTATCCATATAGATATTGATGCCAAATATTCCGGTTTTGCGCAAGTCTTTCATTGAAATCTTATTTTAATGAAATTATTAACTTGTGTCAATACAAGATACATCATTTCCAATCAACAATATGTCCTCTACATAATGTATTAGAAATATGTCTCAGCGCTCCCACTTAATTTCTTGCAAATGCAAGCATCTTCATCATCTCCGATGAATTTAAACTCTTTTAACAGTTTCATCATGGTGAGATTCCAACTCCTCTATGCTTACTTCAACTATTGAAGTTTGCATGCCCTTTTAGCATCCTTTTAATTAACAAAACCCTTCAGACCATGTCATGTACACGTCCTAGGTAACCGTTCTATTAGAAGAACCTTGTTTTGTTTATTCAACTACCATATACCAAATTATATGTAGTGGTTGCTACATTAATCCGTCAATACTAAATATCGCTATGAAAGATCAAATCTTGTCATAGTCAACTCCTTGAACATTGCCGTAAACTTATTTCCGACATGTCGACTATTTTATAGATGTTAAACATCCATGTCTATTTCTTTATAGATCTAAACACGGCCGATAGGCTTTACGCCTTTTTAGAGGGTCTTCCAAGTTCAGAAACTTGATTTCTCGTGTATGGATACTATCACGGATTCTATGACTTCTAGTCATTTTATGGAGTCAGGGCCCATCATCGCTTCTTTTCATGCAGTCGGTTCATCATTGTCGAAACAATAACGACTTGTTTATCAAATATCACTATTTGATTCTTACCGACCCACATGGTTCAGTAGGAACTCTAATCTCTGAGATCACAACCTTTGTAATCATTGGAGCCATGAGCATTTTAGCCGCCTCCAGGCTACTTTTCGACGCTGCGCTACTGAGCACATATAGCCAAGGTTCAACAACCTTATCAAAGTTCTATTGTCCTCCCACTTAACTTTTCACGAAAAATTCCTTCTCAAGAAACTTGACGTTCCAAGCGACAAACTCTTTTGTCCTCGGTGTTATGGATAAATTCCCAACAAATTATTTGGGATAACCTAGAAAGACGTGCTTATCCGACTTTGGTTGTAAACATTTTACTTATGCATAGCATACCAAAATTTAAGAAAAGACAATTCGGGTTTTATCCCAAACCATAACTCATATGGTGTCATTTCAACGGATCATGATGGTGCTCTTTTCAGTGTAAAAGTGGTAGTCTCTAAAGCTTTAATCCTTAAAACATAATGGCAGTTTTATAAATGACACCTTTGATCTTACCATGTCAAACATGGTTTGATTTCATCTCTCGAATATGCCATACTCCTATGGTTTATCGGGAAACATAAATCATAGAACAATTTCTCAAATCTTAGGTATTTTGCTAAACATGTAACTCAAATATCTTCCTTTATGATCGAATCATAAACTCTTTATTTTCTTGTTACAATGATTTTCCACTTCATCTTGAAAGTTTTTGAACAATTTTCAAAAGTTTCATACTTCTTCCTTATTAAGTAAATATATAGATATATGCACTCAAATTTCTGGAGAAAGCATATGAAGCAAAAAGATCCATTGCATATGGCTACATATAATGGACTATATACATCAATATGTATAATATCCAATAAGTTAGTCATCTGTTCCTCTTTGGTCTATGGACGGAGTTTCAATTATCTCGAGGAAAGTTTCACAAGCGTCAATTGATCAAAATAAAGACTCCAAAAATCCATCAACATGGAGTTTCTTCATGTTTTCTTTCCAATATAATTTAAACAACGATGTCACTTCATAAGTGATCTTTCAATCATTTTTCTTGCGACATTTTAGCAATAGTGTTTATGGATGTGATTTCTCCCACTAGACTTGTAAAAGTTCATCCATCCTTTATGGAATACGGTAATTATTTGAACAACCATTGTTCTCATAATACCGGAACAAAATAACAATTATTAAAACAAATCTTGAAGGCTAGGTTTGATGACAACGAAAAACACAATAACTCTTTATTTGTTTTCGATGAACATCATCACTTATTCTCTTGCTAGTTACTTAGGCCATTGCAGTTCATGAATTCGTTGTCCTGTATGACACTTCATACCAACCAATTTGGTATCCCATACCTAGGAACCACATCGTTTAACAAGCAAGGAATACAACCATAACATGTATATCTTCTATATACCTAAGTTGGACATCTCCAGCCTTTTCTTTTCTGCCAAATATTTTATAGATTCTCTTTCCGCAATTCCTTTTCCTTTTAAAAGAATCTATCAACATCAATAGTGGTGTCATTCACATGACACATAGTACAAAGCATATATAGTCAAACACTAATACCTTTGGACTTGCACTTTGAAGTGGATCACCATCATCAAATGTTTAGCATTCTTTCAAAATCCATTCTTTAGTAATCTTTTAGTGTAGTAAACATTTTACTTACATCTTCTATTCGTCCTTATCATGCCAACTTTCATGATCAAGCTACTATAGCCTATAAGGATGAATCGTGAGTATAATGTTAGTTCCCAAATCCTTTTTGGGAGATCTGGATGCCTAGCATCTCCATCCTTCACAAATTCTCATACAATATGAGAACATGTATTTTGCTAAATTATACTCTATCATAATGCAACCAAAAACGTTGTTTCCGATATCACAATATCTTCCACACATGATGGTTTCTAAAACAATTATTTTAGCTCCTAGATAACCTCGATATTAAAACAACTTTTGAATATCAAGAATCATGGAGGCAAGCATGATACTTAAGATATTAACATTGGAATTCTTACTCTTGATTTAATACTACTTATTAAACTTCATGGAGTAAATAGAGTTTGCTGAAAGTTTGCAATAGGACTTCTAAACTTTAAATTGACATTCAAAACAATACGATACCAGTTTGTAAAGTAAATATCCAGAATTCTATAGTTCTATTATCTTAATTAAAACTAAGCATAAGGTAGTAAACAGATGCCAATGACTACAACAAATTATGCAAATTCACTTTGATTTAGTTTATGACAAATTGAGTTCGACTAATCCAAATTATAAATGCACTCCCACTCAAAAAACGACATCCCTCGTGCCTTTTTGGTGATTACATGAACCAAATCCACTACACCAAGTCCGATCATCACGTGAGTCAGTGTAGCTTCAAAGGAGAGCATCTATATGGGCATCATATCAACTATATGACTCATGCTTAACCTTTCGGTCCGTGTTCCGAGGCCATGTCTGTACATGCTAGGCTCGCCAAGTAAGAACCTTAGTACTCGCATGTGTAAAACTGTCTTACACTCGTTTGTATGGAAGCGCAGAGTCGAGTACACCCGATCATCACATGATGTCTCAAAACATGATCCATAGAATGGTGCATACTTAAGGAAGAACATATTTTATCTTGATATTTAAATGAGGTATCATCTTATAATGCTACTAAAACGCCAAACAAGCAATATAAGATGTGAACATCATATGTGTAAAGTGGGATGATATGGTCCATGCATTTGATCTCTATCATTTGCATCGTGGTATGATCTCTATCATTCCTTTGTGTGTAAGGCCAAGGTCTATGGAACTTACACGTTAGGTTTGTTGTAAGAGTATCAACTATACATCAACTTACAACATTACCATATCATGACACTAGCCCAACAACGATCTAAACTAGACACCTCTAATTTATCAATTGCAAATTTTTACATGGCTTAGGGCTTTCGAAGATAGAACCGGTCTTACCTACGAACATGGAACCCCAACGATGATAACTAAGTTATTAGCAACTCATTGTGAATCAGATATTGACTATAGTAGGAGAGACAGACACCCGCCAGCCACTTATGCAAAACTAGTTGCATGTTAGTCGTGGAACCGGTCTCATGTGCGATGACATGTAAGGTTGGTCCGGGCCGCTTCATCCCACTATGCCACCAATATCCAAAATACATGAAAGAAGCAATAACATGATCATCATCGCCCACATATAAACATATGTGTACTACCCGTGCAAAACACCTATGCATAGATCAGGCTCTGATACCACTGTTGGGTTCGTAGCATAGAAAACAAAAAAAATCCTATGATAGGAACTATACGCCAAGATCTATCTAGTAGATACAAGCAACGGGTGGATATACATCCATAGAGAACTTACCCTCGAAGACAACAAAGCTTTGTTAATAAGTTGGAACTCGTGGATGATGTAGTCGTACACTTACCGATCTCAAGATCGTGATGAACTCCAGCAGGTCCGGCTCCAGCATGTCCATCAGATCCAGCTCCAGCAAGTCCCGCACCACCAAGTCCAGCACCACAAAGCAGAGGTGCATCCGTGATCGCACACACGTCTGGTACCTCGACAACCTCCATCCCTCGCTCCAGCAAAGTAGCAGAAGTAGAACCTCCTTTCCAGATAAAGCCACCGGGAACATGTATCTCGCTAATCCGAGACCATGGGGAATAATACTAGAGGGGGAGAGAGATCCTTCATGAGGAGGTGTGAGTGTGAAGGTGTGAGAGGGGGGCCGTTTATAGGAGGAGGGGGGGGGGGTGCCCCTCCCCATGGCCGGCGCCCAAGGGGTGACCCCTCACCTCCTCATTCATGTGGTGGTAACTCCCTCCACATAAATTTGCCCCTTCACATTCTCTTTTAAAGTCTCCACTTTAAATGCATTAAATTTCTCCAAATTTAATGCTCTCTCATTTAATAAAAATATTTTATTAATTTTATTCAGAATTTTTGTTAATTACTTTAATTAACAAACATTCACATAAAACCCCCTGCAACATTTCAATATTACATGCAGAACCAATTTCAACAATTTTACCCGAAACAGTTTTGGTGTCTATTGAAATAATTCCAGCGCTTTCTTAAATCTTTATCTGAAACATATTTGCTCCAAATTGTGTCGGTATCCCTTAAGTGTGTCACCCTACGGTTCGCGAATAATGTAGACATGATCGAGACCCCTCTCCGATCAATAATCGGCAGCGGGACCTGGAGATCCGTACTGACTACCACATATTCAACGATGACTCTTGTGATCGTGTTAACATTTAACGTTTTAACTAAATCCCTTTGTCTCGCAATATATTACATGTCCGAGATTCGATCAATGGCATCCAAATACCTAGTTTGATCTCGTTACCGACATGCACTCTTTTCTCGTTCCCGTGATATAGCATTCTAGTGATCACATCACTTGCTTGCAAGCTATTTCAATGTGATATCACCGAGAGGGCCCATAGTATATCTATCCATCATCGGTATGGACAAATCCCACTCTTGATCCATGAGCCTCAACATAACACCTTCATAGCACTGAACCCACCTTTATAGTCACCCTGTTACGGTCTGACGTTTGATGTTATCAAGATACTCTTCCGGTGTTAGCAATTAACATGGTCTCATGGTCTAAGGACTAAGATTACTTCGTATGATGTTATAGCAATATAAACATAATGACTCTGATCATAATGCTATACTTCGGATGAATGTTCATCACATCATTTCACCAATGTTGTGACCTCGTTATTAACAACATCCAATGTCCATGATCAGGAAACCTTGATCATCTTGTTAATCAACGAGCTAGTTTATATGAGAGGCATTACTAGGAACTTTGTATTTTTTTATTAAACACACATGTATTAACGTTTACATTTAATACAATTATAGCATGCAAAACAAACATTTATCATAAACAAGGAATAAGATAATAACCACTTTATTATTGCCTCTCAGGATATTCCCTTCATCTCGGGTATACAAGGAGGAAGTCGTCATGCCGACGACGCAGGTCATGTCCACGCTCGCTCTCCGCTTCTACAAGACCCCCTTCTTCTGCATCTTAACTCGCCCTATCTTTCTCCTAGGAATAACCCTTGTGGATGCCGCCAGGAACCTACCGAGCGTGCTCCGCTGGGGAGGACGATGGCCTAGGGTCATTGATCCCATCTTATGCCAACGGCTTGGATCCACTAGTACCCGCTCAACCTCCTTGTGTTGCTTACCGGTGGGCTCCACCTCGGCAGTTCAAACCACATCCCTCGTGCGTTGTGCCGCCAGGGTGGGCCAGTCAATGCAGGTTTGGCCCATTCCCCCCAGATCTGGCTCGCGAGCTCCCTCCTCCCTTTTCTTTTAAATAAAGGTTTTTTTGGAAAAAAATCTACTACTAGGATTTAATTCCAAATAAAAAGGAAAATACATGGATTCTTCACAGTTCAATTTTTATGATGTTCCTTAGTGTTTTCTCTAACATGTAGAGCAAGACCCATGACCAAAATTATTTTCATTATTTTCTGGCATTAAATCCACTAAATTGTGTCTTTTACAATCAATAAATCACCTAGTGGATTCACAGACCCAAATGGGCTGAAACCACTCCCTAATTGTAGGTTTTGTAAGTGCCCACCTTATGACCCTGGTGTCTTGACAAGTGGAGCACTGGAGCTATAGATCTAAAGTAGTAAAAATAACAAAATCAATTCATGTCTGACTTTGAGAATTTCTCAAGGTAGATCAACTGCTCATTTAGAGTTAATTCCAACTCTTAGTGACGTTGTACTAAAAGACCTACCAACGCCAGGATATCAGGATTTATTGAGGTACTAATGGATTTTAGTGAATAAAACTCATCTGCTTAGGGTTGTTTAACTAGCTAAATCATGGTAGAAGTTCTGCAACTCCCAAAGTGATGAATCCAAATTCTACTAGAAGGTATTTGTAATTCCTACCCACTGTCCTTGGTATCATGCTAATTGGACATGTAGATTATATATGGTGAAAAGACAAATTACTTGTAGAATTGACTCTAGAAATTACCCAACGACATTCTGGTAATTATTTTGGAGTAAAACCAACTCTCAACAAATCATAAACTCAGACATCTACAATAACCTATGAGGAAAAATTTAATAGCTACAAATTTTTCTTGTGATTTAACTACCAAAGCAAGGGTTAATTCCACTAGAAAATTCATAACTAAATAAAGAAATTTGATAAAATAATGAAACCACTTTTGGTGCCTTTTTCATATCAACACCTATCTATGGATATCATTTTTGTACATTGGAATCCTACAGAACCCGGCCTTAGTTTAAATCCCTTCATTAAGTAGTTCTTGGCACTTAATTCATAAAAGAAAATTTCCACTAATGCCAAAAATGATAATTCAAGTTGCTCTAAACTCCAAATTATCAAAACCTACTAAAGTGTATTGATGACTTGATATTTTGCTTGTTGTATTGTACTGGTGCTTGATTGCCTTGTGTTGATTATGGTACCTTGTTTGTTTGCATGTGTGATACGTGACGATGAATGAGACAATTTTGGTTATTATTGGTTTTCTAAGAAGTCTAGGGACATATTGCTGGTCACAGGCAAGCCACCTACTTGCTCATAAGACCTATTAACGTTTTCAAATTTTTATGGCAAAAACCTTGGTAGGTATGGCCTTACCAAGAGGAATTTGAGGAAAGAAAAGATTTTTTCTTTACAAAATGGTAATACTTGGAAGAGGAGGAATTTTTTTTGCGAAAACGCACCCGTTTCTTTGTAGTTTGCCAGAACAACTAAACTATGCAACCACACTTCCTGGAGTGGGACGAGGCTTGACTCTAAGTTTGTTTATTCCAGTATAAGTTGCCTCACAACTCTTTATAAGGGATCGTACCTCTCGAATGCTTGGTCTCCCCATGGTAAAGGATCATGTGTTGGGAACAATGATTTGGGGGAGATGCGAACTGCCTTCAGGTGCATTCGGGTGATACTATGAGCCCCTCATTGAAAACACACACTTTGTGCAGGGGGAAAAGCACTTCAGATGGTCCTCGGTACCCGACGTCCCGGTCTTGAGGGGAACAACTCATAGGGTAGGCTCTTATACCGGAGTTGGTATCTTGAAGGTCTTGTTTGATTATCCAAACCCCACATACTGATGTATGAAGATCCGTGGTTGCTCATGGAAAATGTATCAAATCTTGTGGGTAAAGTGTACAACCTCTACAAAGTGTAAATCTATTCAAATAGCCGTGTTCGTAGTCATGGACGGTTGGAAAGTTTGCTGCTTAGCGGTGTGGTTTTGGTTTTGATAAGTGTTTTGAGAAAGAAAAGTTTTTTGTAAATAGGGTGGTCATGGGACGACCATTGAGAAAGTGTTGTGATCATGGGATGATCACGGAGAAAAAGTCCTAGTCATGGGATGACCATGAAGTAATAATATGTGTGACCCTAACCTAGTGGTTTTCAATTTGAAAGATTTTCAAATGTTTTAAAAAGGGGTTTCAACAAAGATATAGAGATGCTATATCTACAAGAGAAACTATTTGTAAAAAGAACCTCTTATGGATCCCTCTTACTACCACAACCATATTGCATATTATAGAATTATTGTTCTCATAAGGTGGTTTGCGAGTACATTCAAAGAACTCACTTGCATTGTTCCTCGCTATTTACTTTGTTAGACTACTAGAAGACTAGAGGTGAAGAAGAAGGTGGCATTGATGACTATGCGAGCTAGGACATTCCCCCAGTCAGTTGCCTGTAGGGTTAAGGCATGACATGGGCTCTACGATTGATGAAGATCCGCTGCTGATGAATGTTCTAGCCATAGTGGCATCAATTTAAGTCTTGTACTCGTTATGTAATGGATGTCGTAATGATACTTGTCGGTTACGTTCCACGACTCACTAATCATGGGAATGTGGAAATATGCATAACAAGGATTCTCGGATTGCTAATCCAGGGGCCTCACATTACATTTCTCAAAAAAATTAACATGCATTCAAACCTTTGTAAGAATCTTTGCATTTCATGTGAAGGAATTAGACAAACTTTGGTGCATACAAGATCGTTTAGGGCTTGTTTGTTTCCTCGGGGCCATATTTCCTGTTTTGCTATTTCGCTGGCTAGATGCTACATGATACTAGATTTGGCTTGGGTCAAGTTTGGCACTTTATTTAGTAGCCCACATCTATTTTACCTACAATTTTGGCAAGTTGTTTGCTTGCCAGCAAACCTAATTATGGCTCATTCGATGCAAAAACATGCATGTTTGGCTGCACCTATGGTACCGTTGTGGTCACCCCCTCTCATAGGTGGTGATGTTACCACGCAAGAGCAAACCAATAGCAAATTAAACTAGCAGTAACAAATTAGAACCCTAGATACTAGTAAATATTAGTTCATGACAATGTTACCTAGCTACTAGCAAATGACAGTTCATGACAACATTACCTAGCTACTATGAATGATTGTTTCACACAAACATTAGGGGTTGTTCTTAGAAAACAAGGACACCACTCCAGCAGTCCTTCTTCTTTACTTCATCATCTTCAGATCCTGTAGTTTCCTCTCGTCGCCCACATTACGGGGGCCCACTGAATTCTCCTATTCCTCCAAGCAACACAATTATGTGCAACACCATGGACTGTTGGGTCCGCAACATAGAAAACAAAAAATTTCCTATGATGAGAACTATACGCCAAGATCTATCTACTAGGTACAGAGCAACGGGTGGACATACATCCATCGAGAACTTACCCTCAAAGACAACAAGTTTTGTTAACGAGTAGGAACTCGTGGTTGATGTAGTCGTACACTTGCCGATCTCAAGATCGAGTGGAAGTCCGAGCGCCGCAACTCAGCAGCGCATCCATACTCGCACACACGTTCAAGCCACTGGACAACCTCCACCTCCTCGCTCCAGCGATCCAGTGGAAGCAGCAACTCCTTTCAGACGAAATGCCACCGAGAACATGTATCTCGCTAATCCGAGACCATGGGGGAATAATTCTAGAGGAGGAGAGAGATCCTTCACAAGGAGGTGTGAGGAAGGAGGGAGAGGGGGGCCTTTTATAGGACGAGGGGGGGTGCCCCTCCTCATGGTCGGCACCTCATGGGGGGTGAGCCCTCACCTCCCCCATTCATGTGGTGGTAACCCCTCCACATTAAAATGCCTCTTCACATTCCCTTTTAAAGTCCCCACTTTAAATGCATTAAAATTCTCTAAGTTTAATGCTCTCTCATTTAATAAAACTCTTTTATTAAATTTATTCAGAATTTTTTTAATTACTTTAATTAACAAACATTCACATATAACCCCTTGTAATATTTCAATATCACATGCAGAACCATTTTCTGCAATTTCACCCGAAACAATTTCCGGTTTCTATCGAAACAATTCCTGCGCTTTGCAATTCTTTCGTCTGAAACATATGTGCTCCAAAATGGCGTCCGGTAACTCTTAAGTGTGTCACCCTATGGTTCGCAAATAATGCAGACATGATTGAGACTCCTCTCAGATCAATAATCAGAAGCGGGACCTGGAGATCCATACCGACTCCTACATATCCAACGATGACTTATGTGATCGTGAGAACCTTTAACGCTAGTAATTTAATCCCTTTGTCTCATGATATAATACATGTCCGAGATTCGATCATCGGTATCCAAATACCTAGTTTGATCTTGTTACCGACATGCACTCTTTTCTCGTTCCCGTGATATAACATTCTAGTGATCACATCACTTGCTTGCAAGCTATCTCAATGTGATATCACCGAGAGGGCCCAGAGTATATCTATCCGTCATCGGGATTGACAAATTCCACTCTTGATCCATGAGCCTCAACATAACACCTTCGTAGCACTGGACCCATATTTATAGTCACCCTGTTACGGTGTGACGTTTGATGTTATCAAGATACTCTTCAGGTGTTAGCAATTAACATGATCTCATGGTCTAAGGATAAAGATTACTTCGTATGATGTTATAACAATATAAACATAATGACTTGATCGTAATGCTATACTTTGGATGAATGTTCATCACATCATTTCACAAATGCTGTGACCTTGTTATTAACAACATCCAATGTCCATGATCAGGAAACCTTGATCATCTTGTTAATCAACAAGCTAGTCTATAAGAGAGGCATAACTAGGAAACCTTTTTGTTTATTAGACATACATGCATTGATGTTTCCGATCAATACAATTCTAGCATGCAAAATAAACATCTGTCATATATAAGGAATACATAATAACAACTTTATTTTTGCCTCTTAGGGCATATTTCCTTCAGTCTCCCACTTGCACTAGAGACAATAATCTAGTTCACATGGTGATAAATCTAACACCCATGGAGTTCTGGTGTTGATAATGTTTTGCCCTAGGGAGAGCTTTAGTCAACGAATCTGCTACATTTAGGTCCGTGTGTACTTTACAAATCTTTATATCTCCATCCTTGACATGCTCGCGGATGGAGTGAAACCGGCGCTTAATATGCTTGGAATTCTTGTGAGACCTCGGTTCCTTGGCGTTGGCTATGGCTCCATTGTTGTCACAATAGATCACCATTGGGTCCAATGCACTAGGAACCACACCTAGTTCCGTAATGAACTCTTTCATCCAAACTGCTTCCTGCGCCGCTTCTGAAGCAGCAACATATTCTGCCTCCGTTGTTGATCTAGGCACCATAGGTTGTTTGGAACTCCTCCAACTAACTGCTGCTCCGTTCAAGAGAAATACGTATCCGGATTGAGACTTAGAGTCATCCGGATCGGTGTCAAAGCTAGCATCAACATAACACTTAGCGACTAGATCTTCTTCACCTCCGTATATAAGAAACATATCGATAGTTCTTCTCAAGTACTTGAGGATGTTCTTGACCGCTATCCAGTGTTCAAACCTGGATCAGATTGGTACCTACTAGTCAAACTAATAGCATGTGCCACATCCGGTCTTATACATAGCATGGCATACATAATAGAGCCTATGGCCGATGCATAGGGGATCTTATCCATTATCTCTCTTTCTTCCGCCATAGCCAGACTTTGAGTCTTGCTCAATGTCTTGCCTTGCAGCATAGGTAAGAACCCCTTCTTACTTCTGTCCATATTAAACTTCTTTAATATCTTATCAAGGTATGTACTCTGCGATATCCCAATTAGGCGCCTTGATATATCTCTATAGATTTTTAATGCCTAATACATATGACGCTTCACCAAGGTCTTTCATCGAAATTTTGCTGTTTAGATAACTTTTAACACTGTTTGAAAGATCTATATCATTTCCAATCAATAATATGTCATCCACATATAATATCAGAAATGCCACATTGCTCCCACTCACTTTCTTGTAAATACAAGCCTCTCCATAAGTTTGGAAAAATCCAAACTCTTTGATCACCTCATCAAAGCGGAGATTCCAACTCCGGGATGCTTGCTTTAGTCCATAGATGGATCGCTGAAGTTTGCATACCTTATTAGCATCCTTAGGATCGACAAAACCCTTAGGTTGTATCATATACAACTCTTCTTCAATATTACCATTGAGGAACGCAGTTTTGACATCCATCTGCCATATTTCATAATCGAAATATGCAACAATTGCTAACATAATCCTAACTGAATTAAGCATCACAACGGGAGAGAATGTCTCATCGTAGTAAACTCCTTGAATTTGTCGAAACCCCTTTGCGACAAGTCGAGCCTTATAGATGGTCACATTACCATCAGCATCAGTTTTTCTTTTGAAAATCCATTTATTCTCAACGGCCTTTCGATCATGAGGTATGTCCACCAAGGTCTAACCCTGGTTCTCGTACATGGATTCCATCTCGGATTTCATGGCTTCTAGCCATTTGTTGGAATCCGGGCTCATCATCGCTTCTTCATACATCACAGGGTCATTCATTTCATCAACCATGAAATTCACAACAGGATTGTTGTACAGTTCAGGAGCTGCACATGTCCTGCTTGACCTGCGAGGTTCGGTAGTGTCCTCTTTCGAAGTTTCATGATCAATATCATTAGCTCTCTCTTCATTAGGTGAAGTCAACTCTGAAACAGTTTCCGGTGCTGCACTACTCGCCATTTTATGAAGAGAAGGTTCAATAACCTCTTCGAGTTCTATCTTCCGACTACTCACACCTTTCGCGAGAAACTCCTTCTCGAGAAAGGATCCATTCTTGGCAACAAAAACCTTGCCCTCGGATCTGTGATAGAAGGTATACCCAATCGTTTCCTTAGGGTATCCTATGAAGACGCATTTTTCTGCTTTGGGTTCGAGTTTATCCGGCTGAAGTTTCTTCACATAAACATCACATCCCCAAACTTTAAGAAATGACAGCTTAGGTTTGTTTCCAAACCATAATTCATACGGTGTCGTTTCAACGGATTTAGATGGTGCCCGATTTAAAGTGAATGCAGCTGTTTCCACTGCATAACCCCAAAATGATAGTGGCAAGTCAGTCAAAAACATCATAGACCGAACCATATCCAATAAAGTACGATTACAACGTTCCGACACACCATTACATTGTGGTGTTTCGACAGGCGTGAGTTGTGAAACTATTCCACACTCTTTCATGTGTGTGCTAAACTCGTAACTTAGATACTCACCTCCACGGTCAGACCGAAGAAATTTGATCTTTCTATTACGATGATTTTCCACTTCATTCTGAAATTCCTTGAACTTTTCAAAGGTTTCAGACGTGTGTTTCTTCAAATAGATATACCCATATCTACTCAAATCATTCGTGAAAGTAACAAAATAACGATATCCACCTCACGCCGATACACTCATTAGTCCACACACATCAGTATGTATGATTTCCAATAAATCTATCGCCCGTTCCATTGAACCGGAAAACGGTGTTCTAGTCATCTTGCCCATAAGGCATGGCTCACATGTATCAAATGATTCAAAATCAAGTGATTCCAAAAGTCCATCAGAATGGAGTTTCTTCATGCGTTTAACGCCAATATGACCTAGACAGCAGTGCCACATATATGCAGATATATCATTATCAAGTTTAATCTTTTTAGCATTAACATTATGAATATGCGTAATATTACTATCGATATCCAACAGAAATAAACCATTCAACACAGGTGCATGACCATAAAAGATATCATTCTTATAAATCGAACAACCATTGTTTTCAGATTTAAAGGAATAACCACTTTGCATCAAACATGATTTGGATACAATGTTCATGCTCAGTGCAGGCACCAAATAACAATTATTCAGGTTTATAACTAATCCCGATGGCATATGGAGAGGTAGCGTCCCGACGGCGATCACATCAACTCTTGATCCATTGCCGACCCGCATCATGACCTCATCCCTTGCTAGTTGTCGTTTGTTCCGCAGCCCCTGAACCAAGTTACATATATTAGCAACCGATCCCGTATCAAATACCTAGGTGCTACTACGAGTACTAGTCAAGTACACACAATAACATGTATATCATATATACCTTTGTTTGCCTTGCCGGACTTCTTGTCCGCCAAATACTTGGGGAAATTGCGCTTCCAATGGCCAGTCCCCTTGCAATAGTAACACTCGGTGTTAGACTTAGGGCCAGCTCGAGGTTTCTTTTTAGGTGTGGCAACATATTTTCCACCCTTCTTTCCCTTGTGCTTGCCTTTCTTGTCCTTCTTGAAACCGGTGGTCCTATTGATCATCAACACTTGATGTTCTTTCCTAATCTCCACTTCTGCAGTCTTAAGCATTGACAGAAGCTCGGGAAAAGACTTCTTCATGCCCTGCATATTATAGTTCATCACGAAGCTCTTGTAGCTAGGTGGCAGAGATTGGAGAACACGATGTATGCCTAAGTCAATGGGAATCGTTATTCCCAAGGACACAACCTTATCGGCGTACCCAGACATTTTGAGTACGTGCTCACTAATGGAGTTGTTCTCCTCCATCATGCAGCTAAAGAAGTTTTCAGTAGCATTATAACTCTCTACGGCAGCATGGGTATCGAAAATCATTTTCAATTCTCCCATGGTATCAAAAGCATTGCCATTTTCGAAACGCTTTCAAAGTTCTGGCTCTAGCCCATACAGTATGCCGCAATGAACTAAGTTGTGGTCCTCCTGATGAGTCATATAGACATTCGTTTCCTCGTCAGGGGCATCAGGAGCTGGTGGGGGCCTAGCGGCGCCTCTAGCACATATTGCTTTTGTGCAGTAGTGAGGAGAATCCTCAAATTCATAGCCCAGTTGGTGAAGTTGCTACCATTCACAACAAGTTTCTCTTTCTCCATGAACACATTGAAATTAAAAGCAGGTGGTGCCATCTACAACAGAATTTGTAAAGTTTATTGAGACTAAGTTTATGATAGAGTGAGTTCAACTAATCCAAATTACTAATGAACTCCCACTCAAAAACGACATCCCTCGTGTCCTTTTGGTGATTACATGAACCAAATCCACTACGCCAAGTCCGATCATCATGTGAGTTGATGTAGCTTCAAAGGCGAGCATCTATATGGGCATCATATAAACTATATGACTCATGCTTGACCTTTCGGTCCGTGTTCCGAGGCCATGTCTGTACTTGCTAGGCTCGCCAAGTAAGAACCTTAGTATTCGCGTGTGTAAAACTGTCTTACACCCGTTCCTATGAAAACGTAGATTCGAGTACACCCGATCATCACGTGATGTCTCGAAACACGATCCACAGAACGGTGCATACTTAAGGAAGAACACATTTTTATCTTGATATCTAAATGAGGGATCATCTTACAATGCTACAAAAAGCGCCAAACTAGCAGTATAAGATGCTAACATCTAATGTGTAAAGTGAGATGATATGGTCCATGCATTTGATCTCTATCATTTGCATCGTGGTATGATCTCTATCATTCCTTTGTGTGTAAGGCCAAGGTATATGGAACTTACATGTTGAGTGAGTTGGAAGAGTATCTATCATACATCTACTTACAACAATACCATATCAAGACACTAGCCCATCAACGATCTAAACTAGACGCCTCTAATTTATCAATTGCAAGTTTTACATGGCTTAGGGCTTTCGGAGATAGAACCGTTCTCACCTACGAACATGAACCACAACGAGGATAACCAAGTTATTAGCAACTCGTTGTAAATCAGATATTGACTATAGTAGGAGAGACAAACACCTGCCAGCCACTTATGCAAAACTAGTTGCATGTCAGTCGTGGAACCGGTCTCATGTACGATGACATGTAAGGTTGGTCCGGGCCGCTTCATCCCACTATGCCACCAATATCCAAAATACATAGAAGATGCAATAACATGATCATCATCGCCCACATATAAACATATGTGTACTACCCGTGCAAAGCACCTACGCGTAGATCAGGCTCTGATACCACTGTTGGGTCCGCAGCATAGAAAACAAAAAAATTCCTACGATGAGAACTATACACGAAGATCTATCTACTAGGTACAGAGCAACGGGTGGACATACATCCATCGAGAACTTACCCTCGAAGACAACGAGTTTTGTTAACGAGTGGGAACTTGTGGTTGATGTAGTCGTACACTTGCCGATCTCAAGATCGAGTGGAAGTCCGAGCGCCGCAACTCAGCAGCGCATCCATACTCGCGCACACGTTCAAGCCACCGGACAACCTCCACCTCCTCGCTCCAGCGATCCAGCGGAAGCAATAACGCCTTCTAGATGAAATGCTACAGGGAACATGTATCTCGCTAATCCGAGACCATGGGGGAATAATTCTAGAGGGGGAGCGAGATCCTTCAGAAGGAGGTGTGAGGAAGAAGGAGGGAGATGGGGGACTTTTATAGGAGGAGGGGGGTGCCCCTCCGCATGGCCGGCGCCTCATGGGGGGTGACCCCTCACCTCCCCCATTCATGTGGTGGTAACCCCTCCACATTAAAATGCCTCTTCACATTCCCTTTTAAAGTCCCCACTTTAAATGCATTAACATTCTCTAAGTTTAATGCTCTCTCATTTAATAAAACTCTTTTATTAAATTTATTCAGAATTTTTTTAATTACTTTAATTAACAAACATTCACATATAACCCCTTGTAATATTTCAATATCACATGCAGAACCATTTTCTGCAATTTCACCCGAAACAATTTCCGGTTTCTATCGAAACAATTCCTGCGCTTTGCAATTCTTTCGTCTGAAACATATGTGCTCCAAAATGGCGTCCGGTAACTCTTAAGTGTGTCACCCTACGGTTCGCAAATAATGCAGACATGATTGAGACTCCTCTCAGATCAATAATCAGAAGCGGGACCTGGAGATCCATACCGACTCCTACATATCCAACGATGACTTATGTGATCGTGAGAACCTTTAACGGTAGTAATTTAATCCCTTTGTCTCATGATATAATACATGTCCGAGATTCGATCATCGGTATCCAAATACCTAGTTTGATCTTGTTACCGACATGCACTCTTTTCTCGTTCCTGTGATATAACATTCTAGTGATCACATCACTTGCTTGCAAGCTATCTCAATGTGATATCACCGAGAGGGCCCAGAGTATATCTATCCGTCATCGGGATTGACAAATTCCACTCTTGATCCATGAGCCTCAACATAACACCTTCGTAGCACTGAACCCATATTTATAGTCACCCTGTTACGGTGTGACGTTTGATGTTATCAAGATACTCTTCAGGTGTTAGCAATTAACATGATCTCATGGTCTAAGGATAAAGATTACTTCGCATGATGTTATAGCAATATAACCATAATGACTTGATCGTAATGCTATACTTGTCATAAGGAATGACTTGATCGTAATGCTATACTTGTCATAATGACTTCATGGACACCATCAGTGTCATTGTCATAAGGAATGACATCTTCCTCTTCCGAGAAGTTCATCCGCGCCATATTGCAATATCCGGTTGTGCAAAATAGAACATGCCAGAACACACTTAACTTGGGTGGGGAAAGAATAGAAAGGCTTAAGATCAAGGATCTTAAACATGTTCTTCAGAATAGCGAAAACCCTCCAACCATGACTCTAAGGCTAATGTGCTGGAGATTGAAAAGTTCCTCCGGGGTCCTATGATAGTTTCTAACAGAGAAATCATTGAGATGGTACCTTGTTGACTTGAATGGTGGAAGAATTCCAGGCCAAAAAGCATACCCGACGTCTACTAGGTAGAACTTTACACTAAGAAGCTTGAGCCCATCAGGTCTATCAAGGATGTCATTCAGAATTGTGGCATCATGGGCAGATCCTTCCCAGACAGCAAGCACATATGTCAATTACATGTCAAAATCAACAATGGCAAGCACATTCTGGCTGGGTTAGTGCTTTATCCCCCTATATACAACATGTTCGTATTTCAACACTCTGGCCATCATATGAGTACCATCAATTGCTCCAATACAATCCTAGGATTACAAGAATGTTAGGTGGTAGTGTAATACAACCATGTCATGAAGTACAAGCTAGAGTTGATCACCTTGAAAAATGGGAACCATCGAGTGTTGCCTTGTATCTTCGAGGGTGTTTGACCACTAGGTGGCTTGATCATCTCTCCCATGAGCTCACCAACAACATAAAGCACCTGATGGAAATACCGGGAAATCATCTCGGTAGATCTCCTACATGTGTTGTGAATTACTTGGAATCTCTAGTTATCTCCGAGAACATGAAGAAACATAGCCACTTTCCCTTTGATAGAGGTGTTGATGTTGTCCTTAAGAAAACCCCTAGACCTTAATGTTTGCACATAATGGTTAAAAGGGGCCCTTCTCATCCTGAGTATGGCGCTAGCCTTTGTATCGTTGCTTCAGATTCTCCATCCTCTCTTTGTCGTGCTGCATCATGGGACCATATGTCACTATCGGCCAAATAGTCCTAGCAGCCACTCTTCTGTAGATCAGGAGCATCCATGCCTGAATCATAGCGACCAGGGAAGCTACCTGGATGATAACCTTCAACCATTGGCCCTAAACAGAGCGACATTGCATAAGCGCTCTAGGTACTACCCTAGTGTCGAGCTAATTACCTAGGTATTAACATATAGGAAGGAGGAGGCAAGGAAAATGTTCTTACCTCCATGGTTGTAGACGTCGATGACTGGGATCAGGTGGGTAAGAAGGCGAGGAGAAGCCGGTGACACAGATCTGCTAGGCCTCAAACGCTGGATCTGGAGAAGACGTAGCAGTCGGTGCCAGTCGTAGAAGCTGCTGTCGGAGATCTAAATCTCCGCCACCGCCAAAGTTGCCGCCCAAGAAGGAAATGGGGATGGATTTTCTCCCACCAAGTGGTGACAATGTAATAGGGAGGTGAGCCTACTTTTCGTGCTATACGCCGCTGCAATTTTCCTGGCTCCTGCCATCTCCACGCTGCCTCCCCGCGCACGACGTTCCTCTCGTTGCGCTCGCCAGGGCCTATCCCCGTGAAAACGTCCAAAATCGGTGTTCCTAGCAGACCAACTTTTGGCCTGCTTTAAAATCCGTGTCATGCAAGAAAACGATGCGATCCAACACAACAAACATGCTTATTTCTTACCGCTTGATGCGAGAAACATGAATACAGCCTAGCAAACACGCCCTTAGGATTGGAATGATCATGACACTATTGCGGTCTGACCTATTCTACTCCCCCGTCTCAAAATAGACGTAGCAATTTTTTAAAATTTGGATGTATCTAGACACTATTTAGTATAGAGATACAACCAAATTTAGACAAAATTTTCACATCTATTTTTGAGACGGAGAGACTAAGTTTTTAATCTCTCCATGCTAGGTCGCGGTATTTTTTCACCCATGACTAGGTAGGCTGAGTGGTTGATAGCTCTGGTCTTGAAACACCTCTTTAATTTGTGAAGTTAGAATGTGATATTATTTGCGGAAATGCATTTGTGCTTGTACATATGGGTACAAGAGCTATCATGTCCATTTCTTGACAAAAAGTTGCTTTGAGATCCGGAAAAAGGTAGAGTATTGCATTATTCTCTTTTTTGTGTTTTTGGAATGTCACATGAGACAACTGCGACTTGACATAAAGGTCGAAGATTATAGCCAAAAGCCCATCTAAGAGTGTAGGGTTGTAGCCTTTTTATCCTCCCCACGTGACGTACACAATATCCGTGCTCCTCTCGAGCACACTCCACTATTGGTCTTCCCGTCCTAGCCGCGTCGTTGTCTCTCTCTCCATCCCCGAGCATGCCCTCCCTCTCTACCTCCTGTATGTACGCGTCTCCAATGGAGCTATCGATCATCGGATGGGAACCAATTCATCATCCATTGGGGAAGCTATCGTGATCGTCCAACACCACCGGAGGCCACCGTGCTCGGCCAGCACAGGAAGACCGACGCTCACGCTAGGTAGCCCCCGCACTCGTCCAGAAGCACGTGAACAAGGTGATGCTCTCCCAGCATGAGATGGTTGCCGCCCATGCCATGCTGGATGCCGCATGTGCCCAGGAGCACAGGAAGGATGTCGTGCTCGCCCGCTAGCAGGGGAAGGACACCGTGCTCGCCTAGCAGCACGAGGACGACACCCCACTCACACGACAACATGGGAACAATGCCACGCTCGCTCTTCATGCGGACGCTACCGCCCACAACACCACTCCCACTCGGTTCATGGACGTGAATGCAGTGATGTTCTCCCAACACGGGTTGGCCCTTGCCCACACCATGCTCGATGCCGTGCATGCCCAAAAGCACGGGAAGGATGTCGTTCTTGCCCGTCAGCACGTGAAGGACGCCACACTCTCCCGCCAACACGGGGACGACGCCACACTTGCCCGCTGATGAGTGCATATTTGCATCATGTTTTATATTATTATTTTGCATTGTAGTTGTAGTATCTTGGTATTTTACGGCGTTCGTGCGCTCATTTTATGTCTATTTTCACCAGGATCAAGATAGATGATGGATACAATGGACACAATTCTTGGAGCAGTTGTATTAGAGATAAAAGGTGTAAAAAACGTAAATCGCTTATTTGAGAAATATCAATAACACTAGAAGAAAACCCGAAGCAATTGAGGCATCCAGAGGGTTTAACGACCAACTATACTATCAGAATACTTTTTACGGCCGTATAGTTTCGGTCGTATAGTTGGCGCCGCCACCGTCTCCTCAAATAGTTTTACCCCGTGCAACTGGATCGGAGATATAACATACAGAACACTCAGAAATCGCCGAAACCTCACCTCCGGAAGGAATCTGGAGGGGGAACTTGTCTAAAGGATCCATCTTCACCCTACGCAGATCTGGGAGGCCAAGGCATCAGTCTTCATCTTCATCAATCGCTGAACCACCATCACATCCATCCACCCATATTCACAACATCTAGATCTTGTTGTAATTTCCGTACTCGTTGTGGATTTATACAAGAACTATTCATTTACAATTGTTTCTATTACCATTGCCATGATGTTGATTGCCTGCATTTCTGAGTAGATCATTAGTTCTTGGGGAGATGGAGAAACCCTAGCATATGATTAAGATGAGATAGAGATTATTATGTTATACATCATTATGTGTATGTGTTAATTGTCTTCATCTTGATGTTGGGAGTTGTGCACCTCCTTAATATTTGCCTCTTATGAGGACATGATGAAGGGGATTACTTGTTGGTAGATGGAGGACTGATAGCACTTACTATGACTATAAAGCTGTTGTCATTCTTTACGTACTAACTTGGGAAAACAAGGAGAACTCATAAAGCCATGTCCATGCCACGAGATAAATCCTTTAATAGCGGGATAATACGATTGATGTCGTTTATCTGTCAGCTGTGGTTATGAAGGATGATGTGAGTAGTGGTTGCTACCTATTTGTCCATATATGGAGCTCCTCCCACATACATACATATCATGAGAATATTTGTTATAATAATCTTGATTGCTTAGTCTAAATTGCTAGTGGTGTATCCACCACTCCCTAAGAATGCCTTTTCCCCTATTGTAGTTCCAAGGTCTTCTACATACACTATTCTTACTTTCTGCATTAAATTTTACTTTATTTTAATTGCTTCATTCAATAAAAAATCCAAAAACAATTCTACTTTTCTTGCATCTCAAAGTGATCCCTTAAGTACTTCGTTTAGTTTTAGTTAAAAGCATTTTAGTCTTCCACCTACTGCTCCCTATGGGGTCGATATCTTTATTTTGAAACTAGCTACAAACAATCTGTGCACTTGTAGTCATCACCTACCAACATGGGAACGATGACGCGCCGCTCTGCATGTGGACGCCGCCACCCACAACCACAACTCTCGACAGCATGGGAACGATGTTGCGCTCGCTCTGCACGTGGACGCTGTTGCCCGCAACTCCTGCTCGGTCTCCCTACACCTCAACGTGCATGCCATGGCTGATTTCCCTGCACGTCCCAGCCTCCAATGCCATGAACACCACACACACACCACAAACCGCCTCCCGTGCCATCCTCCTCTATTCAGATTGATCTTGGCTGAGACGACAAACACCATGAGAAGGGGATGAAGTGGCAAATGAGATGGATTCATGCTGTTGTGAGCCATCCTTTTCATCTATTGATGGGCGAGACACAACTATTTCGGTCCTCGAAGTAAATGCCAGCAACAATAGTGGATGCTACTTTTGTGTTTGGGGAAGAGAGAGTCATGCATGAGAGTGGCGATTCTAGCGTGCATGTGAGCTCGGTGGATGCATCCACCCTTCATCTTATTGTGTTTGTTTTGAGACTATCACATGAAGAGAACCTTTCCATGCAGCCTACCCTATAATCTTTGCATGTAACCTACCCTAAACTAGTACTATCTTTTTTATTCTTTATTAGTACATGGATTAATTTCTATTGTTGGATTTAAAAGAGCAATATTTATTGGAGTATATATCATATTAACAATCCGTTTAAATCTATTGTTTTTGAAGATATCTTCCAAAGAAGTCTAAAAAGGTTCTTTTCGACAAAATTAAAATTTTGAATTCAGAAACATATTCAAACATGATAATCCACAATAAAAATTAATGAAACTAGATACAATAAGTTATTTATCTAACTTAAAATCTAAAAAAAATTGCTAAATGTTTTCTAATTCTAATGAATCAAGTTTAAAACAGGCTGAAACAAATTGTCAAAAAGCAAGTTTTCACCAAATTACACCAAGTTTCAAAAGTCAATTTTTAAAAATTACCAAAAGATATTATTTATTGGTCTTATTTTAAAGCTCCCTTCTCTAGGAACATAAATATTGAAATAGTTTATAAATTGATCCCGTGGTTCAAAAGATATGAAAGATCTATATTTTAATACTAGATCTACTAGTATAGAATAAGAGAGAATCTAACCAACACAAAAACTTTAAAAAATCAAGGAGAGAGAAGCTGAGCCATGCACGGAATATCCTATGCACGCAAGACTTCCATTTATCGTACATGCATGCTCACTACTCCCTCTGTTCCATATTACTACGTGTTACTGTTCATCACGCAAAACAAGACCACTTATTTCTCTCTCATTTTACGTCAATTTTTTATGATTTTTGGAATGAGTAGAATAAACATGGAGCTACACATCCCAAAAAACCGAGGAGCAAAAAAGTGAAAAATGAGAGAGAAACCGACCACCTCGTTTTGCATGCACTGTTCATCCGCGCAAGGTAAATTGAAACAGAGGGAGTACTAGAGAGTAGAGATGTAGGGAGGAAAAAGGCTACGTGTGTGCAGAGAGAATTTCGGGAAAAGATACATTTGAATGTGACTAATTTTTTGTGGGAGGACATAATGGAAAAAACAGAAATGTATCGACCGAGCGCAGATCTTAAAGTTCCAATCTAAGGTTAAGATAGTTCCTATACCCATTTATACAAGTACAAAATCCATTCTCTATTTTTTGATAAGCTTATATGTTGTCGATTCATTCAAAGTCGCTTACAACACGCACATGTGCAAGAGATGTCTAAGGGATGTGATGGTATGTACTCCCTCCATTTCATAATATAACATGTTTTAGTTTTGTGAAAGGAGTATATCTAAACCTTTTTTAGTATGTAGGTTTGGACTGAATCTACACACTCAAAGAGGTTTACATACACTCATTTCACAAAGCTAAAACATCTTATATTATAAAACGGAGGGAGTAGTACTCTTATAACACTAACGGATATTATTCACTCTCTATCTCTCAAAATAAAAATTCTCTCTATATATAACAGAGGAAACATTTGTAGTGCTAATTCGAGTAGATAATCTCTTATGGACATTCATCGAGCAAGTCTCGCATCACATCATTATCTTAAGCATTAGTTATTACTTAGATCCTATATTGGGAAAAAATCCCTTTTTATATTTCCTTTGGTCCATATTAATGCACTCAACTTTGTCTAGATTCGTATGAATCTACAAAGTTGATTCCATTAATTTGGGTCGGAAGAAGTATTTTTTGAGATTTTTTAATAATACAAGTAGACTTATCAAACACTTAATTGTCCCTAGATTCCATATTATGTATATATAAGGAGATCAACAATAATAATAGGAATGCTGCTACACAACGACCGTTCTAAGAATGTCAAAATCTAGCAGGTATTCGAGCCAAAAGCCAGCTGACGAGGGGTGACATTGACCATGTCCATTGTTATGGACTTGGGTTTGATGGAAAAGAGAGCCCTGGTGATTTTGTCAGCCTATCAAACAAATAAGGGAGTCGAAGTCCTATCGGATTATGAAAATAGAGGGTTATAGAGTCGCCGATTCGCTCAAAGCTACTTTGCCCTCTCTGTTGGCTCCTCCCAGCCTATATATGAGAGGCTGTGTCTCAGAGTTCAACAGGGATCGGTTACGAGTTTTATTATAGATATTTTACAATGCCAGTTTGCACTTATATCTTGATCAACACGTCTGGTTCCTGAGTTCTAGGACTCCTAGTTCTTTGTGGGCCTTGAGCTGTAGTTTAAGTATGTACCAGGTATACCAATTATGTGAACCTGATAAGTCATACCTATATCAGTAGCCCTAGAGACTCTACCCGAATCGTAGATTTGAGTCGAGTCTTAAAGACGTTTCATATATTGAACCTGGAGCTCTTTTTGAGAAACCTTTGTATTAATAAATATTTTATTCATGGGGATTTTGGTATAATGAGTCTGGTGCATCTGACGGATCGGGAACCAGTTAATTTCTCTTAGGCAAAGACATCATGAACCTACTTCAAGCTCAAGTCCCCGGACTTGAACTTGGTATATACTGGTGTAACTCAGTTCAGGCCACGAAGATCTTACCGATTACTGAATTCCAGTTTTATCTTTTGGGTACCCGACGCATCCGTCGGGATTTTTCATTGTATTGTGGATATGAAAAATTACTAGCAGAGCACATTCAGGTGCGATTACTTGGCCTCACAGGACGGATCCTGGGGTCTTACATTCATGTCGTTAGACACGACATTCAGACATGTTATAGCGACAGACACGATCTGAGAATTTTAAACAATTTATCGACTGCCTTTTTAGCTGGTGGAGTTGTTGAAGTTTTTAGCTTGTTTATCATTTTTATCTGGTGCGTTGTTTAACGCTCCCGATGGGAGTAACTATTTGAGGAAACACTTGTGTAACGCTCATAGGTTTTTTATTTTTTATCGTCTCTGTTGGAGAATTTTTGCTTTGTTCTATCGGGTACACGGCCAGCACTCCCGATGGGAGTAGCCCTCGAGGCTATGCTCGGGTGCCTACACCGGAGCATAGGCTTAGAGCATCTTCGTCCGAGGAGGTACTCGACTCGGCTCTTGTTTGTAGCGGTGTAAGTTGTTTTTCGTATGCTCCATGGGAGTAGCACCATAGGCTATGTTCGAACGCTTGCATCCAAGCATAGGCTCA
Organism: Avena eriantha; assembly: GCA_910589775.1. Lineage (NCBI taxonomy): Eukaryota > Viridiplantae > Streptophyta > Magnoliopsida > Poales > Poaceae > Avena > Avena eriantha. The sequence continues at coordinate 107,204,659 of OU342745.1, forward strand.
ATTGTTTTTATCGTCTGAGAAAATCATCGACTCGGGTATTCTTTTCCTTGAATCACCAAATATTCGGGTGCGCGGCCAGCGCTCCCAATGGGAGTAGCCCCCATGGCTATGTTCGAACGCTTGCGTCCAAGCATAGGCTCAAGTTTTTTATCTGCGGAGTTTGCTCGTCTCAGGTCTTGGAGTTATTTCTTCGAGTTCCTTGTTTGGTACGTTTGAAGTTTTTCCATTGCCTCCCATGACGTCATTGCTTATGATGATGGTGTGCCATAGTCACGTTCTAGTGCTCCCGATGGGATGTTTCAGTGGTGGTCCCATGACGCAGGCTAACGACTCGTGGGGGACGTCTCAGTGGTGAGTTTGACCACATGACCCATGTTGCATGGTAATCAAGGCGCCGTGCGGTTTTCTCTGAAGTTACCGTGGTAGTTAATTCTTATTACGAGTGATCTCTTCTTAACTGTGAACACGTGGTGCCCTTAGGTTACATCGTGACGCCACGTCTTCTGGATCCAACGGTCCTGGGATGTGATGGGTACTTTATAAGAGCTGAGTGGGAAATTTTTACTGCTCATTCTCCCCTGTGCCGCAAGCTTCTTCTTCTTCCTTGCGCTCCATCTTGTTCTATGATGTTGCTCCCCTCCCTTCTGCACTTAGTTTCTTGCACACGAGCGCTTGCAACTTCACCAACATGGGAAAGAGTAAGGGTGCTTCCTTCGCTGCCGATTCTATGGCCGCCAAATCGCGGGCCGTTGGGTGGGAACTGTAGGATTTGTAGCATGGAAAACAAAAAAATTCTACCGCAAGAACAAATAAAACCAAGATCCAATTTATGGAAAACCCAAGATCTAATCTACGGGATAAGTGCAACGAGATAGATGAGAACTAACCCTCGAAGATCCAAAGCCTTTAACAAGATCGGATCTCATGGTTGATGTAGTCGATCACTTACCGATGTCAAGATCGAGTAGACGATCCTTCCGGCGCCATGTTCCGGCAGCACTTCCACACTCGGTCGCACGTACGGAGTCGATGTAGACCTTCGTCTCCCTGTTCCAGCGGGTAACAGAGGTAGTAGATCCCCTTAGAATGCTAGCAGCACGACGGCGTGGAGGTGGTGGTGGAGGAGAAATCCTATAGGGCTTCGCCTAAGCCAGAGCAGGAGGAAGGAGGAGGAGAGTGGCTAGGGTATTGGGCGGAAGGGGCAAGGGGGAGGCACCACCCCTCCCCTCTTTATATAGAGGGGGGTGCAGCCTAGGGTTCCCCCTTGGCCCACTTACCCTTAGGGCCGGCGCATGGGGTGGGGGGGGGGGGAAGTTTTCTTCCCCCCAAATTCTTATCCCCTATTTTCTTGGGATTCAAGTTTATCTCCTTTAGAACCTTATGGAACTTTCTGAAACCTTCAAGAATCTCTAAAAAAACCTCCGGAACTTTTCTGAACCCCAAAAAATGACTTCCATTATATGAATCTTATTCTCCAGACTATTCCGGATCTCCTCGTGATGTCCTGGTTCCAATCCGAGACTCCGAACAACATTCTGTCTCCAACTTATATTCCATATCTACTTAAACAACATCGAACCTTAAGTGTGTCACCCTACAGTTTACGAACTATGTATACATGATCGAGACACCTCTCCGATCAATAACCAATAGCGGGACCTGGAGATCCATAATGGCTCCCACATATTCAACAATGACTTCGTGATCGAAAGAACCATTAACATACGATACTGATTCCCTTTGTCGCATGATACTCTACTTATCCGAGGTTTGATCATCGGTATCTCCATACCTAGTTCAACCTTGTTACCGATAAGTACTCTTTACTTGTACCGTGATATGTCATCCCTTGTGACCTAGTCACATGCTTGCAAGCCAATTGGATGACATTCCACCGAGAGGGCCCAGAGTATATCTATCCATCATTAGGATGGACAAATCCTATTCTTGATCCATGCACTTCAACTCATACTTTCAGAATACCTAATGCCACCTTTATAACCACCCAATTACGAAGTGGCGTTTGATGTCATCAAAGCACTCATCCGGTGATGGTGATTAACATGATCTCATGGTCGAAGGATCAGGTTACTATGCATTTGAAAGCTTGTAGTGAAACGAACTTTAATGACTTGATCTTATGCTATGCTTACTATGGGTGTGTGTCCATCACATCATTCTCCTAATGATATGATCTTGTTATTAATAACATCCAATGTCCATGATCAGGAAACCATGATCATCTATCAATCAACAAGCTAGTCCAACAAGAGGCTTACTAGGGACTCTTTTATGTTTACAAAACACACAAGTATTAGTGTCTCCTATTAATACAATTGTAGCATCGGATGTAAACATTTATCATAAACACAAAGATATAATAACACCACTTTATTATTGCCTCTTGGGCATATCTCCAATAGTCTCCCACTTGCACTAGAGTCAATAATCTAGATTACATGGTAATATACCTAACACCCATGGCGTTCTGGTGTTGGTCATGTTTTGCTCTCGGGAGAGGTTTAGTCAACGGATCTGCCACATTCAGATCAGTGTGTACTTTGCAAATCTTAATGTCACCATCTTAGACATACTCGCGAATAACATGAAAACGTAGCTTGATGTGCGTCAGCTTCTTGTGTGGCCTTGGCTCCCGTGCATTAGCTATGGCACCCATGTTGTCACAATAGATGACCATCGGGTCCAACACAATAGGAACCACACCAAGCTCAATAATGAACTCCTTCATCCATATCGCTTCTTGTGCAGCCTCCGAAGCAGCTATGTATTCTGATTCAGTTGAAGATTTCACCATACGGCTTTGCTTAGCACTCCTCCAGCTCACTGCTGCTCCATTCAAAATAAATCCGTATCCAGACTGTGACTTAGAGTCATCCGAATCGGTGTTCCAACTAGCATCGGTGTAACTGTTTACAACAAGCTCCTCGTCACCTCCATAAGAAAGAACCATATCCTTAGTCCTTTTCAGGTACTTTAGGATATTTTTGACCGCTGTCCAGTGTTCCATTCTAGGATCACTTTGATATCTGCTGGTCAAACTAACAACATGTGTGATATCCGGTCACGTACACACCATGGCATACATGATAGAGCCTATGGCGAGGCATAGGGGATTTTGTTCATCTTTTCTCTTTCTTTTGTCGTAGTTAGACTTTGAGTCTTACTCAATGTCTTACCTGGCAACATGGGCAAGAACCCTTTCTTGCTTTCTTCCATTCTAAACCTCTTTAGAACCTTGTCCAGGTATGTACTTTGTGAATGCGCTATTAAGCGTCTTGATCTATCTCTATAAATCTTGATGCCTAAATTGTATGCTGCTTCGCCAAGATCCTTCATTGAAAAACTATTATCCAAATAGGCTTTGACACTTTCAAGAAGTTCTATGTCATTCCCAATCAACAATATGTCATCCACAAATAGTACTAGGAATGCTACAGAGCTCCCACTCACTTTCTTGTAAATACAAGCTTCTCCAAAAGTTTGTATAAATCCAAAGTTTTTGATCACCTTATCAAAACGTTGATTTGAGCTCCGGGATGCTTGCTTCAGTTCATAAATGGAGTGCTGAAGTTTGCATACCTTGTCAACATATTTAGGATCGACAAAACCTTTGGGTTGTACAATATATAACTCTTCCTCAATGTCATCATTAAGTAACACCGTTTTGACATCCATCTGCCAAATTTCATAATCGAAAAATGCAGCGATTGCTAACGGAATCCTCATAGACTTTAGCTTAGCTACCGTTGAGAAAGTATCATCATAGTCAACTCCTTGAATTTGTCAGAACCCTTTTGTGACAAGTCGAGCTTTATAGATAGTAACATTACCATCAGTGTCTGTTTTCTTTTTAAAGATCCATTTATTCTTGACAGCCTTGCGACCATCTGGTAGGTCCACCAAAGTCCACACTTGGTTTTCGTACATGGATCTAATTTCGGATTTCATGGCTTCTTGCCATTTGTTGGAATCTGGGCTCATCATTGCTTCATTAGACGTCATAGGGTCATCGGTGTTATCCGCCAACATGACATTCAAGACAAGGTCATACAAATCAGGAGTGGTACAAACCCTCGTCGACCTGCGAGGTTCAGCAACAACTTTGTTCAAAGTTTCATGATCTTCATCACTAGCTTCCTCTCTTATTGGTGCAGGCGACACAAAAACATCTTCCGGTGCTGCGCCACTGTCAAATCCGAGAGAAGGTTCAACAACCTCGTCGAGTTCTACTTTCCTTCCAGTCACTTCTTTCGAGAGAAACTCCTTTTCAAGAAAGGATCCATTATTGACAACGAAAACTTTGCCTTCGAATCTGTGATAGAAGGTATACCCAATTGTTTCTTTAGGGTATCCTATGAAGACACATTTTTCCGCTTTGGGTTCAAGCTTGTTAGGTTGTAACTTCTTTACATAAGCTTCACAGCCCCAAACTTTATGGAACACCAACTTAGGTTTCTTACCAAGCCATAATTCATACGGTGTCGTTCAACAGATTTAGATGGTGCCCTATTTTAAGTGAATGCGGCAGTCTCTAATGCATAACCCCAAAACGATAACGGTAAATTTATAAGAGACATCATAGACCAAACCATATCTAAGAGAGTTCGATTACGACATTCAGACACACCATTGCGCTGTGGTGTTCTCGACGGTGTCAATTGTGGAAGTATTCCGAATTTCTTTAAATGCATGCCAAACTCGTAACTTAGATATTCACCTCCACGGTCAGAACGCAGAAACTTAATCTTCTTGTTACACTGATTTTCTACTTCACTTTGGAATTCCTTAAACTTCTCGAAAGTCTCGTACTTATGTTTCATAAAGTAGATATACCCATATCTACTCAAGTTATTCGTGAAAGTAAGAACATAACGATATCCACCGCTCGATTCTACACTCATTGGAGCACACACATCGGTATGTATTATTTCCACCAAGTCTGTAGCTTGCTCCATTATCCTAGAGAATGGAATCTTAGTCATTTTTCCCATTAGACATGCTTCACATCTTATAGGATGATGTTGTGAATGGTATGGCTTATGTGCATGTGATGTGTGTAATCCATACGTGATCTGCGTATCACGGTTTTTGTCAGCCGGCTGGAGCCTATGTGCTGTCATTTTATTGTATAACGACCTACATGTCAGATTCTCTATGTAATTTACATTACTAGCTAGTGTAGTTGTTTGGAGAACCCAGATGACATGCAAGTCGATGTACAAGTCGGCTACATGGTGTAAGACGACACGTGACAAGAGTTGACACGAGTCGAATTACAAGCTTTGTGGAGATGGAGATCGCCATGAAGAGAGACATAACATTTCACATTATAATTGCTTTATTTTGTGTTATTGTTATGTCTTTGTTTTTACCTCTATTAGATAGTTGGTAGAAAGTAATCCCTCAAAGAAGGTCTAGTCGTTTTCCCCGCCAGTGCTGCACCATCACAAGTCGGACACTTTTGGTAGTGGGCTCATAAAATTTAGGTGCTATCAATTCTTTCCGACTAGGTGGGTTTGAGTCGGACTCTTATAGTCAAAGCACTCGGTAATCTAGATGGGTCTATCACAACGGTTGTGGGACTCGGGGAAAGGTCGGACATGAGCTAGGGCATGTGATGCCACCTGTCCAACAGGAGTCGTATGAGATACGATTGACAAGGAGTTGTCTACCTAGATCACTTGACGGCTAGCGATGATGCTAAAGCTCACTAGTCGACTTGCTTATTTAGGGTCCTGAATCACTAAGTAACCATCGGAGGGGTGTTGGTTCTAGTGGGAGCATAAGTATTAAAGTGTTTGATATGCTTGCTCTTTTATGGATACATGTCTTAAGTGTTTTGCTTATTTTTCTGTTGTAGATCAATGGCACCTAGCAGTCTCCCTCAGATTTCCAGTTTTTCTTTGAGAACCATCTTAGAGAAAGATAAGCTAAATGGAACTAACTTCACCAACTAGTATCGTAATCTGAGAATTGTTCTCAAGCAATAAAAGAGGGACCATGTCCTAGACAACCCACTTCCAGATGAGCCGAATGAGAATGTGAGTGTCGCAACCACCAATGCCTACCATAGGACTTGTGATGAGTCTACGGATATTAGCTGTCTTATGCTTGCTCACATGGAACTGGACTTGCAGCAGCAGTTCGAGAATGTTGAGGTCTACGATATGATCGGGAGCCTCAAAAGTATGTTCCAGGCTTAGGCAAAGACTAAGAGGTATCAAGTCTCTCAGGATTTGTTGAGCTGCAAGCTTAAGGATGGCGATCCACTAAGTCCGCATGTGATCAAGATGGTTGGTTACGTGTAGTCTCTGGAAAGGCTTGGCTACCCCATTAGCGAAGAGTTCACTACAGACATAATTATGAACTCTCTTCCTAGTCCGTATGGTCAGTTCATATCAAACTACCACATGCATGGTATGGATAAGAAGCTCACTGAATTACATGGGATGCTCAAGCAGGTTGAGGCAGATCTCAAGAAAGGCGCCAGTCAAGTGTTGATGGTGCAGAATAAGGCTAAGTTGAAGAACTCATTGCATGGACTGGTAAGAACTAGGAGCGTGGCGAGAGGCGAGGTTGATATTCGAGTCAGCACCAAAGCGAGAGTCGCTGCGTTAGAAGTTGGCATGATGCAACTTCATTTATCTTCTGGATTCTTAATGGAGCTAAATAGTTGTTATTATGTTCCAGTGCTTAGTCGAAACATTATTTCTGCCTCATGTTTGATGAGACAAGGCTATGAGTCGAATATTAAGAATAATGGTTGTTCTTTGTATTTGAATGATATGTTTCATGGCTTTGCACCCGTCTAGGACGGGTTATTTATTTTGAATCTTGATGGTGAATCAGTCTATAATATAAATGTGAAAAGGTTGAAACCAAATGATCTAAATATGACTTACTTTTGGCATTGTCTTCTTGGTCATATAAGTTGGAAACGCATGAATAAGCTCCATGATGATGGACTCCTAACATTGTTCGACTTGGAGTCGTTCGAGACATGTGAATCTTGTCTACTCGGCAAGATGGCCAAGACACATTTTGCAAAGAGTTGTGAAAGGGCGTCCGACTTATTGGGACTAGTACATAGTGATGTATGTGGCCCGATGAGCACGGCAGCTAGAGGTGATTATGAGTACTTCATTACCTTCACAGATGATTTGAGTAGGTATGGATATATCTACTTGATGAAACATAAGTCGGAAGCCTTCGAAAAGTTCAAGGAATTCCAGAATGAGGTATAGAATCAACTTGGCAAGAAAATAAAGTTTCTTCGGTCAGACCGAGGAGGCGAGTACATGAGCCATGAGTTTGATGACCATCTGAAGAGTTGTGGAATAGTTCCCTAGCTCACTCCGCTAGGAACGCTACAGAGAAACGGTGTGTTGGAAAGGCGGAATCGGACCTTGTTAGACATGGTACCATCAATGATGAGTCGGACAGATCTTCCTTTATCATTTTGGGGTTATTGTCTAGAAACTGTAGCATTCACACTAAACAGAGTACTACCAAAGTCAGTAGAGAAGACACCGCATGAGATGTGGACTGGCAAGAAGCCAAGTTTGTCTTTTCTTAAGATTTGGGGTTGTGAAGCTTTTATCAAGCGACTTCAATCGGACAAGCTTATAGCCAAATTGGATAAGTGTATTTTCGTGGGGTATCCGAGGGAAACCTTGGGTTACTACTTCTACAACTGAGAAGAGGGAAAAGTGTTTGTCGCTCGGAATGGTGTCTTCCTTGAGAAAGAGTTTCTCAGTCAGGGAGTCAGTGGGAGTACGGTACAGTGATGTCTACGCACTTCTATTCTTGTAGACAGTTGTTGGGCCTCCAAGTGTAGAGGTTTGTAGAACAGCAGCAAGTTTTCCCTTAAGTGGATTACCCAAGGTTTATCGAACTCGGGGAGGAAGTGGTCAAAGGTATCCCCTCTCAAGCAACCCTGCAATCAAGATATAAGAAGTCTCTTGTGTCCCCAAAACACCCAATACACTTGACAGGTGTATAGGTGCACTAGTTCAGCGAAGAGATAGTGAAATACAAGTGGTATAGATAATTATAAGTGGTAACGGTGATAGAAAATAGCTTGCTGGCGTGTGGTTAACGTGGGAAAAGACTAAAGGCAAGCTGAAATAAAGATGGAAGCAAGCAAACATGTAATAGATCTAATAGCAAATGGTGTTTCAGTGCTTAGAAACAAGGCCTAGGGATCATACTTTCACTAGTGAACACTCTCATATAAATATATTCTTCTTTATGATACTACGCTGAACTACTCTCCGGTTGGACACTCTAATCCATGGTAGGGCTATAACAGCACACCTGAAAGTAAGCCTTTCCCATCTAGAAAACCCCACACTGTAACCTTGAGCACTAGATGGTTCAAACAAAAACCACAATTTCATAAAGACATCCAACTCCAAATATAACTCATAACAAGTATTTGAAATCTCTAGCCTAAGTGCCACCATGGTGTGCACGCTGTCACTTTCACACACATGGGGAGAGCAGAGATCTATTAAAGCACTTGAGTAGCAAAGTAGATCTACTTGATTACAAAGCTCATGATCACAATATGATCATGCATAGAGAGAGAGATGAACACATAGCTACCGGTAGAACCCTTAGCCTCGAGAGAGAACTACTCCCTCCTCATCATGGGAATCAGCAATGGTGATGGAGATGGCAGTGGAGATCAATGGAGATGGCTCCGGGGGCACTTCCCCGTCCCGGCAGGGTGCTGGAACAGAGACTTTCTGTCCCCCGAATCTCCCCTTCGGTGGCGGCGGCGTTGTGGAACTTTTCGTGGCTGGAGGCTTGACTATTTAGGGTTTATGCATCGAGAGGCTCTTATAGGCGAGAGGGGAGACCGAGGGGCTGCTGGAGGGGCCCACACCACCCCCTGGCGCGACCTGGCCTAGCCCGCACCACCAGGTGGTGTGGCCACCCTCTGGCCCTTCTCCGTCTCGTATTATGGCTCCATGTGTCCCCCGATGAAATAATAACTTTGGCTTTTGTCCCGTCCAATTCTGAGAATATTCATTTTCTGACTTCCTGGAACCAAAAACAGCAGAAAATAGGCAGCTGGCACTGTGCCTCTTGTTAATAGGTTAGTCCAAGAAATCATATGAAAAGTACTCCAAAGTGTGGACAAAACATAAGAAAGTAGATAAAACCAAGCATGGAACATCAAAAATTATAGATACATTTGCAATGTATCAACATCCCCAAGCTTAATTCCTGCTCCTCCTCGAGTAGGTAAGTGATAAAAAGAAAGAATAATTTTTGAGGTGTCATGCACCATCATAAACTTGATCAAAGTATTTGTAAAACATTCAAAGATGGGATCATAGTACTTCAATCATAACATGAAAGACAAAGTTATAGCAATAAGACAAAAAACTATGTTGCAACATGAAAAGGCACAAACAAAAGATTCATGAATAACAATGCTTTGCAAGACGTTTGTTTGTTTCACATAAAGAAAACATAGCATAATAGCATTCAGCTTGTCCCTCGTAGAGTAGCAAATATAAATGCATAGGACACCTTCAAAGTTCATAAGAGTGACTGGATACAAATAGTTTAAAATAAGCAATATCAAGTTATGCATCAATCAACTAGTCTTGGGACAATGCACATAGAACTAAGAATGGCCACTATGCTCTCAAAGTAGGTGCATAAAGGTAGAAGGTGGAGACTCAATATAAAAGTGGAAGAAAGGCCTTCATAGAAGGAAGTAGGGATTCAAGTTTCATAAAGAGCTTCCAAAAATTATGGTACTTAATAGCTTTTAGCTCTCATTGCCCCTATTATAAGCATCTTGAAGTGATTAAGGTTAAAGTGAACAAACTATGGTGTATATGCTTGACGAAGAATAAGTTGGAAATCTCATGTCCCTTGAATACGAGGGCCGCTCCTCATGTTACTCAAGTTTAGTCACCGGTAAGTTCTTGTCATCGTAAGTAGATGTGTATCATAGAGAACCGCCAACGGGGTACCCCTTGCCCGATGATATGGAAGAATCCTCATATCAAAATGACAAGGCAAGCAGACAACGAGCATCTTAGTAATCTTCTTATTTACCATGGGAATATGGTGCTTTTTTCTCTCTTTCCTCTTTTCATAATCTCATTTTTTCCTCTTTTTCTCCTTTTCTCAATATAGGACTCTTTTTTTATAAGAAGAATGCTTCATAGACATCTCATTATGGTTACACTGCAGGTTTCCAGCATGTCAGCATGGATTAGACCAGCGGCCCAAACGTTTCTCTAACACATATACATAACTCCATGGACTTACAAGCTCCCCTTTCATTTCACACCGACAACATCCATAGACAAAAGAGCATGATATCAACTAGGTACAAAGTACCAGTGCAATGTTGAAAGCGTTCCCCATGACAACATGGTTCAGCTAATTCCCAACAAATAAGTGCAAGCATATACAACATAGACGACACAATGGTTCAAGTTTATTAAGGGCAAGAAAAGTAAAGTGTGCCATCAAGTTCGTGAGAGCTTTAATCACTAGTTTTCTCATAACAAGTTTAATTTGGAAGGTAAACAAAAGCATGAATATACTTGGAATAGCATAAGCTAGTAGGTAGGTATGGTGGAATCTTTGGAATACCTTGGTTTAGGGAATTGGATGCATGAGTGGAACTAATACTTGGTTGTGGAGGATAGCAAAAGACTGGGAGCGACAAACTAAGAGAGCAATAATGGCCATAATCATGCAGAGCGACAAAACATCATTGATCAAAGCATAAAGTGATACTACAAGTTGAAAACTAAAGGATCATAAAGGCTTTGGTGACTTTGGATAGTCATAACATGGTGTGAGCATGTGCTAAGTCAACCCAAATAAAGCATCAAAGGAGAATACCACAATACTATGCTTTAATATGCTAAAACAACGCATGATCCTTCCAAGGCACATTAAGCAATCTCAATTATTTATAACAAGTCATGCTACAGAAAAGAATACTAAGCATAAAGCAAAAACAGTATCGAGCATGGCATAACAAAGCATAGGCCACCGTCGAAAACAAACTCTCTTTACCACTTAAGCATGAACTTTCCTACTCTTTTCCAATCCAAACCAAACTATTTGAAAACCAATGCATGAAAGAGGGGGTCCAACCAATTTATTCAGCAAACTAGGAAAACAAAGCAAATGAAGCTAAAATGAAAACGAAAAAGAAGACACTCCAAGAACAACACAACTGTGCATGAAACAATAAAAATGAAGCGTGTGGAAGAAACCTGGGATTTTTATTGATGAAGAGGGGGATGCCTTGGGCATCCCCAAGCTTTGATGCTTGTACTTCTTGGATATTTCTTGGGATGACACGCGTGGCATCCCCAAGCTTGAGCTTTAGTCCATCCTTCATCTCATTACTCATTCCTTCCATACACCTGAAATTTTTCCTTCATACAAAACTTCACACAATCTTTATTAGCAACATTAGTGCACTCAAGATAATAAGTCTTTAGGTTCAGTTCTAACACCAATAAAACTTCCATTAAAACACAAGATACTGTAGCACTTCTCTTAAAAATCTTAATTCCACAAAGAGAACCAAAAAAGAATCAACAAAAAGCAAATGCAAATAATGGCAGAAATCTGTCAAAACAGACCAGCAGGTAAAGACGAATTTTTTCGAAGACCTTCTGTCGCTCGAATCAAAAAGTGTTGAACTAACGAAAGTTAGATAACAACCTGGGGCAGAAGCACAAAAATGTACGCCTAAAAAGGTCGTACAGATATTTTACACGAATTTTTACGGTGAAGCACCAAAATCTGTTTCGGGACAGCAACTTTCCCAATCATTACTTCTCTCTCATTAGAGGTTACTCTTGGCACAAAAAACAAATAAAAAGGATAAGGAGCGATTATTACAGAAGTAATAACTTACAAGACTCATCTAAAACTTTTGGGTTATCTCCCAATAAGTACTTTTGTTTAACGCCTTTAAGTTAGGCATGATAGTTTGAGAAGATGCTCACATAAGAAATATGAATTGAAATAAAAGAGAGCATCAAGAAGCAAATTTAAAGCACATTTAAGTCTAACCCACTTCCTATGCATAGGAATCTTGTAAAGAAACAAGTCATGAAATCACAAAGCAACGAGCATAGGAAAGCAAAACAAGTGCAACTTCAAGACTTTCAACATAAAGAGGGGAAACTTAATATTATTAAGATGCATAAAACCATGTTTCCCTCTATCATAATAACTTTCAGTAGCATCATGAATAAAATTAACAATAAAACAATGAATGTATCATGAGCCACATGCATATAATAATTATTACTCTCCACATAAGCATAGTCATTCTTATTAATTGTGGTGGGAGCAAATTCAACAAAATAGCTATCATTATTATTCTCATCACAATAATCATCAAATATAGGAGGCATATTGTAATCATTAATTTTCTCCTCAATAGTAGGTGGACTGAAAATATCAAATTCAGCATTGTAATCATCATATATTGGAGGTTTGGTATCATCATAAGAAATAGAATAGTTATCTTCCAAAGCCGGGGAACTAAAAAGATTATTTTCATAAAGACTAGCTTTCCCAAGCTTAGACTTTTCCATAGCATTAGCAATAATGGTGTCCAAAGAATTCATACTAACAACATAGCTATTAGCATGCAAATAAAGTTCCATAGTTTTTTAATTTTCTCTTCAAACACTTCATGTCCTAACTCAAGATAAATACTATAAAGCTCTCTAATTTTGTTGTTGTTTTCCATTAAGCCTAACTAGTGAAAACAAGAAACAAAAAGACAAAATTGCAGAATCTAAAGGAAATAACTTCGAGCACTCACACCAGAGGATGTGAGTACGTTTTACCTTACCTCCCCGGCAACGGCGCCATAAAATAGCTTGATGTCTATGCACTTATACTCTTGTAGACAATTGTTGGGCCTCCAAGTGTAGAGGTTTGTAGAACAGCAGCAAGTTTTCCCTTAAGTGGATTACCCAAGGTTTATCGAACTCAGGGAGGAAGTGGTCAAAGGTATCCCCTCTCAAGCAACCCTGCAATCAAGATACAAGAAGTCTCTTGTGTCCCCAACACACCCAATACACTTGTCAGGTGTATAGGTGCACTAGTTCGGCGAAGAGATAGTGAAATACAAGTGGTATAGATAATTATAAGTGGTAACGGTGATAGAAAATAGCTTGCTGGCATGTGGTTGACGTGGGAAAAGACTAAAGGCAAACTGAAATAAAGATGGAAGCAAGCAAACATGTAATAGATCTAATAGCAAACGGTGTTTCAATGCTTAGAAACAAGGCCTAGGGATCATACTTTCACTAGTGAACACTCTCATATAATTATATTCTTCTTTATGATACTATGCTGAACTACTCTCCGGTTGGACACTCTAATCCATGGTAGGGCTATAACAGCACACCTGAAAGTAAGCCTTTCCCATCTAGAAGACCCCACACTATCACCTTGAGAACTAGATGTTCAAACAAACACCACAATTTCATAAAGACACCCAACTCCAAATATAACTCATAACAAGTATTTGAAATCTCTAGCCTAAGTGCCACCATGGTGTGCACGCTGTCACTTTCACACACATGGGGAGAGTAGAGATCTATTAAAGCACTTGAGTAGCAAAGTAGATCTATAGATTACAAGCTCATGATCACAATATGATCATGCATAGAGAGAGAGATATGAACACATAGCTACCGGTAGAACCCTTAGCCTCGAGAGAGAACTACTCCCTCCTCAATATGGGAATCAGCAATGGGGATGGAGAAGGCGGTGGAGATCGATGGAGATGGATCCGGGGGCACTTCCCCGTCCCAGCAGGGTGTCGGAACAGAGAATTTCTGTCCCCCGAATCTTCCCTTCGGTGGCGGCGGCGCTGCGGAACTTTTCGTGGCTGGAGGCTTGACTATTTAGGGTTTATGCATCAGGAGGCTCTTATAGGCGAGAGGGGAGACCGAGGGGGTGCCGGAGGGGCCCACACCACCCCCTGGCGCGGCCTGGCCTGGCCCGCACCACCAGGTGGTGTGGCCACCCTCTGGCCCTTCTCTGTCTCTTATTCTAGCTCCAAGTGTCCCCTGGTGAAATAATAACTTTGGCTTTTGTCCCGTCCAATTCCGAGAATATTCATTTTCAGACTTCCTGGAACCAAAAACAGCAGATAACAGGCAACTGGCACTGTGGCTCTTGTTAATAGCTTACTCCAAGAAATCATATGAAAAGTACTCCAAAGTGTGGACAAAACATAAGAAAGTAGATAAAACCAAGCATGGAACATCAAAAATTATAGATACATTTGCAATGTATCATACAACTCTAGGAAATTCGAGAGATACCGGCCAGTAGCGAGTTGGCAAAAGCCTTAGAGGTTGAGCCGGTCTTGGTACCTGAGCCGGCAATTGCACCGACACTACGAAGATCGGTCAGATTGTGAAGTGGTCGTGATGTGTTGCTGTTGGACAGTGATGAGCTGGCAACTTATTCGGAAGCAATGGTGGGATCTGATTCTGAGTCATGGCTTGGAGCCATGAGATCCGAGTTAAAGTCCATGGATGAAAATCAAGTTTGGAACTTGGTTGATCTGCCAGACGGTGCAAGACCCGTCGAGTGCAAATGGGTCTTTAAGAAGAAAACTCATATGGATGGAAATGTTTCTGTCTATAAAGCACGGCTTGTCGTGAAGGGGTTCCAACAAATTCAAGGAGTTGACTATGATGAGACTTTCTCACCTGTAGCGATGCTTAAGTCAGTTCGGATCATGTTAGCTATAGCAGCATATTTCGACTATGAGATATGGCAGATGGATGTCAAGACAACTTTCCTTAATGGAAATTTAACCAAGGACATGTATATGATACATCCCGAGGGTTTTGTCAAATCTGGCTAATGCTGACAAGGTATGCAAGCTTCAGAAATCCATTTATGGATTGAAGCAAGCATCTCGGAGTTGGAACATTCGCTTTGATGAGGTAGTCAAATCGTTTGGCTTCATCAAGAGTCATCATGATTCTTGTTTATACAAGAAGTTTAGTGGGAGCAAAGTAAACTTTTTGATCTTATATGTGGATGACATATTATAGATTGGAAATGATGTCCAGATGTTGCAAGAAACCAAAGAATCATTGGAAAGGAGTTTTTTGATGAAAGACTTGGGTGAGGCGACTTACATACTAGGAATCCAGATCTATAGGGATAGATCAAGGCGACTCACTGGATTGAGTCAGAGTACATATTTGGACATAGTGTTAAAGAAGTTCAACATGGAATCGTGTAAGAAGGGGTTCTTACCGATGTCCCATGGCATGAAACTTAGCAAGACTCAGTGTCCTTCGACAACTAATGAGCGAAGTCGGATGAGTGCGATTCCGTATGCTTCTGCAGTCGGATCCATCATGTACTCTATGATTTGCACTAGGCCAGATGTTTCCGATGCTCTAATTGTTGTGAGCAGATACCAGGCTGACCCTGGAGAGATCCACTAGGCAACGGCTAAAAATATCCTTAAGTACTTGACAAGGACTAAGGATATGTTCCTGGTTTATGGAGGTGAGGATGAACTCAGTGTAAGGGGTTACACGGATGCGAGTTATCTCACTGACTCGGATGATTCTTGTTCGCAATCCGGATATGTGTTTGTGATAAATAGAGGGGCTGTAAGCTGGAAGAGTTCCAAGCAAGAGACAGTGTCTTCGTCTACAACAGAGGCTGAGTATATTGCTGCCTCAGAGGCGGCAAAGGAAGCTGTTTGGATGAGGAATTTCCTCATGGATCTTGGTGTGGTTCAAGGCTTGTCCAATCCGTTAGATGTGTATTGTGACAACAATGGTGCTATTGCACAAGCCAAGGAACCTAGACAACACTAGAAGAACAAACATATACTCATGCGGTACCACCTTATTCGCCAGTTCGTGGATCAAGGTGATATCAAGTTATGCAAGGTACACACGGATGCAAACATTGCGGATCCATTGACAAAGCCACTACCACATCGGAAGCATGAGGCGCACCTGAGAGATATGGGCATTAGATTCCTAGACATGTGATGCTGGATGATTGACTCTAGTGCAAGTGGGAGACTATTGGAAATATGCCCTAGAGGCAATCATGAATGATGTTATTTTAATGTATTCATAAATTTATTGTCCTTGTATGAACCACTGATATGTATCATTGAATATGTGATTCGATTGTGGAACTATATATTCATGTTGTCCATACTAGTTGTCCTTGGTCATTAAGGTTATGCTGGACACACAACTTAGACTAATGTGAAAGTCGGTTGATGACTCGGTTCCACTTGTCATGGGCATGGAGATGCTATTCTGACTTACACGGATTCAGCTAAAGAGTTTAGCGAATCGGACTGACCCACAGTTGAGATGCAACGAGCATGTTGTCATTTGCAGTCTCAAGCAATGGAATACTTGACCTGAGGTGATTGCATGATCCGAGTTGTGGATCACCAGCTTAGGTTCTATCAAACGTTGTTTCGTAAATGGGCAGTTATAAAGGTAGGGTTCGGGTTGGTTGTGAAGCAATCTGCGTGACGTGGATTACCAAGATGTGATTTGCCCCTCTATAATGGAGAGATATTCTCTAGGCCCTCTCGTGTGATATGATTCGGAAGCATGGCCATGCGCGACTTGGTTAAGTGTTAACCAAGGAGTCAGACTAAGTGTTAGTCCAGTGAATCGTATATCACAGAACGAGAAGAGAGAGTCGAGCTATTAAAGGGATGACAACAACTCGCCTATAGCTTGGCAAGATATATCGTGAGGCAAAGGGACTTGGACAAAAGTCACATTGAGAAAGATTTGTCTTCTGACTTTACGATGCTTGGGAGTTGGCACGTCTTGCTAGAGACCACTACCAGCTATCGACTCGGAGTAATGACTCGTGTCGTGTCCAGGTGTACATGAACCTATAGGGTCATACACTTAAGGGTAAGGAGCCCATGTGGATTAGATCCATGTGGAGATTGGGGTACGGCCTAGATGGGCCTCAAGCGTTGAGCCTATCTAGGAGTGTATATAAGTAGAGTGACAAGGGATTGTCCCTGACCTAGCCATCACTTTCTTCACTCCCATTTTCGGGCTAGACCGGATCTAGCAGTCCTCTGCCTGGAGCTCCTTCCTGTACGTGTGGATACCGGTAGAGGCGCTGCACGTGTGGCGCTGGAGACAAGGAGGTCCGTGGAGATCTAGACATGCTATAGGGGGATCGTTTGGCACGGCATCAACTGACGCGCTTCATCAATAATCCGCATCTGCGCGTCTAGTGGTAAATCTCGTGGCCTATCACCTGAGCTAGATCTTGGGTGTACCATGTATGGTAAAAGTTTTTGTTTATCTCTGTGTGGCCCAACACAGAGTATATCTATCCGTCATTAGGATGGACAAATCCCATTCTTGATCCATGCGCTTCAACTCATACTTTTAGAATACCTAATGCCACCTTTATAACCACCCAGTTACGAAGTGGCGTTTGATGTCATCAAAGCACTCATCCGGTGATGGTGATTAACATGATCTCATGGTTGTAGGATCAGGTTACTATGCATATGAAAGCTTGTAGCAAAATGAACTTTAATGACTTGATCTTATGTTATACTTACTATGGGTGTGTGTCCATCACATCATTATCCTAATGATATGATCTTGTTATTAATAACATCCAATGTCCATGATCAGGAAACCATGGTCATCTATCAATCAATAAGCTAGTCCAACAAGAAGCTTACTAGGGACTCTTTTATGTTTACAAAACACACAAGTATTAGTGTCTCCTATTAATACAATTATAGCATGGGATGTAAACATTTATCATAAACACAAAGATATAATAATAACCACTTTATTATTGCCTCTTGGTCATATCTCCAACAAGAACCCTCACGATTCTTGGTGCGAGATCTGCGTGAAGCTCGCAAATATGGCCTCCTTGCTAAAAAATCCTTGAAGTTTCCCAGTGATGAAGCAACTCCTGCACCCAAATAGGGATGGCAGGTAATGTTTCTATCCTTCCTTTTCCATGGCTTTTCTCTTCCTTCCCATGAGTGTCTTCATGGGCTCCTATTTGTTTATGGCGTGCAGCTCTACTAGCTCACGCCAAAAACGATTCTCCACATCGCTTGTTGCTACCCTCTACGAATGTTTCCTCGGGATCCATCCCTACCGGGGACTGTGGAAGCATTTTTCTGCGTCCGAAGAAATGCTAGCAATACCATCGTCCATGATGTTGGTGACTTTTGACCCGAAGAAAACCTGCATGAAGCTTAATTCATGGGAGCAGTGCCCAAGTGCCAATAAGATGAAGGAGATCAGGACTTTGCTAAGTCAGATTGACCATTTGCGCACCCAAGCTAGGCAAGAACTTTCAGGATTGCAAATCATGACCTATTTCCTTTGGGTTTGCATACAAACTCTCCAAACCAGATTGTCGAGTATGTGGACATATTGTGGGAAGAAGGACTCGATGAGGATCTCCCTAGAAAATTTTCCCATTGCCGATCTTGAGAAAAAGGTGAGATCCTTCACCACACTCATGAAGAAGGATGTTGTACCATCAGAGTGTCGGGTCAAACCTTATGTCAGGAAGAAACTTGTTCCTGATGTAAGTTTACTTCCTTATTTTTATTTTTTCTGCTTCTGCCCTTTCATAATCTCATTTTTACATATGGTCCTATTGCTTTCATAGGGTCATACTCATCGGGACTCCCTTCCTCCTTTGCCTAAAAACGGCGAGTTGCCTCAAACTGCTGCGGTGTCCAAAGAAATCACCAAGGCTGATGTTGTGGGAGATAATGAGGATCAAGAGGAAAACTCGGTCTCCCATTTCTCACACACTCCAACCGAAGCTGTCACTTCCACGAATTCCAATTCCTTTAAGGTTGCCACCAGTCAAGGAAAAGGGAAGCGCAAAGAAGTGGAGGTACAGAATATTGAAGATTCTGATGATTCAAGTGCTGCCAAGCCGCAAATGGTTCAACCACTGAGAATGGTTCTTCCCAGAAAAAGGGCACTTCTTTGGTTTGCTCAAAATGTTGGCTTGTAAGTGTGCATCCTCTTATTTTCTCTTCAGAAATTTCCTTTTTTATGCCCCTTAACTGAAATTACTTGTGCTTTGGGTTAGTGGCAATGAGGAGGAAAAAACTTCTCCAAAATTACCCATTGCCGACGTAGCTGTTTCGATGGAAGTGGCCACCAGGTCACCCAGGAAAATGATGGAACTAGCCATCCCACAAGGAGAAAAGGCGGGCGAGCTGACTCCGAAAGATCCTGTGGTGACCCCTGAAGCTCCTTCCCATAAGAAGTCAAAAAATGCTACCAAGGGTATAGTCCTGTCGGAGAACCCGACTGAACCTAACATGAATAATGTAAGTGTTTGTCCTATTTCTTTTATCGTGCCTTGTTTTACTATGCAGCCCTCGAGTGTTTGAGCCTATTTTGATTTCCTTCAGCCGATAATGCGCGAGATGGTTAAAATGGCCGATCCTTTTATCGGGATTCAAATGATGCTTCCTCTACCAAAAGTTCTTTGTTCTTTGCCCTTCTACTCTCTTTGAATATTCTGCCCCTGTAGTTTTTCTATTGGATAACTTTGTCTGCTCTTGTAGCTACTGCTGATGAGTCTGAGATTATTCACAAGGCTGCCATGAGGCATGCGGATTAACTTGAATCTAAGTTGAAGCCCACTGAAGAGGAACTCGAAAAAGCATGGGTAGTGGCCAAAGCCAAAGTGGAGAAGCGAGAAGCTGAATCTGCTGCTACGATAGGACATGACGAGAATCTTTGGAAGAGGATTGAAGAGCTGAATTCCTCCTTGACAAGTAAGTTACCTATTCTATAATGCAACTCAACGTTTTTTATCTAGTTCTTGTATCGTGATATACTTGTGCTTTCCTCCTGTTTGTAGAGATCACTAATTCCTCATTACAACTGGCTGAGGATCAACGTGTTGATCCTTTGTTGGATGCCCTGAGCGTCTTGGAAGGGAACAGTGTCCGCAGTCAGAATCTTCTGACCCGCTCTTGACATGCCTTCAAGAGTCTTCACACAGAGATCTTTCCCCACATGGATGTCCTTGCTGGACCTCAACACTCTTACAGAGATTTTTCAACACCGACCCGAATCCCCTCACTAGCTACGGGCTGATCCAGGCAAAGAGTAGCGCGGAAAGTGCAATGGCCTTGGCCCTGGCGTATGGCGAGAAGGTCGACTGGGATAAGTTTAGCTCCTCGATCCTAGTCACCGACACAGGCAAAGAGGTCAACCTTGAGCCTTAATTTAAGAAAATCAAGAAGTTCTCTGGAGAGCTTCTTGATATATCCGAGGAGAAAGATGTCGCTGATACATTGCAAATGTATCTATAATTTTTGATGTTCCATGCTTGGTTTTATCTACTTTCTTGTGTTTTGTCCACACTTTGGAGTACTTTTCATATGATTTCTTGGACTAACCTATTAACAAGAGCCACAGTGCCAGCTGCCTGTTTTCTACTGTTTTTGGTTCCAGGAAGTCAGAAAATGGATATTCTCGGAATTGGACGGGACAAAAGCCAAAGTTATTATTTTACTAGGGGACACTTGGAGGCAGAATACGAGACGAAGAAGGGCCAGAGGGTGGCCACACCACCTGGTGGTGCAGGCCAGGCCAGGCCGCGCTAGGGGGTGGTGTGGGCCCCTCCGGCACCCCCTCGGTCTACCCTCTCGCCTATAAGAGCCTCCCGATGCATAAACCCTAAATCTTCAACCATGAAAAGTTCCGCAGCGCCGCCGCCACCGAAGGGGATATTCGGGGGACAGAAAGTCTTTGCTCCGGCACCCTGCCAGGACGGGAAGTGCTGTTCATCTCTCTCTATGCATGATCATATTGTGATCATGAGCTTGTAATCTATAGATCTACCTTGCTACTCAAGTGCTTTATTAGATCTCTGCTCTCCCCATGTGTGTGAAAGTGACAGCGTGCACACCATGGTGGCACTTGGGCTAGAGATTGCAAATACTTGTTATGAGTCATATTTGGAGTTGGATGTCTTTATGAAATTGTGGTGTTTGTTGGAACCATCTAGTACTCAAGGTGATAGTGTGGGGTTTTCTAGATGGGAAAGGCTTACTTTGAGGTGTGCTGTTATAGCCCTACCATGGATTAGAGTGTCCAACCGGAGAGTAGTTCAGCGTAGTATCATAAAGAAGAAGATATTTATATGAGAGTGTTCATTAGTGAAAGTATGATCCCTAGGCCTTGTTTGTTAGCATTGAAACACCGTTTGCAATTAGATCTGTTACATGTTTGCTTGCTTCCATCTTTATTTCAGTTTGCCTTTCTCTTCCATGCCATCAAGCTAACCGTTGTCTTTTATCTATACCACTTGTATTTCACTATCTCTTTGCCGAACTAGTGCACCTATACACCTGACAAGTGTATTGGGTGTGTTGGGGACACAAGAGACTTCTTGTATCTTGATTGCAGGGTTGCTTGAGACGGGATACCTTTGACCACTTCCTCCCTGAGTTCGATAAACCTTGGGTGATCCACTTAAGGGAAAACTTGCTGCTGTTCTACAAACCTCTACACTTGGAGACCGAACAACTGTCCACAAGAATAGAAGTGCGTAGACATCGAGCTATTTTCTGGCGCCGTTGCCGGGGAGGTAAGGTAAAAGGTACACACATCCTCTGGTGTGAGTGCTTGAAGTTATTTCCTTTAGATTCTACAATTTTGTCTTCTTGTTTCTTGTTTTCACTAGTTAGGTTTAATGGAAAATAACAAAAAAATTAGAGAGCTTTATAGTATTTATCTTGAGTTAGGACATGAAGTGTTTGAAGAGAAAATTAAAAAACCCATGGAACTTTATTTGCATGCTAGTGGCAATGTTGTTAGTATGAATTCTTTGGACACCATTATTGCTAATGCTATGGAAAAGTCTAAGCTTGGGGAAGCTAGTTTTTATGTAAATGATCTTTTTAGTTCCCCAGCTTTGGAAGATAGCTATTCTATTGTTTATGATGATACCAAACCTCCAATATATGATGATTACAATGATGAATATGATATTTTCAGTCCACCTACTATTGAGGAGAAAATTAATTATGATTACAATATGCCTCCTATATTTGATGATTATGGTGATGAGAATAATAATGATAGCTATTTTGTTGAATTTGCTCCCACTACAATTAATAAGAATGACTATGTTTATGTGGAGAGTAATAATTATTATATGAATGTGGCTCATGATAAGAATGCTTCATGTGATAGTTATATTGTTAATTTTATTCATGATGCTACTGAAAGTTATTATGAGAGAGGGAAACATAGTTTTATGTATCTCAACAATATTAAGTTTTCCCTCTTTATGTTGAAAGTCTTGAAGTTGCACTTGTTTTGCTTTACTATGCTTGTTGCTTTGTGCTTTCA
The DNA here is from genome assembly GCA_910589775.1 of Avena eriantha. Lineage (NCBI taxonomy): Eukaryota > Viridiplantae > Streptophyta > Magnoliopsida > Poales > Poaceae > Avena > Avena eriantha. The sequence continues at coordinate 107,227,113 of OU342745.1, forward strand.
TGACTTGTTTCTTTACAAGATTCCTATGCATAGGAAGTGGTTATACTTAAATGTGTTTTGAATTTGCTTCTTGATGCTCTCTTTTACTCTCAATTCATATTTCTTATCTGAGCATCTTCTCAAACTATCATGCCTAACTTAAAGGCATTAAAGAAAAGTACTTATTGGGAGATAACCCAAAAGTTTTAGATGAGTCTTGGAAGTTATTACTTCTGTAATAACCGCTCCTTATCCTTTTTATTTGCTTTTTGTGCCAAGAATAACCTCTAATGAGATAGAAGTAATGATTGGGAAAGTTGTTGTCCTGAAACAGATTTCTATGCTTCACCGTAAAAATTCGTGTAAAATATCTGTCCCAGGTTTTTATCTAAATTTCGTTAGTTCAACACTTTTCAATTTGAGCAACAGAAGCTCTTCTAAAAAATTCGTCTTTACCTGCTGGTCGGGTTTGACAGATTTCTGCCATTATTTGCATTTGCTTCTCGTTGGTTCCTTTTTGAGTTCTTTTGGGGAATTGGGCTTTTTGAGGGAAGTGCTACAATATAGTGTGATTTAATGGAAGTTTTATTGATGTCGAAACTGAACCTAAAGACTTATTATCATGAGTGCACTAATGTTTCTAATAAAGATTGTGTGAAGTTTTGTATGAAGGAAAAATTTCAGGTGTATGGAAGGAATGAGTAATGAGATGAAGGATGGACTAAAGTTCAAGCTTGGGGATGCCACTCGTGTCACCCCAAGAAATATCCAAGAAGTACAAGCGTCAAAGCTTGGGGATGCCCAAGGCATCCCCTTCTTCATCAATAAAAATCCCAGGTTTCTTCCAAACACTTCATTTTTATTGTTTCATGCACAGTTGTGTTGTTATTGGAGCGTCTTCTTTTTCGTTTTCGTTTTGGTTTTTCGTTTGCTTGGTTTTCTTAGTTTGCTGAATAAATTGGTTGGACCCCTTCTTTCATACATTGGTTTTCAAATAGCTTGCTTTGGATTGGAAGAGAGTAGGAAAAGGTCATGCTTACGTGGTAAAGAGAGCTTGTTTTTGGCTGTGGCCTATGCTTTGTCATGCCATGCTTGATATTGTTTTGGCTTTATGCTTAGTATTCTTTGTTGTAGCATGACATGTTATAAACATTGAGATTGCTTAATGTGCCTTGGAAGGATTATGCGTTGTTTTAGCATATTAAAGCATAGTATCGTGGTATTCTCCTTTGATGCTTTATTTGGGTTGACTTGGCGCATGCTCACACCATGTTATGACTATCCCAAGTCACCATAGCCTTGATGATCCTTTAGTTTTCAACTTGTAATATCACTTTATGCTTTGGTCAATGTTGTTTTGTCGCTCTGCATGATTATGGCCATTACTGCTCTCTTAGTTTGTCGCTCCTAGTCTTTTGCTAGCCTCCGTAACCAAGTATGAGTTCCACTCATGCATCCAACTCCTTAAAACAAGTTGTTCCAATGAGTCCACCATACCTACCTACTAGCTTATGCTATTCCAAGTATATTCATGCTTTTGTTTACCTTCCGAATTAAACTTGTTATGAGAAAACTAGTGATTAAAGCTCTCACGAACTTGATGGCACACTTTACTTTTCTTGCTCTTAATAAACTTGAACCATTGTGTCGTCTATGTTGTATATGCTTGCACTTATTTGTTGGGAATTAGCAGAACCATGCTGTCATGGGGAACGCTTTCAACATTGCACGGATACTTTGTACCTAGTTGATATCATGCTCTTTTGACTATGGATGTCGTCGGTGTGAAATGAAAGGGGAGCTTGTAAGTCCATGGAGTTATGTATATGTGTTAGAGAAACGCCTGGACCGCTGGTCTAATCCATGCTGACATGGTGGAAACCTCCAGCGTAACCATAATGAGCTGTCTATGAAGCATTCTTCTTATAAAAAAGAGAGAGTCAGATATTGAGAAAAATATATTTATATGAGAGTGTTCATTAGTGAAAGTATGATCCCTAGGCCTTTTTTCTTAGCATTGAAACACCGTTTGCAATTAGATCTGTTACATGTTTGCTTGCTTCCATCTTTATTTCAGTTTGCCTTTCTCTTCCACGCCATCAAGCTATTTTCTGGCGCCGTTGTCTTTTATCTATTCCACTTGTATTTCACTATATCTTCACCGAACTAGTGCACCTACACACAGTGTATTGGGTGTGTTGGGGACACAAGAGACTTCTTGTATCTTGATTGCAGGGTTGCTTAAGAGGGGATACCTTTGACCACTTCCTACCTGAGTTCGATAAACCTTGGGTGATCCACTTAAGGGAAAACTTGCTGTTGTTCTACAAACCTCTGCACTTGGAGGCCCAACAACTGTCTACAAGAATAAAAGTGCATAGACATCAGTTGCTCTTACTGCCTTTTTTGAAAACTTTGACTGCTCCTCCATCTACCAAAGCTTCAACTGCTTCTTCATCGACCAACACTCCTGATGCTGCTAGTGGCACCACTTAGTCCTTAGATGTAGTTTATTTATGTCGAACTGCCAGTAATGAACCCTGTTTCATGTATAGTTTTATGGTCTTTTGGTGTTGGAGAACATTGATATTTTGTATCCTTGAATTGTCCAATAAGTTTGAATATTGAGTATGCCCGATGAATCTTTCTTGTTGATTACTGTCTTGCATTTTCTTCCTTCAGAATGTATTTGACTTGCCCGGTCCTTTGGATGTGTCCATTCCTCTATCTTGTCCTATTCTGTCGGGTGCTCCTGCTCCTTTGAGTCAACAACTATCACCAGCAGAGGCAGATGCGCCTGCCAATGTCGCTATTGTCACTCGATATATTGATCCTCCACTCTATGCCCACAAAATCCATCGCATCAAGCAGTTGGAAGGGGAACTTCGGGTGATAAAGTCCCAAGTGGACGTATCTCTCTCCAAATATAAGAAATCCATGGAGTGCGAGGAATATGTTCTTGAGGAGATTTTGAGGGCGAGCGAAAGTATGCTATGTAAGTTTTTCTCACAAAGCCCCCGAGTGTTGAAAATTTCCAGCTTTTGTGACGTAGACTAACTTTCTATTTTCTCTAGGCATCCACTTAAGTGCGGTGGAGGAATCTCAACGTCTTACTACTCGGAATAGTGCTTTGTTGGATGCTTCATCGGGTGATAGTATGGATTTATGGACTGACCATCGACGGGGGTATACTTTGCCGCCACTTCAGGATCGGGTGTCGGAGGTGGGGGAATTCATCGAGTGTTGTCGCTCTACCTTGGCGATGGTATATAATCCCATATTTCCGGTAGTCCCACAACCATAGGGACTGGCCGCATTGATTCAGAAGTTTCAGCGAGGTGAAGCTATCCACCATTTATCAAGCTTTAGCTTATTGCAGGTGCCAAGGTCGATCTCGCTTGGGTGCACGTACATCATCCGATGCTGGATTTAGATGCTATGTAGGAGAGTTTCCCGGCTCCTCCGGGTGGTGGTGAGGTGGATATGGCTCCTCATTATGTGGCTGCTCGTAAGCCCGCCATCCGAATTATCCACCGATGCCTTGACGCAGACCAGGATTTTTTTCTAAATTTTCCCATATAGTTAGGATAGTGGCCCTGAGAAAAAGGACATGTAAATTATGTAAAGCCTATGTATATACCAACCGAATATAGTTGTTTATAATGTAATTTTGTATATTTATGCTGATGGATATTGTGGTTGTGCCCTGCGTGAGACCTTTTTGTTAGTCTGCTGCCCATTGGGCCGGATTAGCTACTCGGTTCAAAGCGTGTTTTGGATGTATTTCATGGATAAGACAAAGAATTATGGAGTTTGCGCTGAGTACCAAAGCTCCCGAGTATATGGGTATGATTATGTAATAAATTGTTTAACTCAGTCCCCGAGTATCGGGTGTAGCAGAAAATAGAGTAATGAAATTCAGACTTGGTTGAGAGAACTTAGCTTTATTAATATCCAGTATGGTGGTACATGCTTTGGCCTAGTTGCCTGGTAGTTAGCCTGATTGGAAGTAAACGTAGTTCTTTTGGCTAAGTAGCCTGGCCGTTAGCCTTATTGAAAGTAAATTGCAGAAAGTAAATGTCCTAGGCATAGAATTGTCGCAGCAGCTCAACATTCTTGGAGTAATTGACTCTAGTCTTCTTGTCTTAGAGGTGAGATGCTATGCGAAGGATTACTTCTATGATGATGTAGGTTCCTTCCCATGATGAATCTAGTTTGTGATGGCCATCTTACTTGAGGCGAAGGACCAAGTCCCCTACAACGAATGACCTAGGACACAGTGGACAACTATGGTAGTTGCGTATGCTTTGCTGGTACGCGGTTGCACTTGCGACTGCGATGTCTCGAGCTTCGTAGAGTACATATACGTCGTCTTCGAGTGCCTCCATAGAGGTTTCTTCGCCGTATGCGATGACCCGAGGAGCCTTGTGGGCTATCTCCACTGGAAGCATGGCGTCAGCTCCATGGACCAGGAAGAAAGGAGTTTCTTGTGTAGCAGTGTTTGGGTTCATGCGTAAACTCCATAGGATGGAGGGTAACTCATCTACCCAAGCGCCTTTTGCTCTTTCGGGTGGTGTCAGTAGCCTTTTCTTGATGCCATTGATCACAAGTCCATTATATTTTCGACCTGGTTGTTGGTTTGCGGGTGGGAGACTGACGCATAGCTCACTTGTACCCATCTCCTTGTAGTATTCCTTGAATTCTCCAAAAGTGAAGTTTGATCCATTGTTGGTAATGATGTTGTGAGGCACCCCGAAGAGGAAAACTATTGACTTGATGAAGTTCATGGCCGAAGTAGCATCTTGGCTGGTGACAGACATAGATTCAATCCACTTGGTGAATTTGTCGACTGCGATGAGCAGAAAGACGTGTCCTCTAGGTGATGATTTGTGGAGTTTGCCTAACATGTTGAGTCCCCATTAGGAAAATGTCCAATCCAGAGGTATATGGGCCAGTTCTACTGCGGGGTGCATTAGGTTTTGTAGCTTATCGCTAGCATGCTTCGCATGTTCTCACTATATCTTTCGTGTCCTGGACCACGGTGAGCCAGTAGAATCCTACGCAGAAGGCCTTTGATTCTATTGATCGGCTTCTGGCATGGTGGTCGCATATCCCTTTATTGATGGTCTCGTTGCGCGGAAAACAAAAAATTCCATGCGGTTACAACTACCAAGATCGAATCTAGGCGATACTTGTAGTGGTTTTAGATGGACTCACCCTCGAAGACCATAAAGCGGGATAACCTTCCCGCAAACAAACGTGGCTGTTGTAGAGTGTACACGGCTGTCCTCAAGGATGTGATGACAACACCACAAGTGCAACGCCTCCATAATTGGTCACACATACGGTGTGTCGATGACTTTTGTCCCTTGCTCCATCTCGGCAGCGGAAGTAGGGGATCCTCGGGAACTCCACCAACACTACAACATGGTGGTGATGGTGGTGCTAAAGATCTTGAGCAGGGCTTCTCCTAAGCATCGTACTCATGATAGTGGACAAGCTAGCAAGGGGCTGAAGATGCCAACCAAAGGGCATATGAGAGAAGGGAGAATGGGTGAGATGAGAGGAGGACAAGGGGGCCTTTTATAGGTGAGGGGGCAGCCCCAAGGGCCATGGCGCACCATCCATGGTGGTGCTCCCAACTCTCCCCATTTTTGTGGGTGGACACTACTCACACCCATTTAGCTCCACTCATCTCTCATTCAATTTCCACTCAAAAAATCAAAGGTCTTTCCATTAAAGCACTTTAATTCACTTGGTTTAATGCCAATCAATTTAATGAACACTTCATTTAATGAACACATTAAAATTTTATCCCCTCGCAATATTCTGATACACTGAAACTATTCTGGCAGTTTTTATTAGAAAATATCCTGGTTGTCCAGTATTTTCTTCGGTGTTCCCTATCCACTCAAATGTGTCGACTACCCTTAAGTGTGTCTCCCTACGGGCTCGCGAGCTGAGTGGACATGATCGAGATACTCTCCGATCAATAATAATTAGCGGGACCTGGAGATCCAAAATGACTCCCACTAGCTCAAAAGATAAACTAGTGATCGCGTGAACCTTTATTCGCAGTAACCAATTCCTTTTGTCTCGCGATATTTTACTTGTCCGGGATCTGATCATTTGGTATTGTCCATACCTACTTCGATCCTGTTACTGACAAGTACTCTTTTCTCGTTTCTGTGATATAACATTCTTAGTGATCTTATCACTTGCTTGCAAGCTATATTAATGTGATATCACCGAGAGAGCCTTGCATATATCTCTCCGTCATCAGGATGGACAAATCCAACTCTTGATCCACGAGCTTCAACTGACACTTTCCAAGTATCCAGTGACACCATTATAATCACCTAGTTACAAAGTGACGTTTGATGTAATCAAAATACTCTTCCTGAGTCAACGAGATGTGATCTCATGGTCTAAGGATTAGGGTTATTTTGAATGATGTTATAGTAGTGTAAACATAATGGCATGATTGTATTACTATACTTTTGGGAGAATGTTCATCACATCATTCTACCAATGTTGTGACCTCGTTATTAACAACATCCAATATCATGATCAGGAAACCTTGATCATTTGTTAATCAACAAGCTAGTCTAATGAGAGGCATTATTAGAAACATTTTCTTTGTTTATTAAATACACATGTATTAACGTTTTTGGTTAACACAATTATAGCATGATAAATAAACTTTTATCATAAACATGGAATATAATATAATAACCACTTTATTATTACCTCTCGGGCATATTCCTTTCAATCACCCACTTGCACTAGAGTCAATAATCTAGTTTGAAAAACTTGTGCATTCAACACCTATGGTTTTATAGTGTTGTATATGCGTGTTTGCTAGTGGTAAACATAATTTCAGATCTGACGCTTTCAGGTCCGTGTGTATTTGCATGTCTTTGCGTATCTACGCATCACTCATTCTCAAATGAGATGACACTATATAAATTTGGTCTTTTGGTGAGACCTTAGTTTCTTGGGGTTTAAAACATGTCGATACTATTGTCGTACAATAGATCTTCATAGTATTATGCTGCTTGGAACTACACCTAGTTTGATGAACAAACTTCTTGACACAAATGCCTTTCCTATGCTGGTACTAGAGTAGTCTTATACTTAGTCTTTCGTTGTAGTATTCGTCAGAATACTTTAACCTCTTGGAACTCATCCAAATCTATCATGGAACTTTCTTCCATCAAACCGTGGCACCTTAACCTATAGCCTAAATTGAGATAAACTTAATTTGTATCTTATGACAAAACTAGTATCGATGTAACACTTTACAATGAACTATATGTATAATGTCAATGTAACACTTTACAATGAACTATCTGTCACTTCTACATACATAATATATTCTAAGTTCTTCCAAAGATCATAAAAATATCCTTACTATCATCCAATGATCATCTTATGAGTCACCCTGGTATATGCTCATAACATTTAGAGCATAGGACATATCTGAATATGTACGTATCGCTGTATGATTGATTAAGATATTTATGTGATTTTACTCACCAAGTGTCAAAACACTTGCATCTTGTTTATCAAGATATTCATGTGATTTTTCTCACTAAGTGTCAAAAACACTTGAATCTCGTTTATCAAGATATTCATGTGATTTTACTCACCAAGTGCCAAAGCACTTGAATCTTGATTCACTCGCCAAGTGTCAATACACTTGAATCTTGATTCAACCTTTTCCATGTGGCAAGAACCTTTCTCGTCGTTTCCACATTGAACTCATTCAATATTTTATCTATGTACATTTGGCATAACCATATTAGCGTCTCAATCTATCCAAATAGACATTGATGCCAAATATTTTGGTTTTGCCCAAATCTTTCATTTAAATCTAATTTTAATGAAATCCTTAACTTGTGTCAATAAAAGATACATCATTTCCAATCAACAATATGTCTTATACACAATGTATTAGAAGTATGTCTCAGTGCTCCCACTTAATTTCTTGGAAATGCGAGCACCTTCATCGTCTCTAATTAAATTAAACCTTTTAACTTTTCATCACGGTGGAGATTCCAACTCCTCTATGCTTACTTCAACTATTGAAGTTTGTATGTCTTTTTAGCATCCTTTGATTTAACAAAACCATTCGGACCGTGTCTTGTACATGTCCTAGGTAACCATTCTATTAGAAGAACGTTGTTTTGTTTGTTCAACTAGCATACATAATAATTGACATACATAGTGGTTGCTACACTAATCCTTCTAGACTAAATATCACTGCGAAAGATCGAATCTTGTCATATTCAACTCCTTGATCGTAAACACTTTATCGACATGTCGACTATTTCATAGATGTGAAACATCCATGTCTGTTTCTTTCATAGAACCAAATACGACTGATGGGCTTTATGCCTTTTAGAGGGTCTTCCAAGTTCAGTAACTTGGTTTCTCGTGTATGGAACTATCACAAATTTTATGGCTTCAAGCCATTTGATGGAGTTAGGGCCCATCATCGCTTCTTTGCATATAGTCGTCCATATCTCAAGTCTTAGTATTTGATTACTTACCCGACCTACGTGGTTCAATAGGAACTTAGATCACTGTGACCACAAATTTGGAGGCACAGGAGCCATGAGCATTATGGCTTCCTCCGGGACACTTTCCAGCGTTGCACAACTGATCACATATAGCTAAGGTTCAACGACCTTATCAAAATTCTATTGTCCTCCCACTTAACTTTTTGCTAAAACATTCCTTCTCAAGAAACTTGTGGTTCTACGTGATAAACACTTTTGTCTTCCGTGTTATGGAGGAATACCCAAAATTTCTTTGGGATAACCTACAAATATGTGCTTATCCGACTTTGGTTGTAAACATTTTACTTATGCCTAGCATACCAAAATTTAAGAAAATATAACTTGGGTTTTATCCCAATCCATAACTCATATGGTGTCATTTCAACAGATCATGATGGAGCTCTTTTCAGTATAAAAGTGATACTCACTAAAGTTTAATCTTCAAAATATAATGGTAATTTTATAAATGACACCATTGGTCCTACCATGTCAAATAAGGTTTGATTACATCTCTCGAATACTCCATACTTCTATGGTTTATCGGGAAACATAAATCCATGGAACTATTCCTTGAATCTTAGGCATTTTTGCTAAACTTATAACTCAAATATTTTCCTTTATGATCCAATCATAAATTCATTATTTTCTTGTTACAATGATTTTCCACTTCATCTTGAAATCATTTGAACATTTTCAAATGTTTCATACTTCTCCCTGGTTAAGTAAATATACATATATTCACTCAAATCTTTGGTTAAAGTATATGAAGTTTGAATGATCCACCACATACGGCTACACATAATGGACTATATACATCAATATCCAATAAGTTAGTCGTTCATTCCTCTTTGGCCAATGAACAAAATTTAAATCATTTCTAGGAAATTCTCATAAGCGTCAATTGATTCAAAAAATCAAAAGGGCTCCAAAATTCCATCAACATGGAGTTTCTTCATGTTTTATATCCGATATGATTTAAACTGCAGTGTTACTCATAAATGATCTTCTAATCATTTATCTTACGACACTTTAGCATCAGTGTTTATGGACGTGGTTTATCCAACTAGATTTGTAAGAGTTCATCCATCTTCAATGGAATACAGTAATTATTTGAACAACCATCGTTCTCATAATGACAGAACAAAATAAAAATTATTAAAATACAAACCTTGAAGGGAAGATTTGATGTCAACAAGAAACACAATAACACTTTATTTGTTTTCAATGAACATCATCACATATTCTCTTGCTAGTTACTTAGGCCATTGCAGTTCAGGAATTGTGTTGCTCTGTGTGACATTTCAAACCAACCAATTCAGTATCCAATACCAGTATCCAATATCCAAGAACCACATTGTTTAACAAGCAAAGAATACACCCATAACGTGTATATCATTTATATATCTAAGCTGGACATTTCTAGTCCTTTCTTTTCCTGCCAAATATTTTCTAGGTTCTCTTTCAACATTTCTTTTTCTTTTCAAAAGAATCTATCAACATCAATAGTGGTGCCATACATATGAAATATAGTTCAAAGCGTGTATAGTCAAATACTAATATCTTTGGACTTGCACTTTTTGATGTAGATCACCATCATCAAATGTTTGCTGTTCTTTCAAATTTCATTCCTTTTAGTAATCCTTTTAATGTAGTAAATATTTTACCTACATCTTCTATCCATCCTTATCATGACAACTTTCATGATCAAGCTACTATAGCTCATAAGGAGAAATCGCGAATATAATGTTAATTCCCAAAACCTTTTGGGTGATCAGAACACCTAGCGTCTCCAACCTTTACAAATTCTCATACAATACGAGAATATGTATTTTATTACATTCTATCATATTGCAACCAAGACATTATTTCAGATATCACAATATCTTCTACATATGATGGTTTCTGAAACAATTTTTAGCTCCTAGATAACGTTGATATTAAAACATTTTTTGAATATCAGGAATCATGGAGGCAAGCAAGATACTTAGATACTAATGCTGGAATTTGTTACTCTTGATTCAATACTATTTATTGAATTTCACGGAGTAAGTGAGGTTTTGCTGAAAGTTTGCAATAGTTCCAATAGTACTTTAAACTTTAAATTGACACTCATAAAACAATACGATACCAGTTCGTAAAGTAAAAATCCAGAATTCTATAGTTCTATTATCTCAATTATAGCTAAAAACAAGGTAGTAAACGAATGCCAGTGACTACAACAAACAATGCATATTCACTTCGATTTAGTTTATGATAAATTGATTTCAAATTAATCCAAATTACTAAATAAACTCCCACTCAAAACAACATCCCCCGAGTCGTTTTGGTGATTACACGAACCAAATTCACTACACTACATCCGATCATCACATGAGGTGGTGCAGCTCCAATGGCGAGCATCATATGAACATCATATCATTCATATGACTCATGCTTTACCTTTAGGTTCATGTTCCAAGGACATGTTTGTACATGCTAGGTTCTCCAAGTAAGAACCTTAGTACTCGCATGTGTAAACCCGTCTTACACCCGTTGTATGCGAACGTAGAGTCCATCACACCCGATTATCACGTGGTGCTTCAAAATGACGAACTTACTTGATGGTGCATACTAAGAAAGAATATATTATTATCTTGATATTAGTGAGAGGGATCATCTTATAATTCTACCGCCAAGTTCTAAGTTAGACATAAGCAAAATAAGATGCAAACAAACATCATATGCATAAAGTGACATGATATGGTTCTTGCACTTGATCACTATCTTATTCATCTTGGTATGATCTCTATCATTCCATTTGTGTAATGCCAAGGTCTATGGTGCTCCCACTTACTTTGTTAAAATTCCCGAGAGTATTCTACCATACTAAAATTATAACATTTACCATATCATGTCACATGCCCAACAAAAATAAAACTAGACACTTCTAATTTATTTTTTGCTTATTTTACGTGGCTTTGGGATTTCGAAGATAGAATCGATCTTACCTATGAACATGGAACCACAACAATGATAATAAAATTATTAGCAACCCGTTCTGAATCAGATATCAGCTATAGTGGGAGAGATAGACACCCGCTAGCCACTTATGAAAAACTAGTTGCATGTCAAGCGTGAAACACGTCTCATGCGTGGGGACATGTAAAGTTAGTCCGGGCCGCTTCATCCCACTATACTGCTAATATCTAAAATGATGCAATAACATGATCATCAGCGCCCATATATTCATATGTGTTCTAACCATACAAATCATCTACGCATAGACATATCTCTAATACCACTGATGGGGTTCGTTGCATAGAAAACAAAAAATTCCCTACGGTTGCAACTACCAAGATCAAATCTAGACAATACTTGTAACGGTTTCAAATATACTCACCCTTGAAGACCGTAAAGCGGGATAACGTTCCCACAAACAAATATGGTTGTTGTAGAGTGTACACGACTATCCTCAAGGATGCGATGACAACGCCACAAGTGCAGTGCCTCCATAATCGGTCACGCATACGGTGTGCCGCCGAGTTCTGTCCCACGCTCTAGCTCGGCAGTAGAAGTAGGGGGTCCTTGGGAACTCCGCCAACACTATGACATGGTGGTGATGGTGGTAGAGAAGATCTTGAGCAGGACTTCGCCTAAGCGCCATACTCGTGATAGTGGACAAGCTAGCAAGGGGGAGAAGATGCCAACCAAAGGGTATATGAGAGAAAGGACAATGAGTGAGATGAGAGGAGAAGGAGGCGACTTTTATAGGTGAGAGGGGCAGCCCCAAGGTCCATGGCGCACCAGCCATGGTGGTGGCCACACCTCTCCTGATTTATGTGGGTGGACACTCCGCTCATCTCTCATTCAATTTCCACTCAATAAATTAAAGGTTTTTCCATTAAAACACTTTAGTTCACTTGGTTTAATTCCACTCAATTTAATGAACACTTCATTTAATGAGTACTTAATTTAATGAACACATTAACATTTTATCCCCTCGCAATATTACGATACACCGAAACTATTCCAGTAGGTTTTATTAGAACAATTCCTGCGTTGTCTAGTATTTTCTCCGGTGTTCCCTATCCACTCAAATGCGTCGACTACCCTTAAGTGTGTCTCCCTACGGGCTCGCGAGCTGAGTGGACATGATCGAGACACTCTCCGATCAATAATCATTAGCAGGACCTAGAGATCCATAATGACTCCCACTAGATCAAAAGATAAACTAGTGACCACGTGAACCTTTATTTGTAGTAACCAATTCCTTTTGTCTCATGATATTTTACTTGTCTGAGATCCGATCATTTGGTATCATCCATACCTAGTTTGATCCCACTACTGACAAGTACTCTTTTCTCATTCCCGTGATATAATATTCTTAGTGATCATATCACTTGCTTGCAAGCTATGTTAATGTGATATCACCAAGAGGGCCCTGAGTATATCTCTCTGTCATCAGGATGGAAAAATCCCACTCTTAATCCACGAGCTTCAACTGACACTTTCCAAGTATCCAATGACACCTTTATAATCACCCAGTTATAAAGTGACATTTGATGTAATCAATATACTCTTCCCGAGTCAACGATTGACGTGATCTCATGGTTTAAGGATTATGGTTACTTTGAATAATGTTATAGTAGTGTAAACATAATGGCAAGATCATATTACTATACTTTTGGGAGAATGTTCATCACATCATTCTACCAATGTTGTGACCTCGTTATTAACAACATCCAATGTCATGATCAAGAAACCTTGATCATCTGTTAATCAACAAGCTAGTGTAATGAGAGGCATTACTAGGAACATTTTCTTTGTTTATTAAACACACATGTATTAATGTTTCCGGTTAACACAATTATAGCATGAGAAAAAAATATTTATCATGAACATGGAATACAATATAATAACCACTTTATTATTGCCTCTCGGACATATTTATTTCATTTATGGATGTCCTTGAGGATGAGCTTCCCTTCCTGGGGTGTCACGCATCTCTAGAGCACACCCGTGATACTTATTTTATAGAGTTCTCCTTTTATTATCCAGAAGGTCCTAGACCGGCGGGTGATACGTCATTCTTCGACTGTATCTTCTAAGAGTTCTTCGTTCATCATGTATGCTAGGTACGACTGCATCCATGTGGTTGCTATCATCATGACATCTTCCAATTCTTCCTAGTCTTCTACACCAAGTGTGGGATCGGGTGATGGTGCAGCCCCCGAGTCAATCTGCGGCTTTGCCCCTTATGTGTCTTTGGTTCTGTAGCTTTAGTGCCTTTTTTGACCTTGATAGAGATCTCACTGATTACCTCCTAGAAAACCCTGGACGGTATGGTTAGCCAGAGGGACCCAATGTTTGCAAGATTATCGGCTTTCTCATTCTTTCTCTTCTGATATGGGAGACCTCACGCCCATCAAAGTAACCCTCTATGATGTTGTACATGTCATGGTACATGATTATGTTGTCGCTGATGGCATCACACTTGTTCGTTATTTGCTGTGCGATGAGGTTTGAATCTCCGAAGATTTTGAGGCGAGTTGCGCCGCAGGATTTTTCCATCCGCATGCCGTGCAACATGACCTCGTATTCTGCTTCGTTGTTTGACACGACCGGGAAGCTCATCTGAAGTAGAGAGCGCATTTTGTATCCTTGGGATGATATCGATATGACGCAATCTCCTGCTCCTTCGGTTCTTTTGGACCCGTTGAAATATATGGTCCATGCACTTGACAGATTCAGGAGACCCACGCTTTGGAGTTCCATCCACTCTATGATAAAGTCGGGGAGAACCTGCGATTTTATTATTTTTTGCTTCTTGTATGTGATATCTCGAGAGGACGGCTCAATTCTCCCAAAGAGAGACATGTCGCTCTCCGAGCAAATCAGATTCCTTCCTAATTTAATTGGCGTGTATATGTGTTTATTTTTTCTTTTCGTGTTGTGTGTTCTACAGCTCGGCTTCGCCTCGCATAAAGATGCCTACGTCACATCAATTTTTCATAAACATCTTGAAGGGGGCGCATTGGTCGTAGCACCCGTTTGTTGTTTTTCCGATTTGTCATAGTGCGTTCCACGGCTTGGCTTCGCCTCGAATCAATGTGCCTACGGCGCATCAAAATATAGAAGTACAAGTATACTAAGAGGCAAAGTACGCGAAAGTACAATTATACTCATAGAAAAAGTACAACGAAAGTAAAACTGCACTCAAAGTCGAAATACACGAAAGTACAACTCTACTCAGAGCCTAAGTATGCGAAAGTACAAATGTACTAAAAGTCGAAGTACGTGTAACAAAAACTGTACTAAGAGGCAAAATACACGGAAGTACAACTATATGCAGATCCAAAGTACGTGAAAATACAATTATGCTCACAGGAAAAGTAAGCGTAAGTAAAAATATACTCAAAGTCGAAATACACGAAAATACAACTATAAGCAGAGCCTAAGTACGCGAAAGTACAAATATATTAAAAATCGAATTACACGGACCAATAACTGCTAAAAGCTAAAGTACACGTGAGAGCACAAGTATATGCAGATCCAAAGTACGCGAAAGTACAATTATACTCACATACAAAGTAAGCGGAAGTACAACTATACTTAAAGTCGAAATACATGAAAATACAACTCTACTCAGTCTAAAGTACTTAAAAGTACAAATGTAGTAAAAGTCGAAGTACGCAGAACAACAACTGCACTAAGAGCCAAAGTACATAAGTACACATGTACTCACAACCGAAGTACACGAAAATACTACTGTACTCAGAGCGAAGTACATAAAAGTATTACTGTAGTAAGAAACAAATTACAGAAAAATAAAAGTGTACTCACTTTCAAGTACGCGGAAGTATAGAGTGTAGTAACCCAAGTACAACGTACACTAAGAAACCGAAGTACAAAAAAAACAGAACTAGAGTAATCTAAAGTAAGAACGCATGGATTTGAAAATACAAAAGTTATTTAAAACCTATCAATATTGGATCTAGTTTTGAAGCTCTCGGCACGATGAGCTTAAAAGTGAAAACGGTTCGTAATTTAGACAATCGGTTCTTAAAATATATCGTTTTGAATCATCAGATCTGAAAAATAAAAAGGAACTAGCCGAATGCCCATGCAATTGCTAGGGCCTCTTCGATTTATTCTACCGTCGCACCTATAAATATAATTCATGTAAGCCGTGCGTTGCTAATGGCTACATGTAAAATATAGTATCGTGTTTACACTTGTAATTGTCTCTATATCTCCATTTTGTTTTGCTTTTGTCCTCCTCTGTATTGTCATGTTACCATCTTAATCATCATTGTTCAAGTTTTGGTCGTCTGAACTTGTAGAGTATAATGACCGGCATTCTCTTTCAATTTGGACTTTACACGAGGTCTTTTTTTTTTTGAGAAAACACGAGGACATAGACGATGATGAAACGGTTTTGGTTGTGCAGTTCCATCCCTCTCGGAATACACTGCTTTTGACTAATCCTGAATCTTATTTCTCTCGGAATACCATTCTTATAATTCTATGTCGATAAATAATGATCTGCAATCTTATTTTTCATTTAGGCTATTTCCCGATACTTGATTCCGCTACTTGATATGCTATAGCCGGTCAAACTCTCCAATGGTTACTCGCAAAAAAAAAATCTCCAATGGTCTTGGTCTAATTGAGCCTTTTTAAATTTCCCAAAAATTTCCTCCATTCTAAAATTATTAGAGAGTAGAGAGGCAGACAGCCTGTTTGGTCGTACTTTCGTCCTCCCATGTCTCCCTCCCGCGAATAAAAAGACGCCACTTGCCACGTTCACGATCTTTTTTTTGGATTTTCGGAAAAAAGATCACGATCCACCACGTTTGGCCCGTCTGCTTCTTTGTTGGAGATACGGTCGGGACTGGCTGGGCCTGGGCTAGCTTTCCGTTTTTGATTCTGTCCGCAGGTCCGCAGCCGACACCTTCTTCTCAGCTCAACCGGAAGCCCCCAGTCCCTCCCGGCAGCCGCGGCGCGGGCGGCGACACGACACCAGGGCGCAAGGCGGAGCCACCGTGACGCAGCTTCATCCATCGAAGGTGAGCACGATTAGCATTCCACTTATTCGGTCGCTTGACCCCTGCCGGAACCCACAACCCTAGGGTTTTGGTCTTGATGACCGGCTTCGCACCTAAGGTTCTTTCTCAGCTTTCCTAATTATTCCTCAATGCGGCGTCATTGATGGCAGATTGGCGAAGGAAGCCTACATAGGGTTTTGGTTTCGTCGGTGTGGGTTCTCTGCTCACCGCAGGGCAGATTGGGCCAACCTGAAATGCTGCTTCACATCTTTGTTGGGTGAAAACCCACGAGTTAGATAGTTTGCCACTGTAGGTTTAGCCTAGATGCTGTGGTTTTGGTACCTTGTACCTCGGGATTTTAACACCGCAATTATTGTCATTTGATTCCGGCAGAATGAGCGAACAAACACTTTTAATTTGGCAGAACACATAGGTGGAATCTATAAGTTATTTCCCCTACACTTGTGGCCTGAATCACACTATCATCCAAAATACACCTTCCTGAAACTAGCCAATTCAAGCGTCTCTGCCATGATGGAATGTTGTGCACTAAACTACAGTGCTACACAATCCTGCCAAACCAGAAGAAATTATCATTTCTTAGCGGAGAGACCCAACATTAGGAGTACTATCAAATTTCTGTAGCTTGTGAGTGATTTGCAGAATACAATATTTGTGGAATTGATCCCCTTTCACATCTTCCCTTATCAGAATGTGGGGATTGTTTAGGTACCACAAGTGCTGGTGACAGAGGTCATGTTAGAGAGGTTTGGTTATTTCAGAGTCTTCTGGATATTAGGGGTAGGGTGGGTATCGGCGGATATGTGTTTTTGCTAGTGTTATTTGGTACAAGGACAAACCTCAAGCGAGGGCGAATAGGAAATAGCCCTCTACAGATCCCAGTATCTGTTGCCACCCCTAGTCAATATACTACTCCATGTCTTGTGTCTTGCATTCCCAGATTGATGAAGTTGAATGCGTTAAAATGACCCGGCTGAAAGACTGTTATTGGATGGGTTTATTAATTGTAGTCACTAGTTCTGTGATTGGTACTAAAGTATTTTCAGTTAGGAGTTGTTTGCACTGCTAGTTACAGAATGTATTTTGACGTCCTTATAGAAAGACTGATGAATACCTGAACATATTCATGTACAGTAGACTGATGAATAGTTGAACATATTATTTATATATAGTAGGCAATCGTATATGTTGAAAAATACATTTCCAGAAGGTCTTGTCTGTTTGTGTGCAATTTGCTGGAGTTCCTCTATTGGTGTGTGTTTCCACCATCAGTATATGCGACTTCTTATGTTTTGCCGGTTAAAACAGGGTTGGCTGAATCCAATTAGTTTTCAGTATGCTTGTGAGGACTTTACTTTGCCACAGCATGGTAGTCTAATTTTATGTTTTGTATTATTGGCTTGTAGCCTGGCTGCATGTAAACTTGTCATGGCTAATAGTATGTAGTGTAAAGCAGATGGAAGTGCATCAGGGACCAGGATTTGGAGTTGAACAGAAGTTAGGACCAGAGCAAACTGATGTGATGCTAGGATCAGAGGTTAATAAAAAGTTTGTGGAAATGTGCCTAAACACTGCCGTGGAAGCTGACATTCTTCCAGAAAAGCAATATGATCCAGAGGCAAGATTGGGGGTTCATCAAAAGTTTGCTGAAATGTGCCTAGACGCTGCTGTGAAAACTGATATTAACCAAGAAAAGCAAGCTGACCCAGAGGCAAGATCTGAGGTTAGTGACAGGCCAGAACCATGTCAGGACACAATTATGGAAGCTGATATTAACCCAGAAGGGCAAGCTGCACATCCAGGTGTTATTTACCGCTGCAAGAAATGTCGGAGGATGGTAGCAACACAAGAGTATGTCGTTACGCACGATGTAGGCCAAGGTGAGAAATGCTTCTTAAGGCGCAAAAGCTATCATGTCGACGAGAAGGAACCTGAATGTGCCTGCATCTTTGTGGAGCCGATGAAATGGATGCAAGCTGGTTAGTTCCTCGACTTTAGCTTTGTTTCTTTCTTTGTTTCACGTATTTGATATAAGCACCTGATATGTTGGTCCAACATGTAACGTTTGCAGTGGAAGAGGGATACGTTTCAAACAAACTCTGGTGCATGGGGTGCAAAACCCGACTGGGGTCGTTCAACTGGGCAGGTATGCAGTGCACCTGTGGAGCCTGGGTGATCCCAGCTTTCCAGCTCCTTAAAAGTAGGATTGACGAGTCGCAGATGTGATCAGACAACCAAGTGATCTTCCGATTCCTTGGCGGGGTTAGCAGTGACACTGCAGCAGTCTATCTAGGAGCCAGTATAGGCTAGTCTTTTGTAGGCACTATTTGCTGTCAGATGTGTTTCTATGCATGAAATGTTTTATCTCATGCAACATATCAGCTTTGTCACCTTCTGTTTTGTTAGTGGCTCTAAGTCTGCAACTGATATATGGTTCAGCTGTGCTCTATGTCTCATCTGTCGATATGATATGTATAGTTTATTTATAAACAAATCTCTACTCTATTGAGTTTGTTGGGATGATGAATTTCTAATGCTTGGAAAAAGGTCGGGTCGTTGTTTTTGTGCTACTGAAAGCTACCGACCCTTTCGGTACATGTTTCTCCTTTTGCAAAGATGTTTACTACTTTGAAGGTCTTTTTAGGGAAAGCCTTCATGGCGAAGGTGGATCGACGACAGTGTCGTCGTTTTGGTCTCCATGCCACCGTGATGGTGCTTGTGTATCAGCGTGACCCAATTCAGTACCGGAGTGAGGCAGTTTTCAGTGTCTCTACGGGGCAAAGACGGTTGAAGGGCCACAAAAATTTGGAATGGAAATTGTCTGCCTACTGATGGCCACACGGTTTTTGAATGGAATAGCAGCCTGAGGACCGGCCAATTTTCACCTATTTTAGGAATTTTTCGTTAGAGGAAAATAAGCAGTCGGGGGAAGGTAAAGAGGGGAGGTGTGCTACATATGGAATTTTCTGTATATACTAGGCATATATGGTAAAGACATGCCTGAGTATATGCTGAGATTTTGCGAGATCTAGAACTCTTTTCATAGTCGAGACATAGCGGAAGTGGAATACATGCGCGATTTTGGGAAAATCTAGATCCCTTTCCAAAGTCGAGTCATGATTCCTAATTTTCTACTCGCTCCGACCCAAGCTGACTTGGCTTTGCTTAAATTCGGAGGTATGTAACACTAAAACAAATCTAGATACATTTGAATCTAAACAAGTCTAAATCAACCAATTTAGATGAGTACTTTTCTTTATAAAAAAACTTATATGTCGGAATACATCGTACCTCTGCGAGATTTTGGGAAGATCAGAGCCCTTCCGCTTGCACCATTGCAAACTTACCAAAAAGTTAGCCAGAATATGTGCGTGCCCTAGACGTATCCCGTCCCTTTAAATAGATACCCGCCTCGCAGCTACTGCGACGCGTGATTTTCTTCTCTCACCATCGACTCCGATCCTTTGTGCCGACGACCGATGATGCACGGGCAAGACCACGACCACCAATCATGGTATTGGTACCACCACTGGAACCCCCGGCCGCCGTCGCCGAACTGGGGACGCCAGGAACTACCTCCGTACCACCACCACCGGAACCCCTGGCCGTCGCCGAACGGGGGACGCCAGGAACTACCTCCGTACCACCCACAGGACGCCCGCCCACTGCCGAACGGAGGACGTTAGAAACTACCTCGGAACCCCCGGCCGTCGTCGAACGGGGGACACCAGGAACTACCTCCGTACCAGCACCGGGACGCCCGCCCGCCGCCGAACGAGTCCAAGGTGGGCTCTGTCGTGGCCCGCATCTGCATCTTGATCCTCACCTTGTCCGTCATAGCCATGGCCGGCGCCGCCAAGTGCACCATCCCCACCTCCGGCGCCGCCAGTCTAACCTTAACGTACAACCAGTTCAGGTCCTTCAGGCTCCCCGTCGGGTTCAGCATCACCGCTGTCATCCTGGAGGGGGTGGCGGTGATCCTGTGGTACCTGCGCGCGCTCGGCGACAACAACGAGGAGACGGTGGATGCAGATATGGAGGAGGAGGAGAAGAAGAAGCATAAAAGGATGAGAGTCATCGGGATCATGCTGGTGGTGATGGACGTGCTCGTGCTGCTCTGCTCGGCCATGGTGGGCGCCTTCACGGCTGCGGATGACAAGAGCGACCAGATCGGAGGATGCGCTCAGGTGACGGGCGCCAAGCTCCTGTCGCTCGCCGCATCCATCATGGCCACCCTCCTCCTCATCGTCAAGCAGCTGCCGCCCCGTTCAACGTGGTCGCCTAATTTTGATACATGCATGCAATGCGAAACGTAATAGGTACTCTCTGTCTGATCGCGTGGTTGCCGTTTAGTTTTCTCTTGAATGTGGTACTCGTATGCAAAAAAATATATTTAATGTTTCGAGTTAAAAGTTGGAACAATTATGATACTATATGATATGGACAATCTGGATTCTTAATGATGTGTTACAAACTCGAAATATCAAAGGTGTACAAGTCTTAGCATGCATGAAGTAAAATTAAGAGGGTTTGCAACAATTTGTGACTTGTACATGGGTATGCAATTGCACTTCATTCTTTTTCCCGCTGCACCTAAATTGCACATAAAATTGGGTGACGTCATGTGACTCAGAATTAAGTTAGTTCTACGTTGACAAACGGAAATTCAATTCGGCTCACGACTACAAATAAACCCACTGTGTGATTTTTTTAAAAAAAATGTAAAAAAAAATTATTATTTGCATCTATATCCGAACATTATATATTCGTACACAAGTTTGCAGGTGAAAACAACATTTTAGGTGTCCCATATAAAAAAGACAAATTTCAGTGTTCCAACCTATCAATTTACGATTGTTTTTTTGTCTTTTTACACAAGGCATAAAAGATATTTATTTTTTCGTGAAAACTTGTGTACGAACATATGTACATGCCAATTTTTTGAAAATTTAAATTTTATTTTTAATGTATTTTAATAATGGGTTTATTTGCACCGGGAGCCAAAACACCACCTCCGTCGACAAAGAACTAGAAATAGTCGTTTCATTCATATTTATCATCTCCCCACTACTGGGATGCCCGACCGTTGCCGATTGGGGGACACTAGAACTAGAGTTAAATGCACTAATAGTTCGTGTACTTGTCAGCCTGGTTTAATTTAGTACTCATACTCGAATTTTGCTGAATTTTATCCATGTACTTGTGAATTGGGTTCGATTTTATCCTAATCCATGTTTGGCACCAAAATTACGGTGACTCGAACGCCACGTGAAGGCATGTCCCACTTGCAGGAGTGAAGATAGACTAGAAATTTGCAGTTATCCCCTCCCATGTTACTCCATTACCGTTAGTTAACCTCATATTGTAAATATATCGCTCCACCTTCTGGTCTAGCGATCACCACCTCCGTCGCCTGCCGGTCGCATCTGCCTCCGTCAAGTCCTTTATTTTTTCTTCCCTCGAATAGAACTCCTGTTGGGCATAGAAACAAATTTTTTCCTACGATATGAACTACTAAGCACCAAGATCTATCTACCTAGATACAATCAACGGGTGGATATACATCCATAGAGAACATATCCTTGAAGAGCGATAAAGCGTTACGAGGTTGTACTCGTGGATGATGTAGTCGTACACTTGCCGATCTCAAGGTTGTGATGAAGTCCAGCGAGTCTAGCAGGTCCAACACTAGCAAGTCTAGCACCGCAAAGAAATGGTGCATCCGTGATCGCACATACGTCCAGTACCTCGACAAACTCCATCCCTCGCTCCAGAAAAGCAGTGGAAGCAGCAGATCATTTCCATAGAAACACCGAGAACATGTACTTTGATAATTCGAAGCCATGAGGAATTGCTAGAGGGGAAAGAGAACCTTTAAGAGAAGGTGGTACAAGAGGAGAGGAGCCATGGGGCTCCTTTTATAGGGGTTGGAGCGCAGCCCCATGGCCATGGCTGGCCGGCCATGGTGGGTGCCCCCACCTCTCCCTCATTCATGTGGGCGGAGCTTCCACTAAGCCCACTCACATAAATTTCAACTTCACTCACTTTGCATTTAATACCCACTTGTTTAAATGCATTTTCTATTTAAATAAAACACTTTGATTTATTTTATTCAGAATTTTGTTAATTACTTTAATTAACAAACATTCACATGAAACCCCTTGCAACATTTCGATATCGCATGCAGAACCAATTTCAACAATTTCACCTAGAACAATTTTGATGTTCATCAAAATAATCCCAGCGCTTTCAAAACCTTTCTTTGGTATTATACTTGCCCCAATTGGTGTCGGTATACCTTAAGAGTGTCATCCTATGGTTCGTGAATAATGTAGACATGATCGAGACCCCTGTCTGATCAATAATCAGTAGCGGGACCTAGAGATCCATCCCGACTCCCACACATTCAACAATGACTTAGTGATCATGAGAACCTTTAACGTTTATAACTAAATCCCTTTGTCTCATGATATATTACATGTCTGAGATTCGATCATCGGTATCTCCATACCTAGTTTGATCTCGTTACCGACATGCACTCTTTTCTCGTTCCCGTGATATAACATTCTAGTGATCACATCACTTTCTTGCAAGCTATTTCAATGTGATATCACCGAGAGGGCCAGAGCATATCTATCCATCACCGGGATGGAGAAATTCCACTCTTGATCTATGAGCCTCTACATAACACCTTCTGAGTATCTGAACCCACCTTTATTTTCACCCTATTATGGTGTGATGTTTGATATTATCAAGTTACTCTTCTAGTGCTAGTGATTGACATGATCTCGTGGTCTAAGGACTAGAATTACTTCGTATAATGTTATAGAAATTTAAACATAATGACTTTGATCGTATTGCTATACTCTGGATGAATGTTCATCACATCATTCCACCAATGTTGTGACCTCGTTATTAACAATATCCAATGTCTATGATCAGGAAACATTGATTATCGTGTCTTAGGGATATGCTAAATGGGTATCACCATTGCATGCATCTAATCCGGCTAACCCGGGTGGCCCACAGTTGGTAGCATGGTCTATGGCCTACTGGGCGGCCTAGTTAGACGGATCCAGAAGGAAGGTCCATGCCGGATAAAGGAAGGCTACGTGGGAGTCACCGACATACTCGGAGCCTTAGAGTACAAGACACGAAGATTTGTTAGTATTAGTGTAAGACTCTTTACATTGCCCGACATGGTACTTTCCCTATAACCCTAGGTTATGGTGCCTTTATAAACCGGACCTGTGGGAGCCTTTAGGACACAATAACATACGATTCGAAACACCCCTCGCATAGCGAACCAATCTCTGTAACTCGGCGTATTTCCATTATAGTGATTTATAGCAAGAGTAGAGTTCCGCCACCGTTGTGAGACTTGAACCTGGGGAAGCTATGTTCCCTCATACCCGCCAACTCACCGCCTTCCCCCACGTCTCTAAAGACGCTCTGTGAGGACCCCTACATGGCGTACGTGTTGGCAATACCACGGCAGGTGGTGCCCACTGTATTGTCCTTAGTGAAGAACTTAGGGTTTCACGGAAAAGAGAACGCTAGGGATTTCATTGGATGTCAGGAAAACAATGGAGTCAAAGTCGCCTGAATATTGAGTAATCACACTATTACAAGTTGCCTGGGAGATTTTCCGGTATCTATTATCTAAATCTAAAGTTGGGTGTAACGTCTATTGTATTGTGTTGTTTTTTCCTCGTTGACCCATCCTAGCCTTTATATATGAGGAGGCTAGGTCTCGGGTACCAATATGAGTAGGTTACAAGCTAGAGTTTGTATCTAATCTAGTCTTGTACTTTCGTTGTCTTATATCGCCAGGAGTCTGTGTCCTTATTTACTTCGTATCAGCCAAATCGTCATGGGCTTTATGGATCTTGGCAAATCTTCTGGTGAGGCTTCCATTGGGCCGCACCATGTATACCAATAATAGGCATCCGAAGGGTCATGCCCATGTTAGTAGCCCCCGAGGCTATGTTCAGATGCTTGTACCCGAGCATAGGCTCAAAGTCCTTTTTAATATGCTCGGAAGGTGAACTCGAAGATTTCTTCGGATGCGTGAACTTGTCGATGTATTGTTTGGCCGATGCAATGGATGGCGTTGTCCTGTTCTTGAAGTGATGTCAGGAGCGCCCGATGGGATTAACCTTTGAGGCTACACTCGGGTAGACTCAAAGTTATGCTTTTTCATTGTAGATATTCTTCCATCGACTCCTATTTGGAGGATTTCTATTTTTCTATCGGGTGCGCGTCCAGCGCTCCCGATGGGAGTAACCCCCAAGGCTATGTTTGGGTGTTTGCACCAGAGCATAGGATCAGAGTTCTTCTTCATCCGAGAATTTCTCCGTGTAGATAAAATAGGGACCCTGGAAAAAGGCATGTGTGCCCCTCGCTATGGAAAATATAGCTTATTGTAATTTCTTTGGGATGTGTGAATTTGGAACTTGATATATTTGGAACTTTATATATTTTTGCCGATAGCTATGGAATTTGTGCCCCTCGCGAGGCCTTTTTGTTAGCCTGATGCCCATTGGGCTAGATCAGCTACTCGGGTCAAAGCGTGTTTTTGACGTATTTCATGGCGGAGACGAAGAATTTTTAATTTACGCTAAGTAGCAAAGCCCCCGAGTATCGGAGTATGATCATGTAATAATTTATTCGACTGAGCCCCCGAGTATCGGGTGTATTAGAGTATTGAAAAGTAGACTCGGTTAAGAGAACTTAGCTTTATTGATAGCGTGTGCGCAAATATGATCTTCACTTGAGGAATTTCTCGACTCAGGCCTTGATTTTTCTCGGGTGCGCCACTAGTTGACGCGAGCGGTGTTTAGTAAATTCCGTGGGAGGACCCGACAAATTAGCTCGATGTAGTCGCCATCCTTGGAAAAAACATAGAGAATTATGAAGTACTTGCATCTTGTAAAGTATATTGCTTTTTGATTTGTCATAACATTTTATGGTGCCATTAGACTTGACACTTTTGCACTGTAATGCAAGACTTTTTCGTTATTCTGACGCCCTTAGTCTCAGTACCTTGCCGACCTGTGTGTTGGACTGCAACTGGGTTGGAGTTCAAGGATTCGACGCTCAAGCAGAATCAACTATTCAGGAAATCACGTATGAGGTGCTCGAGTGCATGAGGTCAATGGCACCTAGGTTACTCGAAGAGGGCGCATAGCCAAGTGTCGAGTGCATTTAAAGTTAGAAATAAATCAACTTGAATTAAAGAACTTAGCTTTGTTGGTAGTCGATGAAGTTGATATGGCCAGAGGAGCCGGAGTCAGAGCCGACGACAGCAATTGGTCGCTGCATCCGAAGATTTTGTTGGGTCGTCGCAGCCAAAGCTTTTGTTGGGTCGTCACAGTTTGAAGGAGTCACATGTTGGACGGAGTTGATGGGGCCGATCAAATTCCACGCAGCTCGGTGATTTTTCGGTGCAGTAAATCTTCGTATTGAAATCATGTACATCTGTACAAACTCAACTTTAGCTAGCACTATCGATGCCTTCCCCCTTTTTTCTTGCACGCATGTGATATGCCGAAATTTAGTTCATGCTTTGCTTCCTTTGTATTCAATCGGTTCCTAGCACATCCATGTACTAGCCTAAAAATTGAAATTATCCGATGTTGGTCTCGTGCGTGCTGTCGTCAGGCCGAGAGGGTCGAGTTGTGTTGCTCTCCACCGCGAGTACGGATCAGAATGAAAAGAGCTAGAGGCGTTACGCCATCAGAAGCTGCTGTAGTCGGTCTTGCCTTAGGAGAACAATAATTTAATCTTCACTTCCTTTACGTATCAACCGAGGAAACACTTTCCCATATATCAAAGCTTGTAAGAAAACCGACATAGGCCTCAATCGTGGGCATGCACACTATCCAATGCTATCCGTGCTTTGGATTTAATTAATCACTCGCCCTCACGTGAAGTAGCAGGAGCGAAGCTATGCTCTCCTTGGGACTGATTGCATGGACGATCTAAAATCCATCAACACGTCCATACTGCATGTACCGCGGAAGATGCAGCGGAAAAATTTCGATAAAAATTGTGAACTTTGGGTCTTCTTGATCCAATCTCATAAACTTTCGAGGAAAGATTCTTCAGAAGTTGTATATTCGATTTTAAACAAGCATACCCGTAGAATCCTTGCCCGCCTATCTTCTTTTGTCAGTCAGGTTGACGCTAGGTGGAGAGCGGTTCGCCGAATCCATGGTTTCAGCGTTCAGGTTTTCCACAGACGACGCCAATTGACGTGGGGTGACCTCGACAATGTCCTCGGTGAAGGACTTAGGATTTCGCGGAAAATAGAACACTAGGGATTTCGTCAGATGTTAGGAAAACAATGGAGTCAAAGTCGCCTTAATATTGAGTAATCGCACTATTACAAGTTGCCTAGGAGATTTTCTGGTGTCTATTGTCTAGATCTAAAGTTGGGTGTGACGTCTATTGTATTGTGTTGTTTTTTCCTCGTTGGACCCTCCTAGCCTTTATATATGAGGAGGCTAGGTCTCGGGTACCAATACGAGTAGGTTACAAGCTAGAGTTTGTATCTAATCTAGTATTGTACTTTCCTTGTCTTATATCGCCATGAGTCTGTGTCCTTGTATACTTCGTATCGGCCAAACCGTCATGGGCTTCATGGATCTTGTCAAATCTTCGTCCGAGGCTTCCGTTGGGCCGCACCATGTATACCAATAATAGGCACCCAAAGGGTCATGCCCATGTCACCCACCATGGGGCAAGAGTCGCTTAGAGCTCTACACTGGACGAGGTCCAAGCTCTTCATAGGAATCGGCGACATCATAGCCATTGGATGCATTCTGTTCTCCCGCACGGACCGCCTACGGGCAGGACACGTTCACGGAAGAATCTAGGCCGTATCTCTCTCTAGACTATGGCGGCTCAGATCAGGAAATTTCAAGGCCCACCCAAACCGCCCATGTGTAGGATATAACGGTGGAAGGACTCCCCGAATCCGCTTGGCTTCCCCGAGCGTTAGAGACGAGGAGGCCACACTTTGTCAGCGTAGTCACCATCTTCGATCTGGCCAGATGCGTTCAGAGGGAAGGAGAATCCCCCCGTGAATATCTTGCCAAATGGATGAGGCTGAGAGAAACCTTGGAAGGTGACCGCGTTGATGATCTCATCTACCACTTTGTGGAAGGGCTCACGCCCGGACACTCCTCCGGCATACACTCAGGAGGCGGCAAGCCGCCGGCCTACTCACACTAAGGAGAACACCAAGGCCATGCCTGGTCCTAAAGCTGGAGGAAGTACAACAACGACCCTCCGCCATCACCCTCCACCTCTGCCATCGACAACACTGAAGCCAACTCCGGCTTAGTTCTTGATGGACTATATGTCAACATCAACGTAGACGGCGACAACTCATACACTACCTCGGAGGAATACGAGGCTGCCATGAGGGAGATTGAGCAGAAGATCGAGAGGGAGGAGCGCGTCGAGAAAGCCATCACTTCCCGCCAGTTGCCAGTCGCCATCGGGAACATGATGGAAGAAGACGGGCATGAACCGGAACTTGAGAGAGCTCCGCCCACACCTGCGGTTACCAGAGTGGCAGCGGCAAAGAAGGCTGCCATGCCCCCTCCGGCTATCCCCCTGCAGCAAGCGCAGGAACTCACCACATGCCCCACTACTGCCAAGCAAACAAATCTTCTACCACCGCCACCATCAAAGTCTACAGCCGGCAACCCATTGGTTACTCCTGCCGACAAGGTGATGTAAGGTTCACTCCTTGTCGAGCCCATTACCATCACCCATATTCAGAGCGTTACGGAGCTTGATGAGAAACATGAATAAAACCTCGCGGAGGCCAAGTGCATTGCAGAGAAGGGTTCCCAGCTGGACAAGGATATGGCCAAGGTGCAGCAATC
The DNA here is from genome assembly GCA_910589775.1 of Avena eriantha. Taxonomy (NCBI): domain Eukaryota; kingdom Viridiplantae; phylum Streptophyta; class Magnoliopsida; order Poales; family Poaceae; genus Avena; species Avena eriantha. Next base: position 107,255,604 of record OU342745.1, read on the forward strand.
CATCAAGGCGGAAAAGCAATGGAGGCTGAGTACAAGCAGTTGATGTTAAGGCACAAAGAAAACAAGGCACCATCTCATGTCGTTGAAGACCCTGGTGTTCGACACAAGCTAGGATGGGAAGCATCAAAACCGGCAAAGGCCACCCCGTACATTGATTCAGAGGGGAGGCAAGTAATGCCAACTCCCGCCCTCAACATGGTCATCGCCAAGACCCTCCTCGAACATGACAAGTCGCTAGAAGCGGTGGATCAGGTCTATGACCTTGTAGCCAAGGCTTGCAAGCAACATGAAAATGCCACCTCACAAAGGCTCGAGTCCAGTCTGGAGCTTTGCTAGTCAACCTTAAACAGACGCCAGGCCAAGATCTCCCTGTGACGAAGGATCCCATATAGGCTCCAAGGAGCGAAGACGGAGGGATGCGCGCAACAGGGTTGATGCCATACCCATATCTTTCGACAAGTGAGAGAAGGCTTACCCCCATCGATCTCCGCCACCCCACCAGCCCAGCGTCACGAGGAACAATAGTCGCTCCACCGCACAAGCATGCCACCTCCTAGGCGTCCCCAGGCCGGTACCATCATACGCGAATAGGGTGAGAAACCTTGGCATGCCGGAGAGCGCAGCGACAATGAAGGTGAAAGGGTAATTGCCACTATGTGTGGTTTTGGTGATTAATGACAATCCCTATGGACTAATGTTTTCATTGAGTTTTATATGAAGGAATATTCCATAGGTCATGCTTGTAGTTCATGTGTTGGATTCAAGTATGGATGCCATGAAGATAAAGATATACCTTGAGTTTTGGCATCAAGATCATCAAATTGAAGAGAAGAATATGATATGTTCAAGATCTTGAGAGTGTGATCTCAATAGAAGAATTCAAGATATGGCTCTAAGCCGGTGTCATGATAGCCTCATTAGTTGAGCTATGGTTGACTAAGATTTAGAGCATGTAATCAAATGAAGAATTCCTTATGTACCTCAAGATATTGAGATGGAGCATGAGAAGACTCTTGGTTGACCAATGCAAAGAGTGAAGAGTGATTTCAAGTTGGTCAACGCATGAAGCATAAATAATGTACCACATGGATCTTGTGGTGTGGTAAGCCTTGTCATTTATGCATCATGAACTAACCCATTATATATGTTCCTTTGTGTTTTATATATGGGATAGGTATCTTTCCATGGGCATGCTTCAAAAGTGAAGATCTCAATAGCCCATGAGAGGATGGCATCAAGTGGTGATTGCCATCAAGGTTGAGAAGGGCAAGTTCAAGATAAGCATCTCGAGAAGATCATTTGCCTGAAGCTTGCCGTCCATATTGGTGAAAATGGACATGTGAAGATGTGTCCTAATGAAGCTATCCCATAGTGGTGTATAGGGGAGCTAATTATGAATCTTCACGAAGCAACAATGATCAAGTGATGCATTCCGGCTTGGATGGAGCTTGAAGCGTTGTCATCAAGATCAAGCGGGATGCGCAAGGCAAATGTATGTCCTTGCTAGGTTTTCCTTTTACCGGTCTCAAGGTGGTTGTTGGGAGACCGGGTTATAGGATAGATAGCCGCACTATCAAGAGGGGCTTTCGGTTGGGTAACTTGATCACATCGTCATAGGGAGCTCAATCCTTTGCATACTTTGCATCTTCCTATTTTGTTGCTTCTTGGTATTTTCTCTATGTGAGGTTCTTGAGCTTGTTGCTAGCTCTTCAACAAGCCCAAGTTCATCGAAAACGGAATTCATATGCATCTTATATGGCGTTTTTGAGTTTGAAGGTTTTACCGGTTCTTCTTATAGGGAGGCTCCATACCTTTCCTCATTTGGTTCTATCTTCCTTTATTGGACTATGATGTTTTCATGCACCATATTGTAGAGCTTGTTTTCCTCATCAAAACAAGCCCAAGATCATCGAAATCGGAGTCCGGATGCAAAAGTTATTGCATTTTTCGTGAAGTCAGTTTCATCCCGGCTGTGGATCCGGTTCAACCGAGCCCCATACCGGACGGTCCGGTTCCAGCTCCGGTAGACCGGATCTCAGACCGGGTTTTCCGGTTTTCGCGACCGAGTCTATTCCGGGTTGGCAAACAGAGGTATTTCGGTTTGTAGGTCGGTCCTCCGGCCTGGGGACCGAGTTTCCCGGTTCTGGGGCCGGTCCAACCGACTTTGGAACCGAGTTTTCGTTGTTTTCTCTCCAACGGCCATATTTGCTTTTCCCTATAAAAGGGGTTCTTCCCCCAACATTTTTGGGTGTTCTTGAGCCCAAAATTGACCTCCATTGTTGACCCTCTTGAGCTTGCTTCCTCTCCCTTCCCTCCTATGATTCTTGCATCTTTTTGAGGGCTTTGGAAGAGGAGATCTAGATCTACAATCCCCACCAATCAATTCCTCCTCTAAGTGAGGGGAACCCTTTGGATCTAGATCTTGAAGTCATTGGTTGACTTCCACCATTGTTCTTCCTCTGTAATTCCTCCCTAGCACTTGTTGCTTTGGTGGGATTTGAGAGTGAGGGATTTGAATGCCCTTGGTGTTCTTGCTTTGCATTCTTGCATAAGTGTTGAGTTCTCCACTACGATTTGTTCGAGTGAGAGACCGTGAGCTTGTTGCTCTTGGAGGGTGACCTCCTAGTTGGCTTGGCGGTTGGTGCCGTGGTGTCCTCTTCGTGGAAGATTGTGAAGAGACCCGGGCTTCTCCTTCGTGGAGCTTGTGAAGTGGTTGTGGAGCTTGCCATCTCCGGAGTGGAGGAAAAGCTAGCCATAAGGAAATGGCCTATTCCTTCGTGGGATAGACTCGGAGAAGAAGGTGAGCCTTCGTGGCGTTGGGAAATCCTTCGTGGAATCTCACACCTCTCCAACGTGACGTACCTTACTTGTAAGGGAACACGGGAATACATCTTCGTCTCCGCGTGCCTCGGTTATCTCTATACCCGAGCTTACTTTCCTTGTGATAGCCATCGAGCTTGAAGTACTTATATCTTGCTTATCACTTATGGTATATTTATCTTGTGCTATCTTGCTTAGCTTAATCTTGTTGTTGGTGCACTTAGTTGAGCCTAGTGTATTTAGGTTTTGTTCTTGTAAAATAAACGTTAGTTTAATTCCGCATTCTATCAAGCCAAAACCGTAATAGTTGAAATTGCCTATTCACCCCCCTCTAGGCGACATCTCTATCCTTTCAGAAGGACATATGAGCAGATCCCACAAGGAAGCACCACGTCCGACAAGCAATCATGACAGTCGCGAGGACTCGCATGGAGGGAGCAGTAAGAAGGCTAACCCACCGCTACCACCGCCATCGTCTCCACCAAGTAGCCATCATGGCGGAGGACATGGCGGATCCCATGGATCGCACCACAACCCTCCTCCCCATGCGAAAAAGGGAAGCAATCGCAGTCGTACGACGCACATTCACAGCTGTACAAGATCCAAAAAACCCAGGAGCTCCCATACCTAGGGCCACATTGTTTTGGACCAATTATACGGGCCACAACTTACCCCAAGGGTCTCTAGATTGATAAGACAATCAAGCCCTAAGATGGCACTGCCAGGCTAGCTACATGGTTGCAGGACTACAGCGAAGCGATTCACATCGCTAGGTGAAACCCTAATGTCACCGTCAAGTACCTCCCACGTATGCTCAACGGCACTGCTCGACAATGGATTGATGACTTGCCGGAGAAATCAATCTGCAATTGGTTGGACATGCATGAAGCGTTCACCAAGAATTTTGAGGGTACGTACAAGCGTCATCAGAGACCTACAGCGATGCGTGCAAGAAAACGATGAATCCTCTCGTGCTTACCTTTCCCGCTGGTTGGATATGAAAAATTCATGCGCGGGGTAGACGAACAAACTGGTATGGCCGCCTTCATCGATGGCCTGGTGACGAGGGATGGCCTCGGCAATGTCCATGGTGAAGGACTTAGGGTTTCACGGAAAAGAGAACGCTTAATATTTCATCAGATTTTAGGAAAACAATTGAGTCAATGTCGCCTGAATATTGAGTAATCGCACTATTACAAGTTGCCTGGGGGATTTTCTGGTGTCTATTGCCTAGATCTAAAGTTGGGTGTAACGTCTATTGTATTATGTTGTTTTTTCCTCGTTGGCCCCTCCTAGCCTTTATATATGAGGAGGCTAGGTCTCGGGCACCAATACGAGTAGGTTACAAGCTAGAGTTTGTATCTAATCTAATCTTATACTTTCCTTGTCTTATATCGCCAGGAGTCTGTGTCCTTGTATACTTCGTATCAACCAAACCATCATAGGCTACATGAATTTTGACAAATCTTTGGGTGAGGCTTCCGTTGGGCCGCACCATGTATATCAATAATAGGCACCTGAAGGGTCATGCCCATGTTAGTATCCCCCGAGGCTATGTTCGGATGCTTGTACCCGAGCATAGGCTCAAAGTCCTTTTTAATATGCTCAGAAGGTGAACTCGGAGATTTCTTTGGATGCGTGAACTTGTCGATGTCTTGTGTAGCTGATGCAATGGATGGCGTTGTCTTGTTCTTGAAGTGATGTCAGGAGCGCCCGATGGGAGTAACCTTTAAGGCTAGACACGGGTAGACTCAAAGTTATGCTTTTTTATTGTAGATACTCTTCCATCGACTCCTGTTTGGAGGATTTCTATTTTTTCTATCGGGTGTGTGGCCAGCGCTCTCGATGGGAGTAACCCCCGAGGCTATGTTTGGGTGTTTGCACCAGAGCATAGGCTCAGAGATCCTCTTCATCTGAGAATTTCTCCGTGTAGATAAAATAGGGACCCTGGAAAAAGACATGTAGATTATGTAAAGTCAGCCAAAAATATAGTTTGTTATAATTTCTTTCAGATGTGTGAATTTGGAACTTGATATATTTGGAACTTTATATATTATGGCGTTTGCGCCCCTCGCGAGACCTTTTCTTTAGCCTGATGCCCATTGGGCTAGATCAGCTACTCGGGTCAAAGCGTGTTTTTGACGTATTTCATGGCGGAGCCGAAGAATTTTTAATTTGCACTGAGTAGCGAAGCCCCCCGAGTATCGGAGTATGATCATGTAATAATTTATTCGACTGAGCCCCCGAGTATCAGGTGTAATAGAGTATTGAAAAGTAGACTCGGTTAAGAGAACTTAGCTTTATTGATAGCGGGTGCGCAAATATGATATTCACCCGAGGAATTTGTCGACTCGGGCCTTGATTTTTCTCGGGTGCGCCACCAGTTGACGCGAACGGTGTTTATTCAATTCTGTGGGAGGACCCGACAAATTAGCTCGATGTAGTCGCCATCCTTGCAAAAAACATAAAGAATTATGAACTACTTGCATCTTGTAAAGGATATTACTTTTTGATCTGTCATAACATTTTCTGGTGCCATTGGACTCAATAGTTTTGCACCGTAATGCGAGACCTTTTTGTTATCCTGACGCCATTCGTCTCAGTAACTTGCCGACCTGTCAGTTGGGATGCAACTGGGTCGGAGTTTAAGGATTCGACGCTCAGGCAGAATCAGCTATTCGGGATATCGCGTATGAGGTGCTCGAGTGCATGAGGTCAATGGCACTTAGGTTACTCGAAGAGGGTGCATCCCCCAAGTGTCGAGTGCGTTTAAACTAAGAAATAAATCAACTTAAATGAATGAACTTAGCTTTGTTGATAGTCGAAGAAGTTGATGTGGCCGGAGGAGCCGAAGCCAAAGCCAATGACAGCAATTGGTTGCCGCATTTGAAGATTTTGCTGGGTCGTCGTAGTTTGAAGGAGTCACATGTTGGACAGAGTTTATGGGGCCTATAAACTTCCACGCAGCTTGGTGATTTGTCGGTGCAGTAAATCTTCGTATTGAAACCATGTACATCTGTACAAACTCAACTTTAGCTAGTACTATCGATGCCTTTCACCCTTTTTTTTCTTGCTTGCATGTGATATGACGAAGTTCAGTTGATGCTTTGCTTCCTTTGTATTCAATCGGTTCGTAGCACATCCATGTACTAGCCTGAAAATTGAAATTATCCGATGTTGGTCTCGTGCGTGTTGCCATCAGGCCGAGAGGGTCGAGTTCTCCACCACGCGGACGGATCGGAATCAAAAGAGCCAGAGTTAATTGCGCCATCAGAAACTGCTGTAGTCGGTCTTGCCTCACGAGAAAAATAATGTAATCTTCACTTCCTTTACGTATCAACTGAGGACACACCTTTCCCTATATCAAAGCTTGTAAAAAAACCAACATAGGCTCAACCGTGGGCATGCACACTATCCAATGTTGTCCGTGCTTTGGATTTAATTAATCACTCGCCCTCACATGAAGTAGCAGGAGCGGAGCGATGCTCTCCTTGGGACTGATTGCACAGACGATCTAAAATCCATCGACACGCCCATACTGCATGTACTGCGGAAGATGCAGCGAAAAAATTTCGAGAAAAATGCGAAATCTGGGTCTTATTGATCCAATCTCGTAAACTTTCGAGGAAAGATTCTTAGGAAGTTGTATATTTGATTTTAAACAAGCATACCCATAGAATCCTTGCCCGTCTATCTTATTTTGTCGGGTTGATGCTTGGTGGAGAGCAGTCCGCCGAATCCATGATTCCAGTGTTCAGGTTTCCCACAGACGACACCAATTGATGAGGGGTGGCCTCGACAATGTCCATGGTGAAGGACTTAGGGTTTCGCGGAAAAGAGAACGCTAGAGATTTTGTCAGATGTCAGGAAAACAATGGAGTCAAAGTCGTCTGGATATTTAGTAATCGCACTATTACAAGTTGCCTGGGAGATTTTCTGGTGCCTATTGTCTAGATCTAAAGTTGGGTATAACGGCTATTATATTATGTTGTTTGTCCTCGTTGGCCCCTCCTAGCCTTTATATATGAGGAGGCTAGGTCTCGGGTACCAATAAGAGTAGGTTACAAGCTAGAGTTTGTATCTAATCTAGTCTTGTACTTTCCTTGTCTTATATCACCAGGAGTCTGTGTCCTTGTATACTTCGTTTCGGCCAAACCGTCATGGGCTTCATGGACCTTGGCAAATCTTCGCATGAGGCTTCCGTTGGGCCGCACCATGTATACCAATAATAGTTACCCGAAGGGTTATGCCCATGTCACCTAGAGAAAGGGACATTGCTCCGACATACGCGGAAGCGCAAACAGGACAACAACAACCCCAACCTCAACACAATGATTGCCATGGCTAGCGAATTCGTCACGACTGACGATGATGCTCGCGGCTTGTTTCCATCAATCGCCATCCCCACCTAGGACAAGAGGAACAATAACAACAAGCAGAAAACTCCGCTAGAACAGAAGCAAACAACTGACATGGTCGCCACTATGTTCGCTGGTAGAGGTAGAGGCGGACAGCGTGGTCGTGGCCGGGGGGCTAGCCATGGGCAACAAAGGAGTGACTCAACACCCTCAGCGCCCCGCGAGAGTACCGTGATATGCCGTGTTTCGTCCATCTCGATGCAAACGGAAAGGCCACCCACACCAACCGCCAATGCAAGTTCGTCAATGACCTCAAGGAAGACCCTGAGTCTGGCTGCAAGCAAAGTTGGAAGAACAGACCCCCCGGAAAGGACAAAGGGAAGAAGAAGGAGGAGAAATCCAAGGAATCAAGTGACATGGACGAAGATGTGGAACCCAAGTCCGCCGACAAAAGCGATGGAAAGGGAAAGAACCCCTTCAAAAAGAAGGCTCCGGTCTACCACACATTCCTCGGTACTCCCACCGTCCGGGCCCGAAAAACCTCACTGAGGATACTGATGGCTACACTCCCTATGCTTCCCCAGTACGTCAGGTGGTCGGGGATTCCAATCACTTGGGATAGGCAAGATCACCCAGACGTCATCCCAATAGAGAATCAGTATGCCGTGGTCATCAACCCATTGATTGATGGCACATAGTTCACCAAGTGCCTCTTGGACAGTGGAAGCAACATCGACATCATGTATCTGGATACATTGTGCAAGATAAACTTGATGGAGACTCAGCTCAGGAAGAGCAAAACCGTGTTCCATGGTGTTGTTCCTGGCCAACAAGCTAACTCACTTGGCTGCATCACCCTTCCGGTCGCTTTTGGTAATATCAACAATTACCGCCAAGAGCGCATGACCTTTGAAGTGGTACCCTTCAAGAGCGTGTACCATGTCATCTTCGGACGCGACATATTCCACTCCTTCCTTGCAAGGACATGCTTTGTTTATAACAAGCTCAAGATACCCGGACCAAACGACATCATCATCGTTGACGGAAGCTTCACCAAGGAAAGGGAGTGCGAGTTAAGCGAAGCCGCCTTCGCCAAAGCAGTGCTCTACGGTGAGGAGTTCTAGGAGGTCTTGAACCAGGTCGATGCCTCGGAGATGCCAGCTTCGAAGAAGCAAATCACTGCTGCCGGACCTGCATTCAACGCTGCCATCAAGACCAAGCAGGTGGAGCTTGCTGAAGGAGATTCCTCCAAGACCACCGCAATTGGCATGGACTTGGATCCTAAATAGAAAAGCAGCGCTCGTCGAGTTCCTCCGTGAGAATAAGGACATATTTGCCTGGCAACCTACTGACATGAAATATGTACCTAGGGAACTTGTCGAGCACATCTTGAATATTGATCCTAAGGCCAAACCGGTGAAACAACCTCTATGACGTTTTGGTGATGAAAGAAGACGTGCTATAAGCAAAGAAATAGCTAGGTTACTGATGACCCACAAGTATAGGGGTGTATCGCAGTATTTTCGATAAGTAAGAGTGTCAAACCCAACGAGGAGCAGAAGGTGTTGAAGAGTGACTTGGAGCAGGAATTCTCTGTAAATACTTAGCAAACAGATTTTTAGGGGTTTTTGATAATGCAGTTAAATAAAGTGCGAATAAATAAAATACAATAATAATAATTGCAGCAAGTGTCCCAATCCTTTCTTTAGCAAATGACAAGCCGGTTGTATTACTTAAGATGACCAAACGTTCTCCAGGACACATGGGAATATCGTCAAGTGCTTTCGCTTCATACTTCTTTAGTTTGATAAGTGTTGTGTGGGTGAACCTGTGCTAATGTACCAACCTTCCTAGGACTAATACATACTTGTGATTAAACCCCTTGCAAGCATCCGCAAGTAAAAGAAAGTAATTAAGATAAAAACCTAACCACAACTTTAAACTTTAAGATCCTAACATCCCTTGTGCAAAGGTTTCCTAACGAGGGTTCAGGTTTTTGTCACTCTGGCAACCCCTAAGATTAGTAGCCAAATACATAATGCAATTCCCCTAGGACCATAAAGGTGAAGTGTCATGTAGTCGACGTTCACATGACACCACTAGAAGAATAACACCACAACTTAAATCACAAACTATTGAATCTTTCTCAACACAATTCCACTACTAAGAACATGACTTCTCCCATGTCCTCAAGAATTAAACGAACTACTCACAAGACATCATATGGATCAAGATCAGAGATGAAATAATGATAAGTAACAATCTGAACATGAAAGATAATTCAATGGTTCCACTCAATAGCATCAACTACAACAAGTAATCAACACTGGGAAAGTTTCCCCTAAGAATTATGCAAGATTCAACCCAATTGTTACAGCGGTATGGAGTGGTGATGATGGTGCTGGTGGAGATTATGATGATCCCGATGAAGTCCACCTTGATGGTGGTGTTGATGGCGACGATCTCCCCTCCTCGGGAAGGAATTTCCTAGGCAAAATTCTGTCTGCCGGAGCGATCTTTCTCTCTCTGTAGTTTTCCGCCCCGCATAGGCGGCGGAATCTTTCTGTGGTTGCCCCCCCAGGTATTATGGTTTTCTGGGGATAATATACGCCAAAGGGGAGAGCCAGGAGTGGGCTAGGGTGGCCACACCACCTGGTGGCGCGACCTAGGGTAGCCCACGCCAGGGGGTGGTGTGGCCTCCCTGTGGCCCATCTCCACTCCCCTTCTGGCATACTTCGTCTTCTAGAAAATAGGATTTTCCATGTATTTTCCCGGATTTTCTGATCTTCGTGGATTTCTCCTCCAAACAACACCTTTTCCATCAGAATCCTGACTACAGCGGTCCATGCTCCAAAAGTCATCAACCATGCAAAAACAGATGAAATAACATATGTATCATCTCTTAATATGAAATATATCAATGAATAACAGTAAATTATGATATAGAATAGTGATGCAAAATGGATGTATCGGTTACTTAAGGCTAGTTTAATCTGAGAAGTCATTCACCCCCAATGGGTGCAAAATCCTGTACTTGTCCCCAAAAAGGGAACCAAAGAATTAAGAATGTGCGTTGCTTACATCGGCTTGAACAAAGCGTGTCCGAAGGATCCGTTTGCTTTGCCTCGCATTGACCAAGTCATTGACTCGACGGCTGGCTTGGAACTTTTGTGTTTTATCAATGCATACTCAGGATACCACCAAATCAGGATGCGAAAGTCGGACCAGTTGGCCACTTTGTTCACCACACCTTATGGCACATACTGCTATGTCACAATGCCCTTTGGGTTAAAAAATGCTGGTGCTACCTACCAGCGGACGATGCAACACTGCCTACATGACCAGATATGTTGCAACGTACACACTTACGTGCACGATATCACGGTGATGTCAAAGAAATCAAACAACCTAATCACTGACTTGCAGGAAACCTTTGACAATCTCCGGAAGTACAACATGATGCTTATCCCTAAGAATTGTGTCCTCGGGGTGCCATCCAGCAAATTGTTGGGCTTCATCCTTTCACACCACAGAATTGAGGTCAACCCGGATAAGATCAAGGCAATCCTTGACATGAAACACCCCACATGCTTGAGGGACATACAAAGGCTCATAAGCTGCGTCGCAGCAGTAAGCCGGTTCATCAGCCGACTTGGGGAGAAGGCTATGCCACTCTACAAGTTGCTCAAGAACATGGACAAAATCATATGGACGGACGAGGCAGATGCAACACTTCAGGATTTGAAGAGAATACTCTCCTCCATACCAATACTTGCAGCACCGGTATCAAGGGAGCCTATGTTAGTTTACATGGCGGTTACAAACCGGGTTATCAGCATCATCATCATGGTGGAGCGCAAGGAGCCAACGCACGAATACGGAGTTCCGCGGCCAGTTTACTACGTAAACAAGGTCTTGATGAAATCCAAACAGCATTATCCGCACTACCAGAAGATAGCTTATGGAGTTTTCCTTGCTTCGCGGAAGCTAAGGCATTATTTCCAGGAGCACCCCATCATTGTATTGAGCAAAGCTCCGTGTCCGACATCATCAACAAAAGCGACACTACAAGGAGAGTGGCAGAGTGGGGCACTGAACTTGCCGCCTTGGAAATCACCTACAAGAGACGCGACGCTATCAAATCTCAAGCATTGGCGGATTTTATTGCAGATTGGACAGAACTGCCAGAAGACACTACTGTACTAGAGCCAGAGTATTGGATCATGCACTTTGACGGATGCAAGTTGCTCAATGGCTCGGGGGCTGGTGTATTATTACAATCACCGACAGGAGAAAAGTTATAGTACGTCCTGCAGATCCACTTCAATGCTACAAACAACATGGCGGAGTATGAGACCCTCATTCAAGGACTTCGTGTGGCCAAGGATATTGGTATAAAGCGCATAGTTTGCTATGGAGATTCGGACTTGGTTGCCCAGCAAGTAGCTGGCACTTGGAACGCACGGAACCCTATGATGGTGGCATATCGAGACGAAGTAGACGAGATAGCCAAGTGCTTCGACGGCTACGGAGTCAAGTACATCAAAAGGGAGGACAATGAAGCGGTAGATCTACTATCAAAGCTTGCATCAGCTCGCCGACCAATTCCGCCAGGCGTTTTTATGGAGCACTTGCGGACCCCATCCATGAAAGGAGTGGAGCCCGACAACCTGGATAGATTAGATTCATTTGTTAATGCAGTAAAAGTGACCTCTCCGGCTTGGACGAAACCGTTCATGGACTATCTTCAAAACAGAACTTTGCCCGCCGACGAAGTCGAAAGCCGACAGATAGTACGTGCTGACACGTGTATTAACGAGCTCGTTGGGAACCCCAAGAGAAAGGTACGATGAGCACATCTGTGAGTTTCCCTCAGTTGTGAAACCAAGGTTATCAATCCAGTAGGACCAAGGAAACACCCCAAAGGTGTAGCTAGCTGAACGTTGGCAGGGCGCACTACCGGTGCCAGCAGCAACGTGGAGACCTGCACAACACAACCACAGAACTCTGTCCCCAACTTGCAATGAGGTTGTCAATCTGACCAGTTTTGCTGAAAACAAAGGATTAAACGTATCGAATGGAAGGAAGTAATAGTTTGCAGAAAGTAAACACAAAACAGTAGACAGTTGATTGTAGATTGAATGTAAAAGAAAGGACCGGGATCCATAGTTCACTATAGGTGGCTCTCCTTAAGATAAATAACATGTTGGGTGAACAAATTACAGCGGGGCAATTGACAAACATCGAGAAACCATACAAGCATATACTACTCATGTTGACTCCTTTGAGATTCGATTGGGTATTACAACATTATACATAGACCGCCATCCAACTGCATCTATGACTAATAATCCACCTTTAGGTTATCATCCGAACCGCCTCCTGTATTAAGTTGCAAGCAACGGATAATTGCATTACGAATTGCATGTAAAGTAAACAATACGATTGTTCTATGAACAAAGGATTGTTGTTTTCTCCCTAGTAGCAACATCACATCTAGTACCTTAGAGATTTCTGTCACTTCCCCAGATTACCAGAGGCATGAACCCACTATCGAGCATAAATACTAACTCTTGGAGTTACTAGAATCTACTTGGACAAGATAGCTACTAACAATAAAAAGCATGCAAGATCACAAATAACAAAGACATGATAGAATCAATAATCAATCTGAAATAGCATCTCAATATCCATCGGATCCCCGCAAACACAACATGCAAAATTACAAATAGATGATCTTGATCATGAATGGAGCTCACAAGATCTAAACCTGATAGCACAAAGGAGGAGAACCAGCCATCTAGCTACTACATGGACCCGTAGTCTAGAGATGAACTACTCACGCATCACACCGGAGGCTTGCATGATGATGAAGAAGGCTTCCCGGGTGAATTCCCCTTTCAGGCAGGGTGCCGAGAAGAGCTTCAGATCCCTCTTGATCTAGGGATGGAGATGATGGCGGCTACAAACTCTTTCGTGGATTTTTGATTGATTACTTAGGGTTTCCGTATCAGAGACAATATATAGGAAGAAGGAGAGGCTGAGGGGGTGCCTGGGTTGGCTACACCACCCCCTGGCGCGGTCTAGGCCTGGCTGCGCGGTCAGGTGGTGTGGCCGCCCTCTGGCCCTTCTCTGTCTCATATTCTGGCTCCAGGTGCCCCCCGGTAAAATAATGACTTTGGATTTTGTCCCATCCAATTCCGAGAATATTCATTTTCTGACTTTCCTGGAACCAAAAACAGCAGAAAACATGCAGCTGGCACTGTGGCTCTTGTTAATAGGTTAGTCCAAGAAATCATATGAAAAGTACTCCAAAGTGTGGACAAAACACAAGAAAGTAGATAAAACCAAGCATGGAACAGCAAAAATTATAGATACATTTGCAATGTATCAGTACGCAGAGCAAAAGGCTACATCATCATTGACGGCCAGCTATACAGCGTGCACACCATGGTGGCACTTAGGCTAGAGATGACAAATACTTGTTATGAGTTATATTTGGAGTTGGATGTCTCTATGAAATTGTGGTGTTTGTTGGAACCATCTAGTGCTCAAGGTGACAGTGTGGGGTTATCTAGATGGGGAAAGAGGACTTTGAGGAGTGCTGTTATAGCCCTATCATGGATTAGATTATTCAACGGAGAGTAGTTCAAAGTAGTATCATAAAGAGAAGTTATTTATATGAGAGTGTTCACTAGTGAAAGTATGATCCCTAGGCCTTGTTTCTAAGCATTGAAACACCATTTGCAACTAGATCTGTTACATGTTTGCTTGCTTCCATCTTTATTTCAGTTTGCCTGTAGTCTTTTCCCACGTCAACCACACGCCAGCAAGCTATTTTCTGGCACCGTTACCACTTATAATTATCCATACCACATGTATTTCACTATCTCTTTGCCGAACTAGTGCACCTATACATCTGACAAGTGTATTGAGTGTGTTGGGGACAAAAGAGACTTCTTGTATCTTGATTGTAGGGTTGCTTGAGAGGGAATACCTTTGACCACTTCCTCCCTGAGTTCGATAAACCTTGGGTGATCCACTTAAGGGAAAACTTGCTGTTGTTCTACAAAACTCTGCACTTGGAGGCCCAACAACTATCTACAAGAATAGAAGTGCGTAGACATCAAGCTAATTTCTAGCGCCGTTGCCGGGGAGGTAAGGTAAAAGGTATTCACACCGGAGGATTAAAGAATAAGAACCTCCCACGGCAAACGCCTATTTTCTGGCGCCGTTGCCGGGGAGGTAAGGTAAAAGGTACTCACATCCTCCGGTGTGATTGCTCAAAGTTACTTCCCTTAGATTCTGCAATTTTGTCTTTTTGTTTCTTGTTTTCACTAGTTAGGCTTAAAGGAAAACAACAAAAAAATTAGAGAGCTTTATAGTATTTATCTTGAGTCAGGACATGAAGTGTTTGAAGAGAATATTAAAAAACCTATGGAACTTTATTTGCATGCTAATAGCAATGTTGTTAGTATGAATTCTTTGGACACCATTATTCCTAATGCTATGGAAAAGTCTAAGCTTGGGGAAGCTGTTTTTATGAGAATGGTCTTTTTAGTCCCCCAAGCACGGAGGAAAAAATTTACTTTGATGATGCCTCCAATTTATGATGATTACAGTGATGAGTATGACATTCTCAGTCCAACTACTATTGAGGAGAAAATTAATTATGATTACAATATGCCTCCTATATTTGATGATTATGGTGATGAGAATAATAATGATAGCTATTTTGTTCAATTTGCTCTCACTATAATTAATAAGAATAACTATGCTTATGTGGAGAGTAATAATGATTATATGCATGTGGCTCATGATAAGAATGTTTCTTGTGATAATTATATTGTTACTTTTATTCATGATGCTACTGAAAGTTATTATGAGAGAGGGAAACATGGTTTTATGTGTCTCAACAATATTAAGCTTCCCCTCTTTATGTTGAAAATTTTGAAGTTGCATTTGTTTTGCTTTACTATGCTTGTTGCTTTCTGATTTCATGACTTGTTTCTTTACAAGATTCCAGTGCATAGGAAGTGGGTTAGACTTAAATGTGCTTTGAATTTGCTTCTTGATGCTCTCTTTTACTTCAATTCATATTTCTTATGTGAGCATCTTCTTAAACTATCATGCCTAACTTAAAGGCGTTAAAGAAAATTACTTATTGGGATATAACCCAAAAGTTTTAGATGAGTTTTGGAAGTTATTTCTTCAGTATTACTTCAGTAATAACCGCTCTTTATCCTTTTTATTTTCTTTTTGTGCCAACAGTAACCTCTAATGAGAGAGAAGTAATGATTGCGAAAGTTGCTGTCCCGAAACAGATTTCTGTGATTCACCGTAAAAATTTGTGTAAAATCTCTAAATGTATTTTTGAGGCTTGAATTTTCGTGCTTCTGCCCCTGGTTGTTATCTAACTTTCGTTAGTTCAGCACTTTTCGATTTGAGCAACAGAAGGTCTTTGAAAAAATTCGTCTTTACCTGCTGGTCTGTTTTGATAGATTTCTGCCATTATTTGCATTTGCTTCTTGTTGGTTCCTTTTTGAGTTCTTTTGGGGAATTGAGCTTTTTGAGCGAAGTGCTACAGTAGCTTGTGTTTTAATGGAAGTTTTATTGGTGTTAGAACTGAACCTAAAGACCTATTATCTTGAGTGCACTAATGTTGCTAATAAAGATTGTGTGAAGTTTTGTATGAAGAAAAAAATTCAGGTGTATGGAAGGAATGATTAATGAGATGAAGGATGGACTAAAGCTCAAGCTTGGGGATGCCACGCGTGTCACCCCAAGAAATATCCAAGAAGTACAAGCGTCAAAGCTTGGGGATGCCCAAGGCATCCCCTTCTTCATCAATAAAAATCCCAGGTTTCTTCCAAACGCTTCATTTTTATTGTTTCATGCACAGTTGTGTTGTTCTTGGGTCTTCTTTTTTGTTTTTGTTTTGGTTTTTTGTTTGCTTTATTTTCTTAGTTTGCTGAATAAATTGGTTGGACCCCCTCTTTCATACTTTCAAATAGTTTGGTTTGGTATGGAAAAGAGTAGGAAGGCTCATGCTTAAGTGGTAAAGAGAGCTTGTTTTTGTCTGTGGCCTATGCTTTGTCATGCCATGCTTGATATTGTTTTGGCTTTATGCTTAGTATTCTTTGTTGTAGCATGACTTGTTATAATCAATTGAGATTACTTAATGTGCCTTGGATGAATCATGCGTTGTTTGAGCATATTAAAGCATAGTATAGTGGTATTCTCCTTTGATGCTTTATTTGGGTTGACTTGGCGCATGCTCACACCATGTTATGACTATCTCCAGTCACCATAGGACTTTATGATCCTTTAGTTTTCAACTTGTAGTATCACTTTATGCTTTGATCAATGATGTTTTGTCGCTCTCCATGATGATGGCCATTATTGCTCTCTTTGTTTGTCGCTCCCAGTCTTTTGCTAGCCTCCACAACCAAGTATGAGTTCCACTCATGCATCCAACTCCCCAAACCAAGTTATTACAAAGAGTCCACCATACCTACCTACTAGCTTATGCTATTCCAAGTATATTCATGTTTTTATCTACCTTCCGAATTAAACTTGTTATGAGAAAACTAGTGATTAAAGCTCTCACGAACTTGATGGCACACTTTACTTTTCTTGCCCTTAATAAACTTGAGCCATTGTGTCATCTATGTTGTATATGCTTGCACTTATTTGTTGGGAATTAGGAGAACCATGCTATCATGGGGAACGCTTTCAACATTGCACGGGTACTTTGTACCTAGTTGATTTCTTGCTCTTTTGTCTATGGATGTCGTCGGTGTGAAATGAAAGGGGAGCTTGTAAGGCCATGGAGTTATGTATATGTGTTAGAGAAAAGCCTGGCCCGCTGGTCTAATCCGTGCTGACATGGTGGAAACCTGTAGCGTAACCATAATGAGCTATCTATGAAGCAATCTTCTTATAAAAAAAGAGTCCTATTGAGAAAAAAAGAGAAAAAAAGAGATTATGAAAAGAGGAAAGAAAGAAAAAGGCACCATATTCCCATGGTAAATAAGAAGATTGTTGAGATGCTCGTTGTCTGCTTGCATTGTCATTTTGATATGGGGATTCTTCCCTATCATCGGGCAAGGGGTACCGCGTTGGCGGTTCTCAATGATACACATGTACTTATGTCGTGGTAGTGTCACGGCAGATGCCATGGATAGGCTAAAGGTGGGGACAATATGCACTAGAGGAATCCAGGGAGGGATAATGTGGTGATTCCATACACATATGCTTTGTATTCAATAGGTTTCCAAGGTTACAAAAGCTCCTTGAACTGTATTGGGGAGAGGAGGAAGAAGGAACTCTCTTACTCTCACCACTAGCTAGCTCTCAGGAACCAAGACTCTACCAAGTAAAACCCAACCCTCTCTACAGATGCCCTAGCCCTCCTTATATAGGGGTTACTAGGTCTCCAATTAGGGCATACGTGGAGGCATATTCTAAGGAATATGCCTTTTCCCAAAATAGTAAACCGACCGGGTCACTTTTCCCCATCGTAAGCCATGAAGAGGCTACGTGAGCCTTTGCAGCGCCAGCATCATCTGACACAGGCAACGTCACGCTTGTCAGCCACACCTCGGTGGTCCTTCCCTCTGTCCGCTTCGCTCATGCTCCAGCGTACAGTGGCCACCTTTTGACTAGCGAGATACCTTCCTTCTCTTGCAAGCCTGATATAACCCGGATCATGCCTGGTTAATCCAGCCACGTGGGTACCTGCGTACAAGTTGCATAAATCCTGCCGGCATACTTCATATGTTGGCCGAGATTCAGTTAGGCGGACATCCTCTGGTCTGGGTTACTCCGTGATTCGGCCTGCCTTGAGGTGACTCAGCCAACACTTGCTTTGACCTTGCCGTACCTCGGCTAACTCGGCCTTTATACCCCGGCGTGACCCTACCCGAGGGTATCCCCCCAACATTAGTCCCCGAAGCTGGTGCACTCTTAGTAGCTCCAGCTGCTACGGCCACGGCAGGTTCAATTTACCGAACCTTTTGCTCCTTTTTCCGAGTTATCTCATAGTCCGGATTCCACGGGCTAACTTTCCCTTGGCATATTCTGAGTTTTCACTCGCTGGTCGGGTCTCCCTTTGGTTATCCGGGTTATCCTTCCTTCTCTCGTACGCTATCCCACGTGGAGGGTAATCATTATCTTGCCTCATTTTAAGGGCATGCACCAGTTACTGCTACAGTTAATGTCAGGTGTTACTGTTGCACACGTCACATCGCGTCTGTCTCCTCGTTAACTGTATCACCACGTCGCGTCGTGGGATCCCCTGCGCCCTGCGGCCCTTCCTATGGCTCGCCTCTGATTGATTGATCCGGATAATACACGGTCACACCGTGTGGCCCTGCCACAGCGCACGATCCCACTACCCCCGCTGGGGCGTGGTTAAATAGGGGAGGGGTGCGCCCCTTGGTATTTTCCCCCATTCTCGTGCCCATCTGCCTCTTCTTCTTCTTCCTCTTAGTGACAGCGCCGCCGCCGCCGCACCTGCTCAGCAGCGTCGCTGCCGCACCATGCCTTTTCGCACTAGCGTCGCTGCCGCTCCCATGCAGCTCCACCGCCACGGGTCCGTGCCAGTCCAAGGCACTGTCGCCCACCTCCGATAGGGCCAGTGAGGACAACGATTTGGACATGACCGAAGAAGAGCTCACCGTTGCGGAGGCGGAGATGGAGGAGGCGGAGAACGCCGAACGTGGCACCTGGGCTGGCTCCTGGGTGTGCCAGGACGACCTAGATTGGTTATACCGCAACCGGCGCATCCCTGAGGGCGTGGTTGCCCGCCTCGCCGCCGAGGAGCTCGCTCCCTCACCCAATCCGGGTGAGTTCGTAGTGTTCCTCTCCCATTTCCAGCGCGGGTTCGGCCTCCCCGTCAGCAATTTTTTCCATGATTTCCTTGATATCTATGAGCTTCAACCGGACCACCTTCTGGCGAACGCCATCACATCCCTTTCCTCCTTCGCCTCCACCATAGAGGGGTATGTCGGATTGTGCCCCACCAAAGAGCTCTGGATCCGTTTCTTTGGTCTACGAAGGAACGTGATTCTGAATAAACAGCTTGACCCAGAGGACAAACAACTGACACAGTTCGGTGCTGCCTCCATTTCACCTCGGAAGTTGTCTGTCTTCCCCGGGTCATGGGGCTCAATTCCTGTAAGGGCTGGGCCCAAACCTTTTTCTATGTCAGAAACATCATGGATGAGGATCTGATCCGGCTGTGCCCCTACGCTCCGGGTCCTCCTAATCCGGACTTGTGGGACCAGGTCTCCAAGAAGCCCACCGTTTTGGCGAACCAAGTCAACAAGAGGTTTCAGGAGCTGAAGGATTTGGGGCTGCGCAACAAGGACGCGATGATCACTTTCGTCCGCAGCCGGATCTCTCCTCTCCAGAAACGCACACACAAGCTTTGCCATATGAGTTGGCGTCTTGACCCCAACCGGACTTCCTCCTTCGAACTAAACAACACCGAGATATTCCGCCAGGTCAAGGCCCTTTTCACGACCAACAAGGACTTCTATGCTGATTGGGAGTGGGGGATCGAGCATTACTGCCGGGACAAGCCTCCTCCTGTGGTAAGTCTCGTGATTCAATCTCTTTCCGAGTTAAATCCTATGTCGAAGTATGCTGTTTATCTGATCCTTTTGTATTTCTTTCTTAGTTGTTCCTTCAGCAAACCCTTGAAGACAGCCCCGAGCCTTTGCTCAAGTGGGCGAAGGATTGTCTTGTCTCGGACGAGGAGGAGCCGGATCAGGAGATGTTCCTGCCGTTCCTAGATGCTACCAAGCGACCCACCGGTAACTTCTCTTCCTTAAGAGATTGGCCTGATGATGAAGATGATTCTGATGTTGAGGTGATGGAAGTGTTTAACGTTGTACCCCTATCTTATGCCTTTCCGGCTTCAGCTAACCCGACTGGGCAGATCCATGAAAATCCTCTTCTTGCCACGGGCGAGCCTATCCCGGCCACGTCAAAGAAAAGGGGAGCTGCTTCTGCTTCTTCTTTCGGACCTTCTAAGCCAACCAAGAGGCGAAAGAAGTCTACAGACAAAGCCGCCACCAAACCTCCGACTAAGGTCATGACCCGGAGGGCTCGGAAGCCCAAAGAGCCCTTGACTTCTAATGAGTAAGTCACTTCTCTCTTTGTCCAGTTCTCTGCTTTGTGCTTTGCTATTCACATGCTTTTCCTTTGTTTTAACTTATCCTTCATCATTTGGTTCGGCAGGGCTGTGGTGGAGGTTCCTCAGAGAGGATCCAGCATCGCTTCGCCCCTCCGGCATAGCCCTTCTCCCCCTCGTGGCGACGATACATGCCCGTTGAGCCCCATTCAGGAGGGTTCAGCGGCTGCTCCGGGTTCTAGCCCATCTCGTCCAGAGGGGGGCAACCTCGGAGCAGGGGGATGTGGCTCTGCCGACGCATCAGATGCTCCCAGCTCCTCTTCGGCTCAGCCACAACCTGCTACCTCCGAGATACCCACAACACCCCGCCAAGACCAGCACCAGCACTAGCACCAGCGCAAGTACCAACAGCAGCAGCACAAGTACCAGTAGCAGCACCAACTCCCTCCACCTTGTCCGAGTCTTCCAAGACTCGGCGAGAAGGCCCGGTTAGCACCAAGGCTGCGCCCAAGACCAAATCCGCGGCTCAAACCTCAACCTCTCAGCAGCAGCCTAAGGCCAAGAAAACCTCTGACGCCGCCAGGGCAGCATCCATCGAGGCTGGACAACGCACACTCGCGTCCATGCTTACAAAGAAAACTCCCTCGAAGAAGGATGTCTCCCCCGTGCCAGCTAGCACGCAACTTGCATTGCACACCAGCCCCGCTGCTGCCCAAATTGAGAGGAGGGAGGCCCATGCCAAGGGTTTAATTGCGCCCCATATGCTCAGCGGAGAGCGCTATTCTCTGGCCTTGATTGAGTTCTTCAATAACTAGAACAAGGCGGAGTTCGTCCATAACGACGATCTCTCGGAGAAATTTGGGCCTGCTGAGTTTGCCGCACAGATGAACATAGCCGCCAAGGCTATCAACCTTGCCAGCCGGATGATGGAGGTACACTATGTTTTCTTTAACATGTACTAAACATTAGTAATATAACCATTAGTGCTCGAGCCTCCAGGGGAGTAACTTGTTACTCGGACAGATGCTCCTTAGAGAACTAGCGTAGCTCCTTAGTAACTTCGGATATGCACACACCTAGAGCCGGGTTAAGTTCCACTTGGCCCGGATTTTGTACACTTCGAATATGCACACACCTAGAGCCGGGTTAAGTTCCACTTGGCCCGGATTTTGTACACTTCGAATATGCACACACCTAGAGCCGGGTTAAGTTCCACTTGGCCCGGATTTTGTACACTTCGAATATGCACACACCTAGAGCCAGGTTAAGTTCCACTTGGCCCGGATTTTGTACACTTCGAATATTCACACACCTAGAGCCGGGTTAAGTTCCACTTGGCCCGGAATTTGTACACTTCGGATATGCACACACCTAGAGCCGGGTTGATTTCCACTTGGCCCAGAATTTGTACACTTCGAATATGCACACACCTAGAGACGTGTTAAGTTCCACTTGGCCCGGATTTTGTACACTTCGAATATGCGCACACCTAGAGCCAGGTTAAGTTCCAC
Source organism: Avena eriantha (assembly GCA_910589775.1). Classification (NCBI taxonomy): domain Eukaryota; kingdom Viridiplantae; phylum Streptophyta; class Magnoliopsida; order Poales; family Poaceae; genus Avena; species Avena eriantha. The sequence continues at coordinate 107,277,434 of OU342745.1, forward strand.
TTGGCCCGGATTTTGTACACTTCGAATATGCACACACCTAGAGCCGGGTTGAGTTCCACTTGGCCTAGATTTTGTACACTTCGAATATGCACACACCTAGATCCGGGTTAAGTTCCACTTGGCCCAGATTTTGTACACTTCGAGTATGCACATTATCAAGTTAACTTTGCTTTTCTCAGGTTACCACCAATCGCCAGAGCGCTGAGTTTCAACGCCTCTTGGACACACATAAGGCGCTGCGCTCGAAACATTCTACGCTTCTCGCTGAGTTCGAGAAAAGGGGTAAGTTTTCTCCTTTGCTTTTTTCCCATCTTTCTTTCTCTTTTCCCGCCGAACTAATCTGTTATTTGGATTGGGCAGCCGAAGTTGAAGCCGAAAACACCATCATGAGGAAGAACTTGGATCAAATAAAAGGTAAGTCAGTTTTGCTTAACCTTCTTCTGCGCTCTCTTTCCTTTCTCCTAAACTCGGCAAATATTCATACCTCGGCTTTGCCGGGTCAACAAACTGTTTCAGCATCTCTTGAAGATAGTGTGCCCGTGCCTGATATGATACTGCATTTTCTCGAACAAGCAGGGAAGCATCAGGCCGAACTTAAGAAGAAGGATGACGAACTTGCTATCCTCCGGACCAAAGATGATGAGATTGCCAAACTCAAGGCCAAGATGAAAAAGCTCAAGGCGTTCCATAAGGCTGAGATGGATAAAGCTAGCCAAGATTTCACTGAGGAGCAAGAGTGCCTCAACCTCCAACTTGCAAAGGACCAAGAACTTCTGAAGGAGGTCGACGTGAAGCTTGAGTTGGCAAATGCTAAACTTGAGAAGCTCCAAACGAGACGTGATAATTTCACCAAGGAGCTGACTCGGATCCATAGCCACGTCTCCCGTAAACTCCTTTCCTTAAGCTGACGTGAATTTCTCCGGGTTAGGTTCTTTTACTTATTTCACTTGCTTTGTCTGCAGATAAATTCCTAGAGGGCGATGTCATTGCATCCAATGCCGTTACCAAGTTTCGCCAGCAGAGAGGTACTCCATATGGACCTAGCTCCATTCCTCTCGATCTGGAGCATCTGATAGTCAGCTTATCCTCCTAAGTTGAAATCATGAAGAACTATGGTTCAGGCCTCCTAGATTCCTCTGTCCGGAGCTTCCGTGCCCTCTGGCCTGATGAGGATGTTCCGGAGGGATCCACAACTCTAATTAACAAGTTGATGGAGTGCGAGACCCAGCTTGACCTCTGGAGGGAATCCGCTGGACGTGCCGGAGCTGAAACCGTCCTCCACTACGTGCTCACATGGTATGAGAAAATAAATCTGAATCTTCTGGAGCGCATGCACACCGGTTCAAGGTGGTCCAATGATCCGGATTGGATAGCTCGGCGCAAGGCTTGCGCCCATAGCCTTATTCAGTATGCCCCCATCCATCAATGGAATGAGGGACCAAGCTTTCTCGACGCTATTGACGACGAATATGTCGAAGATGGTTCAGGTGAGGAGGAAGAGGACGAAGCCTCGGACGTCGAAGAAAATGAAGATGATGTTGAAGCCGAGGCCAGAGTTCCACCTGCTGGTGCCGAGTTACCTCCTCCTGTTGTTCCTTGATCACCAACAAACACTTTGAAGTTTATCAGATCCCCGGTATGCCGGGTGCAGATGTATTAAGCACACAAGTTATATTTTGCTACTAAGTTGCTCGTGCCGGATTAACTTGGGCGTAGGCCCCGAGTTCCATTTTCTTGTTTCTCCAATTTCCTGGCTCGGCTCGTGTCTACCTTGATTCGGTTTTATGACTTACGAGTCCGAGTTTCAAAAATTGACTTAACAATACTTGGAAACTTTAGGACTAGCTCAAAATAATTCAGCATAGTAAAAGCAAGGTAAACATAAAGTTAGTCCAAATAACCAATGTCGGCTCGATTACATTCTTTTCCTTAGTCGTTTTTCGTGTGCTACGCAATTCCAAACTTGTTCTCTTGTTTGCCATGAAGCCAAATCTTGTTGGACAACAGCAAGTCGAAGAGTTGAGTTTTTGGTGCTTACACACTACTAATCCAACATAGGTAGAAGCAACTTAAGCCAGCCGACATAAAAATAAATAACTAACACAAAGGATGAATAATATTATTAAGGCAGTCCCCGAGTTACTGCTCGAGGTGCCAAGATTTCATTGATAAACTCATTTCCGACATACATACCGACATATGAGAGACTCGGATACACACACTTCTTTGTTAAGTGTAGAAAGGTCGAAGTAGAGCTACATTCCATGGACGCTTAGATTCCTCGCCGGACCTATCCGCCTTGTTCTTCTCCTGTGGTTTTGCATCGATGAGATAATAAGAGTCATTGTGCAATGCTTTGCTCACAATGAATGGCCTTTCCCATGGGGGGGATAACTTGTGCATGCCAGCTGTACGTTGTACCAGCCGGAGTACTAGATCACCTTCCCGAAAAACTCGGGGGTTTACTTTCCGGCTATGATAGTGTCGGAGATTTTGCTGATATATGGCAGATCTGGACAATGCCAATTCTCTCGCTTCTTCTAGCAGATCAACATCATTTTGCCGGGCTTCTCGCATTTCGACTTCTGTGTATAGGGTGACTCTAGGCGAATCATGCTCTATGTCGGCTGGTAATACAACTTTTGCCCCATATACCAGAAAAAATGGCGTATAGCCTATTGATCGATTAGGAGTTGTTCTTAAACTCCACAGTACCGCTGGTAGTTCTTCTATCCAGCACCCCGCTGATCTTTGCAGCAGATCAATGAGCCGGGGTTTTATCCCGGATAACACTAATCCATTGGATCTCTCCACTTGTCCGTTCGATGCGGGGTGGGCTACCGAGGCAACGTCCAGTCGGATCTTCTTATCTCGGCAAAATCGCGCAAATGCCCCTTCAGCAAAATTGGTGCCATTATCTGTTATGATACTGTGAGGATAACCATATCTCAAAATGATATCTTTGAGGAATGTCACGGCTGTAGCTCAATCACATTTTCTTATTGGCTTCACTTCAATCCACTTCGTAAACTTGTCAACCATGACCAAGATATGGGTCATATTTCCTCTTGTCGGCTTAAACGGGCCAACCATATCCAAGCACCATACGGCAAATGGCCATGTAATTGGTATGTTCTTGAGCTCCGACATTGGCATGTGCGTCTTTGTGGCATACCTCTGACAACCATTGCATTTTCTTACCAGATCCTCTGCTTGTTCCAAGGCACTTGGCCAGTAAAACCCATGACGGAAAGCTTTTGTTACCAAGGCTCTGGACGAGGCGTGATGCCCACATTCCCCTTGATGTATATCTCGGAGGATGTCAAGCTCTTCTTCCGGGTCAACACATCTTTGGAGGACGTTTGTCACACTCCTATTGTATAGCTCGGAATTGATGATTGTGTATGCCTTTGCCCTCCTCTGAGTTTGCCTTGAAAGCACTTCTTCGCTGGGCAAAGTTCCATCTTCCAGAAATTGGAATATGGGCAGTGCCCAAGATGGTATGGCTCGCACCGGGAACACTTCCTCGTCAATTTCTATTTGATCCACCGGCATAACCTCAGCCGGATCACGCTGCGCAGTCCCCAGGTCTTGCAAAGCAGTTCCCGGGTTTGCCGAAGCAGTCCCCGGGTTTCGTGAACCACTTCTCACATCGATGTCCATGGGCACAACTTCTGATTCCGGATTTTCCGGGATATAAATTGACTCGGACTCTGGGGATGGCCTGATAGATGGTTTTATGAGCTGCTCTAGTGCTACCCCTAGAGGGATTGCTTGTCAGGTTGATCCGAGTTTTGACAGTACGTCGGCAGCCTCATTTTCCAGCCGGGGTACGTGGTGAAATTCGCATCCCTCAAAGTATCCTGATATCTTCTGCACATGAAATCTGTACAATGCCATATTTGCATCCAAAGCATCCCAATGCCCTGAGAATTGCTGGACTACCAGATCAGAGTCACCAAAGCGCTGGATCCGGCGTATCCCAATTTCTTTTGCCACTTTGAGTCCATGCACAAGCTCTTCATTATCAGCCACATTGTTTGATGCTACGAAGTGGATCTGTAGCATGTATTTTAGCTGGTCCTTCTTGGGCGAGGTAAGCACAACTCCGACGCCTAACCCGGTTTTTTGTTTTTGATCCGTCAAAGTGCATTCTCCAGTAGTTCGGATCTGGCAATGGTGGCTCGTACTGTACCTCGGCCCAATCCACAAAAAAGTCGGCCACAGCCTGAGACTTGATTGCTTCTCTCCTGTCATATTGTGGCGCATAAGGGGCTAGCTGAATTGCCCATTTTGCTATCCGACCACTTGCATCCTTATTGCTCATTATCTCGGATATGGGGGCTTCACATATTACTTTGATGGGGTGCTCTTCAAAATAGTGCTTTAGCTTCTTAGCCACCATATACACACCATATGCCATCTTCTGATAGCGGGGATAGTTTTGTTTCGAAGCTGATAATACTTCGCTCAGATAATATACTCGCCTTTGCACTGACTGACCCTCTTCGTCGCGCTCTACCACAATTACTGCACTTACAACTCGGTTGGTTGCGGCTATATAGAGCAACATTGGCTCCTTTGATAGTGGATAGGCTAACACTGGTGCAGTGGCTAACCTTTTCTTTAATTGGATAAAGGCTTCATTGGCCAGCGGCATCCAAATGAAATTGTCCGACTTTTTCATGAGTTGATAGAGAGGCAGTGCCTCTTCTCCCAACCGACATACAAACCGACTTAAGGATGCCAGGCAACCAGTGAACTTCTGGACATCATTAAGGCACTTCGGCAATTCCATTCGCTCAATGGCCTGGATTTTAGTTGGGTTAAATTCGATACCTCGGCTGGAGACAAGAAATACGAGTAATTTTCTAGCCGGGACACCGAAGGTACATTTTTCTGGGTTAAGCTTCATTCGGAACCTCCTTAGGTTCGCGAACGTTTCCTGATATCATCAAGGAGTGTTTTGCTTTCCTTGGTTTTTATAACCACATCATCTACGTACACTTGCACATTTCGACCAATTTGATCATGTAGACATTTTTGCATACATCTTTGGTACGTTGCCCCTGCATTACGTAAACCAAAAGGCATGGTGCGATAGCAATAAGCCCTATACGGGGTAATAAATGCAGTCTATTTGATCATTCGGGTTCAGAGGTATGTGGTGGAAACCAGAATATGCGTCTATGAATGACAACAGTTCACATCCAGCAGTAGAATCTATGACCTGATCTATCCTTGGCAGTGGGAATGGATCTTTTGGGCACGCCTTATTCATGTTCGGGTAATCGATGCGCATACGCCAAACCACTGCCACATTCGGATCATCTTTCTTCTTTTCCACCAGCACCAGATTAGATAGCCAATCCGGGTAAAGCACTTCCATGATGAACCTGGCTCCAAGGAGCCAAGCTATCTCATCTCCAATGACCTTTCTCCTATCTTCGGCGAAGCGGCGGAGAGGTTGCTTCACCGGCTTTGCTCCGGGTCTCACATTCAAAGAGTGCTCGACCAACTCCCTCAGAACACCTTGCAAGTCCTGTGTGGACCAAGCAAAAATATCCCGATTCTCACGGAGGAAGTTGACGAGCTAGCTTTCCTATTTGTAATTTAACTCGGCACCAATCGTTACAGTGCGCTCTGGGAATAAATCATCAACAGGCACTTTCTTGGTATCTTTTTTTGCCTTAAACGAGACACTTCCATGTGGGTTACTCAGCACCGGCATATACTGCTGCACGGATGGAGCCAATGCCGCCACTTCCTGGATCTCTCTCTTTTCTTGCGCGATCACGAGTGACTCGGCCAGGTTAGACCCGGCTGACGCGCACTCAATGGAACATCGGAAATCTCCAGCTATGGTAATTACTCCATTTGGCCCAGGCAGTTTCATCTTCAAGTAACTGATGTGAGTACTTGCCATGAATTTGTTCAGGGCTGGCCTGCCGAGTAACGCGTGATATGCGCTCTCCAGATTAATAACCTCGAACTCCAAATTCTCAGTTCGGCAGTTATCTCTTGTACCGAACAATACGTCAACCCAGACTTTGCCAATGGGTTCACATGAAATGCTTGGCACAATGCCATGGAAAGTTGTCCTTGTAGCCTAGAGCATGTTCTCCGTGATACCCAACTTGCACATTGTATCCACGTACATAATATTAATGCTGCTGCCATTATCAATCAGCACCTTGGAAAATATCACATTGATATTTGGCCCGATGAACGTTGGGTCCAACACTAACGCATATGAACCGGGGCTTGGCATAAGCTTAGGATGATCCTTGATATTCCATGTAATTTCCTGATCCGACCAAGGCATATACCTCGTCACAGCCGGCATAACCGCATTCACTTCCATATGTCGGCGCTGCAAACTCTTTCTATCTGTTTCCTCTATGGTAAACGCACAGTAACTCTAGTGATGCTCTCTGTATTCATTTCTCCCTTCATTGCCGGGATACCTTTGATCTGCCTGATGCTGGTTTTCCACCTGATGCACTGCATCCCTTCTCTCATGGTTTTCATACCTCGGCGGAGGTGGTGGCAACATTAACTGTTGCATGTTCGCTCCGGAGAGCAATTGCTGCTGGGTAACTCCTTCCGAGGATGATCGTTCCAAGGTGCAGGAGCATTCCCCGAACCACTTTGCTCTATCTTCCTCATCCACTCACATTGCCGTGTTGTATGACCCGCTGGGTTACTCGGATTTGGCGTGTGAAATTTACACGGCTGATCCAGCATCGCCTCATATGTATACCTCGGCCGGTTCTTCTTTTCTTGCCACTGTTTTTTTGCTCTGGCGTCCAAGTTTTCTTGCCATCATTTCTTGGGGTCCACTATTGCCCTCCAGTTTTCTGACGCTGATTACTTCCTGCTCCGGGTTGATCTTGATTTACAGCAGCAACTTGTTGCGAACTGTATCTATAATCCGGCCTATCATATCTTCTCTTACCCTGGTAGTCATTCCACCGGGATGACCCGGCTCCATCTCGCTGGTAGTACTCCTCATTTGACTCGTTTGACACAAACCTAGGTTGAGTCGTATCACCCAAGGCATATGAATCAGCGATCCGGATCGTCTCTGCCAGTGTAGTTGGCATATCCCTTTGTAACCTTTGCCACATCATGCTTGCATATCTGCACCCTTGCGCAAACCAAGCTATGGCCTACGACTCAATCACACCCTCACATGAGTTTCACACTGTGCACCAACGGGCTAAGAACTCCCGGTCTGTCTCATTTGGCCTTTGCTTGGACATGTCTAGGGTTTGTGGCCTATTGGGCCTCTGATACGTGCTTGAGAAGTTACTGATGAACATTTCCTCAAAATCGATCCAGCAATTAATACTTCCGGGTGGCAAATTGTTTAGCCATACCCTCGCTGGCCCTTCCAGCATCTGAGGTACATATCTTGCCTGTAGCAATTTTCACCGCCGTTGCGTAGTTGATCAACCAATCCTCCGGCTTGGTGCTACCGTCATATGTCTTTGTGCCTCTGGGTAATTGGAAGTTAGGTACCGGAGGCTCCTTCGTGATCCGGGGCCCAAAACACGCCGGACCCGGAGGACCTTGACACTCAATTTGTTCTGACCTATAGAGCCGATCCAGTTTTAACCTGGCGTCATTAGGCATCAAGTTCCTGCTTCCCAAGCTTGACCCAAGGCAATGCGTTCACCATTTCTGAATCACCATCATTGTATCTATCTTGCTCTTGTGGAGCGGCTCTCTGTTGCATACCTTGGTCGGCACTTCGCTCTTGCCGTGGTATATTCTGCTGCTGCGGTTGTCCTGCACCCGCCGAGTTGCGCTGTCCGGCATTGCCGTTCACAGCGTTTCCCTGACCGGCATTGCCTTGGTCGCGGTTACCTCGGCCAGCTTCACCTTGGCTGACACTTTGTCGATCCTCATTTCCCTGCACTGCTTTTCCTTTCCCTGCCCTTGCCGGGTCATGTGGGACTATCTGTTTGTTTCTCCTCGCTGAGGTTACCACCTCCTCTCTTCTTGGGCCACCATGAGGTGACGATGCAGATCCAGCGGATTTCTCCGGATTACCCACTGCCGAATAAACGATCTTGGAGGCCCCAGCCCTTTCCGGGTTAGCCCAGAGCAACTCCTCATTCTGTCTGTTAGCGATCCAAACTAACTCATTGACCCTTTCTTGCTATCTCTACTGGGCTTCACCCGTCAAACCCTCTAACTCGGACGCAGCTGCATCTGCTGCTCTGAGGTTCTTTGCCGGGGTACTGTACTTCGGCATCCCCACAGACAGAATGTTCTCTGATTCCTCAACTCTAGTATCACCCTCTTTGTTCATTTCACTAATGAGGTTTCTCCCCTTCACTTTTCCTGCATCTACCTTATTTGCCTTTGCGTACTCACGTAGTGTCATGTTCAACGACTGCTGAGCCGCTGCTATCTTTTTCGCACCCTCTAGTATTTTCTGCCTAGTCTCCTCTAACTCGGCCTGCGCCTAAGCCGGATCTACCACAGGTGCTATGGGACTTTCCAAGTTATCTATTGCTTCCTGCAGCACGTTCTCTGGCCTCTCTAGTGGAGGACCTCTACTTTTCCTTGGTGCCTTGGGTGTTACCTCTGGACTTGGTGCCGGATCCTTTCTCGCGCCAGCGCCAGGCACCATCATCATCACCTCGGCGCGGTCAGGGGAGCGAGTGATACGCGCACCGTGAGCCGCGCTAAGGGGTGGCTCGCCTCCCTCGACGACGTGCCGCGGGTGAACGCACGACACATCGACAGCGATGTAGATCTTATGCGTGCCAAGCTTGACGAAGAGGCCGTTGCGCGGAAGAGGTTGCTTGCCGAAGCAGCCAGCATTGTCGCTGACGAAGTCCAGCGCTCCAAAGCGCGGAACAAGCCCGGAGACGATGCGCTCGTCGCTGCCGATGAGGTTTCCCGTCTGGATCTTCATTCCTACTAGCGCCGCTGGCCCCACGGTGGGCGCCAACTGTCATGGTAGTGTCACGACAAATGCCATGGATAGGCTAAGTGTGGGGACAATATGCACTAGAGGAATCCAGGGAGGGATAGTGTGGTGATTCCACACACAGATGCTTTGTATTCAATAGGTTTCCAAGGTTACATATGCTCCTTGAGCTTTATTGGGGAGAGGAGGAAGAAGGAACTCTCTTACTCTCACCACTAGCTAGCTCTCAGGAACCAAGACTCTACCAAGTAAAACCCAACCCTCTCTACAGATGCCCTAGCCCTGCTTATATAGGGGTTACTAGGTCTCCAATTAGGGCATACGTGGAGGCATATTCCAAGGAATATGCCTCTTCCCAAAATAGTAAACCGACTGGGTCACTTTTCCCCATCGTAAGCCATGCAGAGGCTATGTGAGCCTCTACGGCGCCAGCGTCATCCGACACAGGCAACATCACGCTTGTCGGCCATGCCTCGGTGGTCCTTCCCTCTGTCCGCTTCGCTCATGCTCCAGCGTACAGTGGCCACCTTTTGACCAGCGAGATACCTTCCTTCTTTTGCAAGCCTGATATAACCCAGATCATGCCTGGTTAATCCGGCCACGTGGGTACCTGCGTACAAGTTGCATAAATCCTGCCGGCATACTGATACATTGCAAATGTATCTATAATTTTTGATGTCCCATGCTTGGTTTTATCCACTTTCTTGTGTTTTGTCCACACTTTGGAGTACTTTTCATATGATTTCTTGGACTAACCTATTAACAAGAGCCACAGTGCCAGCTGCCTGTTTTCTGCTGTTTTTGGTTCCAGGAAAGTCAGAAAATGAATATTCTCAGAATTGGACGGGACAAAAGCCAAAGTGCCTATTTTTCCAGAAGACTCACGGAGCCAGAATACGAGACAGAGGAGGGCCAGGGGCTGGCCACACCCCCCAGGCGCGGGCTAGGCCTGGCCGCGCCAGGGCCTGGTGTGGTGGCCCTAGGCACCCCCTCGACCTCTCTCTTCGCCTATAAGAAGCCTTCTGACCTAAAAACTTCGGGCGGTTCGACGTTTTTCCACGAAAAGTTCCGCTGCGCCGCCGCCACCGAAGGGGAGATTCGGGGGACAGAAAGTCTCTGTTCCGGCACCCTACCGGGACGGGAAGTGCCCCCGGAGCAATCTCCATCGATCCCCACCATCACCTTCATCGACCATCCATGTTTCTTCCATCTATGAGTGAGTAATACCCCGCTGTAGGCTATGGGATGGTAGGGATTGGATGAGATTGTTCATGTAATGGCATCAGATTGTTAGGGCATAGTGCCTAGTATCTCTATTAGTGCTTTATGACTTTGTTGCGACTTGTTGTGCTTAATGCTTGTCACTAGGGCCCGAGTGCCATGATTTCAGATCTGAACTTATTATTGATTCATTATGATAGTATTGTTTTGGGTCTTATCTACAAGTTGTATACGCACGTTGTTGTCTGGAACCTATGGTCCCGAAGTGACAGAAATCGGGGTAGCCGAAAGGGAAAGGCTTTGATGTGAGGATCACATGTGTTCAAGGAGTGTTAATGCTTTGCTCCGGTGCTCTATTAAAAGGAGCACCTTAATTGCCAGTAGTTCCCTAGAGGCCCCGCTGAAAACGGGCTGGCAGGACAAAAGATGTTGTGCAAGTTCTCATTGCGAGCACGTTTGACTATATATGGAACACATGCCTAGGATTGTCTAGTACTTGGGTGCTTTATCTTATTTATCTGCAATTGCCCTATGTTCTGATTGCTATGTGAATTGTCTTGTCCATGCAACGCCCGTCCATCCATCCCTATGCCTACCTCACTCGAATCCCACTGTTTACTGCTTTTGTTACTACTGTCTTTGCTTTGCTACTACTGTAACTTTACTATTCCTACTACAAAACTGTTGCTACTGATAAACTACTGTGAGCAAGATTGTTTCCAGGTGCAGCTGAATTGACAACTCAGTTGTTAAGGCTGATAAGTATTCTTTGGCTCCCCTTGTGTCGAATCAATAAATTGGGTTTCTCTTCCCTCAAAAATACTGCGATACACCCTCTATACTTGTGGGTCATCAAGACTATTTTCTGGCGCCGTTGCCGGGGAGCATAGCTTTATTTATCAAGTTCACTTGGATTCACTATTGTTCAAGCTAAGTTTATTTCTGCCTTGTTTGCTTCTTCCTTTATTGAAAATACAAAAAAAATTAGTTCCTACTCTAGTTGTTATTTTCGTTGGTCTGTTATTGTCTTGCTTTATCATGCTTGATGTTAATGGTTGGTTTCTTTGAAACTAAATCTTATTGGCAAGGTGGGTTCACGGAAGATCAAAAAGATTATTATAAGGAACACCACTTGTCACAAAAAGGGAAACACTTATGGGAACAAATTGATAGATTGTATAGCATTGCTAGGAACGTGTGCTCTACTTATAATGTTACTTATTGCTGTGATGAGTCTTGTTACAGAAAGAGGTATAAACACCTCCCTTTTCAATGTGAGTATCGTGATAATGATACCATATCTTCCTATGCTAAAGGAATTTATGACTTTTATGATGCAGAACAAATTGAAGAATTTATTGCTTGGAAGGGTGCTTTTGAACTTGCTAGTTTGCTTGAAAATATTGATGATTCACCTTACAAATATGAGGTGTATGGTATGCTTAAATTTTGCTTTGATAATTACAAGGATGAAAATGACTATATTCTTGAATATTTTAATAGATGCTTTCCACAAATGGAAGAGACTAATGCCTTGCAGGATCCTATGGAAGAAGAAATTGATGAACCTGAAATCTTATTAGATGCAAAAGAGGAGGAGAGTGATGAACAAAAGGAGGAAGAATGGATTAGCTACCCATGCCTACCTTCTAATGAGAGTAACTCTTTATCCCTTACATTATTTGATTTTCCCCCTTTCTTACTAAAGGAGAATGAATGTTATGTTCCTGAGGTTTCTCTTGATAGTGTTTATAATAAAGCTCTAGTGCTTGTAGATCATGAAGAGCATGCTTTATGTGATAGTTATATTGTTGAGTTTATTCATGAGGCTACTGAAAATTATTATGAGAGAGGAAAATATGGTTGTAGAAGTTTTCATGGTATAGAAACACCTCTCTATGTGCTGAAAGTTTTGAAGTCACTCTTGTTTTATCTTCCTATGCCTGTCACTTTGTTCTTTGCGAATTTATTTGCATACATTATTCCTATGCATAGGAAGTGGGTTAGATTTAAATGTGTTTTGAATGCTTATTGATGCTCTCTTTTACTTGAACTCATATTTCTTATGAGAGGATCCTCTCAAACTTTTATGCATGAAGATGATAATATGTCTATTATTCTTGGGAGACTTTTTCTTAAATACTGCAGGAGCTGTTATTAATTGTAATCAAGGAAAGGTGACCTTCAATGAACACATTGTCTATTTTCTCAAGAAGATTGAAAGGACTTATGGATTGAATTCAATTGAACATGTTGAGGGCATTCAAGTTGGAGAAATATATTGTCCCATACGAAGAGAAAAATGTGAAACTATTATGATTGAGACCATTGCTATCAAAGTTGAGGTAACATAATCATTAGTGGGATACAAAGTTTTGTCTCATATGGAATTGTTTTGGTAACAAGACCTGATCAACCTTGTTAACAAAAGGATTTCATTGAACAAAACAATATTTTCACCATGATTATCTCCGCTTACTTCTATTCTATCCATTTTAGTTTTTGCTTCTTATGCCTAACTTAAAGGCGTTAAAGAAAAGTACTTGTTGGGAGATAACCCAAGAGTTTTAGATAAGTCTTGGAAGTTATTACCTCTGTAATAACCGTTCCTTATCCTTTTTATTTTCTTTTGTGCCAAGAGTAATCTCTAATGAGAGAGAAGTAATGATTGGGAAAGTTGCTCTCCCGAAACAGATTTTTGTGCTTCACCATAAACATTCCTGAGAGAGCTCTGTACGTCGGATTAAGTTTTAATTTTGTGTTCGTCTGCCCCAAGTTGTTATCTAACTTTCATTAGTTCAACACTTTTTGATTTGAGCAACAGAAGGTCTTCGAAAAAATTCTCCTTTACCTGCTGGTCTGTTTTGACAGATTTCTGCCATTTTCTGCATTTGCTTCTTGTTGGTTCCTTTTTGAGTTCTTTTGGGGAATTGAGCTTTTTTAGGGAAGTGCTACAGTAGCTAGTGTTCTAATGGGAGTTTATTTGGTGTTGTAACTGAAACTTAAGACTTATTTATCTTAAGTACACTAATGTTGCTAATAAAGATTGTTTGAAGTTTTGTATGAAGGAAAAATTTTCAGGTGTATGGAAGGAATGAATAATGACATGAAGGATGGACTAAAGCTCAAGCTTGGGGATGCCACGCGTGTCACCCCAAGAAATATCCAAGAAGTACAAGAGTCAAAGCTTAGGGATGCCCAAGGTATCCCCTTCTTTATCAATAAAAATCTCAGGTTTCTTCCAAATACTTCATTTTTATTATTTCATGTAGTTGTGTTGTTCTTGGAGCGTCTTCTTTTTCGTTTTGGTTTTTAGTTTGCGTGGTTTGCTTAGTTTGCTGAATAAATTGGTTGGACCCCGTCATTCATACATTGGTGTTCAAATAGTCTGGTTTGGATTGGAAAAGAGTAGGGAAGCTCTTGCTTAAGTGGTAAAGAGAGCTTGTTTTTGACTGTGGCCTATGCTTTGTCATGCCATGCTTGATATTGTTTTGGCTTTATGCTTAGTATTGTTTGCTGTAGCATGACTTGTTATAAACAATTGAGATTGCTTAATGTGCATTGGATGAATCATGCGTTGTTTTAGCATATTAAAGCATAGTATAGTGGTATTCTCCTTTGATGTTTTATTTGGGTTGACTTGGCACATGCTCACACCATGATATGACTATCTCAAGTCACCATAAGCCTTTATGATCCTTTAGTTTTCAACTTGTAGTATCACTTTATGCTTTTATCAATGATGTTTTGTCGCTCTGCATGATTATGGCCATTATTGCTCTCTTAGTTTGTCGCTCCCAGTCTTTTGCTAGCCTCCACAACAAAGTATGAGTTCCACTCATGCATCCAACTCCCTAAACCAAGTTTTTCCAAAGAGTCCACCGTACCTACCTACTAGCTTATGCTATTCCAAGTATATTCATGCTTTTGTTTACCTTCCACTTGTTATGAGAAAACTAGTGATTAAAGCTCTCACGAACTTGATGGCACACTTTACTTTTTGCCCCTAATAAACTTAAACCATTGGGTCCTTCTTTGTTGCGTATATGCTTGCGCTTTATAAGTTGAAATTAGCAGAACCATGTTTCATGGGGAACGCTTTCAACATTGCACTTGTACTCTGTACGCTGTTGATATCATGTTATTTTGCTTACGGATCCCGACGGTGTGAAATAAAAGTGGAACTTGTAAGATCATGGAGTTTGTATGTGTGTTAGAGAAACGCCTGGGCCGCTAGCCTAAGCCATGCCTAATCATGGTGGAAACTTGCAGCATCACCATAATGAGCACTCTATAAAGCATCCTCAATAAAAACCTATGCAAATAGAAAATAAAAAGATCACTGAGATGCTCATTATCTGCTTGCCTTGTCATTTTGATTATGGGAAAGCTCCCGTATCATGTGCAAGGGGTACCCCGTTGGCGGTTCTTAATGATACGTATATACTTACAATGACAAGAGCTTACTTGTGACTAAAGTTGAGTAACATGAGGATCGGTCTTCGTAAGTAAGGGGCATGAGACTTTGATTTATAACTTGTCAAGCATATCCTCTTAGTTGTGTCACTTTAACCATAACCATTTAAAGATGCTTATGATAGGGGCAATGAGAGCTCAAAGCTAATGAGTACCATACTTTCAGCATTTGGAAGCCTTTCAAACTTTTCAAAACCTATTCATTTCCTTGTTGAGTCTCCACACATTCTATGAGCACTTTCTTGAGAGCATAGTGGCCATTCTTAGTTCTATGTGCATTGTCCCAAGACTTGTTGATTGATGCATACCTTGATATTGCTTGTTTTAAACTATTTGTATCTAGTCACTCTTCTAAACTTTGAAGGTGTCCTATGCATTTATGTTTGCTACTCAATGAGGGACAAGGTGAATGCTACTATGCTATATTTTCTTTATGTGAAACATACAAACGTCTTGCAAAGCATTGTTATTCATGAATCTTTTCTTTATGCCTTTTCATGTTGCATCATAGTTTCTTTGTCTTATTGCTAGAACTTTGTCTTTCATGTTATGATTGAAGTACTATGATCCCAGCTTTGAATGTTTTACAAATACTTTGATCAAGTTTATGATGGTGCATGTCACCTCAAAAATTATTCTTTCTTTTTATCACTTACCTACTCGAGGACGAGCAGGAGTTAAGCTTGGGGATGTTGCTACATTGCAAATGTATCTATAATTTTTGATGTTCCATGCTTGGTTTTATCCACTTTCTTGTGTTTTGTCCACACTTTCTTGTGTTTATGATAAAATTGTATGAAAAGTACTCCAAAGTTGGAACAAAACACAAGAAAGTAGATAAAACCAAGCATGGAACATCAAAAATTATAGATACATTTGCAATGTATCATATGGCTGCTAGGGAAATGCGTTGTCGCAGAGGCTAGGTGTAATGAGTATCTTATGATATTAATATATGCTCCTTTCCAAAAAAGGTTATACCTATATGGAAAACCAAGGTTGGGCCCAAGATTCCACCGATTTCCCTCCATTTGACCCGCAACTGGAATTTCCTCCTACACACGTCCAACACTTCTCTAAGTGTCATCGCATGCAACCATCGACGATCACACCCGGGAGCTAGGTACTGCATATATGAAGCTTCCACCACATGCACGATTTCCTGGCATTCCAGCGCTCATGCGGTCCTTTTCTAGCGAAACCCTAATCCGAGAGCCCCGTAGGTATAGCCCCTAGCATTCTCCATACGAGGGTTGACCAATGTACTTATTTTTGGATTAGGATTCTTTAGTTGATACCTACATGGAAAACCAAGGTTTGGCCCAAGATTCCACCAATTTCCCTCCGTTTGACCTGCCACGGGAGTTTCCTCCTACATGCCCAGCACTTCTCTAAGTGTCATCGCATGCAACCATAGAAAGTCACTCCTGGGATCTAGGTACTGCATATACGAAGCTTCCACCACACTTGTGCATGTATGCTAGGGCCACATGCAAGTTCTCGTGGTATTCTAGCACTCAAGCGGTCCTTTTCCAGCCAATCCCTAATCCGAGGGCCTCCGTAGGTATTAGCCCCTAGCATTCTCCGTACGAGGGTTGACCAAAGTACTTTTTTGTTGGTTTAGTATTGTTTAGGTCATACCTACATGAGAAACCAAGGTTTGGCCCAAGACTCCACCGGTTTCCCTTTGTTTGACCCGCAATGGGAGTTTCCTCCTACACGTCTTACACTTCTCTAAGTGTCATCGCATACAACTATAGATGATTACACCCGGGATCTAGGTACTACATATATGAATCTTTCACCACACTTGTGCATGTATGCTAGGGCCACATGCAGGTTTTCGTGGCATGCCGGCACCCATGCGGTCCTTTTTGCAGCGAAAACCTAATCCGCGAGGGCCCTGCATGTCTTGACCCCTAGTATTCTCCGTATGAGGGTTCAATAATGTACTTTTTTGTTGTTTTAGGATTTTTTTAGGTCATACCTACATGGAAAACCAAGTTTGGGCCCATGATTCCACCGGTTTCCCTCTGTTTGGCCCGTAGTGGGAGTTTCCTCCTACATGTCCATCACTTCTCTTAGTGTCATCGCATGCAACCACAAACGATCACACCTGGGAGCTAGGTACTACATATATGAACCTTCCTACATGTTTGCTAGGGCCACATGCAGGTTTTCGTGGCATTCCAACACTCAGGCGGTCGTTTTCCTACGAAACCCTAATCCGAGGGCCCCGCAGGTCTAGCCCCTAGCATTCTCCATAGAGGGTTCACCAATGTACTTTTTTGTTGTTTTTGGATTGTTTAGGTTATACCTACATGGAAAACGAAGGTTGGACCCAAGATTCCACCAGTTCCCTGCGTTTGACGTGTCGCGGGAGTTTCCTCCTACATGTCCAACACTTCTCTAAGTGTCGTCGCATGCAACCGTAGAAAGTCACACCCGGGAGCTACGTACTACATATATGAATCTTCCACCATACTTGTGCATGTATGCTAGGGCCACATGTAGGTTTTCGTGGCATTCCGACACTCAGGTGGTCCTTTTCCTGCAAAACCCGAATCCAAGGGTCTGGCAGGTCTAGCCCCTAGCATTCTCTGTATGAGGGTTAACCAAGGTTCTTTTTTCTTGGTTTAGGATTGTTTAGGTCATAACTACATGGAAAACCAAGGTTGCACCAAAGATTCCACTGGTTTCCTTCAGTTTGACCCGCAGCGGGAGTTTCCGCCTACATGTCCAACACTTTTCTAAGTATCTTCGCATGCAACCATAGACAGTCACACCCGGGAGCTAGGGAATGCATATATTAAGCTTTCACCACACTTGTGCATGTATGCTAGGGCCACATGCAGGTTTTCATGGCATTCCGGTGCTCGGGCGGTCCTTTTAATGCGAAACCCTAATCCGAGGGCCCCGTAGGTCTAGCCCCTAGCATTCGCCGTACAAGGGTTGACCAATGTGGTTTATTGTTGGTTTAGGATTGTTTAGGTCATACATACATGGAAAACCAAGGTTGGGTCCAAAATTCCTCCGGTTTCCCTCTGTTTGACCCGTAGCAGAAGTTTCCTCCTACACCCGTCCAACACTTCTCTAAGTGTCATCGCATGCAACTGTATACGGTCACACCCGGGAGCTAGGTATTGCCTATATGAAGCTTTCACTACACTTGTGCATGTATGATAGTGCCACATGCAGATTTCGTGGCATTTTGGTGCTCATGCGGTCCTTTTATAGCAAAACCCTAATCTGAGGGCCTCGCAGGTCTAGCCCTCTAGCATTCTCCGTACGAGGGTTAACCAATGTAATTTTTTCTTGGTTTAGGATTGTTTAGGTCATACCTACATGTAAACCAAAGGTTGGGCCCAAGATCCCACTGGTTTCCCTCATTTGACCCGCAGCGGGAGTTTCCTCCTACATGTCCAGCACTTCTCTAAGTGTCATTGCATGCAACCGTAGATGGTCACATCCAGGAGCTAGGTACTGCATATATGAAGCTTCCACCACACTTGTGCATGTATTGTTTAGGCCACACCGATATCTTGTGGTTGTTGCCCTCTCCTCCTCTATTGGTGCTGCACGGAGACGGCTGATGGCGTGGGGGCCTGCTCGTCTTCTGAATAAAGGCGGTAGTCCTAGGATTCCATTCTTGCCAAGACGAGGATCTACTTGTTGCTTGCCCTCTCTGATCTAGTCGGAGTGGCGAGTTTTAGAAGGCTTTGCCGGCAAACTCCCATGGGCGATTAATGCGTGGAGATTGCCGGATTGGGGGATTCGGTCGTAGGCACCCAAGTTTTACTCTAACCGTTTGGGTTCAGAGGGAGCACTTTGAAGCTTTCTTGGTTGTTAATATGATGCGATATGTTCTCGTTCCATGATGTTGACGGAGAATTTCATGGAGACCGGGACGTGAGGACGGATAATGGTGGTTCGAGTCTAGGTGGTGATGAGGAATTGGCTTGGTGACTCGTGACTTGGAGTAGTGGCATGCAAGCGGGGGCGACTGCATATGAGAGGTTCATAGTCCTACCTTTCAAGGTGAAAACTCAGGGTCTACCCTTAATTGGTTGTGCTTGGCAATGGCCTTGTTGAAGGTATTGTTTTGAGAGCGTGGACTTTCTTCAGGGTGAAAACCTAAGATCTATGATCGGGCGATGATGGTGTTTGTGCACTGTTCCCTTCTTGGAGGCATCACTTTTGGAGAAACTGGACTTCTGGTGCTGTCTTGGTGGTGGTAGTACCGTTGTTTCAACGAATGGGTCACTATAGCGGTACTTTTCTTTTTTGTAATTCTTCTATCTTTTTTGGGTGTGTGCATCCGTATGGATGCTAGGGCATTGCATTGCTGCAGAGGATGGGTGTAATTGGTATCTTGTGATATTAATATATGCTCCTTTCCAAAAAAAAGGTCATACCTATATGGAAAACTAAGGTTGGGCCCAAGATACCACCGATTTCCCTCCGTTTGACCCGCAGCTAGAATTTCCTCCTACACATGTCAAACACTTCTCTAAGTGTCATCGCATGCAACCATCGACGGTCACCCCCGGGAGATATGTACTGCATATATGAAGCTTCCACCACACTTGTGCATGTATGCTAGGGCCACATGCAGGATTTCAAGGCATTCTGGCGCTCATGCGGTCCTTTTCTAGCGATACCCTAGTGCGAGAGCCCCGTAGGTATAGCCCCTAGAATTCTCCATACGAGGGTTTACCAATGTACTTTTTTGTTGGTTTAGGATTGTTTAGGTCATACCTACATGAGAAACCAAGGTTTGGCCCAATATTCCACTGGTTTCCCTTTGTTTGACCCACAATGGGAGTTTCCTCCTACACGTCAAACACCTCTCTAAGTGTCATCGCATGCAACTATAGATAATCACACCCGGGAGCTAGGTACTGCATATATGAATCTTCCACCACACTTGTGCATGTATGCTAGGGCCGCATGCAGGTTTTCGTGGTATTCCAGTGCCCAGGCGATCCTTTTTCCTGCAAAAGCCTAATCTGAGGACCCCACATGCCTTGCCCCTAGTATTCTCCATATGAGGGTTAAAAAATGTACATTTTTTTGTTGTTTTAGGATTTTTTAGGTCAAACCTACATGGAAAACCAAGTTTGGGCCCAAGATTCCACCGGTTTCCCTCTGTTTGACCCGTAGTAGGAGTTTCCTCCTACATGTCCAACACCTCTCTTAGTGGCATCGCATGCAACCATAGACGATCGCACCCGGGAGCTAGGTACTACATATATGAACCTTCCACCACACTTGTGCATGTATGCTAGGGCCACATACAGGTTTTCGTGGCATTTCAGCGCTCAGGCGGTCGTTTTCCACTGAAACCCCAATCCGAGGGCACTGAAGGTCTAGCCCCTAGCATTTTCCGTACAAGGGTTGACCAACATACTTTTTTGTTGGTTTAGGATTGTTTAGGTGATACCTACATGGAAAACCAAGGTTAGACCCAAGATTCCACTAGTTTCCCTCCGTTTGAGCCGCCGCAGGAGTTTCCTCCTATATGTCCATCACTTCTCTAAGTGTCATCGCATGCAACCATAGAAAGTCATACCCGGGAGCTAGGTACTGCATATATGAAGCTTCCACCACACTTGTGCAGGTATGCTAGGTCCACATGCAGGTTTTCGTAGCATTCCAGCACTCAGGCGGTCCTTTACCAGCGAAACCCTAATCCGAGGGCCTCTCAAGTCTAGCCCCTAGCATTCTTTGTACGAGGGTTTACCAATGTTCTTTTTGTTGGTTTAGGATTCTTTAGGTCATACCTACATGGAAAACTAAGGTTGGGCCAAAGATTCCACCGGGTTCCCTCCGTTTGACCCGCAGCGG
This sequence comes from Avena eriantha, assembly GCA_910589775.1. Taxonomy (NCBI): domain Eukaryota; kingdom Viridiplantae; phylum Streptophyta; class Magnoliopsida; order Poales; family Poaceae; genus Avena; species Avena eriantha. The sequence continues at coordinate 107,297,925 of OU342745.1, forward strand.
GAGTTTCCGCCTACATGTCCAACACTTCTCTAAGTGTCATTGCATGCAACCGTAGACGGTCACACCCGGGAGTTAGGTACTGCATATATGAAGCTTTCACCACCCTTGTGCATGTATGTTAGGGCCACATGCAGGTTTTCATGGCATTCCGGTGCTCAGGCAGTCCTTTTCTTGCGAAACCCTAATCCGAGGGCCCCACAGGTCTGGCCCCTCGCATTCTCCGTATCTGGGCTGAACAATGTAGTTTTTGTTGGTTTAGGATTCTTTAGGTCATACATACATGGAAAACCAAGGTTGGTCCCAAGATCCCACCATTTTCCCTCAATTTTGACCCGCAGCTGGAGTTTCCTCCTACACCTGTCCAACACTTATCTAAGTGTCAACGCATGCAAGCGTATACGGTCACACCCGGGAGATAGGTACTGCATATATGAAGCATTTACCACACTTGTGCATGTATGCTAGGGCCACATGCAGGTTTTCATGGCATTCCGGCGCTCAGGAGGTCACATTCCACCGAAACAATAATCCGAGGGCCCCGCAGGTCTAGCCCCTAGCATTCTCCGTACGAGGGTTAACCAATATACTTTTTTTTGTTTTAGGATTTTTTAGGTCATACCTACATGGAAAACCCTGGTTGGGCCCAAGATCCCATCGGTTTCCCTCAGTTTGAGCCGTAGCGGGAGTATCCTCCTACACATCCAACACTTCTCCAAGTGTCATCGCATGCAACCATAGAAGGTCACAGCCGGGAGCTAGGTACCGCATATATGAAGCTTCCACCACACTTGTGCATGTATGCTAGGGACACATGCAGCTTTTCCTGGCATTCTAGCGCTTAGGGGTCCTTTTCCAGCGAAACCCTAATCTGAGGGCCTCACAGGTCTATCCTCGTACCATACTCCGTACGAGGGTTGGCCAATGTATTTTTTTTGTTGGTTTAGGATTATTTAGGTCATGCCTACATGGAATACCAAGGTTGGGCCCAAGATCCCACATGTTTCCCTCCGTTTGGCCCGGGGCGGGATTTTCCTCCTACACGTCCAATACTTCTCTAAGTGTTATTGCATGCAACCAAAGAAGGTCACACCCTAGAGATAGGTACTGCATATATGAAGCTTTCACCACACTTGTGCATGTATTTTATGGCGACATGCAGGTTTTCGTGGCATTCCGACGCTCAAGCGGTCCTTTTCCACCGAAACTATAATCCGAGGGCCCCACAGGTCTAGCCTCCTACTTGCATTCTCCGTGCGAGGGTTCACCAATGTAATTTTTTGTTGGTTTAAGATTGTTTAGGTCATAGCTACATGGAAAATCAAGGTTGGGTCCAAGATTCCACCGGTTTCCCTCTATATGAACCGCAGTAGGAGTTTCCTCCTACATGTCTAGCACTTCTCTAAGTGTCATCGCATGCAACTGTAGACGGTCACACCCGGGAGCTTGGTACTGCATTTATGAAGCTTCCACCACACTTGTTCATGTATTATAGAGTTACATGCATGTTTTCGTGGCATTCCGGCGTTCAGGCGGTCCTTTTTTGGCGAAACCCTAATCCGAGGGCCCCGCCGCCAAAGTTTGCTCTCACATGCAATGATAGAGCGCGCGACTCCCGCCACGGGTCTAAGCCAGGGAATCTTTTTGAATCTTGGGTCCAACCTTGTTTTGGCATGTTGTTATGACCTAACCAAACACAAATCAAGAGAAGGCTCCACTTTGCTACCCCTTTTGATGCCCATCTAGAGGGGTAAACTATGTAGGACGCACGGTCTAGGCTTTCCCCAAAAGGGGGGCTTCGTTGCCTCGGGGTCTCTTAAAAACTTGCATGTGGCCCTAGCAGATATAGGTAGGCGTTGTGGTAGGATGGGAGAGATAGTACCCACTTCACCTGCATGCATAGCCTTCACATGCGTGCACGTAGGTAGGTATTGTGGGAGGATGGGAGAGACTGTACCCTCCTCATTTGCATGCATAGCCTTCACACGCGTGCATGCAATAACCTTCACAAGGTCTAGGGTTTCCCCAAAAGAGGGACTTCGATGCCTCAGGGTCCCCAAAAGAGGGGTTTCTAGGGTTTCCCCAAAAGAGGGGTTCCGGTTCCTCGGGTCCGTACAAATAGAGATATATCTTTAATATTTATGTTGTAGTTGTATATATATATATGTGCATTTTGTTGTTTTTATTTTATATTTATGTTTTAGCATCGGGTTCCGGAAGATTCGCGTCGTTATTCTATGCGGGTGGGGATACCGAAATTGGTAGGTACAATCTTCATTTTATTTATAAATTATATTTACATTTAAATTATAGTGAGAAATAAATAAATCAACTATATAAATTTGATTTATTGAATAAAGAAAGAAAAAAGAAAAAACTAGGCCGCTAGGCCGACCGCAATGCCGTCGGCGTAGCCCCCGTACCCTAGCAAAGTCGTCGTCGTAGCTCCGTGCCCTAACGCCATCGCGCTCCCGTCAGACGGGCCGGTAACCTAGGCCACGTGGAGTTCTACGCCGACGTACTTAACTGTCGGGTCATTATTGGCCTACGCTGACGGTGGCCGTCGGTGCCTACTGCCCTACGCCGACAGTAAGCTGGGCCGACGGCCGCCCGGCTGCCGAGCCCGTTCACCTACGCCGATGGCCCCGACCTTTTGCCATCGGGGTAGATATAGGCCGTTGGCGTTTTAAGCTTCTCCCGTAGTGAAGTCGGCAGATGCTGGCGGTCCTCCTGTCGCTCGCTTGATGTGATCGTCTCTGTCGATTGAAGCGCCACACAAATTTCGAATGGAAATTGTCTGTCAACTTAAGGCCATAAATTTTTTGAATGGAAAAGCAGCCCGAGGAGCGAAAAGGACTGGCCAATTTTCATCTATTTTAGGAATTTTTGGTTAGAGGAAAATGAGGAGTCGGGGGGAAGGAAAAGAGGAGAGGTGCTACCTATGGAATTTTCTGTATACACTAGGTATATATATGAAAAAGAGATGTCTGAGTATATGGTGAGATTTTGGGAGGTCTAGAACTCTTTCAATAGTCGAGACATAGCGGAAGCGGAATACATATGCGATTTTGGAAAAATCTAGATCCCTTTCCAAAGTGGAGGTACGATTCCTAATTTTCTTTGGTTATTACTTTTTTTTAATATAATTTAAGGTGGTTTCTATGTACTAGCAGCTCGATATGTATGTATGGAAGAGACATATATATCGGAATATATGATACCTCTGCGAGATTTTGGGAATATCAAGAGCCCTTCCGATTGCACCATTGCAAACTTACCAAAAAGTTAGCCAGAGAATATGTGCCTGCCCTTTACGTATCCCGTCCCTTTAAATAGGTACCTGCCTCGCAGCTATTGCAACGCCTGATTTTCTTTTCTCACCATCGATTCCGATCCTTTGCGCCGACGACCGATGATGCACGGGCACGAGCACCAATCATGGTATTGGTACCCCCACTGGAACGCCCGGCGGCCGCTGCCGAACTGGGGACACCAGGAACTACCTCTGTACCACCACCGGAACCCCCGGCCGTCGCCGAATTGGGGACAACAGGAACTACCTCCAAACCAGCAGCGGGACGCCTGGCCACTGCCGAACAGGGGACGCCAAGAACTACCTCCGTACCACCCCTGGGACGCCCGCCCGCTGCCGAACCGGGGACGCCAGGAGCTACCTCGGAACCCCCGGCCATCGCCGGACAGGGACACCCGGAACTACCTCCGTACCAGCCCCGGGACGCCCGCTCGCCGCCGAACGAGTCCAAGGCGGGCTCCGTCGTGGCCCGCATCTGCATCTTGATCCTCACCTTGTCCGTCATAGCCATGGCCGGTACCGCCAAGTGCACCATCCCCACCTCCGGCGCCGCCAGTCTAACCTTAACATACATCTAGTTCAGGTCCTTCAGGCTCCTCGTGGGGTTCAGCATCACCGCTGTCATCCTGGAGGGGGTGGCGGTGATCCTGTGGTACCTGCGCGCGCTCGGCGACAACAACGAGGAGACGGTGGAGGCAGATATGGAGGAGGAGGAGAAGAAGAAGCAGAAAAGGATGAGAGTCATCGGGATCATGCTGGTGGTGGTGGACGTGCTCGTGCTGCTCTGCTCGGCCATGGTGGGCGCCTTCACGGCTGCGGATGACAAGAGCGACCAGATCGGCGGGTGCGCTCAGGTGACGGGCGCCAAGCTCCTGTCGCTTGCCGCATTCATCATCGCCACCCTCCTCCTCATCCTCAAGCAGCTGCCGCCCCCGTTCAACGTGGTCGCCTAATTTTGATACATGCGTGCAATGCGAAACGTACTAGGTACTCTCTGTCTGATCGTGTGGTTGCCGTTTAGTTTTCTCTTGGATGTGGTACTCGGATCCAAAAAAAATTATTTAATGTTTTGAGTTAAAAGTTGGAACAATTATGATACTATATGATATGGACAATCTGGATTCTTAATGATGTGTTACAAACTCGAAATATCAAAGGTGTACAAGTCTTAGCATGCATGAAGTAAAATTAAGAGGGTTTGCAACAATTTGTGACTTGTACATGGGTGTGCAATTGCACTTCATTCTTTTTCCCGTTGCACCTAAATTGCACATGAAATTGGGTGACGTCGTGTGACTCAGAATTAAGTTAGTTCTACGTTGACAAACGAAAATTTAATTTGGCTCACGGCTACAAATGAACCCATTGTGTGATTTTTTTTAAAAAAATGTTTTAAAAAATTATTATTTGCATCTATATCCGAACATTATATATTCGTACACAAGTTTGCAGGTGAAAATAACATTTTAGGTGTCCCATGTAAAAAAGACAAATTTCAGTGTTCCAATGTATCTATTTACGATTTTTTTTGTCTTTTTACACAAGGCATAAAAGATATTTATTTTTTCATGTAAACTTGTGTACGAACATAGAATGTCCGGATGTACATGCCAATTTTTTGAAAATTTAAATTTTATTTTTAATGTATTTTAATAATGGGTTTATTTGCACCCAAGAGCCAAAACACCACCTCCGTCGACAAAGAACTAGAAATAGTCGTTTCATTCATATTTATCATCTCCTCACTACTGGGATGCCCGGCCGTTGCCGATCGGGGGACATTAGAACTAGAGTTAAATGCACTAATAGTTTGTGTACTTGTCAGCCTGGTTCAATTTAGTCCTCATACTCGAATTTTGCTGAATTTTATCCATGTACTTATGAATTGGGTTTGATTTTATCCTAATCCATGTTTGACACCAAAATTACGCTGACTCGAACGCCACATGAAGGCATGTCCCACTTGCAGGAGTGAAGATAGACTAGAAATTTGTAGTTAGCCCCTCCTGTGTTACTCCGTTACCGTTAGTTAACCTCATATTGTAAATATATCGCTCCACCTTCTGATCTAGCGGTTACCACCTCCGTCGCCTGCCCGTCACATCTGCCTCCGTCAAGTCCTTTATTTTTTCTTCCCTCAAATAAAACTCCTGTTGGGCATAGAAACAAATTGTTTCCTACGATATGAACTACTAAGCACCAAGACCTATCTACCTAGATACAATCAACGGGTGGATATACATCCATGGAGAACATACCCTTGAAGAGCGATAAAGCGTTACGAGGTTATACTCGTGGATGATGTAGTCGTACACCTGCCGATCTCAAGGTTGTGATGAAGTCCAGCGAGTCTAGCAGGTCCAACACTAGCAAGTCTAGCACCGCAAAGAACTGGTGCATCCGTGATCGCACATACGTCCAGTACCTCGACAAACTCCATCCCTCGCTCCAGCAAAGTAGTGGAAGCAACAGATCATTTCCATAGAAACATCGAGAACATGTACTTTGATAATTCGAAGCCATGAGGAATTGCTAGAGGGGGAAGAGAACCTTCAAGAGGAGGTGGTGCAAGAGGAAAGGAGCCATGGGGCTCCTTTTATAGGGGTTGGAGCGCAGCCCCATGGCCATGGCTGGCCGGCCATGGTGGGTGCCCCCACCTCTCTCTTATTCATGTGGGCAGAGCTTCCACTAAGCTCACTCACATAAATTTCAACTTCACTCACTTTGCATTTAATACCCACTTGTTTAAATGCATTTTATATTTAAATAAAACACTTTGATTTATTTTATTCAAAATTTTGTTAATTAGTTTAATTAACAAACATTCACATAAAACCCCTTGCAACATTTCAATATCGCATGCAGAACCAATTTCAGCAATTTCACCCGGAATAATTCTAATGTTCATCAAAATAATCCCAACGCTTTCAAAACCTTTCTTTGGTATTATATTTGCCCCAATTGGTGTCGGTATACCTTAAGAGTTTCATCTTACGGTTCGTGAATAATGTAGACATGATCGAGTCCCCTCGCTGATCAATAATCAGTAGCGGGACCTAGAGATCCATCCTGACTCCCACACATTCAACAATGACTTAGTGATCATGAGAACCTTTAACGTTTATAACTAAATCCCTTTGTCTCATGATATATTACATGTCTGAGATTCGATCATCGGTATCTCCATACCTAGTTTGATCTCGTTACCGACATGCACTCTTTTCTCGTTCCCGTGATATAACATTCTAGTGATCACATCACTTGCTTGCAAGCTATTTCAATGTGATATCACCGAGAGGGCCAGAGCATATCTATCCATCACCGGGATGGAGAAATTCCACTCTTGATCTATGAGCCTCTACATAACACCTTTTGAGTATCTGAACCCACCTTTATTTTCACCCTATTAGGTGTGACGTTTGATATCATCAAGTTACTCTTCTAGTGTTAGTGATTGACATGATCTCATGGTCTAAGGACTAGAATTACTTCGTATAATGTTACAAAAATTTAAACATAATGACTTTGATCGTATTGCTATACTTTGGATGAATGTTCATCACATCATTCCACCAATGTTGTGACCTCGTTATTAATAATATCCAATGTCTATGATCAGGAAACATTGATTATCGTGTCTTGGGGATATGCTAAATGGGTATCACCATTGCATGTCTCTAATTCGGCTAACCGGGTGGCCCACAGTTGGTAGCATGGTCTATGGCCAGCTGGACGGCCCAGTTAGACGGATCTAGAAGGAAGGTCCATGTCGGATAAATGAAGGCTACGTGGGAGACACCGACATACTCGGAGCCTTGGAGTACAAGACACGAAGATTTGTTAGTACTAGTGTAGGACTTTTTACATTGACCGGCAAGGTACTTTTCCTATAACCCTAGGTTCTGGTGCCTTTATAAATCGGACCTATGGGAGCCTTTAGAGCACAATAACATACGATTTGCAACACCCTCGCATAGCGAACCAATCTCTGTAACTCGACGTATTGCTATTATAGTCATTTATAGCAAGAATAGAGTTCCGCCACCGTTGTGGAACTTGAACCTGGGGAAGCTATGTTCCCTCATACCCGCCAACTCACCGCCTTCCCCCACGTCTCTAAAGACGCTCTGTGAGGACCCCTCCATGGTGTACGTGTCAGCAATACCACGGCAGTTGGTGCCCACTGACGTGGGGTGACCTCGGTATTGTCCTTGGTGAAGAACTTACGGTTTCGCGGAAAAGAGAACACTAGGAATTTCATCGGATGTCAGGAAAACAATGGAGTCAAAGTCGCATGAATATTGAGTAATCACACTATTGCAAGTTGCCTGGGAGATTTTCCGGTGTCTATTATCTAGATCTAAAGTTGGGTGTAACGTCTATTGTATTGTGTTGTTTTTTCCTCGTTGACCCCTCCAGCCTTTATATATGAGGAGGCTAGGTCTCGGGTACCAATATAAGTAGGTTACAAGCTAGACTTTGTATCTAATCTAGTATTGTACTTTCGTTGTCTTATATCTCCAAGTGTCTGTGTCCTTATTTACTTCGTATTAGCCAAATCGTCATGGGCTTTATGGATCTTGGCAAATCTTCGGGTGAGGCTTCCGTTGGGCCGCACCATGTATACCAATAATAGGCATCCGAAGGGTCATGCCCATGTTAGTAGCCCCCGAGTCTATGTTCAGATGCTTGTACCCGAGCATAGACTCAAAGTCCTTTTTAATATGCTCGGAAGGTGAACTCGAAGATTTCTTCGGATGCGTGAACTTGTCGATGTATTGTTTGGCCGATGCAATGGATGGCGTTGTCTTGTTCTTGAAGTGATGTCAGGAGCGCCCGATGGGATTAACCTTTGAGGCTACACTCGGGTAGACTCAAAGTTATGCTTTTTCATTGTAGATATTCTTCCATCGACTCCTATTTGGAGGATTTCTATTTTTCTATCGGGTGCGCGTCCAGCGCTCCCGATGGGAGTAGCCCCCAAGGCTATGTTTGGGTGTTTGCACCAGAGCATAGGATCAGAGATCTTCTTCATCCGAGAATTTCTCCGTGTAGATAAAATAGGGACCCTAGAAAAAGGCATGTAGATTATGTAAAGTCAGCCGAAAATATAGCTTATTGTAATTTCTTTGGGATGTGTGAATTTGGAACTTGATATATTTGGAACTTTATATATTTTTGCCGATAGCTATGGAATTTGCGCCCCTCGCGAGGCCTTTTTGTTAGCCTGATGCCCATTGGGCTAGATCAGCTACTCGGGTCAAAGCGTGTTTTTGACGTATTTCATGGCGGAGACGAAGAATTTTTAATTTGTGCTAAGTAGCGAAACCCCCCGAGTATCGGAGTATGATCATGTAGTAATTTATTCGACCGAGTCCCCAAGTATCGGGTGTAATAGAGTATTGAAAAGTAGACTCGGTTAAGAGAACTTAGCTTTATTGATAGCGTGTGCGCAAATATGATCTTCACCGAGGAATTTCTCGACTCAGGCCTTGATTTTTATCGGGTGCGCCACTAGTTGACGCGAGCGGTGTTTAGTCAATTCCGTGGGAGGACCCGACAAATTAGCTCGATGTAGTCACCATCCTTGCAAAAAACATAGAGAATTATGAAGTACTTACATCTTGTAAAGGATATTGCTTTTTGATTTGTCATAACATTTTTTGGTGCTATTGGACTTGACACTTTTGCACTGTAATGCAAGAATTTTTCGTTATCCTGACACCCTTAGTCTCAGTACCTTGCCGACATGTGTGTTGGACTGCAACTGGGTTGGAGTTCAAGGATTCGACGCTCAGGCAGAATCAACTATTCGGGAAATCACGTATGAGGTTCTTGAGTGCATGAGGTCAATGGCACCTAGGTTACTCGAAGAGGGCGCATAGCCAAGTGTCGAGTGCATTTAAAGTAAGAAATAAATCAACTTGAATTAAAGAACTTAGCTTTGTTGGTAGTGGACAAAGTTGATATGGCCAGAGGAGCCGGAGTCAGAGCCGATGACGGCAATTGGTCGCTGCATCCGAAGATTTTGTTGGGTCATCGCAGCCAAAGCTTTTGTTGGGTCGTCACAGTTTAAAGGAGTCACATGTTGGACGAAGTTGATGGGACCGATGAAATTCCACGCAGCTCGATGATTTGTCGGTGCAGTAAATCTTCATATTGAAATCATGTACATCTGTACAAACTCAACTTTAGCTAGCACTATCGATTCCTTCCCCCTTTTTTCTTGCACGCATGTGATATGCCAAAATTTTGTTGATGCTTTGCTTCCTTTGTATTCAATCGGTTCCTAGCACATCCATGTACTAGCCTAAAAATTGAAATTATCCGATGTTGGTCTCGTGCGCGCTGTCATCAGGCCGAGAGGGTCGAGTTGTCTTGCTCTCCACCGCGCGTACGGATCGAAATGAAAAGAGCCAGAGGCGTTACGCCATCGAAAACTGTTGTAGTCGGTCTTGCCTTAGGAGAACAATAATTTAATCTTCACTTCCTTTACGTATCAACCGAGGACACACTTTTCCATATATCAAAGCTTGTAAGAAAACCGACATAGGCCTCAATCGTGGGCATGCACACTATCCAATCTTGTCCGTGCTTTGGATTTGATTAATCACTCGGCCTCACGTGAAGTAGCAGGAGCGAAGCGATGCTCTCCTTGGGAGTGATTGCATGGACGATCTAAAATCCATCAACACGTCCATACTGCATGTACCGCGGAAGATACAGCGGGAAAATTTCGATAAAAATTGCGAACTCTGGGTCTTCTTGATCCAATCTCGTAAACTTTCGAGGAAAGATTCTTCGGAAGTTGTATATTTGATTTTAAACAAGCATACCCGTAGAATCCTTGCCCGTCTATCTACTTTTGTCAGGTTGACGCTTGGTGAAGAGAGGTTCGCCGAATCCATGATTTCAGCGTTCAGGTTTCCCACAGACGGCACCAATTGACGTGGGGTGACCTCAACAATATCCTTGGTGAAGGACTTAGGGTTTCACGGAAAATAGAACACTGGGGATTTCGTCGGATGTTAGGAAAACAATGGAGTCAAAGTCGCCTTAATATTGAGTAATCGCACTATTACAAGTTGCCTGGGAGATTTTCTGGTGTCTATTGTCTAGATCTAAAGTTGGGTGTGACGCCTATTGTATTGTGTTGTTTTTTCCTCGTTGGACCCTCCTAGCCTTTATATATGAGGAGGCTAGGTCTCGGGTACCAATACGAGTAGGTTACAAGATAGAGTTTGTATCTAATCTAGTCTTGTACTTTCCTTGTCTTATATCGCCAGGAGTCTGGGTCCTTGTATACTTTGTATCAGCCAAACCGTCATGGGTTTCATGGATCTTGGCAAATACTCGGGCGAGGCTTCCGTTGGGCCGTGCCATGTATACCAATAATAGGCACCCAAAGGGTCATGCCCATGTCACCCATCGTGGGGCAAGAGTCGCTTAGAGCTCTACACTGGGCGAGGTCCAAGCTCTTCGCAGGAATCGGTGACATCATAGCCATTGGATGCATTCTCATCTCCCGCACGGACTGCCTACGGGCATGACACGTTCACGGAAGAATCTGGGCCGTATCTCTCTCTAGACTATGGCGGCTGAGATCAGGAAATTTCAAGGCCCACCCAAACTGCCCATGTGCAGGATATAACGGTGGAAGGATTCCCCGGATCCGCTTGGCTTCCTCGAGCGTTAAAGACGAGGAGGCCACACTTTGTCAGCGTAGTCACCATCTTCGATCTGGCCATATGCTTTCAGAGGGAAGGAGAATCCCCCCGGGAATATCTTGCCAAATGGATGAGGGTGAGAGAAACCTTGGAAGGTGACCGCGTTGATGATCTCGTCTACCACTTTGTGGAAGGGCTCACGCCCAGGAAACTCCTCCGGCATACACTCACGAGGTGGCAAGCCGCCGGCCTACTCACACTAAGGAGAACACCAAGGCCATGCCTGGTCCTAAAGCAGGAGGAAGCAACAACAATGACCCTCCTCCATCACCCTCCACCTCTGCCTTCGACAACACTGAAGCCAACTCCGGCTCAGTGCTTGATGGACTATATGTCAACATCAACGTAGACGGCAACAACTCATATGCTACCTCGGAGGAATACGAGGCTGCCATGAGGGATATTGAGCAGAAGATCGAGAGGGAGGAGCGCGTCGAGAAAGCCACCACTTCCCGCCAGTTGCCAGTCGCCATCGGGAACATGATGGAAGAAGACGGGCATGAACCAGAACTTGAGAGAGCTCTGCCCACACCTGCGGTTACCAGAGTGGCAGCAGCAAAGAAGGCTGGCATGCCCCCTTCGGCTATCCCCCTGCAGCAAGCGCAGGAACTCACCACATGCCCCACTACTGCCAAGCAAACAAATCTTCTACCACTACCACCATCAACGTCTACAACCGGCAACCCAATGGTTACTCCCTCCGACAAGGTGATGTAAGGTTCACTCCTTGTCGAGCCCATTACCGTTGCCCATATTCAGAGCGTTACGGAGCTTGATGAGAAACATGAAGAAATCCTTGCGGAGGCCAAGTGCATTGCGGAGAAGGGCGCCCAGCTGGACAAGGATATGGCCAAGGTGCAGGAATCCATCAAGGCGTCAAAAGCAATGGAGGTTGAGTACAAGCAGTTGATGTTAAGGCACAAAGAAAAGAAGGCACCATCTCACGTCGTCGAAGACCCTGGTGTTCAACACAAGTTAGGATGGGAAGCGTCAAAACCGGCAAAGGCCACCGCATACATTGATTCAGAGGGGAGGCAAGTAATGCCAACTCCCACCCTCAACATGGTCGTCGCCAAGATCCTCCTTGAACATGACAAGTCGCTAGAAGCGGTGGATCAGGTCTATGACCTTGTAGCCAAGGCTTGCAAGCAACATGAAAAGGCCACCTCACAAAGGCTCGAGTCCAACCCGGAGCTTTGCTAGTCAACCTTAAACAGACGCCAAAGGCTAAGATCTCCGTGTGATGAAGGATCCCATATAGACTCCAAGGAGCAAAGACGGAGGGATGCGCGCAACAGGGTTGATGCCATACCCATATCTTTCGACAAGTGAGAGAAGGCTTACCCCCATCGATCTCCACCACCCCACCAGCCCGGCGTCACGAGGAACAATAGTCGCGCCACCGCACAAGCATGCCACCTCCTAGGCGTCCCTGGGCCGGTACCATCATACATGAATAGGGTGAGAAACCTTGGCATGCCAGAGAGCGCAGCGACAATGAAGGACATAGGAGCAGATCCCACAAGGAAGCACCACGTCCGACAAGCAATCATGACTGTCGTGAGGACCGCATGGAGGGAGCAGCAAGAAGGCTAACCCACCGCTACCACCGCCGCCGTCGCCACCAAGTAGCCATCATGGCGGAGGACTTGGCGGATCCCATGGATCACACCACAACCCTCCTCCCCATGATGAAAAAGGGAAGCAATCGCAGTCGTACGACACACATTCACAGATGTACAAGATCCAAAAAACCCAGGAGCTCTCATACTTAGGGCCACTTTGTTTTGCACCAATAATACGGGCCACAACTTGCCCCAAGGATCTCTAGATTGACAAGACAATCAAGCCCTAAGATGGCACTGCTAGGCTAGCTACATGGTTGCAGGACTACAGCGAAGCGATTCACATCGCTGGGTGAAACCCTAATGTCACCGTCAAGTACCTCCCACGTATGCTCACCAGCACTGCTCGACAATGAATTGATGACTTGCCAGAGAAATCAATCTGCAATTGGTTGGACATGCATGAAGCGTTCACCAAGAATTTCGAGGGTACGTACAAGCATCCCTGCACCATCGGAGACCTACAGCGGTGCGTGCAAGAAAACGATGAATCCTCTCGTGCTTACCTTTCCCGCTGGTTGGATATGAAAAATTCATGCGCGGGGTAGACGAACAAACTGGTATGGCCGCCTTCATTGATGGCCTGGTGATGAGGGATGGCCTCGGCAATGTCCATGGTGAAGGACTTAGGGTTTCCCGGAAAAGAGAATGCTTAATATTTCGTCGGATGTCAGGAAAACAATGGAGTCAATGTCGCCTGAATATTGAGTAATCGCACTATTACAAGTTGCCTGGGAGATTTTCTGGTGTCTATTGCCTAGATCTAAAGTTGGGTGTAACATCTATTGTATTATGTTGTTTTTCCTCGTTGGCCCCTCCTAGCCTTTATATATGAGGAGGCTAGGTCTTGGTCACCAATACGAGTAGGTTACAAGCTAGAGTTTGTATCTAATCTAATCTTATACTTTCCTTGTCTTATATCGCCAGGAGTCTGTGTCCTTGTATACTTCGTATCAGCCAAACTGTCATGGGCTTCATGGATTTTGGCAAATCTTTGGGTGAGGCTTCTGTTGGGCCGCACCATGTATACCAATAATAGGCACCCGAAGGGTCATGCCCATGTTAGTAGCTCCCGAGGCTATGTTCGGATGCTTGTACCCGAGCATAGGCTCAAAGTCCTTTTTAATATGCTCGGAAGGTGAACTCGGAGATTTCTTCGGATGCGTGAACCTGTTGATGTCTTGTGTAGCTGATGCAATGGATGACGTTGTCTTGTTCTTGAAGTGATGTCAGGAGCGCCCAATGGGAGTAACCTTTGAGGCTACACACAGGTAGACTCAAAGTTATGCTTTTTTATTGTAGATATTCTTCCATCGACTCCTGTTTAGAGGATTTCTGTTTTTTCTATCGGGTGTGTGGCCAGCGCTCCCGATGGGAGTAGCCCCCGAGGCTATGTTTGGGTGTTTGCACCAGAGCATAGGCTCATAGATCTTCTTCATCCGAGAATTTCTCCGTGTAGATAAAATAGGGACCCTGGAAAAAGACATGTAGATTATGTAAAGTCAGCCAAAAATATAGTTTGTTGTAATTTCTTTCAGATGTGTGAATTTGGAACTTTATATATTTTTGTCGATGGCTATGGCGTTTGCGCCCCTCGCGAGACCTTTTCTTTAGCCTGATGCCCATTGGGCTAGATCAGCTACTCGGGTCAAAGCGTATTTTTGACGTATTTCATGGCAGAGCCGAAGAATTTTTAATTTGCACTGAGTAGCGAAGCCCCCCGAGTATCGGAGTATGATCATGTAATAATTTATTCGACTGAGCCCTCGAGTATCAGGTGTAATAGAGTATTGAAAAGTAGACTCGGTTAAGAGAACTTAGCTTTATTGATAGCGGGTGCGCAAATATGATCTTCACCCGAGGAATTTGTCGACTTGGGCCTTGATTTTTCTCGGGTGCACCATCAGTTGACGCAAACGGTGTTTAGTCAATTCCGTGGGAGGACACGACAAATTAGCTCGATGTAGTCACCATCCTTGCAAAAAACATAAAGAATTATGAACTACTTAAATCTTGTAAAGGATATTGCTTTTTGATTTTTCATAACATTTTCTGGTCCATTGGACTGAATAGTTTTGCACCGTAATGCCAGACCTTTTTGTTATCCTGACGCCATTAGTCTCAGTACCTTGGGCTTCAACTGGGTCGGAGTTTAAGGATTCGACGCTCACGCAGAATCAGCTATTCGGGATATCGCGTATGAGGTGCTCGAGTGCATGAGGTCAATGGTACTTAGATTACTCGAAGAGGGCGCATCCCCAAGTGTCGAGTGTGTTTAAACTAAGAAATAAATCAACTTAAATGAATGAACTTAGCTTTGTAGGTAGTCGACAAAGTTGATGTGGCCAGAGGAGCCGGAGCCAAAGCCAATGACAGCAATTGGTCGCCGCATTCGAAGATTTTGTTGGGTCGTCGCAGTTTGAAGGAGTCACATGTTGGATGGAGTTGATGGGGCCGATGAACTTCCATGCAGCTTGGTGATTTGTCGGTGCAGTAAATCTTCGTATTGAAATCATGTACATCTGTACAAACTCAACTTTAGCTAGCACTATCGATGCCTTCCCTCCTTTTTTTCTTGCTTGCATGTGATATGACGAAGTTCAGTTGATGCTTTGCTTCCTTTGTATTCAATCGGTTCCTAGAACATCCATGTACTAGCCTGAAAATTGAAATTATCCGATGTTGGTCTCGTGCGCACTGCCATCAGGCCGAGAGGGTCGAGTCGTGTTGTTCTCCACCACACAGACGGATCGGAATCAAAAGAGCCAGAGTTAATTGCGCCATCAGAAACTGCTGTAGTCGGTCTTTCCTCACGAGAACAATAATGTAATCTTCACTTCCTTTACGGATCAACCGAGGACACAAGGAGGACCCTAATGTTCTGTTTGTGTCTGAGACAAAGTTAAAGAAGGAGAAGCTCGAGTGGTTGAGATGGAAGTTGCGAATGCCGAATATGATTGTGAAGGATTGCGAGGGCCAAAGTGGGGGCTTGGTTTTGTTTTGGAAGAATGATGTGAATGTGAAGCTGGTGGGTTTTGTGTCGAACTATCATATTGATACGGAGATCACTGAGAGAGATGGTTTTGTTTGGCGATTCACCGGTATTTATGGGGAGCCAAGGGTGGAGCAGAGGGAGAAGACATGGAAGTTGCTGCGTACGTTGAAGCGCCAGAGTAACAAGCCGTGGCTATGTTGTGGCGATTTCAATGAAACTCTGCATGTCTAGGAGAAAGAGGGGGAGCACCGAAATCCTAAGCACAAATGGACAAGTTCAAACAAGTGTTAGAATATTGTGAGTTGGATGACCTGGGGTTTGTGGGTGATCCGTTTACATGGAGGAACCACAGCCATGATGCAGGACGTTACATCAAGGAAAGATTGGACCGGGCGGTCACCTCTCACGCTTGGAGGGCCCGTTTCCCTGCTTTTAAAGTGGTGCACGGTGACCCGCGTCATTCTGACCACCGCCCGGTGATGGTGGACACGCACGGTGGTGTATGTAGAAGGTCGGGCCCAGCTCGTGGCCTATTTCCGAGGTTCGAAGCAAGATGGTTGGAAGAAGAAGACTGTAAGAAGCTAGTAGAAAATGCATGGCCAGAGAAGTGGAGGGGAGTGGAAAGAATGTGGCGAGTGCGGTGAAGGGAGTACTGGGAGATTTGGTTCATTGGGATAGGAATATTTTGGGAGATTTGGAGAAGAGGATTTGCCGGCTAAAAAAATGAATTGGAGGTGTGGAGGAGAAAGGAGATTAGTGTAATTCAAGTACACAAGGAGGAAGTGCTACGTTTTAAGTTGAGTAGACTAGAAGATCAAAAAGAGATGTATTGGAAGCAACGTGCTCATGCAAACTGGATGAAGGGGGAGACACAAATACAAAGTTCTTCCATTCGTATGCTTTGGAGAGGAAGAAGGCGAATTATATTGAAAAATTGAAGATGGAGGATGGCGGTGTGGTGGAGGCGGAGGAGGCCAAGCAAGATATGGCAACTAAGTATTTTAAAAACCTCTTTACTTCTACTGCAGGCACTCGGATGGATGAAATGATGAATCATATTGATCCTCGAGTGACACCGGAAATGAATGAAATGTTATGCCGCTAGTTCACATCTGAAGAAGTGGTCCATGCGTTGGATTCTATAGGGGATTTGAAATCCCCTGGACCTGATGGTATGCACTCAGTCTTCTACAAAAAGTTTTGGCACGTGGTAGGAGTGAAAGTGACGGAGGAAGTGTTGGCGTTTCTTAATGGAGGTCCGATGCCGGAGGACTGGAATGATACATGTATTGTGCTTATTCCCAAAGTGAACAAACCGGAGTGCATGAAGGATTTGCGTCCCATTAGTTTGTGCAACGTTGTGTACAAGCTAACCTCGAAGATTCTGTCCAATAGGTTGAAACTTATTCTAAATGATATCATTTCTTCAAATCAGAGCGTCTTTGTACCGGGAAGGCTGATTACGGATAATATACTTCTGGCATATGAATGCACACATTTTATGAAGGGGAAGACTGTCAGGAAAGAGGGGTACGCTGCGGTGAAACTAGACATGAGTAAGGCTTATGATAGAGTTGAGTGGGCCTTTGTGGAAAGGATGTTGAGGAAGTTGGGTTTCACGGAGAAGTTGGTCGAGCTGGTGATGTTATGCATCTCGTCGGTGAATTACATAGTGAAGGTTAACGGTTCGTACTCTGAATCTTTTAAACCGCAGAGGGGTTTAAGACAGGGAGACCCTCTCTCGCCGTATCTTTTCTTGATCGTGGCTGAAGGCTTCTCATCACTTCTGAATAAGGCTGAGGGAGAGGGTTTTTTGAGAGGTATCCAAATATGTAATGGGGCTCCGAGATTCAATCATCTTTTGTTTGCAGACGACTCCCTGGTACTTGTTAAAGCTACAAGTGAGAGTGCCAGGTCTCTGCAGAATTTGCTACAACTTTATGAGGATTGCCCGGAGCAAACTATTAACTTTGACAAATCGTCGGTGATGTTTAGTACAAATACAAGTGATGAGTCAAGAGAGAGTGTCTTGTCTGCTTTGCATATTGGATCTGAAGCAAAAACTTAGAAATACCTAGGCCTACCTATGTATATGGGTAGATCGAGATCAAAAACGTTTGCGTATTTGAAGGATAAAGTTTGGAAGAGAATCCAGGGGTGGGTTGAGAGAATGTTATCAAAGGCTGGGAAGGACATTTTGATCAAAGCTTGTGCTCAAGCTATCCCCACATTTGCGATGTCATGTTTTGATTTAACCAAAACTTTGTGTGACGAAATTAGTGCCATGATTTGCCGTTTTTGGTGGTCACATCAGGAGAAGAATAAGATGCATTGGCTGAGTTGGGAGCTACTAACGAAACCAAAGAAGGAAGGGGGCTGGGATTTAGAGATCTTCATGCTTTTAACATGGCGATGCTAGCAAAGCAAGCGTGGAGAATGCTATCTAACCCGGACTCGCTGTGTGCTCAAGTTTTGAAGGCGCGCTACTACCCTTCGACGTCAATTATTGATGCGGAAGCTAGTCCGGGTAATTATTATTCGTGGAGAAGTATTCTAAAAGGGGTTGAACTTATGAAGCATGGGCTGATCTGGTGGATTGGAAGTGGAATTGATGTTAATATTTGGTCGGACCCGTGGCTGAACCGAGAGGGCTGTAGGCAAACCGATAACGCCAAGGGGTAGAAGTATCTTATCAAAGGTTACAGACCTTATTGATCCGTACTCAGGAACTTGGGATGAACTGTTGGTGCGTGACAATTTTTGGGTCATGGATGCGGAGGTCATCTTGGCAACACCGGTTAAAACGGACTATGAGGATTGTCCTGCTTGGCATTTTGATACCAAGGGCCAGTTCTCGGTGAAATCTGCTTATAAGTTCTGTACTAGGCTGAGAGATGGTGTTGTGGGAGGTAGCTCTGGTAGTGAAGAGGAGAGTACTTTTTGGAAGAATTTGTGGGCTATGCCATGTGTTCCAAAGGTGAACAATCCATGTGGAGGCTAGCCCACAATAGTCTACCGATGAAAATAAATATAAATAGAAGAGGGATTGAGTGTGATACTCTATGTGTGTGTTGCAAGAGATTAGATGAAGACGGTGCTCATCTATTTATGAAATGCAAAGGAATTCAAAAGATATGGGAGAAGCTGGGATTAGAAGCTTTGCGTGTTCAGATGTCGAAGTTCCAAAATGCAGCTTCTGTGGTGCAGGAGATACTCAAATAACCGAAGGAGAAGGTGATCCTGGTTTGTTCTCTTCTATGGCGTGTCTGGCTTAGAAGAAACAAATTAAATGCTGAAGGAAAAAGTCTGTCGGATACGGAACTCATCGTACATATTAGGTATTGGACGGGGGAGTCACTGCAGTATTACTGTCAAAACCAAACTGCTGGCGTTCATAGGGACGAGGAGAAGTGGCTGCCACCGTCGGGTTCTACCATTAAGATAAATTGTGATGGCTCTTTCCATGCCGACACAAAGAAAGGAGGCTGGGGCTTCGTTGCACGAGATGAGAAGGGTGCTGTCATTGGCGTAGGGGCTGGCCGGCTTGATCGTTGCAGGCGGAAGTGAAAGCCATGTATGAGGCGTTGCATGCAGCATCGACATGGGGCATGGACCAGGTCTAGTTGGAGACGGACGCGCTCAATCTGGTGCATGGCCTTACCAGCTTGGACTTTGATTTGGCGCCGGAAGGTATCCTTATTCGAGACACTAGACTGTTTATCCGATTAAATTTTCCACAAGCAGTTGTTCAATTTGCCCCAAGGGAATGTAATAAAGTTGCTCATACTCTTGCTGAGGTAGGCCATGCACAGGAAGAACTTTGTGTGTTCTGGCATGGTGAGGTACCAAATCGTGTTAAGGTTTTGGTGGCCAGTGAGTCCACTGAGCCGTTTTAATGGAATATATTTCTTCCAGGTCAAAAAAAAGCTTGTAAAAAAACTGACATAGGCCTCAATCGTGGGCATGCACACTATCCAATGTTGTCCGTGCTTTGGATTTAATTAATCACTCGCCCTCACATGAAGTAGCAGGAGCGGAGCGATGCTCTCCTTGGGACTGATTGCACAGACGATCCAAAATCCATCGACACGCCCATACTGCATGTACTGCGGAAGATGCAGCGAAAAAATTTCGAGAAAAATTGCGAAATCTGGGTCTTCTTGATCCAATCTCGTAAACTTTCGAGAAAACATTCTTAGGAAGTTGTATATTTGATTTTAAACAAGCATACCCATAGAATCCTTGCCCGTCTATCTTCTTTTGTCGGGTTGATGCTTGGTGGAGAGCGGTCCGCCGAATCCATGGTTCCAGCGTTCAGGTTTCCCACAAACGGCACCAATTGACGAGGGGTGGCCTCGGCAATGTCCATGATGAAGGACTTAGGGTTTCGCGGAAAAGAGAACGCTGGAGATTTCGTCGGATGTCAGGAAAACAATGGAGTCAAAGTCGTCTGGATATTAAGTAATCGCACTATTACAAGTTGCCTGGGAGATTTCTGGTGTCTATTGTCTAGATCTAAAGTTGGGTGTAACGTCTATTGTATTGTGTTGTTTTTTCCTCGTTGGCCCCTCCTAGCCTTTATATATGAGGAGACTAGGTCTCGGGTACCAATACGACTAGGTTACAAGCTAGAGTTTGTATCTAATCTAGTCTTGTACTTTCCTTGTCTTATATCACCAGGAGTCTGTGTCCTTGTATACTTCGTATCAGCCAAACCATCATGGGCTTCATGGACCTTGGCAAATCTTCGCGTGAGGCTTCCGTTGGGCTGCACCATGTATACCAATAATAGTTACCCGAAGGGTCATGCCCATGTCACCTAGAGAAAGGGACATTGCTCCGACATACGCTGAAGCGCAAACATGACAACAACAACCCCAACCTCAACACAATGATTGCCATGGCTAGGAATTCGTCGCAACTGACGATGATGCTCGCGGCTCGTTTCCATCAATCGCCATCCCCACCCAGGCCAAGAGGAACAATAACAACAAGCAGAAAACTCCGCTAGAACAGAAGCAAACAACTGACATGGTCGCCACTATGTTTGCTGGCAGAGGCAGAGGCGGACAGCGTGGTCGTGGCCGGGGGGCTAGCCATGGGTAACAAAGGAGTGACTCAACACCCTCAGTGCCCCGTGAGAGTACCATGATATGCCGTGTTTCGTCCATCTCGATGCAAATGGAAAGGCCACCCACACCAACCGCCAATCCAAGTTCGGCAACGACCTCAAGGAAGACCCTGAGTCTGGCTGCAAGCAAAGTTGGAAGAACAGACCCCACAGAAAGGACAAAGTGAAGAAGAAGGAGGAGGAATCCAAGGAATCAAGTGACATGGACGAAGATGTGGAACCCAAGTTCGCCGACAAAGGCGATGGAAGGGGAAAGAACCCCTTCAAAAAGAAGGCTTCGGTCTACCACACTTTCCTCGGTACTCCCACCGTCCGGGCCCAAAAAACCTCACTGAGGATACTGATGGCTACACTCCCTATGCTTCCCCAGTACGTCAGGTGGTCGGAGATTCCAATCACTTGGGATAGGCAAGATCACCCAGACGTCATCCCAATAGAGAACCAGTATGCCGTGGTCATCAACCCATTGATTGATGGCACATAGTTCACCAAGTGCCTCGTGGACAGTGGAAGCAGCATCAACATCATGTACCTGGATATATTGTGCAATATAAACTTGACGTCGACTCAGCTTAGGACGAGCAAAACCGTGTTCCGTGGCGTTGTTCCTGGCCAACAAGCTAACTCACTTGGCTGCATCACCCTTCTGGTCGCTTTTGGTAATATCAACAATTACCGCCAAGAGCGCATGACCTTTGAAGTGGTACCCTTCAAGAGCGTGTACCATGTCATCTTCGGACGCGACATATTCCACTCCTTCCTCACAAGGCCATGCTTTGTTTATAACAAGCTCAAGATACCCGGACCAAACGACATCATCACCGTTGATGGAAGCTTCACCAAGGAAAGGGAGTGCGAGCTAAGCGAAGCCGCCTTCGCCGAAGCAGTCCTCTACGGTGAGGAGTTCTAGGAGATCCAGAGCCAGGTCGATGCCTCAGAGATGCCGGCTTCGAAGAAGCAAATCACTGCTGCCGGACCCGCATTCAAGGTCGCCATCAAGACCAAGCAGGTGGAGCTTGTTGAAGGAGATTCCTCAAAGACCACCGCAATTGGCACGGACTTGGATCCTAAATAGAAAAGCGGCGCTCGTCGAGTTCCTCCGTGAGAATAAGGACATATTCGCCTGGCAACCTTCCGACATGAAAGATGTACCTAGGGAACTTGCCGAGCACATCTTGAATATTGATCCTAAGGCCAAACCGGTGAAACAACCTCTATGACGCTTCGGTGATGAAAGAAGACGTGCTATAAGCAAAGAGATAGCTAGGTTACTGATGACCCACAAGTATAGGGGTGTATCGCAGTATTTTCGATAAGTAAGAGTGTCGAACCCAACGAGGAGCAGAAGGTGTTGACAAGTGACTTGGAGAAGGAATTCTCTGTAAATACTTAGCAAACGGATTTTTAGGTTTTTTTTGATAATGTAGATAAATAAAGTGCGAGTAAATAAAAGACAATAATAATGATTGCAGCAAGTGGCCCAATCCTTTCTGTAGCAAAGGACAAGCCAGTTGTATTACTTAAGACGACCAAACATTCTCGAGGACACATGGGAATATCGTCAAGTGCTTTCGCTTCATATAGTTGATTAATCTTCTTTAGTTTAATAAGTGTTGTGTGGGTGAACATGTGCTAATGTACCGACCTTCCTAGGACTAATACATACTTGTGATTAAACCCCTTGCAAGCATCCGCAAGTACAAGAAAGTAATTAAGATAAAAACCTAACCACATCTTTAAACTCTAAGATCCTGACATCCCTTGTGCAAAGGTTTCCTAACGGGGGTTCAGGTTTTTGTCACTCCAGCAACCCCTATGATTAGTAGCCAAATACACAATGCATCCCCCTAGGCCCATAAAGGTGAAGTGTCATGTAGTCGATGCTCACATGACACCACTAGAAGAATAACACCACAACTTAAATAACAAACTATTGAATCTTTCTCAACACAATTCCACTACTAAGAACATGACTTCTCCCATGTCCTCAAGAACTAAACGAACTACTCACAAGACATCATATGGATCAGGATCAGAGATGAAATAATGATAAGTAACAATATGAACATGAACGATAATTCAATGGTTCCACTCAATAGCATGAACTACAACAAGTAATCAACACTAGGAAAGTTTCCCCTAAGAACTATGCAAGATTCAACCCAATTGTTACAGCGGTATGGAGTGGTGATGATGGTGCTGGTGGAGATGATGATGGAGATGATGATGATCCCGATGAAGTCCAGCTTGATGGTGGTGTTGATGGCGACGATCTCCCCTCCCCGAGAAGGAATTCCCTCGGCAGAATTCTGTCTGTCGGAGAGATCTTTCTCTCTCTGTAGTTTTCCGCCCCGTAGAGGCGGCAGAATCTTTCTATGGTCGCCCCCCAGGTATTAGGGTTTCGTGGGGATAATATACTCCAAAGAGGAAATCTAGGAGTGGGCCAGGGTGGCCACACCACCTGGTGGCGTGGCTTAGGGTAGCCCACACCAGGGGGTGGTGTGGCCCCCCTGTGGCCCGTCTCCATTCCCCCTTCTGGCATACTTCGTCTTCTAGAAAAAAGGATTTTTCATGTATTTTCCCGGATTTTCTGATCTTCGCGAATTTCGCCTCCAAACAGCACCTTTTCCATCAGAATCTTGACTGCAGCGGTCCATGCTCCAAAAGTCATCAACCATGCAAAAAACAGATGAAATAACATAAGTATCATCTCTTAATATGAAATATATCAATGAATAACAGTAATTTATGATATAGAATAGTGATGTAAAATGGACGTATCAACTCCCCCCAAGCTTAGACTTCGCTTGTCCCCAAGCAAAAATTAAGCTCAATAAACATGACCTCAGGTTTATGGAGTGAAGAGTCAATTAAAGAATACGGAAAAGATGCATCACATTCATCAATATACAAATCATAATAGAAGACAACTCACTATTATATAACTTAACTTGCAACAAATAAGGGAGACACAATAAAGACACAAAGTAAATCATAATTGGTAATGGAAAACTTTGCTCTTGGTCAAAGAATGGTTAACAATTTGCAGGAGTTGAAACATAAAGGGTTTTCAATGATAGCTTTCAAAGTAGTATTCACTAAGATAAGAGCAATGTGCTATACAAGGAACATAAGAAACATGATTGAATAAATCATCATATGAATGAATCACACACAACAACTAAAAATACTTGCTGAGATAGAAGGGAATAGGATTCCTGACTCAACTAAAAAGTTAAAGATATGCCCTTCGCAGAGGGAAGTAGGGATTTCAAGTTTCATAAAGAGCTTCCAAAAATTATGGTACTTATTAGCTTTTAGCTCTCATTGCCCCTATCATAAGCATATTGAAGTGATTAAGGTTAAACTGAACAAAGTATGGAGTATATGCTTGACAAAGTATAAGTTGGCAATCTCATGTCCCTTGAATACGAGGGCCGCTCCTCATGCTACTCAAGTTTAGTTACCAGTAAGTTCTTGTCATAGTAAGTACATGTGTATCATAGAGAACCGCCAATGAGGTACCCCTTGCCTGATGATACAGAAGAATCCCCATATCAAAATGACAACGCAAGCAGACAACAATCATCTCAGCAAACTTCTTATTTACCATGGGAAAATGGTGCTTTTTTCTCTCTTTCCTCTTTTCTCATCTCTTTTTTCCTTATTTCTCAATCTCTATCTCTCTCTTTTTTTATAAGAAGAATGATTCATAGATTGCTCATTATGGTTACGATGTAGGTTTCCACCATGATTAGGCATGGATTAGACCAGCGGTCCAGGCGTTTCTCTAACACACATACATAACTCCATGGACTTACAAGCTCCCCTTTCATTTCACACCGACGACATCCATAAACAAAAGATCATGATATCAACTGGGTACAATGTACAAGTGCAATGTTGAAAGCGTTCCCCATGACATCATGGTTCTGCTAATTCCCAACGTATAAGTGCAAGCATATACAACTTAGATGACACAATGGTTCAATTTTATTAGGTGCAAGAAAAGTAAACTGTGCCATCAAGTTCGTGAGAGCTTTAATCACTAATTTTCACATAACATGTTTAATTCGGAAGGTAGATAAAAACATGAATTTATTTGGAATAGCAATAGTCCTAATAGGTAGGTATGGTGGACACAAATGGCGTAGGTTTTGGTTTAAGGATGGGATGCACGAGAATCATTCCCTCTCAGTATAAGTTTTAGGCTAGCAAGGCTGGGTAGCATGCATAAGACTTGAAGGAAAACAACAAACATAGAGGTGATAAAAACAAACATGCAATCTTACTTGGAAACACAAAAGATCCTAACTAGAGAATACTAAGCTTATGAGCAAATCAAGAAATATGATGGTGAAATTATATTTCTTAGGAGTACTTTATTTTTCATTCAATTCTCATAATAGTGTTGCTACTGACCGAGCTAGGTTTGCCAAAACCAACTAAATTAACTCAATGATCCCAAAGTGATACCAATACTGACAACAAGATCAATCATATAATAGTAATTGAAAACTAATATAAGATATGCAAAAGAGTAAATGATAGAACATCTCATTAATATTCCTTAACCGCAACTCATACCAAGGGATACATAGATATCTAACGAGAGGGGGGACACTCCCATAATGCAAACCATCCTACATGATAACTTCTCTATTCATGATATGACTCTACTAAAAAGGTAAAAAGATAAAAGATAGTGATGTGATACCGTGGCACTCCCCCAAGCTTGGAACAAACCAAGGGGATGCCAAAACCTGTTGACGAATTACTCCTTCGGTGGTGGTGGTGTTCTCTCGATCGAAGTGGGATAATATTCCAGGATCTTGCGGAGCTTGTTATTCTCTTCCTGTAGTATATCCACCTTTCTCCTTAGGACTCGGTACTTATCACAAAACTCATCAGTGGCCCGTAGAGCTTCCACCACTACAGGGCAAGAACTGAGGTTTAGAATTGGAGGTATCAGCCCTTGTCCTTTCATGCCTGCCGACATGCCCTTCACTTCCTCCTTGACGCTCAGATCCATATCATCTTGCCTAGCTGTGATCCTTTCTTATTCCACACATCCTATGAAGGTCCTCTACTCTAGGTCGCGATGGAGCTCACGCCAGCGTCGCAGCTCATAGTTCTCCTAAAATGAACCCTGAAACGACATCTGAACAGCGAAAACATGACGAGAACACGATATAAGAACCTCAGGGGATCCGGGGGATTATATATTACGAAGTTTTACAATAAAAGGAAGGTACTGGGAGAAAACGGGTCGGAGACAGAGTCCGAGGTGGCCACACCACCTGCTGGCGCGGCCAGGGGGCCGTGCCAGGGGGTGGTGCAAGTCACCCTGGCTCTGTTTCCGTCCCTCTTTCGCTTTGTTGTTTTTCTTGTTGGACAAAAACTGCAAAAATATAACTGGACAGATTTTTCGCTGACTTTTTCTTACCAAAATTGTTACCTATTCGAAAACGGACTCTGCAGGTCTCTGAAATTGGCATTTAGTAGATTCTTCCAGAGTCACCGCTTGAATAACATCAATATCTTCATCTTCATACACATATTGCTTGAGTCATGAAACCTTTCACTATCTTATTACACCATTTTCTCCACTAACCTGGAAATTTCTTTCACACAAAACTTCACACAATTCTCATTAGCAACATTAGTGTAAGCGAGGTAATAAACCTTTTAAGTTCAATTTCAACTGAAATCCACCAAAACATAAGCTACTAAACCAACTCCTTCCGAAAGCCCAAAAGTAATTCAAAAAGGAAATCGATATAAGAAGCAAATGCAAGAGTGGTAAAAATCTGTTAAAATAGACCAGCAGGTAAAGATCAATTTTTTCGAAAATCTTCTGTTGCTCAAATCAAAAAGTGAAAAACTAACGAATTTAAATAATAACCTGGGGCATGCACACAAGAAATTACAGATTATTACGAAGTTCTGAGATTTTTCAGGAATTTTTATAGCGAAGCACAAAAATCTGTTTTGGGGCAGCAACTTCCCCAAATCTTAATTCTCTCTCATTAGAGGTTGATCTTGACACAAAAACCAAATAAAAAAAGATAAGAAGAGGTTATTTCCAAAAAAATAACTTCGAAGACTCAAATAAACAGAAACTGAAATCAAAAATCTATTGGGTTGTCTCCAAAAAAGCTCTTTCTTTATAGCCATTAAGATGATGCTCACATAAGAATATGATTTGAAGTAAAAGAGAGCATCAAGAAGCAAAAATATACATGTTTAAGTCTAACCCACTTCCTATACAAGGGAATTTTGTAAGAAAATAAATTGTTGAAACTAGAGGCTGCAAGCATAGGAAGGCAAAACAAGTGCAACATAAAGACTTTAAGCATAAAGTGAGGAAACTTAATATTATTGAGATGCATTGGAACCGTCTTCCCTCTCTCATAATAACTTTAAGTATCATGCATAAATTTAATGATATAACTATCACATGAACCATTGTAGCAATGATCACTTATCCTAACAGAAAACACAGGGACACTAGCTCTCATAACACTACTTTGTGAAACAATATTAGGGATATTCTTACAAAGGATAGTGTGTCCCTCTTCTACATATTTAGTGACAAAGTCTTTCACATTTGCTACTACAGGTTCAGCATCCACTTGTTCATTAGGTTCAACAACTTTATTTTTACTTTCATTAACCATACTAGCTATCATAGAATGTTCCTTTACTTTAACCGGGAAACGTATTTTCTCAATGTAAGGTTCAGGTAAAACATCTTTGGCAGTATAAACTTCAGTATTTCTTGCAGGAACACTATTAACAATGTCTTTATAAGGTGCATGATACTTATTCCATTTCTTTTTAGGAATTTTAATATAGGAAGCAAAAGCTTTAAAATAAGTTGCAATAACTTGAGAATCAAGACCATAAGCATTACTAATATATTGAAAGTCAGCAGTTCCCATAAAAGATTCAATGCACTCATAATCATAATTTATACCTGGCTTTCTTCCTTTATCATTATCCTATGCTTTAGCATTGTCTTGAATACGATCTAGAAGATCCCATTTAGCTCCTTCTTCCATACGTGTAAATGATCCAGCACAAGAAGCATCCAATAGATCCTTATCATGAAGAGAAAGCCTTGCATAAAAGTTAATGATAATAATATTATTGGGGGGATCATGAATAGGACATTTGAGCATTAGTAACTCAATCTCCCCCAAGCTTGAGCTGTACTTTCTCCATCAAGAGGCCAAAAGTTGTATATTTGATTCTAATATTTATGAATCTCACTAGGAGGATAAAACTTTGAATAAAAGAGAGGTAGTACTTCCTCCCATTCAAGAGCTTGACCATTCTTCAGCAGCTTATACCATTCCTCAGCTCTTCCTTTCAGTGATAATGAGAATAACTTCTTGATTTGATCTGTTGTGATACCTGCACACTAGAACAACCCGCATAATTCATGTATAAAGAGCAAATGATCACTGGGATGGACAGTTCCATCTCCAAAATGGTAGTTATCCATAACACGATCAATAATTCTTGTAGGTATTTTAAAAGTATCATTTTCAGCAGGTGGTGTTTCATCTACTACCTTAGTAGTGGTAGTAGCATTACGAAATAAGAAACTAAGTGAATTATCCATATTGAAATAAAGTAACTAATAGAAGTAAACAATACTCATAGTAGAAGTTTCCTTTACTAGTTCCACTCTCCAATAGCGCTTCACTCCCTGGCAACGACGCTAGAAAATAGTCTTGATGACCCACAAGTATAGGGGTGTATCGCAGTATTTTTGATAAGTAAGAGTGTCGAACCCAACGAGGAGCAGAAGGTGTTGACGAGTGGCTTGGAGCAGGAATTCTCTGTAAATACTTAGCAAACGGAATTTTAGGGTTTTTTGATAATGCAGTTAAATAAAGTGCGAGTAAATAAAAGACAATAATAATAATTGCAGCAAGTGGCCCAATCCTTTATTTAGCAAAGGACAAGCCGGTGGTATTACTTAATATGACCAAACGTTCTCGAGGACACATGGGAATATCGTCAAGTGCTTTCGCTTCATATAGTTGATTAATCTTCTTTAGTTTGATAAGTGTTGTGTGGGTGAACCTGTGCTAATATACCAACCTTCCTAGGACTAATACATACTTGTGATTAAACCCCTTGCAAGCATCCGTAAGTACAAGAAAGTAATTAAGATAAAAACCTAACGACAACTTTAAACTCTAATATCCTAACATCCCTTGTGCAAAGATTTCCTAACGGGGGTTCAGGTTTTTGTCACTCCGGCAACCCCTACGATTAGTAGCCAAATACACAATGCAATTCCCCTAGGCCCATAAAGGTGAAGTGTCATGTAGTCGACATTCACATGACACCACTAGAAGAATAACACAATTTAAATCACAAACTATTGAATCTTTCTCAACACAATTCCACTACTAAGAACATGACTTCTCCCATGTCCTCAAGAACTAAACGAACTAGTATCAAGACATCATATGGATCAAGATCAGAGATGAAATAATGATAAGTAATAATCTAAACATGAACGATAATTCAATGGTTCCACTCAATAGCATCAACTACAACAAGTAATCAACACTGGGAAAGTTTCCCCTAAGAACTATGCAAGATTCAACCCAATTGTTACAGCGGTATGGAGTGGTGGTGATGGTGCTGGTGGAGATGATGATGATCCCGATGAAGTCCAGCTTGATGGTGGTGTTGATGGCGACGATCTCCCCTCTCCGGGAAGGAATTCCCCCGGCAAAATTCTGTCTGCCGGAGAGATCTTTCTCTCTCTGTAGTTTTCCGCCCCGCAGAGGCGGTGGAATCTTTCTATGGTCGCCCCCCATGTGTTAGGGTTTTGTGGGGATAATATACGCCAAAGGGGAGAGCCAGGAGTGGGCTAGGGTGGCCACACCACCTGGTGGTGCGGCCTAGGGTAGCCCGCGCCAGGGGGTGGTGTGGGCCCCCTATGGCTCATCTCCACTCCCCCTTCTGGCATACTTCGTCTTCTAGAAAATAGGATTTTCCATGTATTTTCCCGGATTTTCTGATCTTCGCGAATTTTGCCTCCAAACATCACCTTTTCCATCAGAATCCTGACTACAGCGGTCCATGCTCCAAAAGTCATCAACCATGCAAAATCAGATGAAATAACATATGTATCATCTCTTAGTATGAAATATATCAATGAATAATAGTAAATTATGATATAGAATAGTGATGCAAAATGGACGTATAAGTTACTTAAGGCTAGTTTTATCTGAGAAGTCATTCACACCCGATGGGTGGAAAATCCTGTACTTGTCCCCAAAAAGGGAACCAAAGAATTAAGAATGTGCGTTGCTTACATCGGCTTGAACAAAGCGTGTCTGAAGGATCCGTTTGCTTTGCCTCGCATTGACCAAGTCATTGACTCGACGGCTGGCTTGGAACTTTTGTGTTTTATCAATGCGTACTCGGGATACCACCAAATTAAGATGCGAAAGTCGGACTAGTTGGCCACTTTGTTCACCACACCATATGGCACATACTGCTATGTCACAATGCCCTTTGGGTTAAAAAATGTTGGTGCTACCTACCAGCGGACGATGCAGCACTGCCTACATGACCAGATAGGTTGCAACGTACACAATTACGTGCACGATATCGCAGTGATGTCAAAGAAATCAAACGACCTAATCACTGACTTGTAGGAAACCTTTGACAATCTCCGGAAGTACAACATGATGCTTAACCCTAAGAAGTGTGTCCTTGGGGTGCCATCCAGCAAATTGTTGGGCTTCATCCTTTCGCACCACAGAATTGAGGTCAACCCGGATAAGATCAAGGCAATCCTTGACATGAAACACCCCACATGCTTGAGGGACATACAAAGGCTCACAGGCTGCGTCGCAGTAGTAAGCCGGTTCATCAGCCGACTTGGGGAGAAGGCTATGCCACTCTACAAGTTGCTCAAGAACACGGACAAATTCATATGGACGGACGAGGCAGATGCAATACTTCAGGATTTGAAGAGAATACTCTCCTCCGTACAAATACTTGCAGCACCGGTATCAAGGGAGCCTATGTTAGTTTACATGGCGGTTACAAACCGGGTTATCAGCATCATCATTATGGGGGAGCGCAAGGAGCCAACGCACGAATACGGAGTTCAGCGGCCAGTTTACTACGTAAACGAGGTCTTGATGAAATCCAAACAGCGTTACCCGCACTACCAGAAGATAGCTTATGGAGTTTTCCTTGCTTCGCGGAAGCTAAGGCATTATTTCCAGGAGCACCCCATCATAGTAGTGAGCAAAGCTCCACTGTCCGACATCATCAACAAAAGCGACACTACAGGGAGAGTGGCAAAGTGGGGCACTGAACTTGCTGCCTTGGAAATCACCTACAAGAGACGCGATGCTATCAAATCTCAAGCATTGGCAGATTTTATTGCAGATTGGACAGAACTGCCAGAAGACACTACTGTACTAGAGCCAGAGTATTGGATCATGCACTTTGACGGATGCAAGTTGGTCAATGGCTCGGGGGCTGGTGTATTATTACAATCACCGACAGGAGAAAAGTTATAGTACGTCCCGCAGATCCACTTCAATGCTACAAACAACATGGCGGAGTATGAGACCCTCATTCAAGGACTTCATGTGGCCAAGGATATTGGCATAAAGCGCATAGTTTGCTATGGAGATTCTGACTTGGTTGCCCAGCAAGTAGTTGGCACTTGGAACACGCGGAACCCTATGATGGTGGAATATCGAGACGAAGTAGACGAGATAGCCAAGTGTTTCGACGGCTACGGAGTAAAGTACATCAAAAGGGAGGACAATGAAGCGGTAGATCTACTATCAAAACTTGCATCAGCTCGCCGACCAATTCTGCCAGGCGTTTTTATGGAGCACTTGCGGACCCCATCCATGAAAGGAGCGGACCCCGACAACTTGGATAGATTGGATTCATTTGTTAATGCAGTAATAGTGACCTCTCCAGCTTGGACGAAACCGTTCATGGACTATCCTCAAAACAGAACTTTGCCCGCCGACAAAGTCGAAAGCCGGCAGATAGTACGTGCTAACACGTGTATTAACGAGCTCGTTGGGGAACCCCAAGAGGAACGTATGATGAGCACAATAGTAAGTTTCCCTCAGTTATGAAACCAAGGTTATCAATTTAGTAGGACCAAGGAAACACCTCAAAGGTGTAGCTAGCTGAACGTTGGCAGGGCGCACTACCGCTGCCAGCAGCAACGTGGAGACCTGCACAACACAACCACAGAACTCTGTCCCCAACTTGCGATGAGGTTGTCAATCTCACCGGTTTTGCTGAAAACAAAGGATTAAATGTATTGAATGGAAGGAAGTAATAGTTTGCAGAAAGTAAACACAAAATAGTAAACAGTTGATTGTAGATTGAATGTAAAAGAAAGGACCGGGATCCATAGTTCACTAGAGGTGGATCTCCTTAAGATAAATAACATGTTGGGTGAACAAATTACAGCGGGGCAATTGACAAACATCGAGAAAGAATACAAGCATATACTACTCATCTTGACTCCTTTGAGATTCGATTGGGTATTACAACATTATACATAGACCGCCATCCAACTGCATCTATGACTAATAATCCACCTTTAGGTTATCATCCAAACCCCCTCCAGTATTAAGTTGCAAGCAACGGATAATTGCATTAAGCATTGCATGTAAAGTAAATAATACGATTGTTCTATGAACAAAGGATTGTTGTTTTCTCCCTAGTAGCAACAACACATCTAGTACCTTAGAGATTTCTGTCACTTCCCCAGATTACTAGAGGCATGAACCCACTATTGAGCATAAATACTAACTCTTGGAGTTGCTAGCATCTACTAGGCCAAGATAGCTACTAAAAACGGAAAGCATTCAAGATCACAAATAACAAAGACATGATAGAATCAATAATCAATCTGAAATAGCATCTCAATATCCATCGGATCCCCACAAACACAACATGCAAAATTACAAATAGATGATCTTGATCATGAATGGAGCTCACAAGATCTAAACATGATAGCACAAAGGAGGAGAACCAGCCATCTAGCTACTACATGGACCCGTAGTCTAGATATGAACTACTCACGCATCACACTAGAGGCTTGCATGATGATGAAGAAGGCCTCCCAGGTGAATTCCCCTCTCCGTCAGGGTGCCGGGAAGAGCTTTAGATCCCTCCTGATCTAGGGATAGAGATGATGGCGGCTACAGACTCTTTCGTGGATTTTGATCGGTTACTTAGGGTTTCCATATCAGAGGCAATATATAGGCGGAAGGAGAGGCCAAGGGGGTGCCTAGGCTGGCCACACCACCCCCTGGCGCGGTCCAGGCCTGGCTGCATGGCCAGGTGGTGTGGCCGCCCTCTGGCCCTTCTCCATCTCGTATTCTGGCTCCAGGTGTCCCCCAGTAAAATAATGACTTTGGCTTTTGTCCAGTACAATTCCGAGAATATTCATTTTCTGACTTTCCTGGAACCAAAAACAGCAGAAAATAGGCAGTTTAGTCCAAGAAAACATATGAAAAGTACTCCAAAGTGTGGACAAAACACAAGAAAGTAGATAAAACCAAGCATGGAACATCAAAAATTATAGATACATTTGCAATGTATCAACATCCCCAAGCTTAACTCCTGCTCACCCTCGATTAGGTAAGTGATAAAAAGAAAGAATAATTTTTGAGGTGACATGCACCATCATAAACTTGATCAAAGTATTTGTAAAACATTCAAAGCTGGGATCATAGTACTTCAATCATAACATGAAAGACAAAGTTCTAGCAATAAGACAAAGAAACTATGTTGCAACATGAAAAGGCACAAACAAAAGATTCATGAATAACAATGCTTTGCAAGACGTTTGTTTGTTTCACATAAAGAAAACATAGCATAGTGGTATTCAGCTTGTCCCTCATAGAGTAGGAAACATAAATGCATAGGACACCTTTAAAGTTCATAAGAGTGACTAGATACAAATAGTTTAAAACAAGCAATATCAAGGTATGCATCAATCGACAAGTCTTGGGACAATGCACATTGAACTAAGAATGGCCACTATGCTCTCAAAGTAGGTGCATAAAGATACAAGGTGGAGACTCAATATATAAGTGGAATAAAGGCCTTCATAGAAGAAAGTAGGGATTCAGGTCTCATAAAGAGCTTCCAAAAATTATGGTACTTATTAGCTTTCAGCTCTCATTGCCCCTATCATAAGCATCTTGAAGTGATTAAGGTTAAAGTGAACAAACTATGGTGTATATGTTTGACGAAGTATAAGTTAGAAATCTCATGTCCCTTGAATACGAGGGCCGCTCCTCATACTACTGAAGTTTAGTCACCGGTAAGTTCTTGTCATCGTAAGTACATGTGTATCATAGAGAACCGCCAACGGGGTACCCCTTGCCCGATGATACATAAGAATCCCCATATCAAAATGACAAGGCAAGCAGACAACAAGCATCTCAGCAATCTTCTTATTTACCATGGGAATATGGTGCTTCTTTCTCTCTTTCCTCTTTTCATAATCTTTTTTTTTCTCTTTTTTTCTCAATATCCGACTCTTTTTTATAAGAAGAATGCTTCATAGACAGCTCATTATGGTTACGCTGCAGGTTTCACCATGTCAGCATGTATTAGGCCAGCGGCCCAGGCGTTTCTCTAACACATATACATAAATCCATGGACTTACAAGCTCCCCTTCAATTTCACACCGACGACATCCATAGACAAAAGAGCATGATATCAACTAGGTACAAAGTACTAGTGCAATGTTGAAAGCGTTCCCCATGACAGCATGGTTCTGGTAATCCCCAACAAATAAGTGCAAGCATATACAACACAGATGACACAATGGTTCAAGTTTATTAAGGGCAAGAAAATTAAAGTGTGCCATCAAGTTTGTGTCAGCTTTAATCACTAGTTTTCTCATAACAAGTTTAATTTGGAAGGTAGATAAAAACATGAATATACTTGGAATAGCATATGCTAGCAGGTAGGTATGGTGGACTCTTTAGAATAACTTGGTTTAAGGAGTTGGATGCATGAGTAGAACTCATTCTTGGTTATGGAGGCTAGCAAAAGACTGTGAGCGAGAAACTAAGAGGGGAATAATGACCATAATAATGCAGAGCGACAAAACAACATTAATCAAAGCATAAAGTGATACTACAAGTTGAAAAATAAAGGATCATAAAGGCTATGGTGACTTGGGATAGTCATAACACGGTGTGAGCATGTGCCAAGTCAACCCAAATAAAGTATCAAAGGAGAATACCACAATATACTATGCTTTAATATGCTAAAACAACGCATGATTCTTCCAAAGAACATTAAGCAATCTCAATTGTTTATAACAAGTCATGCTACATCAAAGAATACTAAGCGTAAAGCCAAAACAATATCAAGCATGGCATGACAAAGCATAGGCCACAGTCAAAAACAAGCTCTCTTTACCACTTAAGCAAGAACTTTCCTACTCTTTTCCAATCCAAACCAAACTATTTGAAAACCAATGTATGAAAGAGGGGGTCCAACCAATTTATTCAGCAAACTAAGCAAACAAACCAAATGAAAAACGAAAACAAAAACGAAAAATAAGACGCTCCAAGAACAACACAACTGTGCATGAAACAATAAAAATGAAGGGTTTGGAAGAAACCTGGAATTTTTATTGATGAAGAAGGGGATGCCTTGGGAATCCCCAAGATTTGACGCTTGTACTTCTTGGATATTTCTTGGGGTGACACGTGTGGCATCCCCAAGCTTGAGCTTTAGTCCATCCTTCATCTCATTAATCATTCCTTCCATACACCTGAAATTTTTTCTTCATACAAAACTTCACACAATCTTTATTAGCAACATTAGTGCACTCAAGATAATAAGTCTTTAGGTTCAGTTCTAACACCAATAAAACTTCCATTAAAACATAAGATACTGTAGTACTTCCTTCAAAAAGCTCAATTCCCCAAAGAACTCAAAAAGGAACCAACAAGAAGCAAATGCAGAAAATGGCAGAAATCTGTCAAAACAGACCAACAGGTAAAGACGAATTTGATAGAAGATCTTATGTTGCTCAAATCAAAAAATGTTGAACTAACGAAAGTTATATAACAACCTGGGGCAGAAGCAAAAAAATTCACGCCTCAAAAGGACATACAGAGATTTTACACGAATTTTTACGGTAAAGCACAGAAATCTGTTTCAGGACAGCAACTTCCCAATCATTACTTCTCTCTCATTAGAGGTTACTCTTGGCACAAAAAGCAAATAAAAAGGATAAGGAGCGGTTATTACTGAAGTAATAACTTCCAAGACTCATCTAAAACTTTTGGGTTATCTCCCAATAAGTAATTTTCTTTAACGCCTTTAAGTTAGGCATAAGAAGCAAGAAAAAGGATCAAGTGTTCTCAAATGAAGAAGCATTAAGATTAATACCAGAAATATCTTCAACAAGGTAAGGTATCTCATCCAAATAAGTTCTAGAGGATCCTCTCTCTATGCTCTTGGGTTCACTATCTTCATCAAACGGGTTTTCGGGAACAATCCAATCAAGATTCTTTTCTATGGCTTCATGCATTGCCACTAGTTTAAAGGGTGTTGGTATCTTAATTTCCTCCCCATTAGGTTAAGTTTTGATCATCTTTTCTCATGTACCAACAATATCTACACATGAGCCTAGCATATTGAAACGTTCAAAGACTTTTCTACCTTCCTTGGCAACATCATAGAATTCCTTAAGCAAAGTTTCCGGAATAAATTCCCTCTTTTCAGGGTCCTCAATTTCTTTAAGTTTAAGAAACATTACTTGCATTAAGGGGTTAAGATTAACAAACCTAGCTTCCAACATATGAACTAAAGAATCTGCAGCAATTTCATAGTTTGGAGAAAGTTCTACAAGGGATCTATCCTCAATATCCTCATGTTTACTAATATGATTAAAGAATTCTTCAATATTATCTTTTCCAATTATAGAACCACTACCTATTGAAAGGTCTTTCAGGGTGAATTTAGGGATCAACATGGTGAGCTAAGAAAGAGGTAACAACTATAGAAATACTTAATTTTTTGTGTTTTTTAATAAAGAAAGAAAAGTAGTAAAACTAATTTTTTTGTAAACTAAGCAAACAAAAAAAGCAAAAGTAAACTAAGGAAAACTAGTAAAGAAACAAGCAAACAAAGCAAAAGTAAACTAAGAAAAACAAAAACAATGTAAAGAGATTGGTTATGAGGGACTCCCCTTGTGAAGATGTCCTTGACACCCTGGCAACGGCGCCAGAAAAATACTTTGATGGCACGTGGTTGACGTGGGAGCTTCTTCTTGTTCTTCGTTCCTCGGCAACGGCGCCAGAAAAATACTTGCTAACTCGTGTATTAACGAGCTCCTTGGGGAACCCCATGAGGAAGGTATGATGAGCACAGCAGTGAGTTTCCCTCAGTTATGAAACCAAGGTTATCAATCCAGTAGGAGCAAGGAAACACCCCAAAGGTGTAGCTAGCTGAATCTTGGTAGGGCGCACTACCGGTGCTAGCAGCAACGTGGAGACCTGCACAACACAACCACATAACTCTGTCCCCAACTTGCGATGAGGTTGTCAATCTCACTGGTTTTACTGAAAACAAAGGATTAAACGTATCAAATGGAAGGAAGTAATAGTTTGTAGAAAGTAAACACAAAGCAATAAAGAATTGATTGTAGATTGAATGTAAAAGAAAGGACCGGGGTCCATAGTTCACTAGAGGTGGCTCTCCTTAAGATAAATAACATGTTGGGTGAACAAATTACAGCGGGGCAATTGACAAACATCGAGAAAGCATACAAGCATATACTACTCATCTTGACTCCTTTGAGATTCGATTGGGCATTACAACATTATACATAGACCGCCATCCAACTGCATCTATGACTAATAATCCAACTTCAGGTTATCATCCGACCCCCCTCCAGTATTAAACTGCAAGAAACGAATAATTCCATTACGAATTGCGTGTAAAGTAAACAATACGATTGTTCTATGAACAAAGGATTGTTGTTTTCTCCCTAGTAGCAACAACACATCTAGTACAAGATAACTACTAACAACAGAAAGCATGCAAGATCACAAATAACAAAGACATGATAGAATCAATAATCAATATGAAATAACATCTCAATATCCATCGGATCCCCGCAAACACAACATGTAGAATTACAAATAGATGATCTTGATCATGAATGGAGCTCACAAGATCTAAACATGATAGCACAAAGGAGGACAACCAGCCATCTAGCTACTACATGGTCCCGTAGTCTAGAGATGAACTACTCACGCATCACATCGGAGGCTTCCATGATGATGAAGAAGGCCTCCTGGGTGAATTCCCCTCTCCGGCAGGGTGCCGGGAAGAGCTTTAGATCCCTCCCGATCTAGGGATGGAGACGACGGCGGCTACAGACTCTTTAGTGTATTTTTGATCGAGTGCTTAGGGTTTCCGTATCAGATGCAATATATAGGCGGAAGGAGGGGTCGAGGGGGTGCCTGGGCTGACCACACCACCCCCTAGTGCGGGCCAAGCCAGGCCTGGCCGCGCGGCCAGGTGGTGTGGCCACCCTATGGCCCTTCTCCATCTCGTATTCTGGCTTCAGGTGTCCCCCGGTAAAATAATGACTTTGGCTTTTGTCCCGTCCAATTCCGAGAATATTCATTTTCTGACTTTCCTGGAACCAAAAACAGCAGAAAACATGCAGCTAGCACTGTGGCTCTTGTTAATAGTTAGTCCAAGAAATCATATGAAAAGTACTCCAAAGTGTGGACAAAACACAAGAAAGTAGATAAAACCAAGCATGGAACATCAAAAATTATAGATACATTTGCAATGTATCAGTATGTAGAGCAAAAGGCTACGTCATCATTGACGGCCAGCTATACAAAAGAAGTACCATAGGAGTTTTTCTATGATGCATCTCCCAACAGCAAGGTATAGATATCCTTAGAGAGATACATCTTGAAGATTGCGGGCATCACGCCGCTCCCCGATCACTAGTAGCCAAGGGCTTTCGGAAAGGGTTCTACTAGTTAACTGCCAAGGAGGACGCCGACAAGTTGGTACAAACTTGTCTTGGGTGCCAGTTTTATACAAGAAAACCAAATGTTCCAGCTAAAGAATTGCGAACAATACCAATCACTTGGCCGTTTGCAGTCTGGGGGCTTGACATGGTTGGATCTACACATCTGCTGGTAGCATTTGACAAGTTCACAAAATGGATTGAACCTAAACCCATTAGAAAGATTGATGGGGCAACAACTCTAACATTTGTCCGGGATTTGGTGGAGAGATTTGGTCTCCCACATAGCATCATCACCGACAATGGCAGAAAGCTATCTCTCGGAGAAGTTGAGGAATACTATCATGAAAAAAGCATCCGCCTTGACCTAGCATCTGTGGCATGATACGTTGCAAACGTATCTATAATTTTTGATGTTACATGCTTGTTTTATATCTACTTTCTTATGTTTTGTCCACACTTTGGAGTTTTTTTA
This sequence comes from Avena eriantha, assembly GCA_910589775.1. Classification (NCBI taxonomy): domain Eukaryota; kingdom Viridiplantae; phylum Streptophyta; class Magnoliopsida; order Poales; family Poaceae; genus Avena; species Avena eriantha. Next base: position 107,337,249 of record OU342745.1, read on the forward strand.
CACATTTCCTGGAACTAACCTATTAACAAGATGACACAGTGCCAGTTGCTTGTTTTCTGCTGTTTTTGGTTCCAGAAAAGCCAGAAAATGAATATTCTCAGAATTGGACGGGACAAAAGCCAAAGTCAATATTTCACCGAGGGGAACACGGAGCCAGAAGACGAGATGGAGAGGGGCCTCGAGGGGTTCACACCCCCTAGCCGCGCGGCCAGGCCTGGCCCGCCCCTGGGGGGTGCAGCCGCCTCGGGCATCCCCTCGGCCTCCCCTCTTGCCTATAAGAAGCCGCCAATACAGAAACCGAAAGAACCAGATCAAAATTCCACGAAAGAGTCTGTAGCCGCCATCATCTCCATCCCTAGATCGGGAGGGATCTGAAGCTCTTCCCGGCACCCTGCCGGAGAGGGAAATTCACCCTGGAGGCCTTCTTCATCACCATGCCTACCTCCGGTGTGATGCGTGAGTAGTTCATCCCTGGACTACGGGTCCATGTAGTAGCTAGATGGTTGGTTCTCCTTGTTTGTGCTACCATGTTTAGATCTTGTGAGCTCCGTTCATGATCAAGATCATCTATTTGTAATCCTACATGTTGTGTTTGCGGGGATCCGATGGATATTGAGATGCTATTTCAGATTGATTATTGATTCTATCATGTCTTTGTTATTTGTGATCTTGCATGCTCTCCGTTGTTAGTAGCTATCTTGGCCGAGTAGATGCTAGTGATACATTGCAAATGTATCCATAATTTTTGATGTTCCATGCTTGGTTTTATCTACTTTCTTATGTTTTGTTCCAACTTTGGAGTACTTTTCATATGATTTATTGGACTAACCTATTGACAAGAGCCACAGTGCCAGTTGCATGTTTTCTGCTGTTTTTCGTTCCAGGAAAGTCAAAAAATGAATATTCTCGAAATTGGACGGGACAAAAGCCAAAGTTCCTATTTTCCCGGAAGACTCATGGAGCCAGAAGGAGAGTCGGAGAGGGGCCACAGGGTGGCCACACACCCCAGGAGCGGGTAGCCCCAGGCCGCGCCAGGGAATGGTGTGGGCCCCCTGGCTGGCCACTGACCTTGCCTCCTTCGCCTATATATTCCTCCTGAGGCAAAAACCCTAGATAGTCAATCAGAAATGCATGAAAAGTTCCGCAGCACCACCGCCACTGAAGGGGAGATTCGGGGGACAGAAAGTCTCTGTTCCGGCACCCTACCGGGACAGGGAAGTGCCCCCGAAGCTATCTCCCTCGATCTCTACCGCCATCTCCATCACCATTGTTGATTCCCATGATGAGGAGGGAGTAGTTCTCTCTCGAGGCTTAGGGTTCTACCGGTAGCTATGTGTTCATCTCTCTCTATGCATGATCATATTGTGATCATGAGCTTGTAATCTATAGATCTACCTTGCTACTCAAGTGCTTTAATAGATCTATGCTCTCCCCATGTGTGTGGAAGTGACAGCGTGCACACCATGGTGGCACTTAGGCTAGAGATTACAAATACTTGTTATGAGTTATATTTGGAGTTGGATGTCTCTATGAAATTGTGGTGTTTGTTGGAACCATCTAGTGCTCAAGGTGACAGTGTGGGGTTATCTAGATGGGGAAAGCGGACTTTGAGGAGTGCTGTTATAGCCCTACCGTGGATTAGAGTGTTCAACCGGAGAGTAGTTCAGAGTAGTATCATAAAGAGAAGATATTTATATGAGAGTGTTCACTAGTGAAAGTATGATCCCTAGGCCTTATTTCTAAGCATTGCAACACCGTTTGCCACTAGATCTGTTACATGTTTGCTTGCTTCCATCTTTATTTCAGTTTGCCTTTAGTCTTTTCCCACGTCAACCACATGCCAGCAAGCTATTTTATGGCACCGTTACCACTTATAATTATCCATACCAGTTGTATTGCACTATCTCTTCGCCGAACTAGTGCACCTATACATCTGACAAGTGTATTGAGTGTGTTGGGGACACAAGAGACTTCTTGTATCTTGATTGCAGGGTTGCTTGAGAGGGAATACCTTTGACCACTTCCTCCCTGAGTTCGATAAACCTTGGGTGATCCACTTAAGGGAAAACTTGCTGCTGTTCTACAAACCTCTGCACTTGGAGGCCCAACAACTGTCTACAAGAATAGAAGTTCATAGACATCAAGCTAATTTCTGGCGCCGTTGCTGGGGAGGTAAGGTAAAAGGTATTCACACTGGAGGATTAAAGAAGAAGAACCTCCCACGGCAAACGCCCATTTTCTGGCGCCGTTGCCGGGGAGGTAAGGTAAAAGGTACTCACATTCTCTGGTGTGAGTGCTCGAAGTTACTTCCTTTAGATTCTGCATTTTTTTCTTTTTATTTCTTGTTTTCACTAGTTAGGCTTAATGGAAAAAAAAATAGAGAGCTTTATAGTATTTATCTTGAGTTAGGACATGAAGTGTTGGAAGAGAAAATTAAAAAACCTATGGAACTTTAGTTACATGCTAATAGCAATGTTGTTAGTATGAATTCTTTGGACACCATTATTGCTAATGCTATGGAAAAGTCGAAGCTTGGGGAAGCTAGTTTTTATGAGAATGATCTTTTTAGTCCCCCAAGCACGGAGGAGAAAATTTACGTTGATGATACTATGCCTCCAATTTATGATGATTACAATGATGAGTATGATATTCCCAGTCCACCTACTATAGAGGAGAAAATTAATTATGATTACAATATTCCTCCTATATTTGATGATTATGGTGATGAGAATAATAATGATAGCTATTTTGTTGAATTTTCTCGCACTATAATTAATAAGAATAACTATGCTTATGTGGAGAGTAATAATGATTATATGCAGGTGGCTCATGATAAGAATGTTTCTTGTGATAATTATATTGTTACGTTTATTCATGATGCTACTGAAAGTTATTATGAGAGAGGGAACCATGGTTTTATGTGTCTGATACATTGCAAATCTATCTATAATTTTTGATGTTCCATGCTTGGTTTTATCCACTTTCTTGTGTTTTATTCCAACTTTGGAGTACTTTTCATATGATTTCTTGGAATAACCTATTAACAAGAGCCACAGTGCCAGCTGCCTGTTTTCTGCTGTTTTTGGTTCTAGGAAAGTCTGAAAATGAATATTCTCGGAATTGGACGGGACAAAAGCCAAAGTGGCTATTTTTCCGGAAGGGATCAAGTGCCAGAATACGAGACGGAGAGGGAACAGGGGGCCACCACGCCACCTGGCCGCGCGGCCTAGCCTGGCCTGCGCCAGCGGGTGGTGAGGCCAGCCCTGGCACCCCTTCGGCCTCTCCTTCCGCCTATAAGTTGCCCTCGGCATGAAAACCCTAAGTACCCGATCAAAAATCCACGAAAGAGTTTGTAGCTGTCGTCATCTCCATCCCTAGATCAGGAGGGATCTGAAGCTCTTCCCGGCACCCTGCCGGAGAGGGGAATTCACCCTGGAGGCCTTCTTCATCACCATGCAAGCCTCCGATGTGATGCGTGAGTAGTTCATCCTTGGACTACGGATCCATGTAGTAGCTAGATGGTTGGTTTCTCCTCCTTTGTGCTTTCATGTTTAGATCTTGTGAGCTCCGTTCATGATCAAGATCATCTATTTGTAATTCATACATGTTGAGTTTGCGGGGATCCGATGGATATTGAGATGCTATTTCAGATTGATTATTGATTCTATCATGTCTTTGTTATTTGAGAGCTTGCATGCTTTCCGTTGTTAGTAGCTATCTTGGCCAAGTAGATGCTAGCAACTCCAAGAGTTAGTATTTATACTCGATAGTGGGTTCATGCCTCTGGTAATCCGGGGAAGTGACAGAAATCTCTAAGGTACTAGATGTGTTGTTGCTACTAGGGAGAAAACAACAATCCTTTGTTCATACAACAATCGTATTGTTTACTTTACACGCAATTCGTAAAGCAATAATCTGTTGCTTGCAACTTAATACTGGATGGGGTTCGGATGATAACCTGAAGGTGGATTATTAGTCATAGATGCAGTTGGATGGCGGTCTATGTATTATGTTGTAATGCCCAATCAAGTCTCAGAGGAGTCAAGATAATTAGTATATGCATGTATTGCTTTCTCAGTGTTTGTCAATTGCCCCGCTGTAATTTGTTCACCCAGCATGTTCTCTATCTAAGGAGAGCCACCTCTAGTGAACTATGGATCCCGGTCCTTTTACTTTACATACAATCTACAATCTTTTACTACTTTGTGTTTACTTTCTGCAAACTTTTACTTCTTTCCATTCGATACGTTTAATCCTTTGTTTTCCACAAAACACGGTGAGATTGACAACCTCATCGCAAGTTGGGGACAAAGTTCTGTGGTTGTGTTGTGCAGGTCTCCACGTTCCTACTAGCACCGGTAGTGCGCCATGCCAAAGCTCAGCTAGTAACACCTTTGGGGTGTTTCCTTGCTCCTACTGGTTCGATTAAACCTTGGTTTCATAACTGAGGGAAAACTTACTGATGTGCTCATCATACCTTCCTCTTGGGGTTCCCAACAAGCTCTACATCAACTACAAGTTATTCCAAAGAGTCCACCATACCTACCTACTAGCTTATGCTATTCCAAGTATATTCATGCTTTTGTTTACCTTTCACTTGTTATGAGAAAACTAGTGATTAAAGCTCTTACGAACTTGATGGCACACTTTACTTTATTGCCTCTAATAAACTTGAACCATTGGGTCCTTCTTTGTTGTGTATATGCTTGCGCTTTATAAGTTGAAATTAGCAGAACCATGTTTCATGGGGAACGCTTTCAACATCGCACTTGTACTTTGTACTCCGTTGATATCATGTTCTTTTGCTTACGGATCCCGGTGATGTGAAATAAATGTGGAACTTGTAAGATCATGGAGTTTGTATGTGTGTTAGAGAAACGCCTGGGCCGCTAGCCTAAGCCATGCCTAATCATGGTGGAAACTTGTAGCATCACCATAATGAGCACTCTATGAAGCATCCTCAATAAAAACCTATGCAAATAGCAAATAAAAAAATCGTTGAGATGCTCATTGTCTGCTTGCCTTGTCATTTTGATTATGGGAAAGCTCCCGTATCATGTGAAAGGGGTACCTCGTTGGCGGTTCTTAATGATACACATATACTTACAATGACAAGAGCTTACTCGTGACTAAAGTTGAGTAGCATGAAGATCGGTCTTCGTAAGTAAGGGGCATGAGATTTCGGTTTATAACTTGTCAAGCATATCCTCTTAGTTGTGTCACTTTAACCTTAATCACTTTCAAGATGCTTATGATAGGGGCAATGAGAGCTGAAAACTACAAGTACCATAATTTTTGGAAACTCTTTATGAGACTTGAATCTCTACTTCCTTTTACAAAAGGCTTTTCTTCCACCATTATATTGAGTCTCCACCTTGTATCTTTATGCACCTACTTTGAGAGCATAGTGGCCATTCTTAGTTCTATGTGCATTGTCCCAAGACTAGTTGATTGATGCATAACTTGATATTGCTTGTTTTAAACTATTGTATCTAGTCACTCTTATGAACTTTGAAGGTGTCCTATGCATTTATTTTTGATACTCTATTGAGGGACAAGCTGAATACTATTATGCTATGTTTTCTTTATGTGAAACAAACAAACTTCTTGCAAGGCATGTTATTCAGGAATCTTTTGTTTGTACCTTTTTATGTTGCATCATAGTTTCTTTGCCTATTGCTATAACTTTGTCTTTCATGTTATGATTGAAGTACTATGATCCCAGCTTTGAGTTTTGCAAATACTTTGATCAAGTATTTGATGGTGCATGTCACCTCAAAAATTATTTTATCACTTACCTACTCGAGGACGAGCAGGAGTTAAGCTTGGGGATGTTGATACATTGCAAATGTATCTATAATTTTTGATGTTCCATGCTTGGTTTTATCCACTTTCTTGTGTTCTGTTCCAACTTTGGAGTACTTTTCATATGATTTCTTGGACTAACCTATTAACAAGAGCCACAGTGCCAGCTGCCTGTTTTCTGCTGTTTTTGGTTCTAGGAAAGTCAGAAAATGAATATTCTCGGAATTGGACGGGACAAAATCCAAAGTGCCTATTTTTCCGGAAAGGATCAAGTGCCCGAATACGAGACGGAGAGGGACCAGGGGGCCACCACACCACCTGGCCACGCGGCCCAGCCTGGCCCGCGCCAGCGGGTGGTGAGGCCAGCCCTGGCACCCCTTCGGCCTCTCCTTCCGCCTATAAGTTGCCCTCGGGACGAAAACCCTAAGTACCCGATCAAAAATCCACAAAAGAGTTTGTAGCCGCCGTCATCTCCATCCCTAGATCGGGAGGGATCTAAAGCTCTTCCCTGCACCCTGCCGGAGAGGGCAATTCACCCTGGAGGCCTTCTTCATCACCATTCAAGCCTCCGGTCTGATGCGTGAGTAGTTCATCCTTGGACTACGGATCCATGTAGTAGCTAGATGGCTAGTTTCTCCTCCTTTGTTCTTTCATGTTTAGATCTTGTGAGCTCCGTTCATGATCAAGATCGTCTATTTCTAATTCATACATGTTGTGTTTGCGGGAATCCGATGGATATTGAGATGTTTTTTCAGATTGATTATTGATTCTATCATGTCTTTGTTATTTGAGATCTCGCATGCTTTCCGTTGTTAGTAGCTATCTTGGCCAAGTAGATGCTAGCAACTCCAAGAGTTAGTATTTATGCTCGATAGTGGGTTCATGCATCTGGTAATCTGGGGAAGTGACAGAAATATCTAAGGTACTAGATGTGATGTTGCTACTAGGGAGAAAACAACAATCCTTTGTTCATAGAACAATCGTATTGTTTACTTTACACGCAGTTCGTAAAGCAATAATATGTTGCTTGCAACTTAATACTGGAGGGGGTTCGGATGATAACTTGAAGGTGGATTATTAGTCATAGATGCAGTTGGATGGCGGTCTATGTATTATGTTGTAATGCACAATCAAGTCTCAGAGGAGTCAAGATGATTAGTATATGCATGTATTGCTTTCTCGGTGTTTGTCAATTGCCCCGCTATAATTTTTTCACCCAGCATGTTATCTATCTAAGGAGAGCCACCTCTAGTGAACTATGGATCCCGATCCTTTTACTTTACATACAATCTACAATCTTTTACTAAATTGTGTTTACTTTCTGCAAACTTTTACTTCTTTCCATTCGATACGTTTAATCCTTTGTTTTCCGCAAAACATGGTGAGATTGACAACCTCATCGCAAGTTGGGGACAAAGTTCCGTGGTTGTGGTGTGTAGGTCTCCATGTTCCTACTAGCACCGGTAGTGCGCCCTGCCAAAGCTCAGCTAGTAACACCTTTGGGGTGTTTCCTTGCTCCTACTGGTTCGATTAAACCTTGGTTTCATAACTGAGGGAAAACTTACTGCTGTGCTCATCATACCTTCCTCTTGGGGTTCCCAACGAGCTCTACATCAACTACGAGTCAGCAAGATTTGTTCTGGCGCCATTGCCGGGGATCGAAGAAGAAGAAGAAGAAACTCCCACGTCAACTACACGCCATAAACAATTTTTTCTGGCGCCGTTGCCGGGGAGTCAAGGACATCTTCACAAGGGGAGTCCCTCATAACCAATCTCTTTACTTTGTTGTTTTTGTTTTTCTTAGTTTATTTTTGCTTTGTTTGCTTGTTTTGGTTCTTTAAAAACACAAAAAATAAATTAGTTTTACTTGTTTGCTTTCTTATTTGAAAACCCAAAAAAATGACTAGTCTTGAAAACACTAAGTTGTGTGACTTCACTAGCACCAACAACAATGATTTTATGACCACACCTATTGCTCCACCTGTGGCTGAAAATACTTTCTTTGAGATAAAACCTGCTTTACTCAATCTTGTTATGAGAGAGCAATCTTTTGGTATTAGTAATGAAGATGCTGCTTCCCATCTAAATAACTTTGTTGAACTTTGTGAGGTGCAAAAGAATAGGGATATAGATGGTGATATTATTAAGCTGAAATTGTTTCCTTTCTCTTTGAGAGGAAAAGCTAAAGAATGGTTGAATTCCTTAACTAGGAATAGTATTGATTCTTGGACTAAGTGCAAAGATGCTTTTATTGGAAAATATTATCCTCCTGCTAAGATTATATCCATGAGAAGTGAAATAATGAAGTTTAAACAACTTGATAATGAGCATGTTGCTCAAGCTTGGGAAACAATGAAATCTTTGGTAAAGAATTGTCCTACTCATGGACTGACTGCTTGGATGATCATCCAAACTTTTTATGCAGGATTGAACTATTCTTCAAGGAACCTATTGGATTCAGCTGCTGGAGGTACCTTTATGACCATCACTTTGGGTGCTGCAACAAAACTTTTGGACAATATGATTGTTAATTATTATGAACGACATACTGAGAGAGCTCCACAAGGTAAGAAGGTAAATTCTGTTGAGGAAACCTCCTCCTTGAGTGATAAAATTGATATTATTATGTCTATGCATGTTAATGGGAAAGCCCATATTGATCCAAATAATGTTCCTTTAGCCTGTTTGGTTGCTCAAGAAGAGCAAGTTGATGTGAACTTCATAAGAAATAACAACTTTGGCAACAATGCTTATGGTAATAATGCTTATAGGAACAATTTTGGTAACAACAATTATAAGCCATATCCTCCCAACAATGGTAATGCTTATGGAAATTCTTACAACAATAATAAGAGTGCTCCCTCTAAACTTGAAGTTATGCTTAAAGAGTTTATTAGTAAACAAACTGCTTTCAATAAAACTATTGAGGAAAAACTCTCTAATGCTGAAAGAAATATAGCATATTTGGCTGAAGCTCAATCTACTTTGAATAAAATGGCTGCTAAACCCGAAACTAATGAGAATCCCTTTACAGCTACTAATGTTATACAAGTAAGAATTGATGAAAATGTTAGACTATTAGCTGAATTACATGCTAAGTGGGAAAGAGAAGATGAAATTGCTAGAAACATTAGTGTTTCTACTATTACCAACATGAGTGTTGAGGCTAGTAATAGTTCTACCACTTTAGATGATAAAGTTTATTTTGAACTTGATGGTTGCAATATCTCTGAAGTTATTAAGTTCCTACAAAAGCTTGCTAAAAGTTCTAATGCTAGTGCTATGAACATGGCTTTTACAAAACACACTACTGATGCTCTCATAAAGATTAAAGAAGAAAAGATGAAATATAAAGCTTCTATTCCTATAAAGCAAGAAGGTGGTTGGGAACCCATCATTAATATGAAAATGAATGACTTTGATTTCAAAGCTTTGTGTGATCTTGATAGTAGTGTTTCTATTATGCCTAGAAGGATTTATGATATGCTTGATTTGCCTCCTCTTGAAGATTGTTATTTGAATGTCCCACTTGATGCCAATGCTAAAAAGGAACTCATGGGGAGTCTTAATGATGTTCTTATTATGGTTAACGATTCCTATGTCCCCGGTGATTTCTATGTTTTGGATGTTGAATACAATGCTTCTTGTCCTATTACTTTGGGAAGACCTTTTCTTAGAACTGTTGGTGCCATCATTGATATGAAAGAAGGCACCATTAAATATCAACTCCCACTCAAGAAATGTATAGAACACTTCCCTAAAAAGAGAGAAAAGATTTCTTTTGCTTCTCCTATGAAAACAAAATTTGGTCTTAATGCTTCTTGAGAATACATGATTCTTTCTTTGCTTCTTATGCCTAACTTAAAGGCGTTAAAGAAAAGTACTTGTTGGAGATAACACAAGAGTTTTAGTTGAGTCTTGGAAGTTATTACCTCTGTAATAACCTCTCCTTATCCTTTTTATTTGCTTTTTGTGCCAAGAGTAACCTCTAATGAGAGAGAAATAATGATTGGGAAAGTTGCTGTCCCGAAACAGATTTCTGTGCTTAACCGTAAAAATTTCTGAGGGACCTCTGTACGTCGGATTGAGCTGTAAGTTTTTTTGCTCCTGCCCCAGGTTTTTATATAAATTTCGTTAGTTCAGACCTTTTTGATTTGAGGAACAGAAGGTCTTCGAAAAAATTCGTGTTTACCTGCTGGTCTGTTTTGACAGATTTCTGCCATTTTCTGCATTTGCTTCTTGTTTGTTCCTTTGGTAAATTGAGCTTTTTGAGGGAAGTGCTACAGTAGATAGTGTTCTAATGGAAGTGTATTTGGTGTTAGAACTGAACCTTGAGACTTATTTATCTTAAGGGCACTAATGTTGCTAATGAGATTGTGTAAAGTTTTGTATGAAGGAAAAATTTCAGGTGTATGGAAGGAATGAGTAATGAGATGAAGGATGGACTAAAGCTCAAGCTTGGGGATGCCACGCGTGTCACCCCAAGAAATATCCAAGAAGTACAAGCGTCAAAGCTTGGGGATGCCCAAGGCATCCCCTTCTTCATCAATTAAAATTCCAGGTTTCTTCCAAACGCTTCATTTTTATTGTTTCATGCACAGTTCTGTTTTTCTTGGAGTGACTTATTTTTATTTTTTTTGGTTTTTAGTTTGCTTGGTTTGCTTAGTTTTCTAAATAAATTGGTTGGACCCCCTCTTTCATACATTTGGTTTGCAAATAGTTTGGTTTGGTTTGGAAAAGAGTAGGAAAGTTTATGCTTATGTGGTAAAAAGAGCTTGTTTTTGACTGTGGCCTATGCTTTGTCATGCCATGCTTGATATTGTTTTGGATTTATGCTTAGTATTCTTTGCTGTAGCATGACTTGTTATAAAAAATTGAGATTGCTTAATGTGCCTTGGATGAATCATGCGTTGTTTTAGCATATTAAAGCATAATATAGTGGTGTTCTGCTTTGATGCTTTATTTGGGTTGACTTGGCACATGCTCACACCATGTTATGACTATATCAAGTCACCATAGCCTTTATGATCCTTTAGTTTTCAACTTGTAGTATCAATTTATGCTTTGATCAATGATGTTTTGTCGCTCTGCATGATTATGGCCATTATTGCTCTCTTAGTTTGTCGCTCCCAGTCTTTCCCTAAACCAAGTTATTCCAAGTATATTCATGCTTTTGTGTACCTTTCACTTGTTATGAGAAAACTAGTGATTAAAGCTCTTACAAACTTGATGGCACACTTTACTTTATTGCCTCTAATAAACTTGAACCATTGGGTCCTTCTTTGTTGTGTATATGCTTGCGCTTTATAAGTTGAAATTAGTAGAACCACGTTTCATGGGGAACTCTTTCAACATCGCACTTGTACTTTGTACTCTGTTGATATCATGTTCTTTTGCTTACGGATCCCGGCGATGTGAAATAAATGTGGAACTTGTAAGATCATGGAGTTTGTATGTGTGTTAGAGAAACGCCTGGGCCGCTAGCCTAAGCAATGCCTAATCATGGTGGAAACTTGTAGCATCACCATAATGAGCACTCTATGAAGCATCCTCAATAAAAACCTATGCAAATAGCAAATAAAAAGATCGTTGAGATGCTCATTGTCTGCTTGCCTTGTCATTTTGATTATGGGAAAGCTCCCGTATCATGTGCAAGGGGTACCTCGTTGGCGGTTCTTAATGATACACATATACTTACAATGACAAGAGCTTACTTGTGACTAAAGTTGAGTAGCATGAGGATCGGTCTTCGTAAGTAAGGGGCATGAGATTTCGGTTTATAACTTGTCAAGCATATCCTCTTAGTTGTGTCACTTTAACCTTAATCACTTTCAAGATGCTTATGACAGGGGCAATGAGAGCTGAAAACTACAAGTACCATAATTTTTGGAAACTCTTTATGAGACTTGGATCTCTACTACCTTTTACAAAAGGCTTTTCTTCCACCATTATATTGAGTCTCCACCTTCTATCTTTATGCACCTCCTTTGAGAGCATAGTGGCCATTCTTAGTTCTATGTGCATTATCCCAAGACTAGTTGATTGATGCATAACTTGATATTGCTTGTTTTAAACTATTGTATCTAGTCACTCTTATGAACTTTGAAGGTGTCCTATGCATTTATATTTGCTACTCTATTGAGGGACAAGCTGAATACTATTATGCTATGTTTTCTTTATGTGAAACAAACAAACGTCTTGCAAGGCATGTTATTCATAAATCTTTTGTTTGTACCTTTTTATGTTGCATCATAGTTTCTTTGCCTATTGCTATAACTTTGTCTTTCATGTTGTACTATGATCCCAGCTTTGAGTTTTGCAAATACTTTGATCAAGTCTTTGATGGTGCATGTGACCTCAAAAATTATTTTTATCACTTACCTACTCGAGGACGAGCAGGAGTTAAGCTTGGGGATGTTGATACATTGGAAATGTATCTATAATTTTTGATGTTCCATGCTTGGTTTTATCCACTTTCTTGTGTTTTGTTCCAACTTTGGAGTACTTTTCATATGATTTCTTGGACTAACCTATTAACAAGAGCCACAGTGCCAGCTGCCTGTTTTCTGCTGTTTTTGGTTCTAGGAAAGTCATGAAATGAATATTCTCGGAATTGGACGGGACAAAAGCCAAAGTGCCTATTTTTTCGGAAGGGATCAAGTGCCCGAATACGAGACGGAGAGGGACCAGGGGGCCACCACACCACCTGGCCGCGCGGTCCAGCCTAGCCCGCGCCAGGGGGTGGTGAGGCCAGCCCTGGCACCCCTTCGGCCTCTCCTTCCCCCTATAAGTTTCCCTCGGGACGAAAACCCTAAGTACCCGATCAAAACTCCACGAAAGAGTTTGTAGCCGCCGTCATCTCCATCCCTAGATCGGGAGGGATCTAAAGCTCTTCCCGACACCCTGCCGGAGAGGGCAATTCACCCTGGAGGCCTTCTTCCTCACCATTCAAGCCTCCGGTGTGATGCGTGAGTAGTTCATCCTTGGACTACGGATCCATGTAGTAGCTAGATGGCTGGTTTCTCCTCCTTTGTTCTTTCATGTTTAGATCTTGTGAGCTCCGTTCATGATCAAGATCGTCTATTTATAATTCATACATGTTGTGTTTGCGGGGATCCGATGGATATTGAGATGCTATTTCAGATTGATTATTGATTCTATCATGTCTTTGTTATTTGAGATCTCGCATGCTTTCCGTTGTTAGTAGCTATCTTGGCCAAGTAGATGCTAGCAACTCCAAGAGTTAGTATTTATGCTCGATAGTGGGTTCATGCCTCTGGTAATCTGGGGAAGTGACAAAAATCTCTAAGGTACTAGATGTGATGTTGCTACTAGGGAGAAAACAACAATCCTTTGTTCATAGAACAATCGTATTGTTTACTTTACACGCAGTTCGTAAAGCAATAATCTCTTGCTTGCAACTTAATACTGGAGGGGGTTCGGATGATAACTTGAAGGTGGATTATTAGTCATAGATGCAGTTGGATGGCGGTCTATGTATTATGTTGTAATGCCCAATCAAGTCTCAGAGGAGTCAAGATAATTAGTATATGCATGTATTGCTTTCTCGGTGTTTGTCAATTGCCCCGCTGTAATTTTTTCACCCAGCATGTTATCTATCTAAGCAGAGCCACCTCTAGTGAACTATGGATCCCGATCCTTTTACTTTACATACAATCTACAATCTTTTACTACTTTGTGTTTACTTTCTGCAAACTTTTACTTCTTTCCATTCGATACGTTTAATCCTTTGTTTTCCGCAAAACACGGTGAGATTGACAACCTCATCGCAAGTTGGGGACAAAGTTCTGTGGTTGTGTTGTGCAGGTCTCCACGTTCCTACTAGCACCGGTAGTGCGCCCTGCCAAAGCTCAGCTCGTAACACCTTTGGGGTGTTTCCTTGCTCCTACTGGTTCGATTAAACCTTGGTTTCATAACTGAGGGAAAACTTACTGCTGTGCTCATCATACCTTCCTCTTGGGGTTCCCAACAAGCTCTACATCAACTACAAGTCAGCAGTGTCTCAACAATATTAAGTTTCCCCTCTTTATGTTGAAATTTTTGAAGTTGCACTTGTATTGCTTTACTATGCTTGTTTCTTTCTGCTTTCATGACTTGTTTCTTTACAAGATTCCAGTGCATAGGAAGTGGGTTAGAATTAAATGTGCTTTGAATTTGCTTCTTGATGCTCTCTTTTACTTCAATTCATATTTCTTATGTGAGCATCTTCTTAAACTATCGTGCCTAACTTAAAGCCGTTAAAGAAAAGTACTTATTGGGATATAACCCAAATGTTTTAGATGAGTCTTGGAAGTTATTACTTCAGTATTAACCGCTCCTTATCCTTTTTATTTTCTTTTTGTGCCAAGAGTAACCTCTAATGAGAGAGAAGTAATGATTGGGAAAGTTGCTGTCCCGAAACAGATTTATGTGCTTCACTGTAAAAATTCCTGTAAAATCTCTGAACGTATTTTTGAGGCGTGAATTTTCATGCTTCTGCCCCCGGTTGTTATCTAACTTTCGTTAGCTCAACACTCTTCGATTTGAGAAACAGAAGGTCTTTGAAAAAATTCGTCTTTACCTGCTGGTCTGTTTTGACAGATTTCTGCCATTATTTGCATTTGCTTCTTGTTGGTTCCTTTTTGAGTTCTTTTGGAGAATTGAGCTTTTTGAGGGAAGTGCTACAGTAGCTTGTGTTTTAGTGGAAGTTTTATTGGTGTTAGAACTGAACCTAAAGACCTACTATCTTGAGTGCACTAATGTTGCTAATAAAGATTGTGTGAAGTTTTGTATGAAGGAAAAATTTCAGGTGTATGGAAGGAATGAGTAATGGGATGAAGGATGGACTACAGCTCAAGCTTGGAGATGCCATGCGTGTCACCCTAATAAATACCCAAGAAGTACAAGATTCAAAGCTTGGGGATGCCCAAGGCATCCCCTTCTTCATCAATAAAAATCCCAGGTTTCTTCCAAACGCTTCATTTTTATTGTTTCATGCACAGTTGTGTTGTTCTTGGAGCGTCTTCTTTTTCGTTTTCATTTTGGTTTTTTGTTTTCTTTGTTTTCTTAGTTTTCTGAATAAATTGCTTGGACCCCCTCTTTCTTACATTGGTTTTCAAATAGTTTGGTTTGGTTTGGAAAAGAGTAGGAAAGCTCATGCTTAAGTGGTAAAGAGAGCTTGTTTTTGACTGTGGCCTATCCTTTGTCATGCCATGCTTGATATTGTTTTGGCTTTATGCTTAGTATTCTTTGCTATAGCATGACTTGTTATAAACAATTGAGATTACTTAATGTGCCTTGGATGAATCATGCGTTGTTTTAACATATTAAAGCATAGTATAGTGGTATTCTCCTTTGATGCTTTATTTGGGTTGACTTGGCGCATGCTCACACCATGTTATGACTATCTCAAGTCACCATAAGACTTTATGATCCTTTAGTTTTCAACTTGTAGTATCACTTTATGCTTTGATCAATGATGTTTTGTCGCTCTGTATGATTATGGCCATTATTGCTCTCTTAGTTTGTCGCTCCCAGTCTTTTACTTGCCTCCACAACCAAGTATGAGTTCCACTCATGCATCCAACTCCCCAAACCAAGTTATTCCAAAGAGTCCACCATATCTACCTACTAGCTTATGCTATTCCAAGTATATTCATGTTTTTATCTACCTTCCGAATTAAACTTGTTATGAGAAAACTAGTGATGAAAGCTCTCACGAACTTGATGGCACACTTTAATTTTCTTGCCCTTAATAAACATGAACCATTTTGTCGTTTATGTAGTATATGCTTGCACTTATTTGTTGGGGATTAGCAGAACCATGTTGTCATGGGGAACGCTTTCAACATTGCACGGGTACTTTGTACCTAGTTGATTTCATGCTCTTTTGTCTATGGATGTCGTCGGTGTGAAATGAAAGGGGAGCTTGTAAGTCCATGGAGTTATGTATATGTGTTAGAGAAATGCCTGGGCCGCTGGTCTAATCCGTGTTGACATGGTGGAAACCTGCAGCGTAACCATAATGAGCTATCTATGAAGCAATCTTCTTATAAAAAAAGAGTCCTATTGAGAAAAAAGAGAAAAAAAAGAGATTATGAAAAGAGGAAAGAAAAAAAAGGAACCATATTCCCATGGTAAATAAGAAGATTGTTAAGACGATCGTTGTCTGCTTGCCTTGTCATTTTGATATGGGATTCTTCCGTATCATCGGGCAAGGGGTACCGTGTTGGCGGTTCTCTATGATACACATGTACTTACGATGACAAGAACTTACCGGTGACTAAACTTGAGTAGCATGAGGAGCGGCCCTCGTATTCAAGGGACATGAGATTTCTAACTTATACTTCGTCAAGCATGTACACCATAGTTTGTTCACGTTAACCTTAATCACTTCAAGATGCTTATGATAGGGGCAATGAGAGCTGAAAGCTAATAAGTACCATAATTTTTGGAAGCTCTTTATGAAACCTGAATCCCTACTTTCTTCTATGAAGGCCTTTATTCCACTTATATATTGAGTCTCCACCTTGTATCTTTATGCACCTACTTTGAGAGCATAGTGGCCATTCTTAGTTCTATGTGCATTGTCCCAAGACTTGTTGATTGATGCATACCTTGATATTGCTTGTTTTAAACTATTTGTATGTAGTCACTCTTATGAACTTTGAAGGTGTCCTATGCAATTATATTTGCTACTCTATGAGGGACAAGCTGAATGCTATTATGCAATGTTTTCTTTATGTGAAACAAACAAACGTCTTGCAAAGCATTGTTATTCATGAATCTTTTGTTTGTGCCTTTTCATGTTGCATCATAGTTTCTTTGCCTTATTGCTAGAACTTTGTCTTTCATGTTATGATTGAAGTACTATGATCCTAGCTTTGAATGTTTTACAAATACTTTGATCAAGTTTATGATGGTGCATGTCACCTAAAAAATTAATCTTTACTTTTATCACTTACCTACTCGAGGGTGAGTAGGAGTTAAGCTTGGGGATGTTGATACATTGCAAATGTATCTATAATTTTTGATGTTCCATGCTTGGTTTTATCTACTTTCTTGTGTTTTGTCCACACTTTGGAGTACTTTTCATATGATTTCTTGGACTAAACTATATTCCTCCCGAGGCAAAAACCCTAGATAGTCAATTAGAAATCCACGAAAAGTTCCGCAGCGCCGCCGCCACCGAAGGGGAGATTTGGGGGACAAAAGGTCTCTGTTCCGGCACCCTCCCGGGACGGGGAAGTGCCCCTGGAGCCATCTCCATCGATCTCCACCACCATCTCCATCACCATTGCCGATTCCCATGATGAGGAGGGAGTAGTTCTCTCTCGAGGCTAAGGGTTCTACCGGTAGCTATGTGTTCATCTCTCTCTCTATGCATGATCATATTGTGATCATGAGCTTGTAATCTATCGATGTACCTTGCTACTCAAGTGCTTTAATAGATCTCTGGTCTCCCAATGTGTGTGAAAGTGACAGCGTGCACACCACGGTGGCACTTAGGCTAGAGATTACAAATACTTGTTATGAGTTATATTTGGAGTTGGATGTCTCTATGAAATTGTGGTGTTTGTTGGAACCATCTAGTGCTCAAGGTGATAGTGTGGGGTTATCTAGATGGGGAAAGCGGACTTTTTGGAGTGTTGTTATAGCCCTACCATGGATTAGAGTGTTTAACCGGAGTGTAGTTCAGAGTAGTATCATAAAGAGAAGATATTTATATGAGAGTGCTCACTAGTGAAAGTATGATCCCTAGGCCTTGTTTCTAAGCATTGAAACACCGTTTGCAACTAGATCTGTTACATGTTTGCTTGCTTCCATCTTTATTTCAGTTTGCCTTTAGTCTTTTCCCACGTCAACCACACGCTAGCAAGCAATTTTCTGGCACCGTTACCACTTATAATTATCCATACCACTTGTATTCCACTATCTCTTCGCCGAACTAGTGCCCCTATACACCTGACAAGTGTATTAGGTGTGTTGGGGACACAAGAGACTTCTTGTATCTTGATTGCATGGTTACTTGAGAGGGAATACCTTTGACCACTTCCTCCCTGAGTTCGATAAACCTTGGGTGATCCACTTAAGGGAAAACTTGCTGTTGTTCTACAAACCTCTGCACTTGGAGGCCCAACAACTGTCTACAAGAATAGAAGTTCGTAGACATCACTAGCAACTCCAAGAGGGAGTATTTATGCTCGATAGTGGGTTCATGCCTCTAGTATTCTGGGGAAGTGATAGAAATCTCTAAGGTACTAGATGTCCTGTTGCTACTAGGGAGAAAACAACAATCCTTTGTTCATAGAACAATCGTATTGTTTACTTTACGCACTTTGCTTAATGCAATTATCTGTTGCTTGAAACTTAATACTAGAGGGGGTTCGGGATGATAACCTGAAGGTAGATTATTAGTGATAGATGTAGTTAGATTACAGTATATATATAATGTTGTAATGCCAATCAAATCTCATGGGAGTCAAGATGATTAGTATATGCATGTATTCTTTCTCGATGTTTGTCAATTGCCCCGCTGTAATTTGTTCACCCAACATGTCATCTATCTTAAGGAGAATCACCACTAGTGAACTATGGACCCCGGTCCATTCTTTTACCATCAATCTACAACTATTTACTGTTTACTTTTTAGTTTCTGCAAGCTATTACTATCTTCCACACAATACGTTTAATCCTTTGTTTTCCGCAAAACCGGTGAGATTGACAACCTCACTGTAAGTTGGGGGCAAAGTTCTGTGGTTGTGTTGTGCAGGATTCCAAGTTGGAAACAACACCTTGGAGGTGTTTCCTTGCTCCTACTATTTCGATAACCTTGGTTTCATAACCAAGGGAAACTTGCTACTGTGCTCATCATACCTTCCTCTTGGGGTTCCCCAATGATCTCTAATATATTTTGAGATTTCAAGCTCTTTTTCTGGCGCCATTGCCGGGGAGTCAAGGACATCTCACAAGGGGAGTCCCTCATAACCAATCTCTTTATTTTTTTTATTTTTTTGGCTTAGTTTATTTATGCTTTGTTTGCTTGTTTCTTTATCAAAAACACACAAAAAATTCCTACTTCAAGTTGTTTTTATGTCTAGTTCAACTCCAATCACTATTTCATTATGGATAGCCCACTCTGTTTCCTATTTGGGAAATTTACTATTACTGCTAAGGTAGTAGATGAACCACCGCCTGCTAGAACCTCCATGGAAGATTTTATAAGGTATAGAGAATCTTATAAGGGTAAAGTCATGAGAGCCGTGTTAAAAAGGTTGGATCTAATTGCTACAATTTAGCTTAAACGCCATGATATAAATTGTTGCTCTTAACAGAATACTAAACATCTTAAATTCCAATGTGGCTTTAGTAAAGAATTTGTAATTATGAACTATCATTGGAATAACTATATTCATCTTGGATTTGAAGAAGTAGAACAATTCGTTTTGTTTATGGGAGCTTCTGAAATAGAATCCTTCATGTCTAAGAACTATGAAACCTATTTTGCTTGTAAAGACCTTAAAGATATGGTGTCTTCTATCCTTGATTAGGGCTTGGCCTTAATTGGTTGTGCCTTGCAATGGCCTTGTTGAAGGTATTGTTTTGAGAGCGTGGACTTTCTTCAGGGTGAAAACCTAAGATCTATGATCGGGCGATGATGGTGTTTGTGCAGTGTTCCCTTTTTGGAGGCGTCGCTTTTGGAGAAACTAGACTTCTGGTGTTGTCTTGGTGGTGGTAGTACTGCTGTTTCAACGAATGGGTCACTATAGCGGGACTTTTCTTTTTTGTAATTCTTCTTTATTTTTTGGGTGTGTGCATCTATATGGCTGCTAGGGAAATGCGTTGTCATAGAGGCTGGGTGTAATAAGTATCTTATGATATTAATATATGCTCCTTTCCAAAAAAAAGGTCATACCTATATGGAAAACCAAGGTTGGGCCCAAGATTCCACTGATTTCCCTCCATTTGACCCGCAACTGGAATTTCCTCCTACACACGTCCAAAACTTCTCTAAGTGTCATCGCATGCAACCGTCGATGATCACACCCGGGAGCTAGGTACTGCATATATGAAGCTTCCACCACACTTGTGCATGTATGCTAGGGACACATGCACGATTTCCTGGCATTCCAGCGCTCATGCGGTCCTTTTCTAGCGAAACCCTAATCCGAGAGCCCCGTAGGTATAGCCCTAGCATTCTCCATACGAGGGTTGACCAATGTACTTTTTTTTGGTTTAGGATTGTTTAGGTGATATCTACATGGAAAACCAAGGTTTGGCCGAAGATTCCACCAGTTTCCCTCCGTTTGACCTGTCGCGGGAGCTTCCTCCTACATGCCCAGCACTTCTCTAAGTGTCATCGCATGCAACCATAGAAAGTCACTCCCGGGATCTAGGTACTGCATATAAGAAGCTTCCACCACACTTGTGCATGTATGCTAGGGCCACATGCAAGTTCTCGTGGTATTCCGCCACTCAAGCGGTTCTTTTCCAGCCAAACCCTAATCCGAGGGCCTCCGTAGGTATTAGCCCCTAGCATTCTCCGTACGAGGTTTGACCAAAGTACTTTTTTGTTGGTTTAGTATTGTTTAGGTCATACCTACATGAGAAAGCAAGGTTTCGCCAAAGATTCCACCGGTTTCCCTCTGTTTGACCCGCAACGAGAGTTTCCTCCTACACGTCTTACACTTCTCTAAGTGTCATCGCATGCAACTATAGACGATTACACCCGGGATCTAGGTACTGCATATATGAATCTTTTACCACACTTGTGCATGTATGCTAGGGCCACATGAAGGTTTTCGTGGCATTCTGGCACCCAGGCGGTCCTTTTTCCAGCGAAAACCTAATCCGCGAGGGCCCCACATGTCTTGCCCCCTAGTATTCTCCGTATGTGGGTTGAATAATGTAATTTTTTGTTGTTTTAGGATTTTTTAGGTCATACCTACATGGAAAACCAAGTTTGGGCCCATGATTCCACCGGTGTCCCTCTGTTTGGCCCGTAGTGGGAGTTTCCTTCTACATGTCCATCACTTCTCTTAGTGTCATCGCATGCAACCATAGACGATCACACCAGGGAGCTAGGTACTACATATATGAACCTTCCACCACACTTGTGCATGTATGCTAGGGCCACATGCAGGTTTTCGTGGCATTCCAACACTCAGGCGGTCGTTTTCCTACGAAATCCTAATCCGAGGGCCCCGCAGGTCTAACCCCTAGCATTCTCCGTACGAGGGTTCACCAATGTACTTTTTTGTTGTTTTAGGATTGTTTAGGTCATACATACATGGAAAACCAAGGTTGGGCCCAATATTCCACCAGTTTCCCTCTGTTTGACCCGCAGCAGAAGTTTCGTCCTACACCCGTCCAACACTTCTCTAAGTGTCATCGCATGCAACCGTATACGGTCACACCCGGGAGATAGGTCTTGCATATATGAAGCTTTCACTACACTTGTGCATGTATGATAGTGCCACATGCAGATTTCGTGGCATTTGGGTGCTCATGCGGTCCTTTTATAGCAAAACCCTAATCCGAGGGCCTCGCGGGTCTAGTCCTCTAGCATTCTCCGTACGAGGGTTAACCAATGTAATTTTTTCTTGGTTTAGGATTGTTTAGGTCATACCTACATGTAAAACAAAGGTTGGGCCCAAGAACCCACTGGTTTCCCTCATTTGACCCGCAGCGGGAGTTTCCTCCTACATGTCCAACACTTCTCTAAGTGTCATTGCATGCAACCGTAGATGGTCACACCCAGGAGCTAGGTATTGCATCTATGAAGGTTCCACCACACTTGGGTATGTATTGTTTAGTCCACACCGTTGTCTTGTGGTTTTTGCCCTCTACTCCTCTATTGGTGCTGCACGGAGACGGCTGGTGGCATGGGGGCCTACCCGTCTTCTGAATAAAGGCGGTAGTCCTAGGATTCCATTCTAGCCAAGACGAGGATCTACTTGTTGCTTGCCCTCTCTGATCTAGTCAGAGTGGCGAGTTTTATAAGGCTTTGCCGGCAAACTACCATGGGCAATTAACGTGTGGAGATTGCCGGATTGGGGGATTCAGTCGTAGGCACCCAAGTTTTACTCTAACCGTTTGGGTTCAGAGGGAGCACTTTGAAGCTTTCTTGGTTGTTAATATGATGGGATATGTTCTCGTTCCATGATGTTGACGGATAATTTCATGGAGACCGGGACATGAGGACGGACAATGGTGGTTCGAGTCTGGGTGGTGATGAGGAATTGGCTCGGTGACTCGTGACTGGGAGTAGTGGCATGCAAGTGGGGGCGACTACATATGAGAGGTTCATAGTCCTACCTTTCAGGGTGAAAACTCAGGGTCTGGCCTTAATTAGTTGTGCTTGGCAATGGCCTTGTTGAAGGTATTGTTTTGAGAGCCTGGACTTTCTTCAGGGTGAAAACCTAAGATCTATGATCGGGCGATGATGGTGTTTGTGCATTGTTCCCTTCTTGGAGGCGTCGCTTTTGGAGAAACTGGACTTCTGGTGCTGTCTTGGTGGTGGTAGTACCGTTGTTTCAACGAATGGGTCACTATAGCGGTACTTTTCTTTTTTGTAATTCTTCTTTCTTTTTGGGTGTGTGCATCCGTATGGATGCTAGGGCAATGCATTGTTGCAGAAGATGGGTGTAATTGGTATCTTGTGATATTAATATATGCTCATTTCAAAAAAAGGTCATACCTATATGGAAAACTAAGGTTGGGCCCAAGATACCACCGATTTCCCTCTGTTTGACCCGCAGCTAGAATTTCCTCCTACACACGTCAAACACTTCTCTAAGTGTCATTGCATGCAACCATCGACGGTCACACCTGGGAGGTAGGTACTGCATATATGAAGCTTCCACCACACTTGTGCATGTATGCTAGGGCCTCATGCAGGATTTCAAGGCATTCTGGCGCTCATGCGGTCCTTTTCTAGCGAAACCCTAATCTGAGAGCCCCGTAGGTATAGCCCCTAGCATTCTCCATACGAGGGTTGACCAATGTACTTTTTTGTTGGTTTAGGATTGTTTAGGTCATAACTACATGAGAAACCAAGGTTTGGCCCAATATTCCACCGGTTTCCCTTCGTTTGACCCACAATAGGAGTTTCCACCTACACGTCTAACACTTCTCTAAGTGTCATCGCATGAAACTATAGATGATCACACCCAGGAGCTAGGTACTGCATATATGAATCTTCCACCACACTTGTGCATGTATGCTAGGGCCGCATGCAGGTTTTCGTGGTATTCCGGTGCCCAGGCGATCCTTTTTCCTGCAAAAGCCTAATCTAAGGGCCCCGCATGCCTTGCCCCCTAGTACTATCCATATAAGGGTTAAACAATGTACATTTTTTTGTTGTTTTAGGATTTTTTAGGTCATACCTACATGGAAAACCAAGTTTAGGCCCAAGATTCCACCGGTTTCCCTCTGTTTGACCCGTAGTAGGAGTTTCCTCCTACATGTCCAGCACCTCTCTTAGTGTCATTGCATGCAACCATAGACGATCGCACCCGGGAGATAGGTACTACATATATGAACCTTCCACGACACTTGTGAATGTATTCTAGGGCCACATACAGGTTTTCGTGGCATTTCAGCGCTCAGGCGGTCGTTTTCCATAAAACCCTAATCCGAGGGCACCGAAGGTCTAGCCCCTAGCATTGTCTGACAAGGGTTGACCAACATACTTTTTTGTTGGTTTAGGATTGTTTAGGTGATACCTACATGGAAAACCAAGGTTAGACCCAAGATTCCACCAGTTTCCCTCTGTTTGACCCGCCGCAGGAGTTTCCTCCTATATGTCTAGGACTTCTCTAAGTGTCATCGCATGAAACCGTAGAAAGTCATACCCGGGAGCTAGGTACTGCATATATGAAGCTTCCACCACACTTGTGCATGTATGATAGGTCCACATGCAGGTTTTCGTAGCATTCCAGCACTCAGGCGGTCCTTTACCAGCAAAACCCTAATCTGAGGGCCTCGCAAGTCTAGCCCCTAGCATTCTCTATATGAGGGTTTACCAATGTTCTTTTTTTTGGTTTAGGATTCTTTAGGTCATACCTACATTAGGTTGGGCCAAAGATTCCATCGGGTTCCCTCCGTTTGACCCGCAGCGGGAGTTTCCGCCTACATGTCCAACACTTCTCTAAGTGTCATCGCATGCAACCGTAGACGGTCACACCCGGGAGTTAGGTACTGCATATATGAAGCTTTCACCACACTTGTGCATGTATGTTAGGGCCACATGCAGGTTTTCATGGCATTCCGGTGCTCAGGTAGTCCTTTTCTTGCGAAACCCTAATCCGAGGGCCCCGTAGGTCTAGCCCCTAGCATTCTCTATATGAGGGTTGAACAATGTAGTTTTTTGTTGGTTTAGGATTATTTAGGTCTTACATACATGGAAAACCAAGGTTGGTCCTAGGATCCCACCATTTTCCCTCCGTTTGACCCGCAGCTGGAGTTTCCTCCTACACCCGTCCAACACTTCTCTAAGTGTCATCGCATGCAACCGTATACGGTCACACCCGGGAGATAGGTACTTCATATATGAAGCTTTAACCACACTTGTGCATGTATGTTAGGGCCACATGCAGGTTTTCATGGCATTCCGGCGCTCAGGTGGTCACATTCCACCGAAACAATAATCGGAGGGCCCCGCAGGTCTAGCCCCTAGCATTCTTCGTATGAGGGTTGACCAATATACTTTTTTGTTGGTTTAGGATTTTTTAGGTCATACCTACATGGAAAACCCTGGTTGGCCCCAAGATCCCATCAGTTTCCCTCAGTTTGAGCCGTAGCGGGAGTTTCCTCCTACACATCCAACACTTCTCCAAGTGTCATCGCATGCAACCATAGAAGGTCACAACCGGGAGCTTGGTACCGAATATATGAAGCTTCCACCACATTTGTGCATGTATGCTAGGGACACATGTAGCTTTTCCTGGCATTCCAGCGCTTAGGGGTCCTTTTCCAGCGAAACCCTAATCTGAGGGCCTCGCAAGTCTATCCTCGTACCATACTCCGTACGAGGGTTGACCAATGTATTTTTTTGGTGGTTTATGATTATTTAGGTCATGCCTACATGGAATACCAAGGTTGGGCCCAAGATCCCACATGTTTCCCTCCGTTTGGCCCGCGGCGGGATTTTCCTCCTACACGTCCAATACTTCTCTAAGTGTTATTGCATGCAACCAAAGAAGGTCACACCCTAGAGCTAGGTACTGCATATATGAAGCTTTCACCACACTTGTGCATGTATTCTATGGCCACATGCAGGTTTTCGTGGCATTCCGACGCTCAAGCGGTCCTTTTCCATAGAAACTCTAATCCGAGGGCCCCGCAGGTCTAGCCTCCTACTTGCATTCTCCGTGCGAGGGTTCACCAATGTAATTTTCTGTTGGTTTAAGATTGTTTAGGTCATAGCTACATGGAAAATCAAGGTTGGGTCCAAGATTCCACCGGTTTCCCTCTATATGAACCGCAGTAGGAGTTTCCTCCTACATGTCTAGCACTTCTCTAAGTGTCATCGCATGCAACTGTAGACGGTCACACCCGGGAGCTTGGTACTGCATTTATGAAGCTTCCACCACACTTGTTCATGTATTATAGAGTTACATGCATGTTTTCATGGCATTCCAGCGTTCAGGCGGTCCTTTTCCAGCGAAACCCTAATCCTAGGGCCCCGCCGCCAAAGTTTGCTCTCACATGCAATGATAGAGCGCGAAACTCCCGCCACGGGTCTAGGCCAGGGAATCTTTTTGAATCTTGGGTCCAAACTTGTTTTGGCATGTTGTTATGACCTAACCAAACACAAATCAAGAGAAGGCTCCACTTTGATACCCCTTTCGATGCCCATCTAGGGGGTAAACGATGTAGGACGCACGGTCTAGGGTTTCCCCAAAAGAGAGGCTTCCACTAGTAGAAAAATGGGCATCAATACCGGTTCTAGAGGCCCTTTTGTACCGGAAACGCAACCGGTACAAAAGATTCGGGACAAAAGCCCCCCCTTTGGTACTGGTTCCTTACGAACCGGTATTAAAGGGGCCTCCACGTGGGACTCTAGCAGACCACAGGGCTAGGGACCTTTGGTACCGGTTTGTAACAAGAACCGGTACCAAAGGTTGGCTACTGCGGCAGAGAAAGTGCATAAATCTCTGCCGCGGCAGAAAATCGAGGGTTTAGGGTTTTAGGAGGGGTTTCGGGGTATCATACCGTTTCATCGTACGAGGATCGCGTCGATGCGCCAGAAACGCGTTTGGGTTTAGGTAGTACATGAAGATCTAGGTGATACATATCAACTTGGTGCATATAATATAACACATGTAATTGCATAACATCGCAAAATTAAGTAGTACATGCATGAAGATCGATCTTCATGCATAGTGGTACTCTCTAAGGCATACTATCTATTACATGTAGCATAGTGGTACTCTCCGAGGCAAACTATATATTACATGTAGATCTTCATTCATAGTGGTACTCTGCGAAGTTAGGTATGACGTCCCGAAGGAAAGATCCCGCCAATTCCTCGCCAATTGCTTTGAAGCGGTGCTCGATTGAGATTCTGTCCCGCTTACTTGCAAACTGTAAAAGAATGAGATACAAATGAATACATGAGCTATGTGTGTATATATATATATATATCAAAATCACAATCAAACAATTATGACTGAAACTCAGCACAAGTTATGGTAACAAAATAAATTTGTGAATATTGTTTTCGTACCTCTTTATTTCTTTGATTATTCATTCTCTCACTGACAATCTTGTGGATGTTTTCGCAAACGTAGTATCCACATAGATTAGTCCCCTTTGGTTGTTTCGCTCATTTCTGTACAAGAATATGATCCAATCAAACAATAATCAAGTATGATAAAGGTGTGTGGACCTAGGTAGTACTACTTACTTTGTTCGCACGCCATATCAGCTTCTGTTTCCATCCACCGGCCGGATCTTCCTCGATGAATTTTTTCCATACGCTGCCCGACAAAAGAAAATGCATAAAAGAGTTATCAATTTGTTGATATCAGGAAATTAACGGAAAAACCAATAAGAATTAAAATTACTTTTTGAGCATCTCAAAAGCCGTCCTGTATAGTATAGGCTCTTTGGTTAGTGAGTCAAAGACTTCAACTTCTCCATCGGACATTTTAATGACGATAAGAATAAAGTGGAACCTGCACACATTTAAATATGCAGTGTCATAGATATAAGTCATCAGTTAAAAATTTAACATATGGTGAGCAAAATAGAATGTGTCATAAGACAGTAACACTCACTTGAAGTTGTAAGGCCAAAGTATTATCTTTTTGTCACGTTGTCGCTTCAAAAACCTTAGCAAAGTCTCCGGTGTATCCTTGTTAAAGATGGGATCTTCTATGGTTTTTTCATGCATTGTATCTGGGTCAATGAACCCAATGTCCGTGATTTCATCCCTTTTGCATTCGCGCTTCTTCGATCTGCATAATATAGCGCACAAAAGATTAAATTGAGGATAATTTGTAGACAATGAACGAGCTAAGATAAAGACTTCTCAAATTACATTAATAAATCACTTACAAACAATAACAACTGATGATTGTATAACTGAAAAAGTTCACAGAAGTCAACGTTCACAGAGTATTCTTGGAAGTAGTGCTCATCCTTAACTCGCACCATGATAGCCTCGATCCCTCTCTTTGTGGCATTAGTGTACCACACATGCAAATTACGCATACTTGTCGGTAGCGACCTGATATTCTCGACCAAATCTTTCCCAAGAACAAATTTATATGCTACTTCAGCGATGGGGTAATCGGTTGTGTTTTGTCGAGAACTTTGAACGGCCTTCTCGTCAAACACCTTGAGAGGGGGGGCCGATTGAACGGGTTGTTCTCCGAGCTGGTGTACTTGTTTCATTTTTATACCCGAGACCACCGATTTATCGGGTTTTTTCGCCTCCACCATATCGTCATACGACCTTTCAATAGAACGCCTATAGTCAGATGGCAGCGATGGTACATGGTCATATAGATTCTCAACGGTACACACAACTTTCACCGGATCTAGAGTCATCTCAAAAGGTATCTCTGGCACTTTCTTAGCAAAATATTTTTCCACCTCAGACTTAGAGGTTTCGGTGCATTCCTCGATAGTTTTTTCCCAAGGTAACTTCTCAATAGGCGACAGTGGTTTCTCCTTGCTAGGTCTCTTCCTAGGCGGCGTACCGTTTCGCTTAACGGGCGGAGTGTTACGTGGAGGATCTCGAGATGGTGGACTCGCGCTGGGGTCCCTCTCAGGTAGGTGTGGACTTTGCTGCTCATGTGGACTACTACCAGGAGGAGTCGATGGTCATTGATGCTCATGCGGAATTTGCTGCTCATGTGGACTGCTACGAGGAGGAGTCGGTGGCCTTTGCAAAAGGATGATGTATTTCTTGGACCATAGGGCGAAAGCTCGCTTGACATCGGTCAATGTCTTCTCCTCGTCACCTCCAGGAAAATCAAGCTCCACTGTTTCATAACCTGGAACAACATCATCCACCCCGACACGAACACAACCAGCTGGAATGGGCATATGATGGTGCGTTGCTCCATCTTCAGTTCAGTAAACATAGCCAACCGCCACCTTAATAGACACGTTCCTCATTGGCAAATGTAGCTCGCAATCTGTCTTCTCCGTGACATAATCCACGGGGTAGCTTCCTCCACATTCAAGATATGAGGAACCCACACTGCTTCTTCGCTGAGATGGGGCGGCATCGGCTTGAGGATCTTGTAGAAACAACGGCTGATCAGGTGCCCTCTGATTTTTCTCAAGCACCTCCACCCTATTTATCAATTCTGCTAACTTTGCTGACTCCTGCTTCTTCTTTCTCGAACGGCTTCTATATGTGTCAGCGCACTCCGGCCACGCTTCCTTCATGGTGACACCTGGGGGGGCTCGTATCCGTCCAACATGTTCAGGATTCCCCAGAGCGAGTGTCAGCTCGTCATTCTCTCTATCAGGAATGTATTCTCCCTTTCTAACTTTTTCAATTGCATCTATAAGCTCCGTCGTGATTGCTTCAATTTTTTTCTTCCATTTTCCCTTTGCAAAGATCTTCCCTGTCTTTGGGTCCAACCCTGCCCCATGCGCGAACAACCAGAACTTGGACCAGTCGGGCCAGTCCCATGTTTGTGGAGTGATTCCTGCCTCCATTAGTTTAGCTTCAAATGCTATCCACTTCGGAATGGCAGTCTTGTAGCCACCTGACCCCAAATGATGGAAATGTTTCTTCTTTGAAGCATTTTTCGTATTGCTGATTGATCGGGACACAGCAGTAGCCGATTTCTTATACCTCTTAAATGCGGGCCAGTGATCTTTTATCTTCACTAGACTTTCAGTGAATACTGTATCTTCATCTTCATATCTGGCCCATAAATATTTCTTCCAGGTCTGGAATTGTGTGGCCATTGATGCACTCGACTTTCAACGTAGAGCTCGTTGGGAACCCCAAGAGGAAGGTATGATGAGCACAACAGTAAGTTTTCCCTCAGTTATGAAACCAAGGTTTAATCGAACTAGTAGGAGCAAGGAAACACCCCAAAGGTGTTACTAGCTGAGCTTTGGCAGGGCACACTACCGGTGCTAGTAGCAACGTGGAGACCTGCACAACACAACCACAGAACTTTGTCCCCAACTTGCGATGAGGTTGTCCATCTCACCGTGTTTTGCAGAAAACAAAGGATTAAACGTATCGAATGGAAAGAAGTAAAAGTTTGCAGAAAGTAAACACAAAGCAGTAAACAGTTGTAGATTGTATGTAAAGAAAAAGGAACGGGATGCATAGTTCACTAGAGGTGGCTCTCCTTAAGATAGATAACATGTTGGGTGAAAAAATTACAGCGGGGCAATTGACAAACACCGAGAAAGCAATACATGCATATACTAATCATCTTGACTCCTCTAAGACTTGATTGGGCATTACAACATAATACATAGACCGCCATCCAACTGCATCTATGACTAATAATCCACCTTCAGGTTATCATCCGAACCCCCTCCAGTATTAAGTTGCAAGCAACAAATTATTGCTTTACGAACTGCATGTAAAGTAAACAATATGATTGTTCTATGAACAAAGGATTGTTGTTTTCTCCCTAGTAGAAACAGCACATCTAATACCTTAGAGATTTCTGTCACTTCCCTAGATTACCAGAGGCATGAACCCACTATCGAGCATAAATACTAACTCTTGGAGTTGCTAGCATCTACTTGGCCAAGATAGCTACTAACAACGGAAAGCATGCAAGATCTCAAATAACAAAGACATGATAGAATCAATAATCAATCTGAAATAGCATCTCAATATCTATCGGATCCCCGCAAACACAACATGTATGGATTACAAATAGATGATCTTGATCATTAACGGAGCTCACAAGATCTAAACATGAAAGCACAAAGGAGGAGAAACCAGCCATCTAGCTACTACATGGATCCGTAGTCCAAGGATGAACTACTCACGCATCACACCGGAGGCTTGCATGGTGATGGAGAAGGCCTCCAGGGTGAATTTCCCTCTCCGGCAGGGTGCCGGGAAGAGCTTCAGATCCCTCCCGATCTAGGGATGGAGATGACGGCGGCTACAGACTCTTTCGTGGATTTTTGATCCGGTACTTAGGGTTTATGTCCCGAGGGCATCTTATAGTTGGAAGGGGAGGCCGGGGGGGGGGGGGTTCCAGGGCTGGCCACATCACCCCCTGGCGCGGGCCAGGCCTGGCCACGCGGCCAGGTGGTGTGGCCGCCCTCTGGCCCTTCTCCGTCTCGTATTCTTGCACTTGATCCCTTCCGGAAAAATAGGCACTTTGGCTTTTGTCCCATCCAATTCTGAGAATATTCATTTTCTGACTTTCCTGGAACCAAAAACAGCAGAAAACAGGCAGCTGGCACTGTGGCTCTTGTTAATAGGTTAGTCCAAGAAATCATATGAAAAGTACTCCAAAGTTGAAACAAAACACAAGAAAGTGGATAAAACCAAGCATGGAACATCAAAAATTATAGATACATTTGCAATGTATCAGCCATCTTCTTAAAAGTCCATTCCTTGACTTTATTCTTCTGCCCTTCCGTCATGCCGGTAGACTGAAGTGTGTCAGTAGACTGTCCCAAAGAAACTGTTTTAGAGTATTGTTGACATAACTAGCTTCAGCCCCTGCGTTCTTCGGCTTATGCCACTGTACAATGCTGATCGGTATATGGTCCCTAACAAGAACTCCAGCTTGATTTACAAATGTACGGCAGTGCTCCACTGGTTCACCACTAGCCTTAAATGCGGTGAGGGCTAACCTACCCTCGCCCTTTAGACGTTGCGTCGGGCCTCGTTGGGTTTTAACAGATTTGCTCGATGATCTAGAAGGCTATAAGAAAAATAATTCGTTAATAAGTGCAATACAAAAAAATCAATGCATCTAGCCCTGATATATAAATATACACCTCGCCGGAGTTTGTTAAGAACACTTCGTTGTCTCTTCTTTCTTCAGACTTAAATCCCTCACCGACATCATTCAGAAATTGTGAGGCGAAATCATCGTCATCTCCATCGGGTTTCGGTCCATGGGCACTCTCATATATCATTTTCTGCACCATTTCTTCTTGCTCCTCATCTCGGATGAAGGTGACGTCCTCCATAGCTCAAAGTGGAATTATTCGATTCATCATTTCATGATCATAACAGATTGCTAGATGGATAACACCACCGTCGGCGCCTGGCACGGGGGCAGCCTCACCAACACCGGACATTGCCGTCCCGCGCGCGCTAGCGAGGCCGCCTAGCCGGCGTGGCGTGTGGCGTGGCGAGGCGGCATTGACACCGGGCACTGCCGACCCGAGCGGGCGCTAGCGAGGCCGCCTAGCCGGCATGGCGTGTGGCGTGGCGAGGCAGCGTCGACACTGGACGTGTGGCGAGGCGTGGCGAGGTGGCGTGTGGCGAGGTGTGGCGTGTGGCACGCCCTCGAGGTGGCGTGTGGCGAGGTGGCGTGTGGCACGCCCCCGAGGTGAATTTCTGCATGGCGTGGTGTGGCGTGTGTGCGGCGCGAGCAAAGCGGGCATGTCGTCGTTGTGTGCATTTCGTCGAACACCCTAAGCGCGGTGTCGACAAAGCCACACAAGCAGCACACCGGCGTCGCCGGCGTGGGCGTCTGCGGCGTCGGCGATGATGGCGGCGCGGCGACGGATGGCCGCGCGGCGGCGTGGCTGGGCGGCGGTGTGGCTGGACGACGGCGCGAGCGGGGGAGGGAAAGAAGGGGAGGAGCAGGGAATTACCTATGGACGGAAGCACGGCGGTGGACGGCGGCGCGGCGGCAGATGGCGGAGTGGCGGCGTGGCTATGCGACGAGACGGCGCGGCGGCGTGCAGAGATCGACGACGCGACTGTGCGAGGCTCTATGCATAAGATGGACGCGCGTGTGGAAAGGAGGCCCCCAGCGTGAGAAAATCCCCTAGGGGACCTTTGCTACCGGTTTGTGGCTGGAACCGGTAGCAAAGGTACTTTTGCTACCGGTTTGTGGCTGCAACCGGTAGCAAAGGTATTTTTCTTTTCTTTTTTTCTGTTTCTATTTTGTTTTTTCTATTTCTTTTTCTTTTCTATTTTTTTCTATTTCTATTTTGCTTTTTCTATTTCTTTTTCTTTTCTATTTTTTTCTATTTCTATTTTGTTTTTTCTATTTCTTTTTCTTTTCTATTTCTATTTTCTTTTCTATTTCTTTTTCTTTTTTATTTCTTTTTCTATTTCTATTTTATTTTGTATTTATTTTTGTATTTCCTTTTCTTTTCTATTTCTATTTTTTTGTATTTTCTTTTCTATTTCTATTTCTTTTTCTATTTTCTTTTGTATTTCTTTTTCTTTTGTATTTCTTTTTCTATTTCTATTTTATTTTGTATTTCTTTTTGTATTTCCTTTTCTTTTCTATTTCTTTTTCTATTTCTATTTTCTTTTGTATTTCTTTTTCTTTTCTATTCCTTTTTCTATTTCTATTTTCTTCTTGTATTTCTTTTTCTTTTCTATTTCTTTTTCTATTTTCTGTTGTATTTCTTTTTGTATTTCTTTTTCTTTTGTATTTCCTTTTGTATTTCTATTTTCTTTTGTATTTCTTTTTTTCTACTTCTATTTTCTTTTGTATTTTTTTCTATTTATATTTTCTTTTGTCGTTGGTGCACACGCCCTACGACATCTTCGGAAGCTCCGCCTCGGAAAAATTTCCCTGCAAGCCCGTGAAAGACTCCATCTTCTCTAACAGTGTTGGGGAAAGGGTTGGGAAATCTCCTGTGGCGGAGCTTCTCGAAAATTTCCCTGCAAGCCCGTGAAAGCTACTTAACTAGTAAAACAAGCCAACCATCTCCATTGTTAATATCTTACATACAGTAAGATCATTACACACAAATAAATGGGAAAGTGATTTCCATATTGAGATATACAAGTTATGATCCCTATCTAGTCTTCTGAGTTTTCTTCGTGTGTTTCCCTTTCTTCTGATTGCGACGCAACCATGGACAATCTTCATTATTTAACATGATGCTTGGGTTAGTTCTCACCTTGAAGGGTGGAATATCATCAAACTTATAATAATCTTCTGACATATCTGTCTTTTCCTCTACTCCCACGATGTTTCTTTTTCCTAAAAGAAATATGTGGCGCTTTGGCTCATCGTATGATGTGTCCTCTTGCCTTTGTTTTCTTTTTTTCGGTTTGGTAGACATGTCCTTCATATAAAATACCTGAGCCACTTCACTGGCTAGGACGAATGGTTCGGTGTCGTACCCTAGATTCTTGAGATCCACTGTAGTCATTCCGTACTTCGGGTCTACCTGTACCCCGTCTTTCAGGTTGAACCATTTGCACCAGAACAAAGGGACCTTGAAATTAGGTCCATAGTCAAGTTCTCATATCTCCTCTATGTACCCATAATATGTGACCTTCTTCCCATTGTCCTCAGCTACATCAAAGCGGATACCACTGTTTTGGTTGGTGCTTCTTTTATCTTGGGCGAACGTGTAAAATGTATTCCCATTTATCTCGTACCCTTGAAAAGTCGATATAGTTGAAGATGGTTGCTTGGCCAACAAGTATAGCTGTTCTTCATCAGTGACATTCATGAGACGTGTTTGCAACCAACCGCCGAAAGTCTTCATGTGTTCTCCATCAATCCAATCTTCACGTTGCTCCGGGTATTCAGAGTGTAAAATATTCTTGTGTTCCACTATGTACGGAGCCACCAAGCTAGAATTATGTAGAACTATGTAGTGTGCTTGAGTGAAAGAATGTCCGTCCATACACATTTTTTCTTTCTTTCCTAGCGTGCCTTTTCCACGCAGTCTCCCCTCATAGCGCGATTTAGGAATACCGATCGGCTTAAGGTCAGAATAAAGTCAACACAGAACTCAATAACCTCCTCTGTTCCATAGCCCTTGGAGATGCTTCCTTCTGGCCTATCACGGTTATGAACATATTTTTTTAAGACTCCCATGAATCTCTCAAAGGGGAACATGTTGTGTAGAAATACAGGACCGAGAACGCCAATCTCTTCGACCAGATGAACGAGGAGATGCGTCATAATATTGAAGAAGGATGGTGGGAACACCAACTCGAAGCTGACTAGACATTGAACCACATCCTTCTGTAAATTTTGTAGAGTTAGTGGATTGATCACCTTCTGATAAATCGCATTGAGGAACGCACATAGCTTCACAATGGTACTCAAACATTTTTTGGCAGAAGCCCCCCTCAATGCAACCGGAAGTAATTGTGTCATAATCACGTGGCAGTCATGAGACTTTAGGTTTTGAAACTTTTTCTCTGACATGTTTATTATTCCCTTTATATTCGACGAGAAGCCGGACGGGACCTTGATGCTACCCAGGACTTCAAAAAAGATCTCCTTCTCTTCTTTGGTAAGAGCATAGCTGGCAGTACCTTGATACTTCTCTGGATTCAGGTTGTTTCCTTCGTGGATACATTGTTGGTCCTGCCGTGCATCCGGTGTATCTTTTGTCTTCCCATACACGCCCAAGAAGTTTAGCAGGTTCACGCAAAGATTTATTGTCACGTGCATCACGTCGATTGCAGAGTGAACCTCTAGGATTTTCCAGTAGGGTAGCTCCCAAAATATAGACGTCTTCTTCCACATGGGTACGTGTCCATCAACATCACGCGGAATAGATTGTCCGCCAGGACGCTTTCCAAAGATCACTTTTAAATCCTTGACCATATCATATATAACATCCCCAGTAGGGCGGGTAGGCTTCGTTCGGTTATCTGCCTCACCTCTGAAATGTTTTCCTCTATTTCTTATGTGATGCTGTTTTGGAAGAAATCGACGATGCCCCAGGTACACATTCTTGTTTCCCAAATATATACTATCAGTCTTACCTAAACAGTGTATGCATGCATTGTATCTCTTGTTTGACTGTCTTGAAATGTTACTAAGAGCAGGCCAATCATTGATGGTTACAAACAACAACGCTCGTAGGTTAAATTCCTTTTGTTCGTGCTCATCCCACACAGGTACACCTTCGTCACGCCATAACTGTAAAAGTTCTTCAACCAATGGCCTCAGGTACACATCAATGTCGTTGCCGGGTTGCCTTGGGCCTTGGATGAGCACTGGCATCATAATGAACTTCTGCTTCATGCACAACCAAGGAGGAAGGTTATAGATACATAGAGTCACTGGCTAGGTGCTATGACTGGAGCTCTGCTCCCGAAAGGATTAAAGCCATCTGTACCTAGACCAAATCTTGAGTTCCTTGCGTCATCTGAAAATGACTTGAACTCTCTATCGATTTTTCTCCACTGCGACCCGTCAGCGGGGTGTCTCAACATCACATCTTTCTTACGGTCCTCTTTGTGCCATCGCAACAACTTGGCATGCTCTTTGTTTTGGAATAAACGTTTCAACAGTGGTATTATAGGAGCATACCACATCACCTTCGCAGGAACCCTCTTCCTAGGGGTGGACTCGCCTTCAGCATCGCCAGGGTCATCTCGCCTGATCTTATACCTCAATGCACCACATATCGGGCATGCATTCAAATTTTCGTACTCCTCGCGGTAGACGATGCAGTCATTGATGCATGCATGTATCTTCTACACCTCTAATCCTAGAGGGCAGACAACCTTCTTTGCTTCGTACGTACTAGAGGGCAATACATTCTCCCATGGAAGCATCTTCTTTATTATTTTTAGCAACTTTTCAAATCCCTTGCCAGAAGTACCATTCTCTGCCTTCCATTGCAGCAATTCTAGTGTGATACCCAGCTTTTTTCTAGCCATCTTTGCAATTTGGGTACAACAGTTTATTGTGATCCTCTAACATTTTCTCCAACTTCATCCTCTCATTTTCACTTCCGCAGTTTATCTTCACATCAAGAATGGCCCGACCCAAATCATCATCGGGGTCATCAAAAATGGGCTCATAAAAAATGGGCTCTTCTTTATCTTCGTCTTCCCCCATTCTACTATCACCGTCTTCAGTGAACATAGGATAGTTTTCACTACCCTCTTTTTTGTTGTCTTCCATTATAATCCCTCTTTCTCCGTGCTTGGTCCAACCAATTATAGCCAGGCATGAAACCATTCTCAAGCAGGTGGACGTGAAGGGTCTTTGAGGTAGAGTAATCCTTTGTATTATTATAGGAACTACATGGACAATAAATGAAACCATTCAACCGCCTATTTGCCTCAGCCACGTTGAGAAAATAATGCATGCCAGTAATGAAGTCGGGATGGCATCGGTCACTGTACATCCATTTTTGATTCATCTGCATTATATATATAAGCATATCAAAAATCATTAATTACACAACATCATGGATATATGAGTGACTAACTTAATTAATATTCAAGTTCATCACATAAAACTAAGTTTTTTTATAAAAAAGAAGAGGCTCACCGAGGTGGTACGGTGCTGGCTAGGGGACGACGCTGACGATCGACGGTGGTGAGGACGGGGATGGTACTAAAACCTACAAATCATACTTTAATTTGAGCTCAAATTGCATAGAAAACGAATGAAATCCCTAACTTAGGAAATTCATCGAACACCTTGCTAGCACTACAAAAATAATACGAGTTAAACTATGAAAGAAATGAGCTAAATTAGGAACGCCAGAAGAAATGATGATATTGCTAACCCTTGAAAAGATGGGTGCCGTCGATCTTGATAAAATGGTGGAAAAAATGGAGATTTGTTGGAGTGTGAGAGGTGCAAAATATTTGGAAATGTGAGAGAGGAGAAGGAGAAGGGGAAATGAGATGCAAGGCCGATCGGGCTTGAGAAATAGGGTAGGGACCCTATATCAACGGTTTTTAAGACGAAACGGTACTAAAAGTTCAGCATTAGGCCCACCTTGCTTCAAAATTGGACTGATAAGCCTTTCGTACCGGTTCGTAACACGAACCGGTACAAAAGGCCCTCAACGAACCGGTATTAATGTTCCTCGGCCGCCTGGACAAGTGAGCCGGTATTAATGCACCCTTTAGTACCGGTTCGTAAGGGAACCGGTACTAAAGGCTTAGATGGAAGCCATGTTTTCTACTAGTGTTCATTGCCTCGGGGTCTCTAAAAAACTTGCATGTGGGCCTAGCAGATGTAGGTAGACGCTGTGGTAGGATGGGAGAGATAGTACCCACTTCACTTGCATGCATAGCCTTCACATGCGTGCACGTAGGTAGGTATTGTGGGAGGATGGGAGAGACTGTACCCTCCTTATTTGCATGCATAGCCTTCACACGCGTGCATACGATAGCCTTCACAAAGTATAGGGTTTCTCCAAAAGAGGGACTTCGATGCCTCAGGTCCCCAAAAGAGGGATTTCTAGGGTTTCCCCAAAATAGGGGTTCCGGTTCCTCGGGTCCGTACAAATAGAGATATATCTTTAATATTTATGTTGTAGTTGTATATATATGTGTATCTTGTTGTTTTTATTTTATATTTATGTTTTAGCATCGGGTTCCGGAAGATACGCGTCGTTATTCTATGCGGGTGGCGGGATACCGAAATTGGGAGGTACAATCTTCATTTTATTTATAAATTATATTTACATTTAAATTATAGTGGGAAATAAATAAATCAACTATATAAATTTGATTTATTGAATAAGGAAAGGAAAAAGAAAAAAACTAGGCCGCTAGGCCGACCGCAATGCCGTCGGCGTAGCCCCCGTACCCTAGCAAAGTCGTCGTCGTAGCTCCGTGCCCTAACGCCATCGCGCTCCCGTCATACGGGCCGGTAACCTAGGCCACGTGGAATTCTACACCGACGGACTTAACTGTCGGGTCATTATTGGCCTACGCTGACGGTGGCCGTCGGTGCCTACTGCCCTACGCCGACAGTAAGCTGGGCCGACGGCCGCCCGGCTGCCGAGCCCGTCCACCTACGCCGATGGCCCCGACCTTTTGCCGTCGGGTAGATATAGGCCGTTGGCATTTTAAGCTTCTCCCGTAGTGAAGTCGGCAGATGCTGGCGGTCCTCCCGTCGCTCGCTTGACGTGATCGTCTCTGTCGATTGAAGCGCCACACAAATTTTGAATGGAAATTGTCTGTCGAACATAAGGCCATAATATTTTTGAACGGAAAAGCAGTCCGAGGAGCGAAAAGGACTGGCCAATTTTCATCTATTTTAGGAATTTTTGGTTAGAGGAAAATGAGGAGTCGGGGGGAAGGAAAAGAGGAGAGGTGCTACATATGGAATTTTCTGTATACACTAGGTATATATGAAAAAGACATGTCTGAGTATATGGTGAGATTTTGGGAGATCTAGAACTCTTTCAATAGTCGAGACATAGCGGAAGCGGAATACATATGCGATTTTGGGAAAATCTAGATCCCTTTCCAAAGTGGAGGTACGATTCCTAATTTTCTTTGGTTATTACTTTTTTTTAATATAATTTAAGGAGGTTTCTATGTACTAGCAGCTCGATATGTATGTATGGAAGAGAGACATATATCTCGGCATATATGATACCTCTGCGAGATTTTGGGAATATCAAGAGCCCTTCCGATTGCACCATTGCAAACTTACCAAAAAGTTAGCCAGAGAATATGTGCGTGCCCTTTACGTATCCCGTCCCTTTAAATAGGTACCTGCCTCGCAGCTATTGCAACGCCTGATTTTCTTTTCTCACCATCGATTCCGATCCTTTGCACCGACGACCGATGATGCACGGGCACGAGCACCAATCATGGTATTGGTACCCGACTGGAACGCCCGGCGGCCGCTGCCGAACTGGGGACACCAGGAACTACCTCTGTACCACCACCGGAACCCCCGACCGTCGCCGAATTGGGGACACCAGGAACTACCTCTGTACCAGCAGCGGGACGCCTGGCCGCTGCCAAACAGGGGACGCCAAGAACTACCTCCGTACAACCCCTGGGACACCCGCCCACTGCCGAACCGGGGACACCAGGAGCTACCTCGGAACCCCCGGTCGTCGCCGAACAGGGGACACCCGGAACTACCTCCGTACCAGCCCCAGGACGCTCGCTTGCCGCCGAACGAGTCCAAGGCGGGCTCCGTCGTGGCCCGCATCTGCATCTTGATCCTCACCTTCTCCGTCATAGCCATGGCCGGTACCGCCAAGTGCACCATCCCCACCTCCGGCGCCGCCAGTCTAACCTTAATGTACAGCCAGTTAAGGTCCTTCAGGCTCCTCGTGGGGTTCAGCATCACCGCTGTCATCCTGGAGGGGGTGGCGGTGATCCTGTGGTACCTGCGCGCGCTCGGCGACAACAACGAGGAGACGGTGGAGGCAGATATAGAGGAGGAGGAGAAGAAGAAGCAGAAAAGGATGAGAGTCATCGGGATCATGCTGGTGGTGGTGGACGTGCTCGTGCTCGTGCTGCTCTGCTCGGCCATGGTGGGCGCCTTCACGGCTGCGGATGACAAGAGCGACCAGATCGGCGGCTGCGCTCAGGTGACGGGCGCCAAGCTCCTGTCGCTCGCAGCATCCATCATCGCCACCGTCCTCCTCATCGTCAAGCAGCTTCCGCCCCCGTTCAACGTGGTCGCCTAATTTCGATACATGCATGCAATGCGAAACGTACTAGGTACTCTATGTCTGATCGCGTGGTTGCCGTTTAGTTTTCTCTTGGATGTGGTACTCGTATGCAAAAAAAATTATTTAATGTTTTGAGTTAAAAGTTGGAACAATTATGATATGGACAATCTGGATTCTTAATGATGTGTTACAAACTCGAAATATCAAAGGTGTACAAGTCTTCGCATGCATGAAGTAAAATTAAGAGGGTTTGCAACAATTTGTGACTTGTACATGGATGTGCAATTGCACTTCATTCTTTTTCCCGCTGCACCTAAATTGCACATGAAATTGGGTGGCGTCGTGTGATTCAGAATTAAGTTAGTTCTACATTGACAAACAGAAATTCAATTCGGCTCACGGCTACGAATGAACCCATTGTGTGATTTTTTTATAAAAGAATGTTAAATTTTTTTATTATTTGCATCTATATCCGAACATTATATATTCGTACCCAAGTTTGCAGGTGAAAATAATACTTTAGGTGTCCCATATAAAAAAGACAAATTCCAGTGTTCCAACGTATCTATTTACGATTTTTTTGTATTTTTACACAAGGCATAAAAGATATTAATTTTTTCATGAAAACTTGTGTACGAACATAGAATGTCCGGATCTACATGCCAATTTTTTGAAAATTTAAATTTTATTTTTAATGTATTTTAATAATGGGTTTATTTGCACACGGGAGCCAAAACACCACCTCCGTCGACGAAGAACTAGAAATAGTCGTTTCATTCATATTTATCATCTCCCCACTACTGGGATGCCCAGCCGTTGCCGAACGGGGGATACTAGAACTAGAGTTAAATGCACTAATAGTTCGTGTACTTGTTAGCCTGGTTCAATTTAGTCCTCATACTCGAATTTTGCTGAATTTTATCCATGTACTTGTGAATTAGGTTCGATTTTATCCTAATCCATGTTTGGCACCAAAATTACGCTGACTCGAACGCCACGTGAAGGCATGTCCCACTTGCAGGAGTGAAGATAGACTATAAATTTGTAGTTAGCCCCTCCCGTGTTACTCCATTACCGTTAGTTAACCTCATATTGTAAATATATCGCTCCACCTTCTGGTCTAGCGATCACCACCTCCGTCGCCTCCCCGTCGCACCTTCCTCCGTCAAGTCCTTTATTT
Organism: Avena eriantha; assembly: GCA_910589775.1. Lineage (NCBI taxonomy): Eukaryota > Viridiplantae > Streptophyta > Magnoliopsida > Poales > Poaceae > Avena > Avena eriantha. Next base: position 107,378,257 of record OU342745.1, read on the forward strand.
TTCTTCCCTCGAATAGAACTCCTGTTGGGCATAGAAACAAATTTTTTTCTACGATATGAACAACTAAGCACCAAGATCTATCTACCTAGATACAATCAACGGGTGGATATACATTCATGGAGAACATACCCCTGAAGAGCAATAAAGTGTTACGAGGTTGTACTCGTGGATGATGTAGTCGTACACTTGCCGCTCTCAAGGTTGTGATGAAGTCCAGCGAGTCTAGCAGGTCCAACACTAGCAAGTCTAGCACCGCAAAGAAATGGTGCATCCGTGATCGCACATACGTCTAGTACCTCGACAAACTCCATCCCTCGCTCTAGCAAAGCAGTGGAAGCAGCAGATCATTTCCATAGAAACACCGAGAACATGTACTTTAATAATTCGAAGCCATGAGAAATTGCTAGAGGGGGAAGAGAACCTTCAAGAGGAGGTGGTGCAAGAGGAGAGGAGCCATGGGCTCCTTTTATAGGGGTTGGAGCGCAGCCCCATGGCCATGGCTGGCCGGCCATGGTGGGTGACCCCACCTCTTACTCATTCATGTGGGTGGAGCTTCCACTAAGCCCACTCACATAAATTTTAACTTCACTCACGTTGCATTTAATACCCACTTGTTTAAATGCATTTTCTATTTAAATAAAACACTTTGATTTATTTTATTCAGAATTTTTTTAATTACTTTAATTAATAAACATTCACATAAAACCCTTGCAACATTTCGATATCGCATGCAGAACCAATTTCAGCAATTTCACCCGGAACAATTCTGATGTTCATCAAAATAATCCCAGCGCTTTCAAAACCTTTATTTGGTATTATATTTGCCCCGAATTGGTGTCGGTATACCTTAAGAGTGTCATCCTACGGTTCGTGAATAATGCAGACATGATCGAGACACCTCTCTGATCAATAATCAGTAGCGGGACCTAGAGATCCATCCTGACTCCCACAAATTCAACAATGACTTAGTGATCATGAGAACCTTTAATGTTTATAACTAAATTCCTTTGTCTCATGATATATTACATGTCTAAGATTCGATCATCGGTATCTCCATACCTAGTTTGATCTCGTTACCGACATGCACTCTTTTCTCGTTCTCGTGATATAACATTATAGTGATCACGTCACTTGCTTGCAAGCTATTTCAATGTGATATCACCGAGAGAGTCAGAGCATATCTATCCATCACCGGGATGGAGAAATTCCACTCTTGATCTATGAGCCTCTACATAACACCTTCTGAGTATCTGAACCCACCTTTATTTTCACCCTATTATGGTGTGACGTTTGATATTATCAAGTTACTCTTCTAGTGTTAGTGATTGACATGATCTCATGGTCTAAGAACTAGAATTACTTCGTATAATGTTATAGAAATTTAAACATAATGACTTTGATCGTATTGCTATACTTTGGATGAATGTTCATCACATCATTCCACCAATGTTGTGACCTTGTTATTAACAATATCCAATGTCTATGATCAGGAAACATTGATTATCGTGTCTTGGGGATATGCTAAATGGGTATCACCATTGCATGTCTCTAATCCGGCTAACCCGGGTGGCCCACACTTGGTAGCATGGTCTATGGCCTGCTGGGCGGCCCAGTTAGACGGATCCAGAAGGAATGTCCATGCCGGATAAAGGAAGGCTACGTGGGAGTCACCGACATACTCAGAGCCTTAGAGTACAAGACACGAAGATTTGTTAGTATTAGTGTAGGACTCTTTACATTGCCCGGCAAGGTACTTTCCCTATAACCCTAGGTTCTGGTGCCTTTATAAACCGGACCTGTGGGAGCCTTTAGGGCACAATAACATACGATTCGCAACACCCTCGCATAGCGAACCAATCTCTGTAACTCGGCGTATTGCCATTATAGTGATTTATAGCAAGAGTAGAGTTCTGCCACCGTTGTGGGACTTGAACCTGGGGAAGCTATGTTCCCTCATACCCGCCAACTCACCGCCTTCCCCATGTCTCTAAAGACGCTCTATGAGGACCCCTCCATGGCGTACGTGTTGCCAATACCACGACAGTTGGTGCCCACTGATGTGGGGTGACCTCGGTATTGTCCTTGGTGAAGAACTTAGGGTTTCGCAGAAAATAGAACGCTAGGGATTTCATCGGATGTCTGAAAAACAATGGAGTCAAAGTCACCTGAATATTGAGTAATCATACTATTTCAAGTTGCCTGGGCGATTTTCTGGTGTCCATTATCTAGATCTAAAGTTGGGTGTAACGTCTATTGTATTGTGTTGTTTTTTCTCGTTGACCCCTCCTAGCCTTTATATATGAGGAGGCTAGGTCTCGGGTACCAATATGAGTAAGTAACAAGCTAGAGTTTGTATCTAATCTAGTCTTGTACTTTCGTTGTCTTATATCGCCAGGAGTCTGTGTCCTTATTTACTTCGTATCAGCCAAATCGTCATGGGCTTTATGGATCTTGGCAAATCTTCGGGTGAGCCTTCCGTTGGGCTGCACCATGTATACCAATAATAGGCATCCGAAGGGTCATGCCCATGTTAGTAGCCCCCAAGGCTATGTTCAGATGCTTGTACCCGAGCATAGGCTCAAAGTCCTTTTTAATATGCTCGGAAGGTGAACTCGAAGATTTCTTCGGATGCGTGAAGTTGTCGATGTCTTGTTTGGTTGATGCAATGGATGGCGTTGTCCTGTTCTTGAAGTGATGTCAGGAGCGCCCGATGGGATTAACCTTTGAGGCTACACTCGGGTAGACTCAAAGTTATGCTTTTTCATTGTAGATATTCTTCCATCGACTCGTATTTGGAGGATTTCTATTTTTCTATAGGGTGCGCGTCCAGCACTTCCGATGGGAGTAGCCCCCAAGGCTATGTTTGGGTGTTTGCACCAGAGCATAGGCTCAGAGGTCTTCTTCATCCGAGAATTTCTCCGTGTAGATAAAATAGGGACCCTGGAAAAAGACATGTAGATTATGTAAAGTCAGCCGAAAATATAGCTTATTGTAATTTCTTTGGGATGTGTGAATTTGGAACTTGATATATTTGGAACTTTATATATTTTTGCCGATGGCTATGGCGTTTGCGCCCCTCGCGAGGCCTTTTTGTTAGCCTGATGCCCATTGGGCTGGATCAGCTACTCGGGTCAAAGCGTGTTTTTGACATATTTCATGGCGGAGACGAAGAATTTTTAATTTGCGCTAAGTAGCGAAGCCCCCGAGTATCGGAGTATGATCATGTAATAATTTATTCGACTGAGCCCCGGAGTATCCGGTGTAATAGAGTATTGAAAAGTAGACTCGGTTAAGAGAACTTAGCTTTATCGATAGCGTGTGTGCAAATATGATCTTCACCCAAGGAATTTCTCGACTCGGGCCTTAATTTTTCTCGGGTGCGCCACTAGTTGACGCGAGCGGTGTTTAGTCAATTCCGTGGGAGGACCCGACAAATTAGCTCGATGTAGTCGCCATCCTTGCAAAAATCATAGAGAATTATGAAGTACTTGCAACTTGTAAAGGATATTGTTTTTTGATTTGTCATAACATTTTCTGGTGCCATTGGACTTGACACTTTTGCACTGTAATGCAAGACTTTTTCGTTATCCTAACGCCCTTAGTCTCAGTACCTTGCCGACCTGGGTGTTAGACTGCAACTGGGTTGGAGTTCAAGGATTCGACGCTCAGGCAGAATCAACTATTCACGAAATCACGTATGAGGTGCTCGAGTGCATGACGTCAATGGCACCTAGGTTACTCGAAGAGGGCGCATAGCCAAGTGTCGAGTGCATTTAAAGTAAGAAATAAATCAACTTGATTAAAGAACTTAGCTTTGTTGGTAGTCGACGAAGTTGATATGGCCAGAGGAGCCAGAGAAAGAGCCGATGACGGCAATTGGTCGCTGCATCCGAAGATTTTGTTGGGTCATCGCAGCCAAAGCTTTTGTTGGGTCATCATAGTTTGAAGGAGTCACATGTTGGACGGAGTTGATGGGGCCGATCAAATTCCACACAGATCGGTGATCTGTCGGTGCAGTAAACCTTCGTATTGAAATCATGTACATCTGTACAAACTCAACTTTAGCTAGCACTATCGATGCCTTCCCCCTTTTTTTCTTGCACGCATGTGATATGCCGAAATTTAGTTGATGCTTTGCTTCCTTTGTATTCAATCGGTTCCTAGCACATCCATGTACTAGCCTAAAAATTGAAATTATCCGATGTTGGTCTCGTGCGCGTTGTCATCAGGCCGAGAGGGTCGAGTTGTGTTGCTCTCCACCGCGCGTACGGATCAGAATGAAAAGAGCCAGAAGAGTTATGCCATCGGAAACTGCTGTAGTCCGCCTTGCCTCAGGAGAACAATAATTTAATCTTCACTTCCTTTACGTATCAACCAAGGACACACTTTTCCATATATCAAAGCTTGTAAGAAAACCGACATAGGCCTCAATCGTGGGAATGCATACTATCCAATGCTGTCCGTGCTTTGAATTTAATTAATCACTCGCCCTCACGTGAAGTAGCAGGAGCGAAGCGATGCTCTCCTTTGTACTGATTGCATGGACGATCTAAAATCCATCAACACGTCCATACTGCATGTACCGCGGAAGATGAAGTGGAAAAATTTCGATAAAAATTGCGAACTCTGGGTCTTCTTGATCCAATCTCGTAAACTTTCGAGGAAAGATTCTCCAGAAGTTGTATATTCGATTTTAAACAAGCATACCCATAGAATCCTTGCCCGTCTATCTTCTTTTGTCAGGTTGACACTTGGTGGAGAGCGATTCGCCGAATCCATGGTTTCAGTGTTCAGGTTTCCCACAGACAATGCCAATTGATGTGGGGTGACCTCGACAATGTCCTCGATGAAGGACTTAGGTTTCGCAGAAAATAGAACACTGGAGATTTTGTCGGATGTTAGAAAAACAATGGAGTCAAAGTCACCTTAATATTGAGTAATCGCACTATTACAAGTTGCCTGGGAGATTTTCTGGTGTCTATTGTCTAGATCTAAAGTTGGGTGTGACGTCTATTATATTGTGTTGTTTTTTCCTTGTTGGACCCTCCTAGCCTTTATATATGAGGAAGCTAGGTCTCGGGTACCAATACGAGTAGGTTACAAGCTAGAGTTTGTATCTAATCTAGTCTTGTACTTTCCTTGTCTTATATCGCTAGGAGTCTATGTCCTTGTATACTTCGTATCAGCCAAACCGTCATGGGCTTCATGGATCTTGGCAAATCTTTGCGCAAGGCTTTTGTTGGGCCGCACCATGTATACCAATAATAGGCACCCAAAGGGTCATGCCCATGTCACCCACCGTGGGGCAAGAGTTGCTTAGAGCTCTACACTAGGCGAGGTCCAAGCTCTTCGCAGGAATCGGCGACATCATAGCCATTTGATGCATTCTCTTCTCCCGCACGGACCGCCTACGGGCAGGACACATTCACGGAAGAATCTGGGCCGTATCTCTCTCTAGACTATGGCGGCTCAGATCAAAAAATTTCAAGGCCCACCCAAACCGCCCGTGTGCAGGATATAACGGTGGAAGGACTCCTCGAATCCGCTTGGCTTCCCCGACCGTTAGAGACGAGGAGGCCACACTTTGTTAGCGTAGTCACCATCTTCGATCTGGCCAGATGCGTCCAGAGGGAAGGAGAATCCCGCCGTGAATATCTTGCCAAATGGATGAGGGTGAGAGAAACCTTGGAAGGTGACCGCGTTGATGATCTCGTCTACCACTTTGTGGAAGGGCTCACGCCCGGGACACTCCTCTGGCATACACTCAGGAGGCGGCAAGCCGCCGGCCTACTCACACTGAGGAGAACACCAAGGCCATGCCTAGTCTTAAAGCTGGAGGAAGCAACAACAACGACCCTCCGCAATCACCCTCCACCTCTACCATCGACAACACTGAAGCCAACTCCGGCTCAGTGCTTGATGGACTATATGTCGACATCAACGTAGACGGCGACAACTGATACGCTACCTTAGAGGAATACGAGGCTGCCCTGAGGGAGATTGAGCAGAAGATCGACAGGGAGGAGCGCGTCGAGAAAGCCATCACTTCCCGCCAGTTGCTATTCGCCATCGGGAACATGATGGAAGAAGATGGGCATGAACCGGAACTTGAGAGAGCTCCGCCCACACCTGTGGTTACCAGAGTGGCAGTGGCACAGAAGGATGCCATGCCCCCTCCGGCTATCCCCCTGCAGCAAGCGCAGGAACTCACCACATGCCCCACTACTGCCAAGCAAACAAATCTTCTACCACCGCCACCATCAACGTCTACAGCCGGCAACCCATTGGTTACTCCCGCCGACAAGGTGATGTAAGGTTCACTCCTTGTCAACCCCATTACCATCGCCCATATTCAGAGCGTTACAGAGCTTGATGAGAAACATGAAGAATCCTCGCGGAGGCCAAGTGCATTGCAGAGAAGGGCGCCCAGCTGGACAAGGATATGGCCAAGGTGCAGCAATCCATCAAGGCAGCAAAAGCAATGGAGGCTGAGTACAAGCAGTTGATGTTAATGCACAAAGAAAAGAAGGCACCATCTCACGTCGTCGAATACCCTGGTGTTCGACACAAGTTAGGATCGGAAGCGTCAAAACCGGCAAAGGCCACCTCATACATTGATTCAGAGGGGAGGCAAGTAATGCCAACTCCCGCCCTCAACTTGGTCGTCGCCAAGACCCTCCTCGAACATGACAAGTAGCTAGAAGCGGTGGATCAGGTCTAGGACCTTGTAGCCAAGGCTTGCAAGCAATATGAAAAGGCCACCTCACAAAGGCTTGAGTCCAACCTAGAGCTTTGCTAGTCAACCTTAAATAGATGCCAAAGGCCAAGATCTCCCTGTGACGAAGGATCCCATATAGGCTCCAAGGAGCGAAAACGGAGGGATGCGCGCAACAGGGTTGATGCCATACCCATATCTTTCGACAAGTGAGAGAAGGCTTACCCCCATCGATCTCCGCCACCCCACCAGCCCGGCGTCACGAGGAACAATATTTGCACCACCGCACAAGCATGCCACCTCCTAGGCGTCCCCAGGCCGATACCATCATACGCGAATAGGGTGAGAAACCTTGGCATGTCGGAGAGCGCAATGACAATGAAGGACATAGGAGCAGATCCCAGAAGGAAGCACCATGTCCGACAAGCAATCATGACAGTCGTGAGGACTCGCATGGAGGGAGCAGCAAGAAGGCTAACCCACCGCTACCACTGCCGCCGTCGCCACCAAGTAGCCATCATGGCGGAGGACATGGCGGGTCCCATGGATCGCACCACAACCCTCCTCCCCATGACGAAAAAGGGAAGCAATCGCAGTCGTACGACGCACATTCACAGCTGTACAAGATCCAAAAAACCCAGGAGCTCCCATACCTAGGGCCACGTTGTTTTGGACCAATAATACGGGCCACAACTTACCCCAAGGGTCTCTAGATTGACAAGACAATCAAGCCATAAGATGGCACTGCCAGGCTAGCTACATGGTTGCAGGACTACAGCGAAGCGATTCACATCGCTGGGTGAAACCCTAATGTCACCGTCAAGTACGTCCCACGTATGCTCACCGGCACTGCTCGACAATGGATTGATTACTTGCCAGAGAAATCAATCTGCAAATTGGTTGGACATGCATGAAGCGTTCACAAAGAATTTTGAGGGTATGTACAAGCGTCCCTGCACCATCGAAGCCCTACAGCGGTGCGTGCAAGAAAACGATAAATCCTCTCGTGCTTACCTTTCCCGATGGTTGGATATGAAAAATTCATGCGTGGGATAGACGAACAAACTGGTATGGCCACCTTCATCGATGGCCTGGTGACGAGGGATGGCCTCGGTAATGTCCATGGTGAAGGACTTAGGGTTTCACGGAAAAGAGAATGCCTAATATTTCGTCGGATGTCAGGAAAACAATGGAGTCAATGTCGCCTGAATATTGAGTAAAGGCACTATTACAAGTTGCCTGGGAGATTTTTTGGTGTCTATTGCCTAGATGTAAAGTTGGGTGTAACGTCTATTGTATTACGTTGTTTTTTCCTCGTTGGCCCCTCCTAGCCTTTATATATGAGGAGGCTAGGTCTCGGGCACCAATACGAGTAGGTTACAAGCTAGAGTTTGTATCTAATCTAATCTTGTACTTTCCTTGTCTTATATCTCCAGGAGTCTGTGTCCTTGTATACTTCGTATCAGCCAAACCATCATGGGCTTCATGGATTTTGGTAAATCTTTGGGTGAGGCTTCCGTTGGGCCACACCATGTATACCCATAATAGGCACCCGAAGGGTCATGCCCATGTTAGTAGCCCCCGAGGCTATGTTCGGATGCTTGTACCCGAGCATAGGCTCAAAGTCCTTTTTTGATATGCTCAGAAGGTGAACTCGGAGATTTCTTCGGATGCGTGAACTTGTCGATGTCTTGTGTAGCTGATGTCAGGAGCGCCCGATGGGAGTAACCTTTGAGGCTACACATGGGTAGACTCAAAGTTATGCTTTTTGATTGTAGATATTCTTCCATCGACTCCTGTTTGGAGGATTTCTATTTTTCCTATCGGGTGTGTGGCCAGCGCTCCCGATGGGAGTAGCCCCCGAGGCTATGTTTGGGTGTTTGCACCAGAGCATAGGCTCAGAGATCTTCTTCATCCGAGAATTTCTCCGTGTAGATAAAATAGGGACCCTGGAAAAAGACATGTAGATTATGTAAAGTCAGCCAAAAATATAGTTTGTTGTAATTTCTTTCAGATGTGTGAATTTGGAACTTGATATATTTGGAACTTGATATATTTTTTCCGATGGCTATGGCGTTTGCGCCCCTCGCGAGACCTTTTCTTTAGCCTGATGCCCATTGGGCTAGATCAGCTACTCGGGTCAAAGCATATTTTTGACGTATTTCATGGCGGAGCCGAATAATTTTTAATTTGCACTGAGTAGCGAAGCCCCCTGAGTATCGGAGTATGATCATGTAATAATTTATTCGACTGAGCCTCCGAGTATCAGGTGTAAAAGAGTATTGAAAAGTAGACTCGGTTAAGAGAACTTAGCTTTATTGATAGCGGGTGCGCAAGTATGATCTTCACCCGAGGAATTTGTCGACTCGGGCCTTGATTTTTCTCGGGTGCGCCACCAGTTGACGCGAACGGTGTTTAGTCAATTCCGTGGGAGGAGCCGACAAATTAGCTCGATGTAGTCGCCATCCTTGCAAAAAACATAAAGAATTATGAACTACTTGCATCTTGTAAAGGATATTGCTTTTTGATTTGTCATAACATTTTCTGGTGCCATTGGACTCAATAGTTTTGCACCATAATGCGAGACCTTTTTGTTATCCTGACGCCATTAGTCTCAGTAACTTGCCAACCTGTCAGTTGGGCTACAACTGGGTCGGAGTTTAAGGATTCGACGCTCAGATAGAATCAGCTATTCGAGATATCGCGTATGAGGTGCTCGAGTGCATGAGGTCAATGTCACTTAGGTTACTCGAAAAGGGCGCAGCCCCCAAGTGTCGAGTGCGTTTAAACTAAGAAATAAATCAACTTAAATAAATGAACTTAGCTTTGTTGGTAGTCGACGAAGTTGATGTGGTCGGAGGAGCCGGAGCCAAAGCCAATGACAGCAATTGGTCGCCGCATCCGAAGATTTTGTTGGGTTGTTGCAGTTTGAAAGAGTCACATGTTGGACGGAGTTGATGGGGCAGATGAACTTCCACGCAGCTTGGCGATTTGTCGGTGCAGTAAATCTTCGTATTGAAATCATGTACATCTGTACAAACTCAACTTTAGTTAGCACTATCGATGCCTTCCTCCCTTTTTTTTCTTGCTTGCATGTGATATAACGAAGTTCAGTTGATGCTTTGCTTCCTTTGTATTCAATTGGTTCCTAGCACATCCATGTACTAGCCTGAAAATTGAAATTATCCGATGTTGGTCTCGTGCGCGCTGCCATCAGGCCGAGAGGGTCGATTCGTGTTGTTCTCCACCACGCGGACGGATCGGAATCAAAAGAGCCAGAGTTAATTGCGCCATCAAAAACTGCTGTAGTCAGTCTTGCCTCACGAGAACAATAATGTAATCTTCACTTCCTTTACGTATCAACCGAGGACACACCTTTCCATATATCAAAGCTTGTAAACAAACCGACATAGGCCTCAATCGTGGGCATGCGCACTATCCAATGCTGTCCGTGCTTTGGATTTAATTAATCACTCGCCCTCACATGAAGTAGCAGGAGCGGAGCGATGCTCTCCTTGGGACTGATTGCATAGACGATCTAAAATCCATCGACACGCCCATACTACATGTACTGCGGAAGATGCAGCAAAAAAAATCGAGAAAAATTGCGAAATCTGGGTCTTCTTGATCCAATCTCGTAAACTTTCGAGGAAAGATTCTTAGGAAGTTGTATATTTGATTTTAAACAAGCATACCCATAGAATCCATGCCCGTCTATCTTCTTTTGTCGCGTTGATCCTTGGTGGAGAGCGGTCCGCCGAATCCATGGTTCCAGCATTCAGGTTTCCCACAGACGACACCAATTGACGAGGGGTGGCCTCGACAATGTCCATGGTGAAGGACTTAGGGTTTCGCGGGAAAGAGAACGCTGGAGATTTCGTCGGATGTCAGGAAAACAATGGAGTCAAAGTCGTCTGGATATTGAGTAATCGCACTATTACAAGTTGCCTGGGAGATTTTCTGGTGTTTATTGTCTAGATCTAAAGTTGGGTGTAACATCTATTGTATTGTGTTGTTTTTTCCTCGTTGGCCCCTCCTAGCCTTTATATATGAGGAGGCTAGGTCTCGGGTACCAATACGACTAGGTTACAAGCTAGAGTTTGTATCTAATCTAGTCTTGTACTTTCCTTGTCTTATATCACCCGGAGTCTGTGTCCTTGTATACTTCGTATCAGCCAAACCTTCATGGGCTTCATGGACCTTGGCAAATCTTCGCGTGAGGCTTCTGTTGGGGTGCACCATGTATACCAATAATAGTTACCCGAAGGGTAATGCCCATGTCACCTAGAGAAAGGGACATTGCTCCGACATACATTGAAGCGCAAATAGGACAACAACAACCCCAACCTCAACACAATGATTGCCATGGCTAGCAAATTCGTCGCAACTGACGATGATCCTCGCGACTCGTTTCCATCAATCGCCATCCCCACCCAGGCCAAGAGGAAGAATAACAACAAGCAGAAAACTCCGCTAGAACAGAAGCAAACAAGTGACATGGTCGCCACTATGTTCGCTGGCAGAGGCAGAGGCGGATAGCATTGTCGTGGCCGGGGGGCTAGCCATGGGCAACAAAGGAGTGACTCAACACCCTCAGTGCCCCGTGAGAGTACCGTGATATGACGTGTTTCGTCCATCTCGATGCAAACAGAAAGGCCACCCACACCAACCGCCAATGCAAGTTCGTCAACGACATCAAGTAAGACCCTGAGTCTAGCGGCAAGCAAAGTTGGAAGAACAGACCCCACGGAAAGGACAAAGTGAAGAAGAAGGAGGAGGAATCCAAGGAATCAAGTGATATGGATGAAGATGTGGAACCCAAGTCCGCCAACAAAGGCGATGGAAAGGGAAAGAACCCCTTCAAAAAGGAGGCTCCGGTCTACCACACTTTCCTCGGTACTCCCACCGTCCGGGCCCGAAAAACCTCACTGAGGATACTGATGGCTACACTCCTTATGCTTCCCCAGTACGTCAGGTGGTCGAAGATTCCAATCACTTGGGATAGGCAAGATCACCTAGACGTCATCCCGACAGAGAACCAGTGTGCCGTGGTCATCAACCCATTGATTGATGGCACATAGTTCACCAAGTGCCTCATGGAAAGTGGAAGCATCATCAACATCATGTACCTGGATACATTGTGCAAGATAAACTTGAAGGAGACTCAGCTCAAGAAGAGAAAAACCATGTTCCATGGCGTTGTTCCTGGCCAACAAGCTAACTCACTTGGCTGCATCACCCTTCCGGTCGCTTTTGGTAATATCAACAATTACCGCCAAGAGCGCATGACCTTTGAAGTGGTACCCTTCAAGAGCGTGTACCATGTCATCTTCGGACGCGACATATTCCACTCCTTCCTCTCAAGGCCATGCTTTGTTTATAACAAGCTCAAGATACCCAGACCAAACGACATCATCAATGTTGACGGAAGCTTCACCAAGGAAAGGGAGTGCGAGCTAAGCGAAGCCGCCTTCGCCAAAGCAGTCCTCTACGATGAGGAGTTCTAGGAGATCAAGAGCCAGGTCCATGCCTCGGAGATGTCGGCTTCGAAGAAGCAAATCACTGCTTCTGGACCCGCATTCAAGGCCGCCATCAAGACCAAGCAGGTGTAGCTTGTTGAAGGAGATTCCTCCAAGACCACCGCAATTGGCACGGACTTGGATCCTAAATAGAAAAGCGGCGCTCATTGAGTTCCTCCGTTAGAATAAGGACATATTTGCCTGGCAACCTACTGACATGAAAGATGTACCTAGGGAACTTGCCGGGCACATCTTGAATATTGATCCTAAGGCCAAACCGGTGAAACAACCTCTATGACGCTTCGGTGATGAAAGAAGACGTGCTATAAGCAAAGAGATAGCTAGGTTACTGATGACCCACAAGTATAGGGGTGTATCGCAGTATTTTCGATAAGTAAGAGTGTCGAACCCAATGAGGAGCAGAAGGTGTTGACGAGTGACTTGGAGCAGGAATTCTCTATAAATACTTAGCAAACAGATTTTTAGGGGTTTTTTATAATGTAGATAAATAAAGTGCGAGTAAATAAAAGACAATAATAATTGCAACAAGTGGCCCAATCCTTTCTTTAGCAAAGGACAAGCCGGTTGTATTACTTAAGATGACCAAACATTCTCGAGTACACATGGGAATATCGTCAAGTGCTTTCGCTTCATATAGTTGATTAATCTTCTTTAGTTTGATAAGTGTTGTGTGGGTGAACCTGTGCTAATGTACCGACCTTCCTATGACTAATACATACTTGTGATTAAACCTGTTGCAAGCATCCGCAAGTACAAGAAAGTAATTAAGATAAAAACCTAACCACATCTTTAAACTCTAAGATCCTGACATCCCCTGTGCAAAGGTTTCCTATTGGGGGTTTAGGTTTTTGTCACTCCGGCAACCCCTATGATTAGTAGCCAAATACACAATGCATTCCCCTAGGCCCATAAAGGTGAAGTGTCATGTAGTCGACGTTCACATGACACCACTAGAAGAATAACACCACAACTTAAATAACAAACTATTGAATCTTTCTCAACACAATTCCACTACTAAGAACATGAATTCTCCCATGTCCTCAAGAACTAAACGAACTACTCACAAGACATCATATGGATCAAGATCAGAGATGAAATAATGATAAGTAACAATCTAAACATGAACAATAATTCAATGGTTCCACTCAATAGCATCAACTACAACAAGTAATCAACAATAGGAAAGTTTCCCCTAAGAACTATGCAAGATTCAACCCAATTGTTACAGCGGTATGGAGTGGTTATGATGGTGCTAGTGGAGATGATGATGATCCCGATGAAGTCCAGCTTGATGGTGGTGTTGATGGCGACGATCTCCCCTCCCCGAGAAGGAATTCCCCCAGCAGAATTCTGTCTGCCGGAGAGATCTTTCTCTCTCTGTAGTTTTCTGCCCTACAGAGGCGGCGAAATCTTTCTGTGGTCGCCCCCCCAGGTATTAGGTTTCGTGGGGATAATATACGCCAAAGGGGAGAGCTAGGAGTGGGCCATGGTGGCCACACCACCTGGTGGCGCGACCTAGGGTAGCCCGCACCAGGGGGTGGTGTGGCCCCCCTTTGGCCTATCTCCACTCCCCCTTCTGGCATACTTTGTCTTCTAGAAAAATAGGATTTTTCATGTATTTTCCTGGATTTTCTGATCTTCACGAATTTCGCCTCCAAACAACACCTTTTACATCAGAATCCTGACTGCAGCGGTCCATGGTCCAAAAGTCAATGCAAAAACAGATGAAATAACATAAGTATCATCTCTTAATATGAAATATATTAATGAATAACAGTAAATTATGATATAGAATAGTGATGCAAAATGGACGTATCAACTCCCCCAAGCTTAGACTTCGCTTGTCCCCAAGCAAAAACTAAGCTCAATAAACATGACCTCAGGTTTATGGAGTGAAGAGTCAATTAAACAATACGGACAAGAAGCATCACATTCATCAATATACAAATCATAATAGAAGAGAACTCACTATTATATAACTTAACTGCCAGTAACTAAAGGAAACACAATAAAGACACATAAAGTAAATCATAATTGGTAATGGCAAACTTTGCTCTTGGTCAAAGAATGGTTAACAATTTGCAGGAGTTGAAACATAAAGGGTTTTCAATGATAGCTTTCGAAGTAGTATTCACTAAGATAAGAGCAATGGGCAAAACAAGGAACATAAGAAACAAGATTGAATAAATCATCATATGAATGAATCAAACACAACAACTAAAAATACTTGCTAAGATAGAAGGGAATATGTTTACCGACTCAGCTAAAAAGTAAAATATAGGCCCTTCGCAGAGGGAAGTAGGGATTTCAAGTTTCATAAACAGCTTCCAAAAATTATGGTACTTATTAGCTTTTAGCTCTCATTGCCCCTATCATAAGCATATTGAAGTGATTCAGGTTAAACTCAACAAACTATGGAGTATATGCTTGACAAAGTATAAGTTGGCAATCTCATGTCCTTTGAATACGAGGGCCGCTCCTCATGCTACTCAAGTTTAGTTACCGGTAAGTTCTTGTCATAGTAAGTACATGTGTATCATAGAGAACCGCCAATGAGGTACCACTTGCCTGATGATACAGAAGAATCCCCATATCAAAATGAGAAGGCAAGCAGACAACGAGTATCTCAGCAAACTTCTTATTTACCATGGGAAAATGGTGCTTTTTTCTCTCTTTCCACTTTTCTCATCTCTTTTTTCCTTATTTCTCAATCTCTATCTCTCTCTTTTTTTATAAGAAGAATGATTCATAGATTGCTCATTATGATTACGATGCAGGTTTCCACCATGATTAGGCATGGATTA
The DNA here is from genome assembly GCA_910589775.1 of Avena eriantha. Taxonomy (NCBI): domain Eukaryota; kingdom Viridiplantae; phylum Streptophyta; class Magnoliopsida; order Poales; family Poaceae; genus Avena; species Avena eriantha. The sequence continues at coordinate 107,393,316 of OU342745.1, forward strand.
GACCAGCGGTCTAGGCGTTTCTCTAACACACATACATAACTCCATGGACTTACAAGCTCCCCTTTTCATTTCACACCGACGACATCCATAAACAAAAGAGCATGATAGCAACTGGGTACAATGTACAAGTGCAATGTTGAAAGCGCTCCCCATGACAGCATGGTTCTGCTAATTCCCAACGTATAAGTGCACGCATATACAACTTAGATGACACAATGGTTCAAGTTTATTATGTGCAAGAAAAGTAAAGTGTGCCATCAAGTTCGTGAGATCTTTAATCACTAATTTTCACATAACAAGTTTAATTCGGAAGGTAGATAAAAACATGAATTTACTTGGAATAGCAATAGTGCTAATAGGTAGGTATGGTGGACACAAATGGCGTAGGTTTTGGTTTAAGGATTGGATGCACGAGAATCATTCCCTCTCAGTACAAGTTTTAGGCTAGCAAGGCTGGGTAGCAAGCATAAGACTTGAAGGAAAACAACAAACATACAGGTGATAAAAACAAACATGCAATCTTCATTGGAAACACAAAAGATCCTAACTAGAGAATACTAAGCTTATGAGAAAATCAAGAAAGATGATGATGAAATTATATTTCTTAGGAGTACTTTATTTTTCATTCAATTCTCATAATAGTGTTGCTACTGACCGAGCTAGGTTTGCCAAAACCAACTAAATTAACTCAATGATCCCAAAGTGATACCAATACTAACAACAAGATCAATCATATATCAGGAATTGAAAACTAATATAAGATATGTAAACGTGTAAATGATAGAACTTCTCATTAATATTCCTTAACGGCAACTCATACCAAGGGATATATAGATATCTAACGAGAGGGGGGACACTTCCATAATGCAAACCATCCTACATGATAACTTCTCTATTCATGATATGAATCTACTAAAAAGGTAAAAAGATAAAAGATAGTGATGTGATACCGCGACACTCCCCCAAGCTTGGAACAAACCAAGGGGATGCCAAAACCTGATGACGAATTACTCCTTCGGTGGTGGTGGTGTTCTCTCGATCGAAGTGAAATAATATTCCAGGATCTTGCGGAGCCTGTTATTCTCTTCCTGCAGTATATCCACGTTTCTCCTCAAGACTCGGTACTTATTGCAAAACTCATCAGTGGCCCGTAGAGCTTCCACCACTACAGGGCAGGAACTGAGGTTTAGAATTGGAGGTATCAGCCCTTGTCCTTTCATGCCTACCGACATGCCCTTCACTTCCTCCTTGACGCTCCGATCCATATCATCTTGCCTAGCTGTGATCCTTTCTTATTCCACCCATCCTATGAAGGTCCTCTACTCTAGGTCGCGATGGAGCTCGCGCCGGCGTCGCAGCTCATAGTTCTCCTAAAATGAACCTGAAACGACATCTGAACAGAGAAAAAATGACAAGAACATGATATACGAACCTCGGGGGATCCGGGGGATTATATGTTACGAAGTTTTACAACAAAAGTAAGGTACTAGGAGAAAATGGGTCGGAGACGGAGTCCGAGGTGGCCACACCACCTGCTGGCACGGCCAGGGGGCCGCGCCAGGGGGTGGTGCAAGCCACCCTGGCTCTGTTTCCGTCCCTCTTTCGCTTTGTTGCTTTTCTTGTTGGACAAAAACTGCAAAAATATAACTGGACAGATTTTTCGCGGACTTTTTCTTACCAAAACTGTTACCTATTCGAAAACAGACTCTGCAGGTCTCTGAAATTGGCATTTAGTAGATTCTTCCAGAGTCACCGCTTGAATAACATCAATATCTTCATCTTCATACACATATTTCTTGAGTCATAAAACCTTTCACTATCTTATTACACCATTTTCTCCACTAACCTGGAAATTTCTTTCACACAAAACTTCACACAATTATCATTAGCAACATTAGTGTAAGCGAGGTAATAAACCTTTTAAGTTCAATTTCAACTGAAATCCACCAAAACATAAGCTACTAAAACAACTCCTTCTGAAAGCCCAAAAGTAATTCAAAAAGGAAATCGATATAAGAAGCAAATGCAAGAGTGGCAAAAATCTGTCAAAATAGACCAGCAGGTAAAGATCAATTTTTTCAAAAATCTTCTGTTGCTCAAATCAAAAAGTGAAAAACTAACAAAAGTTAAATAATAACCTGGGGCATGCACACAAGAAATTACATATTAGTACGACGTCTAAGATTTTTCACGAATTTTTACAGCGAAGCACAAAAATCAGTTTTGGGGCAGCAACTTCCCCAAATCTTACTTCTCTCTAATTAGAGATTGATCTTGACACAAAAACCAAATAAAATAAGATAAGAAGAGGTTATTTTCAAAACAATAATTTCGAGGACTCAAATAAACAAAAACTGAAAGCAAAAATATATTGGGTTGTCTCCCAAAAGGCTCTTTCTTTATAGCCATTAAGATGGACATAATAATTTCAATGATGCTCACATAAGAATATGATTTGAAGTAAAAGAGAGCATCAAGAAGCAAAAATATACATGTTTAAGTCTAAACCACTTCCTATGCAAGGGAATTTTGTAAGAAAATAAATTGTTGAAACTAGAGGCTGCAAGCATAGGAAGGCAAAAAAAGTGTAACATAAAGACTTTAAGCATAAAGTGAGGAAACTTAATATTATTGAGATGCATTAGAACCGTCTTCCCTCTCTCATAATAACTTCCAGTATCATGCATAAATTTAATGATATAACTATCACATGAACTAGTGTAGCAATGATCACTTATGCTAACAGAAAACACAGGGACACTAGCTCTCATAACACTACTTTGTGAAACAATATTAGGGATATTCTTACAAAGGATAGTGTGTCCCTCTTCTACATATTTAGTGACAAAGTCTTTCACATTTGCTACTATAGGTTCAACATCCACTTGTTCATCAGGTTCAACAAATTTATTTGTACTTTCATTAAACATACTAGCTATCATAGAATGTTCCTTTACTTTAACCAGGAAATGTATTTTCTCAATGTAAGGTTCAGGTAAAACATGATTGGCAGTATAAACTTCAGTATTTCTTGCAGGAACACTATTAACAATGTCTTTATAAGGTGCATAATACTTATTCCATTTCTTTTTAGGAATTTTAATATAGGAAGCAAAAGCTTTAAAATAAATTGCAATAACTTGAGAATCAAGACCATAAGCATTACTAATATTTTGAAAGTCACCAGTTCCCATAAAAGATTCAATGCATTCATAATCATAATTTATACCTGACTTTCTTCCTTTATAATTCTCTCATGCTTTAGCATTATCTTGAATACGGTCTAGAAGATCCCATTTTGCTCCTTCTTCCATACGTGTAAATGATCCAGCACAAGAAGCATCCAATAGATCCTTATCTTGAAGACAAAGCCTTGCATAAAAGTTATTGATAATAATATTATTGGGGAGATCATGAATAGGACATTTGAGCATTAGTAACTTCAATCTCCCGCAAGCTTGAGCTGTACTTTCTCCATCAAGAGGCCAAAAATTGTATATTTGATTCTGATCTTTATGAATCTCACTAGGAGGATAAAACTTTGAATAAAAGAGAGGTACTACTTCCTCCCATTCAAGAGCTTGACCATTCTTCAGCAGCTTATACCATTCCTCAGCTCTTCCTTTCAGTGATAATGAGAATAACTTCTCATTGACTTGATCTGTTGTAATACCAGCACATTGGAACAACCCGCATAATTCATGTATAAAGAGCAAATGATCACCGGGATGGACAGTTCCATCTCCAAAATGGTAGTTATCCATAATAATTCTTGTAGGTATTTTAAAAGTATCATTTTCAGTAGGTGGTGTTTCATCTACTACCTTAGTAGTGGTAGTAGCATTACGAAATAAGAAACTAAGTGAATTATCCATATTGAAATAAAGTAACTAATAGAAGTAAACAATACTCATAGTAGAAGTTTCCTTTACCAGTTCCACTCTCCAATAGCTCTTCCATCCCCAACAACGGCGCCAGAAAATAGTCTTGATGACCCACAAGTATAGGGGTGTATCGAATTATTTTCGATAAGTAAGAGTGTCAAACCCAATGAGGAGCAGAAGGTGTTGACGAGTGGCTTGGAGCAGGAATTCTCTGTAAATACTTAGCAAACGGATTTTTAGGGGGTTTTGATAATGCAGTTAAATAAAGTGCGAGTAAATAAAAGACAATAATAATAATTGCAGCAAGTGGCCCAATCCTTTCTTTAGCAACGGACAAGCCGGTTGTATTACTTAAGATGACCAAACGTTCTCGAGGACACATGGGAATATCGTCAAGTGCTTTGGCTTCATATAGTTGATTAATCTTCTTTAGTTTGATAAGTGTTGTGTGGGTGAACCTGTGCTAATGTACCAACCTTCCTAGGACTAATACATACTTGTGATAAAACCCCTCGCAAGCATCCGCAAGTACAAAGGTTTCCTAACGGGGGTTCAGGTTGTTGTCACTCCGGCAACCCCTACGATTAGTAGCCAAATACACAATGCAATTCCCCTAGGCCCATAAAGGTGAAGTGTCATGTACTCGACGTTCACATGACACCACTAGAAGAATAACACCACAACTTAAATCACAAACTATTGAATCTTTCTCAACACAATTCCACTACTAAGAACATGACTTCTCCCATGTCCTCAAGAACTAAATGAACTACTCACAAGACATCATATGGATCAAGATCAGAGATGAAATAATGATAAGTAACAATCTGAACATGAATGATATTTCAATGGTTCCACTCAATAGCATCAACTACAACAAGTAATCAACACTGGGAAAGTTTCCCCTAAGAACTATGCAAGATTCAACCCAATTGTTACATCGGTATGGAGTGGTGATGATGGTGCTGGTGGAGATTATGATGGAGATGATGATGATGATCCCGATGAAGTCCAGCTTGATGGTGGTGTTGATGGCGATGATCTCCCCTCCCCGGGAAGGAATTCCCCTAGCAAAATTCTGTCTGCCGGACAGACCTTTCTCTCTCTGTAGTTTTCTGCCCCGTAGAGGCGGCGGAATCTTTCTGTGGTCGCCCCCCAGGTATTAGGGTTTTGAGGGGATAATATACGCCAAGGGGAGAGCCAGGAGTGGGCTAGGGTGGCCACACCACCTGGTGGCACGGCCTAGGGTAGCCTGCGTCAGGGGGTGGTGTGGGACCCCTGTGGCCCATCTCCACTCCCCCTTCTGGCATACTTCGTCTTCTAGAAAATAGGATTTTCCATGTATTTTCCCGGATTTTCTGATCTTCGCGAATTTCGCCTCCAAACAGCACCTTTTCCATCAGAATCCTGACTACAGCGTTCCATGCTCCAAAAGTCATCAACCATGCAAAAACAGATGAAATAACATATGTATCATCTCTTAATATGAAATATGTCAATAAATAACAGTAAATTATGATAAAGAATAGTGATGCAAAATGGACGTATCAGTTACTTAAGGCTAGTTTAATCTGAGAAGTCATTCACACCCAATGTGTGGAAAATCCTGCACTTGTCCCCAAAAAGGGAACCAAAGAATTGAGAATGTGTGTTTCTTACATCGGCTTGAACAAAGCGTGTCCGAAGGATCCGTTTGCTTTGCCTCGCATTGACCAAGTCATTGACTCGGCGGCTGGCTTGGAACTTTTGTGTTTTATCAATGCATACTCAGGATACCACCAAATCAAGATGCGAAAGTCGGACTAGTTGGCCACTTTGTTCACCACACCTTATGGCACATACTGCTATGTCAGAATGCCCTTTGGGTTAAAAAATGCTGGTGCTACCTACCAGCGGACGGTGCAGCGCTACCTACATGACCAGATAGGTTGCAACGTACACACTTACGTGCACGACATCGCGGTGATGTCAAAGAAATCAAACGACCTAATCACTGACTTGCAGGAAACCTTTGACAATCTTTGGAAGTACAACATGATGCTTAACCCTAAGAAGTGTGTCCTCGGGGTGCCATCCAGCAAATTGTTGGGCTTCATCCTTTCACACCATAGAATTGAGGTCAACCCGGATAATATCAAGGGCAATCCTTGACATGACACACCCCACATGTTTGAGGGACATACAAAGGCTCACAAGCTACGTCGCAGCAGTAAGCCGGTTCATCAGCCGACTTGGGGAGAAGGCTATGCCACTCTACAAGTTGCTCAAGAACACGGTCAAATTCATATGTACGGACGAGGCAGATGCAACACTTCAGGATTTGAAGAGAATACTCTCCTCCGTACCAATACTTGCAGCACTGGTATCAAGGGAACCTATGTTAGTTTACATGGCGGTTACAAACCGGGTTATCAGCATCATCATCATGGTGGAGCGCAAGGAGCCAACACACGAATACGGAGTTCAGCGGCCAGTTTACTACGTAAACAAGGTCTTGATGGAATCCAAACAGCGTTACCCGCACTACCAGAAGATAGCTTATGGAGTTTTCCTTGCTTCGTGAAAGCTAAGGCATTATTTCCAGGAGCACCCCATCATAGTAGTGAGCAAAGCTCTGTTGTTCGACATCATCAACAAAAGCGACACTATAGGGAGAGTAGCAAAGTGGGGCACTGAACTTGCCGCCTTTGAAATCACCTACAAGAGACGCGACGCTATCAAATCTCAAGCATTGGCGGATTTTATTGCAGATTGGACAGAACTGCCAGAAGACACTACTGTACTAGAGCCAAAGTATTGGATCATGCACTTTGAAGGATGCAAGTTGCTCAATGGCTCGGGGACTGGTGTATTATTACAATCACCAACAGGAGAAAATTTATAGTACGTCCTGCAGATCCACTTCAATGCTACAAACAACATGGCGGAGTATGATACCCTCATTCAAGGACTTCGTGTGGCCAAGGATATTGGCATAAAGCGCATAGTTTGCTATAGAGATTCTGACTTGGTTTCCTAGCAAGTAGCTGGCACTTGGAACGCGTGGAACCCTATGTTGGTGGCATATCGAGACGAAGTAGACGAGATAACCAAGTGCTTCGATGGCTACGGAGTCAAGTACATCAAAATGGAGGACAATGAAGCGGTAGATCTACTATCAAAGCTTGCATCAGCTCGCCAACCAATTCCGCCAGGCGTTTTTATGGAGCACTTGCGGACCCCATCCATGAAAGGAGCGGCCCCGACAACCTGGATATATTAGATTCATTTGTTAATGCAGTAACAGTGACCTCTCTGGCTTGGACGAAACTGTTCATGGACTAACCTATATTAGATTCATTTGTTAATGTATTAACGAGCTCGTTGGGGATCCCCAAGAGGAAGGTATGATGAGCACAACAATAAGTTTCCCTCCGTTATGAAACCAAGGTTATCAATCCAGTAGAACCAAGGAAACACCCCAAAGGTGTAGCTAGCTGAACGTTGGCAGGGCGTGATACATTGCAAATGTATCTATAATTTTTGATGTTCCATGCTTGGTTTTATCCACTTTCTTGTGTTTTGTTCCAACTTTGGAGTACTTTTCTTATGATTTCTTGGACTAACCTATTAACAAGAGCCATAGTGCCAGTTGCCTATTTTCTGCTGTTTTTGGTTCCAGAAAAGTCAAAAAATCAATATTCTCGGAATTGGACCGGACAAAAGCCAAAGTTGATATTTTCCCGGAAGACTCACGGAGCCAGAAGGAGAGTCGGAGAGGGGCCACAGGGTGGCCACACCACCCCATGGCGTGGGTCCCCCCAGGCTGCGTCAGGGCATGGTGTGGGCCCCCTGGCCGCCCACCAACCTTGCCCTCTGGCCTATAAGAAGCCTCCCGATGCAAAAACCCTAAATAACCAAGCCTCCAGCCACGAAAAGTTCCGCAACGCCACCGCCACCGAAGGGGAGAATCGGGGGACAGAAAGTCTCTATTCTGGCACCATGCCGGGACAGGGAAGTGCCCCCGGAGCCATCTCCTTCGATCTCCACCACCATCTCCATCACCATTGCTGATTCCCATGATGAGGATGGAGTAGTTCTCTCTCGAGGCTAAGGGTTCTACCGGTAGCTATGTGTTCATCTCTCACTTTATGCATGATCTTATTGAGATCATGAGCTTGTAATCTATAGATCTACCTTCCTACTCAAGTGCTTTAATAGATCTCTGCTCTCCCCATGTGTGTGAAAGTGACAGCGTGCACACCATGGTGGCACTTAGGCTAGAGATTACAATTACTTGTGATGAGTTATATTTGGAGTTGGATGTTTCTATGAAATTGTGGTGTTTGTTGAAACCATCTAGAGCTCAAGGTGACAGTGTGGCGTTATCTAGATGGGAAAGGCTTACTTTGAGGTGTGCTATTATAGCCCTACCGTTGATTAGAGTGTCCAACCAGAGAGTAGTATCATGAAGAGAATATATTTATATGAGAGTGTTCAATAGTGAAAAGTATGATCCCTAGGCCTTGTTTCTAAGCATTGAAACACCGTTTGCTATTAGATCTATTGCATGTTTTCTTGCTTCTATCTTTATTTCAATTTTACTTTAGTCTTTTCCACGCCATCAAGCTATTTTCTATCACTGTTACCACTTATAATTATCTATACCACTTGTATTTCACTATCTCTTCGCCGAACTAGTCCACCTATACACCTGACAAGTGTATTGGGTGTGTTGGGCACACAAGAGACTTCTTGTATCTTGATTGAAGGGTTGCTTGAGAGAGAATACCTTTGACCACTTCCTCCCTGAGTTCGATAAACCTTGGGTAATCCACTTAAGGGAAAACTTGCCGCTGTTCTACTAACCTCTGCACTTGGAGGCCCAACAACTGTCTACAAGAATAGAAGTGTGTAGACATCAAGCTATTTTCTGGCGCCGTTTCCGGGGAGGTAAGGTAAAAGGTATTTACACCGGAGGATTAAAGAAGAAGAATCTCCCACGACAAATGCCTATTTTCTGGCGCCGTTGCCGGGGAGGTAAGGTAAAACGTACTCACATCCTCCGGTGTGAGTGCTCGAAGTTATTTCCTTTAGATTCTGCAATTTTGTCTTTTTGTTTCTTGTTTTCACTAGTTAGTCTTAATGGAAAACAACAACAAAATTAGAGAGCTTTATAGTATTTATCTTGAGTTAAGACATGAAGTGTTTGAAGAGAAAATTAAAAAACCTATGGAACTTTATTTCCATGCTAATAGCAATGTTGTTAGTTTGAATTCTTTGGACACCATTATTGCTAATGCTATGGAATAGTCTAAGCTCGGGGAAGCTAGTTTTTATGAAAATGATCTTTTTAGTTCCGCAGCTTTGGAAGATAGATATTCTATTGCTTATGATGATACCAAACCTCCAATATATGATGATTACAATGATGAATATGATATTTTCAGTCCACCTACTATTGAGCAGAAAATTTATTATGATTACAATATGCCTCCTATATTTGATGATTATGGTGATGAGAATAATAAAGATAGCTATTTTGTTGAATTTTCTCCTACTACAATTAATAAGAATGACTATGTTTATGTGGAGAGTATTAATTCTTTTATGCATGTGGCTCATGTTAAGATTGTTTTATGTGATAGTTATATTGTTAATTTTATTCATAATGCTACTGAAAGTTATTATGAGAGAGGGAAACATGGTTTTATTTATCTCAACAATATTAAGTTTCCCCTCTTTATGTTGAAATTTTTGAAGTTGCACTTGTTTTGCTTTACTATGCTTATTTCTTTGTGCTATAATGACTTGTTTCTTTACAAGATTATTTTGCATAGGAAGTGTTTTAGACTTAAATGTGTTTTGAATTTGCTTCTTGATGCTCTCTTTTACTTCAATTCAGATTTCTTATGTGAGCATCTTCTCAAACTATCATGCCTAACTTAAAGGCCTTAAAGAAAAGTACTTATTGGGAGATAAACCAAAAGTTTTAGATAAGTCTTGGAAGTTATTACCTCTGTAATAACCGCTCCTTATCCTTTTTATTTTTGCTTTTTGTGCCAAGAGCAACCTCTAATGAGAGAGAAGTAATGATTGGGAAAGTTGCTGTTCCGAAACAGATTTCTGTGCTTCACCGTAAAAATTCGTGTAAAATATCTGTATGTCCTTTTGAGGCGTGACTTTTTGTGATTCTGCCCCAGATTGTTATCTAACTTCCGTTAGTTCAACACTTTTTGATTTGAGCAATATAAGGTCTTCGAAAAAAATCATCTTTACCTGCTGTTCTGTTTTGACAGATTTCTGCCATTTTCTGCATTTGCTTCTTGTTAGTTCCTTTTTGAGTTCTTTTGGTGAATTGAGCTTTTTGGGGGAAGTGATACAGTAGCTACTGAACCTAAAGACTTATTATCTTGAGTGCACTAATGTTGGTAATAAAGATTGTGTGAAGTTTTGTATGAAGGCAAAATTTCAGGTGTATGGAAGGAATGAGTAATGAGATGAAGGATGGACTAAAGCTCAAGCTTGGGGATGCCACGCTTGTTACCCCAAGAAATATCCAAGAAGTACAAGCGTCAAAGCTTGGGGATGCCCAAGGCACCCCCTTCTTCATCAATAAAAATCTCAGGTTTCTTCCAAACACTTCATTTTTATTGTTTCATGCATGGTTGTGTTGTTCTTGGAGCGTCTTCTTTTTCGTTTTCATTTTGGTTTTCGTTTTCTTAGTTTGCTTAGTTTGCTTGAATAAATTGGTTGACCCCCACTTTCATACATTGGTTTTCAAATGGTTTGGTTTGTATTGGAAAAGAGTAGGAAAGTTCATGCTTATGTGTTAAAGAGAGCTTGTTTTTGACTGTGGCCTATGCTTTGTCATGCCATGCTTGATATTGTTTTGGCTTTTTGCTTAGTATTCTTTGTTGTAGCATGACTTGTTATAAACAATTGATATTTCTTAATGGGCCTTGGATGAATCATGCGTTGTTTTAGCATATTAAAGCATAGTATAGTGGTATTCTCCTTTGATGCTTTATTTGGGTTGACTTGACGCATCTCAAGTCACCATAGCCTTTATGACTATCTCAAGTCACCATAGCCTTTATGATACTTTAGTTTTCAACTTTTAGTATCACTTTATGCTTTGATCAATGATGTTTTGTCGCTCTGCATGATTATGGCCATTATTGCTCTCTTAGTTTGTCGCTCCCAGTCTTTTGCTAGCCTCCACAACCAAGTATGAGTTCCACTCATGCATCCAAATCCCCAAACCAAGTTATTCCAAAGAGTCCACCATACCTACCTACTAGCTTATGCTATTCCAAGTATATTCATGCTTTTGTTTACCTTCCAAATTAAACTTGTTATGAGAAAACTAGTGATTAAAGCTCTCACGAACTTGATGGCACACTTTACTTTATTGCCTCTAATAAACTTGAACCATTGGGTCCTTCTTTGTTCCATATATGCTTGCGCTTTATAAGTTGAAATTAGCAGAACCATGTTTCATGGGGAACACTTTCAATATTGCACTTGTACTTTCTACCCTGTTGATATCATGTTATTTTGCTTACGGATCCCGGTGGTGTCAAATAAAAGTGGAACTTCTAAGATCATGGAGTTTTTATGTGTGTTAGAGAAACGCCTAGGCCGCTAGCCTAAGCCATGCCTAATTGATACATTGCAAATGTATCTATAATTTTTGATGTTCCATGCTTGGCTTTGTCCACTTTCTTGTGTTTTGTCCACACTTTGGAGTACTTTTCATATGATTTCTTGGACTAACCTATTAACAAGAGCCACAGTGCCAGCTGCCTGTTTTCTGCTGTTTTTGGTTCCAAGAAAGTCAGAAAATAAATATTCTCGGAATTGGACGGGACAAAAGCCAAAGTGCCTATTTTTCCAGAAGACTGCAGGAGCTAGAATACGAGACGGAGGAGGGCCAGGGGCTGGCCACACCACCCCCAGGCACGGGCTGGGCCTGGCCGCGCGAGGGCATGGTGTGGTGGCCCCAGGCACCCCCTCGGTCTCCCTCTTCGCCTATAAGAAGCCTTCTGACCTAAAAACTTCGAGGGGTTCGACGTTTTTCCACGAAAAATTCCGCTGCGCCGCCGCCACCGAAGGGGAGATTCGGGGGACAGAAAGTCTCTATTCCGGCACCCTGCCGGGACAGGGATGTGCCCCCGGAGCCATCTCCATCGATCTCCACCATCATCTTCATCGACCATCCATGTTTCCCCCATCTATGATTGAGTAATCCCCCGCTGTAGGCTATGGGGATGGTAGGGATTAGATGAGATCGTTCATGTAATGGCATCAGATTGTTAGGGCATGGTTCCTAGTATCTTTTATTAGTGCTTTATGACTTTGTTGCGACTTGTTGTGCTTAATTCTTGCCACTAGGACCCGAGTGCCATGATTTCAGATATGAAGTTATTATTGATTTATTATGATAGTCTTGTTTCTGGTCTTATCTACAAGTTGTATACACATGTTGTTGTCCCGAACCTATGGCCCCGAAGTGACAGAAATCGGGATAACTGGAAGGGAAAGGCTTTGATGTGAGGATCACATGTGTTCACGGAGTGTTAATGCTTTGCTCTGGTGCTCTATTAAAAGGAGCACCTTAATTGCCAGTAGTTCCCTAGAGGCCCTGCTGCAAACAGGCTGGCAGGACAAAAGATGTTGTGCAAGTTCTCATTGCGAGCACGTATGACTATATATGGAACACATGCCTAGTATTGTCTAGTACTTGGGTGCTTTATCTTACTTATCTGCAATTGCCCTATGTTCTGATTGCTATGTGAATTGTCTTGTCCATGTAACGCCCATCCATCCATCCCTATGCCTACCGCACTCGAATCCCACTGTTTACTGCTTTTGTTACTAAAGTCTTTGCTTTGCTACTGCTGTTACTTTGCTATTCCTACTACAAAACTGTTGCTACTGATAAACTGTTGTGAGCAAGATTGTTTCCAGGTGCAGCTGAATTGACAACTCAGTTGTTAAGGCTGATAAATATTCTTTGGCTCCCCTTGTGTCGAATAAATAAATTGGGTTTCACTTCCCTCGAAAATACTGCGATACACCCCCTATACTTGTGGGTCATCAAGACTATTTTCTGGCGCCGTTGCCGGGGAGCATAGCTTTATTTATCAAGTTCACTTGGATTCTCTATTGTTCGCTGCTATCCATACATCATGGGTAAGTCTCGTGATGGCAAGGTTCCTATTTTACCATCCACTACAAGAAGAGGTACGGTTCTGAACACCTCTACTGTTCTTGATTCACCGTCTATTTTGAGTAAGTTCCTTACACCACCACATACACATGGTACACACACTGCTACTACTGTTGAATCTGAAACTTCTGATACTTATGATGCTGCTTCTACTGTGCTTGATAAGAGTGGTTCATTAGGTCCTTTCCTAGATGCTACGATTGCTAGAACTATAGCTGGAAATACCAAAACTCCTAATGAAGACACTACTACACCTATTAGCTCACCTGAGTCTGGTGAGAGTTATGATGCTGAAGAAGATTATGTTGAGATGACCGATGAGTTTATTGAAGAATGTAGGAACACCCATGATAGGAGCGCTGCTAAGAGTCTCCTTGAGAGGCCAACTATTAGACCCAAATTATCTCTTGATGCTAAGTTTGTTGCTTCTCCCATAAACATTATAGATGAAGATTATGATTTCTCTCTCGATCTATCTTACATAGCTATTGTCAAGAAAGAACCTTTTTGTGGGACTAAGAATGAAAGTGCGGTAGCACATATGAATGAACTTTCTACTATGAGTGGCTTGATTAAGATGCGTACTTACTTTGTTGCTAAGATTTTTCCTTTTTCATTGAAAGGATAAGCTAAAACTTGGTTTAGTAATTTACCTCCTGGATCTATGGATAGCCCTGAGTGCTTGATTAGTACTTTTCTGTAGAAATATTTTCCTCCCAGTGCTAGACATGCTATTTTGCAGGAACTTTTTGATTTTAAACAGGGAGAAAAAGAGGTATTGCCCGAATCTTGGGCAAGGTTCTGTGCTTTGATTCATGCACAGGCTGGAAGTCCATTACCTAAGAATGAACTACTTGATATATTTTATAATGGACTAACCGAAGAATCTAGGACATACCTAGATAGTTGTGCTGATTGTGTTTTCAGGAATAGGACTCCCAAGGAAGCTGAGGAATTAATGGCTAAAATAAGCAAGAATTATGAAGATTGGACTCCTCCTAAACAAGTTACACCTGAAGTAATTATATCCGAACCATCTATTCCTAAGCCTATTCCAACACCAAAGAAGAGGGGAGTTATTGAATTAAATGATGAAGTGATGAAGGAAGCTAAGAAATGTCTCAAGGAGAAGGGAATTAAAGCTGCAAATGTCAAGAATTTACCTCCTATAGAAGAATTATGTAAGCCTATTCCCTACTCACCCACTATTGAGGTACACTCTCTCCAACACTTTGATGAAGGTGATATCCCTTATTTGAAACCTCCTGATCAATGCTTAGAAGAATTTGATATCTTTATTGTTAAGCAAGATAACTTTAATAAAAGGGTGCAAAATCATCTTATGGAAAACACTAGAGCTATTGTTGAGTTGAAAGATATTGTGGAAAGAACCTCCAATGATGTTAAAATGATTGTTAAACACTTTCAAATGGTTCAAACTCAAATAGATCAACCCGTTAAAGTGCAAAACGACTTGCTAGTTAATGCTGCTAAAGAAAAACATGCTTATGAAATTAGAACTTGAAGTGGTGCTGCTACCCAAGATCCTCTATATCCTGAGGGGCATCCCAAAAGAATTGAGCAGGATTCTCAACAAGCTGAAAATAGTGGTTCTACTCGTAAGAAAAGGAAAAAGAAACATAAAACTGTTGCAGAACCCTCTGAACCTGCTATAGATCCTAATAGTATATCTATCTCTGATGCTGAAACTGAAAGTGGTAATGAAGAAAATGAAGAGCCTAATGAAGAAAAAGTTGAAGAAGAACCTCAAAACCACACTAAGACTACTAAATACACCAAAGAAGATTTTGTTGCTAAGAAACATGGTAGTGAAAGAGAACCTTGGGTCCAAAAACCTATGCATTTCTCTGATAAGAAACACAAGTCAAAGGAAGATGAACACTATAATAAGTTTTGTGAGTGGATGAAGCCTTTATTCTTGCAAATTCCTTTGACTGATGCTATTAAATTGCCTCCTTACTCAAAGTATATGAAGGACATTGTCTCGAATAAAAGGAAGATCCCTAATGAAGAAATCTCTACTATGCTTGCTAATTATTCTTTCAATGGTAAGGTTCCTAAGAAACTTGGAGACCCAGGGATTCCAACTATCCCTTGCTCTATTAAGAACAGTTATGTTAGAACTGCTTTGTGTGATTTGGGACCTGGAGTTAGTGTTATGCCTTTCTCTCTATATAAGAGGCTTCAGCTTGAAAAATTGATACCAACTGATATATCTTTGGAAATGGCTGATAAATCTACCACTATTCCTGTGGGTATATGTGAGGATGTACCTGTTCAGGTGGCTCATAATTGCTTGATATTAACTGATTTTGTTGTGCTTGAAATGCCTGAAGATGATAATATGTCTATTATTCTTGAGAGACCTTTTCTTAATACTGCAGGAGCTGTTATTAATTGTAATCAAGGAAAGGTGACCTTCAATGTTAATGATAAGGAACATACTGTCTATTTCCCCAACAAGATTGAAAGGACTTATGGTTTGAATTCAATTGAACATGTTGAGGGCATTCAAGTTGGAGAAATATATTGTCCCATACCAAGAGAAAAAATTGAAACTATTGTGATTGGGACCATTGCTATCAAGGTTGAGGTAACATAATCATTAGTGGAATACAAAGTTTTGTCTCATATGAAATTGTTTTGGTAACAAGACCTGATCAACCTTGTTAACAAAATGATTTCATTGAACAAAACAATGTTTTCACCATGATTATCTCCGCTTACTTCTACTCTATCCATTTTAGTTTTTCCTTATGCCTAACTTAAAGGCATTATAGAAAAGTACTTATTGGGAGATAACCTAAAGGTTTTAGATGAGTATTGAAAGTTATTACCTGTAATAACCTCTCCTTATCCTTTTTATTTGCTTTTTGTGCCAAGAGTAACCTCTAATGAGAGTGAAGTAATGATTGGGAAAGTTGCTATCCCGAAACAGATTTTTGTGCTTCACCGTAAACATTCCTGAGAGAGCTATGTATGTAGGATTGAGCTGTAATTGTTTGTGCTTCTGCCCCAGGTTGTTATCTAACTTTCTCTAGTTCAACACTTTTTAATTTGAGCAACATAAGGTCTTCGAAAAAATCGTATTTACCTGCTGGTTTGTTTTGACAGATTTCTGCCATTTTCTGCATTTGCTTCTTGTTGGTTCCTTTTTGAGTTCTTTTGGGGAATTTAGCTTTTTGAGGGAAGTTCTACAGTAGCTAGTGTTCTAATGGAAATTTATTTGGTATTAGAACTGAACTTTAAGACTTATATATCTTGAGTGCACTAATGTTGCTAATCAAGATTGTGTGAAGTTTTGTATGAAGGAAAAATTTCAGGTGTATGGAAGGAATGAGTAATGAGATGAAGGATGGACTAAAGCTCAAGCTTGGGGATGCCACGCGTGTCACCCCAAGAAATATCCAAGAAGTACAAGCGTCAAAGCTTGGGGATGCCCTAGGCATCCCCTTCTTCATCAATAAAAATCCCAGGTTTCTTCCAAACACTTTATTTTTATTGTTTCATGCACAATTGTGTTGTTCTTGGAGCGTCTTCTTTGTCGTTTTTGTTTTTGTTTTTAGTTTGCGTGGTTTCTTAGTTTGCTGAATATATTGGTTGGACCTCCCCTTTCATACATTGGTTTGCAAATGGTTTGGTTTGGCTTGAAAAGAGTAGGAAAGTTCATGCTTAAGTGGTAAAGAGAGCTTGTTTTTGACTGTGGTCTATGCTTTGTCATGCCATGCTTGATATTGTTTTGGCTTTATTCTTAGTATTCTTTGCTGTAGCATGACTTGTTATAAACAATTGAGATTGCTTAATGTGCCTTGGATGATTTGTGTGTTGTTTTAGCATATTAAAGCATAGTATAGTGGTATTCTCCTTTGATGCTTTATTTGGGTCGACTTGGCACATGCTCACACCATGTTATGACTATCTCAAGTCACCATAAGCCTTTATGATCATTTAGTTTTCAACTTGTAGTATCACTTTATGCTTTGATCAATGATGTTTTGTCCCTCTGCATGATTATGGCCATTATTGCTCTCTTGTTTGTCGCTCCCTTACTATTGCTAGCCTTCACTTTCACTGAGTATGTTTTACTCATGTTTCTAACTCCCTAAAACCAAATATTGCCAAAGTGTCCACCATACCTACCTATTAGCGTCATTTGCTACTTTCGTGCATATTCATTATGCCTTGTTTTCTGCCGAATAAAATTCTTGCTTGTTATGAGAAAGTTAGTTAGTAAAGCTCTCACGAACTTGATGGCACACCTTATTTTCTTGAATTTAATAAACCTGAACCATTGTGAACTCTCCATGAAAGTTATATGCTTGCAAATTATAGGCTGGAGATTAGCAGAACCGTGTTGTCACTGGGAACGCTTTCAACACTTGTAAATATATACCCAGTTGATACCTTGCTCTTTTGGTTGCGGATGTCGTCGGTGTGAAATAAAAGGGGAGCTTGTAAGTCCATGGAGTTATGTATGTGTGTTAGAGAAACGCCTGGGCTGCTGGTCTAATCCATGCTGACATGGTGGAAACCTGCAGCGTAACCATAATGATATCTATGAAGCATTCTTCTTATAAAAAAGAGAGAGAGATAGCTATTGAGAAAAAGAAAAAAAAGAGTTTTATGAAAAGAGGAAAGAGAGAAAAAAGCACCATTTTCCCATGGTAAATAAGAAGATTGTTGAGATACTCATTGTCTGCTTGCCTTGTCATTTTGATATGGGGATTCTTCCGTATCATCGGGCAAGGGGTACCCCGTTGGCGGTTCTCAATGATACACACATACTTACGATCACAAGAACTTACCGGTAACTAAAGTTGAGTAGCATGAGGAGCGGCCATCGTACTCGAGGGACTTGGGATTTTCAGTTTATAGTCTGTCAAGCATATAACTCAGATTGGACCTCACTTTCACCTTAACCACATTAAAGATGCTTATGATAGGGGCAATGAGAGCTCAAAGCTAATGAGTACCATACTTTCAGCATTTGGAAGCCTTTCAAACTATTCAAAACCTTTTCATTTCCTTATTGAGTCTCCACACATTCTATGAGCACTTTCTTGAGAGCATAGTGGCCATTCTTAGTTCTATGTGCATTGTCCCAAGACTTGCTGATTAATGCATACCTTGATATTGCTTGTTTTAAACTATTTGTATCTAGTCACTCTTGTGAACTTTGAAGGTGTCCTATGCATTTATGTTTGCTACTCTTTGAGGGACAAGCTGAATGCCACTATGCTATGTTTTCTTTATGTGAAACAAACAAACGTCTTGCAAAGCATTGTTATTCATGAATCTTTTGTTTGTGCCTTTTCATGTTGCATCATAGTTTCTTTGTCTTATTTCTAGAACTTTGTCTTTCATGTTATGATTGAAGTACTTTGATCCTAGCTTTGAATGTTTACAAATACTTTGGTCAAGTCTTTGATGGTGCATGTCACCTCAAAAATTATTCTTTATTTTTATCACTTACCTACTCGAGGACGGGAAGGAGTTAAGCTTGGGGATGTTGATACATTGCAAATGTATCTATAATTTTTGATGTTCCATGCTTGGTTTTGCCCACTTTCTTGTGTTTTGTCCACACTTTGGAGTACTTTTCATATGATTTCTTGGACTAACCTATTAACAAGAGCCAAAGTGCCAGCTGCCTGTTTTCTGCTGTTTTTGGTTCCAGGAAAGTCAGAAAATGAATATTCTCGGAATTGGACGAGACAAAAGCCAAAGTGCCTATTTTTCCAGAAGACTCCAGGAGCCAGAATACGAGACAGAGGAGGGCCAGGGGCTGGCCACACCACCCCCAGGCGCGGGCTGGGCCTGGCC
This sequence comes from Avena eriantha, assembly GCA_910589775.1. Classification (NCBI taxonomy): domain Eukaryota; kingdom Viridiplantae; phylum Streptophyta; class Magnoliopsida; order Poales; family Poaceae; genus Avena; species Avena eriantha. The sequence goes on from OU342745.1 coordinate 107,412,258, forward strand.
GCACCAGGGCATGGTGTGGTGGCCCCAGGCACCCCCTCGGTCTCCCTCTTCGCCTATAAGAAGCCTTCTGTCCTAAAAACTTCGGGGGGTTCGACGTTTTTCCACGAGAAGTTCCACTGCGCCGCCGCCGCCGAAGGGGAGATTCGGGGGACAGAAAGTCTCTGTTTCGGCACCCTGCCGGGACGGGGAAGTGCCCCCGGAGCCATCTCCATCGATCTCCACCATCATCTTCATCGACCATCCATGTTTCCCCCATCTATGAGTGAGTAATCCCCCGCTGTAGGCTATGGGGATGGCAGGGATTGGATGAGATCGTTCATGTAATGGCATCAGATTGTTAGGGCATGGTGCCTAGTATCTTTTATTAGTGCTTTATGACTTTGTTGCGACTTGTTGTGCTTAATGCTTGTCACTAGGGCCCGAGTGTGATGATTTCAGATCTGAACTTATTATTGATTCATTATGATAGTATTGTTTCTGGTCTTATCTACAAGTTGTATACAAACGTTGTTGTCCGGAACATATGGCCCCAAAGTGACAGAAATCAGGATAACCGGAAGGGAAAGGCTTTGATGTGAGGATCACATGTGTTCACAAAGTGTTAATTCTTTGCTCCGGTGCTCTATTAAAAGGAGCACCTTAATTGCTAGTAGTTCCCTAGAGGCCCCGCTGCAAAAGGGCTGGCAGGACAAAAGATGTTGTGCAAGTTCTCATTGCGAGCACGTATGACTATATATAGAACACATGCCTAGGATTGTCTAGTACTTGGGTGCTTTATCTTATTTATCTGCAATTGCCCTATGTTCTGATTGCTATGTAAATTGTCTTGTCCATCTAACGCCCGTCCATCCATCCCTATGCCTACCGCACTCGAATCCCACTGTTTACTGCTTTTGTTACTATTGTCTTTGCTTTGCTACTGCTGTTACTGTGCCATTCCTACTACAAAACAGTTGCTACTGATAAACTGCTGTGAGCAAGATTGTTTCCAGGTGCAGCTGAATTGACAACTCAGTTGTTAAGGATGATAAATATTCTTTGGCTCCCCTTGTGTCGAATCAATAAATTGGGTTTCACTTCCCTCGAAAACACTGCGATACACCCCCTATACTTGTGGGTCATCAACATCCCCTTCTTCATCAATAAAAATCCCAGGTTTCTTCCAAACACTTCATTTTTATTGTTTCATGCACGATTGTGTTGTTCTTGCAGCGTCTTCTTTTTCGTTTTCGTTTTGGATTTTAGTTTTTATGGTTTGCTTAGTTTTCTGAATAAATTGGTTGGACCCCCTCTTTCATATGTTGGTTTGCAAATAGTTTGGTTGGGTTTGGAAAAGAGTAGGAAGTTCATACTTAAGTGGTAAAGAGAGCTTGTTTTTGACTTTGGCCTATGCTTTGAGATACCATGCTTGATATTGTTTTGGCTTTATGCTTAGTATTCTTTGATGTAGCATGACTTGTTATAAAGATTGCTTAATGTGCCTTGGATGAATCATGCGTTGTTTTAGCATATTAAAGCATAGTATTGTGGTATTCTCCTTTGATGCTTTATTTGGGTTGACTTGGCACATGCTCACACCATGTTATGACTATCCCAAGTCTCCATAAGCCTTTATGATCATTTAGTTTTGAACTTGTAGTATCACTTTATGCTTTGATCAATGATGTTTTGTCGCTCTGCATGATTATGGCCATTATTGCTCTCTTGTTTGTCGCTCCCTCACTATTGCTAGCCTTCACTTCCACTGAGTGTGTTTTACTCAAGTTTCCAACTCCCTAAACAAAATATTGCCAAAGTGTCCACCATACCTATCTATTAGCATCATTTGCTACTTCCGTGCATATTCAATATGCCTTGTTTTCTTCCGAATAAAATGTTTGCTTGTGATGAGAAAGTTAGTTAGTAAAGCTCTCACGAACTTGATGGCACACTTTATTTTCTTGCGCTGAATAAACCTGAACCATTGCGTCCTTCTTTGTTGTGCATATGCTTGCGCTTTATGAGTTGAAGTTAGCAGAACCATGTATCATGGGGACCGCTTTCAACACTTCATTGGTACTTTGTACCTAGTTGATATCATGTTCTTTTGCTTATGGATCCCGGCGGTGTGAAATAAAAGTGGAACTTGTAAGATCATGGAGTTTGTATGTATGTTAGAGAAACACCTGGGCCGCTAGCCTAAGCCATGCGTAATCATGGTGGAAACTTGCAGCATAACCATAATGAGCATTCTATGAAGCATCCTCAATAAAAATCTATGCACATAGTAAATAAAAAGATCGCCGAGATGCTCATTGTCTACTTGCCTTGTTATTTTGATTATGGGATAGCTCCCGTGTCATGTGCAAGGGGTACCCCGTTTTTAGGTTCACCATGATACGTATATACTTACAATGACAAGAGCTTACTCGTGACTGAAGTTGAGTAGCATGAGGATCGGTCTTCGTAAGTAAGGGGCACGAGACTTTGATTTATAACTTGTCAAGCACATCCTCTTAGTTGTGTCACTTTCACCTTAACCACGTTAAAGATGCTTATGATAGGGGCAATGAGAGCTCAAAGCTAATGAGTACCATACTTTCAGCATTTGGAAGCCTTTCAAATTATTCAAAACCTTTTCATTTCCTTGTTGAGTCTCCACTTATTCTATGAGCACTTTCTTGAGAGCATAGTGGCCATTCTTAGTTCTATGTGCATTGTCCCAAGACTTGTTGGTTGATGCATACCTTGATATTGCTTGTTTTAAACTATTTGTATCTAGTCACTCTTGTAAACTTTGAAGGTGTCCTATGCATTTATGTTTACTACTCTTTGGGGACAAGCTGAATGCCACTTTTCTATGTTTTCTTTATGTGAAACAAACAAACGTCTTGCAAAGCATTGTTATTCATGAATCTTTTGTTTGTGCCTTTTCATGTTGCATCATAGTTTCTTTGTCTTATTTCTAGAACTTTGTCTTTCATGTTATGATTGAAGTACTATGATCCCAGCTTTGAATGTTTTACAAATACTTTGATCAAGTCTTTGATGGTGCATGTCACCTCAAAAATTATTCTTTCTTTTTATCACTTACCTACTCGAGGACGAGCAGGAGTTAAGCTTGGGGATGTTGATACATTGCAAATGTATCTATAATTTTTGATGTTCCATGCTTGGCTTTGTCCACTTTCTTGTGTTTTGTCCACACTTTGGAGTACTTTTCATATGATTTCTTGGTCTAACGTATTAACAAGAGCCATAGTGCCAGCTGCCTGTTTTTTGCTATGTTTGGTTCTAGGAAAGTCAGAAAATGAATATTCTCGCAATTGGATGGGACAAAAGCCAAAGTTCCTATTTTTCTAGAAGACTCACAGAGCCAGAATACGAGACGAAGGAGGGCCAGGGCCTGGCCACACCACCCCCATGCGAGAGATGGGCCTGGCCATGCCAGGGCATGGTGTGGTAGCCCTAGGCACCCCCTCGGCCTCTCTCTTCGCCTATAAGGAGCCTTCTGACCTAAAAACTTCGGGGGGTTTGACGTTTTTCCACGAAAAGTTCCGCTGCGCCGCCGCCACCGAACAGGAGATTCGGGGGACAGAAAATCTCTGTTCTAGCACCCTGCCGGGACGAGGAAGTGCCCCCGGAGCCATCTCCATCGATCTCCACCATCATCTTCATCGACCATCCATGTTTCCCCCATCTATGAGTGAGTAATCCCCCATTGTAGGCTATGGGGATGGTAGGGATTGGATGAGATCGTTCATGTAATGGCATCAGATTGTTAGGGCATGGTGCCTAGTATCTTTTATTAGTGCTTTATGACTTTGTTGAAACTTGTTGTGCTTAATGCTTGTCACTAGGGCCCGAGTGCCATGATTTCAGATCTGAACTTGTTATTGATTCATTATGATAGTATTGTTTCTGGTCTTATCTACAAGTTGTATACACACGTTATTGTCCGAAACCTATGGCCCCGAAGTGACAGAAATCGGGATAACCGGAAGGGAAAGGCTTTGATGTGAGGATCACATGTGTTCACGGACAGTTAATGCTTTGCTCCGGTGCTCTATTAAAAGGAGCACCTTAATTGCCAGTAGTTCCCTAGAGGCCCCGCTGCAAACGGGCTAGCAGGACAGAAGATGTTGTGTAAGTTCTCATTGCGAGCACGTATGACTATATATGGAACACAGGCCTAGGATTGTATAGTACTTGGGTGCTTTATCTTATTTATCTGCAATTGCCCTATTTTCTGATTGCTATGTGAATTGTCTTGTCCATGCAACGCCCGTCCATCCATCTCGATGCCAACCGCACTCAAATCCCACTGTTTACTGCTTTTGTTACTACTGCCTTTGCTTTGCTACTGCTGTTACTTTACTATTCCTACTACAAACAGTTGCTACTGATAAACTGCTATGAGCAAGATTGTTTCCAGGTGCAGCTGAATTGACAACTCAGTTGTTAAGGCTTATAAATATTCTTTGGCTCCCCTTGTGTCGAATAAATAAATTGGGTTTCACTTCCCTCGAAAATACTGCGATACACGCCCCATACTTGTGGGTCATCACTAATCATGGTGTAAACTTGCAGCATCACCATAATGAGCACTCTATGAAGCATCCTCAATAAAAACCTATGCGAAGAGAAAATAAAAAGATCGCTGAGATGCTCATTGTCTGCTTGCCTTGTCATTTTGATTATGGGAAAGCTCCTGTATCATGTGCAAGGGGTTCCCCGTTGGCGGTTCTTAATGATACACATATACTTACAATGACAAGAGCTTACTCGTGACTAAAGTTGAGTAGCATGAGGATCGGTATTCGTAAGTAAGGGGCATGAGGTTTCGGTTTATAACTTGTCAAGCATATCCTCTTAGTTGTGTCACTTTAACCATAATCACCTTAAAGATGCTTATGATAGGGGCAATGAGAGCTGAAAGCTATAAGTACCATCATTTTTGGAAGCTCTTTATGAGACTTGAATCCCTACTTCCTTTTACAAAGGCCTTTCTTCCACCATTATATTGAGTCTCCACCTTCTATCTTTATGCACCTACTTTGAGAGCATAGTGGCCATTCTTAGTTCTATGTGCATTGTCCCAAGACTTGTTGATTGATGCATAACTTGACATTGCTTATTTTAAACTATTTGTATCTAGTCACTCTTATGAACTTTGAAGGTGTCCTATGCATTTATGTCTGCTACTCTATGAGGGACAAGTGGAATTCCATTATGCTATGTTTTCTTTATGTGAAACAAACAAACGTCTTGCAAAGCATTGTTATTCATGAATCTTTTGTTTGTGTGTTTTCATGTTGCAACATAGTTTCTTTGTCTTATTGCTAGAACTTTTTGTTTCATGTTATGATTGAAGTACTTTGATCCTAGCTTTGAATGTTTTGCAAATACATTGATCAAGTCTTTGATGGTGCATGTCACCTAAAAAATTATTCTTTCTTTTTATCACTTACCTACTCAAGGACGAGCAGGAGTTAAGCTTGGGGATGTTGATACATTGCAAATGTATCTATAATTTTTGATGTTCCATGCTTGGTTTTATCCACTTTCTTGTGTTTTGTTCCAACTTTGGAGTACTTTTCTTATGATTTCTTGGACTAACCTATTAACAAGAGCCGCAGTGCCAGTTGCCTGTTTTCTGCTATTTTTGGTTCCAGGAAAGACAGAAAATCAATATTCTCGGAATAGGGCCGGACAAAAGCCAAAGTTGATATTTTCCTAGAAGACTCACGAAGCCAGAAGGAGAGTCGGAGAGGGGCCACAGGGTGGCCACACCACCCCATGGCGCAGGTCCCCCCAGGCCGCACCAGGGCATGGTGTGGGCCCCCGGGCCGCCCACCAACCTTGCCCTCTGGCCTATAAGAAACCTCCTGATGCATAAACCCTAAATAACCAAGCCTCCAGCCACGAAAAGTTCCGCAGCGTTGCCGCCACCGAAGGGGAGATTCAGGGGACAGAAAGTCTCTGTTCCGGCACCCTGCGGGGACGGGGAAGTGCCCCCGGAGCCATCTCCATCGATCTCCACCACCATCTCCATCACCATTGCTGATTCCCATGATGAAGAGGGAGTAGTTCTCTCTCGAGGCTAAGGGTTCTACCGGTAGCTATGTGTTCATCTCTCTCTTTATGCATGATCTTATTGAGATCATGAGCTTGTAATCTATAGATCTACCTTGCTACTCAAGTGCTTTAATAGATCTTTGCCCTCCCCATGTGTGTGAAAGTGACAGCGTGCACACCATGGTGGTACTTAGGCTAGAGATTACAATTACTTGTGATGAGTTATATTTGGAGTTGGATGTTTCTATGAAATTGTGGTGTTTATTGGAACCATCTAGAGCTCAAGGTGACAGTACGGGGTTATCTAGATGGGAAAGTCTTACTTTGAGGTGTGCTGTTATAGCCCTACCGTTGATTAGAGTGTCCAACCGGAGAGTAGTTAAGAGTAGTATCATGAAGAGAATATATTTATATGAGAGTGTTCACTAGTGAAAGTATGATCCCTAGGCCTTTTTTCTAAGCATTGAAACACCATTTGCTATTAGATCTATTGCATGTTTGCTTGCTTCTATCTTTATTTCAGTTTTACTTTAGTCTTTTCCACGCCATCAAGCTATTTTCTATCACCGTTACCACTTATAATTATCTATACCACTTGTATTTCACTATCTCTTCGCCGAACTAGTGCACCTGTACACTTGACAAGTGTATTGGGTGTGTTGGGGACACAAGAGACTTCTTGTATCTTGATTGCAGGGTTGCTTGAGAGGGAATACCTTTGACCACTTCCTCCCTGAGTTCGATAAACCTTGGGTAATCCACTTAAGGGAAAACTTGCTGCTGTTCTACAAACCTCTGCACTTGGAGGCCCAACAACTGTCTACAAGAATAGAAGTGCGTAGACATCAAGCAAATTTCTGGCACCATTGCCGGGGAGGTAAGGTAAAAGGTATTCACACCGGAGGATTAAAGAAGAAGAACCTCCCACGGCAAACGCCTATTTTCTGGCGCCGTTGCCGGGGAGGTAAGGTAAAAGGTACTCACATCCTCCGGTGTGAGTGCTCGAAGTTACTTCCTTTAGATTCTGCAATTTTTTCTTTTTGTTTCTTGTTTTCACTAGTTAGGCTTAATGGAAAACAACAAAAAAATTAGAGATCTTTATAGTATTTATCTTGAGTTAGGACATGAAGTGTTTGAAGACAAAATTTAAAAACCTATGGAACTTTATTTGCATGCTAATAGCAATGTTGTTAGTATGAATTCTTTGGACACCGTTATTGCTAATGCTATGGAAAATTCTAGGCTTGGGGAAGCTAGTTTTTATGAGAATGATCTTTTTAGTCCCCCAAGCACGGAGGAGAAAATTTACTTTGATGATACTATGCCTCCAATTTATGATGATTACAATGATGAGTATGATATTCTCAGTCCAGCTACTATTGAGGAGAAAATTAATTACGATTACAATATGCCTCCTATATTTGATGATTATGGTGATGAGAATAATAATGATAGCTATTTTGTTGAATTTTCTCCCACTATAATTAATAAGAATAACTATGCTTATGTGGAGAGTAATAATGATTATATGCATGAGGCTTATGATAAGAATGTTTCTTGTGATAATTATATTGTTTCTTTTATTCATGATGCTACTGGAAGTTATTATGAGAGAGGTTAACATGGTTTTATGTGTCTCAACAATATTAAGTTTCCCCTCTTTATGTTGAAAACTTATAAGTTGCACATGTTTTGCTTTCTATGCTTGTTGCGTTCTACTTTCATGACTTGTTTCTTTACAAGATTCCAGTGCGTAGGAAGTGGGTTAGACTTAAATGTGCTTTGAATTTGCTTCTTGATACTCTCTTTTACTTCAATTCATATTTCTTATGTGAGCATCTTTTTAAACTATCATGCCTAACTTAAAGGCGTTAAAGAAAAGTACTTATCGGGATATAACCCAAAAGTTTTAGATGAGTCTTCAGTAATAACCGCTCCTTATCCTTTTTATTTGCTTTTTGTGCCAAGAGTAACCTCTAATGAGAGAGAAGTAATGATTGGAAAAGTTGCTGTCCCGAGACAGATTTCTGTGCTTCACCGTAAAAATTCATGTAAAATCTCTCGACGTCTTTTTGAGGCGTGTATTTTCGTGCTTCTGACCCCGGTTGTTATCTAAGTTTCGTTAGTTCAACACTTTTCGATTGAGCAGCAGAAGGTCTTTGAAAAAATTCGTCTTTACCTGCTGGTCTGTTTTGACAGATTTCTACCATTATTTGCATTTGCTTCTTGTTGGTTCCTTTTTGAGTTCTTTTGGAGAATTGAGATTTTTGAGGGAAGTGCTACAGTAGCTTGTGTTCTAATGGAAGTTTTATTGGCGTTAGAACTGAATCTAAATACCTATTATCTTGAGTGCACTAATATTGCTAATAAAGATTGTGTGAAATTTTGTATGAAGGAAAAATTTTAGGTGTATGGAAGGAATGAGTAATGAGATGAAGGATGGACTAAAGCTCAAGCTTGGGGATGCCACGCGTGTCACCCCAAGAAATATCCAAGAAGTACAACGTCAAAGCTTGGGGATGCCCAAGGAATCCCCTTCTTCATCAATAAAAATCCCAGGTTTCTTCCAAACGCTTCATTTTTATTGTTTCATGCACAATTTTGTTGTTCTTCGAGCGTCTTCCTTTTCGTTTTCGTTTTGGTTTTTTGTTTTCTTTGTTTTCTTAGTTTGCTTAATAAATTGGTTGGACCCCCTCTTTCTTACATTGGTTTTCAAATAGTTTGGTTTGGTTTGGAAAAGAGTAGGAAAGCTCATGCTTAAGTGGTAAAGAGAGCTTGTTTTTGACTATGGCCTATGCTTTGTCATGCCATGCATGATATTCTTTTGGCTTTATGCTTAGTATTCTTTGATGTAGAATGACTTGTTATAAACAATTGAGATTACTTAATGTGCCTTGGATGAATCATGCGTTGTTTTAGCATATTAAAGCATAGTGTAGTGGTATTCTCCTTTGATGCTTTATTTGGTTTGATTTGGCGCATGCTCACACCATGTTATGACTATCTCAAGTCACCATAAGACTTTATGATCCTTTAGTTTTCAACTTGCAGTATCACTTTATGCTTTGATCAATGATGTTTTGTCACTCTGCATGATTATGGCCATTATTGCTCTCTTAGTTTGTCGCTCCCAGTCTTTTGCTAGCCTCCACAACCAAGTATGAGTTCCACTCATGCATCCAAATCCCCAAACCAAGTTATTCCAAAGAGTCCACAATACCTACCTACTAGCTTATGCTATTCCAAGTATATTCATGTTTTTATCTACCTTCCGAATTAAACTTGTTATGAGAAAACTAGTGATTAAAGCTCTCACGAACTTGATGGCACACTTTACTTTTCTTGCCCTTAATAAACTTGAACCATTGTGTCGTCTATGTTATATATGCTTGCACTTATTTGTTGGGGACTAGCAAAACCATGCTGTCATGGGGAACGCTTTCAACATTGCATGGGTACTTTGTACCTAGTTGATTTCATGCTCTTTTGTCTATGGATGTCGTCGGTGTGAAATGAAAGGGGAGCTTGTAAGTCCATGGAATTATGTATATGTGTTAGAGAAACGCCTGGGCCGCTGGTCTAATCCGTGCTGACATGGTGGAAATCTACAGCGTAACCATAATGAGCTGTCTATGAAGCAATCTTCTTATAAAAAAGGAGTCCTATTGAGAAAAAAAGAGAAAAAAAGAGATTATGAAAAGAGGAAAGAAAGAAAAAGGCACCATATTCCCATGGTAAATAAGAAGATTGTTGATATGCTCGTTGTCTTCTTGCCTTGTCATTTTTATATGGGATTCTTCCGTATCATCGGGCAAGGGGTACCGCGTTGGCGGTTCTCTATGATACACATGTACTTACGATGACAAGAACTTACCGGTGACTAAACTTGAGTAGCATGAGGAGCGGCCCTCGTATTCAAGGGACATGAGATTTCGAACTTATACTTCGTCAAGCATGTACACCATAGTTTGTTCACTTTAACCTTAATCACTTCAAGATGCTTATGATAGGGGCAATGAGAGCTGAAAGCTAATAAGTACCATAATTTTTGGAAGCTCTTTATGAGACTTGAATCCCTACTTCCTTTTACAAAGGCCTTTCTTCCACCATTATATTGAGTCTCCACCTTCTATATTTTTGCACCTACTTTGAGAGCATAGTGGCCATTCTTAGTTCTATGTGCATTGTCCCAAGACTTGTTGATTGATGCATACCTTGATATTGCTTGTCTTAAACTATTTGTATCTAGTCACTCTTATGAACTTTGAAGGTGTCCTATGCAATTATATTTGCTACTCTATGAGGGACAAGCTGAATGCTATTATGCTATGTTTTCTTTATGTGAAACAAACAAACGTCTTGCAAATCATTGTTATTCATGAATCTTTTGTTTGTGCCTTTTCATGTTGCATCATAGTTTCTTTGCCTTATTGCTAGAACTTTTTCTTTCATGTTATGATTGAAGTACTATGATCCCAGCTTTGAATGTTTTACAAATACTTTGATCAAGTTTATGATGGTGCATGTCACCTCAAACATTATTCTTTCTTTTTATCACTTACCTACTCGAGGGTGAGTAGGAGTTAAGCTTGGGGATGTTGATACATTGCAAATGTATCTATAATTTTTGATGTTCCATGCTTGGTTCTATCTACTTTCTTGTGTTTTGTCCACACTTTGGAGTACTTTTCATATGATTTCTTGGACTAACCTATATTCCTCCCAAGGCAAAAACCCTAGATAGTCAATCAGAAATCCACGAAAATTCCGCAGCGCCGCCGCCACCGAAGGGGAGATTTGGGGGACAGAAAGTCTCTGTTTCGGCACCCTGCCGGGACGGGGATGTGCCCCCGGAGCCATCTCCATCGATCTCCACCACCATCTCCATCACCATTGTTGATTCCCATGATGAGGAGGGAGTAGTTCTCTCTCGAGGCTAAGGGTTCTACCGGTAGCTATGTGTTCATATCTCTCTCTATGCATGATCATATTGTGATCATGAGCTTGTAATCTATAGATCTACCTTGCTAATCAAGTGCTTTAATAGATCTCTGCTCTCCCCATGTGTGTGAAAGTGACAGCGTGCACACCATGGTGGCACTTAGGCTAGAGATTACAAATACTTGTTATGAGTTATATTTGGAGTTGGATGTCTCTATGAAATTGTGGTGTTTGTTGGAACCATCTAGTGCTCAAGGTGACAGTGTGGTAGTTATCTAGATGGGGAAAGCGGACTTTGAGGAGTGCTGTTATAGCCCTACCATGGATTAGAGTGTTCAACCGGAGAGTATATCAGAGTAGTATCATAAAGAGAAGATATTTATATGAGAGTGTTCACTAGTGAAAGTATGATCCCTAGGCCTTGTTTCTAAGCATTGAAACACTGTTTGCAACTAGATCTGTTACATGTTTGCTTGCTTCTACTCATTATTTCAGTTTTCCTTTAGTCTTTTCCCACATCAACCACATGCCAGCAAGCTATTTTCTGGCACCGTTACCACTTATAATTATCCATACCACTTGTATTTCACTATCTCTTCGCCGAACTAGTGCACCTATACATCTGACAAGTGTATTGGGTGTGTTGGGGACACAAGAGACTTCTTGTATCTTGATTGCAGGGTTACTTGAGAGGGAATACCTTTGAACACTTCCTCCCTGAGTTCGATAAACCTTGGGTGATCCACTTAAAGGAAACCTTGCTGCTGTTCTACAAACCTCTGCACTTGGAGGCCCAACAACTGTCTACAAGAATAGAAGTTCGTAGACATCACTAGCAACTCCAAGAGGGAGTATTTATGCTTGATAGCGGGTTCATGCCTCTAGTAATCTGGGGAAGTGATAGAAATCTCTAAGGTACTAGATGTCCTATTGCTACTAGGGAGAAAACAACAATCCTTTGTTCATAGAACAATCGTATTGTTTACTTTACACACTTTGCTTAATGCAATTATCTGTTGCTTGCAACTTAATACTAGAGGGGGTTTGGATGATAACCTGAAGGTGGATTATTAGTCATAGATGCAGTTGGATTACGGTATATATATAATGTTGTAATGCCCAATCAAATCTCATAGGAGTCAAGATGATTAGTATATGCATGTATTCTTTCTCGATGTTTGTCAATTGCCCCGCTGTAATTAGTTCACCCAACATGTCATCTATCTTAAGGAGAATCACCACTAGTGAACTATGGACCCCAGTCCATTCTTTTACCATCAATCTACAACTATTTACTGTTTACTTTTTACTTTCTGCAAGCTATTACTATCTTCCACACAATACGTTTAATCCTTTGTTTTCAGCAAAACCGGTGAGATTGACAACCTCACTGTAAGTTGGGGGCAAAGTTCTGTGGTTGTGTTGTGCAGGATTCCAAGTTGGAAACAACACCTTGGAGGTGTTTCCTTGCTCCTACTATTTCGATAACCTTGGTTTCATAACCAAGGGAAACTTGCTACTGTGCTCATCATACCTTCCTCTTGGGGTTCCCCAATGAGCTCTAATATATTTTTAGCTTTCAAGCTCTTTTTCTGGCGCCGTTGCCGGGGAGTCAAGGACATCTCACAAGGGGAGTCCCTCATAACCAATCTCTTTAATTTGTTTTATTTTTTTGGCTTAGTTTATTTATGCTTTGTTTGCTTGTTTCTTTATCAAAAACACAAAAAAATTTCCTACTTCAAGTTGTTTTTATGTCTAGTTCAACTCCAATCACTATTTCATTATGGATAGCCCACTTTGTTTCCTATTTGGGAAATTTACTATTACTGCTAAGGTAGTAGATGAACCACCGCCTGCTAGAACCTCCATGGAAGATTTTATAAGGTATAGAGAATCTTATAAGGGTAAAGTCATGAGAGCCGTGTTAAAAAGGTTGGATATAATTGCTACAATTTAGCTTAAACGCCATGATATAAATTGTTGCTCTTAACAGAATACTAAACATCTTAAATTCCAATGTGGCTTTAGTAAAGAATTTGTAATTATGAACTATCATTGGAATAACTATATTCATCTTGGATTTGAAGAAGTAGAACAATTCGTTTTGTTTATGGGAGCTTCTGAAATAGAATCCTTCATGTCTAAGAACTATGAAACCTATTTTGCTTGTAAAGACCTTAAAGATATGGTGTCTTCTATCCTTGATTAGGGCTTGGCCTTAATTGGTTGTGCCTTGCAATGGCCTTGTTGAAGGTATTGTTTTGAGAGCGTGGACTTTCTTCAGGGTGAAAACCTAAGATCTATGATCGGGCGATGATGGTGTTTGTGCACTGTTCCCTTTTTGGAGGCGTCACTTTTGGAGAAACTAGACTTCTGGTGTTGTCTTGGTGGTGGTAGTACTGCTGTTTCAACGAATGGGTCACTATAGCGGGACTTTTCTTTTTTGTAATTCTTCTTTATTTTTTGGGTGTGTGCATCTATATGGCTGCTAGGGAAATGCGTTGTCACAGAGGCTGGGTGTAATAAGTATCTTATGATATTAATATATGCTCCTTTCCAAAAAAAAAGGTCATACCTATATGGAAAACCAAGGTTGGGCCCAAGATTCCACTGATTTCCCTCCATTTGACCCGCAACTGGAATTTCCTCCTACAGACGTCCAAAACTTCTCTAAGTGTCATCGCATGCAACCGTCGATGATCACACCCGGGAGCTAGGTACTGCATATATGAAGCTTCCACCACACTTGTGCATGTATGCTAGGGACACATGCACGATTTCCTGGCATTCCAGCGCTCATGCGGTCCTTTTCTAGCGAAACCCTAATCCGAGAGCCCCGTAGGTATAGCCCTAGCATTCTCCATACGAGGGTTGACCAATGTACTTTTTTTTGGTTTAGGATTGTTTAGGTGATACCTACATGGAAAACCAAGGTTTGGCCGAAGATTCCACCAGTTTCCCTCCGTTTGACCTGTCGCGGGAGCTTCCTCCTACATGCCCAGCACATCTCTAAGTGTCATCGCATGCAACCGTAGAAAGTCACTCCCGGGATCTAGGTACTGCATATAAGAAGCTTCCACCACACTTGTGCATGTATGCTAGGACCACATGCAAGTTCTCGTGGTATTCTGCCACTCAAGCGGTTCTTTTCCAGCCAAACCCTAATCCGAGGGCCTCCGTAGGTATTAGCCCCTAGCATTCTCCGTACGAGGGTTGACCAAAGTACTTTTTTGTTGGTTTAGTATTGTTTAGGTCATACCTACATGAGAAAGCAAGGTTTCGCCAAAGATTCCACCGGTTTCCCTCTGTTTGACCCGCAACGAGAGTTTCCTCCTACACGTCTTACACTTCTCTAAGTGTCATCGCATGCAACTATAGACGATTACACCCGGGATCTAGGTACTGCATATATGAATCTTTTACCACACTTGTGCATGTATGCTAGGGCCACATGAAGGTTTTCGTGGCATTCTGGCACCCAGGCGGTCCTTTTTCCAGCGAAAACCTAATCCGCGAGGGCCCCACATGTCTTCCCCCTAGTATTCTCTGTATGCGGGTTGAATAATGTAATTTTTTGTTGTTTTAGGATTTTTTAGGTCATACCTACATGGAAAACCAAGTTTGGGCCCATGATTCCACCGGTGTCCCTCTGTTTGGCCCGTAGTGGGAGTTTCCTTCTACATGTCCATCACTTCTCTTAGTGTCATCGCATGCAACCATAGACGATCACACCCGGGAGCTAGGTACTACATATATGAACCTTCCACCACACTTGTGCATGTATGCTAGGGCCACATGCAGGTTTTCGTGGCATTCCAACACTCAGGCGGTCGTTTTCCTACGAAATCCTAATCTGAGGGCCCCGCAGGTCTAGCCCCTAGCATTCTCCGTACGAGGGTTCACCAATGTACTTTTTTGTTGTTTTAGGATTGTTTAGGTCATACATACATGGAAAACCAAGGTTGGGTCCAATATTCCACCAGTTTCCCTCTGTTTGACCTGTCGCGGGAGTTTCCTCCTACATGTCCAACACTTCTCTAAGTGTCGTTGCATGCAACCGTAGAAATTCACTGCCGGGAGCTACGTACAGCATATATGAATCTTCCACCACACTTGTGCATGTATGCTAGGGCCACATGCAGGTTTTCGTGGCATTCCGACACTCAGGCGGTCCTTTTCCTGCAAAACCCTAATCCGGGGGCCTGGCAGGTCTAGCCCCTAGCATTCTCTGTACGAGGGTTAACCAAGGTTCTTTTTTCTTGGTTTAGGATTTTAAAGGTCATAACTACATGGAAAACCAAGTTTGCGCCAAAGATTCCACCGGTTTCCCTCAGTTTGACCCGCAACGGGAGTTTCCGCCTACATGTCCAACACTTTTCTAAGTATCATCGCATGCAACCATAGACGATCACACCCGGGAGCTAGGGAATGCATATATTAATCTTTCACCACACTTGAGCATGTATGCTAGGGCCACATGCAGGTTTTCATGGCATTCTGGTGCTCAGGCGGTCCTTTTAACACGAAACCCTAATCCGAGGGCCCCATAGGTCTAGCCCCTAGCATTCGCCGTACAAGGGTTGAACAATGTAGTTTATTGTTGGTTTAGGATTGTTTAGGTCATACATACATGGAAAAACAAGGTTGGGCCCAAGATTCCACTAGTTTCCCTCTGTTTGACCTCCAGCTGAAGTTTCCTCCTACACCCGTCCAACACTTCTCTAAGTGTCATCGCATGCAACCGTATATGGTCACACCCGGGAGCTAGGTATTGCATATATGAATCTTTCACTACACTTGTGCATGTATGATAGTGCCACATGCAGATTTCGTGGCATTTCGGTGCTCATGCGGTCCTTTTATAGCAAAACCCTAATCCGAGGGCCTCGCAGGTCTAGCCCTCTAGCATTCTCTGTACAAGGGTTAACCAATGTAATTTTTTCTTAGTTTAGGATTGTTTAGGTCATACCTACATATAAAACAAAGGTTGGGCCCAAGATCCCACTGGTTTCCCTCATGTGACCCGCAGCGGGAGTTTCCTCCTACATGTCCAGCACTTCTCTAAGTGTCATTGCATGCAACCATAGATGGTCACACCCAGGAGCTAGGTACTGCATATATGAAGCTTCCACCACACTTGTGCATGTATTGTTTAGGCCACACCGATCTCTTGTGGTTGTTGCCCTCTCCTCCTCTATTGGTGCTGCACGGAGACGGCTGGTGGCGTGGGGGCCTGCTCGTCTTCTGAATAAAGGCGGTAGTCCTAGGATTCCATTCTTGCCAAGACGAGGATCTAATTGTTGCTTGCCCTCTCTGATCTAGCGGAGTGGCGAGTTTTAGAAGGCTTTGCCGGTAAACTCCCATGGGCGATTAATGCATGGAGATTGCCGGATTGGGGGATTCGGTCGTAGGCACCAAAGTCTTACTATAACCGTTTTGGTTCAGAGGGAGCACTTTGAAGCTTTCTTGGTTGTTAATATGATGGGATATGTTCTCGTTCCATGATGTTGACGGAGAATTTCATGGAGACCGGGACGTGAGGACGGACAATGGTGGTTCGAGTCTGGGTGGTGATTCTTGGTGACTCGTGACTTGGAGTAGTGGCATGCAAGTGGGGGTGACTGCATATGAGAGGTTCATAGTCCTACCTTTCAGGGTGAAAACTCATCGTCTAGCCTTAATTGGTTGTGCTCAGCAATGGCCTTGTTGAAGGTATTATTTTGAGAGCGTGGACTTTCTTCAGGGTGAAAACCTAAGATCTATGATCGGGCGATGATGGTGTTTGTGCACTGTTCCCTTCTTGGAGGCGTCGCTTTTGGAGAAACTGGACTTCTGGTGCTGTCTTGGTGGTGGTAGTACCATTGTTTCAACGAATGAGTCACTATAGCGGTACTTTTTGTTTTTGTAATTCTTCTTTCTTTCTTGGGTGTGTGCATCCATATGGATGCTAGGGCAATGCATTGTTGCAGAGGATGGGTGTAATTGGTATCTTGTGATATTAATATATGCTCCTTTCCAAAAAAGGTCATACCTATATGGAAAACTAAGGTTGGGCCCAAGATACCACCGATTTCCCTCCGTTTGACCCGCAGCTAGAATTTCCTCCTACACACGTCAAACACTTCTCTAAGTGTCATCGCATGCAACCATCGACGATCACACCCGGGAGGTAGGTACTGCATATATGAAGCTTCCACCACACTTGTGCATGTATGCTAGGGCCACATGCAGGACTTCATGGCATTCTGGCGCTCATGCGGTCCTTTAGCGAAACCCTAATCCGAGAGCCCCGTAGGTATAACCCCTAGCATTCTCCATACGAGGGTTGACCAATGTACTTTTTTGTTGGTTTAGGATTGTTTAGGTCATACTTACATGATAAACCAAGGTTTGGCCCAATATTCCACCGGTTTCCCTTTGTTTGACCCACAATGGGAGTTTCCTCCTACATGTATAACACTTCTCTAAGTGTCATCGCATGCAACTATAGATGATCACACCCGGGAGCTAGGTACTGCATATATGAATCTTCCACCACACTTGTGCATGTATGCTAGGGCCGCATGTAGTTTTTTCATGGTATTTCGGCACCCAGGCGATCCTTTTTCCTGCAAAAGCCTAATCTGAGGGCCCCGCATGCCTTGCCCCGTAGTATTCTCCATATGAGGGTTAAACAATGTACATTTTTTTGTTGTTTTAGGATTTTTTAGGTCATACCTACATTAAAAACCAAGTTTGGTCCCAAGATTCCACCGGTTTCCCTCTGTTTGACCCGTAGTAGGAGTTTCCTCCTACATGTCCAACACCTCTCTTAGTGTCATCGCATGCAACCATAGAAGATCAGACCCGGGAGCTAGGTACTACATATATAAACCTTCCACCACACTTTTGCATGTATGCTAGGGCCACATATAGGTTTTCGTGGCATTTCAGCGCTTAGGCGGTTGTTTTCCATGGAAACCCTAATCCGAGGGCACCGAAGGTCTAGCCCCTAGTTGTCCGTACAAGGGTTGACCAACATACTTTTTTGTTGGTTTAGGATTGTTTAGGTGATACCTACATGGAAAACCAAGGTTAGACCCAAGATTCTACCAGTTTCCCTCCATTTAACCCGCCGCAGGAGTTTCCTCCTATATGTCCAGCACTTCTCTAAGTGTCATCGCATGCAACCGTATAAAGTCATACCCGGGAGCTAGGTACTGCATATATGAAGCTTCCACCACACTTGTGCATGTATTCTAGGTCCACATGCAGGTTTTCGTAGCATTCCAGCACTCAGGCGGTCCTTTACCAGCGAAACCCTAATCCGAGGGCCTCGCAAGTCTAGCCCCAAGCATTCTCTGTACGAGGGTTTAACAATGTTATTTTTGTTGGTTTAGGATTCTTTAGGTCATACCTACATGGAAAACCAAGGTTGGGCCAAAGATTCCACCGGGTTCCCTCCGTTTGACCCACAGCGGGAGTTTCCGCCTACATGTCCAACACTTCTCTAAGTGTCATCACATGCAACCGTAGACGGTCACCCCCGGGAGTTAGGTACTGCATATATGAAGCTTTAACCACACTTGTGCATGTATGTTAGGGCCACATGCAGGTTTTCATGGCATTCCGGTGCTCAGGCAGTCCTTTTCTTGCGAAACCCTAATCCGAGGGCCCCGCAGGTCTAGCCCCTAGCATTCTCCGTACAAGGGGTGAACAATGTAGTTTTTTGTTGGTTTAGGACTCTTTAGGTCATACATACATGGAAAACCAAGGTTGGTCCCAAGATCCCACCATTTTCCCTCCGTTTGACCCGCAGCTGGAGTTTCCTCCTACACCCGTCCAACACTTCTCTAAGTGTCATCGCATGCAACCGTGTACGGTCACACCCGGGAGATAGGTACTGCATATATGAAGCTTTCACCACACTTGTGAATGTATGCTAGGGCCACATATAGGTTTTCATGGCATTCCGGCGCTTAGGCGGTCACATTCCACCGAAACAATAATCCGAGGGCCCCGCAGGTCTAGCCCCTAGCATTCTCCGTACGAGGGTTGACCAATATACTTTTTTGTTGGTTTAGGATTTTTTAGGTCATACCTACATGGAAAACCCTGGTTGGGCCCAAGATCCCATCGGTTTCCCTCAGTTTGAGCCGTAGCGGGAGTTTCCTCCTACACATCCAACACTTCTCCAAGTGTCATCGCATGCAACCATAGAAGGTTATAGCCGGGAGCTAGGTACTGCATATATGAAGCTTCCACCACACTTGTGCATGTATGCTAGGGACACATGCACCTTTTCCTGGCATTCCAGCGCTTAGGGGTCCTTTTCCAGCGAAACCCTAATCTGAGGGCCTCACAGGTCTATCCTCGTACCATACTCCATACGAGGGTTGACCAATGTATTTTTTTTGTTGGTTCAGGATTATTTAGGTCATGCCTACATGGAATACCAAGGTTGGGCCCAAGATCCCACATGTTTCCCTCTGTTTGGCCCGTGGCGGGATTTTCCTCCTGCACGTCCAATACTTCTCTAAGTGTTATTGCATGCAACCAAAGAAGGTCACAACCTGGAGCTAGGTACTGCATATATGAAGCTTTCACCACACTTATGCATGTATTCTATGGCCACATGCAGGTTCGTGGCATTCCGACGCTCAAGCGGTCCTTTTCCACCGAAACTCTAATCCAAGGGCCCCGCAGGTCTAGCCTCCTACTAGCATTCTCCGTGCGAGGGTTCACCAATGTACTTTTTTGTTGGTTTAAGATTGTTTAGGTCATAGCTACATGGAAAATCAAGGTTGGGTCCAAGATTCCACCGGTTTCCCTCTGTTTGACCCGCAGCAGGAGTTTCCTCCTACATGTCTAGCACTTCTCTAAGTGTCATCGCATGCAACTGTAGACGGTCACACCCGGGAGCTTGGTACTACATTTATGAAGCTTCCACCACACTTGTTCATGTATTATAGAGTTACATGCATGTTTTCGTGGCATTCCAACACACTTGTTCATGTATTATAGAGTTACATGCATGTTTACGTGGCATTCCGGCGTTCAGGCGGTCCTTTTCCGGCGAAACCCTAATCCAAGGGCCCGCCGCCAAAGTTTGCTCTCACATGCAATGATAGAGCGCGAAACTCCCGCCACGGGTCTAGGCCAGGGAATCTTTTTGAATCTTGGGTCCAACCTTGTTTTGGCATGTTGTTATGACCTATCCAAACAGAAATCAAGAGAAGGCTCCACTTTTCTACCCCTTTCGATGCCCATCTAGGGGGGTAAACGATGTAGGACGCACTGTCTAGGGTTTGCCCAAAAGAGGGGCTTCGTTGCCTCAGGGTCTCTAAAAAACATGCATGTGACCCTAGCAGATATAGGTAGGCGTTGTGGTAGGATGGGAGAGATAGTACCCACTTCACTTGCATGCATAGCCTTCACATGCGTGCACGTAGGTAGGTATTGTGCGAGGATGGGAGAGACTGTACCCTCCTCATTTGCATGCATAGCCTTCACATGCGTGCATGCGATAGCCTTCACAAGGTCTAGGGTTTCCCCAAAAGAGGGACTTCGATGCCTCAGGGTCCCCAAAAGAGGGGTTTCTAGGGTTTCTCCAAAAGAGGGGTTCCGGTTCTTCAGGTCCGTACGAATAGAGATATATCTTTAATATTTATGTTGTCGTTATATATATATGTGTGTATGTTGTTGTTTATATTTTATATTTATGTTTTAGCATCGGGTTACGGAAGATTCGCGTCATTATTCTATGCGGGTGACGGGATACCGAAATTGGGAGGTACAATCTTCATTTTATTTATAAATTATATTTACATTTAAATTATAGTGGAAAATAAATAAATCAACTATATAAATTTGATTTATTGAATAAAGAAAGGAAAAAGAAAAAACTAGGCCGCTAGGCTGACCGCAATGCCGTCGGTGTAGCCCCCGTACCCTAGCAAAGTCGTCGTCGTAGCTCCGTGCCCTAACGCCATCTTGTTCCTGTCAGACGGGCCGGTAACCTAGGCCACGTGGAATTCTACGCCGATGGACTTAACTGTCGGGTCATTATTAGCCTACGCTGACGGTGGCCGTCGGTGCCGACTGCCCTACGCCGACAGTAAGCTGGGCCGATGGCCGCCCGGCTGCCGAGCCCGTCCACCTACGCCGATGGCCCCGACCTTTTGCCGTCGGGTAGATATAGGCCGTTGGCGTTTTAAGCTTCTCCCGTAGTGAAGTCGGCAGATGCTCGCTTGACGTGATCGTCTCTGTCGATTGAAGCGTCACACAAATTTCGAATGGAAATTGTCTGTCGACTTAAGGCCATAAAATTTTTGAATGGAAAAGCAGCCCGAGGAGCGAAAAGGACTAGCCAATTTTCATCTAATTTAGGAATTTTTTGTTAGAGGAAAATGAGGAGTCGGGGGAAGGAAAAGAGGAGAGGTGCTACATATGGAATTTTCTGTATACACTAGGTATATATGAAAAAGACATATCTGACTATATTGTGAGATTTTGGGAGATCTAGAACTCTTTCAATAGTCGAGACATAGCGAAAGCGGAATACATATGCGATTTTGGGAAAATCTAGATCCTTTCCAAAGTGGAGGTACGATTCCTAATTTTCTTTGGTTATTACTTTTTTTATATATAATTTAAGGAGGTTTCTATGTACTAGCAGCTCGATATGTATGTATGGAAGAGAGACATATATATCGGAATATATGATACCTCTGCGAGATTTTGGGAATATCAAGAGCCCTTCCGATTGCACCATTGCAAACTTACCAAAAAGTTAGCCAGAGAATATGTGCGTGCCCTTTACGTATCCCGTCCCTTTAAATAGGTACCTGCCTCGCAGCTATTGCAACGCCTGATTTTCTTTTCTCACCATCGATTCCGATCCTTTGCGCCGACGACCGATGATGCACGGGCACGAGCACCAATCATGGTATTGGTACCCCCACTGGAACGCCCGGTGGCCGCTGCCGAACTGGGGACACCAGGAACCACCTCTGTACCACCACCGGAACCCCCGGCCGTCGCCGAATTGGGGACACCAGGAACTACCTCCGTATCAGCAGCGGGACGCCTGGCCGCTGCCGAACAGGGGACGCCAAGAACTACCTCCGTACCACCCCTGGGACGCCCGCCCGCTGCTGAACCGGGACGCCAGGAGCTACCTCGGAACCCCCGGCCGTCGCCGAACAGGGGACACCCGGAACTACCTCTGTACCAGCCCCGGGATGCCCACTCGCCGCCGAACGAGTCCAAGGCGGGCTCCGTCGTGGCCCGCATCTGCATCCTGATCCTCACCTTGTCCGTCATAGCCATGGCCGGCACCGCCAAGTGCACCATCCCCACCTCCGGCGCCGCCAGTCTAACCTTAACGTACAGCCAGTTCAGGTCCTTCAGGCTCCTCGTGGGGTTCAGCATCACCGCTGTCATCCTCGAGGGGGTGGCGGTGATCCTGTGGTACCTGCACACGCTCGGCGACAACAACGAGGAGATGGTGGAGGTAGATATGGAGGAGGAGAAGAAGAAGCAGAAAAGGATGAGAGTCATCGGGATCATGCTGGTGGTGGTGGACGTGCTCGTGCTTGTGCTGCTCTGCTCGGCCATGGTGGGTGCCTTCACGGCTGCGGATGACAAGAGCGACTAGATCGGCGGCTGCGCTCAGGTGACGGGCGCCAAGCTCCTGTCGCTCGCCACATTCATCATCGCCACCCTCCTCCTCATCCTCAAGCAGCTGCCGCCCCCGTTCAACGTGGTCGCCTAATTTTGATACATGCATGCAATGCAAAACGTACTGGGTACTCTCTGTCTGATCGCGTGGTTGCCGTTTAGTTTTCTCTTCGATGTGGTACTCGTATGCAACTTTTTTGTTTAATGTTTTGAGTTAAAAGTTGGAACAATTATATATGATATGGACAATCTGGATTTCTTAATGATGTGTTACAAACTCAAAATATCAAAGGTGTACAAGTCTTAGCATGCATGAAATAAAATTAAGAGGGTTTGCAACAAATTGTGACTTGTACATGGGTGTGGAATTGCACTTCATTCTTTTCCCGCTGCACCTAAATTGCACATGAAATTGGGTGACGTCATGTAACTCAGAATTAAGTTAGTTCTACGTCGACAAAGAACTAGAAATAGTCGTTTCATTCGTATTTATCATCTCCCCACCACTGGGATGCCCGGCTGCTGCTGATCGGGGGACCCCAGGACTACCTCCGCACCATCACCGGGCCGCCCAGCAGCCGCCGTTGAAGGGATTCAAAGAGGTCAACTTCATGTTTGCTTCTGCATTCTGGTACTATTTGTGGTGTCTGCCGTGATGAGGGGGACCCCTCCAGTGAGTGCACCATCCACGCCGTCACCTTCACCATGAAGCACACACGGTTATGCGGCTTCGTGCTCTTTGTCGGGTGCACCAGTATCGCTGGCATCCTGGATTACCTGTACATACAGATCCTCCTCCACTGCAATGACGAGGAGAAGGTGGTGGCACAGATGGCGGAGGGGAAGGAGGCGGACGCGACCCGCATCGCCAAAATCGACACGGTGGTGGATATGCTTGTGCTAGGGTTGCTCTACTTGGCAATGGACGGGGCCTTCACGCCGGCAATGATGGGAAGCGACTAGAATGACGTCTGCCTGGAGTTCACCAAGCAAGTGGTGCGGGCTAATATCCTATCGTTCTCCGCCTGCATCGCTGTTACCCTCGCCGACCTCGCCAATGTCGTGCTTCTCCCGGTCAACTTGTCGGGCCTAGGCTGATGAAAGGTTTCATGGATGCATGCACTGCGAGAGTATTTGTATACTCAGTCTCAACGGGTGGTTGCTAGTATGCACAACTTCTTTGTTTACTGTTTTAAGAGTACTCTTGTTTTAAGTTAAAGTTTGAGGTAGTACTATATGTATGATATATAAGTACCTAACTGATATGAGTACAATATCTCGCTTCTTGATGGTATGTGTTGCAAACTCGAGTATCAAGGTGTACAAGTTCAATTAAGATATTTTATTACAAACCAAGACTTGAATATAGTACTAACAATATTATTGAGATCGTAATAGATTCTAGTTTTAACAGCACTTTTTATTCGTCACCTATCTGCGATCTATTGAACCAAAGTGAAACACATTGGCTAACTAGACACTGAATAGACGGCTAGACCCACATTGGCTAACTGGACACTGAATAGACGGCTAGACCCACATCTCTTGACGTGGACTCACTTGTAATACATGTTTTGACACAATATTGACAAAGTATGACCTATAGCTCTATTTACCATTACCTATTTGAAATTCGCATCTCAGCACCTCTTCTAATTCGTACTGTTTGTATATGTCCATCCATGCAACTCCTAGATCAAAAAGATGCAGAAGGATCATCGACAATGGTTGTTACGGCCGATGGCCTATGAATTTTTCCTGTCCACACCAAGGAATGCAATTTAGATGTCATGGTGGCAACACTTATATAAAAACATTATTCCCGGATATCCAAGTGATCCCGTCCGTCCAAACACCCCATCCAACAGTGTATGTTTCTCTAAGGATGAACGCACTAAACATGTTTAGTCCTGAAACATCCCATCAAGTTTCTACCAACCCCAAGTTGTGGCGTACAAATTTGAGATTAACTAGACAAGGTCAGGCCGGATTCCATCTAGAACTTTTTTTTGGGTAAACGTACTAGGAATAATGCCAATGGAATCTCTACTATCTAAAAAGAATCCCACGGTTCCATTTTCTGCCACTCCATCGTGCTTTTCGTCGCACTACTTCATCGCATTTCTTCATCGTCCATCTAAAAATCCGCACACTAAATCTGGTGGTGAACATCTAATTCTCCCGTCTACCCTGTTCTCTCACTGACGCGCCCCACCCCGCACCCCGCTCCCATGTCGCTTATGGATCCAGTTTCCACGCCTCCACACCAGCCGATGATGCCTCAGCCTTCCGCACCTCCACGCCCACCGTGACTGCACACCAACAGCCCACCGCACGCAGCCCAAGCCAGCATCATCCAGATCCACCGACGACTGGATCTGCTGACGCCCGCTCGGCAAACTCACCGGAACCCTTGCGCCAGAGAGCCGATCAAGACCATAGGTTCCTTTCTACCAGCTAGGTGATCGCCGTATTCTGTGGTTTCATAGTCCTCCCGTCAGATACCATGTGTCTGGAGGTGGCCAGCTGTAGGCAGCGCATCAGACCATGCAGTCGGTGCAACAGAAGGTCTCGCCTTCCTCTGTCCTTGGCGTCTACCTCCGGTTCCTCCCGACGTTTTCCTCCGCCTCCACGACAGCAACATCCCGGGGCAGCTTAGTCGACGATGGTGTTGAGGAGGGGATCATCACCAGGATGCCCGTAAGTTGCCGTTTCGATCTTACCATGGAGATTTTACCAGTTCGAGCTATCGTTTACCAGAAAATGTTATGCAATATTTTAGCGGATCGTTCCAATTTACTACCACATCTCACTTTACTATCCGTGCCGCATAGACACCATGATCCCCATCAAGGAAATGTTCTATTCTCGCTGTCCCCCCTTTGTTGAATTCCTTCATCCTACGTTTGATTGGTGTGGTTGCTCACAACGATTCATGTGCTGAAACTATTGTAGATTGGTGAGCTCAAGAAGCTGGTCAATAAGGGGAAGTCAAGTACATTGGGTTATTCGAGGCAATCGCAGACACCATATGGCATACTCACGCGGTGAACCCGTTCTCCGTGCAGACAGAGTGGTCTATGTGGGCTGGCTATTATCTAGTCCAAGGTCGTGCCTCTCTGTAGGTGAATTTGGCATTACAATTTCTACTTATGATGTTCCATAATCATAGTTTTGAATGTTTGATAATGTAACTTGTTTATGTGTTCTTATGGACCTCATAGAATTGGGGATTGTTCCTTACATGCCAATTTCCTGTGGGTTTTTAGGTGGAAGAGGGGTGACAGAACAAATGTCTACAACAGTCTATTCTTTTATAACCCTTTTATATATTCCCGACTTATTGATGAGTATTGGTCATAAACCCAAGATATATCTTCGCGGTGTCATACCATCCACTCCAACATGGTGGCTTCAGCCACTACCCTCTTCTTTGAGAAGAGTTGGTTCCTTGTGGATATTTTTGGGTTTTCTTGCATATCTTGTGTTCTTATGGAAAACACACCCAATTTTGGCTTTTATTTGAGTTGGCACTTGCAATTTTGGGTGTGTAGTACCATCACATTTTCGATGTCTAAACATAAGCTTCTCTCCATCCCCGAGCCATCTATTTCTTGCACACAAGTCCTTTCGTACACTTGCGAGGGTTTTGTTTGGGGTGTGCCAGCCTGAATCTGTGTGTAACAGAAAATTCAGAGAGGGACGGATTATCTGCCCCGGGCGGATTTTGTATCTTAAGGCTAGGGCGACGGGGGGGGGGGGGGCTCAAACAGAGCAGCACTTCCTCTCCGACCCTTGCCTCTCCCCCTGCCGCCGCCGGCCGTCCCGACCCTTCGCGGGGTCGTTCCGACCACCGGATTCTCTGGGCCCTCCCCGGATTTTCTTCCCAACGCCTCCGGGTATCGTCTTCCCCGAGTTCTCTTCCAACGAGTGAGGATAAATCCCCCATTGTAATCTTTTGTATGGAAGTTGTGTTTTTGTTGTCGAAACTTGGATTAGAGGTTACCCTTTGTTTCATATGCATGCTAGAAACCGTAGACTAGCAACCCTTTCGCCCGATCTGCATTGATGCTATCAATCTGAGGCGGTTCTGAAAAATTTAGCCAGGGCCAGTTTATTCGCCCCTGGCAGGGCCATATTATCCGGCCTGGAACGTTTGCACCTAGTTTAGAATTTAACAGATTCTAGTATTATGTAGTTTTGGTTTGTGGTTTGTTTTTCTACTATTTTTAGCATTCCTCATGGACTTGTGTGTGCTTATCTACTTGCTATCCATCTTATTCACTTCATAGGTGGCTCTCATGTTTCTCAAACTTACAAGCGTCGTCCTCGTGCTCGGTATTTCAGGCCAGACGGGTCAAGGTGGATTGATTGACGAGGTTGATTTGCGTAGGAAAAAGAGAGAGGCGGAAAGGATGGCTGACTGTGCAAGGAAAGAAAAGGCCACTCGGGCAAGTTCCAAGCGGAAGGGTAAGCAAACCAGGATCAACTATAAGGAGATGAACCTTATTACTTACTCTTCTATTCGTCATCATGATCTGTATGATGAGGCTGAGCGTGATGAAGATCTTGGGGATTCCCGATTTTGGTGTACCGATCACAAGTACATCTTTGAGGACGTCTATTCCATTCTAAAGATCCGCCCTATGCGTCCCATGGATATGTCTAAGGCTAAGGAGAAGCCCCAACTTGTTGATATGCTGGTTGTGAATGAACGGATGGGCTGCACCATCTCATGTCTCTTCAGTGCTCCTATGATTCCTCCATGGTGAAGAAATTCTTCTCCACTCTTGTGATTTGGGGCGATGACCGTCGCACTATGAAGTGGATGATAGGTGACACACTTATTCAAGCTGATTTCTGGATCTTCTCTCAGGTGCTTGGATATCCCTTCAATGGTCGGGATCGTGCTTGTGGACACCGCATCATTACCCCCATCAAGCCAAACAAGGATACTTTGCTCTCTCCCTACTATGGTCCCAATGGGGGTTGTGGGCAAGGTTACAAGTCTCTACACACTACGCTCAGTTGGTTAGTACATTTCGTGATTCCATCACTCCAGGTGGGGGTAACAATGATAGTATCCGTGTCCACCTCGTACAACTCCTCGCCTTTGCTCACGAATGTGCCACCTGTGAGGACTTGCACGTGAATTACAGGTTGGACGTGATGGAATTTATTTATCATGAGATGACTGATGCCATGTTCAACAAACTCTCCATTCCCTATGCTCCATTCATCATGATGCTCATGAAGCATATGCTTCCTCTTGAGAACTTCAACATTGACGGTGAACATAAAGTGAAGAAGATTTATAACAAGTCAAGGAAGACCTCTCATCCCTCTTCAGCTCCAGAGTCTTTCATGGGAGATGCTCTTTCTAGTGGGCGAAGGCCCCCAATGCCGTCGTAGCCCGTGAGGTGAAGCAACTCAATTGGTTTTAGCGAAACATTCAGTGCATGGGTATAGACACTCACAAGGGGCAGTATAAGGCCTACAAGTAGCACCATGATATGGCTCACACCCAGCATGTCATACTCCACCATGTCTCAGGGGCATCAGGCCATCCTCCTACTCCTACAACTCCCACACCATATGCTTAGTGGAACTTTTCCAGCACCAACTATGGAGAGCTTGAGCGTCACTTGTTCCCCACCTTTGAGAGGGAGCCTATGATACGTTGCTAACGTATATAGAATTTTTGATGTTCCATGCTTGTTTTATATCTACTTTCTTATGTTTTGTCCACACTTTGGAGTATTTTTATACAATTTCTTGGACTAACCTATTAACAAGATGCCAAAGTGCCAGCTGCCTGTTTTCTGCTGTTTTTGGTTCCAGGAAAGTCAGAAAATGAATATTCTCGGAATTGGTCAGGAAAAAAATCCAAAGTCAATATTTCACCGAGGGGGACACGGAGCCAGAAGACGAGACGGAGAGGGGCCAGAGGCCGGCCACACCATCTGGCCACACGGCCAGGCCTAGCCTGCGCTTGGGGGTGGTGTGACCGCCTAGGGCACCCCCTCGGCCTCCCCTTTCGCCTATAAGATGCCTCCGATACAGAAACCCTAAGTACCCAATCGAAATTCCACAAAAGAGGCTGTAGCCGCCGTCATCTCCATCCCTAGATCGGGAGGGATCAAAAGCTCTTCCCGGCACCCTGCCAGAGGGGAGAATTCACCCTGGAGGCCTTCTTCATCACCATGCAAGCCTCTAGTGTGATGCGTGAGTAGTTCATCCCTGGACTACGGGTCCATGTAGTAGCTAGATGGTTGGTTCTTCTCCTTTGTGCTACCATGTTTAGATCTTGTGAGCTCCGTTCATGATCAAGATCATCTATTTGTAATCCTACATGTTGTGTTTGCGGGGATCCGATGGATATTGAGATGTTATTTTAGATTGATTATTGATTCAATCATGTATTTGTTATTTGTGATCTTGCATGCTCTCCGTTGTTAGTAGCTATCTTGGCCGAGTAGATGCTAGCAAATCCAAGAGGGAGTATTTATGCTCGATAGTGGGTTCATGCCTCTAGGAATCCGGGGAAGTGAAAAAAATCTCTAAGGTACTAGATGTGTTGTTGCTAATAGGGAGAAAACAATAATCCTTTGTTCATAGAACGATCGTATTGTTTACTTTACACGCAATGCTTAATGCAATTATCTATTGCTTGCAACTTAATACTGGAGGGGGTGCTAGTGCGTGTACTAACGAGCTCGTTGGGGAACCCCAAGAGGAAGGTATGATGAGCACAACAGTAAGTTTCCATCAGTTATGAAACCAAGGTTATCAATCCAGTAGGAGCAAGGAAACACCCCAAAGGTGAAGCTAGCTGAACTTTGGCAGGGTGCACTACCGGTGCCAGCAGCAACGTGGAGACCTCAACAACACAACCGCAGAACTTTGTTCCCAACTTGCGATGAGATTGTCAAGCTCAGCAGTTTTGCTAAAAACAAAGGATTAAACGTATCAAATGGAAGGAAGTAATTGTTTTCAGAAAGTAAACACAAAACAGTAAATCGTTGATTGTAGATTGAATGTAAAAGAAATGACCGGGGTCCATAGTTCACTAGAGGTGGCTCTCCTTAAGATAGATAACATATTGGGTGAACAAATTACAGCGGGGCAATTGACAAACTTCGAGAAAGCATACAAGCATATATTACTCATCTTGACTCCTTTGAGATTCGATTGGGCATTACAACATTATACATAGACCGCCATCCAACTGCATCTATGACTAATAATCCACCTTCAGGTTATCATTCGAACCCCCTCCAGTATTAAGTTGCAAGCAACGGATAATTGCATTACGAATTGCGTGTAAAGTAAACAATACGATTGTTCTATGAACAAAGGATTGTTGTTTTCTCCCAAGTAGCAACATCACATCTAGTACCTTAGAGATTTCTGTCACTTCCCCAGATTACCAGAGCCATGAACCCACTATCGAGCATAAATACTAACTCTTGGAGTTGCTAGCATCTACTTGGCCAAGATAGCTACTAACAATGGAAAGCATGCAAGATCACAAATAACAAAGACATGATAGAATCAAAAATCAATCTGAAATAGCATCTCAATATCCATCGGATCCCCGCAAACACAACATGTAGAATTACAAAAAGATGATCTTGATCATGAACAGAGCTCACAAGATCTAAACAAGATAGCAGAAAGGAGGAGAACTAGCCATCTAGCTACTACATGAACCCGTAGTCCAGAGATGAACTACTCACGCATCACACCGGAGGCTTGCATGATGATGAAGAAGGCCTCCAGAGTGAATTCCCCTCTCCGACAGGGTTCCAGGAAGAGCTGCAAATCCCTCCCGATCTAGGGATGGAGATGACAGCGGCTACAAACTCTTTCGTGGATTTTTGATCGGGTACTTAGGGTTTCCGTATCAGAGGCAATATATAGGCGGAAGGAGAGGCCGAGGGGGTGCCTGGGGCGGCCAGACCACCCCCTGGCGCGGGCCAGGCCTGGCCGCGCGGCCAGGTGGTGTGGCCGGGCCCCAGCCCCTCTCCGTCTCGTATTCTGGTTCTAGGTGTCCCTCGGTCAAATACTGACTTTGGCTTTTGTCCCGTCCAATTCTGAGAATATTCATTTTTCGACTTTCCTGGAACCAAAAATAGCAGAAAACAAGCAGCTCGCACTGTGGCTCTTGTTAATAGGTTAGTCCAGGAAATCATATGAAAAGTACTCCAAAGTGTGGACAAAACATAAGAAATTAGATAAAACCAAGCATGGAACATCAAAAATTATAGATACATTTGCAATGTATCAACATCCCCAAGCTTAAATCCTGCTCGTCCTCGAGTAAGTAAGTGATAAAAAGAAAGAATATTTTTTGAGGTGAGATGCACCATCATAAACTTGATCAAAGTATTTGTAAAACATTCAAAGTTGGGTTAGTACTTCAATCATAACATGAGAGACAAAGTTCTAGCAATAAGAAGAAGAAACCATGTTGCAACATGAAAATGCACAAACAAAAGATTCATGAATAACAATGCTTTGCAAGACGTTTGTTTGTTTCACATAAAGAAAACATAGCATAATGGCATTCAACTTGTCCCTCATAGAGTAGCAAACATAAATGCATAGGACACCTTTAAAGTTCATAAGAGTGACTAGATACAAATAGTTTAAAACAAGCAATATCAAGGTATGCGTCAATCAACAAGTCTTGGGACAATGCACATAGAACTAAGAATGGCCACTATGCTCTCAAAGTAGGTGCATAAAGGTAGAAGGTGGTGACTCAATATATAAGTGGGAGAAATGCCTTCATAGAAGGAAGTAGGGATTCAAGTTTCATAAAGAGCTTCCAAAAATTATGGTACTTAATAGCTTTCAGCTCTCATTGCCCCTATTATAAGCATCTTGAAGTGATTAAGGTTAAAGTGAATAAACTATGGTGTATATGCTTGATGAAGTATAAGTTGGACATTTCATGTCCCTTGAATACGAGGGCCGCTCCTCATGCACTACAAGAAATCTGGTGACTAGTGACATTTTCTTAACGACCATGGATTTTTTGGTCATAGATCTATGACCATTCTAAACCAATTGGTCATAAGGAATTCGGAAGGGTCCAAACCTTGAAAAATAACGACCAATTTCATCAAAAAGGTCATAGTATGCTAATATGAAATGGTCATAGATGGATATGACTGGTCTAAAGCCAGTTATTTGGGAGACTACGACCAATTTATATGGTCATATCATAAAATAACAATATATTCTGAAGTATAAAGAGGGTGAATAGAACACCTAAGCAGTTCGTCTATGTGTCATGTCCATTTGTGTGGGGTCTACAAGTGAATCTGGTATTTTATTATATTATCAATAAATAGTGGCGTCTACCTGTCATTTTGATATTAAACAAGTGATACCCTACAGTGCGACGGAAATTAAGGCAAAAAACAAGCCAGCCGGGGCTTCGAACCCGTGACATCGTTCAACAACTCAGGGAACTAGACCACTACACCAACACTTTGTTGACGTTAATAAGCAGCGCATGGTCTTCTTGTATATGATGAACCCCCTGCTGTGCGTGGAAATTAAGGCAAAAATGAATCAGCCAGGGTTTCGAACCCATGACCTCGTTCAACCACTGAGGGAAGTAGACCACTACACCAACACTTCATTGATGTTAACAAGTAGCACATGATCTTTTTGTATATGACGAACCCCTGCTGTGCGTGGAAATTAAGGCAAAAAATGAATCAGACAGGGGCTTCTAACCGACGACCTCGTTCAACAACTCAGGGTATTAAATCACTAGACCAACACTTCGTTGACGTTAACAAGCAGCACATGATCTTTTTGTATATGAAGAACCCCTGCTGTGCGTGGAAATTAAAGCAAAAAAAGAATAGGCCGGGTTTCAAACCCAAGACCTCGTTCAACAACTAAAGGAACTAGACCACTACACCAACACTTCGTTGACATTAACAAGCAGCACATGATAATTTTGTATATGAGGAACCGACTAGAAATTAAGTTAAAAAAGAGGACCCGCAGGGGGTCGAACCCACGACCTATACCTCACAGTAAAGGAACCAAACCAATGGAATAACCGAGCGCTCGTTTTAAACTAAATGCAGAAACTTGTTGTATATTCCTAAACAGTGTTAGGCCTGGGCCTCAGCAGAAATGGCCTCCTCTTTTTTTCCTGAATATTTTTCCCTACCGGCTGGGCCAACAACCTAATAGTCATTAGTAGGTTGATTTTACTAAAAACTATGGGCTTTGTAAAGTTTTAGCCCACCCGAGTGAAGGGATTTTCCAGAAAGTCTAATTTACCTATAATTTTTTTCATATGACATTGGATTTTGAAATAATATAAAAATCAATTTGGTTCATCTTTAGAAGGTGCATAACATTCTTGTCATATAAAATTATACAATGTCAAGGATTTATATTTTTTAAATGTTTTTAATTAGTTATGCCAATTTCAAGACGCGGTAAAAACAACGGGAGTGACTCGTATAGGTTTTGAGCCTCACTAAAATTTTAGTGGATCTCTGATATAACAGCATATTGTGAAGCTAAAAATGATTTTTTCAAAAAATCATGAGCATAAAATCACGTACATGTAGTTTAAATCGGACCCACTTTCTACCGATTCGGCAGACATTTGTCTTTTTCGCGAGGGGTGCACGGAAAGGTTTTAGATACTCTCGTTCAGACATTATCCATGCAACATGGTCTAGTATTTATGAAAAATAGGGTGGTAGCATTTTGAAACTTTCATTTGGTGGTTGTTTCACAAAACGCCCTGTTTTTGGCATTCGAAAAATGGAAAATACATTTTTTGAGCGACAAAAAGGAAAACTTTCTCCTGCAACATTGTTCGCCATCCCAAGATACACATTAATGCACAATATGGGCACAATATTACAAACTATGCTGCGGTTCTATACATAACATTGGTCGTTTGACCTGAAAGCCATGAAACCTCGAACATGATAGGTCATTTCTGTGAAGGGTTTTTCGAGATATTTGCAGTATACCAAATTTGGTATTTTTTCTTGCAACTGTATCACATAATACGACACCACGCGAAGGATTTACCTTGTTTGGACCGTTTTGAATTTTTTATGCCCGTTTCAAACTATGGTCAAAATAGCGGGCATGAAGGTTCTTAGCTAGGGGATGAGCATCACTGAACTTGCACAGGATCTCTGATAAAAATAGCATATTGTGAAGATAAAAATGAATTTTGCAAAAAATCATGACCATTAGATCAAGTACTTGTAGTTCAAATCGGACCCACTTCCTACTAATTCGTCAGAAATTTGTCTTTTTCATGAGAGGTGCATGGATTGTTTTATATACCCCACTTGGGACATGGTCAATGTAATGAGGTCTAGTATTTTATAAAAATGGGGTGGTAGCATTTTGAAGCTCTTATTTGGTGGTTGCTTCATAAAACGTCTCTTTTTTGCGCTCGGAAAATGGAAAACGTATTTTTTGTGCGACGAAAAGGAAAACTTCCTCATGCAACATTGTTAGTCATCCCAAGATGTACATGCGTGCACAATATGGGCATATTATCACAAACTATGCCACGATTCTGGCCATAACATTGGTCGTTTGGCCCGAAAGCCATGAAACCTAAAACATGATAGGTCATTTCTAAGAAGGGTTTTTTGAGACACTTGAAATATACCAAGTTTGGTATTTTTCCTTGCAACTATATCATATAATAAGACACCATGCGAAGGAGTTACCTCGTTTGGACCGTTTTCGAATTTATTATGCTCGTTTCAAACTATGGTCAAAATGGTGGGCATGAAGGTTCTTAGCTAGGGGCTGAGCCTCGCTAAATTTGCATTGGATCTTTGATAAAACAACATATTTTTAAGGTAAAAATGATTTTTGCAAAAAATCATGAGCATCAAATCATGTACATATAGTTCAAATCGGACCCGCTTCCTACCGATTCACAGAGATTTGTCTTTTTCACGAGGGGT
Source organism: Avena eriantha (assembly GCA_910589775.1). NCBI lineage: Eukaryota > Viridiplantae > Streptophyta > Magnoliopsida > Poales > Poaceae > Avena > Avena eriantha. The sequence continues at coordinate 107,446,904 of OU342745.1, forward strand.
GCAATGAAAGGTTTGAGATACCTCGGTTGGGACATATTCCATGTAAGATGGTCTAGTATTTTTGAAAAATATGATGGTAGAATTTTGAATTAGGCCTTTGGTGGTTGCTTCACAAAACGTCCCATTTTTGGTACTCGAAAAATGGAAAATGATTTTTTGCGCGAGAAAAAGAAAAACTTTCTCCTACAATATTGTTAGTCGTTCCAAGATACACATGTGTATATAGTATGAGCATATTATCACAAACTATGCCATGATTATGACCATAATATTGATAGATGCTTAATAGAAAACCCGTTTTTTACATTTAGAATAGAGCCAACCAATCAAAATAGAGAATCAGAGTATCACGGATCACCTCACCAAAGTGGATCTCAGTCGTCCATCTAGCTTCCATCGAGGGCCTGAAATTTCACGTCAGTTTCTCCTCTCCCCCCGTCCTTCCTGAATTTTTTGGATCTAAAATGACGAATCAGCCCGCAGTTCCTACTGTCAGGCACCACGTAAGTGCTAAGGGGTAGTTTCATGAAATATCACCTCCTGTACAGATCGCGATCCAGAGGGACACCCAAACCCTAATCCACTCACGCCCCTCGCTTCTCTTCCTAGACCCGCCGCCACTTCTTCCTTTCTCGCTCGCCATCCCAGCACGAGCGCTCGCCGGCACCAAATCCTGCCGCCTTCCGCGCCTGCAAGCACGCGTCCCGCGCCATCACCCCGCACCACATCTGTGCACCTCTTCCATCCAAAGCAGCGCGACTTCAAGCCTACGACGAGCCCATCGCATCCCGCGCCACTACCCCGAACCCGAAGATCCATCCTCCCCATCGCATCTATGCGCCTCCGCTCGCGCAAGGGGTCGCATCCCCGCGCCTCCTTGGAAGGAAGATGGCGGCAGACTTCGTGATGTGTGGCACGTCGGCGGTGGTTGCCAAGAGGGCGACGCCTCACATCCCATCTTGTTCTCTGTCCCTGTCGCCGCCACCAAAAGATCCATAGCCGCGCGGCCTCCCAAACGCCCCGCCCCGCTATTGCCCCGTCTGTTCTTCTCTCCCTAGCCCCACATCGCAGTGGCGGCTGCCATCTCCTCCTCTCTCAAGAGGAGGACGTGCTCTACCTCGACCCGAGGATGACCGCCTCATGACCGAGCAGTGAAGATGTGGATCTGACTTTTTTCCTGTTCTTCTTTTCCAGGTCCGGATGCATGCGAGGTGGGCAGGATACTGTTGCGTCTTGTGGTCGTGGGAGTCGGATCTCGCAAGGATCGAGGTGGGCAGGACGGTCGCTCAAAGATCTTCCAGAGCCAGCGAGGACAGCTCGTCATCATCTCCAAGGACGTCGTATGATCACTCCCCTCTCCCCTTCCTCCATTCTGTGTTTGATGAAATGTCTATCTGGTTGCCATTGTTGAATATTTCATAGAAAGGCAATATATTGGCCTATTACAGAGATATTTTAGACAACCTTGGCCAGCATAATATGTAATTTGTTTTCACCGCACTTCCTGAAATTACTCCCATTATATTCCCATTCTATGTTTTAAGAAATTTACCAAGCGATGCCTATATTTACATTTTTATTTGAACATCATTGATTCAATCTGGGTCAAAATCTGATGCGATGTCCCAGTAGGCATGATAAATATTTGATAATATGTATGTTACCCACCAAATTTGAGTGGCTTGGGATATTTATTTCTTTCAGCTTTAGAGAACTTACTACCTTGCTCTCTATCTTTAATTGGTATGTCCCATTATGTTGCTGCAATGACAAGTAGTAGTTGATCTAATATTTCTCGGTACAACCAAGTAAAACTTGATGAATTCAGGTCAACTTTGAGTAAATGACTAGCACCTAATTAAAAATTAAAATACAGGTCTTATTGTGCAACTCTTTCCTACCAAGCTCGATTTTTTTCTAGATACTAAATACTAAGAATCTATTTACCTTTCAGGCAAACACAAAGGAGGGCTGTATACTAGCCAATCTCATAGGATGAATTCGAAGAATAAAGGCTGTATGGGAGAAATCACCATGACATTTGGCTCTATGTCTCCGTGGAGCGTTCTTCTAGCCGCCGACAACCTGGTCCTGCTATTACTCATGCTCCAGTTGCCTCTTCTTAGTAATTTTCTTTTGCATTTCTTCCTGGCGGTGCACCTGATGGTTTCTTCCATTCTCATAAAGGACAAGAGTTGCACAATGTAGTAGTGCTTGTCCGTCGTGCTCAAGTAAATATGCATTATGATATGATAGTAAATTTGTAGCCATTGTATTAATCCTCTTTTACTTCGGAAAATGCTTCTAGAATATTTACTGTTATTAAAACTAGTAGAATTACTCATATTGTCAGTGGGAATATATTTCATTGCACTACTGCTGTCAGTCGGAAGAATAGTACCATGGTACAAATAGGTATTGTGTTATGTTGTAGCAAGTTCATTACTGGAACTTTTGTGCTTAATTGAACTTGTAGTGCCATAATTGAACTTTTAGAGTATTATTGTTGAGACTTGTTCACCGAATACCAATCTTACCAGGTTTAGGAGAACCATCTTGATCGCAGCGAACTGTTCCTGCTGCGAGTGGTCGATTCTGATGAGCGACTGGGTGGAGGCGGCTGCCAGCGACCTGGGCGAGCTGCCATCGATTGATTCCAGTGAGGTGTTGGGTGTGTGGGCTGCCAGCGACCTGGGCAAACTAGGAGGTGCTGGCCAGAGGTTCTGGTCTGGAGGTGGCCTTGAGTTGTTGGCCGGACCTGGAGGTCCTAGGAATGATCTCGATCTGAGCTAGGCTCGCACAGTGGTAGGTGAGCAGGGGACGCCGGTTGACTCTGTTTCCAACAGTTACGCTGTCCATATTGCTGATTTTGTGGCCTGTTTGAAAAATGTTAAACTAATATTTCTAGACGGGGGAGTAATAGATTATGCAAAGATTGTAATAGGCTAATGCTTGTAGTTTCTTGATGAATGTCATGTGTTCTCTCTATCCATTTTGAATTATTGTTTGTGTGCAATTTTTGAATGTGCGAGATGTAAAGCTGACCAGTAGTTCCCACTTATACTAGACCGGTGGCCCCATCTTACATGTGGGACCAATTTACGAATTGAATTTGACAGGTGGGACCAGATCTAGGATAAAAAGGCCGAAATTGAAAATGAATACATTGTAAAAAGGCCATGGCCGAAAATTAAGAAGGCCATATTGTTGCGCTTGGCCCATGTAGCTGATAAAAATTGACAAGAAACAAATTATAAATAGGCCGAGTTAATGGACTTGGCCCATGTAAAGCACCTAAGTGGACCGGGCTGAATCTGATCAACGACCACTTAATTTGGTCACGGATTTGCCACGTAGGATTAACCACGTAGGATCTGACGTGGATGGGGCACACAGTCTGTGACTAATACAGTTGGTCATAGAATCTGTGACCAACTGTATTGGTCATAGACTTCTATGACCAATTCAGAAAAAAGGTCGTGGTGTTTAACTAGTGACCCTCAGCTTTTGACCTTTTGTATTTGGTCACAAAAAGGTCACAAATTAAAAACTATGACCTTTCAGTGACCAATATGGAGTGTCATGTATCACCAAATTTCTTGTAGTGATGATACTCAAGTTTAGTCACCGGTAAGTTCTTGTCATCGTAAGTACATGTGTATCATAGAGAACCGCCAACAGGGTACCCCTTGCCTGATGATACGGAAGAATCCCCATATCAAAATGACAAGGCAAGTAGACAACGAGCATCTCAGCAATATTCTTATTTACCATGGGAATATGGTGCTTTTTTCTCTCTTTCCTCTTTTCATAATCTCTTTTTTTTTCTTTTTCTATTCTTTCTCAACATCTGACTCTTTTTTTATAAGAAGAATGCTTCATAGACAGCTCATTATGGTTATGCTGAAGGTTTCCACCATGTCAGCATGGATTAGACCAGCGGCCCAAGAGTTTCTCTAACACATATACATAAGTCCATGGACTTACAAGCTCCCCTTTCATTTCACACCGATGACATCCATAGACAAAGAGCATGATATCAACTAGGTACAAAGTACCAGTGCAATGTTGAAAGCATTCCCCATGACAACATGGTTCTGCTAATCCCCAACGAATAAGTGCAAGCATATACAACACAAACGACACAATGGTTCAAGTTTATTAAGGGCAAGAAAAGTAAAGTGTGCCATCAAGTTCGTGAGAGCTTTAATCACTAGTTTTCTCATAACAAGTTTTATTTGGAAGGTAGATAAAAACATGAATATACTTTGAATAGCATATGCTAATAGGTAGGTATGGTGGACTCTTTGTAATAACTTGGTTTAAGGAGTTGGATACATGAGTTGAAATCATACTTGGTTACGGAGGCTAGCAAAAGACTGGGAGCGACAAACTAAGAGAGCAATAATGGCCATAATCATGCAGAGCGACAAAACATCATTAATCAAAGCATAAAGTGGTACTACAAGTTGAAAACTAAAGGATCATAAAGGCTTATGGTGACTTGGGATAGTCATAACATGGTGTGAGCATGTGCCAAGTCAACCCAAATAAAGCATCAAAGGAGAATACCAGAATACTATGCTTTAATATGCTAAAACAACGCATGATTCTTCAAAGGCACATTAAGCAATCTCAATTGTTTATAACAAGCCATGCTACACCAACGAATACTAAGCATAAAGCCAAAACAATATCAAGCATGGCATGACAAAGCATAGGCCACAGTCAAAAACAAGCTCTCTTTACCACTTAAGCATGAACTTTCCTACTCTTTTCCAGTGCAAACCAAACTATTTGAAAACCAATGTATGAAAGAGGGGTCCAACCAATTTATTTAGCAAACTAAGCAAACAAACCAAACGAAAAACCAAAATGAAAACAAAAAGGAAGACGCTCCAAGAACAACACAAATCAAATGTTGAAGACCTTCTGTTGCTCAAATCAAAAAGTGTTGAACTAACGAAAGTTAGATAACAACCTAGGCCATAAGCACAAAAAATCACGCCTCAAAAGTACGTATAGAGATTTTACATGAATGTTTACGGTGAAGCACAGAAATCTGTTTCGGGACAGCAACTTTCCCAATCACTACTTCTCTCTCATTATAGGTTACTCTTGGCATAAAAAGCAAATAAAAAGGATAAGGAGCGGTTATTACTGAAGTAATAACTTCCAAGACTCATCTAAAACTTTTGGGTTATCTCCCAATAAGTACTTTTCTTTAACGCCTTTAAGTTTTTCATCAGAAGCAAGAAAAAGAATCAAGTGTTCTCAAATCAAGAAGCATTACGAGCAAATTTTGTTTTCATAGAAGAGGCAAAAGGAATCTTCTCTCTCTTCTTAGGGAAGTGTTATATACCTTTCTTGAGTGGGAGTTGATATTTAATGGTGCCTTCTTTCATATCAATAATGCCACCAACAGTTCTAGGAAAAGGTCTTCCCAAAGTAATAGGACAAGAAGCATTGTATTCAACATCCAAAACATAGAAATCAACGGGGACATAGGCATTGTTAACAATAATAAGAACATAATTAATACTCCCCATGAGTTTTCTTTTAGCATTATCATCAAGTGGGACATTCAAATAACAATCTTCAAGTGGTGGCAAATCAAGCATATCATAAATCCTTCTAGGCATAATAGAAACACTACTATCAAGATCACATAAAGCTTTGAAATCAAAATCATTCATTTTCATATTAATGATGGGTTCCCAACCATCTTATTGTTTTATAGGAATAGAAGCTTTATGTTTCATCTTTTCTTCTTTAATCTTTATGAGAGCATCAGTAATGTGTTTTGTAAAGGCCATATTCATAGCACTAGCATTAGGTCTTTTAACAAGCTTTTGTAGGAACTTAATAACTTTAGAGATATTGTATCCATCAAGATCAAAATCATAATTATCATCTAAAGTAGTAGAGCTATTACTAGCCTCAACACTAGTGGTAGTGATAGTAGAAACACTAATGTTTCTAGCAATTTCATCTTCTCTTTCCCACTTAGCATGCAATTCAGCTAACAGTCTAAAATTTTCATCAATTCTTACTTGTATGGCATTAGTAGCCGCATTGTCATTAGTTTTAGGCTTAGAAGCCATTTTATTCAAAGAAGATTGAGCTTCAGCCAAAGATGCTATATTTCTTTCAGCATTAGAGAGTTTTTCCTCAATAGTTTTATTGAAAGCAGTTTGTTTACTAATAAAGTCTTTAAGCATAACCTCAAGTTCAGAGGGAGCACTCCTATTATTGTTGAAGGAATTTCCGTAAGCATTACCATTGTTGGGAGGATATGGCTTATAACTGTTGTTACCAAAATTATTCATGTAGGCATTGTTGCTAAAATTATTATTTCTTATAAAGTTCACATCAACTTGATCTACTTGAGAAACCAAAGAGGCTAAGGGAACATTATTAGGATCAATATGAGCTTCCCCATTAACAAGAATAGACATAATAACATCAATTTTATCACTCAAGGAAGAGGTTTCTTCAATAGAATTTACCTTCTTACCTTGTGGAGCTCTTTTAGTATGCCATTCAGAATGTTAACCATCATATTATCCAGAAGCTTTGTTGCAGCACCCAAAGTAATGGTCATAAAGGTACCTCCAGCAGGAGAATCCAATAGGTTCCTTGAAGAGTAGTTTAATCCTGCATAAAAAGTTTGGATGATCATCCAAGCAGTCAGTCCATGAGTGGGACAATTCTTTACCAAAGATTTCATTCTTTCCCAAGCTTGAGCAACATGTTCATTATCAGATTGTTTAAACTTCATTATTTCACTTCTCATAGATATAATCTTAGCAGGAGGATAGTATTTTCCAATTAAAGCATCTTTGCATTTAGTCCAAGAATCAATACTATTCCTAGTTAAGGAATTCAACCATTCTTTAGCTTTTCCTCTCAAAGAGAAAGGAAACAATTTAAGCTTAATAATATCTCCATATATATCCCTATGCTTTTGCATCTCACAAATTTCAAGAAAGTTATTTAGATGAGCAGCAGCATCTTCATTACCAATACCAGAAAATTATTCTCTAATAACAAGATTGAGTAAAGCAGGTTTCTTTTCAAAGAAAGTAGCTTCAGGAACAGGTGGAGCAATAGGTGTGCTCATAAAATCATTGTTGTTGGTGCTAGTGAAGTCACACAACTTAGTGTTTTCAAGAGTAGTCATTTTTTGTGTTTTTAATAAAGAAAGAAAATTGTAAAACTATTTTTTTGTGTTTTTGATAAAGAAGCAAGCAAACAAAGCAAAACTAAACTAAGCAAAACAAAAATAACAAAGTAAAGAGATTGGTTATGTGTTGGAGATATGCCCAAGAGGCAATAATAAAAGTGGTTATTATTATATCTTTATGTTTATGATAAATGTTTACATCCCATGCTATAATTGTATTAACCGGAAACATTAATACTTGTGTGTTTTGTAAACATAAAAGAGTCCCTAGTAAGCCTCTTGTTAAACTAGCTTGTTGATTAATTGATGATCATGGTTTCCTGATCATGGACATTGGATGTGATTAATAACAAGGTTATATCATTAGGAGAATGATGTAATGGACACACACCCATAGTAAGCGTAGCATAAGATCAAGTCATTAAGTTCGTATTGCAATAAGCTTTCAAATACATAGTAACCTAATCCTTCGACCATGAGGTTATGTTAATCACCATCACCGGATGGATACTTTGATGACATCAAACGCCGCTTCGTAACTAGGTGGTTATCAAGGTGTCATTGGGTATTCTGAAAGTATGTGTTGAAGCGCATGAACCAAGATTGGGATTTGTCCATCCATATGACGGATAGATATGCTCTGGGCCCTCTCGGTGGAATGTCATCTAGTTAGCTTGCAAGCATGTGACTAGGTCACAAGGGATGACATATCACGAAACGAGTAAAGAGTACTTATCAGTAACGAGGTAGAACTAGGTATGGAGATGTTGACGATCAAACCTCGGATAAGTATAGTATCGCAAGACAAAGGGAATTGGTTTCGTATGTAAATGGTTCAATCGATCACAAACTCATCGTTGAGTATGTGGGAGCCATTATGGATCTCCAGGTCCCGCTGATGGTTATTGATAGGAGATGTGTCTCTGTCATGTCTGCATATTCACGAACCGTAGGGTGACACACTTAAGGTTCGAAGTTGTTTTAAGTAGATATGGAATGTGCGTTGGAGACCGAATGTTGTTTGGAGTCTCGGATTGGATTCGGGACATCACGAGGAGATCCGGAATGGTCCGGAGAATAAGATTCATATATAGGGGATCATTTTCTGAGTTAGGAAATGTTCCGGAGTGTTTGTATGAGGATTCTAGAAGGTTTCGGAATGTTTCGGAAGGTTCTAGAAGATTTCAAGGAGTTTGCTTGAAAACCAAGGAAAGGATCAAGGAGTCCTGGTGGGTCAAGACTAGGAGTCGTGGGGGAGGAGGACTCCTCCCCCCACTCCCCAACCCGCCGGCCATAGAGGAAGGGGAGTCCTACAAGGACTCCCCTCCCCAAGGCGCCCTCCCCCTTAAATAGAAGGGCAGGGGCGCCCCCTCTTTCCCCGCTCTCATAACTCCCAATCTCTGCCGCCTCTCTCCTCCACCTTTCTTCTGCACAGGCATAGGCGAAGCCCTGCAGAATTCTCTACTCCACCACCACCACCACGCCGTCGTGCTGCTGGGATTCCATGGAGAAGATCTACTACCTCCGCTGCTCGCTAGAATGGGGAGAGGAAGGTCTGCTTCGACTCCGCACGTGTGACCGACCGCGGAAGCGCTGCCGAAACGCGGCGCCGGAAGGATCGTCCACTTGACCGACTGCGGAAGCGCTGCCGGAACGCGACGCCGGAAGGATCGTCCACACGATCTTGAGATCGGCAAGTGATCGACTACATCAACCACGAGATCTAATCTCGTTAACGCTTTCGGATCTACGAGGGTTAGTTCCTATCTATCTCGTTGCACATATCTAATAGATTAGATTTTGGCTTTTATCTAGATTAGATCTGGGTTTTGTTCGTTCTTGCGGTAGAAATTTTTTGTTTTCCATGCTACGAACCCATCAGTGGTATCAGAGCCGTATCTATGCGTAGATCTGTTGCACGAGTAGAACACAATGTTTTTGTGGGCGTTGATGCTTTTGTTGTCGGTGTCTTAGCGTGTACTTTGCATCTTGCGGCATGGTGGGATGAAGCGGCTCGGGCTAACATTAATGTTATCGCACATGAGACTTGCTCCACGCTTGATGTGCAACTTGCTTTGCACAAGTGGCTTTGCGGGTGTCTGTCTCTCCCACCATAGTTAAGATTCAATTTACAATGAGCATCTGACAACACTTGTATCAACGTTGTGGTTCTTGTTCGTAGGTAAGATCGGTCTTATGCGAAAGCCCCAAACCACGTAAAACATGCAAAGAAAATTAGAGGCGTCTAACTTGTTTTTGCAGGGGTTTTGTGATGTGATATGGCATCATGTGATTGTGATTGTATTTGATGTATGCAATGATCCTTGTTGTAATATGGCAATCGACAGGAGCCTAATGGTTGTCTATAATTCTGTTAAGACCTGCGTGTCTATTCATCTTGTAATAGCTTTGTTCCAAGTAGTTGTAATAGTTGCTAGTGATGATGGACAACCATGAAGCGGCGCCACGGACCTTGACGCCATGCTGGTGATGATGGAGATCATGTCCGTGCTTTGGAGATGGAGATCAAAGGCACAAGAAGAAAGGCCATATCATATCACATATTATGAATTGCCTGTGATGTTAATCCTTTATGCATCTTGTATTGCTTAGATCGCGACGGTAGCATTATAAGATGATCCCTCTCACTAAATATCAAGTAATAAAGTGTTCGTCCTTAGTTGGCACCGTTGCTAAGACTCGTCGTTTCGAAGCATCTCGTGATGATCGGGTGTGATAGACTCTACGTGTGCATACAACGGGTGCAAGCCAGATTTGCACATGCGGAAACTAAGGTTTACCTTGACGAGCCTAGCATGTACAGACATGGTCTCGGAACACGGAATACCGAAAGGTAAAGCATGAGTCATATGGATGATATGATGAACATGTTGATTGTTCGCCTTTAAAGCTACATCATCTCACGTGATGATAGGACTTGGTGTAGTGGATTTGGTTCATGTAATCACTAAAACAACTCGAGGGATGTTGTTTTGAGTGGGAGTTCATTTGTAGGATTATTCGAACTCAATTTATCATAAACACAATCAAAGTGAATTTGCATAGTTTGTTGTAGTCATTGGCATCCGTTCACCACCTTACGCTTAGTTATAGTTGAGATAGTAGAACTATAGAAATTATGGATATTTGCTTTACGAACTGGTATCGTATTGTTTTGAGTGTCAATCTAAAGTTTAAGTCCTGTTGCAAACTTTCAGCAAACTCCGTTTACTCTGTGAAGTTTAATAAACCGTATTAAATCAAGAGTAGCAATTCCAGTGTTAGTATCTAATGTATCATGTTTGCCTCCGTGATTCTTGATACTCAAAAGATTGTTTTTAATATCAAGTTTATCTAAGAGCTGAAAGCAATGTTTCAGAAACCATCATCTGTGAAAGGTATTGCGATATCTAAAACAATGTGTTGGTTACAACATGATAGAGTATACGTCCTCATATTTGATGAGAATTTGTGAAGGTTGGAGACGCTAGTCGTCCTAATCCTCCAAAAGGTTTTGAAAAAGAAACATTATAGTCGCAATTCACCTTTATAAGCTATAGCAGCTTGATCATGAAAGTTGTCATGATAAGGATGAATAGAAGATGTAAGTAAAATGTTTACTACACTAAAAGATTACTAAAGAATGGATTTTTGAAAGAACATCAAACATTTGATGAAGGTGATCCACTTCAAAGTGCAAGTCCAAAGGTATTGGTATTTGACTATACACACTTTGTACTATGTGTCATGTGAATGACACCACTATTGATGTTGATAGATTCTTTTAAAAGAAAAGGAATTGCTGAAAGAGAATCTATAAAATATTTGGCAGAAAATAAAAGGTTGGAGATGTCCAACTTAGGTATATGGAAGATACATGTTATGGCTGTATTCCTTGCTTGTTAAACAATGTGGTTCTGCAGTATTGGATACCGAATTGGTTGGTATGAAGTGTCATACAGGACAACGCAATTCATGAACTACAGTCGCCTAAGTAACTAGCAAGAGAATGAGTGATGATGTTCATCGAAAACAAATAAAATGTTATTGTGTTTTTCGTTGTCATCAAACCTAGCCTTCAAGATTTGTTTTAATAATTGTTATTTTGTTCTGGTATTACGAGAACAATGGTTGTTCAAATAATAACCGTATTCCATAAAGGATGGATGAACTTTTACAAGTCTAGTGGGAGAAATTACATCCATAAACACTGTTGCTAAAATGTCGCAAGACAAATGATTGAAAGATCACTTATGAAGTGACATCGCTGTTTAAATTATATTTGAAAGAAAACATGAAGAAACTCCATGTTGATGGAATTTTGGAGTCTTTGATTTTGATCAATTGACGCATGTGAGACTTTCCTCGAGATAATTGAAACTCCGTCCATAGGCCAGAGAGGAACGGATGACTAGCTTATTGGAAATTGTGCATGCTAATGTGCATAGTCCATTATGTGTAGCCATATGCGATGGATCTTTTTGCTTCATATGCTTTCTCCGAAAATTTGAGTGAATATATCTGTATATTTACTTAATAAGGAGGAAGTATGAAACATTTGAAAGTTGTTCAAAGACTTTCAAGATGAAGTTGAAAATCATTGTAACAAGAAAATAAAGAGTTTATGATTCGATCATAAAGGAAGATATTTGAGTTACATGTTTAGCAAAAACACCTAAGACTTGAGGAATTGTTCTATGATTTGTGTTTCCCGATAAACCATAGGAGTATGGCATATTCGAGAGATAAAATCAAACCATGTTTGAGCTGGTAAGATCAAGGGTGTCATTTATAAAACTGCCATTATGTTTTTAAAGATTAAAGCTTTAGTGACTGCCGCTTTTACACTGAAAATAGCACCATCGTGATCCATTGAAATGACACCATATGAGTTATGGTTTGGGATAAAACCCGAATTGTCTTTTCTTAAATTTTGGTATGTTATGCATAAGTAAAATGTTTACAACCAAAGTCGGATAAGCACGTCTTTGTAGGTTATCCCAAATAATTTGTTGGGAATTTCTCCATAACACCGAGGACAAAAGAGTTTGTCACTTGGAACGTCAAGTTTCTTGAGAAGGAATTTTTTGTGAAAAGTTAAGTGGGAGGACAATAGAACTTTGATAAGGTTGTTGAACCTTAGCTATATGTGCTAAGTAGCGCAGCACCGGAAAGTTTCCCGGTGACGGCCACAATGCTCATGGCTCTCGTGATTACAGAAGGTGTGATCTCGGAGATTAGAGTTCCTATAGAACCGTGTGGGTCGGTAAGAATCAAATAGTAAGATTTGATAAGCAAGTTGTTATTTTTTTGACAATGATGAACCGACTACATGCAAAGAAGCGATGATGGGCCCTGACTCCATAAAAGGACTAGAAGTCATGGAATCCGTGATAGCATCCATACATGAGAAATCAAGTTTCTGAACTTTGAAGACCCTCCAGAAAGGCGTGAAGCCTATCGGTCGTGTTTGGATTTATAAAGAAATAAGACATGGATGTTCAACATCTATGAAATAGTCGACATGTCAGAAAGAAGTTTACGACAATGTTCAAGGAATTGACTATGATAAGATTTGATCTTTCATAGCGATATTTAGTCTGGACGGATTAATGTAGCAACCACTACATATATTTTGGTATATGGTAGTTGAACAAACAAAACAAGTTCTTCTAATAGAATGGTTACCTAGGACGTGTACATGACATGATCCAAAGGGTTTTGTTAATTCAAAGGATGCTAAAAGAGTATGCAAAACTTCAATGGTTGATGTAAGCATAGCGGTGTTGGAATCTTCACCATGATGAAACTGTTAAAAGAGTTTAAATTCATCGGAGATGATGAAGATGCTTGCATTTGCAAGAAATTAAGTGAGAGCGCTGAGACATATTTCTAATACATTATGTAGAGGACATATTGTTGATTAGAAATGATGTATCTTTTATTGACAATAGGTTAAGAATTTCATTTTGATGAAAGACTTAGGCATAACCCAAGAATTAGGCATCAATGTCTATATGGATAGATTGAGGCGCTAATATGGTTTTGCCAAATGTACATAGATAAGATTATGAATGAGTTCAATATGGAAACAACAAGAAAAGTTCTTGACGCACGGAAAGGACTGAATCAAAATTCGAGTGTGTTGACACGAGATTCAAGTGTTTTGACACTTGGTGAAATCACAAGAATATTTTGATCAATCATTCTTTGATATGTACACATCCAGATATGTCCTATGCTCTAAATGTTATGAGCATATACCAGAATGATTCATAAGATGATTATTGGACAATAGTAAAGATATTCTTATGAGCTTTGGAAGAACTAAGAATATACCATGTATAAGTAACAAATTGTTAAAGGTAGTTCATTGTAAAGTGTTACATTGATACTAGTTTTGTCACAAGATACAAATTAAATTTATCTCAATTTAGACTATGGGCAGCACAATGTAATGGAAAGGATGTTCCATGATGGATTTGGATGAGTTCCAAAATTGAGACATTGTGACGGATACTACAACAAAAGGCTAAGTATATAAACTGCTATAGTAGCAGCAAAGGAGGGCATTTGTGTTAAGTAGTTTGTTATCAAACTAGGTGTGGTTCAAAGTGGGCTAATACTATGAAGATATATTGTGTGACAATAATATCAACATATTTTGAGCTAAAGGAACTAAAGGTCTCACGAAAGGACCAAATTTATACAATGCCATCTCATTGGAGAATGAGTAATGCGTAGAGACGCAAGGACATGCAAATACACACGGACCTGGAAGTGTCAGATCCGAAGATTATGTTTACCACTAGCAATTGTGTCTATACAACACCAGAAAGCCATAGGTGTTGAATGCACAAGTTTTTAACTAGATTATTGACTCTAGTGCAAGTGGGAGACTGTTGGAGATATGCCCAAGAGGCAATAATAAAAGTGGTTATTATTATATCTTTATGTTTATGATAAATGTTTACATCCCATGCTATAATTGTATTAACCGGAAACATTAATACTTGTGTGTTTTGTAAACATAAAAGAGTCCCTAGTAAGCCTCTTGTTAAACTAGCTTGTTGATTAATTGATGATCATGGTTTCCTGATCATGGACATTGGATGTGATTAATAACAAGGTTATATCATTAGGAGAATGATGTAATGGACACACACCCATAGTAAGCGTAGCATAAGATCAAGTCATTAAGTTCGTATTGCAATAAGCTTTCAAATACATAGTAACCTAATCCTTCGACCATGAGGTTATGTTAATCACCATCACCGGATGGATACTTTGATGACATCAAACGCCGCTTCGTAACTGGGTGGTTATAAAGGTGTCATTGGGTATTCTGAAAGTATGTGTTGAAGCGCATGAACCAAGATTGGGATTTGTCCATCCATATGACGGATAGATATGCTCTGGGCCCTCTCGGTGGAATGTCATCTAGTTAGCTTGCAAGCATGTGACTAGGTCACAAGGGATGACATATCACGAAACGAGTAAAGAGTACTTATCAGTAACGAGGTAGAACTAGGTATGGAGATGTTGATGATCAAACCTCGGATAAGTATAGTATCGCAAGACAAAGGGAATTGGTTTCGTATGTAAATGGTTCAATCGATCACAAAGTCATCGTTGAGTATGTGGGAGCCATTATGGATCTCCAGGTCCCGCTGATGGTTATTGATAGGAGATGTGTCTCTGTCATGTCTGCATATTCACGAACCGTAGGGTGACACACTTAAGGTTCAAAGTTGTTTTAAGTAGATATGGAATGTGCGTTGGAGACCGAATGTTGTTTGGAGTCTCGGATTGGATTCGGGACATCACGAGGAGATCCGGAATGGTTCGGAGAATAAGATTCATATATAGGGGATCATTTTCTGAGTTAGGAAATGTTCCGGAGTGTTTGTATGAGGATTCTAGAAGGTTTCGGAATGTTCCGGAAGGTTCTAGAAGATTTCTTGGAGTTTCCTTGAAAACCAAGGAAAGGATCAAGGAGTCCTGGTGGGTCAAGACTAGGAGTCGTGGGGGAGGAGGACTCCTCCCCCCACTCCCCAACCCGCCGGCCATAGAGGAAGGGGAGTCCTACAAGGACTCCCCTCCCCAAGGCGCCCTCCCCCCCTTAAATAGAAGGGCAGGGGCGCCCCCTCTTTCCCCGCTCTCATAACTCCCAATCTCTGCCGCCTCTCTCCTCCACCTTTCTTCTGCACAGGCATAGCCACCACCACCACCACGCCGTCGTGCTGCTGGGATTCCATGGAGAAGATCTACTACCTCCGCTGCTCGCTAGAACGGGGAGAGGAAGGTCTGCTTCGACTCCGCACGTGTGACCGACCGCGGAAGCGCTGCCGAAACGCGGCGCCGGAAGGATCGTCCACTTGACCGACTGCGGAAGCGCTGCCGGAACGCGACGCCGGAAGGATCGTCCACACGATCTTGAGATCGGCAAGTGATCGACTACATCAACCACGAGATCTAATCTCGTTAACGCTTTCGGATCTACGAGGGTTAGTTCCTATCTATCTCGTTGCACATATCTAATAGATTAGATTTTGGCTTTTATCTAGATTAGATCTGGGTTTTGTTCGTTCTTGCGGTAGAAATTTTTTGTTTTCCATGCTACGAACCCATCAGTGGTATCAGAGCCGTATCTATGCGTAGATCTGTTGCACGAGTAGAACACAATGTTTTTGTGGGCGTTGATGCTTTTGTTGTCGGTGTCTTAGCGTGTACTTTGCATCTTGCGGCATGGTGGGATGAAGCGGCTCGGGCTAACATTAATGTTATCGCACATGAGACTTGCTCCACGCTTGATGTGCAACTTGCTTTGCACAAGTGGCTTTGCGGGTGTCTGTCTCTCCCACCATAGTTAAGATTCAATTTACAATGAGCATCTGACAACACTTGTATCAACGTTGTGGTTCTTGTTCGTAGGTAAGATCGGTCTTATGCGAAAGCCCCAAACCACGTAAAACATGCAAAGAAAATTAGAGGCGTCTAACTTGTTTTTGCAGGGGTTTTGTGATGTGATATGGCATCATGTGATTGTGATTGTATTTGATGTATGCAATGATCCTTGTTGTAATATGGCAATCGACAGGAGCCTAATGGTTGTCTATAATTCTGTTAAGACCTGCGTGTCTATTCATCTTGTAATAGCTTTGTTCCAAGTAGTTGTAATAGTTGCTAGTGATGATGGACAACCATGAAGCGGCGCCACGGACCTTGACGCCATGCTGGTGATGATGGAGATCATGTCCGTGCTTTGGAGATGGAGATCAAAGGCACAAGAAGAAAGGCCATATCATATCACATATTATGAATTGCCTGTGATGTTAATCCTTTATGCATCTTGTATTGCTTAGATCGCGACGGTAGCATTATAAGATGATCCCTCTCACTAAATATCAAGTAATAAAGTGTTCGTCCTTAGTTGGCACCGTTGCTAAGACTCGTCGTTTCGAAGCATCTCGTGATGATCGGGTGTGATAGACTCTACGTGTGCATACAACGGGTGCAAGCCAGATTTGCACATGCGGAAACTAAGGTTTACCTTGACGAGCCTAGCATGTACAGACATGGTCTCGGAACACGGAATACCGAAAGGTAAAGCATGAGTCATATGGATGATATGATGAACATGTTGATTGTTCGCCTTTAAAGCTACATCATCTCACGTGATGATAGGACTTGGTGTAGTGGATTTGGTTCATGTAATCACTAAAACAACTCGAGGGATGTTGTTTTGAGTGGGAGTTCATTTGTAGGATTATTCGAACTCAATTTATCATAAACACAATCAAAGTGAATTTGCATAGTTTGTTGTAGTCATTGGCATCCGTTCACCACCTTACGCTTAGTTATAGTTGAGATAGTAGAACTATAGAAATTATGGATATTTGCTTTACGAACTGGTATCGTATTGTTTTGAGTGTCAATCTAAAGTTTAAGTCCTGTTGCAAACTTTCAGCAAACTCCGTTTACTCTGTGAAGTTTAATAAACCGTATTAAATCAAGAGTAGCAATTCCAGTGTTAGTATCTAATGTATCATGTTTGCCTCCGTGATTCTTGATACTCAAAAGATTGTTTTTAATATCAAGTTTATCTGAGAGCTGAAAGCAATGTTTCAGAAACCATCATCTGTGAAAGGTATTGCGATATCTAAAACAATGTGTTGGTTACAACATGATAGAGTATACGTCCTCATATTTGATGAGAATTTGTGAAGGTTGGAGACGCTAGTCGTCCTAATCCTCCAAAAGGTTTTGAAAAAGAAACATTATAGTCGCAATTCACCTTTATAAGCTATAGCAGCTTGATCATGAAAGTTGTCATGATAAGGATGAATAGAAGATGTAAGTAAAATGTTTACTACACTAAAAGATTACTAAAGAATGGATTTTTGAAAGAACATCAAACATTTGATGAAGGTGATCCACTTCAAAGTGCAAGTCCAAAGGTATTGGTATTTGACTATACACACTTTGTACTATGTGTCATGTGAATGACACCACTATTGATGTTGATAGATTCTTTTAAAAGAAAAGGAATTGCTGAAAGAGAATCTATAAAATATTTGGCAGAAAATAAAAGGTTGGAGATGTCCAACTTAGGTATATGGAAGATACATGTTATGGCTGTATTCCTTGCTTGTTAAACAATGTGGTTCTGCAGTATTGGATACCGAATTGGTTGGTATGAAGTGTCATACAGGACAACGCAATTCATGAACTACAGTGGCCTAAGTAACTAGCAAGAGAATGAGTGATGATGTTCATCGAAAACAAATAAAATGTTATTGTGTTTTTCGTTGTCATCAAACCTAGCCTTCAAGATTTGTTTTAATAATTGTTATTTTGTTCTGGTATTACGAGAACAATGGTTGTTCAAATAATAACCGTATTCCATAAAGGATGGATGAACTTTTACAAGTCTAGTGGGAGAAATTACATCCATAAACACTGTTGCTAAAATGTCGCAAGACAAATGATTGAAAGATCACTTATGAAGTGACATCGCTGTTTAAATTATATTTGAAAGAAAACATGAAGAAACTCCATGTTGATGGAATTTTGGAGTCTTTGATTTTGATCAATTGACGCATGTGAGACTTTCCTCGAGATAATTGAAACTCCGTCCATAGGCCAGAGATGAACGGATGACTAGCTTATTGGAAATTGTGCATGCTAATGTGCATAGTCCATTATGTGTAGCCATATGCGATGGATCTTTTTGCTTCATATGCTTTCTCTGAAAATTTGAGTGAATATATCTGTATATTTACTTAATAAGGAGGAAGTATGAAACATTTGAAAGTTGTTCAAAGACTTTCAAGATGAAGTTGAAAATCATTGTAACAAGAAAATAAAGAGTTTATGATTCGATCATAAAGGAAGATATTTGAGTTACATGTTTAGCAAAAACACCTAAGACTTGAGGAATTGTTCTATGATTTGTGTTTCCCGATAAACCATAGGAGTATGGCATATTCGAGAGATAAAATCAAACCATGTTTGAGCTGGTAAGATCAAGGGTGTCATTTATAAAACTGCCATTATGTTTTTAAAGATTAAAGCTTTAGTGACTGCCGCTTTTACACTGAAAATAGCACCATCGTGATCCATTGAAATGACACCATATGAGTTATGGTTTGGGATAAAACCCGAATTGTCTTTTCTTAAATTTTGGTATGTTATGCATAAGTAAAATGTTTACAACCAAAGTCGGATAAGCACGTCTTTGTAGGTTATCCCAAATAATTTGTTGGGAATTTCTCCATAACACCGAGGACAAAAGAGTTTGTCACTTGGAACGTCAAGTTTCTTGAGAAGGAATTTTTCGTGAAAAGTTAAGTGGGAGGACAATAGAACTTTGATAAGGTTGTTGAACCTTAGCTATATGTGCTAAGTAGCGCAGCACCGGAAAGTGTCCCGGTGACGGCCACAATGCTCATGGCTCTCGTGATTACAGAAGGTGTGATCTCGGAGATTAGAGTTCCTATAGAACCGTGTGGGTCGGTAAGAATCAAATAGTAAGATTTGATAAGCAAGTTATTATTGTTTTGACAATGATGAACCGACTACATGCAAAGAAGCGATGATGGGCCCTGACTCCATAAAAGGACTAGAAGTCATGGAATCCGTGATAGCATCCATACATGAGAAATCAAGTTTCTGAACTTTGAAGACCCTCCAGAAAGGCGTGAAGCCTATCGGTCGTGTTTGGATTTATAAAGAAATAAGACATGGATGTTCAACATCTATGAAATAGTCGACATGTCAGAAAGAAGTTTACGACAATTTTCAAGGAATTGACTATGATAAGATTTGATCTTTCATAGCGATATTTAGTCTGGACGGATTAATGTAGCAACCACTACATATATTTTGGTATATGGTAGTTGAACAAACAAAACAAGTTCTTCTAATAGAATGGTTACCTAGGACGTGTACATGACATGATCCAAAGGGTTTTGTTAATTCAAAGGATGCTAAAAGAGTATGCAAAACTTCAATGGTTGATGTAAGCATAGCGGTGTTGGAATCTTCACCATGATGAAACTGTTAAAAGAGTTTAAATTCATCGGAGATGATGAAGATGCTTGCATTTGCAAGAAATTAAGTGAGAGCGCTGAGACATATTTCTAATACATTATGTAGAGGACATATTGTTGATTAGAAATGATGTATCTTTTATTGACAATAGGTTAAGAATTTCATTTTGATGAAAGAGTTAGGCATAACCCAAGAATTAGGCATCAATGTCTATATGGATAGATTGAGGCGCTAATATGGTTTTGCCAAATGTACATAGATAAGATTATGAATGAGTTCAATATGGAAACAACAAGAAAAGTTCTTGACGCACGGAAAGGACTGAATCAAAATTCGAGTGTGTTGACACGAGATTCAAGTGTTTTGACACTTGGTGAAATCACAAGAATATTTTGATCAATCATTCTTTGATATGTACACATCCAGATATGTCCTATGCTCTAAATGTTATGAGCATATACCAGAATGATTCATAAGATGATTATTGGACAATAGTAAAGATATTCTTATGAGCTTTGGAAGAACTAAGAATATACCATGTATAAGTAACAAATTGTTAAAGGTAGTTCATTGTAAAGTGTTACATTGATACTAGTTTTGTCACAAGATACAAATTAAATTTATCTCAATTTAGACTATGGGCAGCACAATGTAATGGAAAGGATGTTCCATGATGGATTTGGATGAGTTCCAAAATTGAGACATTGTGACGGATACTACAACAAAAGGCTAAGTATATAAACTGCTATAGTAGCAGCAAAGGAGGGCATTTGTGTTAAGTAGTTTGTTATCAAACTAGGTGTGGTTCAAAGTGGGCTAATACTATGAAGATATATTGTGTGACAATAATATCAACATATTTTGAGCTAAAGGAACTAAAGGTCTCACGAAAGGACCAAATTTATACAATGCCATCTCATTGGAGAATGAGTAATGCGTAGAGACGCAAGTACATGCAAATACACACGGACCTGGAAGTGTCAGATCCGAAGATTATGTTTACCACTAGCAATTGTGTCTATACAACACCAGAAAGCCATAGGTGTTGAATGCACAAGTTTTTAACTAGATTATTGACTCTAGTGCAAGTGGGAGACTGTTGGAGATATGCCCAAGAGGCAATAATAAAAGTGGTTATTATTATATCTTTATGTTTATGATAAATGTTTACATCCCATGCTATAATTGTATTAACCGGAAACATTAATACTTGTGTGTTTTGTAAACATAAAAGAGTCCCTAGTAAGCCTCTTGTTAAACTAGCTTGTTGATTAATTGATGATCATGGTTTCCTGATCATGGACATTGGATGTGATTAATAACAAGGTTATATCATTAGGAGAATGATGTAATGGACACACACCCATAGTAAGCGTAGCATAAGATCAAGTCATTAAGTTCGTATTGCAATAAGCTTTCAAATACATAGTAACCTAATCCTTCGACCATGAGGTTATGTTAATCACCATCACCGGATGGATACTTTGATGACATCAAATGCCGCTTCGTAACTGGGTGGTTATAAAGGTGTCATTGGGTATTCTGAAAGTATGTGTTGAAGCGCATGAACCAAGATTGGGATTTGTCCATCCATATGACGGATAGATATGCTCTGGGCCCTCTCGGTGGAATGTCATCTAGTTAGCTTGCAAGCATGTGACTAGGTCACAAGGGATGACATATCACGAAACGAGTAAAGAGTACTTATCAGTAACGAGGTAGAACTAGGTATGGAGATGTTGATGATCAAACCTCGGATAAGTATAGTATCGCAAGACAAAGGGAATTGGTTTCGTATGTAAATGGTTCAATCGATCACAAAGTCATCGTTGAGTATGTGGGAGCCATTATGGATCTCCAGGTCCCGCTGATGGTTATTGATAGGAGATGTGTCTCTGTCATGTCTGCATATTCACGAACCGTAGGGTGACACACTTAAGGTTCAAAGTTGTTTTAAGTAGATATGGAATGTGCGTTGGAGACCGAATGTTGTTTGGAGTCTCGGATTGGATTCGGGACATCACGAGGAGATCCGGAATGGTTCGGAGAATAAGATTCATATATAGGGGATCATTTTCTGAGTTAGGAAATGTTCCGGAGTGTTTGTATGAGGATTCTAGAAGGTTTCGGAATGTTCCGGAAGGTTCTAGAAGATTTCTTGGAGTTTGCTTGAAAACCAAGGAAAGGATCAAGGAGTCCTGGTGGGTCAAGACTAGGAGTCGTGGGGGAGGAGGACTCCTCCCCCCACTCCCCAACCCGCCGGCCATAGAGGAAGGGGAGTCCTACAAGGACTCCCCTCCCCAAGGCGCCCTCCCCCCCTTAAATAGAAGGGCAGGGGCGCCCCCTCTTTCCCCGCTCTCATAACTCCCAATCTCTGCCGCCTCTCTCCTCCACCTTTCTTCTGCACAGGCATAGGCGAAGCCCTCCTCGTGGTATGATATTTTTGCTAACTCATCATGTGTTTGTAGTTTCCATTTCAATGAAATGACTTGTTACCTTCTTGTGTGCATTTGTATTCAAATGCAAACCTATTATATGCACACATTTAGGGGAAGCCTTTTCATCCTTGGAATGATATTTTAAGTAAGGCGCAATTGCAAATCCTAGTATTGTCATCTAACACCAAAAAGGGGGAGATTGAAAGAACATTTCATGATCTCTAGTGTTTTATGTGTTAGATAACAATACCAAGGAATATTTAATGTGTGTTGAGTGCTGTGTAATAATTGCCCATACAAAAAGCATCCAAAACAGAGTTTTAGGAGGCGGATTATCCGGCCCTACCAAGGGCCGAATTATACGCCCTGGCTCGATTGACAAAGTAGACAAGGCGCGTCAGGCAGTATGGGGGTGGACTTTCCCTCGGATTGTCCGGCCAGGGCTGGAGTTTTTGGCTTGGCTGAATAATCCGCCCCTTATGGGGGCCAGATAATCCGCCCCCCAGGAATTTTGCAAAGGGAGCCAAGGCACGTCATGTAGTAAGGGAGCAGATTTTCCCCCGAAAAATCTGATTCCGGGGCGGAGTTTTTGCCCCGGCCGGATAATCCGGCCCCAAATTCTCCAACGGCTGTGTTTCGACAGGGGGTATAAATACCCCAAGTGCTCCTCCTGTCAGGACTCTTGATTCATACGAAAAAGTGCAGTACTATTCTTCAAGTTCCAAACCGAGATCTCCATCTTCATCGACCCAAAGGCTCCGATCATTGGGGAATCGAAGGAGGAGGCTTCGACCTTCATCAACACCAATCAAGCGCTTCACTTCCCCTCCATTATCTTAGAGGATTCTTGATCTAGTATTTCTTGCAAATATCCAGATCTCCATTTTCGGTTATTGATAATACTTGTTCTTGTGGCATCTTGTTGTCATCACGGGAGCCTCCAATTCAGTTGTGGATGTGTGCCCCACTAGTGTTGTAAAGGCACATGTTTCCACCTCGAAGTGTACCAATAGTGAAAAGGTGGATCAGGCCTTTGGTGGCGAGATCCATAGGAGAACAGGGTGAGGCCTATTGTGGCGTGGTTGTCTTAGTACTTCCCACCCCTCCAACGCAAACGTACTTCCCTTAACAAGGAAGGAACTGCGGTCAAACAAATCTTGTGTCTCCGCGTTCTCCACTACGGTTGCCATGCTCCTCGCTTTTACTCGCTTGGTAGTTAGGTTTGCATATAGGAAAATTCTCTGTACCTGCATATCTAGAGAATTTACCTTTGTGTCAAGTCTAAAATTGAAAAAGAATTAAAATTTGAGCACTTATTCACCTCGCCTCTAGGTTCCCACACGATCCATTTCAAAGGGCGGGGCAGGGCGGCGCGGCGCAAGGTCGGGGCGGCGCTGGCCATTTGGGGATGGGGAACGAGCACACGGGAGTTGGAATGAAAGAGATGGAATGGCACGGACGACGCTTGTTAAGTGTGAGCGAAATTTTGGAGGTACTAGTGGTGGCGTCTACAACTCTTGGAATGCCACCACTATAACATAGTTACGATGTTCAAATTTTCTGAACACCTAGGCTACATTGGTACGGGCTCGCATTATGGTCCCCACTTAGTGTCGGCGTTAACTGTCTCCCGAATGCGATGACTAAGTTGTAGTGGCAGCGTTCGACTTTTTAAGAATGCCGCAACTATTTTGCCTTGCAGTAGTGGCGCCCATTTTGTTTTATACGCCACTAGAAAAATGACTGCTATAAGCCTTTGCCTACTAGTGCCTGCATGTTTTCGTGGCATTTCGGCACTCATGCGGCCCTTTCTAGTGAAACCCTAATCCGAGGGCCCCGTAGGTCTAGCCCCCTAGCATTCTCCGTACGAGGGTTGACCAATGTACTTTTTTTGGCTACGTGGCTACCATAGTCACTGTGTTAGGCATTGCTCGTTTAAAGAGGGGGATCTGGTGCTTCGACTCAAGCAGGTAAAGTCACACAAAATATCTCCACCTTGGGAAGGACCGTTCGTCATAAGCAAAGAATTGCTCAATGGTTCTTATTTCCTCGTCGATATTCGCGAGTTGAAAGATAGGCCAAAAGATCACAAGCACAAGCAACGTGACTACGATGATGATTTCTTGGAGACAGATCGGCCATGGAACATAGCACAGCTACATCCCTTTTACAATTAGCATATTTTATATTATGTAATAAGTTTCTTATATGATCGATGAAATAAAGCATTTCGTTCACTCATATCTTCTTAGTACTTTACCTCTTTTAGTGTTCATTTTTGGATCATATAAACCCCTTTATGTGCAAGTTTGCATTTGCACTTGTGAAAATTCCTCCTACGAGTGTTAGCTTAAGTTTTCTGGTCTACTAGTTTTCTGATTTTTTATGTGGATTCCGGAGAAGTGACTTTTCGGCACTCAAAGCCGGCGATTTTGCTCTTAGGTTCTTGACGGTGCTATTAAGCATCATCACCTAAGAGAATGGTTCTGTGCTGAGGGTTTTCTATCTCACAAAAGTTCAAGCATACGAACCAGAATAATGGAAAAGCCAGCACTTGCTTAAAAAATATATACATGCTGGATCTAGTTAAGTAGCAGGAGGCTTGTAGCCAAGTTTTCCGCCTTACAAATACATAAAGTTTTTTCCGCATGCATACTATAGAGATACATTTAATACATCAATGTTTTTAAGGCTCTACAGCAGGGGACTTCACCACTACATCATCAGCAGTACGTGAGCCAGGCCTGGAGAGCTCATCAAACTCGGAGGGTGTGGAGCTAGATTCTGAAGATGCCAGATCGCCATCCATCTCCTTGGCAGGAACGAAGACATCCGCCTTGGTCAGCTTGGTAACCTTGGTGTCGTAGCCAGCGAGGGAGTTCCATATAACATCGCTATCGATCTCATTCCCTTCCTCATCAAACATCGGCATGCTAGAGGTTACCAGGTCCAAGTCAGCATTGTCATATTATGATTTGACCAAGGACAAGGCCATCCTTGCACCAGTCTGGATGCAAGAGGATTTCCAGCTCTTGACTTTCTCGGGGGATCGGCGCAGGATCTCCAAGTACTTGGCCGTAGAATCTGCCACCTTAATGGTGATATCTAGGGGCTAGGCTATCTCCTTGGCTTGAGTGATGGCATTGTTAATGAAGTTGCCAGCAATAATCATCCATTCTTTTTTATCCAGAGCACCTTCACCGATGTTGGGTCAACCAATGGGGCTTTATTTTCGTTAGAGACAAAGATCATGAGTATAACAATACAAATGTTCACCTTACAGAATTGGCAAAATTGGGGGAAAGTTACCAAAGATGCTCGTCTCAGCTTGCTTGCAGGTCTGCGCCAAGATGTCATGCTCCTTCTGAATTTTTTTGTACACCTCAAGGTTCCGCTCATTCTGCTCCTTGGCAGCTTGATTTTGTTCCTTGAATTGCGCAATTTCATTCTTCAGGCACTGCATCTCGGCGTCAACCGATTCTTGTATCGCCTTCATCGCCTCTTCAAGGCCCTTGATGGCATCAGCCAGGTCTTTCTTCACAAAACATTTCATCGTTGAGCTCCTGGATATGATTGGATTGCTCGACGGTGCTCTTGGCTTTGGCAATGGCCTTTGTAAGGCGGAAAATGGAAAAGCATTATGACAATTCAGAAGAAATGGACCCATGACGAAAACAAGGAGCTGTTAAAAGAAAACAGACGCTTGCTACTTTTGATCTATCTCTTCAGGAAGGATATTTTGCTCTGTTCAAGATCTAGGTCTTTTTGCAATTGGGCAAAACTCTCATTGGCGGCCTTTCTCCGGCTATTCTCATTCTACAAATAATACAAAGGGTTTAGTTTCTCTAGAGCATCTAGTCAGAACCATTCAGTTTCAACCAAATGCTCGGGGGCTACACTGAGAAGTTTTACACTTAGTTCTTTAGAGCACTTAGGCCAAAAACTATTGGTTTTCCGTCTAAGATCTCGGGGGATACAGTGGGGTATATTACAAAGTAAAAGAAGTAAAGTTCAGAGACTTACAATTGGAATAACTTACATTATCGAAGGTCCAAGCATTGTTGTATACAACATCTGCCTATGTGATTAGATCGTCCAGGCACAAAGTCGGAGGAGTTAAAGGCAGAGGATTTGTCAAAGCCGGAGGCATGGACGAAGCTCTGGCCACCTACTGTGTTATGATGGCAGTTGATGCCTCAGAGGCTCCTGCATCGTCTGTTTCTATGGCAGCCTCCGCCTCCGCTCCCTCCATCACATGTTTCCCTTTCTCGATGGCATCCTTAGCCGGAATTTCAACCATTTTGGAGGAGGTACTTTCTTGCATGGCTTGACCACTGGGAGCAACATCCATGCCGATAGAGCTTGAGGCATCCATTTTCGGATTGACATCTATCTCCATGACGGAGACCTCAGGAATGACGAGGGACGAAGGCCCAGTGGGGCCTGTCACAGGCTTGGCGGCAGGAGTCGGGGGAGCGGCAGCGAGAGAAGACTTGGAAAACATATCGCAAATATTTTTGGAGCCCCCAACATCTTTGGAGGACCACTTCAAGCCTACTCTGGACTTCTTCCTGAAACATACACAGTATAAGTACAAGAATTGAACAGGTCCAAAGCAAAATAAAGTTGGAGAATGAATATACTTACACTACAACATGCGACTTAGTTAAGGGGATGATGGTGGATTTCTTCTTCTTCTCCGCCTCTAAGGCGACAGTGGATTTCTTGGAGACTCCACTCTCTGTTTTCTTCTTCTTACCCTTGGCAACATTGTTAGAGGTGGAGCTCTTCCGCTTTCGCGCTGCCAGAGCTGGCTGGTCCTTGGGAGCATCATCATTTGACACAATGTGGATATCCTTCAGCCTTGGATCATAGACCTGGGAGGCCATTTGATCCGCCGCCAAGGTTGCCAGCTGACAGATACAACATCGAGTCAAGTGAGTAATGCATTCAAGACGAAAGAGCTTAGAGTATACATACATAACGAGTAATAAAGGAAGCACAGCTACCTCTAGGCACTTGCCGCCTTCGAACATGTCAAAGGTGATATTGAAGCCACGCTTCTTGTCTTTCACCTTGACCATATCCTTAATCCGGAGTGTGATGGAGTCGTTGGAGAAGTTATCGCGCGAGATTCCCATGGGATCTTTTCTATCCTTGGAGTACTTATAAATCAGCTCGTCGTGGTGCTGCAGAGGTTGGATCTGGCTTCTGAACCATCACATGGCTAGGTCCAAACCGGCCAGTCCTCCATCTACCAACCACTTGATCTGTCTTACGACGCGAGAGGCCTCGTCGTCGGACGAAAGAGGACCTTGGGATCTCCACGTGGGGGCCTCGGCAACGGCTCCGTCGATAAAGTCGGGGTATGAGTCTTGGCAGCCCTCCAGAGGGATATCTGGGCCATAGAAATATGTTCGTTGCCAGTTCTTACAGGAGTCATGACCAACGATGTTGGGAAATCACCGGTGAGGATGGATCTTAAAACTGATTGTTCCGCAAATCCGTAGCTCATCTTTGGATTCTACGGACTCTCAAAGTTATGAAATTGCTGAGTACGAGGATGCTGTTGGGAGAGAGGTTGTGGGGAAGTACCTAGAACTGCCGGAGGATCTTGAGGAAGAAGTCGGAGACTGGTAGGCTAATGCCACACACCAGCTGAGACTTGAGGTAGACCTTTTCTCCGGCTTGGGGAGAAGGGACCACCTCGCTGGCCGGCATCGGACGCTAGACAAGGCCCTCCGTCGCAGGGAGATAGCCTTCCGTGACAAGTTCTTGGAGCTACTCGACGGAGAGGTCAGAGCCCGTCTATACTCCCTTGTGGGAGTCAACATCTTCCTTCGAAGTGTCTAGTGCCGCTCGTTTTTGGTCGCCGTCGGTAGATTCCACCACCGCGGCAATTGGGACCACCACCCCTTCCGGAAGGACGGCAACGCTCCGCGATGGATCAGTTGAGGCCTCGGGAATCACCGCTGTCGATGGAGCGATGCTGCTAGAAGCCATTGTGTGAATGGATGGAGATTTGGGGGGGGAGTAATCTAGCTAGGGTTTTCTTCTGAGGGATCTCGGACGTTCATGCGGCGGGAGGAGAAAGACGACATAGGGGAGAATGCAGGTAAAGGTAAATGCCTAGGCCGCACTAAATATTTATAGACCCCAGCATGAAGATTCATGCAAAGAGATCTAACGTATACTACGTTGCCAACATGGAGATGAACGCGTGCGGTAATTTTTCCATGGCCTCCATCTTTGCCGCTTTAAACATTTCAGCTTTTCCGCATGCAAAAATAGCTAATGATTAATTCCCTGCAATATGTGAGTTTCAAGGTATCGTAGGCTGTACCCTATGTCATCCTTCTGACCGTTGAAGTGGAAGAGTCACATCCAAAGATTCCATGAAAGGCGGACACCATCCGACTCTGGGAGAAAGGATTGAAGCATTTCCGGATACATTACGAAGATGGAGAGGAGTGCGGGGTTCTTTGGGAGACCTTCGAGATATTTCTTGATGAATTTCTGGCCTCATCTAGACGGAGCATTCAAGAACAATGGGAAAGACGGCGCAAGATCTCAAAATCCTCCGGGGGCTATTGTTGGGGATATGCTAAATGGGTATTACCATTGCATGTCTCTAATCCGGCTAACCTGGGTGGCCCACAGTTGGTAGCATGGCCTATGGCCTGCTAGGCAGCCCAGTTAGACAGATCCAGAAGGGAGGCCCATGCCGGATAAAGGAAGGCTACGTGGGAGTCACTGACATACTTGGAGCCTTGGAGTACAAGACACGAAGACTAGTTAGTATTAGTGTAAGACTCTTTACCTTGTCCAGTAAGCTCCTTTCCCTATAACCCTAGGTTCTGGTTCCTTTATAAGCCAGACCTGTGGGAGCCTTTAGGGCTAGATAACATACGATTCGCAACACCCTCGCATAGCGAACCAATCTCTATAACTCGGCATATTGCCTTTATAGTGATTTATAGCAAGAGTAGAGGTTCGCCACCGTTGCAGGACTTGAACCTGGGTAAGTTGTGTTACCTCGTACCCGCCAACTCGCCGCCTTCCCCCACGTCTCCAAACACGCTCTGTGAGGACCCCTCCATGGCGTATGTGTCGACAATACCACGATATCTTGGTAATCAACGAGCTAGTTTAGATGAGAGGTATAACTAGGAACTCTTTATTTGTTTATTAAACACACATGTATTAACGTTTCCAATTAATACAATTATAGCATGCAAAATAACATTTATCGTAAACATGGAATAAGATAATAACCACTTTATTATTGCCTCTCGGGCATATTCCCTTCAGTCTCCCACTTGCACTAGAGTCAATAATCTAGTTTGAAAACTTTGCGTATTGAACACCAATGGATTTCTGGTGTTGCATATACGCGATTGCTAGTGGTTAACATAATCTCTGGATCTAACACTTTCTGGTCCATGTGTATTTGCATGTCTTTGCGTCTCGACGCATCACTTATTCTCTAATGAGATGGCATTGTATAAATTTAGTCCTTTGGTGAGACCTTTAGTTCCTTTGGGTTAAAACATGTTGATATAATTGTCACACAATATATCTTCATAGTACTAGCCCACTGTGAACGAAACCTAGTTTGATAAAAAACTACTTAACCAAATGCCATCATTTGCTGCTACTATAGCAGTCGTATACTTAGCCTTTGTTTGTAGTATCCGTCACAATGTCTTAATTTTGGAACTCATCCAAATCCATCATGGAACCTCCTTTCCATTACATTGTGCGACCCATAGTTGAAATTGAGATAAATTTAATTTGTATCTTGTGACAAACTAGTATCAGTGTAACACTTTACAATGAACTACTTTTAACTTTTTTTGTCACTAATACATGATATATTCTTAGTTCTTCCAAATCTCATAAGAATATCTTTACTATCGTCCAATGATCATCTTATGAATCTTTCTAGTATATGCTCACAACATTTAGAGCATATGACATATCTGGATTTGTACATATCGTGGTATTATTGATCCAAATATTCATGTGATTTCATTCACCAAGTGTCGATTCACTTGAATCTTGATTCAATCCTTTCCATGCACGAAGAACCTTTCTTATTGTTTCCACATTGAACCCTTTCAACATCTCATATATGTACGCCTGGGACAACCATACTAGCGCCTCAATCCATCCATATAGATATTGATGCCTAATATTTCGGTTTTGCGCAAGTCTTTCATCGAAATGCAATTTTAATGAAACTCTTAACTTGTGTCAATAAAAGATACATCATTTCTAATCAAAAATATGTACTCTACATAACGTATTAGAAATGCATCTCAGCGCTCCCACTTAATTTCTTGCAAATACAAGCATCTTCATCGTCTTCGATGAATTTAAACTCTTTTAACATTTTCAACATGGTGAAGATTCCAACTCCCCTATTGACGAGGGTTTAACTCATCAATGCTCATTGTTATGGACTTGGGTTTTGGAGAAGGAGGGAGCGCTGGAGACATCTATCGGCTAGCAAACAAGCACACAGGGGACGCGAAGATTTACCCAGGTTCAGGCCTCGCAGAGGTCCCTACTCCTGCTTATCTGCTCGTGGAATTATTGAAGGAATCGAGGATTACAATGGTGCGCAGATGCAATCTGGCGAGGGTTGTGGAAACTAGGGTTGCGTGTGTCCTCCTCGCCACCCCCTCCTGGCCTTTATATAGATAGGCCAGGTCTCGGGTAGCAGGTCGAGTTAGTTACAAGTTAGGGTTTTCCCCTTTGAACTTTCTGTCTTTAGATTCTTCTTGTTCTTCAAGCAATCGAGAGTCCGTAGGTTACTCGAGTTCTCCGTTTGGGCCTTGGCGACACCGTGGGCCTCTACTGTATTCAGACCGCATATACCAAGCTCAAGTACCTGTAGGGTATACCCATGTCAGTAGCCCCCGAGTGTCCAGTGGAATCGCAGATTCGACTGGACACTTTAGGAATCCTTTCGAATGCATGACTAAGTATGTTTTTCGACTGCTCTGTTTGTGCCATAGGGATTGTTGATGTGCGTGCCTGATTTTACCGATGTATCGGTATCAGTTAACTACCTTAGGGTAAAACAACGCCATCTACTCGAACTCGAGTCCCCGGACTCGAATCCAGAAAAGTGTTGGTGTAATTCGACTCAAGCCACAGAGGTCTTACAGGGGTCAAATTCCAGTATATGGGTGTGAGCACTCGAAGCGTCCGTCAAGGCATGTTCATCGTACCTGTAGGCACAGATATATTTCTGGTAGTGTGCAGCGAATGCGTTGCCAGGCCTTATTCAGGTCTTACCTTCACGCTGCAAGCGCGGCATCCGAATTTTGTCATCGCGGAGATGATTCGGGTGACCCAGGAGACACAGTCTCTTTGTAGGGAAAATTCTTGAGGCGGTGTCGCCATAAGCTTCGAGTGTGGATGTCATCAACATACAGTATAATGTACAAATAATCATAGGGTGCGCGACCAGCGGTCCCTATGGGAGTAGACCCCGAGTGCCTGGTTGAGTCGAAGACTCGGGCAGGGACTAAAGAACTTTTGCGACTGCTGCCATCTTTTGTTTGCTTGTTTCAGTCGAATTTATTTCCAGCGCTCCCTATGGGAGTGACCCACGTCCATAATCGAATCACGGATTCGAGTAGTTGGGTTTGTTTTGATTGTCCATGTTCCTGCAAAAAGAAAAAGAAAAATCGTAGGGTGCGCGGTTAGCGCTCCCTATGGGAGTAGCCCCAGAGTGCTTGGTGGAGTTGAAGACTCGAGCAAGGACTAAAGTAGTCGAAGTCTTCTGCTGCGTAATTTTGGATGACGTCCGTACTGAGGATGCAATGATCTCAGTTGCCCACGTGAGCGAGTTTGACGGGACGTGACGAGCGGTGGAAGCAGAACACACCAAAAGGCATTGTAAATGCTGTTTTTTCTTGATCTTCCTCCTTCTTTCGAATCTAGTTATAGCCTGAGTAGGCGTCGAGGAAGCAGAGGCGCTCACATCCCGTGGTGGAGTCGATGATCTGGTCGATTCGTGGTAGCGGGAAGTGGTCCGTCCGACAGTGCTTATTCAAAGAGGTGAAGTCCACGCACATCCGCATGATATCCGTGTCCTTTTTTGGTACTCGCACCGTGTTGGCGAGCCAAGTGCTTTCCTTGATCTCACGTATGAATTTGGCGTCGAGGCGTCTGTTGATCTCCATTCTGACTGCCTTTGCCCTTGGTTCAGATAGTCATCGAATTGTTTGCTTAACTGGCCTTGCGTCTGGGTTGACGTTGAGTGTGTGTTCGGCGAATTCCCTGGGAACTCCTGGCATGTCCGCTGGTCACCAGGCAAAGATTTCCTAGTGCTCACGGAGGAATTCAACGAGCGCGAGTTCCTATGCGGGACTCAAGTGGTTGGCTATGAGAGCCATCTCGGCGGGATACGATGGGTGGACCTGAACCTTCTTCGTGTGCAGTGATGAGTCGAAGGATAAGTCGGGTGATCTTGGCCGGCTTAGGGGAGGTAGACTGTTGTCTGTCGACTCCTTCAATCTTGCGAGTTCCTCCTGCATGCCGAAGGACTAGGAGATTCTGTTGAATTCCCTGTCACACCTGACGGACCTCTCGAAGCTCCCGTTGATTGTCATGACGCTATTAGGGCCTGGCATGTTCATCTGCAGATAGGCTTAGTGTGGTACTACCATGAACCTAGCGAACATGACATGTCCGAGGATGCAGTGGTACTGTAAGGGCCAGTCGACGACTTCAAAGTCGATGTGCTCGCGCCGAAATTTTTTCGGTGTACCGAAGATGACGCCGAGGTTGATTTTACCAAGGGGATATACACCCTTGCCTGGGACGATGCCCTGGAATGTTGTGATGGAGGCCTCTAGGCAGGTCAGAGGGATCCTCATTTCTCGCGAGGTACTCGCGAACATAAGGTTGATGCCGCTTTCGCCATCCATGAAAATGTGACTCATATCGAAGCCTCCAATTTGTGCCTCGAGGACGAGGGGACAATGGCCTGGACGAGGTACTTGGCGCGGGTGGTTGTGCTTGTCAAAGGTAATGCAGGAGTCGCTTCCACTGAGGTACTCAGTG
This sequence comes from Avena eriantha, assembly GCA_910589775.1. Lineage (NCBI taxonomy): Eukaryota > Viridiplantae > Streptophyta > Magnoliopsida > Poales > Poaceae > Avena > Avena eriantha. Next base: position 107,480,165 of record OU342745.1, read on the forward strand.
GTGGATCGTGGTGAGTTTGTCGCCATGTTGACTTGGCGAGTGATGGCCTTCTGCACCCGATTCAAGCGGCGTCCCTTTTGGATCATCATGGTACCCATGGCCCATGGGTATGGTTCGCCTCCGTGGTGCTGGTCCGCTGCAGCTGCATTTGGCGGTGGTCCAGGTGGTGGTGGCGGAGCTCCATGTGCCACGGCGCCTGGGGCGGCTCCGTATCCCCTTTCGACTGTGTTGCGATTCATCCGAGCCAGTCCCTCATGCAGTTTGAGGAACTTGCGGCAGTCCTTGAGGAGGTGGCTGGACTTCTTTTTTCCATCATGCTTGTCGATGTAGAAGTGTACAGTGCATGGCCCGGACAGCTTGTCTTCAATGGATGTTGCGGGTGCCTCATCGCGATTGCGGCGCTACCATACTTGCGTTGTTTTCCCGGAGTCACGGTATCCGCCGCTGCGGTAGCCACTGTTGCGGTTGTCATCACGTCTGTCGGCGTACCCGGTTGCGACCATGTTGACGTCGTCGCGGTCATCGTAGATGCGCATGCGGCGTTTGCTTCGGCGGTCGTGTATGCATTCGAATTCTACCTCGTTGTCGGAGTGAACACGATTTTTCACCGAATCTTCTCCATCTTCCCAGTGATTCGCGGTGTCCATCAGATCGTCGATGGTTTGGGGCTTCGAGCGGCCCAGCTCCTCCCTTAGCTCTATGCGGCGTACGCCGCCGTGGAATGCATCAATCCCGCGATATTCCGAGATATTCTCTTCGGAGTTCTTGATGATGGACCACCTCTGGATGTATGAGCATAGCGACTCGCCTGACCTTTGCTGGTAGCATCTCAGTTCTTCGATTGATGCGGGCCTTTTGTAAGTGCTCTTGATGTTGCGCATAAAGCTGTAGAACAGATTCCCAACTGCGAATGGATCCGCGTGGGAGGTTGTTGAGCCATGCTCGGGCGGCGCCCTGCAGCTGTAGCTATAGGCATTGCATGGCCGTGCTTCGACTCCCGCCATGGAGCCTGACGGAGGAGATATGGTCCTCTAACCAGATTTTCGGGTCCTGCAGACCATCGAACTTTGGGTTCTCTGATGGGAGCTTAAACCCCTTGGGAATTCGCTTTTGTCTAATGGCCCTGCTGAAGCATCTAGTGCCATAGAGCTCCACATCTTCTTCCTCTGAGTCTGTCGACCGGGCATGTCGCGCCCTTGATTTGTCAATCTTGCGTTGCGTGAGGTCATCGCGCGCATCATAGTCGTGGTCGTGTCGCCGTGAGCGGCGACGTCGAGACAGATCATGACTGTCGTCACTAGATGAGGGCGAGGAGTAGCGTTTTGCCAGAGCCTTGCCTTTCTTCGGTTCCGTTGCTGGCTCTTTGTCGAGGGCGGCCTCGATTAACCCCAAGCCTGCGATCATAGACCAGTGCATGGCAACTCGAGGGTCTCCAATTGGCAGCTGGTTGTTGAGGAGGTACATGGTGGCTACCATTACCGCGGCTTGCGGAGTTTTTGGGAGCACGTTGCCACGTGTATCCACCGTCATGGAGCCGAAGTCGAGGACTTTGGCAGCTTCTACATGTTCTTGTTCAGTGAGGTGGGCGAGTCGAGATTGTCTCTTTTTGGCGATGTACTCATTGCACCTAGAGGAGGATCCTCCGTGGGAGGAGAGCCCAGCTCGTCGGAGGCTTGATTCATCAGCCGCCTTTTTACGCGCCTCGAGTTGCGCGATTGTTTGTAGTTGGCACTTGTATTCCTCTTTCAGGAGCCAATGGTAACCCATCAATAGTTCTTGCGGGGAGCCGAAGGGTAGAGGGTGACCTCGTAGGGCTTCTCGGCAGCGAGCCCATTCAAGGTCGTTGAGCCTGATCACGACGCGTTCGCCGGTTTGCTCGTTTATCATAGTTGGAGGTTCGACTGCTCCTCCGTTGTTGATGGGGGCCCCATTAGTAGGGCCGCCGTTCGGTGGTGGTCCGCCATTAGGTATACCACCATTTGGTAGGTCGGTTTTGTTGCCTCCGTTGCCCGTGTTGTCGCGGTTGGCGGTGGGATCGCCCGCGTTGATGACGGCGCACATGAAGTGATTGGGGAAGTTGTTGCTCCCACAACTTTCAGATCCGGAGCCGTAAGCTCCATCTTCAGTTGCCAGATCGCCTAGATCGGATTCGTGACTGCTGTCGCTGACCGTATTCTTGACTATTGTCGAGGCATTGAGCTCACGGAGGGTGCTGATCGGTGGAGGGAACCACGATGCTTGAGCAATCGATGGTGTCGTCGGCTGGTCAGGCATGCGAAGCGTGCCCATCTGACCAACTTGGAAGCGGAAGCTCCCGATCGCCAAGCTGATTTTGTCGCCCACGGACTCGAAAGCAGGGCGAGTGGCCAGCGTGTGGACGGTGAAGTCAAACGTGTCGAAGAGCTGGCGAATCTCCGCTGTTGCGGAGTTGTAGATCGCGGCTGATGGGGCCGAAGAAGCCACAACATTAGCACTCCCAATCCCCACAGACGGCGCTAATTGACGAGGGTTTAACTCATAAATGCCCATTGTTATGGAATTGGGTTTTGGAGAAGGAGGGCGCGCTGGAGACATCTATCGGCTAGCAAACAAGCACACAGGGGACTCGAAGATTTACCCAGGTTCAGGCCTCGCAGAGGTCCCTACTCCTGCTTGTCTGCTCGTGGAATTATTGAAGGAATCAAGGATTACAATGGTGCGCAGATGTAATCTGGCGAGGGTTGTGGAAACTAGGGTTGCGTGTGTCCTCGTCGCTACCCCCTCCTTGCCTTTATATAGATAGGCCAGGTCTCGGGTAGCAGGTTGAGTCAGTTACAAGTTAGGGTTTTCCCCTTTGAACTTTCTATCTTTAGATTGTTCTTCAAGTAATCGAGAGTCCGTAGGATACTCGAGTTCTCCATTTGGGCCTTGGCGACACCGTGGGCCTCTGCTGTATTCATATCGTATATACCAAGCTCAAGTACCTGTAGAGTATACCCATGTCACCTATGCTTACGTCAACCATTTAAGTTTGCATGCCCTTTCAACATCCTTTCAATTAACAAAACCCTTCGGACCATGTCATGTACACGTCCTAGGTAACCATCCTATTAGAAGAACTTTGTTTTGTTTGTTCAATTACCATATACCAAATTATATGTAGTGGTTGCTATATTAATCCGTCAAGACTAAATATCGCTATGAAATATAAAATCTTGTCGTAGTAAACTCCTTGAACATTGTCATAAACTGCTTTCCGACTGTCAACTATTTCATAGATGTCAAACATCCATGTCTATTTGTTACAGATCCAAATACGATCGATAGACTTCATGCCTTTCTGGAGGGTCTTCCAAGTTTAGAAACTTGATTTCTCATGTATGGATACTATCATGGATTTTATGACTTATTAGTCATTTTATGGAGCCATGAGCATTGTGGCCTCCACCGGGACACTTCCCGGCGCTACGTTACTTAGCACATATAGCTAAGGTTCAGTAACCTTATCAAAGTTCTATTGTCCTCCCACTTAACTTTTTGTGAAAAATTCCTTCTGAAGAAATTTCATGTTCCAAGTGACAAACTCTTTTGTCCTCGGCGTTATGGAGAAATACCCAACAAGTTCTTTGGGATAACCTACAAAGATGTGCTTCTCCAACTTTGGTTGTAAACATTTTACTTATGCATAGCATACCAAAATTTAAGAAAAGACAACTCGGGTTTTATCCCAAACAATACCCTTTATGGTGTCATTTCAACGGATCACAATGGTGCTCTTTTTAGTGTAAAAGCGGTAGTCTCTAAAGCTTTTATCCTTAAAACATAATGGCAGTTGTATAAATGATACCTTTAATCTTGCCATGTCAAACAAGGTTCGATTTGATCTCTCAAGCATACCATACTCCTATGGTTTATCGGGAATGGAAATCCATGGAACAATTCCTAAAATCTTAGGTGTTTTGCAAAACATGTAACTCAAATATCTTTCCTTTATGATCGAATCATAAACTCTTTATTTTCTTGTTACAATGATTTTCCACTTCATCTTGAAAGTCTTTGAACAATTTTCAAATGTTTCATACTTCTTCCTTATTAAGTAAATATACAAATATATTCACTCAAATTTTTGGAGAAAGCATATGAAGTCGAAAGATCCACCACACATGACTACATATAATAGACTATATACATCAACATCCACAATGTCCAATAAACTAGTCATCTGTTCCTCTTTGGCCTATAAACGGAGTTTCAATTATCTCGAGGAAAGTCTCACAAGCATCATTTGATCAAAATCTAAGACTCAAAAAATCCATCAATGTGGAGTTTCTTCATGTTTTCTTTCTAATATAATTTAAACGGAGAACTCACTTTGTAAGTGATCTTTCAATCATTTGTCTTGCGACATTTTAGCATTAGTTTTATGGACGTGATTTCTCCAACTAGACTTCTAAAGGTTCATCCATCTTCTATGGAATACAGTAATTATTTGAACAACCATTTTTCTCATAATACCGGAACAAAATAACAATTATTTAAAAAAATCTTGAAGGCAAGCTTTGATGTCAACGATGAACACAATAACACTTTATTTGTTTTTGATGAACATCATCACATATTATCTTGCTAGTTACTTAGGCCATTATAATTCATGAATTGCATTGTTCTGTATGACATTTCACACCAACCAATTTGGTATCCAATACCCAAGAATCACATTGTTTAACAAGCAAAGAATACAACCATAACATGTATATCATCTATATACCTTAGCTGGACATTTTCAGTCTTTTCTTTTTTGCCAAATATTTTATAGATTCTCTTTCAACATTTCCTTTTCCTTTTAAACGAATATATCAACATCAACAGTGGTGCCATACATATGACACATAGTCCAAACCGTGTATAGCCAAATACTAATACCTTTGGATTTCCACTTTGAAGTGGATCACCATCATCGAATGTTTGGTGTTATTTCAAAAATCCATTCTTTAGTAATCTTCTAGTGTAGTAAACATTTTACCTACATCTTGTATTCATCCTTATCATGACAACTTTCATTATCAAGCTAGTATAGCCTATAAGGAGGAATCGTGAGTATAATGTCAGTTCCCAAAACCTTTTTGGGAGATTAGGACGCCTAGCTTCTCCAACCTTCACAGATTCTCATACAATAGGAGAACATGAATTTTTTCCAAATTATACTCTATCATGTTGCAACCTAAACATTGTTTCAGGTATCTCAATATCTTTCACACATGATGGTTTCTAAAACCATTCTTTCAGCTCCTACATAACCTCGATATTAAAACAACTTTTGAATATCAAGAATCATGGAGTCAAACATGATACTTTAGATACTAACACACTGGAATTGTTACTCTTGTTTTAATAGTATTTATTAAACTTCATGGAGTAAATAGAGTTTGTTGAAAGTTTGCAATAAGACTTCTAAACTTTAAATTGATACTTAAAACAATACGATACTAGTTCATAAAGAAAATATCCAGAATTCTATAGTTCTGTTATCTCAATTAAAACTAAGCACAAGGTAGTAAACGGATGCCCATGACTACAAAAAATTATGCAAATTCACTTTGATTTTAGTTTATGATAAATTGAGTTCGACTAATACAAATTACAAATGAACTCCGACTCAAAACCAACATCCCTCGAGTTGTTTTGGTGATTACATGAACCAGATCCACTACACCAAGTCCGATCATCACGTGAGTCGGTGTATCTTCAAAGGCGAGCATCTATATGTGCATCATATGAAGCATATGACTCATGCTTAACCTTTCGGACCGTGTTCTGAGGCCATGTCCGTACATGCTAGGATCACCAAGTAAGAACCTTAGTACTCATGTGTGTAAAACTGTCTTACACCCGTTGTATGAAAGCGTAGAGTCAAAAACACCCAATCATCACATGGTGTCTTGAAACGATGAACATTCTTAATGGTGCATACTTAAGGAAGAACACATTTTATCTTGATATCTAATTGATTGATCATCTGATAATGCTATTAAAGCACCATTCAAGCAATGTAATATGCAACCAAACATCATATGAATTAAGTGAAATGATATGGTTCTTGCACTTGATCACAATCATGTGCATCATGGTATGATCTTTATCATTCCTTTATGTGTAAGGCCAAGGTATATGGAACTTACACGTTAGGTATGCTATAATTTCCAAGAGTATCAACTATACTTCAAATTATAACATTACCATATCATGACACTTGCCTAGCAACAACTAAACTAGACGCTTCTAATTTATCAATTGCATGTTTTTACGTGGCTTAGGGTTTTCGAAGATAGAACCATTCATGCCTATGAACATGGAACCACAATGATGATAATCAAATTATTAGCAGCTTGTTATAAATCAGATATTGACTATAGTAGGAAAGACAGACACCCGCTAGCCACTTATGCAAAACTAGTTGCATGTCAAGCGTGGAACATGTCTCATGTGTGAGGACATGTAAAGTTAGTCTGGACAGCTTCATCCCACCATACCACCAATATAAAAAATATATAGAAGATGCAATAACATGATCATCAACGCCCACATACTCATATGTGTTCTACCCGTGTAAAGCATCTACGCATAGATCAGGCTCTGATACCACTATTGGGTTCGCTGCATAGAAAACAAAATATTTCCTATGATGTGAACTACTAAGTACCAAGATCTATCTACCTAGATACAATCAACATGTGGATACACATCCATAGAGAACATACCCTTAAAGAGCGACAAAGCGTTAGAAAGGTTGTACTCGTGGATGATATAATCATACACTTGACGATCTCAAGATCGTGATGAAGTCCAGCGATTCCAGCAGGTCCAACACTAGTAAGTCTAGCAACGCAAAGCAACGGTACATCCGTTATCGCAAACACGTCCGGTACCCTGACAAACTCCATCCCTTGCTCTAGCAAAGCAGCGGAAGCAGTAGATCCTTTCCATCAAACACCGAGAACATGTACTTCGCTAATCCGAAACCATGGGGAATTGCCAGAGGGAAAGAGAACCTTCACGAGGATATGGTGCGAGAGAAGAGGAGCGATGGGGCTCCTTTTATAGGGGTTGGGGCGCAGCCCCATGGCCATGGCTAGCCAGCCATGGTGGGTGCCCCACCTCTCCCTCATTCATGTGGGTGGAGCTTCCACTAAGCCCACTCACATCAATTTCTACTCCACTCACTTTGCATTTAATACCCACTTGTTTAAGTGCATTTTCTCTTTAAATAAAACTCTTTAATTTAATTTATTCAGAATTTTGTTAATTACTTTAATTAACAAACATTTACATAAAACCCCTTGCAACATTTTGATATCACATGCAGAACAAATTTCAGTAAATTTCACCTGGAACAATTTTGGTGTCCATCAAAATAATCCTAGCACTTTCAAAACCTTTCTTTGGTATTATATCTGCCCCAATTGGTGTCGGTATACCTTAAGTGTGTCAGCCGACGATTCACGAATAATGCAGACATGATCGAGATCCCTCTCCAATCAATAATTAGTAGCGGGACCTGGAGATCCATACTTACTCCCATTCATTCGATGATGACTTAGTGATTGTGAGAACCTTTAATGTTTATAACTAAATCCCTTTGTCTCATGATATATTACATGTCCGAGATTTGATCATCGACATCTCCATACCTAGTTTGATCTCGTTACTGAATTGCACTCTTTTCTCGTTCCCGTGATATAACATTCTAGTGATCACATCACATGCTTGCAAGCTATTTCAATGTGATATCACCGAGAGCGTCCAAAGCATATCTATCCGTCATTGGGATGGACAAATTCCACTCTTGATCCATGAGCCTCTACATAACATCTTCTGAGTATTTGAGAATCACTCCACCAATGCTGTGACCTTGCTATGAACAACATCCAATGTCCATGATCAGGAAACCTTGATCATCTTGTTAATTAACGAGCTAGTTTATATGAGAGACATAACTAGGAACTCTTTATTTGTTTATTAAACACACATGTATTGATGTTTCCAATTAATACAATTATAGCATGTCAAATAAACATTTATCATAAACATGGGATAAGATAATAACCACTTTATTATTGCCTCTCGGGCATATTTCCTTCAATCTCTAGGTTGAAGAGATTTGTAACGATGTGGCGCTCTCTGCATAAGGGATCTGATGGGAAGGGGGTACGTGCAAATATCTGGCAGTGGGAAAAAACATTCTAGATGCGGGAGGGTGTTTCTTCAGGACTCTAGTCCGTGTGGCGTCTGAATTAGCACAATTTCGACGTCAAACATGGATTAGGACTAAATCGAGCCAAATTCACAAGTACATAACCAAAATTGAGAAAATTCTGCATAGCCGGACTAAATCGATTTAGCCCGACAAGTATAGGAAGTGTTAGTGTATTTAACTCCTAGGACTACCTCCGCACCATCACCGGGACGCCCGGCAGCCGCCGCCGAAGGGAATCAAAGAGGTCAACTTCGTGTTTGCTTCTGCATTCTGGTACTACTAGTTGAATACGCTAGCTTCGCTATGGTCTTTTGAGTTTTGTTGTCATGCATTTTAAACATAATAATAGAGAAAAAATTCAGTTGTATAGAAAAATGTCCATGCGCTTGCTATGAGATAACATTTAGAGAAATTATCTACGAAAACCAATTTCTTGATGAGTTTTTCTATTTCCAAAGCATGATGTTCTCAAGCCCATGACGACAAATTTTAATTGACCTATTTGTCATTACCATGCCATATATTTTACTCTCCTGGTATGCTTCCTTATTTTGGTCACATCGTCCATACCTGACCACGTGCGATGATCTTGTCCTTTTCCCAATCTATGAGTGACTCACTATACTCACTCATTTGAAATTTTTGATATGCCTCCTCGAGTTATGTTGTTAGATGGCTTTTTTGTGTTTTGGTGATGCACATATTTTGTTTTAAACAACTGACCAAACGGCGAGGCCACGTGTGACGGCGGTGGTGACATAGAAACAAGGCGGTGGTGGGCCATGCGATGGTGGCACCGTGTGGATGGACTTCAACTTACATCGAGGAGGGGTAAGAAGGCACCAACGTTCAAGGGAGCCACATGACAAAGACATGGACAATGTTCAGATTGGCACATCATGCCCCATAGAGGCTGCAACAGTAGATGGGGATCATGTCGAGGTTGACGTGTGGGCACAGAGCGCGTCAGTCGTGACCTTAATGCGGTGGCTGTGGGCATGGAGCGCATCCTAGGTGAACACGAGAAGTTTCAACGGTGACTGGCTTCGAGGAGATGGCCGTGGGATGGGTAGAGCGCTATGTCACCGCATCGAGCCGGAGCAATGAGGTCATATGACTTCACACCAACATGCAATGAGGATTAGTATCACCTCTCCTTCTACCGACCTTGGCATTACAGGAGCTACGAGGCTGATTATAGATCTGATTTAGAGGCATTGAAGGGGCAGATTGTTTTTTAGCTTATTTGTTAGCGAGCACCCATTTTTTTACGAGCTGTTTGGGAGGCGTCAAAGGTGTAGGCCTTTTTATAGCTGATTTGTTACCAGCCGTTGGGAAGCTCCCTGAAAGGTGATGGAAACATATTTTTTGACAAATCTCACCAGTTGTCGAAACTAATTCCAAGTCTAACCCTTTGGCAAAACTATTTTGGAATCTGATCCCTGGGATCGGGGCTATTTTAAATGGAGCCAAAGTTATGCAGATCGGCGCCAACACGGAGCAGTAGGGAAGCTGGCTGGGGAGGTCGGCGCCATATGATATTGCGCTAAGGTGAGTTCGACCCCATATCACATGGCGCAGACCTCCGTAGTCCGCTTCGCCTGCTGCTCCATGTTGGGTCTGATCTACGTAACTTCGTCTCCATTTTAAATGGCACCGACCGGGTCAGATTTCGAAATAGTTTTGTGATGGGGGTAGACTCAGAATTAGTTTTGCCCAGAGGTCAGATTTGTCAAAAAATACGATGGAAATCAGGATGGTTGTTAGGGGCTACAGTGGTTGTTAGTTGATGGAGTTCCGAGACGAGAAAGCGGAATGACATTTTTTCTATAATTTTTCGAAGTATGGAACCAGATATTTACTATGTGTTTGTTCTGCTTTAATAGCAAAGATTAATGTTTATCTCTTAGACAATTTTGATCTCTCGATCTCATCTTTGAAAATATGCTCTATATCAAAATCAGCTAAGATAAAAGGATGATCCAATACACTTCCAAACTCGACTGAAAGGTGAAAGGTGAGTGTCATGCTCTCCTTCCTAGTAAAGAAAAAATATAAAGGAAACTGATGTAAAGGACATAAGCCCCAGGCACATATATACTTCCTCTCACCAACCATTTTGTCTCCATCACTTTTTTCACCCGATAATAAAACATACTCCCTCCTTCCTAAAATAAGTGACTTGAGTTTATCTAGATACAGATGTATCTATATAATAAACATGTCTAGATGCATACGAATCTAGATAAACCCACGTCACTTATTTTGGGACGGAGGGAGTACATAATGTGAAAAAATCCTTATTTGTGCTGATGGCCTCAGTTCCACATTTGCTCTACTCGGATGCAAGTAAGTAAGTACTACTAATTATAAAATGTTTCGAAGAAAATACATGAATGTCCATTTCCTCAAAGATTTCTTATGTCTTGCAACTAAATCGTAATGACCACGTAAAGCGGCTAAATCTATAATGTGAGGTTGTTAAGAAACATATAGCAAAGAACATTTCATCAAACATATGATGAGTGGCACATCCATGGAAAAGGAGTAGTTGTGTTTGGGGAGACTACTACATTGGTGTCTATCCAGACTAGAGGTTATTGGGCACCGATGACAGAGCCCATCATTATAAATCGAAGACCTGGGTCTGTGAGTCTGCCAACATCACCAGGATTCATGACATGTTTCCCAATGCAAACATCATTTGCATTCTCCTGTAGCAACTATCAACATCAATCAAATATTTTCCAACGACCGGACCATTGTTTTCGGCTTAATTCAAGAATAAGGAGTTACCTGGAATCTAGTGATCTTCTTGGCCTACGACTTGAAAATTCCATCGCGTAGGATCATTGGACGAACCTGGATTTTGGCCGTCGGGTGTGTAGCAGGTGGCGGTGACCATGTCACGAAGGTCACTCTAGTCGACGACCTTCCAGTCCACGATGTTCCTGTTCTGCACCTTGCACTCCAGCGAATCTGTTGATGAAGTAGCTGTCGTTCGTCTTGTCCAAGGACGACGACTTGGATCACGACAAGTCCCACACGTCCTCCACGTGACCTTCAAACACACATGCCGACATCTTGTCGAGCGAGAGCAGGGACACTGGCACCACCACATGCTCCGGTCACAGACATGGATAGATCTGCGAACGTTGTCAGCCAAGTTTTATTTCCAAGGTCGTGATTTGGAGATCGTGGTTGTTGTGAGGAGGAAAAAATATTGGGAGTCAGCAAGAGTTTTATGGTGGACCATAGTCAACCTATTGTGTTGAAAATATAAGCAATAATCCATATGATTTAATCCGAATAAATAATTGACAAAGCATAATCATATAGATAGCAACTAAATATGGCAAGCAAACTAATAGAGTAGATCGAACAGATTATATCTAAACAAGACAAACCTATTACATCTATACCAAGCGCTAGAACTAGACACTCTAGCATAATCTGAAAGAGATAGATTGAGATTAGATACGGTGTAGCGGCGGTAGCATCAGCGGCCGCGGCGGTAGCTGCAGCGGTGGAAGCAATGTCGTCACTCATGTTGAGGTTGTCGAACCTCGATGTAGAGGATGCTGATGCCCAGGAAGAAGTCCTCGTCGGGGAAGGATTCTAACGCGATGGCATCAGTAGTCCGCGGAAGCTCTCCCCAAAAACCTGATCACCCCTCACCCGTACAGGTTCACAAGAGGTGGGGTTCCGGAGGCCTACTGTCTCGATCTGTGGTCCACGGAGGTCTAGCCCCTAGCATTCTCCGTATGAGGGTTAACCAATATAGTTTTTTGTTGGTTCAGGATTATTTAGGTCATACCTAAATGGAAAACCAAGGTTGGGCCGAATATTCCACCAGTTCCCCTCTGTTTGACCCGTAGCAGGAGTTTCTTCCTACACCCGTCCAACTCTTCTCTAAGTGTCATCGCATGCAACCATATACGATTCCACCTCGGAGCTAGGTACTACATATATGAAGCTTTCACCATAATTGTGCATGTATGCTAGGGCCAAATGCATGTTTTCGTGGCATTTCGATGCTCAGGCGGTCCTTTTCTAGCAAAACCCTAATCCGAGGGCCTCGCAGGTCTAGCCCCCTAGCATTCTCCATATGAGGGTTAACCAATGTACTTTTTTCTTGGTTTAGGATTGTTTAGGTAATACCTACATGGAAAACCAAGGTTGGGCCCAGGATCCCACTGGTTTCCCTCCGTTTGACCCGCAGCGGGAGTTTCCTCCTACATGTCCAACACTTCTCTAAGTATCATCACATGCAACCATAGACGGTCACACCCAGGAGCTAGGTACTGCATATATGAAGCTTCTACCACACTTGTGCATGTATTGTTTAGGCCACACCGAACTGCTGTAGTTTTTGCCCTCTCCTCCTCTGTTGGTGCTGCACGAAGACGGCTGGTGGCGTGGGGGCCTGATCGTCTTCTGAATAAAGCGGTAGTCCTAGGATTCTATTCACACCAAGATGAGGATCTACTTGTTGCGTGCCCTCTCTTATCTGGTCGGAGTGGCGAGTTTCATAAGGCTTTGCCAGCAAACTCCCATGGGCGATTAATGCGTGGAGATTGCCGGATTGGAGGGATCCGACCGTGCGCACCCATGTTTTACTCTGACTGTTTGGGTTAAAAGGGGTCACTTTGAAGGTTTGTTGGCTTCTAATATGATGGGACATGTTCTCATTCCATGATGCTGATGGAGAATTTCATGGAGACTGGGATGTGAGGACGGACAATGGTGGTTCGAGTCTAGGTGGCGATGAGGAATTAGCTTGGTGACTCGTGAATTGGAGTAGTGGCATGCAAGTGGGGGCGACTGCATAGGAGAGGTTCACAGTCCTACCTTTCAGGGTGAAAATCCTGGGCCTGGCCTTAATTAGTTGTGCCTGGCAATGGCCTTGTTGAAGGTATTGTTTTGAGAGCGTGGACTTTCTTCAGGGTGAAAACCTAAGATCTATGATCGGGCGATGATGGTGTTGTGCAATGCCTCCTTCTTGGAGGCATCGCTTTTGGAGAAAATGGACTTCTGGTGCTGTCTTGGTCGTGGTAGTACCACTATTTCAACGAATGGGTCATTATAGCGAGACTTTTCTTTTTTGTAATTCTTCTTTATTTTTTGGGTGTGTGCATCTGTATGGCTGCTAGGGAAATGCGTTGTTGCAGAGGCTGGGTGTAATAAGTATCTTATGATATTAATATATGCTCCTTTCCCAAAAAAAAGGTCATACCTATATGGAAAACCAAGGTTGGGCCCAAGATTCCACCGATTTCCCTCCGTTTGACACGTCCAACACTTCTCTAAGTGTCATCGCTTCAATAGATCCGCAATGCAGTACTCTAGCTTCTTCTTTTCTTCCCTGAGCTGATCCCTCTCCTTTTCTGCATTATGTATCAGCAACATGTGACTATCCTGAAGCTTCTGCAGTTCCAATAACCAAGCTCCCATTGATTCTGTCACTTAGCTCTGACTGCAAATTCTCGATTTCTTGTTCCAGCTCCTTATTTCGTACCGAGAGCTTGTAATTTTTTTCAGCTGCATCACAAGCATCAGTGAATTTCCCTGACCTTTCCAACTCATATATCTCCCATAACTGAGACAAACATTTCTTAAGTGCATCTGGCCACTCAAGATCCACCCACTCTACTGCTTTACACAAAGGGCCAACCTAAAAAACACGCACTATAGTGTTATGAACATACACGATACATTTTTCTTCATGTCACCATCGCACATAATGTAAACAAACCTGATTTGTACAGCCCAAAAACCTTCTCCCACTGTTACAACCTTCGAATGCAACATATCTCCTCAGTTTTAGCCCATGGTCACATGGCACTTCTCCATCGAGATCTTGACCCTCCCATTCAGAGTGGTAGATCATCCGTGGTACCTGTAGGTAAACACAAAGCTGGAATTGAACATGATTGCATGCACATATGGAGCTTAGATCGAGAGATTTACCATTGCCTAACCCTAGCCCAAGAAAACAGAGGAACTCACATCATGGGAGGCTTACTCGATGTCGGAGAGAACGCTGTCACTGCTCGACTGGTCTTCCTTGTTGTTCCAGGACAGCATGGCGAATGTGTCGTCGCCGGCGACGGCGTCGGCGTCAGTGAGGGGAGAGAGAGCAGCCCTTCTACCGCTACAACAATGACTAAATTGGGATGTTACAATAGTTTAATGGATACCATGCCCTTTCCCTGGATTACTGTCTCCTGCCTAATATGGATTCTCTTCATACATTCTTATTTCAAATATTAAACTTGTACTCCCTCCATCCCAATTCTTTTGCCTAACAAAAACGTACCAGTATATTACATAATCTAAAGAAAAAAAATCATGTCAACTACAAGGTACTTATGCATCACTTGTTCAGTCATGGTTTCACAAAACATTACATTACAATCTCTCAACAAACATAATCACAGAAACAAGTATATTACATCAACTAAAGAAACAAAATCATGTCGACTACAAGGTACTTACACATCACTTGTCCAGTCATGGTTTCACAAAATATCACATTACAATCTCTCAACAAACATAATCACAAAAACAAGTATATTACATCAACTCAAAAAACAAAATCATGTCGACCACAAGGTACTTACGCATCACTTGTCCAGTCATGGTTTCAGAAAACATTACATTATAATCTCTCAACAAACAAAATAACAGAAACAAGGACAATACATCATCTCAAGAAACATAATCATGTCAACTACAATGTATTTATGCATCACTTTTCCAGTCATGGTTTCACAAAACATTACATTACAATGTCCCAACAAACATAATAATAGAAACAAGTATGGTACGTCATCTTAATAAACATAATCATGTCAACTACAATGTACTTATGTCTTATTACAACAACGATGGTTTCAGTGAGTGACAGGTCCAAAAATCTCAACAGCTCGCACAACATTATATCACAATCTCTCAACAAACATAATCACAATAACACGCTCTAAATGCAACAGCAGTCAGTGTTATAAATACAGGCAGGGGAACCCTACGGTCCATATGACAAGCCTAGGGTAGCAGCTCTCAGATCTCATCAACGTCGACCACCTCATTCTGTTTACCCACTACAGGGGCCTCTACGTCCACTATAACCTGTTCAACAACATCAGAAATGGTACCAAGGAAGAACACCTTCCTGGTTCGCTTCTTTTGAAACATAATCTGCATAAGATCTTCAGTATCCAAAACATCTATGAATTGCTTCTTCTTATGATGCCACCACCGGATTTGTGCCATCTGCTTAGGGCCAATACTAATTTCCTTACCGATCATCTCTCTCATTTCATCAAGAGTTATGTTTTTGGATTCGAAAGTGATCTCCACAGTACATGACGAAAATGGCTTATTAACTCCCTCATCAAGTTTTGCCATGTATGAATCGACCTCTATGCGTATACTAAACTTATCTAGATCAACATCTATTGGTCCGTATTCTCTAGGAGCCGAAGCTCTGGCAGCAAGATCTCCAACATCTGCATACATATCATTAATCATCGCTTCAACTTTACCTGACGATCAGCTACACAACACTCCCAAACCATCTGAAGCTCATGGGGGTGCTCAATTTGCTGATAGGTATCATTCATGTTGCGCCACACCAATTTTTTCCTCTGTCTAGAACCCTCGGGAATCCTAGTGGCAAGCATATCTACCAGCTGCGAAACAAACACAACCTCTTTGCAATTCACAAGCAGATGCACATCTTGCCCGAACACAACCCTCTCACAACCAAAGTCAAGTTTTGCAGTGTACTGGCGAACATGAACTATGAACTCATATAGGTCCCTTGTATCAAAGTTGTGCCTAATTTGATTAAAAGGGGGAACTTTTCAGTTCATTCGATTCTATTATGCCGTAACTAATCTACTTGTAACATAAACCATAGATAAGAAAAATTCACCTCTCGCTCTTCTCCTGGGTTTTTTTCTTCAAGATCTGGGTGCCGCATCCGCCCACCGGAGCCGAACAATCTACCGCCGGCCTTGCTTTTCTCTTCAACCCGCTGCTCATAGGTACCTTGGGAGCAGAATCCTTATTGACCTCCTCGCTAACCGAGGCGGAAGCCCTCGCCGCTACTTCGTGTTGAGCCCAGACTCTGGCCCCGACGGACCCGAATCAGTCGGCGACATAGCTACACCCTTCACCTTGCAAGACATGTTGGGCCGCCACGGTTGGAGTTAGTGTCGGGGTAGGGAGAAAAAAGGTCCTCCGCCACCGACAGATTCAGGGTCGGGGATGGGAAGAAAGGGGACCACCGCCGCCGCAGCCAGATTTAGTGTCGAGAGTTAGGAAAGTATAGTAATGGATTTACCCCTACGACACATGCAGGGTGGCTAAGAAGAGTGACCGACGAAGAAGGGGCACAACAGGAACTAGTGTAATGGAATATCCTGACTTAACGGGCACGATTTGAAAATATTGGGTTTGGCCATCATTCACTTGAAAAACCCCTCTAAGCAATTGGTGCCCCAACTTTTCGAATCGCGGTGACTAAAATCAACTCAGATACTGTGGTGCATTGGCGTCTCAACTTTCTGGCCGCAAAATGATATTCTCCACTGACGCGCCCCACCCCGCAACCCGCTCCCATGTCGCTTATGGATCTAGTTTCCACGCCTCCACACCAGCCGATGATGCCTCAGCCTTTCGCGCCTCCACGCCCACCGTGACTACTCACTAGCAGCCCACTGCACGCAGCCCAAGCCAGCATCATCTAGATCCACCGATGATTGGATCTGCTAACGCCTACTCGACAAACTCACCGGAACCCTTGCGCCAGAGAGCGGAGCAAGACAATAGGTTCCTTTCTACCAACTAGGTGATTGCCGTATTCTGTGGTTTCGTAGTCCTCCCGTCGGATACCATGTGTCTGGAGGTGGCCAGCTATATGCAGCGCATCCGACCATGCAGTTGGTGCAACAGAAGGTCCCGCCTTCCTCTGTCCTTGGAGACTACCTCCGGTTCCTCCCGATGTTGTCTTCCGCCTCCACGGCAGCAACATCTCGGGGCAGCTTGGTCGACGATGGTGTTGAGGAGGGGATCATCACTAGGATGCTCGTAAGTTTTCGCTTCGATCTTACCATGGAGATTTTATCAGTTCGAGCTATCATTTACTGGAAAATTTTATGCAATATTTTAGCAGATCGTTCCAATTTACTACCACATCTCACTTTACTATCCGTGCCACATAGACACCACTATCCCCATCAAGGAAATGTTCTATTCTCGTTGTCCCCCTTTGTTGAATTCCTTCATCCTATGTTTGATTGGTGTGGTTGCTCACAACGATTCATGTGCTGAAACTATTGTAGATTGATGAGCTCAAAAAGCTGGTCAATGAGGGGAAGTCTACTACACTGGGCTATTCGAGGCAATCCTAGACACCATATGGCATTCTCACGTGGTGAACCCGATCTCCGTGCAGACATAATGGTTTATGTGGGCTGGCTATTATCTAGTCCGAGTTCGTGCCTCTCTGTAGGTTAATTTGGCATTAGAATTTCTACTTATGTTGTTCCATAATCATAGTTTTGAATGTTTGATAATGTAAAGTAACTTGTTTATGTGTTCTTATGGACCTCATAGAATCGGGGATTGTTCCGTACATGCCAATTTCCTGTGGGTTTTTAGGTGGAAGAGGGGTGACAGAACAAATGTCTACACCAGTCTATTCTTTTGTAACCCTTTTATATATTCCCGTACTTATTGATGAGTATTTGTCATGAACCCAAGATATATCTTCGCGGTGTCATACCATCCACTCCAACATGGTGGCTTCGGCCACCGCCCTCTTCTTTGAGAAGAGTTGATTCCTTGTGGATATTTTTGTGTTTTATTGCATATCTTGTGTTCTTATGGAAAACACACCCAATTTGGCTTTTATTTGAGTTGGCTCTGGCAATTTTGGGTGTGTAGTACCATCACATTTTGGATGTCTAAACATAAGCTTCTCTCCATTCCCGAGCCATCTATTTCTTTCACACAAGTCCTTTCGTACACTTGCGAGGGTTTTGTTTGGGGTGTGCCGGTCTGAATCTGTGTGTAACAGAAAATTCTGAGAGGGACGGATTATCTGCCCCTAGTGGGGGCTGGATAATCCGCTCCGGGCGGATTTCGTCTCTTAAGGCTAGGGTGACGGGGGGGAGGGCTCAAGCAAAATAGCACTTCCTCCCCGACCCCTGCCTCTACCCCTGCCGCCGCCGGCCATCCCGACCCTCCGTGGAGTTATTCCGACCACCAGATTCTCCGGCCCTCCCTGGATTTTCTTCCAACCGCCTCCGGGTACCTTCTCGTTCGAGTTCTCTTCCAATGAGTGAGGGTAAATCCACCATTGTAATCTTTTGTATGGAAGTTGTGTTTTTGTTGTGGAAACTCGGATTAGAGGTTGCCATTTGTTTCATATGTATGCTTGAAACCGTGGACTAGTAACCCTTTTGCCCGATCTGCATTGATGCTATCAATCTGAGGCGGTTCTAAGAAATTTAGCTAGGGCCGGATTATTCGCCCCTAGTAGGGCCGGATTATCCGGCCTGAAACGTTTGCACCTAGTTCAGAATTTCACAGATTCTAGTATCATGTAGTTTTGGTTTGTGGATTGTCTTTCTACTATTGTTAGCATTCCTCATGGACTTGTGTGTGCTTATCTACTTGCTATCCATCTTATTCACTTCATAGGTGGCTCTCGTGTTTCTCAAACTTACAAGCGCCGTCCTCATGCTCGATATTTCAGGCCAGACAGTCAAGGTGGATTGATTGACGAGGTTGAGTTGCGTAGGCAAAAGATAGAGGCTAAAAGGATGGCTGACCATGCAAGGAAAGAAAAGGCCACTCGGGCGAGTTCCAAGAGGAAGGGTAAGCAAACCAGGATCAACTATAAGGAGATGGACATTATTACTTACTCTTCTATTCGTCATCATGATCTGTATGATGAGGCCGAGCGTGATGAAGAGCTTGGGGATTCTCGCTTTTGGTGTACTGATCACAAGTACATCTTTGAGGATGTTTATTCCACTCTAAAGATCCACCCTATGCGTCCCATGGATATGCCTGAGGCTAAGGAGAATCCCCAACTTGTTGATACGCTGGCTGTGAATGAATGGATGGGGCTGCACCATCTCATGTCTCTTTGGTGCTCCTGTGATTCCTCCGTGGTGAAGCAATTCTTCTCCACTCTTGGGATTTGGGGCGATGACCGTCGCACTATGAAGTGGAGGACAGGTGACACACTTATTCAAGCTGATATTTGAATCTTCTCTCAGGTGCTTGGATATCCCTTCAATGGCAGGGATCGTGCTTGTGGACACCGCATCATTACCCCCATCAAGCAAAACAAGGATACTTTGCTCCCTCCCTGCTATGGTCCCAATGGGGTTGTGGGCAAGGTTACAAGTCTCTACCCACTCTACGCTCAGTTGGTTAGTACTTTTCGTGATTCCATCACTCCGAGTGAGGGTAACAATTATAGTATCTGTTTCCACCTCATACAAATGCTTGCCTTTGCTCACGAATGTGCCACCTGTGAGGACCTGCACGTGAATTATAGGTTGGATATGATGGAATTTTTTTATCATGAGATGACTGATGCCATGTTCAACAGGCTCTCCATTCCTTATGCTCCATTCATCATGATGCTCATCAAGCATATGCTTCCCCTTGAGAACTTCAACATTGATGGTGAACATAAAGTGAAGAAGATTTATAACAAGTCAAGGAAGATCTCTCATCCCTCTTCAGCTCCAGAGTCTTTCATGAGAGATGCTCTTTCTAGTGGCCGAAGGCCCCTAATGCCGTCGTAGCCTATGAGGTGAAGCAACACAATTGGTTTCAGTGGAACATTCTGTGCATGGGTATAGAAACTCACAAGGGGTAGTATAATGCCTACAAGTAGCACCATGATATGGATCACACCCAACAGGTCATACTCCACCATGTCTTAGGGGCATCAGGCCCTCCTCCTACTCCTACAGCCCCCACACTGTATGCTTAGCGGAACTCTTCTGGCACCAACTATGGAGAGCTTAAGCGTCACTTGTTCCCACCTTTGAGAGGGATCCTACTCCTCTGACTACTGATGATGACGACGATGAAGAGGAGTATGATGATGATGACAAGGATGAGGACGAGGAGTGATTCCTTGGGGCGTTAGCATCACTGTTCTTCCTTTTTGGCGTTTTGATGCCAAAGGGGGAGAAGTAGTTCTATTATGCTATCGTGGATTTGCATGGGTCGAGCACAAACATTTGCACTCTTTAGCGTTTTTCCCTTGCTTGTGCCCATTTTAGCATTGAACATTAAAATTTGCTATTTGGTTTGTATTTGCATGAGACTTTGTGGTTGGTTGTGTGAGACTATGGTATTATCTATGTGGATTTATCTCTATGGGAGTATGGATTGATATCTATGTCATGGAATTCCGGTATTATCTATATGTATGCATTCAAATTGTATTATGCTTCAAAGTCTCAATAAGTGGCTATCACATTGGCTATATCGATATTACTGAGAACTTCATTCTCCTGGTGGTATAATATTTTTGCTAACTCATCATGTGTTTGTAGTTTCCATTTCAATGAAAAGACTTGTTACCTTATTGTGTGCATTTGTATTCAAATGCAAACTTATTATATGCACACATTTAGGGGGAGCCTTTTCATCCTTGGAATGATATTTTTAGTAAGTCATAATTGCAAATCATAGTATTGTCATCTAACACCAAAAAGGGGGAGATTGAAAGAACATTTCATGATCTCTAGTGGTTTATATGTTAGATAACAATACCAAGGAATATTTAATGTGTGTTGAGTGCTGTAGATAATTGCCCATACAAAAAGCATCCAAAATAGAGTTTTGGGGTGCAGATTATCCGCCCCTACCAAGGGCCAGATTATCCGCGTTGGCTCGATCGACAAAGTAGACAAGGCGCATCAGGCAGTATGGGGGGCGGACTTTCCCTCGGATTGTGCGACCAGGGCAGGAGTTTTTGGTTTGGCCGGATAATCCGCCCCTCAAGGGGGCCGGATAATCTGGCCCTCAGGAATCTTTGCAAAGGGAGCCAAGGCACGTCATGCAGTAAGGGGGCGGAGTTTTTGCCCCGGCCGGATAATCCGGCCCCAAATTCTCCAACGGCTGTGTTTTGATAGGGGGTATAAATACCCCAAGTGCTCCTCCCGTCAAGACTCTTGATTCATACGAAAAAGTGCAGTACTATTCTTCAAGTTCCAAACCGAGATCTCCATCTTCATCCACCCAAAGGCTCCGATCATTGGGGAATCGAAGGAGGAGGCTTCCACCTTCATCAACACCAATCAAGCGCTTCACTTCCCCTCCATTATCTTAGAGGATTCTTGATCTAGTATTTCTTGCAAATATCCAGATCTCCATTTTCGGTTATTGATAATACTTGTTCTTGTGGTATCTTGTTGTCATCACGGGAGCCTCCAATTCAGTTGTGGATGTGTGCCCCGCTAGTGTTGTAAAGGCACATGTTTCCACCTCGAAGTGTACCAATAGTGAAAAGGTGGATCAGGCCTTTGGTGGCGAGATCCATAGGAGAACAGGGGTGAGGCCTATTGTGGCGTGGTGGTCTTAGTACCGCCCAGCCCTCCAACGCAAACGTACTTCCCTTAACAAGGAAGGAACTGCGGTCAAACAAATCTTGTGTCTCCGCGTGCTCCACTACGGTTACCACGCTCCTCGCTTTTACTCGCTTAGTAGTTAGGTTTGCATATAGGAAAATTCTCCGTAGCTGCATATCTAGAGAATTTACCTTTGTGTCAAGCCTAAAATTGAAAAAGAAATAAAGTTTGAGTACTTATTCACCCCGCCTCTAGGTTCCCATATGATCCATTTCAAAGGGCGGGGCAGGGCGGCGCGACGCGAGGTTGGGGCGGCGCGGGGCGATTTGGGGATGGGGAACGAGCGCGCAGGAGTTGGAATGAGAGAGATGGAATGGCGCGGACGGTGCTTGTTAAGTGTGAGCGAAATTTTGGAGGTACTACTGGTGGCGTCTACAACCCTTGGAATGCCACCACTACAACATAGTTACGATGTCCAAATTTTTTGAACACCTGGGCTCAATTGGTCCCAGCTCGCATTATGGTCCCCACTTAGTGTCAGCGTTAATTGTCTCCCGAACGCGATGACTAAGTTGTAGTGGCAACGTTCGACTTTTTAAGAATGCCGCAACTATTTTTTCTTGCAGTAGTGGCGCCCATTTTGTTTTATATGCCACTAGAAAAATGACTGCTATAAGCCTTTTCCTACTAGTCCCTGCAGGTTTTCGTGGCATTTCGGCACTCATGCGGTCCTTTTTTCCAGTGAAACCATACCTCGAGGGTCCCGTAGGTCTAGCCCCCTAGCATTCTCAGCTACGAGGGTTGACCAATGTACTGTTTTTGCTTACGTGGCTACCATAGTCACCGTGTTAGGCATCAATCGTTTAAATAGGGGGATCTGGTGGTTCGACTTAAGAAGGTAAAGTCACACAAAATTTCCCCAACTTAGGAAGGACCATTTGTCATAAGCAAATCATTGCTCAATGGTTCTTATTACCTCGTCGATATTCGTGAGTTGAAAGATAGGCCAAAACATCACAAGCGCAACCAACGTGACTCCGACAATGATTTCTTGGAGATAGATCGGCCATGGAACATAGCACAGCTACATCCCTTTTACACTTAGCATATTTTATATTATGTAATAAGTTTCTTATATGATCGATGAAATAAAGCATTTCATTCACTCATATCTTCTGAGTACTTTACCTCTTTTAGTGTTCATTTTTGGATCATATAAACCCCTTTATGCGCAAGTTTGCATTTGTACTTGTGAAAATTCCTCCTACGGGCGTTAGCTTAAGTTTTCTGGTCTACACGTTTTCTGATGTTTTTATGTGGATTTCGGAGTAGTGACTTTTTGGCACTCACAGCCGGAGATTTTGCTCTTAGGTTCTTGACGGTTCTATTAAGCATCATCACCTGAGAGCATGGTTCTGTGCTGAGGGTTTTCTGTCTCACAAATATTCAAGCATATGAACCAAAATAATGGAAAAGCCAGAATTTGCTTAAAAAATATATACATGCTGCATCTAGTTAAGTAGCAGGAGGCTTGTAGCCAAGTTTTCCGCCTTACAAATACGTAAAGTTTTTTCCGCATGCACACTGTAGAGATACATTTAATACATCAATGTTTTTATGGCTCTACAGCAGGGGACTTTGCCACTACATCATCAGCAGTAGGAGAGCCAGGCCTAGAGATCTCATCAAACTCAGAGGGTGCCGGGCTAGATTCTGAAGATGCCAGATCGCCGTCCATCTCCGCGGCAGGCATGAAGACATCTGCCTTGGTGAGCTTGGCAACCTTGGTGTCGTAACCAGTGAGGGAGTTCCATATAGCATCGCTATCAATCTCATTCCCTTCCTCGTCAAACTTCGGCATGCCGAAGGTTACCAGGTCCAAGTCAGCATTGTCATATTGTGCTTTGACAAAGGACAAGGCCATCCTTGTACCAGTCCAGATGCAAGAGGATTTCTAGCTCTTGACTTTCTCGGGGGCTCGGTGCAGGATCTCCGAGTACTTGGCCGTAGAATCTGCCGCCTTGATGGTGATATCCAGGGGGTAGGCTATCTCCTTGGCTTGAGTGATGGCAGTGTTAATGAAGTTGCCGACAATTATCATGCATTTTTTGGATCCGGAGCACCTTCACCCATGTTGGTTAAACCCATGGGGCTGTGTTTTCGTTAGAGACAAAGATCATGAGTATAACATCGCTATCAATCTCATTCCTTTCCTCGTCAAACTTCGGCATGCCGAAGGTTACTAAGTCCAAGTCAGCTTTGTCAGATTGTGCTTTGACCAAGGACAAGGCCATCCTTGTACTAGTCCGGATGCAAGAGGATTTCTAGCTCTTGACTTTCTCAGGGGCTCGGCACAGGATCTCTGAGTACTTGGCCGTAGAATCTGCCGCCTTGATGGTGATATCCAGGGGCTAGGCTATCTCCTTGGCTTGAGTGATGGCAGTGTTAATGAAGTTGCTGACAATTATCATGCATTTTTTGGATCCGTAGCACCTTCACCCATGTTGGTTAAACCAATGGGGCTGTGTTTTTGTTAGAGACAAAGATCATGAGTATAACAATACAAATGTTCACCTTATAGAATTTGCAAAGTCGGGGAAAAGTTACCGAAGATGCTCGTCTCAGCTTGCTTGAAGGTTTGTGCCAAGATGTCATGCTCCTTCTGAATTTTTTTGTACACCTCAAGGTTCCGCTCATTCTGCTCCTTGGCAGCTTGATTTTGTTCCTTGAGTTGCGCAATTTCATTCTTCAGGCAATACATCTCAGCGTCAGCAGATTCTTGTATCGCCTTCATCACCTCTTCATGGCCCTTGACGGCATCAGCCAGGTCTTTCTTCAAAGAAATTCATCGTCGAGCTCCTAGATATGATTGGATTTCTCGATGATGCTCTTGGTTTGGTAATGGCCTCTGTAAGGCGCAAAATGGAAAAGCATTATGAGAATTCGGAAGAAATGGACCCATGAGAGAAAAACAAGGAGCCATTAAAAGAAAACAGACGCTTTCTATTTTAGATATGTTCCTTTAGGAAGGATATTTTACCCTATTCAAGATCTAGATCTTTTCGCAATTGGGAAAACCTCTCATTGGCGGCCTTTCTTCGGCTATTCTCATTCTTCAAATAAGACAAATGGTTTAGTTTCTCTAGAGCATCTAGTCAGAACCATTCAGTTTCAACCAAATGCTCGGGGGCTACACTGAGAAGTTCTACACTTAGTTCTTTAGAGCACTCAGGCCAAAAACTATTGGTTTTCTGTCTAAGAGCTCAGGCGCTACAGTGGAGTATATTACAAAGTAAAATAAGTAAAGTTCAGAGACTTACAATTGGAATAACCTTCATATTCTTGGCCAAATGAGTGTATGCATTATGGAAGGTCCAAGCATTGTTGTATACAACATCTACCTATTTGATGAGATCGTCCAGGCACAGTGTCAGAGGACTTAAAGGCAGAGGATTTGTCGAAGCCAGAGGCATGGACGAAGCTCTGGCCACCTACTGTGTTATGATGGCAGTTGATAGCTCAGAGGCTCCCGCCTCGTCCGTTTCTATGGCTGCCTCCGCCTCCGCTCCCTCCATTACATCTTTCCCTTTGTTGATGACATCTTAGCTAGAGCTTCAACCATTTTGGAGGAGGTACTTTCTTGCATGGCCTGACCACTGGGAGCAACATCCATGCCGACAGAGCTTGAGGCATCCATTGTCGGATTGATATCTATCTCCATGACGGAGACCTCAGGAATGACGGGGGACAAAGGCCAAGTGGGGCCTCTCATAGGCTTGGCGGTAGGAGTCGGGGGAGCGGCAGCAGGAGAAGACTTGGAAAACATATCACAGATATTTTTGGAGCCCCTAACATCTTTGGAGGACCGCTTCAAGCCAACTCCGGACTTCTTCCTAAAACATACACAATATAAATACAGGAATTGAACAGGTCCAAAGCAAAATAAAGCCAGAGAATGAATATACTTAGACTACAACATGCGACTTAGCAAAGGGGATGCTGGTGGATTTCTTCTTCTTCTCCGCTTGTAAGGCAGAAGTGGATTTCTTGGAGAATCCACTCTTCGTTTTTCTTCTTCTTTCCCTCGGCAACATCGTTAGAGGTGGAGCTCTTCTGCTTTCATGCTACCGGAGCTGGCTGGTCCTTGGGAGCGTCATCATCAGACACAACATGCATATCCTTTAGCCTTGGATCATAGACCTGGGAGGCCATTTGATCCGCTGCCAAGGTTGCCAGCTGACAGATCCAACAACGAGTCAAGTGAGTAATGCATTCAAGATGAAAGACCTTAGAGTATACATACATAACGAGTAACAAACGAAGCACATTTACCTCTAGGCACTTGCCGCCTTCGAATATGTCAAAGGTGATCTTGAAGCCATGCTTCTTGTCTTTCACCTTGACCATATCCTTAAGCCGGAGCGTGATGGAGTTGTTGGAGAAGTTGTCCCGCGAGATTCTCATGGGATATTTTCTATCCTTGGAGTACTTATAAATCAGCTCGGCGCGGTATGGAAGATGTTGGATCTGCCTTATGAACCATCACACGGCTAGGTCCAAACTAGTCAGTCCTCCATCTACCAGCCACTCAATCCGCCTTACTATGCAAGAGGCCTCGTCGTCGGACGGAAGGGGACCTTGGGATCTCCACGTGGGGGCCTTTTCGACGACTCCGTCAATAAAGTGAGGGTATGAGTCTTAGCAGCCCTCTAAAGGGATATTTGGGCCGTAGAAATATGTTCGCTGCCAGTTCTTGCAGGAGTCATGACCAAAGATGTTGGAAAATCGCCGGTTTGGACGGAACTTAACTGATTGTTCCGCAAATTCGCAACTCATCTTTGGATTCTACGGACTCTCTCTTGATGGTGAACAAGTAAATAAACAGATTGAACCTAGGCTTGATTTCTAGGTATCCTTCGCAAAAAGCTATGAAATTGTTGAGTACGAGGATGTTGTTGGGAGAGAGGTTGTTGGGAAGTACCCAGAAGTGTCGGAGGATCTCGAGGAAGAAGTCAGAGACTAGCAGGCTAACGCCACGCACCAGCTGAGACTTGAGGTAGACCTTTTCTCTGGCTTGGGAAGAAGGGACCACCTCACCGGACGACATCGGGCACTAGACGAAGCCCTCCGTTGCAGGGAGATAGCCTTCTGCGACAAGTTCTTGGAGCTGCTCGACGGAGAAGTTAGAGCCCCTCCATACTCCCTTGTGGGAGTCAGCATCTTGTTCCGCAGTGTCTAGTGTCGCTCGCTTTTGGTCGCCGTCGGTAGATTCCACCACCGCGGCCATTGGGACCACCACCCCTTCCGGTGGGACGGCAACACTCCACGATGGCTTAGTTGAGGCCTCGGGAGTCACCACCGTTGATGGAGCGCTGCTGCTAGAAGCCATTGCGTGAACGGATGGAGATTTGGGAGGAGGGAGTAATCTAGCTAGGGTTTTCTACTAAGGGAGCTCGAACGGTCACGCGGCCGGACGAGGAAGACGACACAGGGGAGAATGCAGGTAAAGGTAAATGCCTAGGTCGCACTAAATATTTATAGACCCTATCATGAAGATTCATGCAAAGAGATCTAACGTATAATGCGTTGCCAACATGGAGATGAACGTGCACGGTAATTTTGCCAGGTCCTCCGTCTTTGCCACTTTAAACATTTCGGCTTTTACGCACGCATAATAGCTAATGATTAATTCCCTGCAATATGTGAGTTTCAAGGTAGTGTAGGCTATACCCTGTGTCATCCTTCTGACCGTTGCAGTGGAAGAGTCGCATCCAAAGATTCCATGAAAGGCGGACACCATCCGACTCTGGGAGAAAGGATTGAAGCATTTTCGACTACATTACAAAGATGGAGAGGAGTCGGGGTTCTTTGGGAGACCTTCGAGATATGTCTTGACGAATTGTCGGCCTCATCTAAATGGAGCATTTAAGACCAATGGGAAAGACATCGCAAGATATCAAAGTCCTCCGGGGGCTACTATTGGGGATATGCTAAATGGGTATCACCATTGCATGTCTCTAATCCGGCTAACCCGGGTGGCCCACAGTTGGTAGCATGGCCTATGGCCTGCTGGGCAGCCCAGTTAGACAGATCCATAAGGGAGCCCCGTGCAGAATAAAGGAAGGCTACATGGGAGTCACCGACATACTCAGAGCCATGGAGTACAAGACAAGAAGACTAGTTAGTATTAGTGTAGGACTCTTTACCTTGTTCGGAAGCTCCTTTCCCTGTAACCCTAAGTTCTGGTGCCTTTATAAGCTAGACCTATGGGGGCCTTTAGGGCACGATAACATACGATTCGCAACATCCTCGCATAGTGAACAAATCTCTGTAACTCGGCATATTGCCTTTATAGTGATTTATAGCAGGAGTAGAGTTTCGCCACTGTTGCGGGACTTCAACCTGGGTAAGTTGTGTTACCTCGTACCCGCAAACTCGCCACCTTCCCCCACGTCTCCAAACACGCTCTGTGTGGATCCCTCCATGGCGTACGTGTCGACAATACCACGACATCTTGGTAATCAACGATCTAGTTTATATGAGAGGCATAACTAGGAACTCTTTATTTGTTTATTAAACACACATGTATTAACGTTTCCAATTAATACAATTATAGCATGCAAAATAAATATTTATCATAAACATGGAATAAGATAATAACCACTTTATTATTGCCTCTCGGGCATATTCCCTTCAGTCTCCCACTTGCACTAGAGTCAATAATCTAGTTTGAAAACTTTGCGTATTGAACACGTATGGCTTTCTGGTATTGCATATACGCGATTGCTAGTGGTTAACATAATCTTCGGATCTGACACTCTCAGGCCCGTGTTCATTTGCATGTCTTTGTGTCTTCACGCATCACTTATTCTCTAATGAGATGGCATTGTATAAATTTAGTCCTTTGGTGAGACCTTTAGTTCCTTTGGGTTAAACATGTTGATATAATTGTCACACAATATATCTTCATATTACTAGCCCACTATGAACCACACCTAGTTTGATAACAAACTACTTAACCAAATGCCCTCCTTTGTTGCTACTATAGCAGTTGTATACTTAGCCTTTTTTGTAGTATCCGTCACAATGTCTTAACTTGGGAACTCATCCAAATCCATCATGGAACCTCCTTTCCATTACATTGTGCCACCCATAGTTGAAATTGAGATAAATTTAATTTGTATCTTGTGACAAACTAGTATCAGTGTAACACTTTACAATGAACTACTTTTAACTTTTTTTGTCACTAGTACATGATATATTCTTAGTTCTTCCAAAGCTCATAAGAATATCTTTACTATCGTCCAATGATCATCTTATGAATCATTCTAGTATATGCTCACAGCATTTAGAGCATAGGACATATATGGATATGTACATATCATGCTATTATTGATCAAAATATTCATGTGATTTCATTCACCAAGTGTAGATACACTTGAATCTTGATTCAATCCTTTCCATGCACGAAGAACCTTTCTTATTGTTTCCACATTGAACCCTTTCAACATCTCATATATGTACGCCTGGGACAACCATACTAGCGCCTCAATCCATCCATATAGATATTGATGCCTAATATTTCGGTTTTGCGCAAGTCTTTCATCGAAATGCAATTTTAATGAAACTCTTAACTTGTGTCAATAAAAGATACATCATTTCTAATCAACAATATGTACTCTACATAACGTATTAGAAATGTGTCTCAACGCTCCCACTTAATTTCTTGCAAATGCAAGCATCTTCATCGTCCCCGATGAATTTAAACTCTTTTAACATTTTCATCATGGTGAAGCTTCCAACTCCCCTATGCTTACTTCAACCATTTCAGTTTGCATGCCCTTTCAGCATCTTTTGAATTAAGAAAACCCTTCGGACCGTGTCATGTACACGTCCTAGGTAACCATCCTATTAGAAGAACTTTGTTTTGTTTGTTCAGTTACCTACCAAATTATATACAGTAGTTGCTATATTAATCTGTCAAGACTAAATATCGCTATGAAAGATAAAATCTTGTCGTAGTAAACTCCTTGAAAATTGTCATAAACTCCTTTCCGACATGTTAACTATTTCATAGACGTTAAACATCCATGTCTATTTCTTTACAGATCCAAATACGATCGATAGACTTCATGCCTTTCCGGAGGGTCTTCCAAGTTCAGAAACTTGATTTCTCGTGTATGTATACTATCACGGATTTTATGACTTCTTAGTCATTTATGGAGCCATGAACATTGTGGACACTTTCTGGAGCTACGCTACTTAGCACATATAGCTAAGGTTTAGTAACCTTATCAAAGTTCTATTGTCCTCCCACTTAACTTTTCGCAAAAAATTCCTTCTAAAGAAACTTCATGTTCCAAGTGACAAACTCTTTTGTCCTTAGCATTATGGAGGAATACCAAAAAAATTCTTTGGGTTCACCTACAAAGACGTGCTTATCTGACTTTGGTTGTAAACATTTTACTTATGCATAGCATACCAAAATTTAAGAAAAGACAACTCGGGTTTTATCCCAAACTATAACCTTTATGATGTCATTTCAACGGATCACAATGGTGCTCTTTTTAGTGTAAAAGCGGTAGTCTCTAAAGCTTTTATCCTTAAAACATAATGGCAGTTGTATAAATGATACCTTTAATCTTGCCATGTCAAACAAGGTTCGATTTGATCTTTCAAGCATACCATACTCCTATGGTTTATCGGGAAATGGAAATCGAAAGATCCACCACACATGGCTACATATAATGGACTATATACATCAACATACACAATGTGCAATAAGTTAGTCATCCGTTCCTCTTTGGCCTATGAACGGAGTTCCAATTATCTTGAGGAAAGTCTCATGAGCATCATTTGATCAAAATCTAAGACTCAAAAAATCCATCAACATGGAGTTTCTTCATGTTTTCTTTCCAGTATAATTTAAATGGCGAAGTCACTTTGTAAATGATCTTCTAATCATTTGTCTTGCGACATTTTAGCATTAGCTTTACGGACATGATTTCTCCAACTAGATTTGTAAAGATTCATCCATCTTTTATGGAATATGGTAATTATTTGAACAACCATTGTTCTCATAATAACAGAACAAAATAACAACTATTTAAACAAATCTTGAAGGCAAGCTTTGATGTCAACGATGAACACAATAACACTTTATTTGTTTTTGATGAACATCATCACATATTATCTTGCGAGTTACTTAGGCCATTGTAGTTCATGAATTGCGTTGTTCTGTATGAAATTTCACACCAACCAATTTGGTATCCAATACCCAAGAATCACATTTTTAACAAGCAAAGATTACAACCATAACATATATATCATCTATATACCTTAGCTGGATATTTCTAGTCTTTTCTTTTCTGCCAAATATTTTACAGATTCTCTTTCAGCATTTCTTTTTTCCTTTTAAAAGAATATATCAACATCAACAGTGACGCCATATATATGACACGTAGTCCAAAACATGTATATTAAAATACTAATACCTTTGGATTTGCACTTTCAAGTGGACCACCATCATCAAATGTTTGGTGTTATTTCAAAAATCCATTCTTTAGTAATCTTTTAGTGTAGTAAACATTTTACCTACATCTTCTAGTCATCCTTATCATGACAACTTTCATGATCAAGCTAGTATAGCCTATAAGGAGGAACCGCGAGTATAATGTCAGTTCCCAAAACCTTTTTGGGAGATTAGGACGCCTAGCGTCTCCAACCTTCGCAGATTCTCATACAATATGAGAACTTGTATTTTTTCTAAATTATACTCTATCATGTTGCAACCTAAACATTGTTTCAGATATCTCAATAACTTTCACACATGATGGTTTCTGAAACAATTCTTTCAGCTCCTAGATAACCTCGATATTAAAACGACTTTTGAACATCAAGAATCATGGAGTCAAACATGATACTTTAGATACTAACACACTAGAATTGTTACTCTTGATTTAATACTATTTATTAAACTTCATGGAATAAATAGAGTTTGCTGAAAGTTTGCAATAGAACTTATAAACTTGAAATTGACACTTAAAACAATACGATACCAGTTCATAAAGAAAATATCCAGAATTTTATAGTTATGTTATCTCAATTAAAACTAAGCGCAAGGTAGTAAACGGATGCTAATGACTACAAAACGTTATGCAATTTCACTTTGATTTTAGTTTATGATAAATTGAGTTTGCATAATAAAAATTACAAATGAACTCCCACTCAAAACCAACATCCCTTGAGTTTTTTGGTGATTACATGAACCGGATCCACTACACCAAGTTCGATCATCACGTGAGTCGGTGTAGCTTCAAAGGCGAGCATCTATATGGGCATCATATCAAGCATATGACCATGCTTAACGTTTCGGTCTGTGTTCTGAGGCCATGTGTGTACATACTAGGCTCACCAAGTAAGAACCTTAGTACTCGCGTGTGTAAAACTGTCTTACACCCGTTGTATGAAAGCATAGAGTCAAAAACACCCGATCATCACGTGGTGTCTTGAAACGATGAACTTTCTTAATGGTGCATCCTTAAGGAAGAACACATTTTATCTTGATATCTAAATGAGGGATCATCTTATAATGCTATTAAAGCACCATTCAAGCAATATAAGATGCAACCAAACATCATATGCATTAAGTGAAATGATATGGTTCTTGCACTTGATCACAATCATGTGCATGGTACGATATATATCATTCCTCTATGTGTAAGGCCAAGGTCTATGGAACTTACAGGTTAGGTATGCTATAATTTCCAAGAGTATCAACTATACTTCAAATTATAACATTACCATATCATGACACTTGCCTAGCAACAACTAAACTAGATGCTTCTAATTTATCAATTGCATGTTTTTACGTGGCTTAGGGTTTTCGAAGATAGAACCATTCATACCTACGAACATGGAACCACAACGATGATAATCAAATTATTAGCAACTCGTTGTAAATCAGATATTGACTATAGTAGGAAAGATAGACACCCGCTAGCCACTTATGCAAAACTAGTTGCATGTCAAGCGTGGAACATGTCTCATGTGCGAGGATATGGCCGCTTCATCCCACCATACCCCCAATATAAAAAATATATAGAAGATGCAATAACATGATCATCAACGCCCACATACTCATATGTGTTCTACCCGTGCAAAACATCTACGCATAGATGAGGCTCTGATACCACTGTTGGGCTTGTAGCATAGAAAACAAAATATTTCCTACGATGTGAACTACTAAGTACCAAGATCTTTCTACCTAGATACAATCAACATGTGGATACACAACCATAGAAAACATACCCTTAAAGAGCGACAAAGTGTTATGAGGTTGTAATCCTGGATGATGTAGTCGTACACTTGCCGATCTCAAGATCATGATGAAATCCAGCGATTCCAGCAGGTCCAACACTAGTAAGTCCAGCAACACAAAGCAGCGGTACATCTGTTATCACACACACATCCGGTACCCTAACAAACTCCGTCCCTTGCTTGAGCAAAGCAGCGGAAGCAGTAGATCCTTTCCATCAAAACACCGAGAATGTGTACTTTGCTAATCCGAAACCATGGGGAATTGCTAGAGGGAGAAGAGAACCTTCACGAGGATATGGTGCGAGAGGAGAGGAGCCATGGGGCTCCTTTTATAGGGGTTGGGGCGCAGCCCCATGGCCATGGCTGGACGGCCATGGTGGGTGCCCCACCTCTCCCTCATTCATGTGGGTGGAGCTTTCACTAAGCCCACTCACATCAATTTCAACTCCACTCACTTTGCATTTAATACCCACTTGTTTG
The DNA here is from genome assembly GCA_910589775.1 of Avena eriantha. Classification (NCBI taxonomy): domain Eukaryota; kingdom Viridiplantae; phylum Streptophyta; class Magnoliopsida; order Poales; family Poaceae; genus Avena; species Avena eriantha. Next base: position 107,513,810 of record OU342745.1, read on the forward strand.
AATATATTTTCTCTTTAAATAAAACTTTTTATTTATTTTATTCAGAATTTTGTTAATTACTTTAATTAACAAACATTCACATAAAACCCCTTGCAACATTTCGATATCACATGTAGAATAAATTTCAGCAATTTCACCTAGAACAATTCTGGTGTCCATCGAAATAATCTCAGCGCTTTCAAAACCTTTATTTCGTATTATATCTGCCCCAATTGGTGTCGGTATACCTTAAGTGTGTCACCCGACGGTTCGTGAATAATGCAGACATGATCGAGATCCCTCTCCGATCAATAATCAGTGGTGGGACCTAGAGATCCATACTTACTCTCATTCATTCGACGATGACTTAGTGATTGTGAGAACCTTTAACGTTAATAACTAAATAACTTTGTCTCATGATATATTTCATGTCCGAGATTTGATCACCGGTATCTCCATACCTAGTTTGATCTCGTTATCGACATGCGCTTTTCTCTCGTTCCCGTGATATAACATTCTAGTGATCACATCACGTGCTTGCAAGCTATTTAAATGTGATATCACCGAGAGGGACCAGATCATATCTATCCATCATTGGGATGGACAAATTCCACTCTTTATCCATGAGCCTCTACATAACAACTTCTGAGTATCTAAACCCACCTTATTGTCACCCTGTTACGGTGTGACGTTTGATGTTAGCAAGTTACTCTTCTAGTGTTAGTGATTGACATGATCTCATGGTCTAAGGACTAGAATTACTTCGTATGATGTTATAGCAATTTAAACACAATGACTTTAATCATATTGCTCTACTTTGGATGAAAGATCATTACATCATTCCATCAATGTCGTGACCTCTTGATCATCTTGTCCATGATCATGAAACCTTGATCATCTTGTTAATCAACGAGCTAGTTTATATGAGAAACATAATTAAGAACTCTTTATTTGTTTATTAAACACACATGTATCGATGTTTCGAATTAATACAATTATAACATTTAAAATAGACATTTATCATAATATGGAATAAGATAATAACCACTTTATTATTGCGTCTCGGGCATATTTCCTTCAACTCTCTAGGTTGAAGAGATCTGTAACAATGTGGCGCTCTCTGCATAACGGATCTGATGGGAAACAGGTACGTGCAAATATCTGGCAGTGGGAAAAAAGATTCTAGATGCGGGAGGGTGTTTCTTCAAGATTCTAGTCCACGTGGCATCTGAATCAGCACAATTTCAACGTCAAACATGGATTAGGACTAAATCGATCCAAATTCAGAAGTACACGACCAAAATTGAGAAAATTCCGCATAGCCGGACTAAATCGATTTAGCCCGGCAAGTATAGGAACTGTTAGTGTATTTAACTCCTAGGACTACCTCCGCACCATCACCGAGACGCCCGGCAGCCGCCTCCGAAGGGAATCAAAGAGGTCAACTTCGTGTTTGCTTCTGCATTCTTGTACTACTAGTTGAATACACCGGTTTCGCTATGGTCTCTTGAGTTTTGTTGTCATGTATTTTAAACATAATAATAGAGGAAAATTTTCACTTGTATAGAAAAATGTCCATGCACTTGCTATGAAATAACATTTAGCGAAATTATCTACAGGAACCAATTCCTTGATGAGTTTTTCTATTTCCAAAGCATGATATGCTTTCTTATTTTGGTCACATCGTCCATACCTAACCACGTGTGATGATCTTGTCCTTTTCCCAATCCATGAGTGACTCACTATACTCGCTCTTTTGAAATTTTTGATATGCCTCCTCGAGTTATGCTGTTAGATGGCTTTTTTGTGTTTTGGTGATGCACATATTTTGTTTTTAACAACTAACCAGGTCCTGGACGGCGAGGCAACGTGTGACATCGGTGGTGACATAGAAACAAGGTGGTGGTGGGCCGTGCGATGGTGGCACCATGCGGATGGACTTCAACTTACATCGAGGTGGGGTAAGAAGGCGCCTACGTTCAAGAGAGCCAGATGACAAAGACATGGACAATGTTCATATTGGCAACATCATGCCCCATAGAGGCAGCGGCAGTAGATAGGGAGCACGTCAAGGTTGGCGTGTGGGCACAGAGCACGTCAATCGTGACCTGAATGCGGTGATTGTGGGCATGGAGCGTGTCCTAGGTGAACACGGGAGGTTTCAACGGCGATCGACTTCGAGGCGACGGCCGTGGGATGGGTAGAGCGCTATCTCACCGCATCGAGCCGGAGTGATGAGGTCGTATGACTTCGCCTCACACCAACATGCAATGAGGATCGGTATCACCTCTCCTTCTATCGACCTTGGCATTATAGGAGCGACGAGGTTGATTATAGATCTGATTTAGAGGCATTAAAGGGGTAGATTGTTTTTTAGTTATTTATTAGCAAGCACCCATTTTGTTACGAGCTGTTTGGGAGGCGTCAAAGGTGTAGGCCATTTTATAGCTGTTTTGTTACCAACCGTTGGGAAGCTCCATGAAAGGTGATGGAAACATATTTTTTGACAAATCTGACCCGTTGTCGAAACTAATTCCAAGTCTGACCCTTCGGCAAAACTATTTTGGAATCTGATCCCTGGGATCGGGCCATTTTAAATGGAGCCGAAGTTATGCATATCGGCGCCAACACGGAGAAGTAGGAAAGCTGGCTGGGGAGGTCGGCGCCATATGATATTGCGCCAAGGTGAGTTCGACACCATATCACATGCCGCCGACCTCCTTAGTCTGCTCCACTTGCTGCTCCATGTTGGCGCCGATCTACGCAACTTCAGCTCCATTTTAAATGGCGCCGATCCTAGGGGTCAGATTTCGAAATAGTTTTGTGATGGGGTTAGACTCGGAATTAGTATTTCCTAGAGGTCAGATTTGTAAAAAAATACGATGGAAATTGGAATGGTTGTTTGGGGCTACAGGGGTTGTTAGTTGATGGAGTTCTGAGACGAGAAAGCGGAATGACATTTTTTCTATAATTCTTCGAAGTATGGCACCAGATATTTACCATGTGTTTTTTCTAAAGGGGGTTGAGGTTTCTATCACTCCGGCAACCCCTACGATTAGTAGCCAAATACACAATGCATTCCCCTAGGCCCATAAAGGTGAAGTGTCGTGTAGTCGACGTTCACATGACACCACTAGAAGAATAACACCACAACTTAAATAACAAACTATTGAATCTTTCTCAACACAATTCCACTACTAACAACATGACTTCTCCCATGTCCTCAAGAACTAAGCAAACTACTCATGAGACATCATATGGATCAAGATCAGAGATGAAATAATGATAAGCAACAATCTAAACATAACAATAATTCAATGGTTCCACTCAATAGCATCAACTACAACAAGTAATCAACACCGGGAAAGTTTCCCCTAAGAACTATGCAAGATTCAACCCAATTGTTACAACAGTATTGATGGTGCTGGTGGAGATGATGGTGATGATGATCTCGATGAAGTCCAGCTTGATGGTGGTGTTGATGGCGACAATCTCCCCTCTCCGGGAAGGAATTCCCCGGGAAGAATTCTGTCTGCCGGAGAGATCTTTCTCTCTCGCTCTGTATTTTCCACCCCGTAGAGGTGGTGGAATCTTTATGTGGTCGCTCCCCTTGTCTTAGGGTTTCGTGGGGATAATATACGCCAAAGGGGAGAGCCTGGAGTGGGCCAGGGTGTCCACACCACTTGCTGGCGCGGCCAAGGGTGGCCCGCGCTAGGGGGTGGTGTGGGCCCCTTGTGGCCCATCCGCACTCCCCCTTCTGGCATCCTCCGTCTTCTGGAAAAATAGAATTTTCCATGTATTTTCCCGGATTTTCTGATCTTCGTGAATTTCTCCTCCAAACAGCACCTTTTGCATCAGAATCCTAACTGCAGCGGTCCATGCTCCAAAAGTCATCAACCATGCAAAAACTGAAGGGAATTGGTTTACTGACTCAACTAAAAAGTAAAATATAGGCCCTTCATAGAGGGAAGCAGTGATTTCAAGTTTCATAAAGAACTTCCTAAAATTATGGTACTTATTAGCTTTCAGCTCTCATTGCCCCTATCATAGGCATCTTTAGGTGATTAAGGTTAAAGTGATCAAATATGATGATATGCTTGACAAGTTATAAGTTGAAAATCTTATGCCCCGTGCTTACGAGTATCGGACCTCATGCTACCCAACTTTGGTCACGAGTAAGATCTTGTCATTGTAAGTACATATGAATCATAGAGAACCGCCAACAGGGTACCCCTTGCACATGATACAGGAGCTATCCCATAATCAAAATGACAAGGCAAGCAGACAATGAGCATCTCAGCGATCTTTTTATTTGCTATTTGCATAGGTTTTTATTGAGGATGCTTCATAGAATCCTCATTATGGTTATGCTGCAAGTTTCCACCATGATTAGGCATGGCTTAGGCTAGCGGCCCGGGCGTTTCTCTAACACACATACAAACTCCATGATCTTACAAGTTCCCCTTTTCTTTTACACCGCCGGGATCCATAAGCAAAAGAATCATAATATCAACTAAATAAGTGCAATGTTGAAAGTGTTCCCCATGGTAACATGGTTCTGCTAACTCTCAACTTATAAAGCGTAAGCATATACGCAACATAGATGGACACAATGGTTTGAGTTTATTAAGTGTAGAAAAGTAAAGTGTGCCATCAAGTTCGTGAGAGCTTTAATCATTAATTTTCACATAACAAGTTTAGTTCGGAAGGTAGATAAAAACATGAATTTACTTGGAATAGCAATAGTGCTAATACGTAGGTATGGCGGACACAAATGGCATAGGTTTTGGTTTAAGGATTGGATGCACAAGAAGCATTCCCTCTGAGAACATGTTTTTGGCTAGCAAGGCTGGGTAGCAAGCATAAGAGTTGAAGGAAACAAGCAAACATACAAGTGATAAAAACAAATATGCAATCTTCCTTGGAAGCACAAAAGATCTTAACTAGATAATACTAAGCTTAGGAGCAACTCAAGAAAGATGATGATGAAGTTATGTTTCTTTAGAGTACTTTTATCTTTTTCATTCAATTCTCAAAATAGTGTTGCTACTGATCGAGCCAGGTTTGCCAAAACCAACTAAATTTACTCAATGATCCCAAAGTGATACCAATACTAATAACAAGATCAATCATATAACAGAAATTGAAAACTAATATAAGATATGCAAAAGAGTAAATGAAAGAACTTCTCATTAATATTCCATAACGGCAACCCACACCAAGGGATACATAGATATCTAACGAGAGGGGGGGTACTTCCATAATGCAAACCATCCTACATGATAACTTCTCTATTCATGATATGACTCTACTAAAAAGGTAAAAAGATAAAAGATAGTGATGTGATATCGCGGCACTCCCTCAAGCTTGGAACAAACCAAGGGGATGCCAAAACCTGATGAAGAATTACTCCTTCTGTGGTGGTGTTCTCTCGATTGGTGCGAGGAAATCTTCTAGTACCTTGCGAAGCCTGTTATTCTCCTCTTGAAGCATATCCGCCTTCCTCCTCAAGACTCGGTACTTGTCGCATGACTCATCAGTTACTCGTAGAGCTTCCACGACTGCAGGGCAGGAAATGAGATCTAGAGTGGGAGGTATCAACCCCTTCATGCATGTCGTCATGTCCTTTACTTCCTCCCTAACGTTCTGATCCATGTCTTCGCACCTAGTTGCGATCCTTTCTTGTTTCACCCGTCCCACAAGAGTCTCCCGCTCAAGATTGCGATGGAGCTTGCGACGGCGTCGCAGCTCGTAATCCTTTGAAGATGAACCCTTGGACGACATCTGAACAAAACAGATCGAAACAAAAACCACGACGAGAATATGATATATGAACCTTGGGGGGTCCGTGGGATTATATATTACGAATTTTTACAACAAAAGGAAGCTACTGGGAGAAAACGGGTCGGAGACGGAGTCCGAGGTGGCCACACCACCTGCTAGCGCAGCCAGGGGGGCCGCGCCAGGGGGTGGTGTGAGCCACCTTGGCTCCGTTTCCGTCCCTCTTTCGCTTTGTTGCTTTCCTTGTTGGATAAAAAGTGCAAAAATATAATTGGACAGATTTTGCGCGGACTTTTCCTTACCAGAACTGTTACCTATTCGAAAACAGACTCTGAACTTAGTCTTTGATAAATTTTTCTGGAGTTACCACTTGAATAACATCAATATCTTCATTGTAAGAATGTATAGCAATATAGTGCTTGAGTCGCTGACCATTCACCACTTGTGTAGTGCTATCTTTTAAAGAAGAAATTTTTATTGCACCTGAATGATATGCTTCTTCGATAACAAAAGGTCCTTCCCATTTTGAAAGTAGTTTCCCTACAAAAAATATGAGACGAGACCTATACAATAGAACTTTCTCACCAACATGGAACTCTCTCTTAAGAATTCTCCTGTCATGCCATCTTTTAACCTTTTCTTTAAAGAGTATAGCGTTCTCATACGCTTCACTCCTCCAATCATCCAACGAACTTAAGTCAAATAATCTTTTCTCACCAGCAAGTTTGCAGTCTCTACTAAGTTCTTTCACTGCCCAATAAGCTTTGTGCTCTCATTCTAAAGGTAGGTGGCAAGCATTCCCATAAACCATTTTGTAAGGAGACATTCCCATATGATTTTTATAGGCAGTCCTATAAGCCCATAAAGCATCATTCAACTTTTTAGCCCAATTTTTTCTAGATCTATTAACAGTCTTTTGCAAGATGGATTTAATTTCTCTATTTGATAGCTCTACTTGTCCACTAGTTTGGTGATGATAAGCTGAAGCAATTCTATGATTAACATCATATTTAGCAAGGGTGTTTCTATAACCACCATGAATGAAATGAGAACCTCCATCAGTCATAAGATACCTAGGCACTCCAAACCTAGGAAAGATAGTATCCTTAAGCATTTTTAAAGAGGTCTCCCCATCAGCACCTTTTGTAGGTATGGCTTCTACCCACTTAGTAACATAGTCAACAGCAACAAGAATATGGGTATAACCTTTTGAAGGGGGAAAAGGACCCATAAAGTCGAATCCCCAACAATCAAATGGTTCAATAACTAGAGAGTAATTCATAGGCATCTCATTGCGTCTAGAAATGTTACCAACTCGTTGGCACTCATCACATGATAAGACAAATTTTCTTGCATCTTTAAAAAGGGTAGGCTAGTAAAAACCTGATTGTAGCACCTTCTGTGTGGTTCTATCTCCCGCATGATGTCCTCCATAGGCACTACCATGACATTTCCGCAATATCTCCTTTTGTTCATATTCTGGAACACATCTTCGCATAATACCATCTACTCCTTCTTTATATAAATGTGGGTCATCCCAAAAATAATGCCTCAAATTGTAAAAGAACTTCCTTCTTCGCTGAGCTATAAGTGTTGGAGGCAAATACTTGGAGACAATAAAGTTAGCCTAATCAGCATACCAAGGGCTCCCTCACGAGCTTACCCCTACTGCAGCCAACTGTTCATTTGGAAAACTATCATTCACAGGCATAGGATCAAAAGAGATGTTTTCCAATCGAGATAAACTATCAGCAACAGGATTTTCAGCACCTTTCCCATCTACAATATGTAGGCCAAACTCTTGTAAAAGCAAAACCCATCTAATAAGCCTAGGCTTAGCATCTTTCTTCGTCATAAGGTACTTAATAGCATCATGATCAGTATGAATGGTAACTTTTGAATCAACAAAATAAGGTCTAAACTTATCACAAGCAAAGACAACAGCTAAGAATTATTTTGTAGTAGTAGCATAATTCTTTTGAGCAGCGTCAAGAGTCTTACTAGCATAATGAATAACATTTAACTTTTAATCTATTCGTTGCCCGAGGACAGCACCTACAGCAAAGTCACTAGCGTCACACATGATTTTGAAGGGTAAGTTCCAATTAGGTGGTTGGACAATAGGAGCAGTAGTTAAAGCCTTCTTTAGAGTTTCAAAAGCTTCCTTACAATCATCATCAAAAAGAAAGGGTACATCTTTTTGAAGAAGATTAGTGAGGGGTTTTGATATCTTAGAGAAATCTTTAATAAAGAATCTATAGAAACCAACATGACAAAGGATACTACGAATACCTTTGACGTCTCTTGGACAGTGCATTTTCTCAATTGCCTCAACTTTAGCTATATCAACTTCTATGCCTCTTTCGGAAATCTTATGTCCAAGGACAATCCCTTCATTGACCATGAAGTGGCATTTCTCCCAATTAAGAACAAGATTAGTTTCTTCACATCTCTGCAAAACTTTATCAAGGTTGTGCAGACAATTATCAAAAGAAGTTCCATAGGCAGAAAAATCATCCATGAATACTTCCACAATTTCCTCACAAAAACCATGAAAGATAGCAGACATGCATTTTTGAAAAGTAGCAGGAGCATTACACAAACCAAGAGGCATACGTCTATAAGCATAGGTTCCATAAGGGCATGTAAAAGTAGTTTTTTCTTGATCTTGATATTTAACAGCAATTTGAGAAAACCTAGAGTATCTATCAAGAAAACAAAAATGGATCTTTTTAGACAACCTTTCTAACATTTGATCCATAAAAGGAAGTGGGTAATGATCTTTCTTAGTAACTTTGTTAACCTTTCTGAAATCAATGCACATCCTATAACCTACTACTATTCTTTGGGGAATAAGCTCATCATTATCATTAGGCACAACGGTAATTCCCCCTTTTTTAGGGACACAATGAACAGGACTAACCCATTCACTATCAGCAATAGGATAAATAATAATAGCATCAAGGAGTTTTAATACCTCGTTTCTTACCACTTCCTTCATCTTAGGATTTAAACGACGTTGATGTTCTACCACTGGCTTTGCATCTGGTTCTATATTGATAGCATGCTGACATATAGTAGGAGAAATCCCCTTTCAATCATCCAGAGTATAGCCTATAGCTCCTCGGTGTTTCTTCAATACCTCCAATAATCCTTCCTCTTCCTTCCCTGAAAGTTTAGAACTAATAATAATAGGATATATTTTATTATCATCAATGTAAGCATATTTAAGATCGTCAGGTAAAGGTTTTAGATCGAAAACCGGATCCTTTTTAGGTGGCAATGTGGTACCCAAATCTTCCACATGCAAGTTATGCTTAAGCATCTTAGGTTGATGACGAAGAATCTCGTCAATCTCATTTCTTTCTTCCATGAAGATTTCACTTTCGTGGTCTTCCATAAATTACTGCAAAGCATTGTTAGGAGCAAGAGAAATAGAAGCAAGTTGTTCAACTCTAAAATCCTCATTAGGGGTTTCATTTTCACAAGGTACTTTAGTAAATTTAAAAAAAATAAACTCATAAGATTCCCCATCAAATTTAGTTAAAATTTCCCCCCTTTTGCAGTCTATAATGGCTCCACACGTGTTCAAGAAATATCTACCAAAAATGATAGGATAGGTTTTACTAGCAGCTGAACCAAGTACTAGAAAATTAGCAGGATATTTAATCTTTCCACAAAGAACTTCCACATCTCTTACAATACCAATTGGAGAGATGGTCTCTCTATTAACAAAGTGAATAACCACATAAATCTCTTCTAGTTCGCAAGGACTAATTTCATGCATAATTTGTTTGTAAAGCTCGTAAGCAATAGCACTTGAAATTGCACCAATATCACATAAACCATAATAGCAATGATCACCAATTCTAATAGAAAGCACATGGACACTAGCATTTTTAGTTCTATTAGGATGTGAGACAATATTAGGAGCATCCTCGCAGAAGACAATGTGTCCATCTTCTACACTTTTAGTGATAAGGTCTTTCACTATTGCCACTGCAGGTTCAATGTTTATTTGTTCATCAGGTTTTACAGTTTTCTTTGTACTTTTATTAATTACGCTAGTTATCATAGGATGCTTCTTTACCTTATCCGGGAAGGGTATTTTCTCGATATAAGGTTCAGGTAAGATGTGATCAATAGTGCAAAATTCAGAACTTCTAACAGGAACATAATCAACAATATCTTTATATGGTGCATGATACTTGTTCCATTCCTTTTTCGGAATTTCAATATAAGAGGCAAAAGCCTTAAAACAATTTGCAATAACTTGAGAATCAAGACCATAAGCATTACTAATATTCTGAAAGTCATCAGTTCCCATAAAAGATTCAATACATTCATAATCATAATTTATACCTGACTTTCTTCCTTTATCATTCTCCAATGCTTCAGCATTGTCTTGAATACGGTCTAGAAGATCCCATTTAGCTCCTTCTTCCATGCGTGTAAATGATCTAGCACAAGAAGCATCCAATAAATCCTTATCATTAAGAGAAAGCCTTGCATAAAAGTAATTGATAATAATATTGTTGGGGAGCTCATGAATAGGACATTTGAGCATTAATAACTTCAATCTCCCCAAGATTGGGCTATACTCTCTCCATCAAGAGGCCAAAAGTTGTATATTTGATTCCGATCTTTATGAATCTCACTAGGAGGATAAAATTTTGAATAAAAGAGAGGTACTACTTCCTCCCATTCAAGAGATTGGCCATTCTTTATCAGCTTATACCATTCCTCAGCTCTTCCTTTCAGTGATAATGAGAATAACTTCTTCTTGACTTGATCTATTGTTATACCTGCACACTTGAACAACCCGCATAATTCGTGTATGAAGAACAAATGATCACCGGGATGGACAGTTCCATCTCCAACATAATAGTTATCCATGACACGATCAATAATTATTGTAGGTATTTTAAAAGTATCATTCTCGGTAGGTGGTGGTTCATCTACTACCTTATTAGTGGTAGTAGCATTACAAAATAAGAAACTCAGTGAATTATCCATATTGGAATAAAGTAACTAGTAGAAGTAAACAGTACTCACAGTAGAAGTTTCCTTTACCAGTTCCACTCTCTAATAGCGCTTCACTCCCCAGCAATGGCGCCAGAAAATAGTCTTGATGACCCACAAGTATAGGTGGTGTATCGCAATATTTTCGATAAGTAAGAGTGTCGAACCCAACAAGGCGCAGAAAGTGTTGACGAGTAGCTTGGAGAAGGAATTCTTTGTAAATACTTAACAAACGGATTTTTAGGGGTTTTTGATAATGCAGATAAATAAAGTACGAGTAAATAAAAGGCAATAATAATAGATGAAGCAAGTGGCCCAATCCTTTATTTAGCAAAGGACAAGCCAGTTGAATTACTTAAGATGACCAAATGTTCTTGAGGACACATGTGAATACTATCAAGTGCTTTCGCTTCATATAGTTGAGTAATATTCTTTAGTTTGATAAGTGTTGTGTGGGTGAACCTTTGCTAATGTACTGACCTTCCTCGGACTAATACATACTTGTGATTATACCCCTTGCAAGCATACGCAACTACAAGAAAGTAATTAAGATAAAAACCTAACCACAGTCTTAAACTCTGAGATCCTACACTCCCTTCTGCAAAGGTTTCCTAATGGGGGTTCAAGTTTCTGTCACTCAAACAACCCCTACGATTAGTAGCCAAATACACAATGCATTCCCCTAGGCCCATAAAGGTGAAGTTTCATGTAGTCGACATTCACATGACACCACTAGAAGAATAACACCACAATTTAAATAACAAACTATTGAATCTTTCTCAACACAATCCCACTACTAACAACATGACTTCTCCCATGTCCTCAAGAACTAAGCTAACAACTCACAAGACATCATATAGATCAAGATCCGAGATGAAATAATGATAAGCAGCAATCTGAACATAACAATAATTCAATGGTTCCACTCAATAGCATTAACTACAACAAGTAATCAACACCGGCAAAATTTCCCCTAAGAACTATGCAAGATTCAACCCAGTTGTTACAACCGTATGGAATGGTCATGATGGTGCTAGTGGAGATGATGGTGATGATGATCCCGATGAAGTCTAGCTTGATGGTGGTGTTGATGGAGACGATCTCCCCTATCCGGGAAGGAATTCCCCTGGCAGAATACTATCTGCCGGAGAGATCTTTCTCTCTCTATGTTTTCTACCCCGCAGAGGCGGCGAAATCTTTATGTGGTCGGTCCCCTGGTCTTAGGGTTTCGTGGGGATAATATACGCCAAAGGGGAGAGCCTGGAGTGGGCAAGGGTGGCCACACCACCTGCTTGTGTGGCCAAGGGTGGCGGGCGCCAGGGGGTGGTGTGGGCCCCCTGTGGCCCATCTCCACTCCCCCTTCTGGCATCCTCCGTCTTCTAGAAACATAGAATTTTCCATGTATTTTCCCGGATTTTCTGATCTTCGCGAATTTCGCCTCCAAACAGCACCTTTTCCATCAGAATCCTGACTGCAGCGGTCCATGCTCCAAACGTCATCAACCATGCAGAAACAGATGAAATAACATAAGTATCATCTCTTAATATGAAATATATCAATGAATAACTGTAAATTATGATATAGAATAGTGATGCAAAATGGACGTATTAGTGACCATGTCACGAAGGTCACTCTAGTCAACGACCTTCCAGTCCGTGAGGTTCCAATTCTGCACCTTGCACTTCAGCAAATCTCTTGATAAAGTAGTTGTCGTCCATCTTGTCCAGGAACGACGACTTGGATCACGACAAGTCCAACACGTCCTCCACGTGACCTTCAAACACACATGCCGGCGTCTTGTCGAGTGAGAACAGGGACACCAGCACCACCACATGCTCTGGTCGCAGACATGGATAGATCTGTGAATGTTGTCAGCCAAGTTTTATTTCTGAGGTCGTTATTTAGAGATCGTGGTTGTTGTGAGGAGGAAAAAATATTGGGAGTCAGCAACAGTTTTATGGTGGACCATAGTCAACCTCTTTTGTTGAAAATATAAGCAATAATCCATATGATTTAATCCAAATAAATAATTGACAAAGCATGATCATATAGATAGCAACTAAATAGATCACACAAACTAAGAGAGTAGACGAACATATTACATCTAAACAAGACAAACCTATTACATCTATACCAAGCACTAGAACTAGACACTCTAACATAATATGAAAGAGATAGATTGAGATCGGATACGGTGTAGCGGCGGTAGCATCAGTGGCTGCAGCGGTATCAGAAGCAGTAGCTGCAACAGTGGAAGCAACGTCATCGCTCATGTTGAGGTTGTTGAACGTCGATGTAGAGGATGCTGATGCCCGGGAAGAAGTCCTCATCGGGGAAGGAGTCTAACATGATAGCGTCAGTAGTCGTGCAGAAGCGCTCCCAAAAAACCTGATTGCCCCTCATCTGTACAGGTTCACAAGAGGCGGGGTTCCGGAGGCCTACTGTCATGATCTGTGGTGCACGGGGGTCTATCCCCTAGCATTCTCCATACGAGGGCTGACCAATATTTTTTTGTTGGTTTGGGATTATTTAGGTCATACCTAAATGGAAAACCAAGGTTGGGCTGAATATTCCACCAGTTCCCTTCCATTTGACCCACAACGGGAGTTTCCTCCTACCCCGTCCAACACTTCTCTAAGTGTCATCTCATGCAACCACATACGGTTCCACCCGGGAGCTAGGTACTGCATATATGAAGCTTTCACCACACTTGTGCATGTATGCTAGGGCCACATACATGTTTTCGTGGCATTTCGACGCTCAGGTGCTCCTTTTCCAGCAAAACCCTAATCCGAGGGCCTCACAGGTGTAGCCCCCTAGCATTATCCATATGAGGGTTAACCAATGTAATTTTTTCTTGGTTTAGGATTATTTAGGTAATACCTACATGGAAAACCAAGGTTCGGCCCAGGATCCCACTAGTTTCCCTTTGTTTGACCACAGCGGGAGTTTCCTCCTACATGTCCAGCACTTCTCTAAGTATCATCACATGCAACCGTAGACGGTCACACCCGGGAGCTAGGTACTGCATATATGACTGTTGGGGGGATACCCCAAGGTAGGGTAACACCGGGGTATAAGGGCTGAGTTAGCCGGGGTACGGTGCAGTCAAAGCAAGTGCTGACCGGGTCACCTCAAGGCAGGCTGAATCATGGTGTGACCCGGCCCATGGAGCATCTCCTTGACCATGGTCCAGTCGGCATAAGATATATGCCGGCCATGTCTATCTGTTTTGCAGGTGACTTGGTAAGCCGGATTAGCTATATGCTAGCCGGATTATCTTAGCTTCCAAGAGAAGGAACCCCCCGCTGGTCAAAAGGTGGCTTTATTAGCTGTAGCATGAGCGAAGTAAAGTAAAGAAGAGGACCAACGGGTCAGGGCGACCAAGGTGAAGCGGGCAAAGCCGGATGACGTAGCCCATGTCTGGTGACGCCAAAAGTCAAGGATTACGCTGTGGATTACATCCAAACCCCGAACGGGCCGTTAAAGAGAATAAAGAAGCATCTGCTTTAGGCAAGGAGCATGTTCATAGAATATGCTGCCACTTATGCCCTAGAAATGTAACCCGGGCTCCCCTATATAAGGAGCACCAGGGCCTCCATAGAAGGGGATCGACCATTTTCTCTGTCTAAGGTAGAACTCTAGGGCTAGTTGGTGGGGAGTAAGAGACATCGTCTGCTTCTTGCTGAGAGCCTCAAGAGCACTTGTAAACACCATTGATAGAGAAAATACAAGAACTTTCATGCGTGGAATCACCACATTCTCCCTCCCTAGATTCCCCTAGCACTCATTGTCCCCATCTTTAGCCTATCCATGGCATCTGTTGTGCCACCACCACGACAGTTGGCGCCCACCGTGGGGCTACCGGTGCTAGCAGGGGTGAAAATTCAAACATGAAACTTCTCCAGCACCGGCGCACGTGTCGTCTCAGGCTTGGTTCAGCGCTTTGGAGCGCTGGACTACGTCAGCGATAACGGACGAAGCTTCGGCAGGAACCCTCCACCGCGCAACGACGTCTTCATCAAGCTTGGCGTGCACAAGATCTACGTCGACATGGACGAATCCTGCGTTCATCCGCGGCACATCATCGAGGGAGGCGAGCCACCTCTCAGCGCAACTCGTGGAGTGCGTATCACTCTCCCCACTAGCAGCGTTGAGGTTCTGCTAACCGTGCCTGACATGGAACCAAGCAAGGATCCGGCGCCAGAGCTAGAGGTAACGCCAAGGCAAACCAGGTCTAGATTTCCTCCGCTAGAAAGGCCAGATAATTTTCTCCAGCAAGCAATAGATAGCCTAGCGACGCCAATAGCACTTGTGGTAGATCCGGCTCAGGCACAAGCTGAGTTAGAGGAAACTAGGCAGAAAATGTTAGCTGGGGCAAAGAAGGTAGCAGAGCTGCATCAGTCTTTGAACACCACCTTTAGGGAATATGCTAAGGCAAACCGCATAGATGGAGTGAAAATCCACGGTAGGAACCTGATCACTGAGATTGACAAGGAGTACGAGCCTAGGCTGGGTCAGACGGCCACGATAGTAACAGGAGGGCTGGATCGATACAATACTCCAGCAAAGAACTTCAGGGCAGCAAATGCGGCTGCATCCGAGTTAGAAGGTTTAACTGGAGAGGCCCGACAAAGGCAATAAGAGAGGGTAAATCACTTGTTGAGAGTTGCTTGCCAGCAAAATGAAGAAATAAACAAGGTTAACCCGGCGCCACCAGGATCCTCAGAGGTGGTACATTCGGCCAGAAATAACCCAGCGAGATCTAGAGGAGCCGCGTCATCTCCGGGTCATAATCCCAGGAGAGAAGAAGTGGTAGACTCCAGAAGGAGAGACAAGCAGATTGTTCCTTATGACCCTATAAGGGCTGGAAAAGGCAAAGCAGTACAAGTTCATGAGGATCGGCACAGTACCAGCCGAGGTGTGGCCGCCCGAGGTAACCGTGACGAAGGCAATGCAAGTCAAAGAGATGCTGCCAACAGCAATGCCGGACAGCGTGATCCCGTGGGAACGGGGCAGAATTTACCTCGAACGCAGCAACAACGCGTACCTCGGCAAGAGGGGAGCGCGGGACGCGCAGCACAACAAAATGCTCGTCTGGATCAGGAAAGATAGAATGATGGTTATTCGGCTATGGTCAACGACGAATACCCTAGACCGGATCACCACATAATGGGGTCAAGGCTGGGAAGCAGGAACTTGCAGCCAGATGATGCAAGGTTGATATTGGATAGGATTTATAGGTCGGAGCAAATTGAGATACAAGGACCACTGGGTCCAGCATGCTTTGGGCCCTGGATCCTGAACGAGCCACCAGTGCCGAACTTTGAACTGGCTAGAGGAACCCGAACTTATGACGGTAGTACCAGGCAAGAGGATTGGCTGATTGACTATGCCACAGCAGTCAAGATCGCAACAGGAAATTTGAGATGGGCGGTAAGGTATGTGCCACAGATGCTGGAAGGACCAGCGCGAGTTTGGCTGAACAATTTGCCACCAGGGAGTGTCAACTGTTGGTTGGATTTCTAGGAGTTGTTTGTTAGTAACTTCTCAAGCACGTACAAGAGACCCAACATGCCACAGACCCTTGCATTGTGCCGGCAGAGACCGAATGAGCCAGATAGAGATTTCTTGACTCGGTGGTGCAATGTATGAAACTCGTGCAAAGGAGTAACTGAATCACAAGCTATTGCGTGGTTCACTTAGGGATGCAGATATGGAAGTATGCTGTGGCAGAGGTTACAGCGAGACATGCCAACTACCTTGGTAGAGACAATCCGGATCACAGATTCGTATGCCTTGGGAGATCCAACGCAACCTCGGCTAATGTCGAGCAAGGCAAACAAGGAGTATTACGGCCGAGATGGCCCTAGATCATCAAGGAGGAATGATTTTTGAGGAAAGAGAAGGGATGAGTGTCTGGATTACCGGTATAACTCGCAACAGGTCGCAGCAGTAGACCAGGATCATTCCAATGCTGGAGTCAGCCAACGCCAAAAAACTAGAGGGCAAACCTGGCAGCAGAAAAATGAGGGGAAAAAACCTTGGACCCCGGAGCAGAATAAGCAATGGCAAGAATGAAAGGATAGCTGAGGTATACATTTGAGTCCATGTTGGATCAACCTTGCAAGTTCCATACGCCAAGCCCAAATAGCCCGGCGAATCATACGACCCGGCAATGTGAATGGATGAGGAAATTAGAGCAGGGAAGTTTAGGGAATGCTCAGGCACATCGGAACAAAGAACCTAGAAAAGAAGCACCACGCCCACCGTTACTGATAGGGGAAATGGAAAGCCACTGATGCTGCCGCCACCTCCTCTGAGGTATGAAAATCCGGAAAGAAGGGATGCGGTACATCAAGTGGGCAATAGCCAGCAACAAGGTCAAGGTTATAACGAGAATGGACGATGAAATGAGTACAGGGAACATCATCAAAGCTACTGTGTGTTCACCACGGAAGAGAATGACCAGAAAAGCTTGCAGCGTCGGCATATGGAGGTGAACGAAGTAATGCCAGCAATGGTGAGCTATATGCCCTAGGCGGATCAGGAGATTACATGGAGTGTCAAGGATCACCCAAAAATCATGCCAAGCCCAGGAACCTATGCTCTGATCCTGGATCCGGCGTTCATCGGGCTGAATCTCAATGTAAGGTTTTCCAAGGTGCTGATTGACAATGGCAGTAGTATCAACATTATGTACAAGGATACCATGCACAAGTTGGGAATAACAGAGAACACGTTGCAAGCAACGAGGACGAACTTTCATGGCATTGTACCGGGTATTTCCAGTGAGCCAATTGGTAAAGTCCGAGTAGATGTGTTATTTGGCACAAGTGACAATTGCCATACTGAGATCTTGGAATTCGAAGTGGTGAATCTAGAGAGCGCTTATCCTGAACAAATTCATGGCAACGACCCACATCAGCTACCTTAAGATGAAGTTGCCCGGACCAAGGGCGTGATAACTGTATCAGTGAATTTCTAGTGTTCGATCGAGTGCGCCTCAGCCGGATCTAATTTAGCCGAGTCACTCGTGATAGCTCAAGAAAAAAGGAAGATACTGGAAGTGGCGGCACTGGCTTAATCCGCGCGACAACATATGGCGGCCCTGACCAACCCACACGGGAGCGTATCATTCCAAGCAACTAAGGACACGAAGAAAGTGCCAATCGATGATCAGTTCCCAGAGCACACCGTGACCATTGGTGCCGGGTTAAGTAGCAAATAGGAAAGCAAGCTCGTCAACTTCCTCCGTGAGAATCAGGATATCTTTGCTTGGTCTACTCAGGATCTGCAAGGTGTACCGAGGGAGTTGGCTGAGCACTCATTGAACGTGAGACCCGGGGCTAATCCGGTGAAGCAACCACTCCGGCGGTTCACTGAAGACAGAAGGAAAGTCATTGGAGATGAAATAGCTAGGCTCCTAGCGGCCAGATTTATCATGGAAGTACTCTATCTGGATTGGCTCTCTAACCCGGTGCTGGTGGAGAAGAAAAAAGATGATCCGAACATAGCTGTGATATGGCGCATGTGCATTGATTACATGAACCTGAATAAGGTGTGTCCCAAAGATCCATTTCCACTCCCTAGGATCGATCAAGTCATAGACTAAACGGCCGGATGTGAGCTAATGTCATTCATTGATGCGTATTCTGGTTTCCACCAGATACCCCTGAATCCGAATGATCAAATAAAGACTACGTTTATTACCCCGTACGGGGCTTATTGCTATCACACTATGCTGTTTGGATTACGTAATGCAGGAGCAACGTACTAGCGATGCATGCAAAAATGCTTACATGATCAGATAGGTCAAAATGTGCAAGTCTATGTGGATGATGTGGTAATAAAAACCAAGGAAAGCAATACGCTCCTTGATGATATCCGTCAGACATTCGCGAACTTGAGAAGGTTCCGAATGAAGCTGAACCCGGAGAAGTGTACCTTTGGCATACCCGCCAGAAAGTTACTCGGTTTTTTGGTGTCTAGCCGTGGCATTGAAGCTAACCCGACCAAAATCCGGGCCATAGAAAGAATGGAACTGCCAAAATGCCTTAACGATGTGCATAAGTTCACTGGTTGCCTGACATTGTTAAGTTGGTTCATCTGTCGGTTGGGAGAGAAGGCCTTGCCCCTCTACCAACTAATGAAAAAGGCAGAAAAGTTCACATGGACGCCACAGGCAGATCTTGCATTTCGAGAGTTGAAAAAGATGTTATCTACTACGCCGATCCTAGCCGCACCACTACCTAAGGAGCCAATGTTGCTCTACGTAGCCGCGACCAACCGAGTTGTAAGTGCAGTAATCGTAGTGGAGCGTGAGGAGGAAGGAAATTCTGTGCAAAGGCCGGTGTACTATCTGAGCGAGGTATTATCAGCCTCGAAACAGAACTATCCTCACTATCAGAAGATGGCATATGGCGTATATATGTCCGCCAAGAAACTCAAACACTATTTTGAGGAACACCCCATCAAGGTGGTATGTGAGACACCCATTTTGGAAATTATGAGTAACAAAGACGCAAGCGGTCGGATAGCAAAGTGGCCAATCGAGTTAGCTCCCTATGCACCACAATTTGACAGAAGGGATGCAACCAAGTCACAAGCCGTGACGGATTTCTTTGTGGACTGGGCTGAAATGTAATACGAGCCACCCTTGCCAAACTCTAGTTATTGGCAAATGCACTTCGATGGATCGAAACTGAAAGATGGGTTGGGCGCCGGAGTAGTGCTTACCTCGCCCAAGAAAGATCAACTTAAATACGTCCTTCAAATTCACTTCAGTGCCTCGAACAATGTGGCGAACTACGAAGCATTGGTGCATGGACTCAAAGTGGCAAAAGAAGTAGGGATACGTCGGATACAATGCTTTGCAGATTCTGATTTGGTGATGTAGCAAGTGTCTAGAAATTGGGATGCCTTGGATGCTAACATTGCCCTGTACAGGTTCCATGTTCAAAAGATAAGTGGGTTTTTTGAGGGATGTGAGTTCCATCACATACCTCGGATTGAAAACGAGGTGGAGGATATGTTGTCCAAGTTAGGCTCGTCCCGGCAGCCAATCCCACCGAATGTCGCCTTGGAGAAACTGAGAAAACCATCTATCACGCCCTCACCCGAATCAGATTCCATTTACATCCCGGCGCTCTCCGGATCAGGAGCTGCACCTATGGAGATAGAGTGGGGAAGCACCTCAGCAAACCCGGGGACTGCCTCACCAGACCCGGGGACTACTTCAGCAAACCTGGGGACTGATCAGCCTAATCAGGCAGGAGTTATGTCGGTGGATGCGATGGAAATTGATGAGGAACCTTTTCCCAGCCGGGTTGTACCAACTTGGGCCAAGCCAATTTTTGATTTCCTGAAAGACGGAATCTTGCCGGATGACGAAATAAGCTCAAGGCAGATCCAGAGAAGGGCAAAGGCCTATACAATTATCAATGCCGAACTATACAAAATAAGTGTGACAACAGTACTGCAGCAGTGGGTTGATCCGGAGGAAGGACTTGACATACTCTGGGATATTCACCAAGGGGAATGTGACCACCATGCCTCCTCAAGGGCGTTAGTAGCAAAAGCTTTCCAGCATGGATTTTATTGGCCTAGTGCTTTGGAACAAGTAGAGGACTTGGTGAGAAAATGCAATGGCTGTCAAAGATACACCACAAAAACTCACCTACCAATGTCGGAGCTTAAAACTATCCCCATTACATGACCATTTGTTGTATGGTGCCTAGATATGGTAGGACCATTTAAGCCGGCCAAAGGAGGGATGACCCATATTCTAGTCATGGTTGATAAGTTCACCAAATGGATCGAGGTGAAATCAATTTGGAAATGTGATGGGGCAACATCAGTAAGATTCCTCAAGGATATAATCCTAAGGTACGGTTATCCCCATAGCATCATAACTGACAATGGAACAAATTTCTCTGAAGGAGCACTTGCGAGATTCTTCCAAGAAAAGAAGATCCAGTTAGATGTTGCCTCAGTCGCCCACCCCGCGTCGAACGGGCAAGTTGAAAGATCCAACGGACTGGTATTGTCCGGGATAAAACCTTGGCTCATAGAGCCGCTGCAAAGATTAGCGGGGTGCTAGATAGAAGAACTACCAGCGGTACTGTGGAGTTTAAGAACAACTCCGAATCGATCAACAAGATATACGCCATTCTTTCTAGTATATGGGGCAGAAGCTGTATTACCAGCCGACATAGAGCATGATTCGCGAAGAGTCACCCAATACACAAAAGCCGAAGTGCAAGAAGCCCGGCAAAATGATGTTGATCTGCTGGAAGGAGCGAGAGAACTGGCCTTGTCCAGATCCGCCATTATTAGCAAAATCACTGATGCTATCATAGCCGGAAAGTAAACCCCCGAGTTTTCCGGGAAGGTGATTTGGTACTACGGCTAATACAGCGCACTGCTGGCATGCATAAGTTAGCCCCTCCATGGGAAGGACCTTTCATTGTGAGCAAAGCCTTGCTCAATGACTCCTACTATCTTATTGATGCATAGCCCTAGGAAAAGAACAAGGCGGATAGGTCCGGAGAGGAATCCAAATGACCGTGGAACGTAGCACTGCTTCATCCTTTCTACACCTAAGAGGTGAATGTATCCGAGCTACTCATACGTCGGTATGTATGTCGGCGATGAGCTTATCAATAAAAACTTTGCCACCCCAAGCAGAGACTCGGGGACTTCTATAATACGTGTTTCTTGTTTTCGTATTTTGGTGTCGGCTAGGTTAAGTCGCTTATACCTTAGTTCGATTAGTAATGTGTAAGCACCAAAAACCTAACTCTTCGACTTTGCTGCTGTCCAACACGAATTGGCTTCATGGCAAGGAAGAGAACAAGTTTGGAAAGGCAAAGCACATGAAAACCGACTAAGGGAAAGAACTTAAGCGGGCCGACATTGATTTTTTGGCTAACCTTGGTTTGCTCTGGTCACTAAAATGCCGATCATTTTGAGCTAATCTCAAGGTTTCAAGTATTGTTAAATCAATTTTTTGAACCTCGGACTCGTAAGTCGAAAAACCGAATCAAGGTAGATGCGAGCTGAATCAAAAATTGGGGAAACAAGAAATCAAAACTTGGGGACTTCGCCCACGATAATCCAACAATCAAACTTAGTTCAGAACATAAAATTGTAGCACAACCAAACCAAAGTATTTAGATACATCTACGCCCGGCATTCCGGGAATCTGATAAATGTGACCAGTGTTCTCTAAGGAACAGGAGCAGCAGACGAATCATCCATCGATGAACTAGGTACTTCGGAGTGTGGGGGAGGGGCGCTAGCCTCGGCTTCGTCCTCTGGGTTAACCTCACTATCCTCCGGGTCTTCGGCCTCATCGCCTAGTTCGGAGCCCTCACTTTCACTCCCTTCCTCTTCAGCTCTAGAGACAACTTCTTCATCCACAACATCAAGATAACTCGGCCCCTCATTCCAAGCATGGCAGAAGGAATACTGGATATGCTTGTTGCCACAGGCTTTGTGGCGCATGATCCACTCCGGATCCTCACACCACTTAGACCCGGTGTGCATGCGAGTGAGCAAACCCAAATCAATTCCTTCATACCATGAGAGACCAAATTTCAAAGCAATGTCGGCCCCAGCCCACGCGGCAGATTCGCGCCACAGATGTAGCTGCGTGTCACACTCCATTAACTTGGCTATCAAATCCGAGCCTTTCTTGGGAATGGATTCGCTGGGCCAAAGGCAGCTGAACATCCGCGTTGTTGCAGGGATAATATCTGCGGCGTGGTTCTTCACTACCTCAAGGCGAGCGGTGAGACTCACCAGTAGATCCTCCATATTATAAGGGATTGGCTCGGCACCAGGGGCAGCAAGAATACCACGCTGTTCGCAGGATTGGCGTACGGCAGTGGCACCGAGCGTATCACTCTCCGGAAATTTTCCTAAGAATGAGAAGAAAAATAGTGAACAAAAGGACCAAATCCGGAGGAAAGAAAATCAAGCAAGGGCAGAAAACTCATGCGCGATCTGGAAGAGGAGTCACTGAAGCTCGGAATGAACGTCGACGTTATAGGCCTGAAGTTTCTCGTATTCGGTGGTCACCGACATAAGCTTGACATCGGCTTCCTCCAATAGGCTCTTATCCTTGGAGATTTGTGTGGTTACATGCTCTTTCTCCTCGGCAAACTCCTGGTCGGCCTTCTCCAACTCGGACTTATGGAAGCTCTTAAGCCTCTGGATTTCGGCATTCGCCGAGTGATCTCCGAGTCCTGGTGTTGGAGCTGAGCTATCTCTTCATCTTTTTTCTTTAGCTCAGCCTCATGCTTCCCTGCTTTTTCGAGGAAATGCGTCATCATTTCAGGCATGGTGACGCTATCCTCGAGAGCAACTGCAACAGCATAATGATCTAGAGGACCCAAAGTATAAGCGTCCACCGAATAAAGGAAGGAAAATACAACGACCGTGTGGAGGGGATAAGTTTACCTTTGCTTTCAGCAAGGTTCTTCCGCATGATTATGTTTTTAGCTTCAACCTCGGTTGCATGATTCAGACAAAAAATTCATATGGATCCTGAGAAGTTTGAATAAATATAGAAGAGGAAGAATGGAAAATTACCCCTCTTCTGGTACTCCACCAGGACTTTACCATAACACGCACAAATGTATTTATAGGAGTCCAACAGGCGCTGGAACTCAGCGGATCGGCAGTTAGTGCTAATCTGAAACAAACAAGGCAATGGCAAAGTTCAAAGGCAGAGTAAAAATGATTCGAAGTCTACAAAATCCGGTCCAAGTGGAAGTTAACCCAGCTCTAGGTGTGTGGATATTCGAAGTCTACAAGACCCGGGCCAAGTGGAACTTAACCCGGCTCTAGTTGCATGGATATTTGAAGTCTACAAGACCTGGTCCAAGTGGAACTTAACCCGACTCTAGTTGTGTGGATATTCGAAGTCTACAAGACTCGGGCCAAGTGGAACTTAACTCGGCTCTAGGTGTGTGGATATTCGAAGTCTACAAGACCCGGGCCAAGTGGAACTTAACCCGGCTCTAGGTGTGTGGATATTCGATGTCTACAAGACTCGGGCCAAGTGGAACTTAACCCGGCTCTAGGTGTGTGGATATTCGAAGTCTACAAGTCCCGGGCCAAGTGGAACTTAACCCGGCTCTAGGTGTGTGGATATTCGAAGTCTACAAGACTCGGGCCAAGTGGAACTTAACCCGGCTCTAAGTGTGTGGATATTCGAAGTCTACAAGACCCGGGCCAAGTGGAACTTAACCCGGCTCTAGGTGTGTGGATATTCAAAGTCTACAAGACCCGGGCCAAGTGGAACTTAACCCGGCTCTAGGTGTGTGGATGTTCGAAGTCTACAAGATCCAGGCCAAGTGGAACTTAACCCGACTCTAGGTGTGTGGATATTCGAAGTGCATAAGATACGGGCCAAGGGAACTAGACCCGGCTCTAACTATATTAAAATTTGATGTCATTATGAACAAAAGCTAGGTACTATAAGAAGCATCCGACCGAATAACAAGTTATTCCCTCGGAGGCTCGGGGACTAGGGGCTATATCTATAGGTGATTAGTTATGTAAAACATCAACATCAGAGAAAAAAAATTACCTCCAACATCCGGCCTGCTAAGGAAATAGCCTAGGTAGCGGAGTTCATCTGGGCGCTGAACTCGGCTGGGCCGAACTTCTCTAGCAGATCATCTTGAGGGTCGACAAATTCTGTGTTGTTCCAGTTCTTCACATACTCAAGGAGCAGTGGACTATAGCTTTCGCCACTCAGAGAATAGTTCGCCACAAGGCCCTTCACGTGGGCCTCCCGCCTAGCGGATTGAGCTACATCGAGGCTGGTATGCAAAACCAGCTGGTGGCTGCCCTCTGACCCGGAAGCGGTAGACCCGGATGAAGTTCATTTTGCTGACCTGGAAGTGTTCTTGACTTCACTCGATGAAGGTGGAGGAACTGTTTGGAAGTTATCTGCCATCAAATGGGTAGACCCGGAGGGAGCCAATGGGGCTTTTCCCTTGGGAGGCTTGGTGGAGGCTTTTGCTATTGTTGTTGGTGCTGTTGATGGTGCTGCTGATGTTGGTGCTGCTGGTGCTGGTGCTGCTGTTGCTGCTGCTGGTGTTGCTGGTGCTGGCGCTGGTGCTCGTGATGCTGGGGACACTAGAACAAAAGAACTTCTTGGGGGTGGCACCGATGAAACTGGCACCTCATGATTTGGCGCTGAGGCCGAGGAACTAGGGAGATCCGGCATCGCCGTATCCAGAACTGCCCCGCTACCTCCCGCGCCGGCATTGCCTTCCTCTTGGCAAGGTGGGCTCTGGCTAGGCGCAACCGCGGAGCCCTCTTGAATAGGGCTGAGCGAGTGATAATCGTCGTTGCGGGGAGAGGGAGAGGGACTGCTCCGAAGTGGGGAGGCAATGCCGAAGCCGCTCTAAGGGATATCCCTAGGAGCTCTGAGAAAAAGAAAAAGCACCAAGTCAAAAAGGGAGAATCAATAAGAAACAAAGGTAAGCAAAGGAAAAATCCCAAGTAGCAGTATTAAAGGACTTATTCATCTGCGGTAGGAGGAGCCCGAGGTTTGGGCGCCCTCCGAACCGTGCTCTTGGCGGCCGGCTTGGATGAGGGTTTCAGCCGGATTTCTTCTGCCTCTTCTTGGGCGGCGGCACCTCCGAAGCTGCGGCCGAGGTAGCCACGCGCTTCTAGGAAGGAGCAGGGGCCAGGCCACCCATGGCAAGGGGAGGAACCTCGTGGATCTGACGGTCCGGGTTAGCTAAACATTCGAACATAGCCAGATGCGCGTAAGAGATGGGAACCAGATCAAGTACCTCTAGGACCTCAACGTCCGAGTCATCGTCATCTGGCCAATCCCTCAGAGAAGAGGCCTTACCAGCGTTGCGTTTGACGATGTCTGGGGTAGGCAGGAAGGCCTACGGATCAGGCTCCTTCTCGTCCTCCTCGATGCGGTCCGGCAACCATTTGCTCGCTAGCACCTCGCCATCCTCCAGTGGCTGCTGGAGAAATCGCTGAGAACAAGGCAACATTTGACAAGTTACAAAAGTGAAACGACATATAGAGAAGATTCGGAGAACAAGAAAAGGAAATTCAGCTTTGGAGGAGGATTGACCCGGGTGAAGGGCTCAATTCCCCACTCACAATCCTCGGAGAACTCCTTCTCCACATTGAATATGGACTTAACCCGGCGGTAAACCGCCGAGTTATCCAGCTTGATGGAAGAAGTCTGGTGGGGGTCGAGAGGGCTGCTCAAGTAGCAGATCTTGTGGGCTCGCTTCTGGAGGGGGAGACCTGACTGCGGAGAAAAGTAATCATAATATCCTCTCCCCGGAGATGCTCCTTGAGCAGCTCCTTGATCTGGTGCTCCACTTGATTCACCAGGGCCGTGGGCCGCTTCAGAATGCTCTCCCAACGCGAGGTATCAGGAGAGCCAAGTTTGAAGGGGATCAGCCGGATCAGGTCCTCTTTGGTGGTGTTCTGGACATAAAAGAAAGTCCAGGCCTAGCCCTTGCAGGATTCGAGCCCGGTGACCCGGGGGAATACGGAGGTCTTCCGGGAAGAAATGGAGGCAGCGTCGCACTGCGTCAAGTGTTTGTCCTCCAGGGC
The DNA here is from genome assembly GCA_910589775.1 of Avena eriantha. Lineage (NCBI taxonomy): Eukaryota > Viridiplantae > Streptophyta > Magnoliopsida > Poales > Poaceae > Avena > Avena eriantha. The sequence continues at coordinate 107,540,204 of OU342745.1, forward strand.
ACGCTCCTTTTCCGGAACTACATTCCTCTAGAGGCCAAAGAACTTGATCCAAAGTTCTTTGGTTGGCCAGAGGCCGATATACCCCTCAATGCCAGAAGCAAAGGAGGCAGAGAAGTAATGGCATTTGCGGGGAGATGATGCGGTTGCAACTTGTACGTAGAAATGAAATCAATGAAAAAATCATAAGTGGGAAGGCCAAAGCCGCACTGGAAATGCGAAAGAAAGACAACGTACTCCCCAGAATTGGGGGAAGGAGAGACTTCACCGAAGGCGAGGCAGCAGGCGACGCCAGCGGGGACGCGGCGCGTGGCGCGGAGCCAGTCTAGGTCCTCCTCGTGGACGATGGAGTTGTCCTAGCAGCCGCGCTCGTGGCCCTCTGCATCCTCCTCCTACTGTGCCACCACCGCAACCTCCTCCTCTCTCATGGTGGATTCGAGGTCTTCGAGGGAGAAATCGTAGAGAGGTAGCCAAAAGAAGGAAAATGGTAAGCGCAAGGCCCCGTGATGAAAACCTTGAGTGGGAACAGAGGCGCAAGTGCGAGGGGCTACCTAAGCGCGGTCGCGGCGGTGTTCGTGTAGCAGAAAACTAGCGGCATCAGTGAGGTTGCTGTAAGAGACAGAGAGAGGCTGGGAAGCGTAGAGGAAATGGGGGAACTTCCCCTGAAATCGCCTCACGCCTCCTACTTAACCGTGTAGCACGCGCGTCGTGGGATCTTTTGCAGGCGACATGCTGCATGCAACGGGCGTGTACGCGGCCAAAACAGCCAATCGGAGCAAGGCCATAGAAAGGGCTAGAGGAGCAAATGATCCCACGATGTGATGTAATGCTAAGGTCAACGAGGCGCTGTAGTGAAGGGACGTTTACAGTAGTTATTCCGGACATTGCGACAGTAACCGGCGCATTAAATGCGTGTGGCCCTTAAAATGAGGCAAAATGATGATTACCCTCCATGTAGGATGTGGGGAAGCGTACAAGAGAAGGAAAAGTAACCCGGATAAGCGAGCAAGAGGACTGGACAGCGAGGAATAACTTGGAATGAGCCAAAGGATCACAAGATGAGAAACTCCAGATTACGGAGTAACTCGGCATAAGAAGCAAAATATCCGGATATGGGAACCTGTTGTGGCCTTAACAACTAAAATTTGCTAAGACCGCACCAGCTTCGGGGACTAATGTTGGGGGGATACCCCCGGGTAGGGTAACACCGGGGTATAAGGGCCGAGTTAGCCGAGGTGCGGTGCGATCAAAGCAAGTGCTAACCGGGTCACCTCAAGGCAGGTCGAATCACGGTGTGACCCATCCCATGGAGCATCTCCTTGACCATGGTCTGACCGGCATAAGATATATGCCGACCATGTCTATCTGTTTTGCAGGTGACTTGGTAAGCCAGATTAGCTATATGCTAGCCGGATTATCATATATTCCAAGAGAAGGAACCCCCTGTTGGTCAAAAGGTGGCTTTATTAGCTGTACCATGAGCGAAGTAAAGTAAAGAAGAGGACCAACGGGTCAGGGGTGACCAAGGTGACGCGGGCAAAGCCGGATGACGTAGCCCCCGTGTGGTGACGCCGAAAGACAAGGATTACGCTGTGGATTACGTCCAAAGCCCGGACGAGTCGTTAAAGAGAATAAAGAAGCATCTGCTTTAGGAAAGGAGCATATTCGTAGAATATGCTGCCACCTATGCCCTACAAATGTAACCCAGGTTCCCCTATATAAGGAGCACCGGGGCCTCCATAGAAGGGGATCGATCATTTTCTCTATCTAAGGTACAACTCTAGGGCTAGTTGGTGGGGAGTAAGAGACATCGTCTCCTTCTTGCTGCGAGCCTCAAGAGCACTTGTAAACACCATTGATAGAGAAAATACAAGAACTTCCTTGCGTGGAATCACCACGCTCTCCCTCCCTGGATTCCCCTAGCACTCATTGGCCCCATCTTTAGCCTATCCATGGCATCTGCCGTGCCACCACCACGACAATGACGCTTCCACCACACTTGTGCATGTATTGTTTAGGCCACACCAAACTCCTATAGTTGTTGCGCTCTCCTCCTCTATTGGTGCTGCACGAAGACGGCTGGCGGCATGGGGGCCTGCTGATCTTCTGAATAAAGGCGGTAGTCCTAGGATTCCAATCACACGAAGATGAGGATCTACTTGTTTCTTGCCTCTCTCTTATCTGGTCGGATTGGCGAGTTTCAGAAGGCTTTGTCATCGAACTCCGATGGGCGATTAATGCGTGGAGATTGCCGGATTGGAGGGATCCGGTCGTGCGCACCCATGTTTTACTGTGACTGTTTGGGTTAAAGGGGAGCACTTCGAAGCTTTGTTGGCTGCTAATATGATGGGACATGTTCTCATTCCATGTTGACGGACAATGGTGGTTTGAGTCTTGGTGGTGATGAGGAATTAGCTTGGTGACTCGTGACTTGGAGTAGTGGCATGCAAATGGGGGCAATTGCATAGGAGAGGTTCACAGTCCTACTTTTCAGGGTGAAAACCCAGGGCCTGGCCTTAATTGGTTGTGCCTAGCAATGGCCTTGTTGAAGGTACTGTTTTGAGAGCGTGGACTTTCTTTAGGGTGAAAACCTGTGATCTATGATCGAGCGATGATGGTCTTTGTGCACTGTTCCCTTTTTGGACGCGTCGCTATTGGAGAAAATGGACTTCTAGTCATGTCTTGGTGGTGGTAGTAACGTTGTTTCAACGAATGGGTCACTATAGCGGGACTTTTCTTTTTTGTATTTCTTCTTTCTTTTTTGGGTGTGTGCATCTGTATGGCTGCTAGGGAAATGCGTTGTTGCAGAGGTTAGGTGTAATAAGTATCTAATGATATTAATATATGCTCCTTTCCAAAAAAAATGTCATACCTATATGGAAAACCAAGGTTGGGCCCAAGATTCCACCGATTTCCCTTCGTTTGACCCGCAACTGGAATTTCCTCCTACACACATCCAACACTTCTCTAAGTGTCATCGCATGCAACCGTCGACAATCACACCCGGGAGCTAGGTACTGCATATATGAAGCTTCCACCACACTTGTGCATGTATGCTAGGGACACATGCACGATTTCCTAGCATTCCAGCGCTCATACGGTCCTTTTGTAGTGAAACCCTAGTCCGAGAGCCCCGTAGGTATAACCCCTAGCATTCTCCATACGAGGGTTGACCAATCTATTTTTTTTTGGTTTAGGATTGTTTAGGTGAAACCTACATGGAAAACCAAGGTTTGGCCCAAGATTCCCCCATTTTCCCTTTGTTTGACCTATCGCGGGAGTTTCCTCCTACATGCCCAGCACTTCTCTAAGTGTCATCGCATGCAACCGTAGAAAGTAACTCCCGGGAGCTAGGTACTGCATATATGAAGCTTCCACCACACTTGTGCATGTATGCTAGGGTGACATGGAAGTTCTCGAGGCATTCCGGCACTTAAGCGGTCCTTTTCCAGCGAAACCCTAATCCGAGGGCCTTCGTAGGTATAGCCCCTAGCATTCTCTGTACGAGGGTTGACCAATATACTTTTTTTGGTTTAGGATTTTTTAGGTCATACCTAAATGAGAAACCAAGGTTTGGCCCAAGATTCCACCGGTTTCCCTCCGTTTGACCCACAACAGGAGTTTCCTCCTACACGTCTTACACTTCTCTAAGTGTCATCGCATGCAACTATAGACGATCATACCCTGGACCTATGTACTCATATATGAATCTTCCACGACACTTGTGCATGTATGCTAGGGCCACTACTAGGAAATAGCTTATAGGTAGACAAGATATTCTGTGGCGCATATGTAAAACCATGTGCCACAGATATGTATCAGTGGCGCACTAGGAAATATGCGCCACAGAAGTTTGGCGGTTCAGTGGTGGACGAAACCAATATGTGCCACAGAAGTCCATATTTCTGTGGCGCATATTTTCGTGTGCGCCATAGAAAGTGATGATTCTGTGACGCATATAGATGTATGCGCCACATAAAGTTGATGGGACCTAGAACAAAAAAAGGGGGAGAAACTTTTGTGGCGCATATGGACACATAAAATTATATTTCTATGGCGCATATAGGTGTATGCGCCATAGAACATGCCAAAACAGATCTCACCCCTATATTTGAGATGTAGTTGTAGTGAAAATTCCTTTGAGATGTAGTTATATTTTAGGGTGTAGTTGTAGTGAAAATTGAAATATATTAATTTCGATGTATTTTACAAAAATAGGTCATGGCACGGTAAAGCGGCCATAAGTTTTGCATACGATGTCAGAAAAAAATCTTTAACCTATCAAAATGATCGTCTCGAAAATTCCCTACTTGATTTCATCCACCTATGGTCGTTCTGGATTTTACAGAATCCCCAAATTCGAAAAGAGTAAAAAGTTATGGCCAATAGAAGATATTTTACTGCAAAAAAATAAAAAAGGGGGAGAAACTTCTGTGGCGCATTTCTCCCACATGCGCCACAGAAGTCTTGGGCGGGATTCGAAATTTGAATCCCGTCGGCGCCCTTCTCCCTCTCTTTTTCCTTTTTCTCCCCACTTCTTCTCCCCTCCCCACTTCTCCTCCCCTCCACACTTCTCCCCTACTCCTCCCTCCTCCTTCTCCACTCTCCAGCCACCTCCTCCTCTTCTGGTGATCTCCTCCTCCTCTAGCGACCTCCTCCTCCTCCACCACCACCAACTCCGGTGACCTCCGGCGACCTCCTCCTCCACCACCAACTCCGGCGAACTTGTCCTCCTCCACCACCAACTCCGGCGACCTCCGGTGACCTCCTCCACCACAAACTCCGCCGACCTCCTCCTCCTCCACCACCAACTCCGGTGACCTCCAGCGACCTCCTCCCCCCTCCACCACCAACTCCGGTGACCTCCAGCGACCTCCTCCTCCACCACCACCAACTCTGGCGACCTCCTCCTAACCCTCCTCTAGCCACCAGCCACCACCACAACCACCACCTCCGGCCAGATCTAGATTTGGCCCCTTTTTTTGAAATCTGAAAAAAAAACTTCGGTGGCGCATATTGGCCATATGCACCACAGAAGTTTCAGATCTGGCCCGCCTTTTTTTTAATTTTGGAAAAAAAAATTGTGGCGCATATTGGCCATATGCGCCACAGAAGTTTGAGACTTCTATGGCGCATTTCAATATGTGCCACAAAAGATAGTTATCAGTGGCGACGTATCAGTTGTGCACTAGGAAATGTGCCAAAGATAGTGAAAAAAGGTGCGCCACTTATAAGTTGTTTCCTAGTAGTGGAAAGCCTAATCCGTGAGGGCCCCGCATGTCTTGCCCCCTAGTATTCTCCGTGTGAGGGTTGAATAATGTACTTTTTTGTTGTTTTAGGATTTTTTAGGTCATACCTACATGGAAAACCAAGTTTGGGCCCAAGATTCCACCGGTTTCCCTCTGCTTGACCCATAGTAGGAGTTTCCTCCTACATGTCCAGCACTTCTCTTAGTGTCATAACATGCAACCATAGACGATCACATCCGGGAGCTAGGTAATACATATATGAACCTTCCACCACACTTGTGGATGTATGCTAGGGCCACATGCAGGTTTTCGTGGCATTCCAGCGCTCAGGCGGTTGTTTTCCTACCAAACCCTAATCCGAGGGCCCCGCAGGTCTAGCCCCTAGCATTCTCCGTACGAGGGTTCACCAATGTACTTTTTTGTTGGTTTAGGATTTTTTAGGTGATACCTACATGGAACACCAAGGTTGGACCCAAGATTCCACCAGTTTCCCTCCGTTTGACCCGTCGCGGGAGTTTCCTCCTACATGTCCAACACTTCTCTAAGTGTCGTCACATGCAACCGTAAAACTTCACACCCGGGAGCAAGGTACTGCATATATGAATCTTACACCACACTTGTGCATGTATGCTAGGGCCACATGCAGGTTTTCGTGGCATTCCGGCCTCAGGCGGTCCTTTTCCTGCGAAACCCTAATCTGAGGGCCTCGCAGGTCTAGCCCTAGCATTCTCTATGAGGGTTAAACAAGGTTCTTTTTTCTTGGTTTAGGATTGTTTAGGTCATAACTACATGGAAAACCAAGGTTGGGCCAAAGATTCCACAGGTTTCCCTCCATTTGACCCGCAGCGAGAGCTTCCGCCTACATGTCTGATACGTCCATAACGTATCTATAATTTTTGATGGTTTTATGCTAATAATATGCTTTTGACACTCCTTTTTGTATAAAGTTTATGATTTATTTGGACTAACCTACTAATAGTTGCAAAAGTGCACAATGTTCTTGTTTTATACTTTGATGTGTAGGAATTACCAAGAATACAAGTGGAAACCTTGTTGGAGTCAAATTGGGATTTTTCCAGAAATCTTTCGCGGAACTCTTTTTGAAGATGGTCACGTTTCAGGTCGAAGACAGCATCAAACGGAAAACTCTTCAACTACAAATTTGTTGGAAATTTCGCGACAAACATTTCGGACATAAAATTGAGCTGATTTTTAGTCCGAACGGGCCTTTTAGGTCCGATTTACTGCAGCCCAAGATGGGGTGATGGGAATCCGAGAAGCTATATAAAGGAGGAAACCTAATTCGCCCAGGGCATCTCCACCCACGAATTTGCTGCCACCAAAGCCACGTTTTTGCCTCCCCCATTGATCCCATATCCATAAGGGATGGCTCCCAAGAAGCCATGAAGGAAGGGGGCTAAGGGGCGGTGCTCCCCCATGATACCGGCAGCGGGGAAGGAGTCCCCCGCGCCGCCGCCCTCTTCACCATCTTCACTGCCATCTCCATCACCTAATCCTCCTAGTATGTAGTGGTTCATCCTCCCACACACCTCTGTACTGTCCTATGTAAACATGGTGTTTGATGCTATAAGTTGTAATCCTATGATCTATGTCATGTTTGCGTGGTTTCTTTGTTCTTAGATTGAATGGTTGAACGTCTTTGGTTCATTAGAGTTGTATGTTGATATGGTACAGTCCTTTGGTGTCCATTATATTTGTGCGCGCATGGATTAAATATCATAGGGTTTGTAGTATGTGTAATAGGAAGGGGGAAGTTCTACCAGAGTGACAGAAACCTGAGTACGCGAACCGGAATGTTGCACGTATGGGAGTAAGAGGACCATTAAACTTAAGGCTATGGTTGGGGAAACCTTAATGCATTGATTAGTACTTACGGATGTTTGCTAACAATCTAATCATATAGTACATGTAATTCTAAGTAGTGAAGCGTATGTATATTTAGCCTCTCCCACATACAAAACTGCATCAAAGACAATGAACCCGATCTATTCGCTATTTAAACTTGGAAAAAGACACCAAAATTACCACCACTATTCCATACTCATGGTTCTGTTAGTTTAATGTATTTTATTGCTGCAGGAACTAGCTTTACTTTCTTGTTATTTATTATCATGCAAAGCTATCTCTATTACTCGTATTGTTTCTCTAGTTTTATTTCCTAGATAATGCAAATGTTTAGTATGCGTAGAGTTGTATCAGTGGTTGATAGAACTTGAGAGAATATTTATCCTACCTTTAGCTCCTCGGTGGGTTCGACACTCTTACTTATCGAAAACGCTACACACAATCCCCTATACTTGTGGGTTACCAATGTCCAACACTTTTCTAAGTATCATCGCATGCAACCATAGACGGTCACACCCGGGAGCTAGGTAATGAATATATGAAGCTTTCACCCCACTTGTGCATGTATGCTAGGGCCACATGCAGGTTTTCATGGCATTCCGGTGCTCATGCGGTCCTTTTCTAGCGAATCCCTAATCCGAGGGCCCCGTAGATCTAGCCCCCTAGCATTCTCTATACGAGGGTTGACCAATGTAGTTTTTTGTTGGTTTAGGATTGTTTAGGTCATACATACATGGAAAACCAAGGTTGTGCCCAAGATTCCACCAGTTTCCCTCTGTTTGACCTGCAGCAGGAGTTTCCTCCTACACCTGTCCAACACTTCTCTAAGTGTCATCGCATGCAACCTTATACGGTCACACCCGGGATCTAGGTATTGAATATATGAAGCTTTCACTACACTTGTGCATGTATGATAGGGCCACATGCAGATTTCGTGGCATTTCGGTGCTCATGCGGTCCTTTTCTAGCGAAACCCTAATCCGAGGGCCTCGCAGGTCTATCCCCCTAGCATTCTCCGTACGAGGGTTAACCAATGCAATTTTTCTTGGTTTAGGATTGTTTAGATCATACCTACATGTAAAACAAAGGTTGGGCCCAAGATCCCACTGGTTTCCCTCCGTTTGACCTGCAGCGGGAGTTTCCACCCGGGAGCTAGATACTGCATATATGAAGCCTCCACCACACTTGTGCATGTATTGTTTAGGACACACCGATCTCCTATGGTTGTTGCCCTCTCCTCCTCTATTGGTGCTGCACGGAGACGGCTGACAACGTGGGGGCCTGCTCGTCTTCTGAATAAAGGCGGTACTCCTAGGATTCCATTCTTTCCAAGATGAGGATCTACTTGTTGCTTGCCCTCTCTGATCTGGTCGGATTGGCGAGTTTCAGAAGACTTTGCCGGCGAACTCCCATGGGCGATTAATGCGTGGAGATTGCCGAATTGGTGTATTCAGTCGTAGGCACCCAAGTTTTACTCTGGCCATTTGGGTTCAGAGGGAGCACTTTGAAGCTTTCTTGGTTGTTAATATGATGGGACATGTTCTTGTTCCATGATGCTGACGGAGAATTTCATGGAGACGGGGACGTGAGGACGGACAATGGTGGTTCGAGTCTGGATGGTGATGAGTAATTGGCTTGGTGACTCGTGACTTGGAGTAGTGGCATGCAAGTGGGGGTGACTTCATAGGAGAGGTTCACAGTCCTACCTTTCAGGCTGAAAACCCTGGGCCTGGCCTTAATTGGTTGTGCCTGGCAATGGCCTTGTTGAAGGTATTGTTTTGAGAGCTTGGACTTTCTTCAGCGTGAAAACCTAAGATCTATCATCGGGCCATGATGGTGTTTGTGCACTGTTCCCTTCTTGGAGGCGTCGCTTTTGGAGAAACTGGACTTCTGGTGCTATCTTGGTGGGGGTAGTACCGTTGCTTCAACGAATGGGTCACTGTAGCGGTACTTTTCTTTTTTGTAATTCTTCTTTCTTTTTTGGGTGTGTGCATCCGTATGGCTGCTAGGGCAATGCTTTGTTGCAGAGGCTGGATGTAATTGGTATCTTGTGATATTAATATATGCCCCTTTCCAAAAAAAAAGGTCATACCTATATGGAAAACCAAGGTTGGGCCCAAGATACCACCGATTTCCCTCCATTTGACCCGCAGCTGGAATTTCCTCCCACACACGTTAAACACTTCTCTAAGTGTCATCGCATGCAACCATCGATGGTCACACCCGGGAGCTAGGTACTGCATATATGAAGCTTCCACCACACTTGTGCATTTATGCTAGGGCCACATGCAGGATTTCATGGCATTCTGGCGCTCATGCGGTCCTTTTCTAGCGAAACCCTAATCCGAGAGCCCCGTAGGTATAACCCCTAGCATTCTCCGTATGAGGGTTGACCAATGTACTTTTTTGTTGGTTTAGGATTTTTAGGCCATACCTACATGAGAAACCAAGGTTTGGCCCAAGATTCCACCGGTTTCCCTTCGTTTGACCCGCAATGGGAGTTTCCTCCTACACGTCTAACACTTCTCTAAGTGTCATCGCATGCAACTATAGATGATCACACTTGGGAGCTAGGTACTGCATGTATGAATCTTCCACCACACTTATGCATGTATGCTAGGGCCGCATGCAGGTTTTCGTGGTATTCCGGCGTCTAGGCGGTCCTTTTTCCTGCAAAAGCCTAATATGAGGGCCCCGCATGCCTTGCCCCCTAGTATTCTCCGTATGAGGGTTGAACAATGTACATTTTTTTGTTGTTTTAGGATTTTTTGGTCATACCTACATGGAAAACCAAGTTTGGGCCCAAGATTCCACCGGTTTCCCTCTGTTTGACCCATAGTGGGAGTTTCCTCTTAGTGTCATCGCATGCAACCATAGAAGATCACACCCGGGAGCTAGGTACTACATATATGAACCTTCCACCACACTTGTGCATGTATGCTAGGGCCACATACATGTTTTTGTGGCATTTCAGTGCTCCGGTTGTCGTTTTCCAGTGAAACCCTATTCCGAGGGCACCACAGGTCTAGCCCCTAGCATTGTCCGTACAAGGGTTGACCAACATACTTTTTTGTTGGTTTAGGATTGTTTAGGTGATACCTACATGGAAAACCAAGCTTAGACCCAAGATTCCACCAGTTTCCCTCTGTTTGACCTGCCGCGGGAGTTTCCTCCTATATGTCCAGCACTTCTCTAAGTGTCATCGCATGCAACCGTAGAAAGTCATACCTGGGAGCTAGGTATTGCATATATGAATCTTCCACCACACTTGTGCATGTATGCTAGGGCCACATGCATATTTTCATAGCATTCCGGCACTCAGGCGGTCCTTTTCCAGCGAAACCCTAATCTGAGGGCCTCGCGGTCTAGCCCCTAGCATTCTCTGTACGAGGGTTAACAAATGTTATTTTTGTTGGTTTAGGATTTTTTAGGTCATACCTACATGGAAAACCAAGTTTGGGCCAAAGATTTTACTGGTTTCCCTCCGTTTGACCCGCAGCAGGAGTTTCCGCCTACATGTCCAACACTTCTCTAAGTGTCATCGCATGCAACCGTAGACGGTCACACCCGAGAGTTAGGTACTGCATATATGAAGCTTTCACCACACTTATGCATGTATGTTAGGGCCACATGCAGGTTTTCATGGCATTCTGGTGCTCAGGCAGTCCTTTTCTTGCGAAGGCCTAATCTGAGGGCCCCGCAGGTCTAGCCCCTAGCATTCTCCGTACGAGGGTTGACCAAAGTATTTTTTTGTTTGTTTAGGATTATTTAGGTAATACATTCATGGAAAACTAAGGTTGGGCCCAAGATCCCACCATTTTCCCTCTGTTTGACCCGCAGCTGGAGTTTCCTCCTACACCTGTCCAACACTTCTCTAAGTGTCATCGCATGCCACTGTATACGGTCACACCCGGGAGATAGGTACTGCATATATGAAGCTTTCATCCCCCTTTTGCATGTATGCTAGGGCCACATGCAGGTTTTCATGGCATTCCGACGCTCAGTCAGTCCCATTCCACCGAAACAATAATCCGAGGGCCTCGCATGTCTAGCCCCTAGCATTCTCCGTACGAGGTTGACCAATATACTTTTTTGTTGGTTTGGGATTTTTTAGGTCATACCTACATGGAAAACCCTGGTTGGGCCCAAGATCCCATCGATTTCCCTCCATTTGAGCCGCAGCAGGAGTTTCCTCCTACACATCCAACACTTCTCTAAGTGTCATCGCACGAAACCATAGAAGGTCCCAGTCGGGAGCTAGGTACCGCATATATGAAGCTTTCACCACAATTGTGCATGTATGCTAGGGACATGTGCAGCTTTTCCTGGCATTCCAGCGCTTAGGGGTCCTTTTCCAGCGAAACCCTAATCTGAGGGCCTCGCAGGTCTATCCCCGTACCATACTCCGTACGAGGGTTAAACAATGTATTGTTTTGTTGGTTTAGGATTATTTAGGTCATGCCTACATGGAATACCAAGGTTGGGCCCAAGATCCCACCTGTTTCCCTCTATTTGGCCCGCAGCGGGATTTTCCTCCTACACGTCCAATACTTCTCTAAGTGTTCTTGCATGCAACAAAAGAAGGTCACACCCTGGAGCTAGGTACTACATATATGAAGATTTCACCACACTTGTGCATGTATGCTAGGGTCACATGCAGGTTTTCACGGCATTCCGATGCTCAAGCGGTCCTTTTCCACCAAAACTCTAATTTGAGGGCCCCGCTGGTCTAGCCTCCTACTAGCATTGTCCGTGCGAGGGTTCACCAATGTAATTTTTTGTTGGTTTAAGATTGTTTAGGTCATAGCTACATGGAAAATCAAGGTTGTGTCCAAGATTCCACCGGTTTCCCTGTGTTTGATTCGCAGCAGGAGTTTCCTCCTACATGTCTAGCACTTCTCTAAGTGTCATCGCATGCAACTGTAGACGGTCACACCCGTGAGCTTGGTACTACATTTATGAAGCTTCCACCACACTTGTTAATGTATTATAGAGTTACATGCATGTTTTCGTGGCATTCCGGCGTTCAGGCGGTCCTTTTCCGACGAAATCCTAATCCAAGGGCCTCGCCGCCAAAGTTTGCTCTCACATGCAATGATAGAGCACGAAACTCCCGCCGCGGGTCTAGGCCGGGGAATCTTTTTGAATCTTGGGTCCAACCTTATTTTGGCATGTTTCTATGACCTAACCAAACATAAATGAAGACAAGGCTCCACTTTGCTACCCCTTTCGATGCCCATCTAGGGGGTAGACGATGTAGGACGCACGGTCCAGGGTTTCCCCCAAAAGAGGGGCTTCGTTGCCTCGGGGTCCCTAAAAAACTTGCATGTGCCCCTAGCAGATGTAGGTTGGCGTTGTAGTAGGATGGGAGAGATAGTATCTACTTCGCTTGCATGCATAGCCTTCACATGCGTGCATGTAGGTAGGTATTGTGGGAGAATGGGAGAGACTGTACCCTCCTTATTTGCATGCATAGCCTTCACACGCGTGCATATGATAGCCTTCACATGATCTAGATTTTCCCCAAAAGAGGGGCTTCGATGCCGCAGGGTCCCTAAAAGAGGGGTTTATAGGGTTTCCCCAAAAGAGGGGTTCCGGTTCCTCGGGTCCGTACAAATAGAGATATATCTTTAATATTTATGTTGTAGTTGTATATATATGTGTATTTTGTTGTTTTTACTTTATATTTATGTTTTAGCATCGGGTTCCAGAAGATTCACGTCGTTATACTATGCGGGTGGAGGGAAACCCAAATTGGGAGGTACAATCTTCATTTTATTTATAAATTAGATTTACATTTAAATTATAGTGAGAAATAAATAAATCAACTATATAAATTTTATTTATTGAATAAAGAAAGGAAAAGGAAAAAAACTAGGCCGCTAGGCCGACTGCAATGCCGTCGGCGTAGCCCGCGTAACCTAGTAAAGTCGTCGTCGTAGCTCCATGCCCTAACGCCGTCGCGCTCCCGTCAGACGGGCCGGTAACCTAGGCCATGTGGAATTCTACACCGACGGACTTAACTGTCGGCTCGTTATGGGTCTACGCTGACGGTTGCCGTCGGCGCCTACTGCCCTACACCGACAGTAAGATGGGCCGACGGCCGCCTGGCTGCCGAGCCTGTCCACCTACGCCAATGGCCCCGACCTTTTGCCGTCGGCGTAGATATAGGTCGCCGGCGTTTTAAGCTTCTCCCGTAGTGAAGTCAGCAGATGCCGGCGGTCCTCCTGTCGCTGGCATGACGTGATTGTCTCTATCTGAAGCGCCACACAAATTTCGAATGGAAATTGTCTATTGACTTAAGACCTTAAATTTTTTGAATGGAAAAGCAGCCCGAGGAGCGAAAAGGACCTGCCAATTTTCATCTATTTTAGGAATTTTTGGTTAGAGGAAAATGAGGAGTCGGGGGGGAAGGAAAAGAGGAGAAGTGCTACATATGGAATTTTCTGTATACACTAGGTATATATGAAAAAGACATGTCTGAGTATATGGTGAGATTTTGGGAGATCTAGATCTCTTTTCATAGTTGAGACATAGCGGAAGCGGAATACACGCGATTTTGGGAAAATCTAGATCCCTTTCCAAAGTGGAGGCACGATTCCTAATTTTCTTTGGTTATTACTACTTTTTTTAATATAATTTAAGGAGGTTTCTATGTACTAGCAGCTCGATATGTATATATGGAAGAGAGATATATATATCGGAATACATGATACCTCTGCGAGATTTTGGGAAGATCAAGAGCCCTTCCGATTGCACCATTGCAAACTTACCAAAAAGTGAGCCAGAATATGTGCGTGCACCCTTGACCTATCCCGTCCCTTTAAATAGGTACCTGCCTCGGAGCTATTCCGACGCCTGATTTTCTTTTCTCACCATCGAATTCCGATCCTTTGCGCCGACGACCGATGATGCACGGGCACGAGCACCAATCATGGTATTGGTACCCCCACTGGAACCCCCGGCCGCCGTCGCCGAACCGGGGACACTAGGAACTACCTCCGTACCACCACTGGAACCCCCTGCCGCCGTCGCCGAACTGGGGACACCAGGAACTACCTCCGTACCACCACCACCGGAACCCCTGGCCGTCGCCGAACAGGGGACGCCAGGAACTACCTCCGTACCACCCACGGGACGCCCGCCCGCTGCCGAACGGAGGACGTCAGGAACTACCTCAGAACCCCCCGGCCGCGAACGGGGGACACCAGGAACTACCTCCGTACCAGCAACGCGACACCCGCCCGCCGCCGAACGAGTCCAAGGCGGGCTCTGTCGTGGCCCGCATCTGCATCTTGATCCTCACCTTGTCCGTCATAGCCATGGCCGGCACCGCCAAGTGCACCATCCCCACCTCCGGCGCCGCCAGTCTAACCTTAACGTATAGGCAGTTCAGGTCCTTCAGGCTCCTCGTGGGGTTCAGCATCACCGCTGTCATCCTGGAGGGGGTGGCGGTGATCCTGTGGTACCTGCGCGCGCTTGGCGACAACAACAAGGAGACGGTGGAGGAAGATATGGAGGAGGAGGAGAAGAAGAAGCGGAAAAGGATCCGTGTCGTCCGGATCATGCTGGTGGTGGAGGTGATCGTGCTGGTGCTGCTCCGCTCGGCCATGGTGGGCGCCTTCACGGCTGCGGATGACAAGAGCGACCAGATCGGCGGCTGCGCTCAGGTGACGGCCGCCAAGCTCCTGTCGCTCGCCGCATTCATCATGGCCACCCTCCTCCTCATCGTCAAGCAGCTGCCACCCCCGTTCAACGTGGTCGCCTAATTTTTATACATGCATGCAATGCGAAACGTACTAGGTACTCTCTGTCTGATCGCGTGGTTGCCGTTTAGTTTTCTCTTCGATGTGGTACTCGTATGCACAACATTTTTTGTTTACTGTTTTTATTGAGCTAAATGTTGGAAGTATTATGATATAATTGCTAGACAATCTTTCTTAATGATGTGTTACAAACTTGAAATATCAAAGGTGTACAAGTCTTAGCATGCATGAAGTAAAGTTAAGAGGGTTTGCAACAATTTGTGACTTGTACATGGGTGTGCAATTGCACTTCATTATTTTTCCCGCTGCGTCTAAATTGCACATGAAACTGGGTGACTGTCATGTGACTCGGAATTAAGTTACTTCTACGTCGACGGAGAACTAGAAATAGTCACGTCATTCGTATTTACCATCTCCGCACCACGACCGGGATGCCCGACCGCTGCCGAACGGGGACACTAGGACTAGGGTTAAATGCACTAATATTCCGTGTACTTATCAGCCTGGCTCGATTTAGTCATCGTATTCGAATTTTGCTGAATTTTGCCCATTTACTTATGAATTGGGTTCGATTTAGTCCTAATCCATGTTTGACACCAAAATTGCGCTGACTAGGACGCCGCGTGAAGGCATGTCTCACTTGTAGGAGCGAAGATGGACTAGAAATTTGCAGTTAGCCCCTCCCATATTACTCCATTACCGTTAGTTAGCCTCTCATTGTAAATATATCGCTCCACCTTTTGGTCTACCAATCACCACCTCCGTCGCGTGCCCGTTGTCTCCGCCTACGTCGAGTTCTTCATTTTTTCTTCCCTCGAATATAACTCTCTGGGTTGAAGAGATCTGTAACGGTGTGGGACGCTCTGCATAACGGATCTGATGGGAAGAGAGTACGTGCAAATAACTGGCATTGGGAAAAACATTCTTGATGCGGGATGGTGTTTATGCAAGACTCTAGTCAACGTGGCGTCTGAATCAACACAATTTCAACGTCAAACATGGATTAGGACTAAATCGAGCTAAATTCACAAGTATATGGCCAAAATTGAGAAAATTCCATGTACAAGGACTAAAACGAGTCAGCCAGACAAGTATAGGACCTGTTAGTATATTTAACTCCTAGGATTACCTCGGCACCATCACCGGGGTGCCCGGCAGCTGCCGCCGAAGGGATTCAAAGAGGTCAACTTCGTGTTTGCTTCTGCATTCTGGTACTATTCATGGTGTCTGCTGTGATGAGGGGGAACCCTCTAGTGAATGCACCATCCTCGCCGCCGCCTTCACCATGAAGCACACACGGTTATGCTGCTTCGTGCTCTTTTGTCCGGTGTACCAGTATCACTGCCATCCTGGATTACCTATACATACGGATCCTCCTCCACTGCGCTGACGAGGAGATGGTGGTGTCAGAGATGGAGGAGGGGAAGCAGGCATACGCGAGCTGCATCACCAAAATCGTCGCGATGGTGGATCTGCTTATGCCAGGGCTGCTTTACTTGGCAATGGGTGGGGCCTTCAAGGCGCCAATGATGGGAAGCGACTAGATCGGCGTCTGCCTGCAGTTCACCAAGCAAGTGGTGCGGGCTAATATCCTATTGTTCTCCGCCTGCATCACCGTCACCCTCGCGGACCTCGCCAAGGTCGTGCTTCTCCCGGCCAACTTGTCGGGCCTACGCTGATGAAAGTTTTCATGAATGCATGCAATGCGAGAGTATTCGTACACTCAGTCTGAACGGGTGGTTGCTAGTATGTACAACTTCTTTGTTTACTGTTTTAAGAGTACTCTTGTTTTAAGTTAAAGTTTGAAGTAGTACTATATATAGGATATATAAGTACCTAATTGATAGGAGTACAATCTTGCCTCTTGATGGTATGTTTTGCAAACTCGCAGTATCAAGGTGTACAAGTCTTATCATGAAGTTCAATTAAGACATTTTATTACAAACCAGAACTTGAACGTAGTACCAGCAATATTATTGAGACGCACTAGTAGAAACCAGGTCGCTCCGGCTCGTAAGGACCTTTAGTCCCGGATTGCAAACCGGGACTGCCAAAGCGGGACTAAAGGTCCGGCCTTTAGTCCCGCTTCTGTTACGAATCGGGACTAGAGGTCCATCACGTGTCCCCGCGAGCCGCGCTAAGCTGGAGGATATTTAGTCTCAGTTCGTAACATGAACCGGGACTAAAGGTTCCCTGCCACGGTAGCGTTTTGGGCCATTTGGCCGCCGCGGCGGGAGATGGGGTTTTAGGTTTTTGTGTTTTTCTTTTTATTTTGTGTTTTGTATTCAATTATTTTTCATTCTGTGTTTTTATTACAAACAAGTTTTTGTATACATACACAACGCTACTACACAGTACTTGTACACGTTGATGCATATATAATATAATTTTTCTTACAAGCATATAGATGCATGGAGGTCGATCATTACGTGGAGTCCCAACCGGGTCCAGAGCCTATCTATTTGATTAAATGGAGATCATTACATGGATGTTTTAGGGTCTACCTATAGAGTATTCTCCGTATGGGTCTATGACCTCATCGACAAAAAATTCAGCCAATTCCTCTTGGATTGATAGTAGGCGGTCCTGTTGTAGGAGCTTGTCCCGCATCGCGTTCAACTATAAAGAAGGAGATCACATGAATTAGACTCAACACAACTTTTTATAATAAAAATAAAGCGTGAATATATTGTTTACTTACTCGAACAGTTTCTAAGGGCTTCACAGTAGTGATGCGAATGAACTCGCACACGTAGAATCTGCATAGATTAGTCCCCCGTGGCTACCTCGCGCACTTTACAAAAATAGAATTCAATCAAATAATAACTCTAGCATGATAAATGTACATAAAGTAGAATTAAATAGATGCGCGGACCTAGCTCGTACTACTTACCAAGACCGATTTAATAAATAGCTCCTCATGCCATTGACCCTAGACCTTGTTCTTGAACCGTTTCCAAACCCTACCCGACAAAGAAAATGAATGTATGAGTAAATAACTAGATATCCCAGAAAATGAATGAAAGAAACCGATATAGTGCGATAATAGTTTAAATTACCTCTGGAGTGTATCAATAATGATGTGGTGCTATTCCATGTCTTTGTTTAGTGAGTCCATGATGTGAACTCTTCCCAAGTCAACTGAAATGCTTAGAAGAATCCAGTGGTAGCTACGCAAGGTTTACATACGTCAGTAACTCATCATTACACTGAACATCGAGTAAGCAAAAGTTAATGTGTAAAAGACAATAACACACTCACCCGAAGTGGTAAGGAAATAGTATTTCATTACAGAAATGCTGGTTTGTGAGAAACCGGAGCAAGTTTTGCTCGGTCTCTAGTGGCTTATCCTTTAGCACAACTCCATTAACTCGATGTGGGTCAATGAATCCAAATCCGTTGATAACCTTTCTTTTACATTCGAGAATCTTCAATCTGCATCATTATATATAGCACACAAAAGAATACAGTAAGTATACTTATCGGCAATGAATTGAACAAGCTGAGCTAGAGAGTTAATTACATAAATAAAGTAATCACTTACAGACAATAGGAACTGAGGATAGATTTTTCGAGTTCCTTTAGATTGAATAACTGAAAGAATTCTGTAAATTCAATAGGGACCTCGTCTTCAGCGAAGTAATGCTCTTTTCGAACTTTCACTATGAGCCTATCGCTCTTATTTTGATACTTTCATGTACCATTCATGCATCGCATTTTTGTTGGCATATCCCGAAGCCTCTCAGAACTGACCAGAGGCTCCCCATGAACAAATTTAGGTGATACCTCAGACTTGGGCATATGAGCGCCGTGAATAATTTCATGAATAGACATATTACATTGCTCGGAAAATATCTTAGCCGTTTCCATATGCAAAGGTTCTCCCTCATATAGTTGAGGTTCGGGTATATACACCTGGAGCGAGGGGAGCGATTGATTTGCTTGTTTCCCCAGCTGGGGAACGTCTCTTTTGGTTCTTCAGCTACCACTCGATTGTTTTGCTTGTTTCCAGCTGGGGAACGTCCATTCTGATGCTTCCGCTACCACTCGATTGTTTTGCTTGTTCCCCCTGCTGGGGAACGTCTTTTGCGATGCTTCCTCTACCACTTGATTTCTTATGTTTCAGTGTCTTCTGAAGACATCGTGTATAGTCATCTAGCACATTTAACGGAGTTTGGATGGATGCGTTAGTAATTTCCTAAAGTGCTCCTTGGTTTCCGGTTTTATTTGGACCTCTGGCTCAGGTTGTTTCTTCTTAAAATGAGCATCCACTTCGGCATGTATGACCGCATCGGTCTCCTCATCGTTCAGGTCGAAAGCCCTCTTGGGAGAAACCGACGGTACTCTTGGGAGGGGCGACAACTGTCACTTTGGGCATTGGTTATCACTCGACGGAGTGGTGCTATTCTTCTGCTTTTGGCCCTTAGTGGGTGGAGGCGGCTGCGTAGATTGAGATGGACTCATGTTGAGGTCATGGATTGTACTTGGAGGTTGTGGACTTTTACTGGGAGGAGACGGTGCCCTTAGAGGTGGACTTGGAGGTGGACTTTTACTGGGAGAATACGGTGGCCTTGGAGGTGACGGATTGTTTCTCGTGGAGAAGGTGGCCTTGGTGCCGAGCCTGGAAACTTGATGTATTCCTTTTTCCAAAGAATGAAGCCACTCGTGACTTCTCCTAGTGTTGTCTCCCCTTCACCTCTAGGGAAGTCAAGCAGTAGTGACTGACACAGCGGTTGAACTTCATCCACACCGACACGAGCATAGCCAGCTGGAATCGAATTGCAATGGTAGGTTGCTCCCGCTGCAGAAGGTAAAACAAAGCCGACCGCCACCTTCATGGATATGTTCTTCAGTTCAACATGCAGCTCACAACTAGTCTTCCCTTTAATTGCATCCACGGGGTACACATCCATCGTTGCATCATTACCGTGGCCCTCCGTGGAAGCCATGCTCCTTTTCCGTTGCAATGGGCCGACCGTACTGTCTGGTGCAGGATCTTGCTGCCGGAGTCCTTTAAGTTCATTAAGCTCTTGCCGATGCTCCTGCAGCATGGCTTCAAACCTCGCGAACCGCTCCGCATCCTCCTCTTTTTGCCGCTTTGTTTTTCTCGATCGGCTTCTGTACGTGTCAAGGTCCTCGGGAAACCCGATAGCCCATGGACAAGAAGGTCCAAACCCTCTTGTTCGTCCAGCCTTTGTCAGCTCATCGTTCTCTCTGTCGAGAATAAACTTTCCCTCTTCATCCTCTTTTATCACTTTAATAAGATCATCTTTGGGTCCAGCAACTTCTTTGGTTGAAACAATCTCGCATGTTCTGGGTCATACGATGCCCCATGCCCGAGTAACCAATTTCTTGACCTCAAGGGCCAACCAGACATAGCTGGAGTGACCCCTTTAGCCGCCAGGTCGTCCTCGACTTTATCCCACTTAGGCATGGCAGTCTTGTAGCCACATGTGCCCATATGATGGTGATATTTCTTTTTGGCTGCATTTAGCTTATTCTTTTCTGACATTGCCACAGCTGGTGCCGAGGTCTTGTATTCCACAAATGCAGCCCAGTTATCCTGTTGCATCTCTAGTGGGCTAGTGAATGGAGGAGTTTTTTTCTTCAATACATATTTATGGTACAATCATTTCTTCCATTCCTTGAATAGTTCACCCATCTTCTTAAGAGCCTACTGCTTGACTTTCCTCGTCATTTTCTGTGTGAGCTCATCAGTCTCCAAGACTGGTAGGGTGAAATATGTCATGAGAGAATTCCACATCGCATCTCTCTCGCTGTCATCTACAAAACTAGCCCTAGCTGGATCCCTTTTCTTTCCTGGCTTATTCCACTCTCGCGTGGTGATCGAGACGGTGTCTCTAACAACCACTCCGCATTGATGTACAAATGCATTCATAGATTCTTTGGACTCCAACGATTGACCCAGCAGAGACTAAGTCAATGCTGAAACGGACATCAGCGGGCAACTTTTGTGCCGGGCCTCTTGTCCTTATAGAAGATTGGCCGGATGCGGAGGTCTAAGAGAAGAAACATTCATCAGTACATATATACGAATCAATTAGTGCATCTATACTAGTGATCGATCGGTAGAGGCTTTATATACCTCGACGGATTTTGTTATTATTAAGGTGTCTTCACCATGGTCTCCTCCATGGTCAGCACCATCTTCTCCACTATCGTCTCCATCCTCGTCTCCTCCAGACAAATTAAGATATTGGGAGCCATCATCGTAATAAGAACCCCCAGTACCCTCATCTATCATGTTGAGAATCTCATCTTCATTCATCTACCGTCCTTAGATAGTGTGTGAGAGCAGGGACACCACTACGGCAGAGCTTCTCGAAGATGTCTTAGGATCCCGTCGTCAGACATCTTCGAGGAGCTCTCCATAGAGGTACTCCCTAATATGTGAATTGTTTTAGTTACCCGGCGTATTAATCTATAGGTAGATAAGTTATTAACTCCAAGATGTTGCGAGAGGGACACCACTACGTGGAGCTTCTCGAAGATGTCTTAGGATCCTATCCTCAGACATCTTCGAGGAGCTCGCCATAGAGGAGCTTCTCGAAGATGTACTGTGATGTCTTCTTATAAAGATTTTATGAATTAACCCTATCTTTGTTACAATTTTTTTAGTTTGTTGAAGGCAGGTAGACGAAGAAGGATATTTTGCCTAATAGTTATAATGATGAACTCACGCATGTGTGTGCTTCTAAAATCAAATTTCGAGACTATATGCCAAAACAAGATATATAGATAGAATCCACATATTTACCTTAGAGTTCCTTACATTAATACAAGATAGATAGAATCTAAACATCAATTTCATGTTATCATTGCAAAAATTATTACCAAACTAAATCCACAAATCCATCTACAAGATAGAGCATGAAATGAGCTAATATAGCAATGAGAGTTCAAAGGATGAAGTTACTCACCTTTTAAAACCTTTGGATAGATGGGGCACCACAAAATGTTGACAAATCTTGAGAAAAATTTGGGCATGAACTCGAGCTTGAAACAAGAAAGAGAGAGGAGCCACCAGCTTGAAATGGTGGCTCGGGCAGGTGGGGGAAGAGGATATAGCCAGACCTTTAGTCCCGGCATGCCTGCAACCCTTTAGTACCGGTTTGTTACACAAACCGAAACTAAAGGTTCCGTTCGAACCGGGACTAGTGCCTGCCACCCCCTGGGGCCAGATCTAGCCGTTGGGACCGGGGCATTAGACCCGGTTTGTAGTAAAACCGGGACTAATACCCCTGGACCAAAGATCCGTTTTCTACTAGTGACGTAATAGATCCCAATTTCAATAGCACTTTTTGTTCGTCACCTATCTGCGATCCATTGAACCAAAGTGAAACACATTGGCTAACTAGATGGCTAGACTCACATCTCTTGACGTGGACTCACGTGTAATGCATGTTTTGACACAATATTAACAAAGTATGACCTATAGCTCTATTTACCGTTACCTATTTGAAATTCGCATATCCGCATCTCTTCTAATTCGTACTGTTTGTATATATCCATCCATGCAACTCCTAGATCAAAAAGAGGCAGGATCATCGACAATGGTTGTTACGACCGATGGCCTATGAATTTTTCCTTTCCACACCAAGGAATACAATTTAGATGTCTTGGTGGTGACACTTATATAAAGACTCCAGTCCTGGATATCCAAGTGATCTCGTCCCTCCAAACACCCAATCTAGTAGTGTATGGTTCTCTAAGGATGAACGCACTAAACATGTTTAGTCCTAAAATATCCCATCAAGTTTCTACCAACCCCAAGTTATGGCCTACAAATTTGAGATTAACTAGACAAGGTCAGGCCGGATTCCATCTAGGACTTCTTTTTTTGGGTAAACGTACCGGGAATAATGCCAATGGAATCTCTACTATCTAAAAGAATCTCACGGTTCCGTTTTCTGCCACTCCGTCGTTCTTTTCGCCGCACTACTTCGCATTTCTTTGTCCCCCATCTATCCTGCTCTCTCACCGACGCCCCCCACCCCGCACCCCGCACCCCGCTCCAATCTCGCTTATGGATCCAATTTCCACGCCTTCACACCAGCCGATGATGCCTCAGCCTTTCGCGCCTCCACGCCCACCGTGACTGCACACCAGCAGCCCACCGTGCGCATCCCAAGCTAGCATCATCCAGATCTACCGACGGCTGGATCTGTTGACGCCCGCTCGTCAAACTCGCCGCAACCCTTGCGCCAAAGAGCCGATCAAAACCATGGGTTCCTTTCTACCAGCTAGGTGATCGCCGTATTCTGTGGTTCCGCAGTCCTCTCGCCGGATACCATGTGTCTGGAGGTGGCCGGTTGTAGGCAACGCATCAGATCATGCAGTCGGTGCAATAGAAGGTCCCGCATTCCTCTGTCCCCGGTGACTACCTCTGGCTCCTCCCGATGTTGTCCTCTGCCACCTCCCGACGTTGTCCTCCGCCTCCACGGCAGCAACATCCCGGGGCAGCTTGGTCGATGATGGTGTTGAGGAGGGGATCGTCACCAGGACGCCTGTAAGTTGTCTCTTCGATCTTACCACGGAGATTTTATCAGTTCGAGCTATCATTTACCGGAAAATGTTATGCAATATTTTAGCGGATCGTTCCAATTTACTACCACATCTCACTTTACTATCCATGCCGCATAGACACCACGATCCCTATCAAGGAAATATTCTATTCTCACTAGCCCCCCTTTGTTGAATTCCTTCATCCTGTGTTTGATTGGTGTGGTTGCTCACAACGATTCGTGTGCTCAAACTATTGTAGATTGGTGAGCTCAAGAAGCTGCTCGATTAGGGAAAGTCAAGTACATTGGGTTATTTGAGGCAAGCCTAGACACCATATGGCATGCTCACGTGGTGAACCCGATCTCCGTGCAGACAAAGTAGTCTATGTGGGCTGGCTACTATCTAGTCCTAGGTCGTGCCTCTCTATAGGTGAATTTGGCAGTACAATTTCTACTTGTGCTATCCATAATCATAGTTTTGAATGTTTAATAATGTAAAGTAACTTGTTTAATTATGTGTTCTTATGGACCTAATAGAATTGGGGATTGTTCCTTACATCCCAATTTCCTGTGGGTTTTTAGGTGGAAGAGGGATGATAGAACAAATGTCTGCTAAATCTTATCTGATACTAATACAATCAGTTGACTATTCTTTTATAACCATTTTATATATTCCCGTACTATCTTGCTACAAGGTGAAATTACTGGGTGTTCCCGGGGCAAACTCTTAATGTTGTTATGGATCAAGCATGGATGAGAGAACTACACTGAAGATGAAGCTCCACATGAAGCACTACTCCTATGTATTGCACTGTATATGCAGCCCAAGCATATTCATACTTGGTTCTTATCGGTGCATATTATCACATGTATGTCTGGACATGGCACCTGGTCACTGTCACGAAGGAGTTAGTCGTGCTCGCTTACTTGCTGTTCTAGAAAAATCTATTAGAGATGTTGAAAATCATCCACCTAGGATAAAGAGTAGATGGAACCACGGTGACATGAACCATACAGAAAAAAGACTGAAAAGTGCAGGGCCTGTTAGAGCTTTAGACTGTATAAATCAGTGTTATTTATTTGAGTTCCTAGACGTCCATGTAAATTTGGAGGACCAAGTTTTCTCGTATGATATAGGTTTCTTATCCCAATTTCTTGAGAAAGAAAAAGATCACTATACTTTTGTCTTGAGTCCTAGTAATCCAATTGGACAGAGAGAAGAAAGGGCGTGGCTGCGAAGGCTATGGGTTCTTCATCCTGAACCGAGAGGACTAATATGGAATGTGAGCTCATTTCATGATTTACGTAAAATTTTGGCCTGTGAATCTTTATATGTAATTACTGTAACATCTCAAAAATACTAAATAAGATTATCAATTTATAATCATCCAAAATTAGGGTTAACAAAAGCTTTTTATTATTAAACACCATATGAATGCATGTGTGTTTATTAATGATGTATGAATGCTTGTTATGCCATATGTGATTGTTATATATGTTAAGGATTTGCTTAAGGATCAAAAAAATATCATCTAGGTTAAATCCAAGGAAAATTAAATAAAAAGAAAATCAAATAAGAAGGCATATGATCTAATGGTCATTTTTGCCAAAGTTAACCACTAGACCACTTTGGCCATCTCTAGTAAATGATTTCCAACAGAAACAATTCTAGTTCCTTTCTCACCTTGCTAGACCAAGTGAAAATGAACCCAAGTAAACTTTACAAACTTACAGAAACATTTTCAAATCCATTTGAGGGACATTTCAAAATTGAATCCATCATAGACATCTAGATAGCCATTTTTCAAAAACCACTCAAACCTTCTCCACTTGACAAATCCCAGCAACCAGAGACACTCAAGCATGTTACCAACAGACCCACCAAAAAGACTTTGAAAATTTACATGTTTAGTTCATGCGGCCATTTAATCAAACACTTAGCAGGCAGAGTACAAGTCTACCAACTATTTACTGTTTTGATCAATGTAGTGCTCACCATTGTACTCAATTCAGCCTCAATTACTCACCCACGACCACCCCAGTACCAGCCCATGCAGCTAGCACCGCTCACTCGACCCAGTGGCCAGTGCCAGCCTGTACCCGAGTGTGCCATGCCGGTCGAGCATGGACACGCCGCCACACGCCGTGCCGCCCTCTACCATGACCACGAGGAGATAGGCGTGACCTCCCCGCACTCCCCAGTACACGCCTCGAGCAAAGACAAGCAGTGGAGAAGCCAGCATTCGCGCGCCAATTTATCTCTCTGCCATGTCGAGCGCACGCTAGAGCGCCGAGCCGTCCCCGTGCAGCCATGCCGCGCCTCGCTCTCTCCTTGTGTAACTGCACTCGCCGCGTCACCAGCAACCTCTCAGACATGAACGTTTGACGCCGCTCGCCCCGTGACTACTGCACGCCATGACGAACACCGTGGTACTCGCACAGAGCACGGTCGTCTCCTGACCGATTAAGACTGCGCCTCGCCGTGCCACTATGCGCATGACGATCACTGCAGACCACCGCGTCGACCTATGCCCACTGCCATGCCGATAGCACCCTGTAGCGACGTCGCCGACGAGCCTGAGCCATGCCGCACTTCTCCCTCGCCGGGGGTATAAATAGACCCCTCCCCCTGCCTCAATTTGCACGCCACTCGACTCACCTCTCTCCCAGAATCCCCTCTGACCCTTTCCCGGAGCAAGACGAGCACCACATCGCTAGAATTTCGCCGGAGCCTGCCGCTGCTGTGGAGGAACGGAGCCGGGGATTGGAGCCAAGCCAGGAGCTGACGCCACCACCATTTGACTCGCCATCGTCTACCAGCTCGTTCGCCCCCAACGCCAGACCTAGCTGGAGCCCTAGTAAGCCCCCGACGACCCCCACCGTAGCGCTAGGGTTAGAATCTCGCGTGCTCAATGCGTTGGAGACGATGACGCTTAGCCTTCGATCGGGTTCTAATTGTGTGGCCTAGATTAACTGATACCGTTCTAAATAACAAGACAGAGACTTTTCCAACTTCAAACATTTTTATAAAATCAAGCATAAATGCTTTTGAGTTGATTCCAACTCTCAAAAATCACAGTTGCCATGCTCTATCTGAATATGTAAAAAGATTTAGTTTTACATGTACTAATCAAGAGCTAGAATTAAAAGAACTCCATATAGGTATTTCTAGGCATATAAATTCTATTAAATAGTAATATTCAACTTTGTAATATATACCAACCTCTTTAAATCACATTCCCATGTATTAGAATATGTGGTGATGACATGTGTCAACATGATCCTATATTTTAATTGGAGAATATTAAATCTTAAGTATTTTTCAATGAGTAGAAATTGCATTTCCAAAATAAGATAAATCAGAATATGTCAATATTTCATGTGATGATTGAGATGATGCTAGATCATCTAGTGTGAGCCCTTGTCTGCTAAATAGAGTAACTAAGTATTGTTTGGTGATTGTGTACCTCGTATTTACTTATAGACGTTAGTACCGACCTGGGGTACGAGGAGGATGAGTACTACAAAGAAGAAGAAGAGAACTTCAACAACTGCATCAACCAAGGCAAGCCATCCATGCAAGCTAACGTATGCAAGATGCATTATGCATGCTTGGTTATGCAAACTTGATTTTACCAACCCCAAGTTTACTTGCAAGATTTATTCTTTTACCTTTACCAAAGTTTCTTATCTAGTTAATTAATTGTGATTAGTGTAAAATAGGATGGATACCCTCAAGAGCATAGAACTAGTCTTGGGTAGTTACACTTGATTAGCACCCCTCAATAGTGATACTCTCATTAATAATGGCTAGTGCTAAACTAATCTTGATCACTTTAGATGGAACACTTGGAGAAAATGAAAACCTTGGAATGATGAGTCATTCTATTGAAATGTTTTGACATGTGTTATGAAACACAATGATTTGGAGATGATACTGAATGAGGCATGTGCATTGACTTAGATAAAAACTGATGGTTGGGTTCGGATGCGATACCATTCCAATTTTATCGTACAACCACAATACCTGAGTTGGGTAGGGATTAAATGGAAGTTTATATGTCTTAGTATGGGTTCCCTTGTGAAAAGAGGTGAAGCTGAGGTTGCCTCGTGAATATGACTGTCCACCTATGCAGTTCCAGGGATGGTAGTTGGCCATGGCTAGGAGGCCAAACTCATAGGGGAGGTGCCTATACTAGGGTGTGTAATTGAAAGGTTAGGATTGATTATCCCCATACCAAGTATGATGATTCGGAGTTATCCCTGATGGATGTATCAAATTTTGTGGTGAAAGTGTACCACCTCTACAGAGTGTCAAACTATTCGAATAGCCGCGTTCACAGTTATGGACAGTTGGAGTGGCCATACTGTTCCATTGTCAGATGTTTTCCAAATGATTCGTGACTTGAAATATGACTTTGATTTGAACACCACACAGTTATGGAATTGAAAACTAGGTTCCCACTTGAGTAATCTAGAGAACTAAAATAGGTCTTTACTACTAAGTACTTTTGAAATAAAATTGGCTTGTTGCAAACAAGACTAGTGCTTAGGATTCCTACTAGTATTACCTTACTTGTGTTAGTGATAATTTGCGAGTACTTTAAGAGTACTCTTGGCTTTATCCCTGGCTATTCCCATGGCCAGACTATGAAGAGGACTATCTGGAGGACAAACAATAGGAGGTCTATGATAACTAGGATCATCTCCCATTGTCAGCATTGCCTGTGACAATGAAGATGGAGTCTACTATGTTTATCTCCGCTGCTTTGATGTGTATTAAGGCTTGATCATGAGAACAACTATTTGTAAGACTATTATGGTTTGTAATGGATGATGTACTATGCTACCAATTCTATTATGTCTCACAAAAATGGTAATCCTGGGATTGCGATGTACGACATAACATGCATGTGGACTTAAAAATCCGGGTGTTGACAAGTTGGCATCAAAGCCATCCTGGCCATAGGAGACCCTAGTTAGACTGGACATCTGAAAAACTTAGTTTCAAAAAAAAGGAAGTGAGTATTTATGAAAACCTATTCTCACTCTTATCCTTGAGATTCTTTCAAAAAGAGTTCACATGTTCCTCAAAATTCTTGCAATTCTACATAAAATTTGACACACTTGATCACCTCACTAACTTACTCATCCTAATTGCTTATAGATGGAAGTCAAGTACAACAAGTTCTACCAGCTGGGCAACGGAGGAGAGCTCGTCTTCAAGAGGGACTTAAGCCAGCTAGCATAGTTTCTTGAACGCCCACACCCCAAGTTCTTCGGAGCGTAACTCAATGATCAACCAGGAGGAGAACTGCAGTGGTTGATCATTGCAGATCTGAGAGGCAAGATGGAGCCACCCACCTCTGAGAAGATATAGTTTAGCTTGTGGGAGAACAACTCGATGGATGGACTATCTAGGGCAATGCAGGAGGCACTTGCGCGTCTATGTGCGTAGACCATCAACCAGATCAATGGCACCTGCTTCGCTCACTACGCAAGACGTGATTCGATGGGACAGCCCTTGGCCATGCCAGGACATCCAGAGCCGAGGAATCACGTGGATCACCTTGACTTCATGCTGCACGAGACCCAAAAGGAGTTGGACAACACCCATGCCCATGCTAACCAGAAAAACATTGTTGCAACAAAGAGGAATCAAACCCTCGCCATCCTAGCTAAGGAGCGCAAGTCACTTCATCTCCAGCGTGACAAGAAGGGTCGCATCATTGCTCGTCTCCGCCAGAAGGTGGCAACCCTCGAAGAGACTGTCCATGACCAGGATATTCAGCTTGAAGAGAAGGAAGAAGAAGGTGAGGATATTCGTGGTGATATCACCTCTTACCTCAGTGATGATGATGACTATCTGGAGGATGTCGCCACGGAGTTCCACACCGACGAGGATGACGCAGAATCCTAGATGATGAAGAACCCGCCAGTTCTGATGATGAGTAGTCACACTAGAGCACTGCCATAGGTGTGAGTTTGTATCCGGTCCCATTGTATCATAGCATGATAGAATGGTTCTTAAAACCATCTACTTAGTAGTAGTGGTGTGTGTTTGTACTGTGTTGCTTGGAATGAATGACAATGAGTTGTGGTTTTCAAACCTTAGCAATACTCAAGTTTTAAAGCTTTTTAAAACATACCCATAAGCCATAGAAATTTCCCTCTTGTCTTATGATCTATCTCAATCTTTAGATGACTCGCGGAAACCCCGGTGGAAGCAGCTCATCCCAGAATCCGATACTTCAGATTTTGCATATGCTAGTTTCGGATCATGAAGCCCATAGAGCCGAGCGGCAAGACAATCTAGCCACTCTTCAGCAGATTGCCCAGATGGCACACAACAATCAAGGTCATGGAAACCAGGATCACCATGGATCTAAACTCAAGAACTTTCAAAACACCAATCCTCCTATGTTTAGCAAATCTGAAGAGCCCTTAGATGCTGTGACTGGCTGCAAACAATGGAGAACAACTTAGAAGTTGCAGGAGTGGATGATGCAGAGAAGGTACTGTTTGCCACCCACTATCTGGAAGGGTATGCAAGATCATGGTGGAATAGCACCCGTACAATGAACGGAGGACAGATGATGACTTGGGAGGAATTCAAGCTCAAGTTCAGCATGACCCATGTCCCCCCAGGTTTGATCAAGAGGATGAGGGATGAATTCAGGGAATTGAAGTAGGGAAGGATGACTGTGGTAGAATACCGTGACACATTTCTGTCCCTGACTAGATATGCCCCTAATGAGATTGACACATAAGCAAAGAACAAGGAGAGATTCCTGAATGGCCTGCATGATGAGATGCAGACATTGTTAAACATTCCCTTTGATGACCTAGAAGCTTTAGTGGATTATGCTATCCAGATGGAAGGAAAGATCAACCAAGCCAGTGAGAACGGCAAGCGTCGTATGATGCACCAACCTAGACCCCACCATACCCCGAAGTACCGCCCTAACTCGTCTGCAGGATTTGCACCAAGAAACAATAGACCCCCTATGTCCCGTCCGAACTATCCCAATCGTGGCGGAGGAAACCCGAGGCCCGGAGGCCACAACAACAACAACACCGGTAACACCCACAACTCCAACTGTGCACCACCAAGGTCCACTGCCACCACCAACAACAACAAAAACAATACTACCCCAAGTACTGGAAGCAATGTTGTGCATGTCGCAGGGAAAGACAAGTCAATGATCACCTGCTTTGAATGTGGAGTCACGGGTCACTACTCCAATGAGTGCCCCAAGAAGCTTGCTACAGCCACCAATGTCACTGCACCTACCCAGCAGCAGCATCGTGTCCAACCTGGAAAGAGGTTTTCCCCAGGAAACCCGCACAACCATATCGACCGTCTGTTCCACATGAATGCGGAAGAAGCCCAGGAAGCTCCATATGTTGTCCTGGGTATGTTTTCTGTTAACTCAGTACTTGCAAGAGTGTTGTTTGCTTATAGAGCATCACATTCGTTTGTTATAGAAGAATTTGCATGCACTAGTAAGATTCAACCAACAAATTTGAAGCATGTTATGATAGTTCAAATACCTGGGTCAACCACCGAAGATAGAAAAATTTGCAAGGCCGTGCCTATGAGAATCCATGGGATAGATTTTTATGCCAACTTAATAGTACTTGGAACCAAAGGTTTGGAAGTAGTACTAGGAATGGATTGGATGTTGAAACATCAAGGATTAATAGACTGTTCTAAGAAAGCCATAACATGACCAGTAGCACTAGAGTATCAGTAGAGCATGTGTCTGAGATGCTGCCCCGTCAATTCAAATGCAACAAGAGTTTAGCCCAATCAACCATAGACCAAGTCAGAGTAGTCTGTGAATACCCTGATGTGTTCTCAGATGAATTACCCGGTATGCCCCTAGATCGGGATATCGAGTTTATCATTGAACTAGTTCCTGGAACTGGACCCATAGCTCAGAGACCCTATAGTATGAACCCCGCTAAATTAGTGGAGCTAAAGAAGCAACTTGATGATATGTTGGGGAAAGGTTTGATACAACCAAGTGCATCACCATGGAGATCACCTATTTTATTTGTGGATAAGAAAGATGGTGCCAACCGTTTGTGTATGGATTACCGGAAGCTGTATGACATCACCATCAAGAAAAAGTACCCATTGCCAAAGATAGAAGACCTGCTGGATCAGCTGACTGGTGCCAGAGTGTTTTCTAAGATTGATCTTAGAACTGGTAATCATCAATTAAAGATTCGCGGAATGGATATCCCAAAGACTGCCTTCACTACCAGATATGGATTGTATGAGTACAATGTCATGTCCTTTGGATTGACCAATGCCCTCACTTATTTCATAAACCTCATGAATAAGATTTTTATGAACTTCTTGGATAAGTTCGTTGTTGTTTTTATCGATGACATTCTGATCTACTCCAAGTCAGAAGAAGACCATGAGCAGCACCTAAGAACCATCCTAGAAACCCTTAGAGAGCTTAAGTTGTATGCAAAGTTTAGAAAATGTGAGTTCTGGTTAAAGGAAGTAGGATTCCTAGGACATATCCTGTCGGTAGGAGGAGTTGCTGTCGATCCTGCCAAGATTAAGGATGTTGAAGAATGGAGAGCCCCAACCACTCAAACCAAAGTCCATGCATTTCTTGGATTAGCTAGATATTACCGCAAGTTTGTTGAAGGATTTTCAAGCATCACAAGACCGATGACCCAGCTGTTGAAGAAAGACAAGAAGTTCGAATGGACGGACAAATGTGAAGCAAGTTTTCAAGAGCTCAAGAAGAGATTGATTTCAGCCCCAATTTTGATCATGCCGGATATCATGAAGCCTTTTGATGTCTTTTGTGATGCATCCAAGATTGGTCTCGGATGTGTGTTGATGCAAGAAGGCAAAGTAATATCCTATATGTCCCGACAACTAAAGCAACATGAGCAGAACTATCCCACCCATGATTTAGAACTGGCAGCCATAGTTTTAGCCTTGAAGACATGGCATCATTACCTCATGGGTAACCGCTGTGAGATTTATTCGGATCACAAGAGTCTGAAGTATATTTCTACCCAGAAGGAGATGAATATGAGGCAAAGGAGATGGATAGAGTTAAGCAAGGATTATGACCTTGACATTCACTATCACCCCGGCGAGTGTGGTAGCGGATGCTCTTAATAGATTGTCGTGTAGACTAAACACCATGATTAAGGAAGACTAGCCAAGTTTGCATGAGGAGTTGGAGAATTTTAGAATGGAGCTAGTTAGCGAAGGATTTCTAGCTAGTATCAAACTTCAACCCACTTTGATCAGTCAGATAAAGGAAGCCCAGAAAGGAAACGCCAGTATCGATGGAATTAAATATCATATCAGTACAGGGAAGGTACCCGGATTCACTGAAGATGAAGAAGGAGTTCTGTGATATAAAGGATGTATATGTGTGCCAGCAGATTCAGAGTTGAAGCAAGTCATTATGCAGGAAGCCCATGATACTCCTTATTCTATTCATCCGGGAGGAACCAAGATGTATCAGGATTTGAAGGAGCAATTTTGGTGGCACAAAATGAAGAGAGAAGTCGGAAGATATATCGCCAAGTGTGATATCAGTTAGAGAGTCAAAGCAGAACATTAGCGACCCACAGGACTTTTGCAACCATTGCAGATTCCGAAATGGAAATGTGATTCTGTTGGAATAGATTTCATCTCCGGTTTGCCTACATCTAGTAGGTGAAATGATTCTATTTGGGTCATAGTAGATAGACTGTACAAGGTAGCTCATTTCATACCCGTCAAGACCACCTATCAAAGATCGAAGCTAGCAGATTTGTACATTGGTAGGATAGTCAGTCTACATGGAACCCCCAAGACCATTGTGCCAGATCGAGGAACTCAGTTTACCTCAAGGTTTTGGAAAAAAGTCCAAGAAGGATTAGGAACCAAACTGAACTTCAGCACAACTTATCACCCACAGACCGACAGACAAACAGAAAGAGTAAACCAGATACTAGAAGATATGCTGTGAGCCTGTGTGTTAGAATATGGATCTAAATGGGAAGATTGTCTGCCTTTCGCAGAATTATGATACAACAACAGTTATCAAGCCAATTTGCAAATGGCCCCATTTGAGTTTTTGTATGGAAGGAAGTGTCGTACCCCCCTGAATTTGTCGCAAGTAGGAGAGAGTCAGATATTCATACCATACATCTTAACAGAATCCTAAGAGAAGGTTCACAAGGTCCGTGAACACCTCAGGACCGCTCAATCCAGACAGAAGAGTTACGGACCAACAAAAGACGTCGAGACCAGACCTTCAATGTCGGAGATTTTGTGTATCTCAAAGTATCACCCTTGAAAGGAATGAAGTGTTTTCAACTGAAAGGGAAGCTTTCCCCCAGATATATCGGACCTTTCAAGATTTTAAGCCGTAGAGGAGAAGTATCATATCAGCTAGAACTACCGGAAGAGATGTTAGCCGTACATGATGTGTTTCATATCTCGTTACTTAGGAAATGCCTAGAAGTTCGGGTGAAGACCGAAGTTTTCAAGAACATCAATCATAGAGCCATAGATATCAACATGGATCTAACTTATCGTGAAGTACCGATTCGTACTTTGGAAGAAGCCTTTGGAACCACCCGGACCAGAAGTATCAAGTTTCTAAAGATCCAGTGGAGCAACCGTACGAAAGAAGAAGCCACCTGGGAGCGAGAAGATTATATTAGGACTGAGTTTCCTAATCTCTTTAGTTCCTAGTTTTTCCTAAATCTAGGGACGAGATTCTGTTTAAGGAGGGAAGGTTTGTAACATCTCAAAAATACTAAATAAGATTATCAATTTCCAATCATCCAAAATTAGGGTTAACAAAAGCTTTTTATTATTAAACACCATATGAATGCATGTGTGTTTATTAATGATGTATGAATGCTTGTTATGCCATGTGTTATTGTTATATATGTTAAGGATTTTCTTAAGGATCAAAACAATATCATCTAGGTCAAATCCAAGCAAAATCAAATCAAAAGAAAATCAAATAAGAAGGCATATGATCTAATGGTCATTTTGGCCAAAGTTAACCACTAGCCCACTTTGGGCTTCTCTAGTAAATGATTTCGAGCAGAAATAGTTCTAGTTCTTTTCTCACCTTGCTAGACCAAGTGAACTTTACAAACTAACAGAAACATTTTCAAATCCATTTGAGGGACATTTCAAAATTGAATCCATAATAGACATCTAGATAGCCATTTTTTTTAAACCACTCAAACCTTGTCCACTTGACAAATCCTAGCAACCAGAGACACACAAGCATGTGACCAACACACCCACCAAAAAGAATTTAAAAATTTACATGTTTAGTTCATGCGGCCATTTAATCAAACACTTAGCAGACAGAGTACAAGTCTACCAACTATCTACTGTTTTGATCAATCTAGTGCTCACCATTGTACTCAATTCAGCCTGAATTACTTACCCACAATCACCCCCAGTACCAGCTTGGGCAACTAGCACCACTCACTCGACCCGGTGACCAGTGCCAGCCCGTACCCGAGCGTGCCATGCCGGTCGAGCATGGACACGACACCACACGCCGCGCCGCCCTCTACCATGAGCATGAGAAGATAGGCGTGACCTCACCGCACTCCCCAGTCCATGCCTCGACCAAAGACAAGCAGTGGAGAAGCTAGCATTCGCGCACCAATTTATCTCTCTGCCATGCCGAACACACGCTAGAGCATCGAGCCATCCCCGAGCAGCCACGCCACGCCTCGCTCTCTCCTTGTGTAACTGCACTCGCCGGGTCACCAGCAACCTCTCAGATATAACCGTTCGACGTCGCGCACCCCGTGACCACCGCACGCCATGACGAACACCGCGGTACCCGCAGAGAGCACAACCATCTCTCGACCGATTAAGACCGTGCCTCGCCATGCCACTATGCACATGACGATCACCGCAGACCACCGCCTTGACTAATGCCCACCAGCATGCCGATAGCCCCCTATAGCAACGTCGTCGACGAGCCTGAGCCATGCCGCACTGCTCCCTCGTCGGGGGTATAAATAGACCCCTCCCTCTGCCTCCATTTGCACACCACTCGACTCACCTCTCTCCCAGAACCCCCTCTGGCCCTTCCACAGAGCAAGGCGAGCACCACATTGCCGGAATTTCGCCGGAGCCTGCCGCTGCTATGGACGAACGGAGCCGGAGATTGGAGCCGCTCCAGGAGCTGCCGGGACCACCATTCGACTCGCCCTCGTCTACCAGCTCGTTCGGCCCCATCGCTAGACCTAGCTGGAGCCTTGGCAAGCCAACGACGACCCCCACCATAGCGCTAGGGTTAGAATCTCGCGCGCTCAGTGCGATGGAGACGATGACGCTCAGCCATCGATCGCGTTCTAATCGTGTGGCCTAGAGTAGCTGATACCATTTCACTTAGACGCATCCGCTGACGCCTGGGACCAGCCTGAGAGCAGCCCGCTGCGCGCGCGGCGTGCAGTTGGACTGGCCCATTAACATTCCCACACGTAGCCCAGAAATTCAAACTTAGATTTTCCATTTAATTTAAAACCCTATTTTGTCAGTGACTTCCAAATTTAGTTCAAAGAGATTTACTTAACCAAATTGCATGATTCCAAAAATTTCAGAAAGGTATTGAAAATATCTACACACTCCCATTGGATTCAAACCATTTGAAATTATAGATCACCTATAGTAAAAATAACAAGACAGAGACTTTTCCAACTTCAAACATTTTTATAAAATCAACCATAAATTCCTTTGAGTTGATTCCAACTCTCAAAAATCACATTTTCCATGCTATATATGAATATGTAAAAGGATTTAGTTTTACATGTACTAGTAATGGGATAGAATTAAAAGAATGCCATATAGATATTTCTAGGCATATAAATTCTATTAAATAGTAATATTGAACTTTGTAATCTATACAACCCTCTTTAAATCACATTCCCAAGTATTAGAATATGTGGTGGTGACAAGTGTAAACATGATACCATATTTTAATTGGAGAATATTAAATGTTAAGTATTTTTCAATGAGTAGAAATTGCATTTTCAAAATAAGATAGTTCAGAATATGTCAATATTTTATGTGATGATTGAGATGATGCTAGATCATCTAGTGTGAGCCCTTGTGTGCTAAATAGAAGTAGCTAAGTACTGTTTGGTGATTGTGTACCTTGTATTTACTTATAGACGCTCGTACCGTCTCGGGGTACGAGGAGGATGAGTACTACGAAGATGAAGAAGAGAACTTCAACAGCTACACCAACCAAGGCAAGCCATCCATGCAAGCTAACATATGCAAGATGCATTATGCATGCTTGGTTATGCAACCCTGATTTTACCAACCCCAAGTTTACTTGCAAGCTTTATTCTTTTACCTTTACCAAAGTTTCTTATCTAGTTAATTAATTGTGATTAGTGGAAAATACGATGGATACCCTCAAGAGCATAGAACCAGTCTTGGGTAGTTACACTTGATTAGCACCCATAAATAGTGATACTCTCATTAATAGTGGCTAGTGCTAAACTAAACTTGGTCACTTTAGATGGGAACAATTGGAGAAAATGATTATGAAAACCTTGGAATGATGAGTCATTCTATTGAAATGTTTTGACATGTGTTATGAAACACAATGATTTGGAGATGATACTGAATAAGGCATGTGCCTTGAATTTGATAAAAACTGATGGTTGGGTTCGGATGTGATACCATTCCAAATTTACCGTACAACCACAATACCTAAGTTGGGTAGGGCTTAACTGGAAGTTTATATGTCTTAGTATAGGTTCCCTTGTGGAAAGAGGTGAAGCTGAGGCTGCCTCGTGAATATGACTGTCCACCTATGCAGTTCCTGGGATGGCAGTTGGCCATGGCTAGTGTAACACCCTCGAATCGGCTCTATGCAAGTTTTAGCGCTTCCTGCTAAACCCGCATAGAAACGATTCAAGGACGCCCACCAGGCACTTTCGTGAGGGTGGAAAACGAAGTAATATCATTACACAATAATCCACGATGGAACCCACAGAACAGATATATATACATCAACGACTCACTGAGTCAAGAATACAGATATACAGTACAAAGATCCAAATCACTTTTAAAACGATACAACATCCGAGTACGGATAAGATGCAAATGGGGCTAAGAGCCCTGAAGAATAACCAATGGCGTCCATAACCCTGCCTAGGCCAAGCCGGAAGGGTAACCTTGCTAAAGACGTTGATCTCAAACCTGCTAAAACAAAAGGGGCGCCGACAAAGGGCAAAGGAAAAAGAGGAGCATCAGTACTGAGGCCAGTACACGACCAGGCTAGAATTCGGCGGCTCTCGCCTACATAGGTATGGTGGACTGCAGCAGCGTAGCATGCACTATACAACCTATAGAGACTCGATACAACTGTCGGCTATTATAGAGGGATAAGAAAGACCTATTCGGACCCAACCTGATAGTAACACCAATCATACCCATCCTGGTATTTCCCCCTCGAGACCAAACGAGGAAGTCAGACCAAGGAACTCAAATAGTTGGTAGTTTTATTCATTCATTATAGTTGAAGCACTTACTAGTCAGATATAGATAGCATGGGTCATCCTAATAGCATAAGTAGTGGGTAGTTTTAGTTCACCATTCAGTTGTAGTTGCAGTACTTACTAGTTAGATACAATTAGCATGTGACATCCCAATCCTAGCAGTTGTTGGCACTTTTATTTCATTCCATTGGAGTTGCGATACTTACTAGGTAGGTATTACAAGAGACGATACACCCTAGTTCCACTAGTTGTTGGCACTTTTATTAACCATTCCATTGTAGTGAAGCTGATTACTAGTCACATATATTAAGTCAAATTCACATCACTACTTTAGTTATTGTTGTCTATGATCGAGATACTGTGCTCCAAGTCGTCCATAACCACAGACACGGCTTTCAGAAAGATTTTACTCTGCAGGGGTGCACAAATAGCAACACACACACGATCAACCTCGGAAAAACCAAATCAAAACCCAACGAGGCTTTCACGACAAAGCAATCACAGTATTCATAAAATATTTCAGGGGGCCACCCCACTAAGCTACCCGCAACGAAGTTGGTCGGCTCCGAGACGGACCCAGGGTTTGTGCCAATGGCTGTAAATGACTGGGAACCCGAAAGTGTGACTGGGCTTGTCGATACCGTGAAAACATTCCACGTTCCAAAATAGTACAATTGCTCCACGCACAATCGTAAATAAAGCAGTAAAGCATGGCATAAGTACAGCATAGTAATAAAGCCCCAAACTACTTTGTGGCCCCAAGAAATAAGAAATGAATCAATATCTGGCTAAGGGGGATCCATAGGGTCTCCCGGATGTGGATAGTGCGAATAATCAAGGAACAGGTATCAAGTACTCGGGGCCTACGGGACACAAGTGGACATGAAAAACCAAAAAGCATATATTGTCCACCGGTGCCTCTTTATTTAGTTATCCCAGCAAATTAATAGTTGTATTTAGAGTCATGATCCTCTCCACTGTAAAGCATATGACCACATTCCAACAACTGTGTGGTATTTCACGACACGGGATCGCACCTAAGCAAGCGACTACGACTCGCGAGACCATCTATCTACCAAACAACAGGAAATAGGAGGTGTCCAAGGCAAAATAAAGGCTGCACGGAATATATCTGGTACGGAACACTAAAGCATGGCGACACGGATAGCAATAGATCAACAGGAGGAAATAAAGACTATAAATGCAAAATAGGTAGAAAGGGGGAGAATGCTCGCCTGGGAAACATAGCCGAAGATTCATTATCCGAAGAACTTGCCGATACTCGCATCCACTCAACGGCCTAATCCGTGAAGAAGCAAACACTAAAAGAAACACCGAATGCGCTATTTAATACTACGGTAGAAGAACGGGCATGATGCATATATGATGCATGACATGGCAAAGATGTGATGCAATTAGGCAATGTTAAGAGGAACCGGGGTCTCGACAATTAATTAGAAGGTTCATGTTGTTTAGATACCCCGCAATTTAAATATTGTCTTAACAAGGCAAAACATGCCATCGGTTTGCTACACAAATTTAAATGGGGCCAATATAAGACTAGATTAGCCCTCATATCACCACCATATTTAATTATTAGATGATTCAACATAATGCCCCCAAACCCCATGATGAGATGTGAGCATGAACAATTTAATATGCAACAATTATATGAATGGAAATTTATAAAATAGGGGTCTCGGAAAAGGGATCACACATGTCAGATCGATGATCTTGGAGGGCTCGAAGGGGTTCGGGTTCAGTCTTCGAAAAGGTTTTCGGGTCCGTGTATTCGGTCATGGCATCCGGGAAGGCGATCTTGGTTTGGGGGTTCGGATCCTCAAGGCCGGGGTCTTCGAATCCACAAGGTGGTCTTAGCTAGTAGCATCTCTTCACCACGACACAAGACGGGCACATCTATCATCCATAAACAAGATTCACATCACCGGTAGTCACAATTGGGCACTTGAGGTTACACTTGGTACAGGACGTCAGGTAGTACTAGGAAGTACTGGTAGTACATCACCCACCACCACTTGGCCTGCACACAACCACCAAGGAACGAGTGGCCAGGGGCATGGCGGTGGGGAACGGCTCGGCGACGTGCGGACAACAGGGTCAGTGGCCATGGGTGGACGAGGGCGACACAGCTGACTTGCTTGCTGCGCGACGCTGTGAGGCGTGGCGCGACCAGCGACGAGGCCTGGGGCAGAAAGGCCGACACGGCGGTGCCGGGAAGGGCGACGTAGGGACGGGCTCGGGAGGCACGCACAGCGGCCGGAGGAGCTCGATGGAGATGTGGCCGAGGCGATGTCGCACGGAGCAGAGGATGCGTGGTCCTTCACGGATGGTGCCGGCGCCATGCGGGCTAGAGAGGAGGCTGACGGCAGACGAGGCAGAAGCCGGTGTCGAAGCAGAGGAGACCCGAGGTGGCTCGCCTGGCTCCTATCGGCGGGAAGACACTGGGGCCGGTGGGGCTCGAGAGGTGCAAAGGGGCCAACGCAAGGGGCAGCAGCCGGCCAGAGCGGCTAAGGGCACACGGACAATGGGGTGGCGCTCGAGCGGACGGCCTGCGAGGGCGCTGGGCCGTGGCGGGACCGGGAACAGGAGGGCATCGAGGCAGAGGGAGAGGCGGCCGGCGGCACCATCTACAGAAGGAAGGGAGAGGAGGAGCAGGGTGGTCGCGTGGGGGTTGGTGGGCAAGGGGATCGAGAGAGCGGGGCCCCGTTCTAGTCGTGTCCGCGTAAGGTGGGTCGCACTAGCGGGTTGCGTGCGGGGTTCGATTGGGAAGGTGGGGGACGGCTGCCGCGCGTTTGTGCGTTACATGATGAACGGAAGAGAGGCGGGGTGGGCATGACAGCGACCGTGCGGGTGGGCGTGGCACACAGGTTTGGTAGGTGGCGCGCCCATGGGTTGGGCTGGCTCGTGTGGGCGAGCGTGCCTTGGTCGGTTGCGGCGCGGGTCTGTGTGATGCTGCGCTACAGCGTGCGGTGTTGCTGTAGTGCGGCTAGGGTTAGCACTGGTTTTGGTTTGGGCCGGGGGTGGTAGTCTAGGGTTTGGCCAAGATAGATCTAGGGTTTGGATTAGCCGGGATGGTAGGCTGCTGCCAGCTGGGCCCTTTGGATCTGGCCGGTGGCGGCCTCCCCAGATAAAAATAGTTTTTCTTTATTTATATATTTGTTTTAGTTTAATAAGACTTTTGTAAATAATTTTTAGATAAATAAAATATCTGGCTAAGACCGAGGTTTTAATTTGAAATAAAGACAAGAGATTTAGAAAACAAAGATAGGCTTTTCAAAAATAGTTTTAGGCAAAAAGATATGCATGATGACATGAGCAGGCGGTCATGATGATGCACAAAACAGAAATAATAAGCGATTTTCTAGTAGTGGTTTTATCGGGGTGCTACAATTCGACACCACTAATAATAGATCTCGCCCTCGAGATCCGCCTCATGGTACGAGGAAGAAGGCCGACGATCTAAATCTTCTCGCTTCATATAGATCCTCGTGACACCACTAACAAAGTGTCTTGCTCCGTTTTGAAATCGTCGACACCACCAACAAGGGTTGTTGCTCATGTTTGTCGAGAGAACGCTCTGGATAAACAAAGGACAAAGTTAAAGGTCCCAAAAGGTAATGTCACCTCTAACTTCGATAAAAGTAGAGAAAAGGTACAACCTAATCCACTGCAATGTACAAGAGCGAATAGAATGAGTAGTCGGCATGGGGGCCAATCCATCACGCACCCAAACTTTTACTCCGAACATACAGTAGAAAAATCGTCCAACCCATTCTCAGAATTTAGACTAAAGATCTTCACAAGTGATGTTCGGAACAAAGGATTGGTGCAAACTCTTCATAGGATCTGGCGTAAATGATGTCGTCGCATTGGAAGCCACCAGAAGATACAGATAATGATTTCAGTGGATTTTGATCCACCGAAAGGTACAACAGATGAAGGGTACTCAGATAGCACAAATACCGGATGTGGAAACACCATTGCAAAAGGAAACGAAACCCTAAAGGTATGACAGAAACCCAACCGCGAGAATTCCTACACTCGAAGAAAAGATGAGAGAGTAGATTTAAAACACGCAAAGGTAAGAGGAGAAGAGCATAGAGGTAAGGAGTAAAAGCAGACCTAATCTGAACTATCCAACCGATTTTGCAAAATAGTTTTGACACTCTACATCGTCCGTTAGCTAGGTTATCCTATAGGCTGGACTAGTGAGGTATCGCAACTGCTGAGCTCTGATACCACTCTACACCCTCGAATCGGCCCTATGCAACTTTTGGCGCTTCCCGCTAAACCCGCATAGAAACAATTCAAGGACGCCCACCAGGCACTTTCGTTCGGGTGGAAAACGAAGTAGTATCATTACACAATAGTCCACGATGGAACCCACAGAACAGATATATATACAGCAACGACTCACTGAGTCAAGAATACAGATATACAGTACAAAGATCCAAATCACCTTTTAAACGATACAACATCCGAGTACGGATAAGATGCAAATGGGGCTAAGAGCCCTGAAGAATAACCAATGGCGTCCATAACCCTGCTCAGGCCAAGCCGGAAGGGTAACCCTGCTAACGACGTTGATCTCAAACCTGCTAAAACAAAAGGGGCGCCGATAAAGGGCAAAGGAAAAAGAGGAGCGTCAATACTGAGGCCAGTACATGGGGAGGCTAGAATTCGGCGGCTCTCACCTACATAGGTATGGTGGACTAAAGCGGCAGCGTAGCATGCACTATACAACCTATAGAGACTCGATACAACTGTCAGCTATTACAGAGGGATAAGAAAGACCTATTCGGACCCAACCTGATAGTAACACCAATCATACCCATCCAGGTATTTCCTCCTCGAGACCAAATGAGGAAGTCAGACCGAGGAACTCACACAGTTGGCAGTTTTATTCATTCATTATAGTTGAAGCACTTACTATTCAGATATAGATATCATGGGTCATCCTGATAGCATAAGTAGTGGGCAGTTTTAGTTCACCATTCAGTTGTAGTTGCAGTACTTACTAGTCAGATAGAATTAGCATGTGACATCCCAAACCCAGCAGTTGTTGGCACTTTTATTTCATTCCATTGGAGTTGCGATACTTACTAGGCAGGTATAACAAGAGACGATACACCCCAGTTCCACCAGTTGTTGGCACTTTTCTTAACCATTCCGTTGTAGTGAAGCTGATTACTAGTCACATATATTAAGTCAAATTCACAGCTCTACTTTAGTTATTGTTGTCTATGATCGAGATACTATGCTCCAGGTCGTCCATAACCGCGGTCACGGCTTTTAGAAAGATTTTACCCTGCAAGGGTTCACAAATAGCAACACACACACGATCAACCTCGGAAAAACTAAATCAAAACCCAACAAGGCTTTCACGACAAAACAATCACATTATTCATAAAATATTTCAGGGGGCCACAGCACTAAGCTACCCATAACGAAGTTGGCCGGCTCCGAGACAGACCCAGGGTTTGTGCCAACGGTTGTAAATGACTGGGAACCTGAAAGTGTGACTGGGCTTGTCGATACCACGAAAACATTCCACGTTCCAAAACAGTACAGGTGCTCCACGCACAATCGTAAATAAAGCAGTACAGCATGGCATAAGTACAAGATAGTATTAAAGCCCCAAACTACTTTGTAGCCCCAAGAAATAAGAAATGAATCAAGCTCTAGCTAAGGGGGATACATAGGGTCTCCCGGATATGGATAGTGTGAATAATCAAGGAACAGGTATCAAGTACTCGGGGCCTACGGGACACAAGTGGACATTAAACACCAAAAAGCATATATTGTCCACTGGTGCCTCTTTCTTTAGTTATCCCAGCAATTTAATAGTTGTAGTTAGAGTCATGATCCTCTCCACTGAAAAGCATATGACCACATTCCAACAACTGTGTGGTATTTCACGACACGGGATCGCACCTAAGCAAGCGACTACGAGTCGCGAGAACATCTATCTACCAAACAATAGGTAATAGGAGGTGTCCAAGGCAATATAAAGGCTGCACGGAATATATGTGGTACGGAACACTAAAGCATCGCGACACGGATAGCAATAGATCAATAGGAGGAAATAAAGACTATAAATGCAAAATAGGTAGAAAGGGGGAGAATGCTCGCCTGGGAAACATAGCCGAAGATTCATTATCCGAAGAACAAGCCGATACTCGCATCCACTCAACTTTCTAATTCGTGAAGAATCAAACACTAAAAGAAACACCAAATGCGCTATTTAATACTACGGTAGAAGAACGGGCATGATGCATATATGATGCATGACATGGCAATGATGCGATGCAATTAGGCAATGTTAAGCGGAACTAGGGTCCTAACAATTAATTAGAAGGTTCATGTTGTTTAGATACCCCGCAATTTAAATATTATCTTAACAAGGTAAAACATGGCATCGGTTCGCTACACAAATTTAAATGGGGCCAATATAAGACTAGATTAGCCCTCATATGACCACCATATTTAATTATTAGATGAATCGACATAATGCCCCCATACCCCATGAGGAGATGCGAGCATGAACAATTTAGTATGCAACAATTATATGAATGGAAATTTATAAAATAGGGGTCTCGGAAAAGGGATCACACATGTCAGATCGATGATCTTGGATGGCTTGAAGGGGTTCAGGTTCGGTCTTCGAAAAGCTTTTCGGGTCCGTGTATTCGGTCATGGCATCCGGGAAGGCGATCTTGGTTTGGGGCTTCGGATCCTCAAGGCCAGGGTCTTCGAATCCACAAGGTGGTCTTAGCTAGCAGCATCTCTTCACCATGACACAAGACGGGCACATC
Source organism: Avena eriantha (assembly GCA_910589775.1). Taxonomy (NCBI): domain Eukaryota; kingdom Viridiplantae; phylum Streptophyta; class Magnoliopsida; order Poales; family Poaceae; genus Avena; species Avena eriantha. The sequence goes on from OU342745.1 coordinate 107,584,975, forward strand.
TGTCATCCACAAACAAGATTCACATCACCGGTAGTCACAATTGGGCACTTGAGGTTGCACTTGGTACAGGACGTCAGGTAGTACTGGGCAGTACTGGTAGTACATCACCCACCACCACTTCGCATGCACACAACCACCAGGGAACGAGCGGACAGGGGCATGGCGGTGGGGAACGGCTCGGTGATGTGTGAACAACAGGGTCAGTGGCCATGGGCGGATGAAGGCGACACAGCCGACTTGCTCGCTAGGTGGCGGTGTGAGGCGTGGCGCGGCTGGCGACGAGGCCTGGGGCAGAAAGGCCGACGTGGCGGCGCCGGGAAGGGCGACGTAGGGACGGGCTCGGGAGGCACGCACGGCGGCCGGAGGAGCTCGATGGAGATGTGGCCGAGGCGACGTCACACGGAGCAGAGGATGCGTGGTCCTGCATGGATGGTGTCGGTGCCATGCGGGCCAAAGAGGAGGCCGACGGCAGACAAGGCGGAAGCCAGTGTCGAAGCAGAGGAGACCCGGGGTGGCTCGCGTGGCTCCTGTTGGCGGGAAGAAGCTGGGGCCCGGTGGGGCTCGAGAGGCGCAAATGGGCCAGCGCAAGGGGCAGCGGCGGCCGGAGCGGCTGAGGGCACGCGGACAACAGGGTGGCGCTCGAGCGGACGGTCGGCGAGGCCGCTAGGCCACGGCGGGACCGGGAACAGGAGGGCATCGAGGCGGAGGGAGAGGCAGCTGGTGGCGCCGTCTACAGAAGGAATGGAGAGGAAGAGTGGGATGGTCGCATGGGGGTTAGTGGGCGAGGGGATCGAGAGAGCAGGGCCCCGTGCTGGTCGTGTCCGCGTAAGGTGGGTCGCACTAGCCGGTTGCGTGCGGGGTTCGATCGAGAAGGTGGGGTACGGCTTTCACGCGTTTGTGCGTTACACGACGAATGGAAGAGAGGCGGGTGGGCGTGACAGCGACAGTGCGGGTGGGCCCGGCGCACGGGTTTGGCAGGTGGTGCGCCCATGGGTTGGGCTGGCTCGTGCGGGCGGGCGTGCCTTGGTCAGTTGCGGCGCGGGTCTGTGTGATGCTGCGCTGCAGCGTGCGGTGTTGCGTGTAGTGCGGCTAGGGTTAGGGTTAGCACTAGTTTTGGTTTGGGCCAGGGGTGGTAGTCTAGGGTTTGGCCAGGATAGATCTAGGGTTTGGATTAGCCGGGATGGTAGGCTGCTGCCAGCTGGGCCCTTTGGATCTGGCCGGTGGCGGCCTCCCTAGATAAAAATAGTTTTGCTTTATTTATTTGTTTGTTTTAGTTTAATAAGACTATTGTAAATAATTTTTAGATAAATAAAAGATCTGGCTAAGACCGAGGTTTTTATTTGAAATAAAACAAGAGATTTAGAAAACAAAGATAGGCTTTTCAAAAATAGGTTTAGGCATAACATATGCATGATGATATGAGCATGCGGTCATGATGATGCACAAAACATAAATAAAAAGCGATTTTCTAGTAGTGGTTTTATCGGGGTGCTACAGCTGGGAGGCCAAACTCATAGGGGAGGTGCCTATACTAGGGTGTGTAATTGAAAGGTTAGGATTGATTATCCGCATACCAAGTATGATGATTCGGGGTTATCCCTAACGGATGTATCGAATTTTATGGTGAAAGTGTACCACCTCTGCAGAGTGTCAAACTATTCGAATAACCACGTCCGCGGTTATCGACAGTTGGAGTGGCCATACTGTTCTGTTGTCACATGTTTTCCAAATGACTTGTGACTTGAAATATGACTTTAATTTGAACATCACAGGGTTGTGGAAATAAAAACTAGGTTCCCACTTGAGTAATCTAGAGAACTAAAATAGGTCTTTACTACTAAGTACTTCTGAAATAAAATTGGCTTGTTGCAAACAAGACTAGAGCTTAGGATTCCTACTAGTATTACCTTACTTGTGTCTGTGATAGTTTGCGAGTACTTTAAGTGTACTCATGGCTTTTTCCCTGGCTATTCCCATGGCCAGACTATGAAGAGGACTATCCGGAGGACGGACAGCAGGAGGTCTATGATAACTAGGACCATCTCCCATCGTCAGCATTGCATGTGACAATGAAGATGGAGTCTACTACGTTTATTTCCGCTTCTTTGATGTGTATTAAGGCTTGATCAGGAGATCAACTATTTGTAAGACTATTATGGTTTGTAATTGATGATGTACTGTGCTACCAATTCTGTTATGTCTCGCAAAACTGGTAATCCCGGGATTGTGATGTACGGCATAACAGGCATCTAGACTTAAAAATCCGGGTGTTGACAATTACCATGTTATTTTATGTTATCTATTACTTGAGAATGTAGTGTTGCTTGTTCTAATATATGTTTCTTTTTGTAGGGTGCATGCCTAGCAATAAATTATTTAAATATTTTCTCACTTTGTTCTTTCTTTTTAGGCTGGTCTAGTGGAGAGTAACATAGGCTAGTAACATGCATAACTTACTAGTCTATGTTATTACCTTCATAGTGGAAAGTAACATACAAGTGTTGTCATACAAAGTATCATTTATTAGGTGATAGACTCATTTCATCTTGGTATGTGTGATGTTACAGTAACTCAATATGTTACTCCATCTTCCTCTCTCTTCATTAACTCACTGCCACACAAGCAATTTTACTGAGTTGGACTCTTATTTACTCATGAAGTTACTTGCACTATGACTAGCCTTAGCCATGATACATTGTTCAAGACTGACCTTTTGAATCTTGCATCATCCTTGGGAGTTCAAATGCAAAATATCCATTTATTACCCCTTCCACATGTGGAATCATTACCTGAATCCGAGGACAATAATGTGAAAGACAATGTTCCACGTGAATGGTAACAAGTGATTTCTACTCTAGTTGGAAGAAAGGTCAATATAAAGAAGCACCTAGCAAACTAGTAAGTGAAGTTTTGTTAAAGCAGGTTATACTAAAACAGGTCATTTTATTTTCTCTAGTTCTTATTTTATCTAGAATATGTGTGTTTGCATTTCCATCATTGAGGACCTACAACTCAGTTTTTTCCAAAATAATCGATGTAAAGTGAATAAGAATATTATTTTCAAATTATATAAAATTTCAAATGCAGCTGAAAATTCTACATGCTAGAGTACTTTGGGTTCCCAAAACATTGTAAAGGCATCATATATAGGTATTCAATATGCATCATATATAGGCATTGAATAAATAAACATTCCATTAATTACGTTTTTAACACTTCAACATTAGCAAAATCTAAATTGCGGTGACTATGTATTGCCAGGTATGATACCAGCCTACCACAACATTATCTTGATATCCAATTCCATACACTGCCTGATACCTCAACATTGTTTACATAATTGTGAAGGGGGTACCGTCCCAACAGTTCTAATAGAGAAGGCTGAAGATTATATCCCTCCTAATATGACCTCCTTAATCAAGTTTACAATGGCAACTTTTGAATTCTTCTTCTTTATACACACAGTTTGTGGAACTTTGTGTTTAATGGTCTGATTAAATAATCTGGATATTCATGGTTAATCGCTCTACACATTTCCTCCTTGGATACATCTGGATATAATGGATGATAACATTCTTACTAAAAGGATCCCGAAAATGGATTCCTTCACTAATGCCAAAAGTACTAGTGATAGGGAGCTAGAGGAGAATGCAATTCATGTCACTGATTTCAGTGGTATATCCATTGGTATGTAGCCACTTTGTTTTTTGGAAACCTAGTGCTGATTAAGTCCAATGTGAATATTTAGAAATAGTTTGACTAATGTATCACTGACATCTGAATCTGAAGATGGATACCTATCTATAAGAGATGCTTAAATTGAACTGCTCAGGTCTATGATTTTGCAATCTTGAAAGCTCTTTTCGATTGTAAATATTTTTTTGAGAACAAATGCTATTTTTCTTAATAGGGGATCCTTTATTCTACTTAATTCCTATGCACTTGGATGTTTTTCATGCTGATATTGATCTTCTTAGGGAGTACCTATGTGTTGGGAATATGCCCTAGAGGAAATCATGTATGATGTAATTTCCAATGTATTCAAAAAGTAACAAAGTTGTCCTCGTATGAACATCAAATATATATCATTGAATATGTGATTCAGTTGTGTAACTTTATATTCATGATTGTTCATAATAGATGTCCTTGGGCGTTGAGGTTGTGCTGGACACACAACTTGGACCAGGGTGAAAGTCAGCTGATGACTAGGTTCCACTTGTCATAGGCATGGTGATTCTATTTCGACTTACACTGATCCGGCTAAAGAATTTAGTGAGTCAGACTGACCCACGGTTGAGATGCAACGAGAATGTTGCCATTTGTAGTCTTAAGCAATGGAATCCTTCGACCTGAGGTGATCGCATGATCCGAGTTGTGGATAGCCAGCTTAGGTTCTATCAAACGCTGTTCCGTAAATGGGCAGTTATGAAGGTAGAGTTCGGGTTGGTTGTGACTCAAGCTGCATGACATAGATTACCAAGATGGAATTAGCTCCTCCATAATGGAGATATATTCTCTGGGCCTTCTCATGTGATATGATTCGGAAGCATGGTCATGCACGACTTGGTTAAGTGTTAACCAAGGAGTCAGACTAAGTGTTAGTCTAGTGAATCGTATATCATGGAACGAGAAGAGAGAATCAAGCTATTAAAGGGATAAAAACTACTCGTCTATACCTTGACACGGTATATCATGAGGCAAAGGGACTTGGACGAATGTCACATTGAGAAATGTCTTCTGACTTTACGATGATTGGGAGTTGGCACGTCTTGCTAGAGGCCGCTACCATCCATCGACTTGGAGTGGTGATTCCTGTTATGTCCAGGTGTACGTGAACCTATAGGGTCACACACTTAAGGGAATGGAGCCCATATAGATTCCATCCATGTGGAGATTGGGGTACAGCCTAAATGGGCCTCAATCATTGAGCCCAGCTAGGAGTGTATATAAGTGGAGTGACAAGGGATAGTCCCTGACCTAGCTGTCACTTTCTCCACTCCCACTTCGGGGTAAACAGGATATAGCGGTCCTCTGCCTGGAGCTCCTCCCTGTATGTGTGGATACTGGTAGAGGCATTGCACGTGCGGCACTAGAGACGAAGGATTTCGTGAGGATCTGAACGTGCTGTACGTGGGGTCATTCGGCTCGGCATCAACTGACGTGTTTTATCAAACAATCTGCACCTATGCGTCTAGTGGTAAATCTCGTGGCCTATCACCTAAGCTAGATCTTGGAAGTACCGCGTAGGGTAAAAACTTTGTTTATCTCTGCGTGGCCCAACAGTGGCATCAGAGCGTTAGCTTCAGGTTCTAGGCTCAAGATCTCGCGTATGTGATATGCGTTAGGCATTAGATTGGATCTATTTGTTGTTTTGGTGGTCGATTTATGAGATAGATCGGTTTTGTACAAGGTTTATTGGATCAATCGTACTCGGGGAGATAGATGATCTAGTTTCCATGATCCTACTTTTGAGGTCGTGGAACGGCATAGCCCTACCGGCCGACTTCGCCATTGGGGTAGACTGTGACACGTAAATCTAGATGCGGTGATCGAAGATCAAAGAGTTTGATCGAATCAGAATATGGATCCGACTTGGGTAAAATTGTTTTATCCGATGAATGGATCCATGTTCGGAATGCAGATGAGATCCGCGTCTTCAGAAAAATCATCGGGCGGTGCATTTTCGCCCTGTCGTAGCGCCTGAGATGTCGTTGTGAGATTCACAAACCGGTAGATATCGTATCTATGCATAAATTGTTTTGCAGGATTATGTTGTGAATGGTATGACTTATGTGCATGTGATGTGTGTAATTCATACATGATCTGCGTATCACGGTTCCCGTCAGCCGGCTGGAGTTTAGGTGCTGTCATTTTATTGTATACGACCTGCGTGTCGGATTCTCTATGTAATATTTATTTACTAAGCTAGTGTAGCTTTTTGGAGAACCCGGATGACATGCAAGTCGACGTATGAGTCGGCGACATGGAGTAAGATGGCACGTGACAAGAGTTGGCACGAGTCGACTTACAAGCTTCGTGCAGAAGGAGATCACCATGAAAAGAGCCATACCGTTTCACATTATAATTGCTTTATTTTGTGTTATGTTTATTTCTTTGTTTTACCTCTATTAGATAATTAGTAGAATATAATCCCTCAAAGAAGGTCTAGTCGGTCTCCCCGCTAGTGCTGCACCATCACAAGTCGGACATTCTTGGTAGTGGGCTCATAAAATTGAGGTGCTATCAATTCTTTCTGACCAGGTGGGTTCGAGTCGGACTCTTACAGCGGAAGCACTTGGTAAGCTAGACGGGTCTATCACAATGGTTGTGGGACTCGGGGAGAGGTCGGTCGGGAGCCGTGGCATGCGATGCTACCCAACCAACAGGAGTCATATGAGATGCGATTGGCAAGGAGTTTCCTACCTAGATGACTTGACGACTAACGGTGATTGTAAAGCTCACTAGTCGGCTTAATTATTTAGGATCATGAATCACTTAGTAACCATCAGAGGGGTGTTGGTTCTAGTGGGAGCATAAGTATTAAAATGCTTAATATGCTTGCTCTTTTATGGATACATGTCTTAAATGTTTTGAATATTTTCTATTGTAGATCAATGGCACCTAGTAGCAGTCTCCCTCAGATAGCCAGTTTTGTGTTGAGAACTACCCTAGAGAAAGTTAAGCTTAATGAAACTAATTTCACCAACTGGTATCGTAATGTGAGAATTGTTCCCAAACAAGAAAAAAGGGACCATGTTCTACATAACCCGCTTCTAGATGAGCCGAGTGAGAATGCGAGTGTCGCTGCAACCGATGCCTACTGTAGGACTTGTGATGAGTCCACGGAAATTATCTGTCTTATACTTTCTCACATGGAACCAGATTCGCAGCAGCAATTCGAGAATGTTGAGGCCTATGATATGATCGAAAGCCTCAAAAGTATGTTCTAGGCTCAGGCAAAGACCAAGATGTATCAAGTCTCTCAAGCTTTGTTGAGTTGTAAGCTTAAGGATGATCCACTGAGTCCGCATGTGATCAAGATGGTTGGTTATGTGCAGTCTCTAGAAAGGCTAGGCTATCCCATTAGCGAAGAGTTCTCTACAAACATAATTCTGAATTCTCTTCCTAGTGCATATGGCCAGCTCATCTCGAACTACCACATGCATGGTATGGATAAGAAGCTCATTGAATTACATGGGATGCTCAAGCAGGCAGTGGGTAATCTCAAGAAGGGTGTCAGTCAAGTGTTGATGGTACAGAATAAGACTAAGTTCAAGAAGAGTTCTTGTACTAAGAAGAAGAAGCCTAAGTCAGGAGGTAATGCTCAAGATTAGATCCCAAGTGTTTCCTAGGGTACTAAGCCATATCCTTCAGCTAGATCCACTTGCTTCTATTGCAAGGATGGCGGCCACTAGAAGAGGAATTGCAGCAAGTATTTGGCCGACAAAGCCAAGAGTGGAGGTGTGACTTCCAACTCAGGTACACTTGTATGCACTGTTATAGACATTTATCTTGTTGATGCACCTAATAGTTCTTGGGTATATGATACCGGATCAGTAATTCACATCTGCAACTCGTTGTAGAGAATGGTGAGAACTAGGAGCATGACAAGAGGCAAGGTTGACATTCGAGTCAGCAACAAAGTGAGAGTCGTTGTGTTGGAAGTCGACACGATGCAACTTCATTTACCTTCAGGATTCTTAATGGATCTTAATAATTGTTATTATGTTCCGGTGCTTAGTCAAAACAATATTTCCGCCTCATCTTTGATGAGACAAGGCTTTGAGTCGAATATTAAGAACAATGGATGTTCTTTATATTTGAATGATATGTTTCATGCCTTTGCACCCGTCTAGGATGGGTTATTTATTTTGAATCTTGATGGTGAGTGGTAGCTCCTAATTTCAACACTTTTCACTATTGATTTTCCTCTTGTTTATTGCCGGATTTCACTAAAGATTACCCCTTTCTACTAATGTTAATATCGCAATTAGAGAATCCTTGGTTTCTTGTGATGGTTTTCAGGTAATGAACATTTATTGGAGATCTAATTGCATTTACGTGCTAATTGCATCCAAAGAAGTAAATCTCCAATTGGAGCCCCTTTTATTGGAGGCGTTCAGCATGCTTAATGACCATCGGTACGGTCGGGACGTGCCCATACTGCCCGCCCATCCTACAATCTGACGGCTCCCTTATATCAATACAAGCAACTTTCGTGAAGGAGGAGAGACGAGAAGAACAACAGAATAGAAAACACAGTCGCCCCAAGCCATCCAGAGGGGGTTAGATCAGAGCTTGAAGAGGAGAAGAACTTCACCTTGTTACTCGACAATCTCCAACCTCCAAACCACACACTCCACCATCATTCCCATGATTACTTAGAGAGATAGATAGAGAGAGAGACATTGACACTTGTAAGATTAGGGTTTGATACTTTGATCTACCTTCGGTTTGTATTTGATTTGATCCTTGATCACTATTGTGGTTTGCTATAATAAGATGATGCTTACTTGCAATACAATTATGCCTTTGATTTGTATTTCTCTCATGTCTAAGTAAATCCCCATAGGTGTAGGAGATGTAGGGTGTCTGTGAGATGTGTTGTGCCTCCTTTAAATCCATTCATTTGAGATCGTTGTAGTGTTTATTTAATAGTGAGAATGATTATCTATGTTTGCCTAATGCTTGCTATCTAATTTAGGGGCCCAGGTAACATGATCCAAATATCTCATAGGTATGAGCTTGTATGCTAGTAATTTGACAACCCTCGAGTGACACGGCCAATATCAATAAAGATCTAGTACTACTCGAGGACAACAAGGAACCATCAAGATTAAAGCCTTGATCGAGTCGTAAGACCTTAATTAATGTGCTGACCATGGCCGTTGTAACAGGCAGATGGATCATTGGGACTAGGGAGAATTGACCATGATGACTCCTAGTTGGTATATGGGTTCCTTGCCTACTCACTTATAAATGAGAAATATCATTATCACTTATTCCACTTTATCCATTTGGCACTTTCACTATCATCATGAACTGTTTCTCTCCGCGCCTAACTTCTCATCTGCAGGACCTTTACACACTTTTCGCATCTTTACTTTTATGCAATTTACTTATTTCCTAAGCAAGTTTCCTCTATGTTTTACTCACCACTTACACCGTCAGCTTTTGTAGTCAATTCACTCAAGTCCTGTGACACCTTGAGTGCGACAGAAACACCACATAAAAACACTTATCTAGGTTCCTTATTGAGATCGATATAAAAAACTAGAATTAATACTCCCGCAAAAACATTCTCTGACGAACCTGTGCACTTGCAGGCCATCAAGATATTTTCTAGTGCCGTTTCTGGGGAGCTAAGCGCTAAGTCTTTTTTCTTGACAACAGCAATCGTTGACACCATTCAGGATCTCTGTTGAAGACATAGGAGGAGCTATATGCAACTTAACACTGCTATAATGTGTAAAGCTTTTCGAGGTGATATCCTTTAATGACGAACAATACAATCCAGTTGTGAATGTTGAACCATGAAAATGTATGATTCACATACCACCAGATATTATACCCGAGGTCAAAAAGTCCATGGAAGAAAAAGGAATAGCCTCGGAACTTGTGAAAGAAAATAAAGTTGACATTCTTGAAACTTATGTAATAGAAGATGATATAAGTCTTGTAATGCAGAAGTTTAGATATCAACAAAATCAATTCCGTGAGAAAAACTATAAACGTCTCATGACAGAAGAAAACAATATAAAAGATCTAATAGAAGTCTTTGATGACTTAGGTCAAGCTACAAAACATTTAGATAGATATCTAAATATGGTCAAAACTCAGTGTGAGCAAATAATTGAAACACAAACTTTGATTTTGAACCAAGGAAATTTCAATACTATTTCTACTAACATTGTTACTAGACGTCGTATAGAAACTCAGGAACCGCAAGGACCACCTTGGTATCAAGAAAACAAGCTCGAAAAGTAAGAGAGACTGAGGAGATGAGTCAAGAAGACGAGGATTTAGTTGATCCCCAAGATGACATTGATTATGAGACCCTGAAAAGGGAGAATGAAACTTCCAAAAGTGGAGAAGAAGGGGAAGAAGGGACAAACATAGACCATATGATTTGGACTCTGATACAATCGATTCAAGGGAAGAAGCTGATCTCAGAAAGGAACAAGAAGAGCAAGTTATCATCCTGCATGAAGAACACGTCGATAAGCAAATATTAGCCGCAAGGAAAACCAAAAAGAATGCGGAACCAGTAGCAAAGGTAAAGGAGAAGGTAATACCTACTAAAAATAAAATTCTTTATCCTAACCAAGTTCAGTATGAACTAGATAAAGCTATTTATGACACTTTTTCTGAGGCACCGGGAAGCTTACGTTTAGAACTTCCTTTAACTGATGCTATTCAAATTCCTACTTATAAAAAGTTTATGCGAGATATCCTTAACAGAAAGAAGAAGGTAACTAAGACTAGCAGTAATGACAAGCTTTGGTGATAAGCTGCCTGCTAAGCTTGGGGACCTAGGTACACCAACCATATCCTACGCAATTGGGAAAACTAATATATTCAGCCCTCTTTGTGATTTGGGAGTGAATGTTAGTGTTATGCCTTATTCCCTATTTAAAAAATTGAATCTTGGAGAATACTCTCACTTGAATCACGTTACAAATGGCACATAAAACAACCAAACAACCTGTTAGTATGATTGAAGATGTTCTACTTAGAATAGATCAACATGTTATACCCACTGATTTTATTATTATTGATGTTCCTGAGGATGACAAACTTTCTATCATCCTTGGAAGACCTTTTCTTAGCACAACTGGAGCTAACATAGATTTCTCTGGTGGTAAGATTGTCTTCAATATATATGATGATTAGATTGTTCGATACTTCCCAAAGAAACATGAATACAATGGAAAATATGTTCCACCGCCTAAGCGTGTTCAAGCAGCAAGAACCGAAGATAAAGAAAAGCTTGAGGTAAACGCTAACTATATGGAGTTTGGCTAATTAAAACTCTAGAATAGAATACTTAATGGGACTTAACCCATTCTCAATAAATTAAGTTTAAGTTTTTTATTATTTCTATGTTCTAATAAATTTATTTCAAGTCTTGAGTTCTGCAGAGAGTTTACCTTAGAGAAGTTAAGAAGCAAGGGAAAAATGAAGAGAAGAAAAAGGTCCAGATCGCATAACGAGCAATGGTATGACCGGGGTATGCCCGTAACGCGTGCTCGTATTGAATCTCGGCAATTTCGGCATGGGGAACAGTATCGGTAACGAGAGGTGGTACGACCGGGGTATGTCTGTACCGCGCGCCCGTACTGAACCTCAACAAAATTGACCAAGTTCTTAGTACCGATAACGAGTAGTGGTATGGCCAGAATGCGCCCATACCGCGTGCCCGTACTAAGTCGACCAGGATTGATTTCGAACCCTAACTTTGATTCAATGGTGATGACCACCGGTACGGGCAGGTTGTGCCCGTACCATCCGTCCGTACCGACCGTGTCGCCAGGTAAACGCTGATGAGGGCTGGCTCCTAGCCAGCCTCCTTCTTCTTCCTCTTTCTTCCTTGTTCTTTCTCTCTCCACCTCAAACCCTAGCCTCCTAGAACCTTTGATTCTTCATTGATTTCATGTTTTTGAGTTGGGGAATATTCACATCAATAAGTTTCTCACCTGATCCATGCTCTATTTTCTGAAATCCATGGTTGAATTCATCACATTGGCTATTTAGATGTGTTCATCATATTTTGAGATTATTGTTGATTTCTCACGTTAGAATTTGTAAGTTCTACCTGTAATCGTTTGTTCATGTGATAGAAACTTGATGCCTATATTTTTTTAAAAAAAATTGCAGCACAATGCATAACATTTGAAGGATTTTCCACTCGGGCAAGGGCTTGGGTACGGCGGGAGCCTCGGGCTCTGCCAAGCCACCGGGTTCGAAGAAGAGGCACTCGGAGGTGGATAGCTTGAGGGAGGCCATGAGCCGAGACTATGAGAGGGTGATCAACCGCAAGGTTTTGCCCACCAAGTGGGTAAACCGTGAGTTCATCTCCCGCCAAGGCCTTTTGGAGGACTTTGAGCGGATGAATGTGCATGCTGGCATGATCAACTTCTCCTACCTCTCCGTAGACACCTACAAACTTGCCACATACGATTTCCTGTGATCATTCCATGATGATCTCGAGGCCCAATAGCATAATTGCACTGTAAGTGTTGTACTCAATGGGCAGCTCCACAACCTTTCCTTCCATGAATTAAGTTTCGGGTTCTCCCATGAGGGGGAACTCGATATTGATGACAATGTGCACAAGGAGGCAATGCATTCTTGGGAGAAAATTTCTATCCACATGAACACTAATTATTTGCGCAAAAAGAGTGCCACCATCTAAAATCCTACTATCCGTTATTTTCATACCTTCCATGTTAATTATATTTTTGGGAAAGGTGGTGTCGGGGCAATGGCAGGCTCCGAAATAAGTGTAATTCATATGGCCTTGCGTCTAGAGATCAAGCACACGGTAAACTTGGGTGCTTTGCTCATCCAGAACTTTCATCGCCAAAGGTTGGCTTCCACGGGGGACATTCGTTGTGGTGGGTTGATAACACAGAGCGCCTATGCAAATGAATTTGTCCTACCACAGGAAAGAGTTGTGGCTGACAGTAAGAGCCTGGATGACATTCATATGGCTAGCACCAAGTTCATGGGGATCTATATACCCGAACGCTCCCTTCGTTCTTACCGGTTTTATTTTGAGCCTAACGGTGATCTCCACCAAGTTTTGCTACCTTTTGTCCAAGCTAGTTTGCCAGGTAAACAGAGTTGGGTCCTCACTGAGGAGGAGTTCTAGCCAACACTAATCCTCTCGAGAAGGACTACACCGCAAGGAGGCCACCCCAACTGGGAAAACGCAACAGCTGGCCAACAATAGCAATATCAAGGTGAAGAAGATTGGCATGGTGCAGACTGGGACGACTACGGTTAACAACACCATCACCAACAACCTTTCCACCAGCACCAACTGCAAGGTATGCCTCAACCACAGCCGGGATTCAACTATGTCCCGAGGGGTGAATTTGACCAGGCGGTGCATTGCATTGACAAGATAGAAAACACGTTGTATGATGTGAATGCTAGAATAGTCAACCTCACCCAAGACTTCACATCTTTCATGACAAACTTTCTAAACCACTACCCGAACTTCCCATACCAACAACCGCCGCCCGACGGTGGTGACGCTTGATTCTAGTTAGGCAAAAAGCCTAAGCTTGGGGAGGTTAAACTCCTCCCACCTTTTTGCATTCATATTTTTCTTTCTTCTTTTTATTTTTTTTGCTTCAATGCATGTTTACTCTCAATTATGCATTTGATAAAAATAAAACCCAAAAATACTATACTAGCTTTTAATTTTATTTGTGCAAATTTTCTCTTAGCTCTTGTTGACTTTTCTGCAGGATACTCATTTCTAGTGATTGAGCTATGGAGACGAACGCAAAGAGTTGACTCAATTAGGAGATGAGCAAGCAAGAGGAGGTACCACATTCCTATTTTCCTTCTTCCTGTAAGCTTATTCATGAACAATTTATGTCCGTTAGGTTGCACTTGAGTTCGACTCCATGCTTAATTCGTTATCTTTTAGGACTTGAGCTCAAAGGTTTTTGTCACCACTTTGGTTAAGACTTTCGACAATTAATATCAGTTTTAAAAACTATCCCTTGGATTGAATTCCAAGCTTTTACGAATAAGAGAAAGTGTCCGTCGACAACTTTGGTGCCATGTTTTTGTCTTAAGGGCTTAATCTTTGTAGTACTCAACCCCACATACTGATTGTTGAATTGATGATACCTTATGAAAAAGAATTGTTTGATAGAACGAACTTTTCATGGTGGGAGAGTGAGATTCCAAAACCTATGTTGACCTGCTGTAAAAAAAGAGATAAGAAAGAAATAAAGTTCTATGTTTCGAATACACACCTTTGGGATGCCAACAACTCCGCTAGCTTCTAAACGATCTATGGTATAACCCTGGATTTTGGCTATGAGTTGATGGCTTGAGTGGCATACGTGTCGCTATATGGGAAAAATTATTGGTATTATTAAAAGGTTGTAAGAGTTTATAAAAGAAATATTCGTTGATCCTTGAGAAAGGAATAACAATTTAGCATCAAGATATGAGCTAAAACATATTTGATACTTTTGATCTTTGGCATCACCTCACCACCTAAATTGAACAACTAGAGTTCTTGAAAGACAAGGAAAAGAAGAGATATTTGATAGCCACGATTATCAAAGTGGGTGTTAATGAAAAGGCTCTAAGTTTATCCTTGTTTTTGACATCTACATGTGCACCCTTAATTTTGACTCAAGCGACCTTGCTCAAAACATTTTCACTCTCATGATAAGAGAGGCGCTAAAAGAAATTGATTTGTAAGCCTAGCGAAATTTTTAACAATCTCATTTGAGTTATAAGAACTATTAGCTAGCGAGTTACTTGCATTTAGGAATTGAACTTAAGTGCAATTGTTCAGATATACTATGCTCATGTTCAAGGTTGCAAGATTTGAGACATTGGAATACGATACATCCTCAAAGTTCTAAGTTTTCATCTTGATTCAATTCTTTGCTATTACTCATTATAGCTTTGTCACTTGAGGGCGAGTAACCGCTAAGCTTGGGGATGTTGATAGCTCCAAATTTCATCACTTTTCACAATTGATTTTCCTCTTGATTATTGCTGCATTTCACTGAAGATTACCCCTTTCTACTAATGTTAATATCGTAATTAGTGAATCCTTGGTTTCTTGTGATGGTTTTCAGGTAATGAACATTCACTGGAGATCCAATAGCATTTATGGGCTAACTGCATCCAAAGAAGTAAACCCCCAATTGGAGCCCCTTTCATTGGAGGCATTCAACATGCTTAATGACCATCGGTACGGTCGGGACGCGCCCGTACCCCCCGCCCGTACTAGACGCTGATGCCTCCCTTATATCCATACAAGTAACTTTCGTGAAGGAGGAGAGATGATAAGAACAACATAATAGAAAATATAGCCACCGCAAGCCATCTAGAGGGGGTTAGATCAGATCTGGAAGAGGAGAAGAACTTCACCTCGTTCCTCGATGATCTCCAACCACACAATTCAACATCATTCCCATCACTACTTAGAGAGAGATATAGAGATTTGCACTTGTAAGTTAGGATTTGATACTTCTATCTACCTTCAGTTTGTATTTGATTTGATCCCTGATCGCTATTGTGGTTTGCTACAATGACTTTGAGATGATTCTTACTTGCAATGTAATTATGCCTTTGATTTGTCTTCCTCTCATGTCTAAGTAAATCCCCATAGGCATGGGAGATGTAGGGGATTGTTGAGATATGTTGTGCCTTCTTGAAATCCATCCATTTGTGATCGTTGTAGTGTTTATAGTGAGAATATTTATCTGTGTTTGCCTAATGCTTGTTATCTAATTTAAGGGCTTGGGTAACATGATCCAAAGATCTCATATGTATGAGCTTGTATGCTAGTAATTCGGCGACCCCGAGTGACACGGCCGATATCAATAAAGAGCTAGTACTACTGGAGGACAACAAGGAACCATCAAGATTAAAGCCTTGATCCGGTCACAAGACCTTAATTAATGTGCTGACCATGGTCGTCGTAACAGGTAGATGGATCATTGGGACTAGGGAGAATTGGCCATGAGGACTCCTAGTCGGTATACGGGTTACTTTCCTACTCACTTATAAATAAGAAATATCACTATCACTTATTCCACTTTATCCGTTTGGCACTTTCACTATCATCATGACCTATTTCTCTTTGCGCCTAACTTCTCATCTACAAGACCTTTACACACTTTTTGCATCATTACTTTTATGTAATTTACTTATTTTCTAAGCAAGTTTCCTCTATCCTTTACTCACCACTTCCATCGCCAGATTTTACAGTCAATTCACTCAAGACCTATGACACCTTGAGTGCGACAGAAACACCGCATAAAAACACTTACCTAGGCTCCTTGTTGGGATCGATATAAAAACTGGAATTAATATTTCTGTGAAAACATTCTTTGACGAACCTGTGCACATGCAGGCCATCAATGAGTCGGTCTATAACATAAACGTGAAAAGGTTGAAACCAAATGATTTGAATATGACTTACTTTTGGCATGGTTGGCTTGGTCATATAAGTTGGAAACGCGTGAAGAAGCTCCATGATGATGGACTCCTAACTTAGTTCGAGTTGGAGTCATTCGAGACATGCGAATCCTGCCTACTCGGCAAGATGACCAAGACACCTTTTGCAAAGAGTTGTGAAAGGGAGTCCAACTTGTTGGGACTAGTACATAGTGATGTATGTGGCCCGATGAGCACGACACCCAGAGGTGGTTATGAGTACTTCATTACATTCACTAATGATTTGAGTAGGTATGGATATATCTACTTGATGAAACATCAGTCATAAGCCTTTGAAAAGTTCAAAGAATTCCATAATGAGGTACATAATCAACTCAACAAGAAAATAAAGTTTCTTTGGTCGGACCGAGGAGGCGAGTACATGAGCCATGAGTTTGATGACCATCTCCAGAATTGTGGAATAGTTCCTCAACTCACTCCGTCGGGAACGCTGCAAAGAAATGGTGGGTTGGAATGGTTGATTTGGACCTTGTTAGACATGGTACAATCAATGATGAGTCAGACATATTTTCCTTTATCATTTTGGGGATATTGTCTAGAAACTGCAGCGTTCACACTAAACAGAGTACCATCAAAATCAGTAGAGAAGACACCGCATGAGATGTGGACTGGCAAGAAGCCGAGTTTGTATTTTCTTAAGATTTGGGGTTGTGAAGCATTTGTCAAGTGACTTCAGTCGGATAAGCTCGCGACCAAGTAAAATAAGTGTATTTTTGTGGAGTATCCGAGGGATACCTGGGGTTACTACTTCTACAACCGAGAAGAGGGCAAAGTGTTTGTCACTCGGAACAATGTCTTCCTTGAGAAAGAGTTTACTAGTCAGGGAGTCAGTGGGAGCACGGTGCAGTTCGAAGAAATTTGAGAGGAACCAGCCAATGGCGAATCGGCAAAATCCTTGGAGATTGAGTCGGTCGTGGTAGCTGAGCCGACAACTGCACCTACACTATGAAAATCGGCCAGATTGCGAAGTGTTCGTGATGTATTACTGTTAGACAGTGATGAGCCGACAACTTATTCGAAAGCAATGGTGGGATCCAATTCCGATTCATGGCTTGGAGCCATGAGATCTGAGTTAAATTCCATGGATGAAAATCAAGTTTGGAACTTGGTTGATCAGCCAGACGGTGCAAGACCCGTCGAGTGCAACTGGGTCTTTAAGAAGAAAACTGATATGGATGGAAATATTTCTGTCTATAAAACACGGCTTGTCGCGAAGGGGTTATGGCAGGGTGAAGGAGTTGACTACGACGAGACTATATCACCCGTGGCAATGCTTAAGTCAGTTTAGATCATGTTAGCTATAGCAGCCTATTTCGACTTTGAGATATTGAAGATGGATATCAAGACGGCTTTCCTTAATGGAAATTTAACCGAGGACGTGTATATGATACAACCCGTGGGTTTTATCGATCCGGCTAATGCTAACAAGGTATGCAAGCTTCAGAAATTCATTTATGGGTTGAAGCAAGCATCTCAGAGTTGGAACATTCGCTTTGATGAGGTAGTCAAATCGTTTGGCTTCATCAAGAGTGATCATGATTCTTGTTTATACAAGAAGTTTAGTGGGAGCAAAATAAACTTTCTGATATTATATGTGGATGACATATTACTGATTGGAGATGATGTCCAGATGTTGCAAGAAACCAAAGAGTCATTGGAAAGGAGTTTCTCAATGAAAGACTTGGGTGAGGCAACTTACATATTAGGAATCAGGATCTATAGAGATTGATTAAGGTGGCTCATTGGATCAAGTCAGAGTACATATTTGGACAAAGTGTTGAAGAATTTCAACATGTAATCATCTAAGAAGGGGTTTTACCAATGTCCCATGGTGTAAAACTTATCAAGACTCAGTGTCCTTCAACAACTGATGAGCGAAGTCATATGAGTGCGATTCAGTATGCTTCGGCAGTTGGGTCCATCATGTATGCCATGATTTGTACTAGGCCAGATGTTTCCTATGCTCTAAGTATTGTGAGAAGATACCAGGCTGACCCTGGAGAAATCCACTAGGCAGCGGTTAAGAACATCCTTAAGTACTTGAGAAGAACTAAGGATGTGTTCCTAGTTTATGGAGGTGAGGTTGAACTCAGTGTAAAGGGTTACATGGATGTGAGTCACCTTACTGACTTTGATGATTCTCGTTCGCAATCTGGGTATATGTTCATAATGAACGGAGGGGCTGTGAGCTGAAAGAGTTCCAAGCAAGAGACTGTGTGTGCATCTACAATAGAGGCTGAGTATATTGTTGCCTCGGAGGCGGCGAAGGAAGCCGTTTGGATCAGGAACTTCCTGATGGATCTTGGTCTTGTTCAGAGCTCCTCCAATCCATTAGATGTGTATTGTGACAACAATGGTGCTATTGCACAAGCCAAGGAACCTATACCACACCAGAAGAACAGACATATACTCATGCGGTACCACCTGATTCGCCAGTTTGTGGATCAAGGTGATATCAAGTTATGCAAGGTACACACATATACAAACGTTGCAGGTCCGTTGACAAAGCCGCTTCCACATCCTAAGCATGAGGCACACGTAAGAGCCATGGGCATTAGATGCCTAGACATGTGATGTCGGGATGATTGACTATAGTGCAAGTGGGAGAGTGTTGGGAATATGCCCTAAAGATAATCATGTATGATGTAATTCCCAATGTATTAATAAAGTTACAAAGTTGTCCTCGTATTAACATCAGATATATATCATTGAATATGTGATTCAGTTGTGGAACATTATATTCATGATTGTTTATACTAGAAGTCATTGGTCATTGAGGTTGTGCTGGACACACAACTTAGACCAATGTGAAAGTCGGCTGATGACTAGGTTCCACTTGTCATGGGCATGGTGATGTTATTCCGACTTACACTGATTCGGCTAAAGAGTTTAGTGAGTCGAACTAACCTGCGGTTGAGATGCAACGATCATGCTGTCATTTGTAGTCTCAAGCATTGGAATCCTTCGACCTGAGGTGATCGCATGATCCGAGTTGTGGATTGCAAGCTTAGGTTATATCAAACGCTCTTTCGTAAATGGGCAGTTATAAAGGAAGAGTTCGGGTTGGTTGTGAATCAAGCTGCGTGACATAGATTACCAAGATGGGATCTGCCCCTCCATAATGGAGAGATATTCTAGCATTCTCGTCTGTGATTCGGAAGCATGGCCATGCGCGACTTGGTTAAGTCTTATCCAAGGAGTCGGACTAAGTGTTAGTCCCGTGAATCGTATATCATGGAACGAGAAGAGAGAGTCAAGCTATTAAAGGGATGGAAACTACTCGCCTATAGCTTGACACAGTATATCGTGAGGCAAAGGGACTTGGATGAATGTCACATTGAGAAAGGTTTGTCTTCTAACTTTACGTCGCTTGGGAGTTGACACGTCTTGCTAGAAGCCACTACCAGCTATCGACTCGAAGTGATGACTAGTGTCGTGTCCAGGTGTACGTGAACCTACAGGGTCACACACTTAAGGGAAAGGATCTCATATGGATTCGATCCATGTGGAGATTGGGGTACTGTCTAAATGGCACTAGTAGGAAAATGCCTACTAGTGGCGCACCAAAAATGAAGTCCGTGGCGCACGCCCCGTGCGCCACTGATATCACGCCACTAATATCAGAGCAGTCAGTGGCGCACCGGGTAGTGCACCACGGATAGCAGGCAAGTCCCTGGCGCACCGCCATTCTATGCGCCATGGATATTACCAGCAGCGCATGCACATGCACGCCAGTCAGTGGCGCACCATGAATCCGTGCGCCAAGGATATTACCAGCAGCACACAAGCACGTGGAGCGCCACTGACCCCAAAATCAGTGCGCCACTGACTGTTCGGGTGTTTTTTTATATACGGCGGGTATATACAATAGTTATATACAATAGTTATATACATCAATACACCAAATATGAATTTAATCTAAGATACGAATTCAAAGTGCTGAAATACGTCAACTATGAATTCAAGTGTTATTAGATTATTACACAAAGTGTGGTAGTACAAATTCGGTCGAATATATTAGAAATTCGATCATCACATTACACATGCATAGAGCTATCACTCTAGACTATGATCGAATAGAGCATAGACTATGATCGAATAGAGCATAGCAGTGACGACAAGGAGCAACACCGAGACCATGATGATCTTCATCCGGTTCTTATTCCACATGTATCTCCTCCACGAGGTACCGCCAGCTCTCTTGTCTTATAGCCTTTGTAGTTGTTGCTGCTGAAGTTGTTCACTTGTCCCTGGCAGTCCTCCCACTCATCGTAGACCCCTAGAACATGACCCCTGTATACCACGTACCACTTCACCATCTCTGTAGACATGCATATAGTATATGTTATAGAACGAAAAGGATGGCAAACTACAAACATGTTTGCATGATCAGAAAATGAGCAAAGATTCATAACCGATAAATACAATACAGCACCGATGACGATCATATCCGGTTTGTTGTGCATCATGAGAATCTTCGGTTGAACGATACTACCCTTCGGCTGGACAGGGAGTGCCTCTATGGTCAGCTAAAGCAAGATGCCTGAGGACTGGATCCTCGGGCATCTCGCTCAAGCTGGCTGTAGTGTTGTCCCTACTCTCACACACCATCTTGGAGTTTATAACTTGTCCAGCTAGATCAAAATATGAGGAGGTAACTAATGTCACATATTAAGGTTTGTCTGAAGCCATGGCACTAAACATGGCAGCTATTTCCTGCTCCTCCTCCTCCCTCCAGGAAAGCTGCCAAAATGACATGTTAGCCTTCCGGGCTTCTTCTTCGACAAACATTTGCTTCGAAGGGCCGACCCCATTATTTACTTGTCCGATCGACATCTTTGCACTAAACAAGTAGATGCAACTAATTAGTACAAGAGAAATCGATCGGAAAATTTGACAGCACCTACCCTAAAAAGGCTACCTAGGAGTGCCCATTTCTCCCTGAAATAGAAATGAATCAACATTTCGGGAGTAACGGGCACGCAGTTTGGAATCCCTGCAACAATTGACAAAAACTGCCCACCACAAAACTGATTCACAAAAGCATGCATTCATAAAAGCATGCATACACCACCAAAATTGTCCACCACCATGCACTTTCACAACACTGATTCACAACACCATTTCATTCACATGACCATTATAACAGAATATAAGGTGCAACATATAAAGTGCATTATAACAGAATATAAGGTGCATTATAACAGAATATAAATAGAAGATAAAGATCCTTCGCACACTATGTGCATTATAACAAAAGCTGAGAGGTCTCCCATCGATGACATTATTACTACTTTCGTCGTCTCCCATGTTTTATCACCACCTCCCAAAGTGGGTTCAACACATGATCAACATCACAAGCAGAGTAGTGTAATACTAGCAGTAACCAACATGAGAGCAGTAAAATACATAGAACGAATGTTGGACTATTTTATTCATGAAAATGGTAGCTTATGATGTACTTGTCAGCACCACAAACCAGCAAAATGGCATCATTAATTAAACCTAAGGGCTCAGACATATATAGACTGCAGCAAAGAGGTCCATGAAGCTGTTCTAAGCAAAACCCTCCTAATGATGAACTAGAGACACAAGACATTTGACAATGACATATAATTGCAAATTGGATTACAACTTTCATAGACAAACTCATGCCCAGAATTGCCCAGAAGTTAAACAAAAAGACCTACAGCTACAGGCGATCTTTCCCTAGGAAGGGAAGCTACAGGCTGATAATCATTGTGGAGTAAGAAACAAAAACATATGAACAAGAACAATGGCTGATATAAAATACAGGGATTAAAACAAAGCACAAACAGTACATGGAGAATCAACACTCAAGTTTAGCTTTTGTACTAGTTTGCAACTAGCCAGACAACAAAAATTAGAATTCACAGAAAATGGTAGCTTCATGTTGTTATACTTCATAAATTAGCTAGATTGGCAGCATAATTTCTAACTCAAGTCGCCAGATGAAAAAAAGGGATATCAGCAGTGACAATAAACAAACAACATGCATCTCTTGTCATCTCACTAAAATGTTTGCTCGCATTGACCATTTCACTTGAAGCCCTACACTCCAATGGTAATGAGTTGTCTAAATATTTTAAGGTTGACAGGCTAAAAATAGTTGATGCACAATCATTGAAATGCCCGCTGGAGAGTGGAGACTAGATGTGAGAAGAAATTTTATGAATGAAACTTTGAAAAACAAAGTAACAGAGCTGAAGCTTTGACATTGTCCAATAAAAGCATTAACAGCAGTATTACAAGAATTGCTGCTCCATGGTCATTGACTTATCACAACAAGTCAATAAGCATTATCATAATTCAAAACTCTGCACATGGTGCTTAATCATGTACAGAAAAAGTAGAGCAGTGGCTTACTTTGAAGCCTCATTTGTGTGTTTTAGACACTGACGATCACAGGAATTTTCTTTGTTGTTGTGCTAATGTAATACTACTGACATGGTATAAGGAACTGGCAATAGTTTTATTTTTTGATTACTTTTACTACTCATGTACTTGATAAACATTATTGGGCACTATGCAGCCGTCCACCTTGCACATGGCCATGCACATGCCTGTGTTTGGGCATAAGTAGCTCAATGCACAAGTCAAGAAATATATACTCAGGCCATGGACAGTATGTTCCTACATATCATCATACCACACAAAAAGAAAAAAAAATTATCCCCTCTATTTTATAATAGCCTGTACAACACCATCCATCTGTTAAAATTGCCGTATGAACAAGAACATATAACTCAATTTTGCGTCTCACATATCTCACCTGCCATGCATTTTGGTGCAGGCACATGCCTAGTACCAACTGCCAAACGATTAGGGGAAAAAAGAATAAAGATAAATCACAAGAGGATGATGTGGGTGTTCTAGTGGTGGTCAGGAGGATTCACGCGATTGATGCTGTTCCAGCTCAAGACCGGACACCACCACGACGCCATGGACAGAAGCTGCCACCGACACCTGTGCTCGCCTAACCCTAACCCTAACCCTAGCAAGAGAGGGGAGGGGAGGGGAAGGTAGAGGGAGGCTCGTACTTGGAGAGGTGGTGGATCGAGGGAGGTGGTAGCGGACGGAGGGAGGTCATGGCGGCACGCAGGTGAGGGCTGCCGACGAGGAAGCAGAGGGGCGCGCGCGTCTTCTCCGCTGGCGAGGAACGGGAGGAAGCAGAGGAAGGGGGAGGGGCACCGGCATCTTCTCCATCTTCTCCGATGGTGGTGGGGAACAGAGGGGGGCACGGTGGCGGTGGGGAACAGAGGGAGGGCAGTGGCGGTGGGGAGCAGATCGACGAAATCGACTAAGTGTCGAAGAGCAAGAAGCTAGCAGACCGTTTTGAGTTAGGTGTACAAACTCTGTGGCGCGTCTCGAATCGGTGCGTCACTAAGATCGTACACCTAACTCAAAACGACGTGCGGTGTAGTGTTGACAACAACATTAGCATGTCCTACTGGTTAGCAAGGTTTGGTTAAGTTAGAAACCTTTAGGTGCCATGTTTGAATCCAAAGTAATTTGGAATTACTGTTTGGCCTAGTAATATTTACGCATTTAGAAAACAATTGTTTAGTATTTTTAAAATGTGAACAATTCAACATTTACAAATATAAAAGAAAAAACATATGTATACAATTGCAAGTAGACAAATAATTATTCCAAAAAACCATGAATCATGTATATATCTGATTATTATTCCAAAAAACCATATGTATGTATCATGTATAGTTTTCGACTTGATGCACGTGCACGCACATGCTCACACACGAAAAAGTCACTTCTTGTGATGTCTCGTCACGGTGATCTTCTTGCCCTTATTTGTCGCGGTTGAATAATTTAGCCCGGGAACATGGGGAGTTCTTCTCGTGTATGGACATCCTTTAGAGGGTAGGGTGGTCTTCCTTCTTCCTGATGCAACACTAGGTCTGTCGAAGTACTTGTCGAATTCCTCTTCTATCTTCGGATCACCGTACTTATCGAAGTCTTGTTCAGTGGCCAATCCTTCCATTCTGATGATGCTCCTTTTCCCCCTCCTGACAACAACGCGGCTAGGCCTTACAGGGTTGGTAATGTAGAAGCATTGATCCACCTAGCAAGCCAGTACCCATGACTCATTTTTCGCCTGGACGTTCGTGCTAGATGTCTTTGATGATTTGCTTCGGGTATAACCATTGTGATGAAATACCGGCATTCTTTTTCGACGTTCTTGGCCCATCTGACTCGGAACATCGGCATCTTGTCTCCACAGTACTTGAGTTCCTAGATCTCCTCGATCCTACCAAAGAATCTCTCCTCGACAGTGGATTCCTTGTCTGCGTATGATAGCATCGTGACTCCCGAGTTCTGATATTCGTTGTTCTTGTCCTTTTCTTCAGTGTAGAATGTGTAACCGTTGATGTCGTACGCCTGATAGGTCCTCACATTCATCGTGGGCCCCTGTGACAAGGTGAATATGAGTTTTTCCTCATCTGTAGAAGGTCTGTTACCATGATAAAGCTAGAGTAGCTCTTTCTTGAACCAACACGTGAAGCTGGAGTTGTGCTCTCTAGTCACGTCTCCCTTAGTCTGTCGTCGGCCTATGTCCCTAAACATCTTCTCAATTAACCTTTTGTGCTCTAGCACCCATGGTTCGACCAACTCTATGTGTTGTAGCGCAACTCGATATGCCCTGTCATAGTCTGTGTGTCGACCAGTGAAGACGATATGCATTAGGGCATGGCCCTCGTGGTGACCACATCCATCGAGCCTTCCGAGGTGCCTCCTGATTGGCAGACCAACTGGGCTGTCGTCATCCTCATTTGGAAGATAATTCTGGCAGAACAATATGGACTCGTACGTCAAAAAGCCCTTGGCTATGCTTCCATCTGGACGGTTCCTGTTGCAAACGAATCTTTTGAGAACGCCGTTCAGCCTTTCAAACAGCATCATGCTGTGTAGGAATAGCGGCTCGAGGTGCATGATATCATCCACGAGGTGGACTAGCAGATGCACCATGATGTCATGGAACGCGAGGGGGGGGAGTAAATCTCGAGCTCACATAGTATCATGATGATCTCTTCTTGTAGCCTATCAAGCTGCTTCACACGACCGACTTCCTAGAGATTACGTCGAAAATGTTACAAAGCCCAAACAGCGTCTCACGTACGTGCTCGTCCATTATCCCTCGGATAGCAACCGGAAGTATCCGCGTCATCAGCACGTGGCAGCCGTGAGATTTCATCCTGGAGAGCCTCTTCTTTGTTTCATCCAGATATCAGGATATCTTCCCTCTATAACCGATAGGAAGTTTGGCTCCGACGAGAACAGTGAAAAACTGCTGGAGCTCCTCCTCACTCATAGTGAAGCAGGAAGGGGGCAGTAGTAGTCGTTCCTCTTAGCCTTTTTGCGCCGACAACCTTGAGTATCTTGCATCTGAGTGTCATCATCGTCGTCATCATCATCGGGGCGTCGTCCATGAAGTTCTTCCTTTATGCCCAGCTTGATCAGGTCGTTTCTTGCCTTTGGCCTGTCTTTGGTCCTCTCCGGCATGTTGGCAAGAGTGCCAATCTGACTCTCGCACACGTTCTTTGTGATGTGCATGAGGTCAAGGCTATGTGGCGTGTGGAGGTATTTCCAGTATGGCAGGTCCCAGAAAACATACCTCGCTTTCCATACACCCAGAAGTGGCTTTGTCCTTGGACGCTTCTTTCCCGGCGTGGGGCACTCTTTCCATTTTTCTAGCAAGTCGTTGATATCCTCGCCGCTCCTCCGAGGTGGGGCTGTTTCGAGCTTGTCCTCACCATTGAACAGATCTCCACGTTTTCTCAATGGGTGATCCGGTGGGATCCACTTTCAAATCCCTGGGAACACGGTTTTCGAAGACCCGGGATCCCTCGGTAGCTGCATATACGGGGTTTTCTCCATGCACCTGATGCATGCACCGTGTCCGTGGTTCACCTGGTATGATACATATCCCAAACCAAGATAATCCTGCACCGTCATGATCAATGCAGCTCTCAGAGGGAAATATTCTTCTGTGTAGGCGTCCCACGTACGGGCTGGCGTCTCCCACTGTGTGGCTAACTCCTCTTTCAACAACCCGAGATAGAGATGCATGTCGATACCCAGTTGTTTCGGCCCTTGAATAAGAATACTCATGTGTACGTACCTTTGCTTCGTGCATATCCGAGGGGAGATTGTATGACCATACAATCACGGGCCAGGTGCTATGCGTGCTACTATAGTTTCCAAAGGGATTGAGTCCATCGGTACTCATACCTAGCCTAACGTTCCTAGTATTGTCCCTGAACTCCTCTTCGAACTCCATGTCCAATGCGTGCCACTAGCTAGTGTCTGCGGGGTGTGTTAGGATCTTGCCCTTCTCCGGATCCTCTTCGGGCTTCTCCCTTTCCGCATGCCATTGCATGAGCTTCGCTTCCTTAGGACTTATGAAATACTGCTGCAGACGGGAAGTGATAGGAAAGTACCATACAACTTTTTTAGGAACTTTCTTGTTTCCTCTCTTGTATCATGCATGGCCGCACACCGGACATGTGGTTCTATCCTTGTACTCACCCCGATAAAGTGCGCAGTCGTTGAGGCAGGCGTGGTATTTGACGCAAGGTAGATTGAGAGGGCACACGACTTTCTTTGCCTCGTCGATACCTCTTGGAAATGTGCTCCCCTCAGGAAGTATATCGTGCAAGAATTCCATGATATGGTTGAAGCTCACATCGGTCCATTTGTGTTGCACCTTCATCTCTAGAGCCTTGAGGGTTACATTCAGGCGTGTATGCTCGGGCCGACACCCAGGATACAACGGAGTAATCCCGTCTTTATCCATTTGCGCCAGCTTGGCTTTCTCTCTGGCAGCAGCTTTGTCGTTGCTCGTCTCCTTAAGAAGCAGTTCTTGAAAATGAGGGTCCCATAAAGCTGAAGTTAGCGGTGTCTGCGTGTCCGCATCTTCTCCACCACCATCGAATCCGGCATCTCCTTCATGATGATCATGATAATGTCTACGAGCATCTTCTTCATCATAATCATGTTCGGCGTCTTCGTGAGCACCATTTCCTGCCGGTGCCCCATTATTGACGTCCTCGTCAATGTAGTCGGGCATGAAACCACCCATGAGCAAGTTCTTCTCCAATGTCCTAGAATCAGGTTTGATTAGGGTACCAAGTTTGCATCTCTTACAAGGACATCTTATCTCGGTCATGTTCTGAATCATGACGGCCGTCGCGCGTGCCTTGTATCTAGCCACCATAGCTTCGCTCATCTGACGCACCATGGTTGCCTATGCGGCGGTATGGAGCAAAAGGGAATATTTAGAACCATGCATGCAAAAATTCGGCATGACCTTCCCGATAAATAAGATATATGAGTAGTGCAAAATTTTGCCAAAACAGAAATGAATCAACATTTCGGCAAACATTCATTGCACCACACACACCGACACTTGCACAACACAAAGCATACACAAGAACACAAGCATATATCCATGTAAACATCGTCTCCCGAGCCAACACCGTCGTCCGCACACACAAAAATAGAAGCATATATGTATCCATGCATGTACACAAGAACACAATTATTTATCACAAGAACACAAGCATATATACCACCAACATCGTCGTCCACGCACACAAAACAAGCACAAGTTACACGAGACGAGAGAGGCCACGCAAGAGAGCGTGTGGTGACTTGATGTGGAGAAGCGGAGAGAAAAAGGTGTTTGCGCTTACTTTAGTGGATCTACACGGTGGAGAGGAGTTTCCTTTATAGATCCATCCAAGCCAAAGAGGTTTTGGTAACTTAAAATGGAGAAATTGCTGGAGAAAATGAGGTGAGGAGGATGAGCAACTCGAGCTAGATCTAGTGGAGATGGGGAAAGTGAACTAGCTAGTGGAGGGGTAGGGGAAAGTGTGCCACCTTTTTGTGTGGCTGGCACGACATATCCGTGGCGCACCAGCTACACGGTGCGCCACAGACTAAATATACTCGTGGCGCACGTTCAGACCGCGCGTCGTCGGTAACCTGTCGCTTTTCAGACGGATGTGCCCATAGACACCCGTACCGCACAAGAATACCGTGCGCCAATGATAAACCCACCATGCGTGGCGCACGGCACAAACGGTGGGCCACGGATATGCTGCCCATGCACGGGGTTGGCCGGGAGCGCTGGGGCCCACCTTATGGTGGTGCACCGTTTGGGCCGTGCGCCACGGGTAAGTATCCGTGGGGCACAGATTTGTTGTGCGCCACTGATAAGGATCCCGTAGATAAGCATTTTCCTACTAGTGTGAGCCTCAAGCGTTGAGCCCAACTAGGAGTCTATATAAGTGGAGTCTATGACCTAGCCATCATTTTCTCCACTCCCACTTTGGGCTAGATA
The DNA here is from genome assembly GCA_910589775.1 of Avena eriantha. NCBI lineage: Eukaryota > Viridiplantae > Streptophyta > Magnoliopsida > Poales > Poaceae > Avena > Avena eriantha. The sequence continues at coordinate 107,613,587 of OU342745.1, forward strand.
GGATCTATCAGTCCTCTGCCCGGAGCTCCTCCCTGTATGTGTGGATACCGGTAGAGGCGTTGCACGTACGGTGCTAGAGATGAAGGAGTTCGTGGGGATTTGGACGTGCTACACGTGGGGTCGTTCGGCACGGCATCAACTGACACGCTTCATCAAAAAAACTGACGCGCTTCATCAAAAATCCGCACCTGCGTGTCTAGTGATAAATCCTGTGGCCTACACCTGAACTGGATCTTGAAAGTACCGCGTAGGGGAAAAAGTTTTGTTTATCTCTATGTGGCCCAACACTACGAAGCCGATCAGCTTCCTTTCTTGAGAGGAAATTCAAATGCTGATATTTCCAAGTCAGACGAAATTCTAAGTTCGGCAAGGAATCATATCGTGCAATGTAAGTACATTTTCTTGTTTCAGACATCGATGTAATGCATATTTTCCAACATGCTTTTGTACCAGGTATTTACACTTCTGCTGTATTTTTACTTCGTGTTTGGCCATTTGAAGTGATGTGTGTCATGTTCCTAAGCCAAGATGCATTTGTGAGTTTTGGACAATTTTGTTGTTTTATTTTAATTTTCTAAATATTTATGGTGCCATTTTAGCCTACCAAAACATCTTATATTTTGGAACGGATGTAATATTAGGCATTATGTGCATCGCACGTGCATGATTCCATTATTCTAGCATTTACACAGTTAATACACTAACCTATAAGATTTTATCGTGTTTCCTTAGGGGAGTATACTGGTTATTCCTTTATGTATTCAAGTTATTCTTTGCAAAAAAATCATTGCCCTTTTTTGTAGTCCGGTGATTCTATATTGCTTTGTCTGTTTTCACCAGGCATATACTTTTCCAGATTGTCCTTAGTATTATTTCTAACGATGCAATTAATGACACATTGCGACTACCCCTACATTGTTTGGCTAATATGTTGACATTGTCTATTAGGTTTATTCCTAAATGCCCAAATTGTAAAGGCATCAACCAATTATTTCATGTGATAATATAGTTGATCTAACCATCAAAGGTTCATCATTTGCATAGTAAAAAAAATTTAAATTACTTTCTTATATTTTAATGATGTCTCTGATTTATCGTCAGGCACATTATGAATCATTTGCGGTCACATGGTCCTGCTAGGCAGGCTCACCAAAATTGACATGTTTATAATATTGATTGTTCTTAAGGTATGTCAAGCTATTCTTCAAGCTATCATATGTAATTGGGGAGAAGTTCAGAGATTGGTGTGCACATATGTAATTGAGGAGAAGGTATAAATACCCCAATTATTTATTCAACTATCGTATACTTTAATACTGAGCTCTATCGTCTAATTTTCTACAATGTTAAGCTATTCTTGTTTTTATTTCCGTAGCTTAATATTATATTATCTCTATATATTTATATATGCATGTCAAACTGATTTGTTTGAAAGATGATTAGGAGTATCTATATTACATTATGCCTAGCTTAATTGATATTTCAAGAACTTATCGTGGTAATAACTACTGAGTTTGGGTCATTGGCAGTGAAATTGTTTTGTAGAGTTCTCTAATAAATGTCTCTGGTACAATGAAAGGAATAGTTGACCACTTGATTTTTTACCATACCAAACCTTCAAAAAGATGTACTCCCTCCGATCCAATTTACTTGTCGCTGGTTTAAGCAAAGTTTTGCCTAAACCCGCAACAACTAAATAGGATTGGGAGTTCAATATCCCTTTTTTATAATTGATCTTTAGAGAGAAAATACACATGATATATTCTCGATAAGTCAGCATTTATAGGATGATCACTCCCTCCTCGTTCCTCTTCATAATAAGGATTGGAAGTGTTTACATTTTATACCATCCCTTGGGACTTTAGTATACCATTTTTTGTTTTTAATTGCTCTTTAGAGAGAAAATACACATGATATATTTTCGATAAGTCAGCAACATTTATACGATGAGCATTCCCTGCGCGTGCCTCTCCATTAAAATTGTTCTCATGGATATTAATTTTTTAGATCACAGTTGTGATTTTTTGGATCATAGATGTGTCCTTAAGTTATTTTAGATGGTGCATCATGATCTATGATCTTCTAGGAAGGCTCTACTTGCTTGTCACATCATATTATAGAACATTGATTGTTGAGAGACCAGAGATGGCTTAGTTAACTCTTTAGTGTACCAGAAGAACAAAATTACTCTAATATCCATTGAGTAGTCAATCTATAATTCTATATAAGCTTCTAGATGTTAAGTATGTTGTCATTTGAAGACTAAGGAGTGCAAAAATTTTCTTGGGAGCATTTGTGGCCTAGTATATGTAATTTTATTTCTTTATTGACACAATTTATCTATCTTGTATGGCCTGATTATGCTTGGAAGGAAAACATGCAGCTGCAATGAAAATGCTATTTTTCTGGAATTCGTGTCTCATACGGGTCAAATTTATATTGTTCACCTTTTCTTGTTGAAATGCAAAAGGAAAGGGTTAATCCCTTTATTCTACCCCTAAAGCAAGCCATAATGCGATGAAATGCAAATAAGTAGAAATACTTTCTAGCTCTTTTTTTAGTAACTCCATAAGGAACCCATCTACTCTATTAGTATGGGTCGGAGTCAAACTTTATAAACTTCAATCATGTTTATAGAAAAAATATTTAGTACATGTTTTTGTATTATATGGATTTAGTATTGATTTTTATATAGATAGGAAAACTTGATTTTAGTGGTGTGGTTTAGAAGAGCGAGAAAACTGGATTATTTGTGTAATTTCGTTTATTTTTATCAAAAGTGGGATGGTGGTTGTTGCAACCTCCATGAAGTCATGTGCTATGGGAAGGAGTATTGTCGCCGGATTGATGAAAAGTATGCCATGAGGGGGTCCTCGAGGCATGCGGAAGTGAGGGGTGTGAGACGTACGGTATTCCGGGACGGTGAGCGCACAAGTTTTCCCAGGTTCGAATCCACCGGCTTTGGACAGATCCTACTCCTGCTAGCAATCTAGTAATATGGCAGAGTCGGAATATGGGTTACAAGGGTTTCGTATGTGTGAGTTGAGATTGTAGACTATTGTGTGGTTCCCTAAAGGCTTGTCCTAGGATGGCTTATATAGATATCCGTGAAGGGTTTACAGGAGAGACCTATCCGGCTATGACTAAGAGTCGGTTAAATAGTACATCATGAACTACAAGTAATACTACATGCCTATGTCTGTAAGTCTTCTGGGCCTTCCCATAGCCGGACTAGACTCCGTCTCTTCTCCCTGACAGGGCCGCCCGTGAAGCAAATCTCTAACCTAAAATGGGCCACCCTGGTCAGTGAGGCACACTGAGGATACCCGAAAAGTATATCCCCAACAACAGCCCCCGGAAGCCTCCAAGATCCAGAGTAGGATTTCACCATCGTCTAGCTTGATTCATCTTCGGCTTGTAGAATCTTGAAGGGTTCCTGAAACTTCAAAAGAAAGGATAGGATCCGAATCTCAAAGCGAGTCGGACCTATGAGTACATTATTCGAGTTTCCAGCCTGAAATGCAAACTTAAGCTAGAACCTTGTCTCTGACGTATCTAGACATCAGTCAAGGTCAAGTCGCGTCACTGACAGACATTCCTGTTAGCACGACCGTTGGTGGGTCCGCCTTTTGTGGAACCGAGCCATCGTTTTAATGCGTGCGCGGAGATCAAGGTGACATAATCCTCGCGAGGAGGTTAGCCATCTCCTTCCACGACGTGTGGCACGATTACTGTTTATCTTCCATGAATCTTGGCATAGGTAAAGGATATAAGGGGGCAAGATCTCCCCCTTCCTCTTCACCAGAACCAGTGCTTTCTCCTTCCTCTCGATGCTTCTTGCGAAAGAGTTCTTCGGCCTCCCCGAAATCCCACAGCGCCGCACATCCTAGGTCACCGACGCCTAGAAAATGGCTAAGGCCTCCTCTTCTACCACGACAGCAACATCGGTGATAGCATCTGCGGTGGAGAAGGAGAAGTTTCACGGGGTCTGGATCCCATGCGTCCTTGATGAAGTTAAGCTCCGCATCGTCGAGAAGGATGGTCTCCTCCGCGCCAGCGACTGGCGGAGCGGCTTCGGACAAACCATCCCCACCCCCAACGCCGACGAGCGAGTGCACTTCGGCACCCACCTCAACAGAGGTTTGAGCTTTCCTCCCTCAGATTTCTTTTCTGAGGTCATAGATCCTTACGGAGTGCAACTCCACCATCTCCCCAAACTCTCTTTTAGAAATGAGAGCTTATGCCTCTTTGTGTGAGGGGTATCTCGGTACTAGGCTGAGTCTTATTCTTTTCCGATATTACTTCCATACCCGGAGAAATTTCATCACCACCAGTAATCCTTATATTACCGGAAATCTTAGCTTTTTTGTTAGGAGAGAGCGAGTCTATACTAGGATTAAGGCTAGCGAGTCGGTGAAAGAGTGGCCGTCCATGTTCTTTTACCGTAAGGACAGACCGGCTCCTGGCATAGGAACTGCTTTGCTGGTTTTTGTTGACGGCGCCGCCAGTGCCCCAAGAGTCCTGGGACACAGATGCTCCAGCTCTCACTAATAATCTGCTTCTTGCCAAGAGGCGGATCGAATATTTGATGAAGCACAAGGGTCTGAAAGGATCCGACTTGATCCACTACTGGCTAGAGCGCTGGATCCAGCCTCTCCAACATCATGGTGATCGGCTCATGCATCCAATCACCAAGAGTAAGACGGATTCTCTCTGGATCTGCTCCAAACCTTGTTCGGAAAAGGACTATGAGTCCCAGATCAAATGGTTGATTAGGGAGCGGATCGAGAGGAAGATCCTGGAGCTATCCTTGGACATGCATATGGCTAACGATCCTGTGACACTAGTAAGCAATCACTCGAATTATCTGTTTATCTATACATTGTTGTGTCTTTTTGCAATACTGAGATATTTCTTCTTTTCAGCTTGCTGACCTCCCCGAATTGGAGCTTGCTCCTCTCGAGGGATATCCTCCTGAGTTATCTCGGGACGATGGAGAATTCATTCCACTACCGGAGGCGCTTAACCGAAAGCGTAAAACTCCAACAATGTCTATTGGCACAAAGGAAGTGCTGATTGTGAAGAGGTAACTTTCCTCACGAGGTCTCTGTGTTTTATTTTTCATTCTTTTTGAAGTGTAACGATTTTTGTTCTGTTACCTCCTCAGAGCTAAACAGCTCACCAAGGGCAAGGGGAAAGAAGTCTCGTCAAAGTCCCTACGCCAGTCAAAGTTAAATTTGACTTCTCCTACTACAACACCTCCAACTCCTTCCCCACAGCCTTCCACAACACCGGAGATTACTCCATCCCCGTCCGATGTAGAGGATCCAACTCAACAATCTGAGCCAACGATCCTTGGCTCGCGGACCTGTTGGAAATATGCCCTAGAGACAAATAATAATAATGATTGTTATCATATTTCATAAAGTTTATGATTAAGTTTTATATCATGTTATAACTGTATTGAGAGGAAACATCAATACACGTGTGATATATAAACAACCAAGGGCTGCCAGTGAAACTCTAGTCACTGGTTCATTGGTCAACAGATGATCAAGTTTCCCGATCATGTGGCATTTATGCTAGTTGGAAATGGAGTCAACTCATTCTGAGAATGAGATGATGAACCAATACCCAACCTAAACATCGTGACCCGATCATGTCACGAAGTTCAAGTTACGATGATTAGAGATGGATCTTTGTGGAATATTCCTTAGACCGTGAGGCTATATCAATCACTCTCTCCCGAGAATGCTTAGATAGCATCAAACGTCACTTGGTAATACAATGACAATAAAAAAGGAGTGTTCAGGTATTCGGAGGAACGGTAGAGGAAATATATGCCAAGAGCAGGATTTGTCCGTCCATGTGACAGAAAGATACTCAAGGGCCCACTCAGAGAAGTTATATCCAATAGCTGCACAGCGTGTGATTTGATCACAGGGATATCACTTGTTAGAACGAGTCAAGTAACATTGTTCGGTAATGAGATCGAACACGACATGGTTATGTCATTGATCGGATATCGGGCAATGCGAGTGTTGAGAGACAAAGGGAATAAGACATGACTGTCTCGGTTCAAACGATGAAAGATCTCCGTGGAATGCACATGGGTCACATGGCCATCCAGGTCCCTCTGTCGATCATTGGTCCATGAGTGTCCTGACCATGTATGGAGTGTTCCTGAACCGTGGGGTATCACGCTTAAGGGTTTGATGATGCTTAGAGAGTGTTTATAGGATCGATAGAATCACAGAAGAAGAGTAGAGAGAAATCCGGAAGGGTTTCAGTAAGTCTAGAGGATGTCCGGAGTGGAGGTGGAAGGTGTTCCATAGCCACAGAGATTGAATAATATGTGAATGAATGTTAAATATTGATTTAATCATTTATTCATAATTATTTAATAAAAGAGAAAATTAATTTAAAGGTCAAAAGGCTTAATGGGCCAATTCCGGAGGGAAGAGGGCCCATTAGGGAAAGACAAGAGGGGAGAAGGGGTAAGGGGTTGGACGGCAGGGCCAAGCCCCCCTGCGGGGGGCCCACTAGGGTTGTCCGGTGGCGCCCCCCTCTCCCTCTCCTTTAGTCCCACCCTAGGACTTTGAGGGAGGTAGTACCTCCCCTCCCCCTATATATAGTGGGGGTATTTGGCCACATAAATACACATAGTATTCAATAAAGGTTTCCTCACTTTTGGGGAGACCTCCAATTGATATTCTCTCTCTCGTGACCGTGGTCCCAAGTTCGTACTGCGCGAACGAGAGACATCTTCACCGCGGAGCGCCATCGCGTTGTAGGATTCGGATCCAGGAGCTCTACTTCTGCAACTGCTGCTGTATTGGGGAAGCGGGAGTCATCATCAGGCACCGGACATGTGTAACTCCCCGCGAGGTGTCACACTTGAGGCACTCAAGTCGTTGGAGCCAAAACAGCGCAAGGACTTCATCACGACCTCGAGGTCGGCTTCGGCTCGTCTACATCAACCACACTCTCCTGAGCATTGACAACGCTTTTCGATCTTCAAGGGTAAGTTCATGAAAAGCCCCTCCCATTACTGCATTACTAATATATAGGTCCTGGCAACATCAGGGGTTCAGGGGCGTAGGGTAAAAATTTATTGTTTTCATACGGAACCCCTACAGTGGTATCAGAGCTATATCTCTGCGTAGTAATGCTAGTACAGGTAGAACACACGAGATGTAGCATGTGGGCATTGATCTTTTAGTTGTTACCCTCCCACGTGTACTTGTGTAAACCGCAGTGATGCTTGATGAAGCGGCCCCCAACTGACTTTACGCGTTCATTCGCGAGACTGGTCCACGCTTGACATACGGCTTGTACCGTATAAAGTGGCTTAGGGGGGTGTCTATGTCTCTCGCATTAGTTGGTATGCCATTTGCAACAGAGGTCCCCGAAAGGGGTGTAGTATAGACAACTACTTGATCAGCATTGTAGTGACAGTTCGTAGGTAAGAACGGTTCTTGTGCGAAAGCCAATTCAGCCACGTAAAATATGCAAAGATAAAGTAGAGGCATCTAACTTTGTTTTGCAAGGGACATTGCTTTGTGATATTGTGGTGGCAAAGGTAACGTGATTACCTTATGTAACGTAGTAGTAGATAGTCACGAAGATGATGGACTACCATGCCGGAACCCTGGCGCCAGAATCCGGTGATGATGGATGGAGATCACGACGGTATCAAATCGCATTTACATTTAATGTTATTGTTTGTATATATTATTGTGTGCTAGTATTAGATACTCGGCGGTAGCCTAATAAGATGATCCCTGTTAAAATTACCAATGATTGTGTTCCCCCTTAGTGTGTGCCACCAAGAAAATTCTTCGGTATGAGGCAAGCCATGATGAGCGGGTGTCAGACATATCTACGTTCGCATACAGTGGGTGTAAGCCATGTTGCATAGCGAATACACTAAGGTTGAGTTGGCGAGCCGAGCACATTACAGAGACATGGCCTCGAAACGCGGATGGTCGAAAGATCGAGCACGAGTCGCATGAATGATGTGACCAATGTTTAGCGTCCACCCTAGAACCCGCATTGATGGGCGTGATGATCGGGGGAGATGTGGGGAAAAGGGGTCGTGTTAACACTAGAACCCTTAAGGGGATAGGTGTTTATAAGTGGAGTTATTATTAACTCATTTAATTATAAACTTAGTCTAAATTCCTTTGGCAATTATAAATGTAGAAAAGGTTCTCCCCGATGCAACCTTTCCTGTTGACGATTGGGTGGTTAGAAGGAGAGAAGCTCAGGTTAGACGGATACAACTTCTCTATATGGGTTCCGCGTATCCACGTTCTCCTTAGCGAGAATAACGCGGTTGACTACATACTCAACTGGATGGATTTGGATCAACCCAGTGATATAGAGACCCCAAAGCAGCGGGAAGACCGCTATTGCCGTCGGGAGATGGCCTCCTGCATTTCAGTTACAATGCGTTTCGGAATGGTGGACGAGTTGTGGCCTGTCGTGGGTAATGTCGACCCTCGTACAGTCACGCTAGAGCTTAGGACACATTTCATGGAATAAGCACGCATATGGGAGCATGATCTTATGGGAGACTTACTCTCCATTAAGATGGAGGCGAACTCATCACTTGACGAACACTTGGAGCGCATGCATGATGCGTACATGAGGCCTCCATACTTCCTGGATAGCTGAATGAAGGGATCTTTTGCAAACGGCATTGTGCTACGGTCGCTGCCACCAAGCTACCAAGCACAAGTCAGGACTTTCAGTATGAGAGGCGATGCGGAAACACAGGATTTCCACAGGTTCATATCACATCTTAGGAATGTGATGGTTGAACACATTGTCGCTGAGGTCATCAATGACAAAGGTATATATTTGATATACAATTTTATAAATGTTATAATCTTGCAAACACATTTGTAGTGTTAAGTATATTTGATACTTGTTCTGTTTTGCTGAAAACAGGTCCTTATGCATAGAGGTGCTTGCTAGAGAGGAGGTGACGTTGCGTGTTGATGGCGAGCATGATGATGATGGCCAACGACACTCTCCCTCAACATTTATCACTTAGTTTATGTTTTAGGATGATTATTGTAATCAAAAAGATTGTGAACTTCTTTAGTGAGTCTCACACTTTGTGAGACGGTTATTCATATGAGCTTGTAACAAGCAGTTGTTCCACTTTTATGAATGATTTCTATTTGTGTTCATATCTTGTTTGATTATGTGTGAATTATCCTTGTTATGAAACTAATTGATAATACATGAACATTTGCAAAATATTGAAATGCCTTGAAAAATACCCAACTTAATGATATATTCATTTTGAATGAAATGATTGTTTGAATTCAAAGTTATGTGATAATATGTGAAAGTCATTCGATTTCTTGTCACATATGAATCATGCCTAAGTTCGGCAAAAAAACTTGAACACCGTGTATTGCTTGAATATAGAGTGTTTTGATGAATTGTTGAAAGTAAATACAAATTCGATGTATTGTGTTTTAACAAAATGGTAATTATCATTATATGATTGTTTAAATGTGTAAAGAAGTTTTCCAAAAGAAACATGAAGATGAAACTATTTGATATGATCAAAGTGTTTCATCAACAAAGGGTATAAATATTGAAGAGAATCTAATTACTACAATTTGATCATTAGTAATGAAATTCGACTTTATAAGAATGGCATAAAAGAAATTTTGGAATACAATGCGTTTGAAACGTCAAAATGCAATACACCACAATATGATATTTGATATCAAATGGGTGAATAGATGGCGCCAAATAAATTATTGTAATGTAGATGTAGAGACCATTAGTTAGAAATAGTTAGCACTCAATTAGAATATATAGTGAACCATCTGGATTCGTGAGAGCGGCTCCATATCTAGTATGGATCATCGTGAAAGTTTTGGGGTATTCGATATAACCAAAACAATAGCGAATAAGTCCTTGTAGAGTATTCATTGGAAACTTTGAATAGGAAATCCATAGCGGAAACCAAAAGAGAAGCAAAACTTGTATTGCTTGGATTTTGGTGCATTCTTGAGGAAGTTCACTTTTAGTGATATTTGTGGATTATGGAGCATTTGGAAGATAGCGTGAAACACGATGAGGATTCAAAACACTGCATCAGAGTGTTGAGAAGTGCAATGGAAAAAGTTCCTAGACGATACTCTTCACAAAGGAAAGAATCAATGATAATGATCATTGTGTTTTCCCCACTAGTGTTTTCACTACATAAAGTCGGATTCAAAATGTGGCCCATATCTTGTATGGATACATTTGTGAATCATTTTCATGATTACCAGAATATGACATACCTACGAACTACTAAGGAAATAATGGTGAGCTAATGACATGAGAAATCCCAAAGAACAATTCCCTTGAGATTAGAAAGCACCTCGTTGCTAAATCTTGCAAGTAAAGGAGTTACTTGGAATTTTCCCAAATAACTGCAAAGCCATAGTGGAAAAGGGGGTGAATGACAAAAGCACAAATTGTCAAGTATTGGACGAATTCAAATTGATTCAAGTGTGTTGAATGTCTAGTGGATTTAAAACTAGTAAAAGTACTAGTATCTCATAGTAAATCTCCAAGTTTGATATTTGATCAAAGGATTTTGAAATCGTTCAAAATAGTGAGTGGATGTGAAATTTGCATGAAATTGAGTGGGAGCTATGAAAGTCTTCCTAAAACAATATGTGAATGACATATTTTGGGGTGGGAGCAATATAAGTCTCAAATTCAAATATTTAGGAACATAGTTTGAGTAAGAGTGGTGACTCATACCCAAATATGTTGGGAACCTATTTTGAGTGGGAGCTTAAAGGACTGATTCTCAAGTGTGTATTAGACACACTAAGAATAAAAGTGCAAGTACCGATAAATAATGATTTAAAGGGGTAGAAGTTGATAATAAGTGTATTATGATATTTTTTAGTATTACTTAAAGGATTCTGAAAAGAGTTTTAGAATATAACTTAATTAAGGAACTGGTCCTTAATAAGTCAAGATGGGAATAGTATTAAGTTGAACATCAATGGTTGAAAGAAAGAAAAGGATGATCATCATCCGCTATGTTAAGACATAGGTTCTATCTTAGAAAACCATGATGGTAACTTAACATAATATATGATCCAAGAAGGAATGTTTAAAAGTGATTAAGTTTGAATCACGGAACATTGAGATAAGTTTGTCCGTAGTGTCTAATAGAGAACTATAGACTTATTTTTCCAAATCCATAAAGGATGGCATATCTTAAAGCATAAAGAGTTATGTTATAAGGGAATATGTTGGAAACTCATGTATATACCGAATAAAGTCAAGTAGGAAGCGAGGTGAACAAAACATCGAAAGTTGCATAGAGTGCACTTGAGTTTCGATAATTACATTTATAATAATAGATAAGGGTACCATCTAAAGTGTTGTATAATATTATGGTGGGGCTAGTTCGCTTTTAACGTAGAATGATGTGTCCCAGGGCATAGTGCCCATGAGAAAGCCCTCGAGGTTGATCTAAAGTCATTGTAGGCTCCTGGAATTTGGTCTCGTTCTCCTGCCATAGCGAAGATGCATACCCAAAGATGTTATCATGTGATGATAAAGTATCAATGTCAATCAAGGTGACATTAGTAAGTTGCAAAGGATTTGGGAATATAAAGTACAGACACAAGACCGAACCTCTTCCATGAGCAAGCATGTTCAGGGTACCGGATATATGGTGCTAATGATTAAGAATAAATGCAGCTAGTTTATTTGTACTCTAGTGCAAGTGGGAGATTATTGGAAATATGACCTAGAGACAAATAATAATAAGGATTATTATCATATTTCATAAAGTTTATGATTAAGTTTTATATCATGCTATAATTGTATTGAGAGGAATCATCAATACATGTGTGATATATAAACAACCAGGGGTTCCCAGTGAAACTCTAGTCACTGGTTCATTGGTCAACAGATGATCAAGTTTCCGGATCATGTGGCATTTATGCTAGTTGGAAATGGAGTCAACTCATTCTGAGAATGAGATGATGAACCAATACCCAACCTAAACATCGTAATCCGATCATGTCATGAAGTTCAAGTTATGATGATTAGAAATGGATCCTTGTAGACTATTCCTTAGACCGTGAGGCTGTATCAATCACTGTCTCCCAAGAATGCTTAGATAGCATCAAACGTCACTTGGTAATATAGTAACAATAAAGGTGTGTTCAAGTATTCAGAGGAGCCATAGAGGCAATATATGCCAAGAGCGGGATTTGTCCGTCCATGTGACGGAAAGATACTCAAGGTCCCACTCGGAGAAGTTATATCCAATAGCTGCGCAGCGTGTGATTTGATCACAGGGATATCACTTGTCAGAACAAGTCAAATAGCATTGTTCGGTAACGAGATTGAACACGACATGGTGATGTCATTGATCAGATCTCGGGCAATGCAAGTGTCGAGAGACAAAGGGAATAAGACACGACTGTCCCGGTTCAAACGACGAAAGATCTTCGTGCAATGTACATGGGTCACATGGCCATCCAGGTCCCACTGTCTATCATTGGTCCGAGAGTGTCCCGACCATGTCTGGAGTGTTCCCAAACCGTGGGGTATCATGCTTAAGGGTTTGATGATACTTAGAGAATGTTTATAGGATCGGTAGAATCATAGAAGAAGAGTAGAGAGAAAACCGGAAGGGTTTCGGTAAGTCCGGAGGATGTCCGGAGTGGAGGTGGAAGGTGTTCCATAGCCACAGAGATTGAATAATATGTGAATGAATGTTAAATATTGATTTAATCATTTATTCATAATTATTTAATAAAAGAGAAAATCAATTTAAAGGTCAAAAGGCTTAATGGGTCAATTCTCGAGGGAAGAGGGCCCATTAGGGAAAGGCAAGAGGGGAGAAGGGACAAGGGGGTGGCATGCTGGCTAGGCCAAGCCCCCCGGACGGGGCCCACTAGGGCTGGCCGGCAGCGCCCCCCTCTCCCTCTCCTTTAGTCCCACCCCGGGACTTTGAGGGAGGTAGTACCTCCCCTCCCATATACATAGTGGGGGTATTTGGCCAGATAAATACACACAATATTCAATAAAGGTTTCCTCACTTTTTGGGAGACCTCCAATTGATATTCTCTCTCTCTCACTCACTCTCTCTCTCTCGCTCTCTCTCTCTCGCTCTCTCTCTCTCTCTCTCTCTCTCTCTTTCTCTCTCTCTCTCGTGACCGTGGTCCCAAGTTCGGACTGCGCGAATGATAGACATCTTCACCGCGGAGCACCGTCGCGCTGCGTGATTCGGATCCAGGAGCTCTACTTCCGCAACTGCTGCTGGATCGGGGAAGCGGGAGTCATCATCACGCACCGGACATGTGTAACTCCCCGCAAGGTGTCATACTTGAGGCACTCAAGTCACTGAAGCCACAGGAGCGCAAGGACTTCATCACGACCTTGAGGTCGACTTCGGCTTGTCTACATCAACCATGCTCTCCTGATCGTTGACAACACTTTTTGGTCTTCAAGGGTAAGTTCGCGAAAAGCCCCTCTTGTTACTGCATTACTAATAGATAGGTCCTGGCAACATCAGGGGTTGAGGGGCGTAGAGTAAAATTTTATTGTTTTCATACGCAGAACCCCTACATGACCAACGTCACCATGGGTGACTCGACACTTGATAAGGGTGAATCCGTACAGGGTAATGATCCCTCGGCAGAGGTTTTTGCTGATAAACTTCTTAGCAATCCGGGTATTGCCAAACTTGGCATTACTCGGAAATTTGCGGAAGAGATCCAACGGCTAGCCCAGCAATGCTTGGATAGCCGGAACATCACCGCCGAGGAAGAGGCGCAAGAAGCCGAGGATGTCAAGTACTCCGAGCTTCTTGAACAAGTTCGTCCTCAGCATAAGCGGGAGATACCGGGTTACGACCAAGCTATTTTTGCCTTTGGCGATGCAACAAGCCTGAAAAAATCCTTTAGCCAAATTTCTGGCCAGGCCACACTGTCGTAGGCTTGGATGTGTCTTGAGATAGCAAATCCTTCCAGGAAGTGTGTTTGTCGAATTCGTCGTCTGAAGCATTTTGGACCCACGTATATATCATCGTTCTCATAGCGCCGCGCCTCTATGTTAGAGTTGACCCGGTGTCTCGCGTCGCTTCGTGACAGGGAACGTCGTCTTGGTTGTTCGCTGTGGCGGTGGTGCCTTGGAGCCGGACTTCTACTTCTGCCACCACCTCCTTCGCCACGACGCCCTCCTTGGCCTCCTCGAGAGCCTGTATGATTATTACTTGGTGGAGAGGGTGGTGTAGGTCGATTATTTCCAGGTGAGTGTCAGCCTCCATCCAGAGCATCATTATTTCGGTTTTAGGGAGGGTCTTGATTACGAAGAGCCCCCTGCCGGCTTGACTCAGCATGGTGTCCGTTGTTCCTTCGTCCATCGTTACCCCCATTGTTGTGACATTAAGCCGGACGGCTAGTATGTCTAGGAGGTGGCATCCTTTGTCGGTCCTCCTCCCGACGTTGCTCGTTGTCGTCTTACCTACGATTGTTCGACTCTCGCCGGGGATGGTGTCTCTGAACTAGTGCCGCAACTGCGTCTTGCTCTGCGGCCGGAGCAACATTGCTCCAGTTGCGTGCGGTTTTGTATCGTTGCCCTAAAGATCCGGTTCTTGAATAGTTGTCTTCTCGATGGTCGGGACGGTGATGCTATTCCGGGTCCCATCGGGGCCTAATGTCATTCCAGGCCGGATCTGTGCGACATTGGTTAGATTTAGAGACCAGTTTTGTGCTCCCGGATTTCGCGACCTTCTGCTGATCCAGACCCTTGGTAAGTAGCTTTACGCCCAACCGGACTTGATCTGGGTTTGGATTGTTCGCCAGGATATCTCGAGCCGCAACAGTATTTTGCACTGGCGTTGGATACACCATATCTCCCTTGCTATCGAGCCGAGGTGCTCCTGGATCTCCCTCAAAGAGGATCTTGTAGACCTCCGGATATTTGTCGGCCGACACGTGGCATTTCCGGGCCTTCTGATGCTATAGAGAGATGAACCGCTCCGCAGTAGCAATGTTCTTCTTCTCTTCCTTGATGTTGTTGGCTTCATCCAGGAGTACTTGACGACGCGCTTCTAGGGCCTAGGCCCTTTCTTCCAATTCTACAGGTGTAAGCTCTGCAACTGTAGGGATTGGTGTTGTTAACGCATCTCTGATGAGTTTATGCGCACCAGTAGTAATCACGTATCCATCAACCGGAGTTTCCTTCAGCTCGTTTGGTATTAGGGCTCCATCCGAGTCTTCCTCATAATCTTTGGCAACCACTTCCTCTGCTGGAGGATCTTTTGCTGGAGTCTTGTTCTTCTTGTTCCTCTTCTTTGCCTTCTTGGCAGCGCCGGTAGCAAAGACGGCTTTGGGTCTGCTTTCCGGAGTCAATCTTTGATCGGTACTTTCAGACATCTGGATGTCGGGATTAGCTCCAAGATCCACGTCATCCTGCGCTTTGGGAGAGTTTTCCCTGGATCCTTCATCCATGGCTTCTCCTTCTTCTGTAGCTTTGGAGTTGAACTCCTCTTCATATTCCTCGGAGAACTTTCGGAAATCCACCGACATCATGGAATCATCCGAAGATGCCAGTAAGTTGGTGTTTGTTCCGATCGCCTCTAGCACCGATTCTCAATTGTCTCCAGCATCGGCAGAGTCGAATCTGGATCCAATGTATCTGACAAAGTGCGTCACATGAGTCTTGAGGTAGTTGCAGCTTTCCTCGTGGGCTTCCTCGAAATGTTTGATGGTCTTGAGAACCTCATCCACGCCTGCGCCTTGCAGCATTATGCGCCTCACCGTATGCCTCAAAAAAGGTTGATCTGTTCTAGCGTTGGCAGAGCCGGAACCAAAGTTGTTGTCTTGCTCCTCCTGGATTTCGACCTCGACGGTCAGATCGATGTGGGATTCAGCCTCACTAGGGAGATGCACTCCAGATTCGACTTGCACCGCAAGATCTGCTTCAAGCTCAGCTTTCTCTACTATCTCCGTGTTAGGTGCGGGCTGGGTGGGATTGTTGTTTTCAAGAATCCGGAACTCTGCCGCCTTCATGGACAAAGTGGACCTAGAAACTTCTTCTGCCTCTATCGTCACCGCTGGGGTGGGTGGGGTAGGTTCAGCAAAGCCGATGTAAACATCGATCTCACCAAAAGACATGATGGTGTAGGAAGTCACGGCCTCCCTAGCCGGAATCCAGGTCTCATCGAGAATGATGAGAGAGACGTCGCTAGCGTAGAGGACGCGACCGACGGCGACGGTCTCACCGGCAGATTCCGCCCGGAACGTAGATCTGAAGCTCACATGCCCCACGGTGGGCGCCAACTATCATCAGATTGATGACAAGTACACCATGAGGTGGTCCTCGAGGCGTGCGGAAGAGAGGGGTGTGATACATACGGTATTCTGGGACGGTGAGCGCACAAGTTTACCTAGGTTCGAATCCATCGACTTTGGATGGATCCTACTCCTGCTAGCAATCCAGTAATACGGTAGAGCCAGAATAAGTGTTACAAGGGTTTCGCCTGTGCGAGTTGAGATTGTAGACTATTGTGTGGTGCCCTAAAGGCTTGTCCTAGGATGGCTTATATAGATATCCGGCCTAGGGTTTATAGGAGAGACCTATCCGGCTACGACTAAGAGTCGGTTACAAAGTACATCTTGAACTACAAGTCACACTACAGGCCTATGTCGGTAAGTCTTTTGGGCCTTCCCGTAGCCAGACTGGACTCGATCTCTTCTCCCTAACTGGGCCGCCCGTGAAGTAAAGCTCTAACCCGAAGTGGGCCACCCTGGTCAGTGAGGCATAGTGAGGATACCCGGAAAGTATATCCCCAACAAGTACGTCAGTTTGATAAGAGTTAGAGGAAACATCAACATTGTTGGAGTGGGGTTTTGATAAGAGTTAAATCAAAGAACGACATTGTTGGAATGGATGACTACGAAGCACAATGGTGAAATTGGCGAATCCAACGATCTGGTGGGAAAAAAGGAACAATAGATGTTTTTCTTGTCATGCCTTTGCGGTTATCAGTTTTATGTATATCTGTATGTTAGAATATTCACTAACATTATGTTTATATATGTGGCTGGATAACTTAAAGGAACCATTGTAACATAAAAACTAAAGAGCCGTAGCAACGCAAGAGCATTTAACTAGCTGGTTTAAAAGATAGTTTCAGATCATGGGAAATTTGACTATTTATGACTTGCAAAATAAAAACACTAAATATCGTTGGGTAGAATTTAACACCATCAGTATCCTCATCCATTGGTGTCATTTCAAAGGATAGGAACAACTAGATATTTAAAATATGTGGCTACAGATCAGTTCCGAGGTCCTGGATGAAATCAGTTAGAGACATTAGAGTATGGTGCGCCTCTATGCATGCTATCATTTATTGAATAGGGGTTTTACGACGCTTGCTTATCCCACTCCTTCTGTCTCGATTTAATCAACTCAACTTTATCTAGGTATCATGACACTAAATTACCTGCGTAGGTTGTGTTGCGCCCCTGCTAGTGTCTTTTGATGCATAGTAATGTTAGAACTTGTAGAATATTTTGTGGTCTTGACCGTCAAAAACTTGTTTAAGTCCTTTATATATGTTGGTTTCTTGCTACTTCTCATGTTTCTTCGACTTGTTGCCTCTTGATCAGAAGTTCTTATCCTTCGACTGTTTTACTTGGCTAGGATCCTGCGAGTTGCACACAGGACCTGTCATCGTCTTCTGTTCCTTTAGCTCCACGCTCTAGGGTGGAAAAATTGTCTCAGCTCCATCTTCTATGTGACCGTGTGAAGGAGTTGGAAAAAAATATGTTGATCATCCGCGGTAGTGCTGACATGTGGAAGTCGAAGGCAGAGAAGGCTTCTGAGCGGGAGAAGTATCTGCTTGGTGAAGTCGCTCAAATCAATGAACAACTGCGATGTGATCTTTATTTGACTAATTTGTGTTCTTCTTGGCTTGTTGTGATGTCGACTAACATGTTCTTGTTTTTATGTATAGTTTTGAATCTCATTCCATAGGAAGAGAAGGAACATGTCAGCATTCGACTGAATAGCCTTATGCAGGCGGAGCTGGAAGCTGGCGGGTTCTTCTGGATCGATCGGAATCGAGCAGTAGTGCTGGTGACCCTGTAAGCTGGCGGGTTCTTCTGGACCGATCGGAATCGAGCAATAGTGTTGGTGACCCTGCAGGATCGCATTGTGCAGGTGCTGCATTATTTCAAGAAGGCTCAGTCCTCATTTAAGCATATTTTCATGGCGATATTTTCCCTAGACGTAGTCCCTACAACGCTGTTGGCGTTGCTGAGGAAGTTCCATGATGCTAGTGTTGTACATGAGTGCCTACACCAACAACTTGTCGCGGGTGCAAAGGCTATGTTGGCTTTTGTGCACATGCGACATCCAGATGTGGACCTGAATGCTATTGCTGAAGGGACACCGACACCTCCGGATGGTATGGCGTTGAACATGATTCCACACTATTAGGCAGTTGCCCAACCAGTGGAGGATATCATCCAGCAGTTCGATGAGCGTACCAACGTCTTGATTAAGCGACAGTAGCATTGCATTAGCCTGCATATGATATCTAAGTTATGTATAGCATGTATAGTTTTGATCGGGCATTGTGGCCCTTGTAATTGTCATAAACTTGTAAGTTTGTATATGTGATTATGCGATACCTTTTCATTAACCCAACGCTTATGTATCTCAGCACCTTGCCACCCTTTCAGTTGGGCTGCAACTGGGTTGGAGTTTTCAAGGGTTCAATTGTAAGCGGAGTCAGCTACTCAGGCCATCGCGATTGTGAGTTGTATGTATGACGAGGTCGTCAGGGAGGCACAGCCCCTAAGTGCAAAATGCATAGAAAGAAACATAATAAGACTCATAGTTGAGGAACTTAGTTTTATTTATTTGAGAATACCAGGAGGTACATTGTTCGGCTAAGTAGCCTTATTAAAAAATGTAAAAGCATCTAAGGGTAGAAGCGTCACAGCTGCGCGACGTTCCACAAGTTGGAATATGTGACTCCGGTTTCTACATCCTTGAGGTGATAGCGCCACCTGGCATCACTTCGTTGACCATGTAGGGTCCTTCCCATAGAGATTCAAGCTTGAGGTGCCTTTCTGTTTCAGTCGTAGTACAAGGTCTCCTTCAACGAAGGACCTTGGGCGTAGCCATCGAATGTGGTAGTTGCGAAGACTCTGTTCATACACCGTTGACCACTCCGTGGCAATTTTGCGCACCTCATCAAGCAAATTGATAGAGTCTTCGAGTGCAGCCGTAGATTCGGCTTTACTGTAAGCGACACCCCGTGGGGAATTGTAGCGCACTTTAGCTAGTAGTATCGCCTCAGAACCATGTACCATGAAGAAGGGTGTGTAGCCTGTGGTGCTGTTTGGGCTTGTTCGTAGGCTCCATAGCACAGAGGGGCGTTCATCGGCCCAAGCTCCGGCCGCTCGTTCGAGAGGCCTGAGGAGTATCTTCTTGATATTGTTGCAGACTAGGCCATTGGACTTTTTGACTTGACCGTTGGTCTAAGGGTGTGCCATAGAAGCGTAGCTGATGTTGATGCCCAGGTTTTCGTAGAAATCATGTAACTCATTCGACATGAAATTTGTCTCGTTGTCGGTGATGATGTTGTGCAGCACCCCGAATCTGAATACGATGGACTCGAAGAACTAGACGACTGTGGCACCAGTTTGGTTGGTCACAGGCATGGCCTCGATCCACTTGGTGAACTTGTGAACTGCGATGAGGAGGAAATTGTATCCTCTAGGCGACGACTTCTGCAACTTGCTGACCATGTCGAGTTCCCATTGTCCGAAGGGACATGCCACGAGTATTGTCCTAAGCTTCGCGCCTAGTGCGTGAGGCTTATCCACGAATCTCTGACAGGCGTTGCATCTCTCGATGTTGCTTTTGGCGTCAAGCATCGGGGTTGGCTAGTAGAAGCCAGCTTATAGAGCCTTTGCAACGAGGGTGCGACTGCCAGCGTGATGTCCATAGGTGCCTTCATGTATTTCGAGGAGGATGCCCTTGCCATCACCATTACTGATGCATCGTTGGAGGACACCTGTGATGCTTTGCTTATACATCTCGATGTTGATTATGGTGAAGGCCTTGGAACACCGAGCGATGTGTCATGTGTTTGTTGGGTCATCCGACAGCTTCTTGGTGAGCAGGTACGTGATGTACGGCTAAGTCCAGGATGGCTCGATGAACATGACCTCCATGGGGCCTTCGGGTGGAGGTTCTTGTTCTGCCTCAGTGGATCCTTCATCCCCTTCGGGTGGCGTAGGCCCTGTGTGCATTGCTACTAGAGGTGGCCCTACAGTAGGCTCCATGTTGATGGACTGTTCACATATTTTCTCCAAGAATACACTTGGTGGCACCGGGGCGCATGTGGAGCCTATGTTGGCAAGCGTGTCGGCCTCCTCGTTTCTTTTCACGGACGACGTGTCACAGTTCGCAGCCATCAAAGTCTCCTTCGAGTGCATTGTAGAGGTCGTAGTATGCGATCATGTTGTCACTTGTGGCATCACACCTTTTCATGGTATGTTGTACCACGAGGTTGGAGTCGCTGTAAATGATGAGTCATGTTGCGCTGCAGGATTTGGCCATCCGCATTCTGTGGAGCAGAGCCTCGTACTTAGCTTCATTGTTGGATGCACGGAACTTCATCTGCAGTACATACCGCATCTTTTCGCCATGGGGAGATGTGAGGATGACGTTGGCACCTACTCCCTCTTGACGCTTGGATCCGTTGAAGTGCATTATCCATAGACAAGACATATCCGATGTATCTGGGAGTTGGTTCTCCATCCAATGGACGAGGAAATCTGGTAGTACTTGTGACTTGATCGCTGTCCACCGCTCGTAGGTGATGTCTCGTGGAGACAGTTTGATGCCCCAGACGGCGACCCGCCCTGTTGCGTCGGGGTTGTTGAGGACGTGGCCTAGTGGGGCGTCGTTCACCACGATTATCGGGTGCTCCTAGAAGTAGTGGCGTAGCCGTCGTGTCATCATGAAGACACCATAGGCCAGCTCTTTGTAATGCGAGTACCGCTTCTTAGTGGGTTTGAGCACCTCGCAGAGGTAGTACACCGGATGTTGCACCCCATGGACCTTGTTCTCTTCGGCCCGTTCAACCACAAGTATTGTGCTGACCACCTTGTTAGTGGTGGCTACGTATAGCAGCATCGGCTCCTTTTCCTTGGATGTCACCAGGACGGGCAAGGTTGAGAGCATGCGCTTGAGTTCTTCGAATGCTTCTTGCACTTCATTCGTCCACTCGAACTTGTCCGTCTTGTGCAGGAGTTGGTAGAACGGTAATGCCTTTTTGCCCATCCGACTAATGAATCGACTGTGTGCCATGATTCGCCCAGCTAGATGATGGACGCCCTTGAAGTTCGTTGGCTTCTTCATGGCCATTATGGCCTTTATCTTTTTCGGGTTTGCCTTGATTCCCCTTGCAGAGATAAGGTACCCGAGTAATTACCCCGGTGGGATGCCAAAGGCTACTTCTCTGGATTTAGTCTGATCCTGTATCGATCGAGGTTGTCAAAGGTCTCGCGTAGATCATTGATAAGTGTATCTTCCTCCTTTATATTGACCACTATGTCTTCGACATAGACCTGGGCGTTGTGGCCAACCTGGTTCTTTAGGCATGCATGCATGCATGCACCATTGGTAGGTGGCACATGCGTTCTTCAGCCCGAAGGGCTTCCTATTGTAGCAGTAGACGCCAAAAGGCATGATGAGGGCCGTTTTTCTTGGTCCTCCACTTTCATCTGGATCTGGTTATAGCCTGAGTAGGTGTCGAGGAATCATAAACTCTCGCATCTCGCGGTGGAGTCGATTATCTGGTCGATCCACGGTAATGGGAAGTGATCCTTCAGGAAGTGTTTGTTGAGGAAGGTGAAGTCCACACACATCTCCAGGATGTCTGTGTCCTTCTTTGGCACCAGCACAAGGTTAGCTACCTAGGTGCTTTCCTTGATCTTGCGGATGAAGTTGGCATTGGTGAGCCTATTCATTTCCATACCAACCGTTTTCGCCCTTTCTTCTGACAGTTGTCATAGCGACTGTTTGACAGGACTTGCATCTGGGAACACATTGAGTGCATAATCGGTAAATTCCCTAGGAACTCCTAGCATGTCCGCAGGACACCAGACGAAGATCTCCCAATGCTCACGGAGGAATTCGACAAGCACAAGTTCCTATATGGAACTCAGGTTATTGGTAATGAGGGTCGTCTTGGTCGGGTCTGTCTGATGGACCTGGACCACCTTGGTGTTCACGGTGGAGTCGAATGTTTGCTCCAGTGCGTTTGGCTTGCTCACAGGAGGAACACTGTTTTTCGTCGACTCCTTAAGCCTGGCCAGCTCCTCTTGCATGTCGAAGGACTGGGAGATTATGTTGAATTCCCTATCACAGTAGTCGGATCTGGTGAAGCTTCCTTGGACGGTGATGACACTGTTTGGCCCCATCATCTTCATTAGGAGATATGCCTAGTGGGGCAATGCCAAGAACCTTGTGAATGCCACACACCTGAGGATGGAGTGGTATGGAGAGGGCTAGTCAACCACCTCAAACTCAAGGTGCTCATGTCGTAAGTTCTCAAGTGCGCGGAAGATCACGTCCAGCCAGATTTTGCCCAGGGGTAGTTTCCCTTTCCTGGTACGATGTCGTAGAAGGTCTTCTCGGATGCTTCCAGGATCGAGATGGGGATTCGCATAGAGCATAAGGTACTAGCGAACATGAGGTTGATGCCGCTACCGCCATCCATGAAGACTTTGCTCATCTCTAAGCCACCGATATGCGCCTCGAGCACCAAGGCAGAATGGTTGTGCAAGGGATATGACGCGGGTGATCGGTCCTGTTAAAGGTGATGTAGGACTTGGACCCACTGAGGTACTCAGGGGTTGAAGGTGGAGCAGTTACCGCCAAGTTTTCTTCTGAGCCCTGTTGGAGGGGCGGCCTTTCTGGATCATACCCATATTGCGCAGCGGGCGTGGGTATTTCTATGCTCTGTCGTTCGATGCTGGCACAGCCGTAGGCTATGGAGGTCCTCTTGGTGGTGGTGGTGGCCCGTATGCTATGGGGCTAGGTGCGGTTCCGTACCCCTGGTTCGTTGCGTCGTGATGCAGCTGGGTGTATGCTTCTTGGAGCTTCTGGAACTCGTGGTAGTCCTTGAGGAGGTGGCTTGATTTATTCTTGCTGTCATGTTTGTCAACGTGGAAGTTGACATTGCAAGATCCCTATAGCCTCTCCATTGCACTAGGGGCGTCGTCACGGGTGTGGCGTTTCCACACTTGTGTTCTTTTGTCGCTCTTGCGGTAGCTGCTGCTGTGTTATCCGCTGTTGCGGTTGCTGTCTTCACACTTGTTAGCATAGCCAGCTACGACCATATCGACCTCTTCGTGGTCCTCATAGCCGTGCATCTGATGCTTTCCTCGACAATCACGCATGTGGTCGAGGTCATCATCGTCATTTGAACGAGCGTGGTTGTTGTTGATGGAATCTTTGCCATCCGCCCATCAATTCGTGATATCCATCATGTGGTCAATGATTTTAGGCTTTGTGCGGCCCAGCTCCTCCCTGATCTCTTTGTGACGGACGCCGCCATTGAACGCGTCAATTGCGCATTCTTCGGAGATGTCTCCGTGGAATTCCAAATGATGGACCACCGTTGGATGTAGGAGCGGAGGGATTCACTTGGCTTTTGGCAGCAGGCTCGGATCTCTTCGATTGATGCAAACCGCTTTGCGGATGAATCTGTACACCAGCTCCTCCCAGCTGCGGATAGACCGGCGGGGAAGGTAATTGAGTCAGGCTCGGGCGGCACCCTTCAGCTGCAGCTAGAGGCACTGCATGGTTGTGTTCTTGCACCCTCCATGTAGCTTGACTAACTGGATGTGGTCGTCCAGCCAGATCTTTGGCTCCTAGAGGCCGTCGAACTTCGGATTGTCTGAGGGAATTTTGAAGCCTTTCGTCACACGAGTTCGTCGTATGGATCTGCTGAAGAAACTGGCACCATAGAGCTCAATTTCTTCGTCCTCTTACTCGGTTGAGTAAGTGTAGTTGGCGCGCATCTTGTCGACCTTGCGCTGCGTGATCTCATCACGAGTGTCGTAGTTGCGGCTGCGTCACCGCGGGATGCAGCGTCGCCGCAACAAGTCATGGTCCTTCTCGCTAGAGGATGGCGAGCGATTTCTCACAAATGGCGCCTTTTGCTTTTTTTGGCTCCGGTGTTGGCTCTTTAGCGAGCGTAGTTTCTACCAGTCCAAGTCCGGCGATGGCAAATCGGTGCACGGCAGATCGTGTATCTCCAGCTAGTGGTTGGTTCATCAGCAGGTACGTGGTAGCTGCTATCACCGTGGCTTGCGGCGTTTTGGGGATCATGTGACCCCGAGAATCCACCGACATGAACGAGAATTCGAGGGTCTTGGTGGCCTCTTCTCGATCTTTATCGTTGAGGTGGTCGAGCCAAGAGCACCTTTTGGCGGCTCTGACCCCGTTGCCCTTCGAGGAAGATCCGTTGATGGATGAGAGTGTTGCCCGTCAGGCGCTTGATTCATCTGATGCTTTCTTGCATGCCGCAAACTCAGCGTTTACCGCCTGTTGACGGTTAAACTCCTTTATGAGGAGCCAGTGGTAGCCCATCAACATGTCGCGTGATGCATCTTCTAGAAGGGGGTTACCCCGCATGGCTTCCCTAACTCGCTCCCACCCCTGTTCCAAAAGGTGGATCTCTAGGTGACCTGACCCGCCTCCGCCATAGGCGTTTGGGTTAGGGGATTGGGCTTTTCGTGGCCCCCGTTGGTGGAGTCGTGGTTGTCGGTGTCGGGGGGTGTTGGTGGGGCCTTTGTTGCCAGTCTTTCCTTGAGTGCCTCCACTGCCGTTGGTGATGACGGCACACATGTAGCAGTTGGGGAAGCTGCTTCTCCCGTAGCTCTCCGACCTGGAGCTGCATATGCCATCCTCCGATGACAGATTGCACAGATCAGAGTCGCAACTGTTGTTGCTGTACGTTTTTTACGATGAAGCCGAAGAGTTGAGCTCGCTCAGGGTGCTGATCGGTGGTGTGAACCACGAGGAAGGTGCAATCGAAGGTGCTGGTGAGTAATCGGGGAAAAGAAACGTGCCGATCTTGCCGACCTCGAAGCGTAAGCTCCCGATCATCGTACTGGTTCCGTCTCCCATGGACTCGAAGGCTGGGCGAGTTACCAGTGAGTGGACGGTGAAGTCGAAGGTGCCGAAGAGGAGACGATTCTCCGTTGTAGCGGAGTTGTAGATCGCGGGTGTTGGGGTCGTCAAAGCTGCAAAATCAGCGCTCTCTATTCCCATAGACAGCGCCAATGGACGAGGGGTAAACTCATCAATGCACATGGTTAATGGACTTCGGTTTGGAGAAGAGGGGAGTGTTGGAAGCTTTGTTCGGTGGACTACCGAATTCCGGAAGAATCCGCCGATGAATTCCAAATGGGTGACATGCCTGGAGTTTGCCGGTGCGGATGGTGTTTCGGTCACGCGCAACCATGTTTTTTGCTGACTATTTGTTTCCAGAGGGGGCGTTGTGAAGCTCAGCGGTCTGTTACCATCATGGGACATGGTTTGGTTCCATGGTTAAGTAAGACGCGGAGAATGACATGGAAGCCGGGAACTGAAGCCTGACAATGGAAGTTTGAGTCCTGGGGTGTAGAGATTCTGGCTTGGTGTTTTGTGACTTGGAGCAGCGGAATTGAGAAGTGGGGACGACAACACAAAAGAAATTTAGTGTCTAAATCGGTAGGGTGAAAACACAAGGTATGACGTTAACTGGTCGTGCCTGGCAATGACCTTGTTGAAGGTATTGTTTTGTGAGTGCAAAATTTCTCGAGGGTGAAAACCTATGGTCTTTGATCAGGGTGATGACGATGCTTGAGCATTGTTCCCTCCTTAGAGGCATCGCTTTTGAAGTTGTTGGATTTCTGGTGCTATTTTGGTGGTGTTTGGTCTGCGGTTCCAAGAAATTGATCACTATAGCGGGACTTTTTATGTAATTATTCTTTCTTTTTCGGCCGTGTGTATCCGTAATACCAATTGAGTAATACGTTATTGGAGAGCCTGGGTATAATTGGTATCTCGTTATTAATGTATGCTCCTTTCAAAAAAATGTCCACTTTGATTTGCTGAAGACTTCTCCCCGAAAATCAGAAAGCTCTAGCCTGAGGTTGTGTGTGTTTTCCTAGAACTATTTCTCAGGTCGCAAAACGCCAGCGATAATTCTGGCAAGAGAATGTCATGTGGTAGTGAGAGGTGAAAATGATGTTAAGCAAGTTGAGGTGCTTTGACTGGTCCTCAGGTGTCAGTGCGAGCGAGACATCGTCGGTCAACCGTTTGAGAACTGAGGAATTGGTCAACCGCTCGTGCGCGAGTGTAGTTCTGACGGCTCTTACCTCATCTTCTCGCCACTTTCTTTCTCCCAATCAACTTTGCTTTTTTCATTCTCCTAATCAACTTTTTTTTCCGTTTGAGATGACTTACCAGATGTTTGCTGTTTGATTTGTTCTCCCAATCTTCATGCTGACGGGTCTTACCCTGATTCTTTCTCTCCTAATATTTGATGTTGATGGTTTTCCCTAACCATCGAGGTTTATTGAAGATTCCGAGTAATAAAAGACAATATGGTTTTGTTTAATCAGCTACAAACAAAAGTGTTTTTCCTTTGTTTAAGCTGAACTTTGGTGGCATTACGCTATTTCCCCAAAAAAGGAGGCAGTGCATATTTAACAATGTCGTCCCATTTGCCTCCTTCGTATTAGCTTCAAAATTTTACCAAAGTATGTGATACTAATCTCATAATTTTGAACAAAACAGGCAATTTTGCCTTACTTAAAATTAAAAAACAGTGCTAGGGAAAACTAGACACTTTTTTAATATAATAGAAACAGGTCGGCCTGAGAATTCTGAAAAATCGTCCCTAACAAGAATCGAACTCCGGTGACTGGTTTATTTTTGCCTCATTTTATTAAAAAGGCAAAAAGAATTGACTGGTTTATTTGGAGGAAAACGGCCGAAAATCCGTACAATGCACCAATATCGTCATGGAACACGATCACATTGGGCACACCACCACAGCCAACCTGACTACCCACGCGAAGCACACACGCACCGTTCACCGAGGTTGCTAAGAAGCGCCATCGTCATCGCTCCTCCTCGAGCCAGCGACTCGACTTCGCCATCGACGTCGACCCAAAAGACCTTCACTGCAGACGGAGCCGGAACCCATGTCGGTCTATGCCAACAATTGGGCAGACGTGCCAAGGACAGGTCCAACTTTGATGACGAGCTTCACAAGGAAATTATGCGGGACTTGTGCTGACCGAGTACTCTGCTGAGACCACCAGTGGTTGGTCATCATTGTCACAACAACATAGTGAAATAGAATAACTCATCGAACACGTCGGGAAATCCGAATACCAAAGCCCAACTGCAACCCAACCTCGCTCGACGCGCCATCATTGCCAAACTGCACACTTTTACCTTGCACAGTTTCTGGACAACAAGCCTCTTCACCAAACCTTCGGTCGTAGGCCACTCCGAGATGATGCCTCCAAGAATGAAAGATACGCACCAGCTCCTCCATCACCCAATCCCGGATCTCAGGTTTTCCTCCGGAGCCAAGGCCACAGGAGGAGGAGTAAGCACAACACGCGACAATGCTTCCAAGAAAGTTCGTGACACCCGCATGCGCCATCATCGTCAGCTCTGGTTAGACCGAAGCTCTCGGATATGCTCAAACAACCTCCAACCCGAGTCGGCCGCCCACGAGCCACCACCATGCGTGGCGAAGCCCGCTGACCACACCCCTGACAAAGCCAGCTCCGCACCTCTAGTGTAACATTCCAACATTAGAGCTTAGAAATAAGCTGAGATGAGGTGTGTGCATTGCATTCAAGCATAGAAAATCTAGATATTTTTCGTGCTTTTTAATAAAACTTGTCAAAGTGATTGAAACTTCTCTTAACTTGGTGGAACTGAAGTAGATCATCAAGTTGACTGCAATAAGTTTCAATATCACCTTCGCTAAAACCTTATCTTTGGGTAATATAATTTGGTCTAAGGGTAGATAAAATATAATGAAACTAAGTCACAACGCCCTACTCAATAAGGAGTACTAGATCTTCTAGAGATCATGACATGATATTCCATACAACAACTTAAGGATGAATACTTAATATTCTAAAGATTATATCAAGGTATTATCTACAACAAACCCTGAATACTAGATAAGTATATAACTTAAGTCAAGAAACTCTATAGCTAAATTTTGATGCACTTGATTGCCATAGTGGTTCATACCATGGGGATCATGGTAGTTCTTAAACTTTAACTCTTATCACAAATAGAGTGAAAGAGGAAGGCAAGCTAAGACCATCCAGCATATACTTTTAATATCATATTAAGAGATAACATTCCTGTTTAACCAAGTCCTAGTGTCAATTGATCATCAATGTTGAGTGATCAATTCTTGACCTAGCACATATTGACTCTTAGATTTGACCTATTATATTGCCCTTCCAAATACCGAAGTAGATTAGTAAGAAGAAGGAACTAGATGGTAGAGTGTCATTATCAATGGAATATGATCCTTAGTGGAGATCAAACCATCTAATGTTGGAGGAGATAACTCACTCATGAGTTAACTAGAAGAAGTATTTAAACCCAAGAAGTAACCAGTGATTGAGGAGCTATGAGAAAGCTAGTAGTATTAGCACAACAGATAATAAATCTTGTTAAGCCAAGTGGGTATAAACCAAAGTAAGCTTTCTTAACAAGATAAGCCTATAGAGAAACAAGTACAAGCCTATTACTTAGTTGAGTATAGATCTTGACCAGACAATTAGAAGCCTAAGCTTTGCTTGATCAAAGGTTGGTGGTCATTATTCTCAAGTCATTTGAGAATAGATGACCAATTGTCGAAGAAGAGTTGTGAGTATACCAAATTAGGCAAAACCCTAGTAAGCTGAATCATCTATCTTGATCATGAGAAGTCAAGCTAGAGTTTGATGAAGTATAAAATGTGAGTTGTGTGGAGTAGTTGGAGGCATAGTAGATTAACCAAGCTAATACAAGAACAAACTTGTATTATGGAGAGTAGTACCATACCTATTCCAGAGGAGTGATATCACTTGTGATATAGTTAAGATTATAATCTTGCAAGCCTTGGAAGTAGATGCAAGATGGATATAAAGGAGTTAATGGATGGACTTAGAAATAGCTACATGGATAGATTCATTAGTAGTAGCTAATAATTGGAAGTTTTATACAAGAGAAGGATGAAGGGGGAATATTGTTGAAGTGACATGACCATGTCATCATATGATGATGAATATGGTGGAGTCCGATAATTAACTTATTCAGAAGGATGTGATCTTCGTGAATAAGATAAGAGATATATATGGAGTATATTTAGGAAAGGAATTCCTTATCTAAAGATAATCTTGGTGAGGTATTAAGGTAAGGATTCTTTAGAAGCCTTAACCAAGATCATATCAAGCCAGGACAGAACCATGTCTACCTCTTTGTCTAA
Organism: Avena eriantha; assembly: GCA_910589775.1. Classification (NCBI taxonomy): domain Eukaryota; kingdom Viridiplantae; phylum Streptophyta; class Magnoliopsida; order Poales; family Poaceae; genus Avena; species Avena eriantha. The sequence continues at coordinate 107,643,186 of OU342745.1, forward strand.
AACCATAGAATTAAGTTAATAGTTAACCCAATTCCTATTTTTAGGAAGCCAATGAATAGTATCTCTTAGTCAAATGAAACCTCTAAGAGATAGTTATAATACCAATTGAGTATTATTGATGAAAGGCTTGTCCACCTGATTGTCTTAAACCCTAATAAGAACCTACTCTCATAGGATTATCAAGATCGCATTATGAAAGCCATCCCAATAACTCACTTTAAGTTGAGATGTTATTTAGGTTCACAAAACATGATGGAAATATGTCTTAGCCTTCATATTCATACATATCAATAATTGAATATGAGTTATTAAATCATCTCAATACTCATATACACATATTTGAATAAACATTAGCATTTCTCCACCAATGATTGTTATTGATTCATAATGGCCTAACCAAGATTGTTCTGTGGTAATTCTAAACACTACAAATCAAGTAGAATTGGATTTGGCAAAATCACCAAATAGGGAGAACCATGGAACTCAAATCACCATACTACAAATCACATGGTTTAATACTTGGTAATATATTTGCATAGTTCCTTTATGAGGTTAAGTATTAACAAGATTCTGTACCCATCAGTATTCATTTTAAACCATTACCATTACATTCATTAAGTCGAAACAAAAATCATTTTTATAAGTTATTATGATAAGAAGCAAATTCCTAAAACCCTAATCCCTAATAACTTTGTTTAATAAACAAGATTATATATAATAATGGAAATTATAACACACTAACAAGGTTAGGTCATTCAACTAATATCATGCCCTTTGAAATGTTTGAAATACTATATAAAAGTTTTAATGCTTAAAGGGGTTGGAATTTGAAATAAAAATGGAGTATGAAAATAGAAAATCAAAATAAAAAAGGAAAAAACCGCACAGCAGTACTAGCCCACGGCCCAGGTCATCCTTGCACTAATTGTCGCTCGCATGTGTGTCGCGCCGTCTTCCGCTCGTTTCGCCATAGCCGAACAGCAGCCCAGGCCGCCCAACACAAGCCCAGGCCCAGGTACCGGTTCGCTATCGTCTTCTCTGTGCGTCACAAGCAGCTCTCTCGAGTTGGTTCCATCGCTCGATGCCAATCACCGTCATTAGCAGAACTGGACCACCGTGATGCTCGCCGACGTCCCAGAACTCACTGATAAGATCGGCCCCGTCGTCCTCTATCCATCCATACCAGCCTTATCTTCTCTCTCACCCTCTAGCACAAATCCCCATTCCTCACAGAAACCCTAGCCTCTGCCGTCGTTGTTCTCCACCGTTCTCGGCAGCTCCAAGCGACGATGAGGTTGCCAGTGATTCCGCCTTGCTGTCCTCGTTCATCTCCGACCAAGCTCGCAAGCAACCGCGTCGTGAATCGTACGAAATTGAGATCTGCATCCCGTCAGCCGTCGTAGACCTCACCATCGATTCGCCGTCTTCCGAGTTCCTCCGGCCTCGGCAACCCCTCCGCTTTGACCCCAGTGAGCCGGCGGTGCTTAGGCACCATTTCAATGTCTCCCTCTTGCCCTAGATCGATCTGGCACCGTAGCTCGCCGTCCACCGCCGCAGTAGCTAGTTTTCGTCGTCGCTCTGGTGATGTTTGCTAGCGGCGCCGTCACTATTAGGTTCCTCGCGTCACGCAGCGTCGAACCCGACCAACTGAGCTTGCTAACTTGCCCTAAATCATCGCCGGCGACCACCCACTTGCGGTGGTGGCCTTACTGTCATCACCATCACGGCGAACTGACGTCATCCGCTGGCCACGTCAGCGTGTGGATCCAACCCTTGCTCACGTGGCAGCTGGCATGGTATAGACCCCACCAGTCAGTGACTGTGGCTAGAAATAGCCCCGGTGAGAAAAGCCCCCACTTCATGCTAACATCAGCATTATCTCATAAATCCATTTAATATTTATTTTTAATTCCAGAAAATTATTAAATCTTATTAAATCAATAGCTTTTGTTTTATAAGTCAGAAAAAATATGAGTTATATATCAAAATTTTAGAAAAATAAAATCTATAATATAAACCCATTATCATAATTTATTTTCAAACTTAAAAAAATTAGTATTAAATAATAAATACCTTATTAGGGATAAATCTTAAATAAACATATTCTATTACTTAAATAAAATCCCAAAAATAGGTATAATACATCAAAAGTCTTAGAAAAATAAAATATAGAATTATAACCTTGTTTTATACATTTTTGTATCAATTAGCTAATATTTATTATTTATTAAGTCTTTATAAAATGATAAAACCTATAAAAAATCATATATTATTATTTATAAATCAAAAAAATACATATAATATACCAAAATGATCACAAAAATAAAATATACACATTAAAAATATCCTATTTCATAATTGAGGTAAAATGAAAGGTAAAGGTGTAATAAATATTATTTAAACCCTTTCGTTTTATTTTAATTCCTTAAAAAAATATAAATCTTTACTATTGCCTTTACCACTATTTGTTTAAAGTCTAGAAGTATAATAACAAGTTCAATTGATGTTTAATTGAAGTCAATATAAGTCTAACCATTTTAAGTTGTACTTACTAAAACTACTATTTAAAATTAAGTAAATCTTGCCCTCCAAAAATATTTTATCACTTATAAAATCATCAAGATTTGAGTACTAATTCTTTTACAATTGGGGAATCCACTTTAAAAGTTAAACAAAGTTTTTAAGTATTTAACATGATGCCATTCCCATGTTTATAGAAATAAGTATGAATTCTATAATAATTAAGTGATTCTATTCAGTTATAAAATCAAGAGAACACCACTTCCATAAAGGTATAATACTTTTGTTTCGCCTTATGAAGTGTTAAAAGTCTCCACTTGCTAGTGGAATAGCTATTCAAAAATACTAATTGTTTTCTACTTTAATACTTGTAATTAATAAGAAAACCTTAAAGTGTTAGCTTTAAATTCAAATACTTTTAACTGTGTAAAGTAATTTTTTCCTCAAAAGTTATTCTTTCTAGAAATATTAAAAGTAATCCTTAAATATTGCTATGAAGACTCTAATGAATTGACAATCCTACTCCCACAATTTATATGTGCCATTCCAAACTTAAGTGCTTTAGTATCGAATGCTACTTGTTGTATTTACATATTGTTTCACACACACTCTCACAAGCCTTAATAAGAAGCACAAGTGTGAAATTGGTATAAAAGTGCAACACATTCCAAAGGACTCATCACAAGCTTCAAACCCTAGATCAGATATGATTAGTCTCGGGATTCACATTTATCAAACTACATTACATTACTTATGCATAAGTGCATCTTACGTCTTTAAACATTAGTCCTTATCGGACCAGTGGTGTTACTTTCAGAATTTGGATCTTCCATTGTCTCGAAGACCATGAGTGCATAATCTTGCAATCACAAAAGGCAAGTTCACAACTTTCTCATGTCCTTTGATTATTCTCTATGCTTGTAACTCAACTATGTCATCAACCTGCATTTCAAAAGGGTCAGAAAACACTATCTTCATAATAATATGATTATGGATTATTTACCAAATGGTAATAATCTATTAATACAGTTCAAGTGGTAAAGGGACATAATATCTAGGACTTAACAACCAATATTTCCAGTGATTCTAGCGTTGTATATTACGCGCTAACCATGAGATCTAGAATGGGACAGAGAAGTCAGCTGGATCTTCTTCCTTTCGCATGGACGGATGACCTGATCATGAGGCTGAGGATTTCTCGTGGAGAAACCTACCACATGGGTGGAACCCCTTAGTTTCCCATGATTTTGGTGTCTAGATTATCTTGAGAGGCTGTCAGTGGTTTTGCTAGTCCTTTAAGGGAGCTTGTTAGGGCATAACCGTCTCATAGAGTCTTCGGGTGCCCACCAGAGTTATAGTTGGTCCTATAAGGGGCTTAACAGAGGCGGGGCATGTCCTGGAGGATTGTGTCTTCATGCGGGGTCGTGGAGAGGGGCAGCGATTGGCTTGGATCATATACTGGGCCCCACATCATGGAATTGTGGACGGGAATAAGCTGCCCGATTGTGCAACAAGGATTTGGTCTCTCATGGGTAAAGCAACGCACCTCTGCAGAGTGTAAGAACTGTGACATGTTACTCCCTGGTCCGGGAAAGAGCTACAAACGCGGCAGGACAGGAACCCCATGAAGGTTCTGGTCAACCTGTGAAGGCTGTCGAACATAGTTTTCAGAATAAAAGCAACCTTTGAAGAAATGTTTACGAAAACCTGCATTGCCTACGACCTTTGGTTTGTGGCTGTAGATATAGTGCATCATACACTCCTTTTTAGTGAACTTGCTGAGTACGCTCGTACTCAACCGTATCTTCTTAACCCTTGCTAGGTTCTAAGCCGTTGAAGACGATGTCAACTTCAATTTCTGCTCAAGAAACCATCATCAGTAGCTCAAGTTCTTCAATAAAGTCAACATATACATCAACCAAAGTGAAGATAAAGTTCTTAAGTAGATAGGAGTAGATTCTCTAGCCATGAAACCTACTTCTGTAGAGCTTTGCATTATCAGTAATTGCAAGCCAATTAGTTTAGATGTTAGTCTTCTTAGCCAGATAGCTCGGAGTTATTATTTCTGGTTCTTCTTTGTAAGAAGTTATTTCCTCCTCTTTAACCTAGAGTGTTCTCTCGATCTTTTGTAAATAGTCAAGTTGCAATCTATAGTCAAGTCTTGGACCTGCTGTGTTTATGTTGTACCACTCTGAGGGATGTAATACTAGTTAACGGTGTTTCATTGGTGTTATGTCAATGATTATACTGTACTTCATCATGCAGTGGTATGCTGGGTCACCGCAGCTGGTATCAGAGCATATGCTTTGACCTTAGGATTAAAACCCTTTTAGGAAGATCTGTAGGTTGGATAGTGACTATAGGAGCCATCTTATCTAAGCCAAGACTTGTGATAGATATCCACTTGAGGATAAACCTTGTCACACTTAAGTTGGATGTTTTTATCATCTTTCTTAAGGATTAGTTAAATGTATTCTCTAGAGAAATGTCATTTTAGTGTAGCTCTAAATAGGTATACTACCACTAAGAGATCTTAAGTAAGTTAAAATATCAAAGAAGATTACAACTAAGATAGGATATTAGGCGGAGTAGTTTAAATGGTGTAGTCTATCCATATAATCCATGTGAAGTAGTAGAATCTTACAACTAGTTGATACAATTATACCACATAGGGTAGACCATTAGAACATGTATAGATATAATTGGAAGTAAATCATGTGGCATTCACTTGAGAATTCCATGTGATGGAGTAGAATTTTGTTAAAAATCATCAATAGTAAGCTAAGAAGAAGAGTCATCCTGGTGAGTTAGCTCTTCAATTATGATGACTAGGTAAATCTTAACAAGTTCATGGTGAGAATAGCTCTGAGACCATGATAAGTTTGTAATTAGGACAAGTACTTAGTAACAAATCTTGTAATAATAGTAAGTAAGGAACAGTGTAGGTCCATGATAGAAGTCATAGGTGTCATAATATTACGATAATTTTTGGATGAAGGTAGTAACTACAATGTTGTTAGTAGTTTCGAGAGATCATGTAAGGATAATTTACGATAGAATGGAAAACTAGTAGTCTTTAGTAGTCCTGGAAGAAAGGTAAGAGGTTAGTCAGAACCAAAGTGAGACTACTTTGCTCAAGATTCTCTAGTTGCAACTGAGCAATCTGGGTAAATATTGAGGCAAAGAGTAGTTTGATCCTATGTGCTAAGTATCACAAAGTAAACCTATACTAGGAGGTGTCATATACTACACAACTAAGCCTGCATTTTCGAGATGTTTTACTCAACTACTATATTACAGGCTTAGAATGATGTGAGTTATATGTACCACATTTGGATTTCTTGGTTTTTGTTGGATCTTTTTGATTGACTAGATCTGTGCATGAAGTTTGACTTGATGTGCAAACGCACGTTGCATTATCAAGTTATTACTTGATGTTAAAGACCTAGATAGATAAGGGAATTTCTGTAAGGGAGTGACGAGTTCCAAAGATCAAGATGAAGACTTGCAGGAAGAAGGAAGCCAAATATAAGGAGTATCATCACTATTTTGAAGGATGGATCAATCCCAACTTATTATTAGTTGGATATAAGAAGCTAATGAAGTAGTTGTACCCAGTTCATGGAAGGAACATGAAAGGGAGGAAAGAACAAGTTTGGGAAAAAATATGGTATTCAAGCTATGACAACTCGGAGAGAATGCCAATAGTAAGTCGAAAACACGTAGGGTAATCCATACACCAAGGAGGATCCACAGCTAGGTATCCGTAGGTGGTATCCTAGCAGTTTTGCTAATCAGGTCATCTATGTATGACTTAAAGAGCAGAAAACTTGGCCTAAGTTAGCTTAGATCTAAAGAAAGTATACAATTAAAGATCATCTTTCGAGACGCTTCACAAAATTAGGCTTACCAAAGAGAGAATGTCCAGAAGGTTAAAAGTAAGACAAGTAATGTTGGAAGATTCATTTCGGAGATCCACAATTGTGTGAATGTACCACAGATTCTTTCATGATACCCTATATAGGTAACGTATAAGCTAGATAGAGACTGATATCCTAATTATTGAGTTAATGGGTATTATACATGAAGTTTAGAGACCACTAGGAAACCCCAAGGGGGAGAGTAAACAATAAACACTGAAATGTTGTTATTTGACCTTCTGACTAAAGGTTCGAGAATAAGTACCGAATCATGATGAAGTTAGGCCTTATTCTCATAAAGTTATAAGAAGTCATCTGTATAAGAGTACTCGGAAGAGTATGTCCATATGAAAGATCGAAGGAGATATAATAGATCAAACCTAGTGGACTAGTTCTTAAAGAAACAACTCATAAGTTGTCATTAAAGGGGGAATAAAGTACTCCAATATAGGCCAGTGTAGAGTATAGGAAAGCCTGATCGAAATGAATTAGATGTATCCACAACCAATTCTAAATAGGACTATAAGGACATGAAACCAAAGAGATTATTGTAAAAGGAACCATGGGATAACTTAGAACTACAGTTGTGCATTATCGGATATGAAGAGAATTCAAGGAAAAAGATTGGGATACGGGATACCACAATTATCCCCAATTGTGATCACAAGGGAATTTGCGAAATGTCGTGATCAATACAAGTCGACACCTCAGTCCGAAACGTAAGAGAGTATGAACTTCGGGGACGAAGTTTATTTTAAGGGGGACAGTCTGTAATATCCCAGCATTAGAGCTTAGAAATAAGCTGAGATGAGGTGTGTGCATTGCATTCATGCATAGAAAATCTGGATAATTTTCGCGCTTTTTAATAAAACTTGTCAAAGTGATTGAAGCTTCTCTTAACTTGGTGGAACTGAAGTAGATCATCAAGTTGGCTTCGATAAGTTTCAATATGACCTTCGCTAAAACCTTATCTTTGGGTAATAACATTTGATCTAAGAGTAGATCATATGTAATGAAACTAAGTCACAACACCCTACTAAATAAGGAGTACTAGATATTCTAGAGATCATGACATGGTATTCCATACAACAACTCAAGGATGAATACTTAATATTCTAAATATTACATTAAGGTTTTATCTACAACAAACCCTGAGTACCAGATAAGTACAAAACCTAAGTAAAGAAACTCTATAGCTAAATTTTGATGCACTTGATTGCCATAGTGGTTCCTACCATGGGGATCATGGTAGTTCTTAAACTTTAACTCTTATCACAAATAGAGTGGAAGAGGAAGGCAAGCCAAGACCATCCAGCATATACTCTTAATATCATATTAAGAGATAACATTCCTATTTAACCAAGTCCTAGTGTCAATTGATCATCAATGTTGAGTGATCAATTCTTGACCTAGCACATATTGAGTCTTAGCTTTGACCTATTATATTGTCCTTCCAAATGCCAAAGTAGATTAGTAAGAAGAAGGAACTAGATGGTAGAGTGTGTCATCATCAATGGACTATGATCCTTAGTGGAGATCAAACCATCTGATGTTGGAGGAGATAACTCACTCATGAGTTAACTAGAAGAAGTATTTAAACCCAAGAAGTAACTTGTGCTTGAGGAGCTATGAGAAAGCTAGTAGTATTAACACAACAAATAATAAATCTTGTTAAGCCAAGTGGGTATAAACCAAAGTAAGCTTTCTTAACAAGATAAGCCTATAGAGAAACAAGTACAATCCTATTACTTAGTTGAGTATAGATCTTGATCATAGAATTAGAAGCCTAAGTTTGCTTGATAAAAGGTTGGTGGTCATTATTCTCAAGTCATTTGAGAATAGATGACCAACTATAGAAGAAGAGTTGCGAGTATACGAAATTTGGCAAAACCCTAGTAAGTTGAATCATCTAGCCTGATCATGGGAAGTAAAGATGGAGTTTGATGAAGTATATAATGTGAGTTGTGTGGAGTAGTTGGAAGCATAGTAGATTAACCAAGATAATACAAGAACAAACTTGTATTATGGATAGTAGTACCATACCTATTGTAGAGGAGTGATATCACTTGTGAAGATTATAATCTTGCAAGCCTTGGAAGTAGATGCAAGATGGATATAAAGGAGTTAATGGATGGACTTAGAAATAACTACATGGATAGATTCCTTAGTAGTAGCTAAGAATTGGAAGTTTTATACTAGAGAAGGATGAAGGGGGAATATTTTTGAAGTGACATGACCATGTCATCATATGATGATGAATATGGTGGAGTCGGATAATTAACTTATTCAGAAGGATATGATCTTTGTGAATAAGATAAGATATATATATATATGGAGTATATTTAGGAAAGGAATTCCTTATCTAAAGATAAGTTTGGTGAGGTATTAAGGTAAGGATTCTTTAGAAGCCTTAACCAAGATCATATCATGCCAGGACAGAACCATGTTTACCTCTTTGTCAAAAACCCTAGAATTAAGTTAATAGTTAAACCAATTACAACTTTTAGGCTACCAATGAATAGTATCTCTTAGTCAAATGAAACCTCTAAGAGATAGTTAGAATACCAATTGAGTATTATTGAGGAAAGGCTTGTCCATCTGATTGTCTTAAACCCTAATAAGAACCTAGTCTCGTAGGATTATCAAGATCACATTATGAAAGCCATCCCAATAACTCACTTTAAGTTGAGATGTTATTTAGGTTCACAAAACATGATGGCAATATGTCTTAGCCTTCATATTCATACATATAAATAATTTAATATGAGTTATTAAATCCTCTCAAAACTCATATACCCATATTTGAATAAACATTAGCATTTCTCCACCAATGATTATTATTGATTCATAATGGCCTAACCAAGATTGTTCTGTGGTAATTCTAAACATTACAAATCAAGTAGAATTGGATTTGGTGAAATCACCAAATAGGGAGAACCATAGAACTCAAATCACCTTACTACAAATCCTAGGGATTAATTCTTGATAATATATTTGTATAGTTCCTTTATGAGGTTAAGTATTAACAAGATTCTGTACCATCAGTATTCATTTTAAACCATTACCATTACATTCATCAAGTCGAAATAAAAATAATTTTTATAAGATCTTATGATAAGAAGCAAATTCCTAAAACCCTAATCCCTAATTACTTTGTTTAATTAACAAGATTATATATAACAATAGAAATTGTAACACACTAAAATGGTTAGGTCAATCAACTAATATCATGCCCTTTGAAATGTTTGAAATACTATATAAATTTTTTAATGTTTAAAGGGGTTGGAATCTGAAATAAAAATGCAGTATGAAAATAGATAATCAAAATAGAAAAGGAAAAATCCGCACAGCAGTACTGGGCCATGACCCAAGTCATCCTTGCGCTAATTTTCACTCGTGCGCATGTCACACCATCTTCCGCTCGCTTCTCCACGACCCAACAGCAGCCCAGGACCAAGTACCGGTTCGTTGTCGGCTTCTTCGTGCGTCACAAGCCTCTCTCTGGAGCTGGCGTCGTCGCTCGATGCCAATCATCGTCGTCAGCAGAATTGCACCACTACGATGCTCGCCAACATCTCGGACGTCACTGTTAAGATCGGCCGCGTCTTCCTCTATCCATCCATACCAGCCTTATATTCTCTCTCGCCCTCTAGCGCAAATCCCCATTCCTCACTAAAACCCTAGCCTCTATCGTCATTGTTCTCCACCGTTCCTGGCAGCTCCAAGCGAAGCTGAGGCTACCGTTGAGTCTGCCGTGTTGTCCTCGTTCATCTCCGACCAAGATCGCAAGAAAGCGCGTCATGAATCATACAAAATCAAGATCTGCATCCTTGCGAATGTCGCAGACCTCACCGTCGATTCACCACCTTCCGAGTTCCTTCGGCCTCAGCAACCCCTCTGCTTCGACCCTAGTGAGCCACCGGTGCTCAGGCTGTTGGGGTTCCGCGTATGAAAACAGTAAAATTTTACTCTACGCCCCTAAACCCCTGAAGCTTCCAGGACCTATCTATTAGTAATATAGTAACGGGAGGGGCTTTTCGCGAATTTACCCTTGAAGACCGAAAAGCGTTGTCAACGCTCAGGAGAGAGTGGCTGATGTAGACGAGCCGAAGCCGACCTCAAGGTCGTGATGAAGTCCTTGCGCTCCTTGGCTCCAACGACTTGAGTGCTTCAAGTGCAACACCTCGCGGGGAGTTACACATGTCCGGTGCCTGACGATGACTCTCGCTTCCCCGATCCAGCAGCAGTTGCGGAAGTAGAGCTCCTGGATCCGAATCCCGCAGCGTGACGGCGCTCCGCGGTGAAGATGTCTCTCGCTCGCGTAGTCCAGACTTGGGACCATGGTCACGAGAGAGAGAGGGGGAGAGAGAAAATATCAATTAGAGGTCCTCCCAAAAGTGGAGAGACCTTTATTGATTATTAGTGTATTTATCTTGGCCAAATACCCCCACTATATATAGGGGGAGGGGAGGTACTACCTCCCTCAAAGTCCCGGGGTGGGACTAAAGGAGAAGAGGGGGAGGGGTGGCTGCCGGCCACCCTAGAGGGCCCCGCACGGGGGGGCTAGGCCCAGCTGGCCTCCCCTTTGCCCCTTCTCCCTCTCTCCTTTCCCTAATGGGCCCTCTCCCTCTAGAATTGGCCCATTAAGCCTTTGACCATTAAAATTGATTTTTATCTTTATTAAATAATTATGAATAAATGATTAAATCAATATTTAACATTCATTCACATATTATTCAACCTCCGAGGCTATGGAACACCTTCCACCTCCAATCTGGACATCCTCCGGACTTACAAAAAACCCTTCCGGTTTTCTTCCTACTCTTCTTCGGCGATTCCACTGATCCTATAAACACTCTCTAAGCATCATCAAGCCCTTAAGAGTGATACCCCACGGTTCGGGAACACTCTAGACATGGTCAGGACACTCCCGCAACAATGATGGACAGAGGGACCTAGATGGCCATGTGACCCATGTGCGTTCCACGAAGATATTTTGTCGTTGGAACCAGGACAGTCGTGTCTTATTCCCTTTGTCACTCGATACTTGCATTTCCCGGGATTTGATCAATGACATCACCATGTCGTGTTCAATCACGTTGCTGAACAACGCTACTTAACTCGTTCCGACAAGTGATATCCCCGTGATCAAATCACACGCTGCGCAGCTATTGGATATAACTTCTTCGAGTGGGCCCTTGAGTATCTTCCCGTCACATGGACGGACAAATCCCGCTCTTGACATATATTGCCTCTACAGTTTCCTCTGAGTACCTGAACACACCTTTATAACCACCGTATTACCAGATGGCATTTGATGCTATCTAAGCACTCTTGGGAGACAATGATTGATATAGCCTCACGGTCTAAGGAATAGTCTACGAGGATGCATTTCTAATCATCGTAACTTGAACTTCGTGACATGATCTAGTCATGATGTTTAGGTTGGGTATTGGTTCATCATCTCATTCTCGGAATGAGATGACCTCATTTCCAACTGGCATAAATGCCACATGATCAGGAAACATGATCATCTGTTGACCAATGAACCAGTGACTAGAGTTTCATTGGGAATCCCTGGTTTTTTGTATATCACACGTGTATTGATGTTTCCACTCAATACAGTTATAGCATGATATAAAACTTAATCATAAACTATATGAAATATTATAATAGTCCTTACTACTATTTGTGTTGGGGCATACCCTCGGGTAGGGTCACGCCGGGGTATAGAGGCCGAGTTAGCCGAGGTACGACAAGGTCAAAGCGAATACTGGCCGAGACACCTCAAGGTAGGCCGACTTACAGAGTAACCCGGACCAGAGGATGTCCACCTAACTTAGTCCCGGCCTACGTATGTCGTATGTCGGCAGGTATTTTGTAACTTGTATGCATGTACCCGCGGGGCCGGATTAACCGGTCATGATCCGGGTTATATCAGGCTTGCAAGAGAAGGAAGGAATCTCGCTGGTCAAAAGGTGGTCACTGTACGCTAGAGCATGAGCAAAGCAGACAGAGGAAAGGACCACCGAGGCGTGGCCGACAAGGGTAACACGCCCTTTGTCGGATGACGCTAGCCCGCAGAGGCTTACGTAGCCTCTACATGCCGTACAATGGCAAACGGTGACCCAGTCGGTTTGCTATTTTGGGAAGAAGCATATTCCTAGGAATATGCTTCCACGTATGCCCTAACTGGAGACCTAGCCTTCCCTTTATAAGGGGCACTAGGGCCTCTATAGTAGGGGTTGGCATTTGAGTAGTTGGTTCCTTGGAGATAAGTAGCGGTGAGAGTAAGAGAGCTTCTTCTTCCTCCTCTCCCCAATACAGCTCAAGGAGTATCTGTAATCTTGCGAACTTGGAGAATACAAAACATCTGTGTGTGGAATCACCAAACTATCCCTCCCTGGATTCCTCTAGTGCATATTGGCCCCACCTTTAGCCTATCCATGGAATCTGCCGTGACACCACCACGATAGTTGGCGCCCACCGTGGGGCTAGCGGCGCTAGCAGGAGTGAAGATCCGGATGGGAAACATCATCGGCAACGGCGAGCGCATCGTCTTCGGGCTCGTTCAGCGCTTCGGAACGCTGGACTACGTCAGCGACAATGCGGGTTGCTTCGGCAAGTGACCTCTTCCGCGCAACGGCCTCTTCGTCAAGCTTGGCACCCACAAGAGCTACGTCGCCGTCGATGTGTCGATCGTTCACCCGCGGCACGTTGTCGAGGGAGGCGAGCCACCCCTTGGCGCGGCTTACAGGGCGTGTATCATTCGCTCCCCTGACCGTGCTGAGGTGATGATGATGGCGCCTGGCGCTGGCACGAGTAAGGATCCGGTACCAGATTCGGAGGTAACACCCAAGGCACCAAGGAAAAGTAGAGGTCGTCCACTAGAGAAGCCATAAAATGTGTTGCAGCAGGTGATAGATAGCTTGGAAAGCCCCATAGCACATGTGGTAGATCCGGCTCAGGCACAGGCCGAGTTAGAGGAGACTAGGTGGAAAATACTAGAAGGTGCCAAAAAGATAGCCGCGGCCCAGCAGTCGTTGAACATGACGCTGCGCGAGTACGCAAAAGCAAATAAGGTAGACGCTGTAAAAGTGAAAGGGAGAAACCTCATCAGTGAGATGAACAAAGAGGGTGATACTAGAGTTGAGGAATCAGAGAACATTTTGTCCATGGGGCTGCCGAAGTACAGCACCCCGGCAAAGAACCTCAGAGCAGCAGATGTAGCCGCATCCGAGTTAGAAGGTTTGACGGGTGAAGCCCGGCAAATACAGCAGGAGAGGGTCAACGAGTTGGTTCGGATCGCTAACAGACAGAACTAGGACTTGCTCAGAGCTGGGGCTTCCAAAGTCGTTTATTCAGCGGTGGGTAATCCGGAAAAATCTGCTGGAGCTGCATCATCCCCTCATGATGGCCCTAGAAGAGAGGAGGTAGTAACCTCGGCGAGGAGAAACAAACAGATAGTCCCATATGACCTGGCAAGGGCAGGGAAAGGAAAAACAGTGCACGGAAATGAGGATCGACGGAGTGTCAGCAGAGGTGAAGCTGGCCGAGGTAACCGTGACCAAGGCAATGTCGGTCAAGGAAACGCTGTAAACGGCAATGCCGGACAGCGTAACTCGGCGGATGCAGGGCAACCGCAGCAGCGGAATATACCACGGCAAGAGCGAAATGCCGGCCAAGGTATGCAACAGAGAGGCGCTCCGCAAGAGCAAGATAGATACAACGATAGTGATTCGGAAATGGTGAACGCAGGATACCCTAGGCCGAATTATCATGTGATAGGGTCAAGGTTGGGAAGCAGGAACTTGCTCCCGGATGATGCCATGTTAAAGCTGGATCGACTCTATAGGTCGGAACTAATTGAGGGGCAAGGTCCTCCGGGTCCGGCGTGCTTTGGACCCCAGATCATGAAAGAGCCTTCAGTACCTAACTTCAAGTTATCTAGAGGCACAAAAACATATGACGGCAGCACCAAGCCGGAGGATTGGTTAATCAATTACGCAACAGTAGTGAAAATTGCCACAGGCAATCTGAGATGGGCAGTAAGATACGTACCTCAGATGTTGGAGGGGCCAGCGAGGGTATGGCTAAACAATTTACCGCCCGGTAGTATCAACTGCTGGATTGATTTTGAGGAAATGTTCCTCAGTAACTTCTCGAGCACGTATCAGAGGCCCAATAGGCCACAGACCCTAGCAATGTGCAAGTAGAGACCAAATGAAATAGACCGGGAGTTCCTAACCCGCTGGTGCACCGTGAGACACTCGTGTGAAGGTGTGATTGAGTCTCAGGCCATAGCTTGGTTTGCACAAGGGTGTAGATATGCAAGCATGCTGTGGCAAAGGTTACAAAGGGATATGCCAAACACACTGGCATAAACGATCCGGATTGCTGATTCGTATGCTTTGGGTGATCCGACTCAACCCCAGCTTATGTCAAATGAGTCAAGTGAGGAGTATTACCAGCGAGATGGAGCCGGATCATCCCGGCGAAATGATTACCAGGGTAAGAGAAGAGGTGATAGACCGGATTACCGGTACAGTTCGCAACAAGTTGCTGCTGTAAACCAAGATCAACCAGGAACAGAGAGTAATCAGCGTCAGAAAACTGGAGGGCAACAATGGACTCCGAGAAATGATGGCAAGAAAACTTGGACGCCCGAACAAAAGAGACAGTGGCAAGAAAAGAAAGACCGGCTGAGGTATACATATGAGGCAATGCTGGATCAGCCGTGCAAATTTCACACACCAAATCCGAGTAACCCGGTGGCTCATACGACTCGGCAATGTGAGTGGATGAGGAAGATAGAACAAAGTGGTTCGGGGAATGCTCAGGCACCTCGGAAAGATCAACCTCGGCAGGAGTTACATTGGCAGCAATTGCTCTCCGGAGCGAACACGCAACAGTTAATGTTGCCACCACCTCCGCCGAGGTTTAAAAACAATGAAAGAAGGGATGCAGTGCATCGGGTGGAAAATCAGCATCAGCCAGATCAAAGATATCCCGGCAATGAGGGGAGAAATGAATACAGAGAGCAACACCAGAGTTACTGTGTGTTTACCACGGAGGAAACAGATAGAAAGAGCTTGCAGCGTCGACATATGGAAGTGAATGCGGTTATGCTAGTAGTGACGAGGTACATGCCTTGGTGGGATCAGGATATCACCTGGAGTATCAAGGACCATCCCAAGCTCATGCCAAGTCCTGGTTCGTATGCACTAGTGCTGGACCCAACGTTCATCGGGCCAAATATCAATGTGAGATTTTCTAAGGTACTGATCGACAATGGCAGCAACATTAATATCATGTACGTGGATACAATGCGCAAGTTGGGTATCTTGGAGAACATGCTCCAGACCACAAGGACAACTTTCCATGGTATTGTGCCATGCATTTCCTGTGAACCCATCGGCAAAGTCCGGGTTGACGTGTTATTCGGCACAAGGGATAACTGCCGAACTGATAATTTGGAGTTTGAGGTTGTGAACTTAGAAAGCGCATATCACGCATTGCTCGGCAGGCCAGCCCTGAACAAATGCATGGCAAGCACTCACATCCGTTGCTTGAAGATGAAACTGCCTGGGCCAAATGGGGTAATTACCATAGCTGGGGACTTCCGACGTTCCATTGAGTGTGCGTCAGCCGGGTCTAACCTGGCCGAGTCACTCGTGATTGCACAAGAAAAAAGAAACATCCAGGAGGTAGCGGCATTGGCTCAGTCCGCGCAGCAGTCTATGCCCGCGCTGAGTAACCCGCATGGAAGTGTCTCATTTCAAGCAATGAAGGATACAAAGAAAATGCCCGTTGATGATTTGTTCCCAGAGCGCATCGTAACAATTGGTGCCGGGTTAAGTGAGAAATAGGAAAGCGAGCTTGTCAACTTCCTCCGTGAGAATCGGGATATCTTTGCTTGGTCCACATAGGACTTGCAAGGTGTTCCAAGGGAGTTGGCTGAGCACTCTCTGAATGTGAGACCTGGAGCAAAGCCGGTGAAGCAACCTCTCCGCCGCTTCACCGAAGATAGGAGAAAGGTCATTGGAGATGAGATAGCTCGGCTCCTAGCCGCTGGGTTCATCATGGAATTGCTTTACCCGGATTGGCTATCTAATCCGGTGCTGGTGGAAAAGAAGAAAGATGATCCGAATGTGGCAGTGGTTTAGCGTATGTGCATCGATTACACGAACCTGAATAAGGCGTGCCCAAAAGATCCATTCCCACTGCCAAGGATAGATCAGGTCATAGATTCTACTGCTGGGTGTGAACTATTGTCATTCATAGACGCATATTCTGGTTTCCACAAGATACCTCTAAACCCGAATGATCAAATAAAGACTGTGTTTATTACCCCGTACGGGGCTTATTGCTATCGTACCATGCCTTTGGTTTATGTAATGCAGGGGCAACGTACCAAAGATGTATGCAAAAATGTTTACATGACCAAATTGGTCGAAATGTGCAAGTGTATGTGGATGATGTGGTTATAAAAACCAGGAAAGCAAAATGCTCCTTGATGATATCCGGCAAAACTTAAGGAGGTTTCGAATGAAGCTTAACCCGTAGAAATGTACCTTTGGTGTCCCGGCTAGAAAATTACTCAGATTTCTTGTTTCCAGCCGAGGTATCGAAGCTAACCCAACTAAAATCCGGGCCATAGAGCGAATGGAATTGCCGAAGTTTCTTAACGATGTCCAGAAGTTCACTGGTTGCCTAACATCCTTAAGTCGGTTTGTATGTCGGTTGGGAGAAAAGGCACTGCCTCTCTATCAACTAATGAAAAAGTCGGACAAGTTCATATGGACGCCGCAGGCCAATGAAGCCTTCATCCAATTAAAGAAAATGTTAGTTACCGCACTAGTGGTAGCCTCTCCACTATCAAAAGAGCCAATGTTGCTCTACATAGCCGCAACCAACCGAGTTGTAAGTGCAGTGGTAGTGGTAGAGCGCGACGAGGAGGGTAAGTCAGTGCAAAGGCCAGTCTATTAACTGAGCAAGGTACTATCAGCATCAAAGCAAAACTATCCTCACTATTAGAAGATGGCATATAGTGTATATATGGCGGCAAAGAAGCTGAAGCACTATTTTGAAGAACACCCCATCAAAGTGATATGTGAGGCCCCCATATCTAAGATAATGAGCAACAAGGATGCAAGCGATCGGATCGCAAAATGGGCAATTGAGCTAGCCCCTTATGCTCCGCAGTACGACAGGCGAGATGCGATCAAGTCTTAGGCTGTGGCCGACTTTTTCGTGGATTGGGCCGAGATGAAGTACGAGCCACCATTGCTAGATCCGAATTACTGGAGGATGCATTTTGATGGATCAAAAACAAAAACCAGGTTAGGCGCCGGAGTTGTGCTTACCTCACCCAAGAAAGACCAGCTGAAGTATGTGTTGCAGATCCATTTCGCAGCATCAAACAATGTTGCAGAGTATGAAGCACTTGTGCATGGGCTCAAAGTGGCAAAAGAAATTGGAATACGTCAGATCCAGTGCTTTGGTGACTCGGATTTGGTAGTCCAGCAAGTCTCAGGGCAATGGGATGCTTTGGATGCAAACATGGCATTGTACAGATTTCATGTGCACAAGATATCAGGATACATCGAGGGATGCGAATTTCATCATGTACCTCGGCTGGAAAATGAAGTTGCCGACGTACTGTCAAAACTCGGGTCAACCCGACAAGCGATCCCACTAGGTATAGTGCTAGAGCACCTCAGAAAACCATCTATCAGGCCATCCCCAGAGTTCGAGGCAATCTATATCCCGGTAAATCCAGAGTCGGAAGCTATACCCATGGACATTGATGTGGGAAGTGGTTCAGGAAACCCGGGGACTGCTTCACAGAACCCGGGGACTACGCATCGTGATCTGGCAGAGGTTATGCTAGTGGATCAAATGGAAATTGATGAGGAAGTGTTTTCAGTGCGAGCCATACCAGCTTGGGCACTGCCCATATTCCAGTTCCTGAAGGTTGGAATTTTGCCTAGTGAGGAAGTGCTTTCAAGGCAAATTCAGAGGAGGGCAAAGGCATACATGATTATCAATTCCGAGATATACAAGAGGAGTGTCACAAACTTCCTCCAACGATGTGTTGACCCGGAAGAAGGGTTGGACATCCTCCGAGATATACATCAAGGGGAATGTGGGCATCACGCCTCATCCCGAGCTTTAGTAGCAAAAGCTTTCCGGCATGGATTCTACTGGCCAAGTGCCTTGGAACATGCAGAAGATCTAGTAAGAAAATGGAATGGTTCTCAGAGGTATACTACCAAGACACACATGCCAATGTCGGAGCTCAAGACCATACCAATTACCTGGCCATTTGCTGTATGGTGTTTGGATATGGTTGGTCCGTTTAAGCCGGCAAGAGGAAATATGACCCATATCTTGGTTAGGTTGACAAGTTTACAAAATGGATAGAAGTAAAGCCAATAAGAAAATGTGATGGAGCTATAGCCGTGACATTCCTCAAGGATATAATCCTGAGATATGGCTACCCTCACAGTATCATAACAGATAACGACACTAATTTTGCTGAAGGAGCATTTGCATGATTCTGCCAGGATAAGAAGATCTGGCTGGACGTTGCTTCAGTAGCTCACCCCGCATTTAACGGACAAGTGGAAAGATCCAACGGATTAGTGTTATCCGGGATAAAACCCTGGCTCATTGAGCCGCTGCAAAGATCAGCGGGGTACTGGATAGAAGAACTACCAGCGGTACTGTGGAGTTTAAGAACAACTCCGAATCGATCAACAGGCTATACGCCATTCTTTCTGGTATATGGGACATAAGCTGTATTACTATCCGACATAGAGCATGATTCGCCTAGGGTCACCCAATACACAGAAGCCGAAGTGCGAGATTCCGGCAAAATGATCTTGATCTGCTAGAAGAAGCGAGAGAATTGCAATGTCCAGATCCGCCATATATCAGCAAAATCTCCGACGCTATCATAGCCAGAAAGTAAACCACCGAGTCTTCCAGGAAGGTGATCTGGTACTCCGGCTGGTGCAACGTACTGCTGGCATGCATAAGTTATCTCCCCATGGGAAGGGTCATTCATTGTGAGCAAAGCATTGCACAATGACTCTTATTATCTCATCGATGCAAAACCACAGGAGAAGAACAAGGCGGACAGGTCTTGAGAGGAGTCTAAGCGTCCATGGAATGTAGCCCTACTTCGTCCATTCTACACTTAACAAAAAAGTGTCTGTATCCGAGTTTCTCATATGTCGGTATGTATGCCGAAAATGAGTTTATCAATGAAATCTTGGCACCTCGAGCAGTAACTCGGGGACTGCCTTAGTAATATTTATTGTCCTTTGTGTTAGTTATTTATTTTTATGTCGGCTAGCTTAAGTTACTTCTACCTAAGCCGGATTAGTAGTGTGTGAGCACCAAAAACTCAACTCTTCGACTTGCTGCTGTCCAACAAGAATTGGCTTCATGGCAAGCAAGAGAACAAGTTTGGAAATGCGCAGCACACGAAAAACGACTAAGGAAAGGAACGTAATCAAGCCGATGTTTATTGTTCGGACTAACCCCATGTTTACTTTACTTTCACTATGCTGGATTATTTTGAGCTAATCCTAAAGTTTCCAAGTATTGTTAAGTTAATTTTTGAAAATCGGTCTCGTAAGTCACAAAACCGAATAAAGGTAGACGCGAGCCGAGCCATGAAATTGAAGGAACAAGAAAATGAAACTCGGGGACTACACCCAAGTTAATCCGGTGTGATGTAGCAAAAAAAATCAATATGCTTAATACATCTGCACCCGGCATACCGGGGATCTGATAAATTTCAAAGTGTTTTTTGGTGCTCAAGGAGCAGCAGCAGGAGGAGGTAACTCGGCGCCAACAGGTGGAACTCCGGCCTCAGCTTCATAATCATCTTCATTTTCTTCGACATCCGAGGCTTCGTCCTCTTCATCATCGCCCGAACCATCTTCGACATATTCGTCGTCAACAGCATCAAGGAAGCTTGGTCCCTCGTTCCATTGATGGACGGGGGCAAACTGGATGAGGTTGTGGGCACAAGCCTTGCGCCGAGCTACCCAATCCGGGTCATTTGACCACCTTGATCCGGTGCGCAACCGCTCGAGAAGCTTCAGATTTAGTTTTTCATACCATGTGAGAATGAAGTGGAGGACAGTATCAGCTCCAGCGCGAGCGGCGGATTCCCTCCAGAGGTCGAGTTGGGTTTCGCAATCCATCATCTTGTTGATCAGAGCAGTGGATCCCTCCGAGACATGCGCGCCAGGCCAAAGGGCACGGAAGATCCGGACAGCTGAATCCAGGAGACCCGAACCATAGTTCTTCATAATTTCAACTCGGGAGGATAGGCTAACTATCAGATCCTCCAGGTCAAGAGTAATGGAGCCAGGAACAGTTGGAGGACCCCTCTGCTGGCGGAACTTGGCAACGGCAGTGGATGCAATGGCATCGCCCTTTGGGAATTTTCCTGAAAACAAAACAAGTAAAATAAGTAAGGGAGTGTAACCTGGAGAAATACATGTCAACTTAAGGAAAGGAGTTTACTGGAGATATAGATATGGATCCGAGTGAGCTCCTTGGTGCAATTATCACGTCTTGTTTGGAGCTGCTCAAGTTCAGCATTAGCCGAGTCAAGCTTGACGTCGGCCTCCTTCAGCAATTCTTGATCCTTTGCGAGTTGGAGGTTAAGACGTTCTCGCTCCTCGGTGAAGTCTTGGCCAGCCTTATCCATCTCTGTTTTGTGGAGCTCTTTGAGCTTTTCCATCTCAGCCTTGAGCTTGGCAATTTCATCATCTTTGGCTCGGAGTTTGGTGAGTTCATCATCCTTCTTTTTAAGTTCGGCCTGGTGTTGCCCTGCTTGTTCGAGAAAATGCAGCATCATATCAGGCACGGGCACACTATCTTCAAGGGATGCTGAAACGGTTTGTTGACCCGGCAGAGACGAGGTATGAATATCTGCCGAGCTCAGGAGAAAGGAGAGAGGGCACTAAAATTGAGTAATCAAAACGAATTACCTTTTATCTCGGCCAGGTTTTTTCTCATAATTTTGTTTTTGGCCTCCACTCCGGCTATGAAATCCGAATGACGGATTAGTTCGGCGGGAAAAGACAAAGAAAGATGGAAAAAAGTCAAAGAAAAAACTTACCCCTTTTCTCAAACTCAGTAAGAAGCGTTGTATGTTTCGAGCGCAGCGCCTTGTGTGTGTCCAAGAGGCGCTGAAACTCAGCGCTCCGGCGGTTGGTAGTGATCTGAAAAAGCAAGGGCGGCTTAGTTATATACATATTCGAAGTGTACAAAATCCGGGCCAAGTGGAACTTAACCCGGCTCTAGGAGTATACATATTCGAAGTGTACAAAATCCGGGCCAAGTGGAACTTAACCCGACTCTAGGTGTGTGCATATTCGAAGTGTACAAAATCCGGGCCAAGTGGAACTTAACCCGGCTCTAGGTGTGTGCATATTCGAAGTGTACAAGATCCGGGCCAAGTGGAACTTAACCCGGCTCAAGGTGTGTGCATATTCGAAATGTACAAAATCCGGGCCAAGTGGAACTTAACCCGGTTCTAGGTGTGTGCATATTCAAAGCTACTAAGGAGTTATGCTAGTTCTCTAAGGAGCATCCGGCCGAGTAACAAGTTACTCCACTGGAGGCTCGGGGACTAATGGATATGTCTCTAAGAACTTGTGCATGTTAAAGAAAGGACAAAGTTTCATACCTCCATCATCCGGCCAACAAGATTGATAGCCTTCGATGCGGTGTTCATTTGGGCACTGAATTCGGTGGGCCCGAACTTCTCCGGGAGATTGTCGTTGATATTGACGAACTCCGCTCTGTTCCAATTATCTACATATTCGATCAGAGCCGGAGGATAACTCTCTCCACTGAGCATATGCGGCGTAACCAAACCCTTGGCATAGGCCTCCCTCCTCGCAACTTGGGCAGCAGCAGGGCTGGTATGTAGTGCGAGTTGCTTGCTAGCTGATCGAGGGAGGCATGTTTCTTCGGCAGATCTTTCTTCGATAGCATGGACGCGAGCGTGCACTGTCCAGCCTCGATGGATGCTGCCCTGGTGGCCTCAGAACTTTTCTTGGCCTTGGGCTACTGCTGAGAGGCTGAGGTTTGAGCTGCAGATTTGGACTTGGGTGCAGCCTTGGTGCTAGCTGGGCCCTCTCGCCGAGTCTTGGAAGACTCAGACAAGGCAGAAGGAGTTGGTGTTGGTGCTTGTGATGCTACTGGTGCTGCTATTGGTGCTGGCGCTGGTGCTTGTGCTGATGGTGGTGTTGGCGGTGGTGCTGCTGCTGCTGCTGCTGGTACCCTCGGAGGTGGCGGGTTGTGCCTGAGCTAATGAGGAGCTGGGAGCATCTGCTACCTCGGCCGTGCCACTTCCCCCTGCTCCGAGGTTGCCCTCCTCCGGACAAGGTGGGCTAGAACCCGTAGCAGCCACGGAACCCTCACGAATTGGGCTCAGTGGGCGTGTGTTGTCACCACGAGGGGGAGATGGGGTACGCCGGAGGGGTGAAGCAATGCTGGAGCCGCTCTGGGGAACCTCCACCGCAGCCCTGTCGAATCAAATGATGAATAACAAGTTATAACAAAAGAAAGACATATAGATAGAAAAGCATGAAGCAGAGAACTGGACCAAAGGAAAAAGTGACTTACTCGTCAGAAGTCAAAGGCTCCTTGGGCTTTCGAGCTCTCCGAACTATAGCCTTAGTCAGAGGCTTGGTGGCGGTCTTACCAGTGGACTTCTTCCGCCTCTTGGTTGTTTTGGGAGGTCCGGAAGAAGCAGCAGAAGTGGCAACCCGTTTCTTAGACACGGCTGGGACCGGCTCACCCGTAGCGAGAGGAGGATCTTCATGGATCTGCCGAGCCGGGTTAGCTGAAGCCGGAAATGCATAAGAAATGGGTACAACGTCAAATGCCTCCATCACCTCAATGTCGGAATCATCTTCATCGTCAGGCCAATCCCTTAAGGAAGAGAAGTTACCAGTGGGTCGCTTGGTTGCATTTGGGAATGGCAGGAACATTTCTTGATCCGGCTCCTCCTCGTCCGACACAAGTCGATCCTTCGCCCATTTGAGGGAAGGCTCGGTGCCATCTTCAAGGGTTTGCTGAAGAAACAACTAAGGAGAAAATGCAAAGGAATAAAATAAACAGCATACTCCGAAATAGGATATAACTCGGAAAAAGATTGAATCACGAGATTTACCGTAGGAGGAGGCCTGTCCCGGCAGTAATGGTCCTTCCCCCACTCCCAATCAGCGGAGAAGTCTTTGTCGGTCATAAAGAGGGCCTTGACCCGGCGGAATATCTCAAGTATTATTCAATTCGAAGGAGGAAGTCCGGTTGGGGTCCAATCGCCAGCTCATGTGGCAAAGTTTGTGTGTGCGCTTCTGGAGAGAGGAGATCCGGCAGCGGACGAATTTGATCATCGCGTCCTCGTTGTGCAGCCCCAAATTCTTCAGCCCCTGGAACCGCTTGTTGACTTGATTCGCCAAGACAGTTGGTTTCTTAGAAACCCGGTCCCACACATCCGGATTAGGAGGACCCGGAGCATAGGGGCGCAGCCGGATCAGATCTTCATCTGTGCCGTTCCTCACATAAAAGAAGGTTCGGGCCCATCCCTTGCAGGAATCAAGCCCCGTGACCCGGGGAAAGACGGATTGTTTCCGGGGAGAGATGGAGGCGGCACCAAATTGAGTCAGATCTTTGTCCTCTGGGGCATGCAACTTATCCGGAATCACGCTCCTTCGTAGACCGAAGAACTGGATCCAGAGCTCTTTTGTGGGCCACATGCCGACATATCCTTCTATGGTGGAGGCGAATGAAGAAAGGGACGTAATGGCATTCGCCGGAAGATGGTGAGGTTGGAGTTCGTAGATGTTGAGGAAGTCATGGAAGAAATCGCTCATGGGCAGGCCGAAGCCGCGCTGGAAGTGGGATAGGAACACGACGAACTCACCCAGATTGGGTGAGGGAGCGAGCTCCTCGGAGGCAAGGCAGGCAATCACGCCCTAGGGGATGCGACGGGTGCGGTAGAGCTAGTCTAGATCGTCTTGGCACACCCAGGAACTGGCCCATGCACCGTGCTCCATGGATTCCCCCTCCTCCATCTCTGCTTCAGCAACGGCGAGCTCCTCTTCGGTCATCTCCAAATCGCTGTCCTCACCGGCCCTATCAGAGGTGGGAGGCAGAGGCTTGGATTGGCCTGGACCCGTGGTGATGAAGTAGTGCGGGAGCGGCGGTGAAGCTAGTACAAGCAGGCATGGTGCGGTGGCGGCGCAGTGGAGCAGATGCGGCGGCGGCGGCGCTGTCGTGAAGAGGAAGAAGCAGCAAAGAGGCAAAGGGGCCCGAGAAGGGGAAAACACCCAAGCGACGTGCCCCCTCCCCTATTTAACCACGCTAGCGGTGGGTAGGGGCATCGCGCTGTGCTCTGAGGCCACACGGTGTGGCCATGTATCTTCCGGGTCAGCCAATCAGAGGCAAGCCACAGGAAGGGGCACAAGGGATCCCATGAAGCGACGTGTGCAATAGTAACACCTGACAATAAGTGCAGTAACTGGCGCAGACCTTTAAAACGAGGCAAGATAATGATTACTCTCCACGTGGGACGTGGGGAAGCGTACGAAGGAAGGAAGAATAACCCGGAAAACTGAAGGGTAGCCCGGCAAACGAGTGATGACTTGGAATGACCCAAGGGAATACTACGCCACGGAATCCGAGTTACGGAGTAACTCAGAACAAGGAGCAAAAAGATTGAACATGCCGTGGCCTTAGCAGCTGAAGTTGCTAAGACTGCACCAGCTTCGGGGACTAATGTTGGGGGATACCCCCGGGTAGGGTCACGCCGGGGTATAGAGGCCGAGTTAGCCGAGGTACAGCAAGGTCAAAGTGAATGATGGCCGAGTCACCTCAAGGCAGGCCGACTTACGGAGTAACCTGGACCGGAGGATGACCACCTAACTGAGTCCCGGCCGACGTATGTCGTATGCCGGCAGCTATTTTGTAACTTGTATGCAAGTACCTGCGGGGCCGAATTAACTGGGCATGATCCGGGATATATCAGGCTTGCAAGAGAAGGAAGGAATCTCGCTGGTCAAAAGGTGGTCACTGTACGCTGGAGCATGAGTGAAGCGGACATAGGGAAGGACCACTGAGGTGTGGCCGACAAGTGTGATGCGCCCTATGTCGGATGACGCTGGCGCCGCAGAGGCTTACGTAGCCTCTGCATGGCTTACAATGGCAAAAGGTGACCCGGTCGGTTTGCTATTTTTGGAAGAAGCATATTCCTAGGAATATGCTTCCACGTATGCCCTAACTGGAGACCTAGCCTCCGCTTTATAAGGGGCACTAGGGCCTCTATAGTAGGGGTTGGCATTTGAGTAGTTCGTTCCTTGGAGATAGGTAGTGGTGAGAGTAAAAGAGGTTCTTCTTCCTCCTCTCCCCAATACAGCTCAAGGAGCATCTGTAATCTTCCGAACTTGGAGAATACAAAACGTCTGTGTGTGGAATCACCACACTATCCCTCCCTGGAATCCTCTAGTGCATATTGGCCCCACCTTTAGCCTATCCATGGCATGTGTTGTGACACCACCACGACAATTTGTCTCTAGGGCATATTTCCAACAGTCTCCCACTTGCACTAGAGTATAAATACACTAGTTGCTATTGTTCTCAATCATTGGCACCATATACCCGGTACCCTGAACATGCTTCCTCATGGAAGAGGTTGAGTCTTGGGTCTGTACTTTACAGTCCCAAATCCTTTCCAACTTACTAATGTCACCTTGATTGACATTAATACTTTATGATCACATGATAGCATCTGTTTGTATGCATCGTTTATATGGTAGCAGAACGAGGCCTGATTCCAGGAGCCTATAGTGACATTAGATCAACCTCGAGGGCTTTCTCATGGGCACTGTGCACTGGGACACATCATTCTATGTTAAAAGCCAACTAGCCTCGCCATAACATTATACAACACTTTAGATGGTACCCTTATCTATTATTATAAATGTATTCATCGAACACACCAGTGCACTCTGTGCAACTTTGAATGTCTTTGTCCACCTCGCTTCCTACTTGACTTTAATCGGTATCTACGGGAGTTTCCAACATATTCCCTTATTACATAACTCTTTATGCTTTAAGACATGTTATCCTTTATGGATTTGGAAAATATGTCCACAGTTCTCTACTAGACACTGTGCACTCTGTGCAACTTTCAATGTCTTTGTCCACCTCGCTTCCTACTTGACTTTAATCGGTATCTATGGGAGTTTCCAACATATTCCCTTATTACATAACTCTTTATGCTTTAACACATGTTATCCTTTACGGAATTGGAAAATATGTCCACAGTTCTCTACTAGACACTGTGGACAAACTTATCTCAACATTCTGTGATTCGAACTTAATCACTTTCAAATGTTCTTTATTGGATCATATATTATGTTAAGTTATCATCATGGTTTACTAAGATAGAACCTATGTCTTAACATAGTGGATGATGATCATCCTTTTCTTTCTTTCAACCATTGATGTTCAACTTAATAATATTCCTAATTTGAGTCATTAAGGACCAGTTCCTTAATTAACTTCCATTCTGAACCCTTTTCAGAATCCCTTAAGGAATACTACACAATATCATAATACACTTATTATCAACTTCTACATCTTATAAATAATTATTCATAAGTATTTGCGCTTTCATCCTTAACATACTTAAGAATTACTCCTATGAGCTCCCACTTAAAATATGTTCCTACATATTTGAATTTGAGTCTTATATTGCTCCCACTTAAAATATGTCAATCACATATTGTTTCAGGAAGACTTTCATAGCTCCCACTCAATTTTATGCAAAATGCATATCTCCTTACTATTTTGAATAACTTCAAAATCCTTTGATCAAATATAAAACTTGGAGATTTACTATGAGATACTAGTACTTTACTAGTTTTAAATCCACCAGACATTTAGCACATTTGAATCAAATTCATTCAAATTTATCCAATACTTAACAAATTGTGCTTTTGTCATTCACCCCCTTTTCCACTATGGCTTTGCAGTCATTTGGGAAAATTCCAAGAAACTCCTTTTACTTGTGAGATTCAGCAACGAATTGCTTTTCTAATCTCAAGTGAATATTGCTTCTAGGATTTCTCATAATTTTAGTTTACCATTATTTCCTTCGTAGTTCGTAGGTATGTCATTTTCCAAGAATCATTACAAATGATTCACAAATGTCTCCATACAAGGTATGGATTACATTTTGAATCCTACTTCATGTAGTGAAAACACTAGTGGGGAAAACACAATGATCAAAATCATTGATTCTTTCCTTCTGTGAAGAGAATCGTTCAGGAACGTTGTCCGTTGTGCTTCTCAACACTCTGATGCAGGGTTTTGAATCCTCGTCGTGTTTTTCACTATCTTCCATTTGCTTCATAATCGAGAAACATCACTAAAAGTGAGCTTTCTCAAGAATGTACCAAAATCTAAGCAATACGAATGTTGCTTTCCTTTTGGTTTCAGCTATGGGTTTCGTATTCAAAGTTTCCAATGAATACTCTACAAGGACATATTCGCTATTGTTTTGGTTATATCGAATAACCCCAAAACTTTCACGAATTCAAATGGTTTACTACATTCTAATTGAGTGCTAACTATTTCTAACTAATGGTCTCTACATCTACACTACAACGATATATTTGGTGCCTTCTATTCAACCCATTTGATATCTAATATCACATTGTGATGCTTTGCATTTTGACGTTTCAGAACGCTTTGCATTCCACAATTTCTTTTATGCCATTCTTATAAAGTTGAATTTCATTACTATTGATCCAATCATAGTAATTAGATTCTCTTTTATCGTTATACCCATTGTTGATGAAACATTTTGAACAAATCAAACAGTTTCATATTCATGTTTCCTTTGGTAAACTTCTTTACACATTTAAACAGTCATATAATGATAATTACCATTTTCGTTAAAAACCAATACATCGAATATGTATTTACTTTTAACAATTATTTTAAACACTTTGTATTCAAGTAATACACGATGTTCAAGTTATTTTGCCAAACTTAGGCATGATTTATATGTGACAAGAAATTGATTGACTTTCACATATTATCACATAACTTTGAATTTAAGCAATGGTTTCATTCATTAATGAATATATCATTAAGTTGGGTATTTTAAACAAGGCATTTTAATGTTTTATAAATGTTCATGCATTATCAATTAGTTTCAAACAACAAGGATAATTCACACATAATCAAACAAGATATGAACACGAATAGAAATTATTCATAAAAGCAGAACAACTGTTTGCTACAAACTCATATGAATAACCGTCTCATGAAGTGTGAGACACACTAAATAAGTTCACAATCTCTTGATTACAATAATCATCCTAAAACATAAACTAAATGATAAATGTCGAGGGAGAGTGTCGTCGGCCATCATCATCATGCTCGCCATCAACACGCAATGTCACCTTTTCTCTAGCAAGCACCTCTCATGCAAAAGGACATGTTTTCAGCAAAACAGAACAAGTATCAGATATACTTAACACTGCAAATGTGTTTGCAAGATTATAACATTTATAAAACTGTATATCAAATATATAGCTTTGTCATCGATGACCTCTCCGGCGATTGGTTCAACCTTTACGTTCCTGAAACGTAATATGAACTCATGGAAATCCAATGTTTCTGTATCACCACTCATGATGCTACTCCGGACATGTCCTTCGTAGCTGGGAGGCAGTGATCGAAGCAGTATGTCTATCATAAATGGATTAGCCATCCAGTAATCCAAGAAGTGAACCAGTCTCATGTGTGCATCAAGCATGCGCTCCAAGTGAACCTTCAGACATGTATGCTCCTCCATCTTTATGGAGAGGAACTCTCCAAGTAGCTCGTGCTTCCACATGCGCACATGGCCTATGAACTCTGCTCTCAGCTGATCCACCATCGAATATGGATTAAGATCACCCATGAGCGGATATAGTTCATCCACCATCCCGTAACGCATTATTATATGAATGTAGGTGGACATCTCTTGACGATAGTACCGGTCTGCCAGCTCTTGTGGGGTCTCATAGTAGTATGGCTCAGTCAAATCCATCGCGCGGCGTATGTAGTCTACCACATGATTCCTAGTAAGGAGATCATTCAGGCGCACAAGCCAACTAGGGAAGTTGGATCCATCAAGTCTAAGTTTCTCACCCTTTACCAATCCTCAATGACAAAGTAAACTTCACGGTGAGCCATCTACATTTATAATTGAAAAAGGAATTTAGACTAAGTTTATAATTAAATAAGTTAATAATAACTCCACTTAGAAACACCTATCCCCAGTGAGGGTTCCTAGTGATAACACGACCCCTATCGGCCACATCTCCCCCGATTGATCACGGCCATCGATGTGGGCTCAAAGGTGGATGTTAAACGTCGGTCACATCATTCATGCGACTCGTGCTCGATATTTCGACCATCCGTGTTCCGAGGCAACGCTTCTGTGGCATGCTAGGCTCACCAACTCAACCTTAGTGTATTCGCTGTGCAACATGGCTTACACCCACTGTATGCGAATGTAGATATGTCTGACACCCAGGCCTGTAACCGTGGATCGCCTCATACTGAAGAACTTTCTTGGTGTTGCACACTAAGGGCGAACATAATCGTTGGTAATTTTAACAGGGATCATCTTATTAGGCTACAGTCGAGTATCTAATACTAGCACACAATAAGACATACAAACAATAACATTGAATGTAAATGCTATGTGATATGGTCCTTCACGTCGTGATCTCCATCCGCCGTCACCGGGTTCCTTCGCCAGGGTTCCGACACCGTAGACACCAGGGTACCGGTGTCATTCCGGCGTGGTAGTCCGTCACCTCCGTGACTATCTACTACTACGTAACAAAAGGTAATCACTTTACCTTTGCCACAACCATATCAGAAAGCAACGCCCCCTGCAAAACAAAGTTAGACGCCTCTATCTTTGCATGTTTTACGTGGCTAAATGGGCTTTCATACAAGAACCGTTCTTACCTACGAACTTTCAACACAACGCCGATCAAGTAGTTGTCTCTACTACACCCCTTTTGGGGCCCTCCATTGCAAATGGCATACCAACTAATGCGAGAGAGACAGACACCCCCCTAAGCCACTTTATATGTCACAAGCAATATGTCAAGCGTGGACCAGTCTCGCGAATGAACGCGTAAAGTCGGTTGGGGGTCGCTTCATCAAGCATTACTGCGGTATACACAAGTACATGTGGGAGGGTAACAACTAAAATATCAACGCCCACACCCTACATATCGTGTGTTCTACTCGTACTAGAATTACTACGTATAGATCTAGCTCTGATACCACTGTTGGAGTTCCGCGTATGAAAACAATAAAGTTTTACTCTACGCCCCTGAACCCCTGAAGCTGCCAGGACCTATCTATTAGTAATACAGTAACGGGAGGGGCTTTTCGCGAACTTACCCTTGAAGATCGAAAAGTGTTGTCAATGCTCAGGAGAGCGTGGTTGATGTAGACGAGCCGAAGCCAACCTCAAGGTCGTGATGAAGTCCTTGCGCTCCTTGGCTCCAACGACTTGAGTGCCTCAAGTGCGACACCTCGTGGGGAGTTACACACGTCCGGTGCCTGACGATGACTCCCGCTTCCCTGATCCAGCAACAGTTGCGGAAATAGAGCTCCCAGATCCGAATCCCGCAGCGCGACGGCGCTCCGCGGTGAAGATGTCTCTCGCTCGCGTAGTCTAGACTTGGGACCACGGTCACGAGAGAGAGAGAGGGGAGAGAGAAAATATCAATTAGAGGTCCTCCCAAAAGTGGAGAGACCTTTATTGATTATTGGTGTATTTATCTTGGCCAAATACCCCCACTATATATAGGGGGAGGGGAGGTACTACCTCCCTCAAAGTCCCGGGGTGGGACTAAAGGGGGGAAGGGGGAGGGGTGGCCGCCGACCACCCTAGTGGGCCCCGCCCAGGGGGGCTAGGCCCAGCCTTCCTCCCCTTTGCCCCTTCTCCCTCTCTCCTTTCCCCTAATGGGCCTTCTCCCTCCGGAATTGGCCCATTAAGCCTTTGACCATTAAAATTGATTTTTCTATTGATTAAATAATTTTGAATAAATCATTAAATCAATATTTAACATTCATTCACATATTATTCAACCTCCGTGGCTATGGAACACCTTCCACCTCCAACCCGGACATCCTCCAGACTTACCGAAACCCTTCCGGTTTTCTTCCTACTCTTCTTAGGCGATTCCACCGATCTTATAAACACTCTCTAAGCATCATCAAGCCCTTAAGAGTGATACCCCACGGTTCGGGAACACTCCAGACATGGTCGGTACACTCCCGCACCAATGATCGACAGATGGACCTGGATGGCCATGTAACCCATGTGCGTTCCACGAAGATCTTTTGTCGTTTGAACCGGGAGAGTCGTGTCTTATTCCCTTTGTCACTCGATACTTGCATTGCCCGAGATCTGATCAATGACATCACCATGTCATGTTCAATCTCATTACTGACCAACGCTACTTAACTCGTTCCGACAAGTGATATCCCTATGATCAAATCACACGCTGCGCAGCTATTGGATATAACTTCTCCGAGTGGGCCCTTGAGTATCTTCCCGTCACATGGACGGACAAATCCCGCTCTTGACATATATTGCCTCTACGGTTTCCTCCGAGTACCTGAACACACCTTTATAACCACCGTATTACCAGATGGCGTTTGATGTTATCTAAGTAGTCTCGAGAGACAGTGATTGATATAGCCTCACGGTCTAAGGAATAGTCTACGAGGATCCATTTCTAATCATCGTAACTTGAACTTCGTGACATGATCGGGTCACGATGTTTAGGTTGGGTATTTGTTCATCATCTCATTCTCAGAATGATATGACCTTATTTCCAACTGGCATAAATGCCACATGATCAGGAAACATGATCATATGTTGACCAATGAACCAGTGACTAGAGTTTCACTGGGAACCCCTGGTTGTTTGTATATCACACGTGTATTGATGTTTCCACTCAATAAAGTTATAGCATGATATAAAACTTAATCATAAACTATATGAAATATGATAATAGTCCTTACTAATATTTGTCTCTAGGGCATATTTCCAACACAGGCACCATTTCAATGTCTCCCTCTTGCCCTAGATCGATCTGCCACCGTAGCTCGTCGTCTGCCGCCGCAGTAGCTAGTTTTCGTCATTGCTCCGGTGCCCGTTTTCTAGCGGCACCGTCACTATTAGGTTCCCCGCATTGTGCAGCAT
The DNA here is from genome assembly GCA_910589775.1 of Avena eriantha. Classification (NCBI taxonomy): domain Eukaryota; kingdom Viridiplantae; phylum Streptophyta; class Magnoliopsida; order Poales; family Poaceae; genus Avena; species Avena eriantha. The sequence continues at coordinate 107,675,964 of OU342745.1, forward strand.
CGAACCCGACCAACTGAGCTTGCTAACTCGCCCTAAATCATCCCAGTGACCACCCACTAGCGGTGGTGTCCATGCTTTCGTCACCATCACGGTGAACTGGCGTCATCCTCTGGCCACGTTAGCGTGTGGACCCAATCCTTGCTCACGTGGCAACTGGCGTGGTATATACCCCACCAGTCAGTGACTGGGCTAGAAATAGCCCTGGTGAGAAAAGCCCACACCTTATGCTAACATCAGCATTATCTTATAAACCCATTTAATATTTATTTTTAATTCCAAAAAATTAAATCTTATTAAATCAATAGCTTTTGTTTTATAAGTCAGAAAAATATGTGTTAATGTTCAGAAAAATAAAGTCTATAATATAAACCTATTATCATAATTTATTTTCTAACTTAAATAAAATAATTAGTATTAAATAGTAAATAACTTATTAAGGATAAATCTAAAATAAACATATTCTATTATTTAAAAAAATCCCAAAAATAGGTATAATACATCAAAAGTCTTAGAAAAACAAAATATAGACTTATAAGCTTGTTTTATACATTTTTGTATCAATTAGCTAATATTTATTATTTATTAAGTCTTTATAAATGATAAAACCTATAGAAAATCATATCTTATTATTTAGAAATCAAAAAAATACGTATAACATACCAAAGTGATGACAAAAATAAAATATACACACTAAAAATATCCTCTTTCATAATTGAGGTAAAATAAAAGGTAAAGGTGTAATAAATCTTATTTAAACCCTTGTCTTTTATTTTAATTCCTTAAAAATATATAAATCTTTACTATTGCCTTTACCACTATTTGTTTAAAGTCTAAAAGTATAATAACAAGTTCAATTGATGTTTAAGTGAAGTCAAGATAAGTCTAACCATTTTAAGTTGTACTTACTAAAACTACCATTTAAAATTAAGTAACTCTTACCCTCCAAAAATATTTTATCACTTATAAAATCATCAAGATTTGAGTACTAATTATTTTACAATTTGGGAATCCACTTCAAAGTTAAACAAAGAATTTAAGTATTTAACATGATGCCATTCCCATGTTTATAGAAATAAGTATTAATTCTATAATAAGTAAGTGATTATATTCAGTTATAAAATCAAGAGGACACCACTTCCATAAAGGTATAATACTTTTGTTTCACCTTCATGAAGTGTTAAAAGTCTCCACTTGCTAGTGGAATAGCTATTCAAAAATACTAATTGTTTTCTACTTTAATATTTGTAACTAATAAGAAAACCTTAAAGTGTTAGCTTTAAATTCAAATACTTTTTACTCTGTAAAGTAATATTTTCCTCAAAAGTTATTCTTTCAAGAAATACTAAAAGTAATCCTTAAGTATTGCTATGAAGACTCTAATGAATTGACAATCCGACTCCCGCAGTTTATATGTGCCATTCCAAACTTAGTTCTTTAATATTGAATGCTACTTGTTGTATTTACATATTGTTTCACACACACTCTCACAAGCCTTAATAAGAAGCACAAGTGTGAAATTGGTATAAAAGTGCAACACATTCCAAAGGACTCATCACAAGCTTCAAACCCTAGATCAGATATGATTAGTCTGGGGATTCGTATTTATCAAACTGCATTACATTACTTATGCATAATTACAACTTGCGTCTTTAAACATTAGTCCTTACCGGACCAGTGATGTTACTTTTAGAATTTGGATCTTCTATTGTCACAAAGACCGTGAGTACATAATCTTGCAATCACAAAAGGAAAGTTCACAACTTGCTCATGTCCTTTGATTATTTTCTATGCTTGTAACTCAACTATGTCATCACCTGCATTTCAAAAGGGTCAGAAAACACTATTTTCATAATAATATGATTATGGATTATTTACCAGATGGTAATAATCTATTGATATAGTTCTAGTGGTAAAGGGACATAATATCTAGGACTTAACAAGCAATGTCGCCAGTGATTTTAGCATCGTATATTACGTGTTAACCATGAGATCTGGAATGGGACATAGAAGTCAGCTGGATCTTCTTCCTTTTGCATGGATGGATGACCTGCTGATGAGGCTAAGGATTTATTGTGGAGAAACCTAACACATGGGTGGAACCCCTTAGTTTCCCATGATTTTGGTGTCGAGATTATCTTGAGAGGTTGTTAGTGGTTTAGCTAGTCCTTTAAGGGAGCTCGTTAGGGCATAACCGTCTCATAGAGTCTTCGGGTGCCTACCAGAGTTACAGTCGGTCCTATAAGGGGCTTGATAGAGGTAGGGCATATCCTGGAGGATCGTGTCTTCATGCGGGGTCATGGAGAGCGGCAGTGGTTGGCTTGGATCATCTACTGGGCCACACATCACGGAATTGTGGATAGGAATAAGCTGCCCGATTATGCAACAAGGATTTGGTCTATGATGGGTAAAGCAACGCACCTCTGTAGAGTGTAAGAACTGTGCATGTTACTCCCTGTTCCGGGAAGGAGCTACGAATGCGGTAGGAAAGGAACCCCATGAAGATTTTGGTCAACCTGTGAAGGCTGATAGACATAGTTTTCAGAATAAAAGCAACCTTTGAAGAAATGTTTATGAAAACCTGCATTGCCTGTGACCTTTGGTCTGTGGCTGTAGAGATAGTGCATCATACACTCCTTTTTAGTGCACTTGCGGAGTACGCGCGTACTCAAATGTATCTTCTTAACCCTTGCTAGGTTCTAAGCCATTGAAGACGATGTTAACATCAATTTCTCCTCAAGAAACCATCATTGGTAGCTCAAGTTCTTCAATAAAGTCAATAAAGTCAACATATACATCAACCGAAGTGAAGACAAAGTTCTTAAGTAGATAGGAGTAGATTCTCTAGCCATGAAACCTACTTTTGTAGAGCTTTGCATTATCAGTAATTGGAAGCTAATTAGTTTAGATGTTAGTCTTCTTAGCCAGATAGCTCGGAGTTATTATTTCTGGTTCTTCTTTGTAAGAAGTTATTTCCTCCTCTTTAACCTAGAGTGTTCTCTAGATCTTTTGTAAAAAGTCAAGTTGCAATCTATAGTCATGTCTTGGACCTGCTGTGTTTCTGTTGTACCACTCTGAGGGATGTAATACTAGTTAACGGTGTTTTATTGGTGTTATGTCAATGACTATACTGTACTACATTGTGTAGTGGTATGCTGGGTCACCACAGCTGGTATCAGAGCATATGCTTTGACCTTAGGATTACAACCCTTTTAGGAAGATCTATAGGTTGGATAGTGACTATAGGAGCCATCTTATCTAAACCAAGACTTGTGATAAATATCCACTTGAGGATAAACCTTGTCACGCTTAAGTTGGATGTTTTTATCATCTTTCTTAAGGATTAGTTAAATGTATTCTCTAGAGAAATGTCATTTTAGTGTAGCTCTAAATAGGTATACTACCACTAAGAGATCTTAAGTAAGTTAAAATATAAAAGAAGATTATGACTAAGATAGGATATCAAGTGGAGTAGTTTAAATGGTGTAGTATATCCATAGAATCCATGTGAAGCAGCAGAATCTTACCACTAGTTGATAAAATTATACCACATAGGGTAGACCATTAGAACAGGTAAAGATATAATTGGAAGTAAATCATGTGGCGTTCACTTGAGAATTCCATGTGATGGAGTAGAATTTTGTTAAAAATCATCAATAGTAAGCTAAGAAGAAGAGTCATCCTGGTGAGATTAGCTCTTCAATCATGATGACTAGGTAAATCTTAACAAGTTCATGGTGAGAATAGCTCTGAGACCATGATAAGTTTGTAATTAGGACAAGTACTCAGTAATGAATCTTGTAATCAAAGTAAGTAAGGAACAGTGTAGGTCCATGATAGAAGTCATAGGTGTCATAATATTACGATAATTTTTGGATTAAGGTAGTAACTACAATGTTGTTAGTAGTTTCGAGAGATCATGTAAGGATAGTTTACGATAGAATGGAAAACTAGTAGTCTTAGTAGTCCCAGAAGAAAGGTAAGAGGTTAGTAAGAACCAAAGTGAGACCACTTTGCTCAAGATTCTCTAGTTGCAACTGAGAAATCTGGGTAAATATTGAGGCAAAGAGTAGTTTGATCCTATGTGCTAAGTATCACAAAGTAAACCTATACTAGGAGGTGTCATATACTACACAGCTAAGCCTGCATTTTTGAGATGTTTTACTCAACTACTATATTATAGGCTTAGAATGATGTGAGTTATATGTACCACATTTGGATTTCTTGGTTTTTGTGGGCAGCTCAAGTTCTTCAATAAAGTCAACATATACATCAATTGAAGTGAAGACAAATTTCTTAAGTAGATAGGAGTAGATTCTCTAGCCATGAAACCTACTTCTGTAGAGATTTGCATTATCAGTAATTGCAAGCCAATTAGTTTAGATGTTAGTCTTCTTAGCCAGATAGCTCGGAGTTATTATTTCCGGTTCTTCTTTGTAAGAAGTTATTTCCTCCTATTTAACCTAGAGTGTTCTCCAGATCTTTTGTAAAGAGTCGAGTTGCAATCTATAGTCATGTCTTGGACCTGATGTGTTTCTGTTATACCACTATGAGGGATGTAATACTAGTGAATGGTGTTTCATTGGTGTTATGTCAACGACTATAGTGTACTACATCATCAGTGGTATGCTGGGTCACCGCATCCAGGTTGAGCACGGCGGCACAACACTAAGCCACATCTGAAAGTACACTGGAATCCTTGCCACCTGCCAGCCCAACCGCTATCCCCACGACCAGCCTACTGAGCAACCAACTGACATCCCCGAGCACAAAGATCAGCTGCCACCATCCAGAGCCACTGCTCTAGTATTTGGGAGACACGACGGACCACAACCCGTCGAGCCCCCCCCTCAGTGTTGCAGCCTTCGCAAGCCCATCATCCATTTAGTAGGGCATCGTCACCGCACAGCACCAGAAGGCGCGGCACGCTGGAAGACACCACACACAACTGTGGCGCGCCACCTGCCGTGCAACACCGCCGGCCACCACTGCACCTTAGCGCCGGCCACGCACCCACCTCGTCTGGCCCACCACATGCTGGAGAATACGATGCCGAAGCACCAGCCAGCCTCACGTCCATCGTAGGTTCTCTCCCTGCCTCCTTAGGTGGCGGGAGCCGCCGCCACCACGGCAAGGCCAACGGGAGCAAAGGAGGCGAGAAGGAAGCCGAGGTCCCAGCGTCGGCGCGAGTTCTTTCCCCCCGAGCCGCCCGTTGCGGGCGACGCTAGGGTTTTCTCCCTCCGAGGATTTGTGGAATCTACTAATAGTATAATAAAAGTTTTCCATAATGCCACCTGCCTCACTTAAAAATTTCATATATAGCGGGTAGACACTATTGAATAGCATGCACTAGCCAACTAAACCAAAATTCCGAACTGATGGAAAGGGCTAGGCGTGTACTATATTTTTAACACTCCCCCTCACGTCTAGGCTATTTTAGTTCTTAGTGTGGGTTCGGTGCAGGCTGCAAAATCATTTTTTTAATACTGCATGAGCAGGGTCTTAAACTCAAGACCTCTTGGCTCTGATACCATGTTGAATTGCATGCACTAGCCAACTGAACCATAAATCCGAACTGATGGAAAGTGCTAGACGTGTATTATATTCTTAGCAGACACATCCTAGAGTGGGGAGGTGATCACTACAAGAGGAACAACCCCCATATAGAGTTGAATACTTACCAAAGTTTTAAGGATAGAGTGTAAGATATTCATCATAAATATGAATCTATGGAAATACATAACATAGAGCTATGACAGCTCCTAATTTTTTTGACTAGGACCTGACCAATAGGAGGTTCACACCCCTTCTTTCCCCGACCTTATCCTTTCCCTTGAGAGTCGACTTCAGATCTTCCCCGCCACCCCTTTCCTACCTTCTCTCCGATGGTCTAACTGGCCGGCGAGAGGATGGGATAGGTGGCTAGCTCCCTTCCCTGTACAAAGTAGTTGTAGGCCTTGTTTATGGTGGTCTGCCCCTGTGGCGTCTAGGAGTAGTTCGTCGGAGTGCCTTGGCCGGCTCTGGTGAGGCCTAGGCTAAGTGGCCTTTCTAGCGATGCTCTGGTGGCAGGAGCTTCTGCTAGCGGCCGTTCGGGGCTTAGGGATCTTCGACAATAAGGCCAAGCTCTGGAGATTTGCTTCTCAGCCGGCAGCACACGCCGGCGAGCAGCCACCGCCGCTCTTCACTATTGTCCTTCCATGGAGGAAGCAGAGGGAGCAGATTGAGGCGAGCTCCAAGAATAAGTGTGTGCTCCTGCAACGTGTTACCCACAAGGCTTGGCCTCTCCCCTTGGATGACCGTGGTGGCGGGGAAGAGGATCGGCCAGTTCTTGTGATTGGACATGCTACTAGGAGGGGAAGACTTAGACTAACATCGGTTGCTTCATCTTCTTCAACTGCTAGAACGACCTCTTCTGCGGCTGGAGCTCCGAAGACCTCTACAAATCTTCTCCAATTTGCATCTTGGGTCGCTCGGGTGGTTCGCCGACATCATCGGCTTCGCTGGCTTGTTTTCGATACCCCTACCTACAACCTCCGGCGGAAGGCCTCCAACCTTGCATGTCCATGGCGAGGACGCTGCTGGCGATGGTGGCAATTAGCATCGCTGGCGAGGTCGTAATTTGCACAACGACTCGATGGCTTTTGGTGTTACTTTCTGGGGCCTTTTGTGTAAATTGGAAGGACATGGTTTTAATTGGCCTTCTTTCAGGTTCTTTCTGCAGTATTGTATCAATTTTGTTAGTTTAATGCTAGTTTTGGGACTTCGGGTCCTTTCCCTTTGTTCAAAAGAATATTATTTTTTGACTCGTGGACCATACCATAGAAATAAATAAGAATATGAATTATTTATTGAGAACCCATATCTTTATCTCTACCTATAATCTTAAATGGGTGAGCGGGGAGTGTTTCTTCCCAAAATTTCGTATGTCGCCCAATTTTGGTAGGTTTTTGAACACTTGGTCTGCACGGGAGCAACCGGCGCACACATGTGACCGCACACTGTAAAAAATACTACCGCAATAAAAACGAAAGGTCCCTTCCACAACCATGCCTCGTAACAAAATGAAAATGAAAAGAAGAGGATGCCCCTTAACCTGCTCTCTTCACGATAGAGATGGTGTCAAAATACCCTCCTGCGACCCGCCACTAGGTGTTGGAAGTGGGACTTCCTTCCTCCTCCATCCCTTGCTCTGGCAACGGTACAATTAAGGAGGAACTCTTGGGCCTTGCTCATGCCATAAACATAGTAGGGTTCACATTCCGAGAACCCGCGTTTGGATGGCATATTTTTTGAACCATGCAGGAGAGCTGCATGTGTCTGTTAAGAAGAGGAGAAAGCCAACACACGTCGAAGTTCAGACGATACACATATATAAGTTTAGCAACGATCTCGACCAAGACATAAAGAGAAAATACAAATAACACTACTAGCCTGCTAAGCAACAAAAAACATAAGCTATATTAGGAGGCGAATAAACCATCATCATCTTCATGTACATCCCTTCGTCATCCACGACGCAGACAAGTAGCTTGGAGGATTTTTTTGTTTGATATTTTAGATCAAGCGAGCTTGTGTACTTGGATGCTTTTTGTGAGGCACGGGCACCGTTCACTTTCGTCCAACCTCGATCATGTCACCTCAGCGCAAACTCCGGTGTCTTGCTAGGTGCAATATCTTGTTAGTTGATCGCATCAACAATTGCAGTTGTATCGGTGAGGAGCAATTCCAAAATGATTTAAGAGATCGTCTAAAACCATTCTAGTCGATAGATTTTTTAGATATTGCCTTCTCCCAACGGATCAACGGGGACTTTTTCTTGTGAAAACGCAAAAGGCTTTGTGTTTCGATTCATTGATAGGAACGTTGATAGGAAAAGAGAGAGTTATGTACAACATATACACAGGCTCAAGCGAGCCAACATCCTGTACAACTCAACCCCTAGGGCCTACTAGGTTGCCGGCAGCAAGGCACGAAGGTCAGACGCACCGGCAGCAGCCCAGTCGCGATCCTCGGATCGAATTATACCGAGAAGAGTACCCATGTTTGGTGAGACATTGTCGAAAATGACGGCGTTACGCTGCTTCCAAATCCACTAGACCGTCCACATGATCAGCGAAGACGTCCCCTTGCGCAAAGCGTGAGGTGTGAATGACAAAGCCTGTAGCCACCAGTCCACGAAGTCCCCCTCTCCATCCGGTGGTGTGACCGTGGATCGGATCCAAGACAACACCTTGTGCCAGATCGCCTTCGAAAAGGGACAACCCACCAAAAGGTGAGTCATGGTCTCCTCGGCCTGGTCGCACAGGGGGCAACGCGTGGGGTGGCTAGCCCCTGCCTCGCCAGTCACTCAATCGTCCAACAACGGTTCTGACAAGCCATCCATACGAATAACTTGTCCCTCGGTAGAGCCCATGTACGCAAGTTCAGCTGCCAAGGTTTCGAAGCGATCGATCCTTGGAAGAGGAACTCGTAGCAAGACTTGGCGGTGTATTGGGCATCCGATGTCCAGCGCCAGAGGAGGGTGTCTGGCTCGGCAGACACCTCGAAGTCCCGAGCTCGTATCCCGAGCTGTACGTACTGCCAGAGGTCAAGTAGGCTCAGCGCGCCCTGGATGTCAGTAATCCATATGCGCTCTAGAAACGCCTCTCCCACTGTCATAAGCTTCATAGCGCGGCTGAGAATAAGCACAAAAAGCGCTGGCACCATCTTCTCGATGCTCTTTCCATCTAGCCAACGGTCTTGCCAGAATAGCATCGTGGCCCCATCACCGACCCTCATATTGGTGGAGGCGTCAAACACATGCAGCTCCTTCTCGGAGAAGCGCATGTCCAGGCCACGCCAGGGTCGCAGCTAGTCTGTCCGCATGCTCCAAATCCAGCGAGTGCGGAGACTAATCGCAGTGCGAGCAAGGTTAGGGACACCCAGGCCTCCCAAGTGTTTTTGAAGGGTTCGCAACATAGAAAACAATAAAAATCCTACAATGAGAACTATACACCAAGATCTATCTACTAGATATAAGCAACAGGTGGATATACATCCATGGAGAACTTACCCTCGAAGACAACAAAGTTTTGTTAACGAGTAGGAACGCGTGGATGATGTAGTCGTACACTTGCCGATCTCAAGATCGTGTGGAAGTCCTAGCGCCGCAAACCAGCAGCGCATCCGCACACGCACACATGTTCAGGCCACCGAACAACCTCCGCCTCCTTGCTCCAGCGATGCAGCGGAAGAAGGAACTCCTTACAGACGAAATGCCACCAGGAACATGTATCTCGCTAATCCGAGACCATGTGGAAATAATTCTAGAGAGGGAGAGAGATCCTTCACGAGGAGGTGTGAGGAAGAAGGGTGAGAGGGGTGGCCTTTTATAGGAGGAGGGGGGTGACCCCTCACCTTCCCCATTCATGTGGTGGTAACTCCCTCCACATTAAAAAGCCCCTTCACATTCTCTTTTAAAGTCTCCACTTTAGAAATTTAATGCTCTCTCATTTAATAAAACTATTTTATTAAATTTATTCAGAATTTTGTTAATTACTTTAATTAACAAACATTCACATAAAACCCTCTACAACATTTCAATATTACATGCAGAACCAATTTCTGCAATTTCACCCGAAACTGTTTCGGTGTCTATTGAAATAATTCCAGCGCTTTGCAATTCATTTGTTTGAAACACATTTGCTCCAAATAGTGTTGGTGTCCCTTAAGTGTGTCACCCTACGGTTCATGGATAATGCAGACATGATCGAGACCCCTCTCAGATCAATAATCAGAAGCGGGACCTGGAGATCCATACTGACTCCTACACATTCTACGATGACTTCTATGATTGTGAGAACCTTTAACATTAGTAACTAAATCCCTTTGTCTCGCGATATATTACATGTCCGAGATTCGATCATTGGTATCTCCATACCTAGTTTGATCTCGTTACTGACATGTTCTCTTTTCTCGTTCCCATGATATAACATTCTAGTGATCTTAAAACTTGCTTGCAAGCTAACCAATATGATATCACCGAGAGGGCCCAGAGAATATCTATCCGTCATCGTGATGGACAAATCCCACTCTTGATCCATGAGCTTCTACATAACACTTTCGTAGCACTGAACCCACCTTTATAATCACCCTTTGACGGTGTGACGTTTGATGTTATCAAGATACTTTTCCAGTATTACTGATTAACATGATCTCATGGTCTAAGGACTAGGATTATTTTGTTAGATGTTATAGCAATATAAACACAATTACTATGATCGTAATGCTATACTTCAGATGATTGTTCATCACATCATTCCACTAATGTTGTGACCTCATTATTAACAACATCCATGATCAGGAAACCTTGATCATCTTGTTAATCAATGAACTAGTTTATAAGAGAGGCATAACTAGAAACTCTCCTTTTGTTTATCAAACACACATGTATTAATGTTTCCAAATTAATACAACTATAGCATGTAAAATAAACATCTAAAATATATTTGGAATATGTATAATAACAACTTTATTATTGCCTCTCAGGGCATATTCCCTTCAGTCTTCCACTTGCACTAGAGACAATAATCTAGTTACATGGTGAAAAATCTAACACCCATGGAGTTCTGGTGGTTATCATGTTTTGCTCTAGGGAGAGTTTTAGTCAATGGATCTGCTACACTGAGATCCGTATGTATTTTACAAATCTTTATATCTCCATCCTTGACATTCTCATGGATGGAGTGAAACCGGCGCTTAATATGTTTGGAATTCTTGTGAGACCTTGGTTCCTTTGCATTGGCTATGGATCCATTGTTGTCACAATAGATCACCATTGGATCAAATGCACTAGGAACCACACCCAGTTCGGTAATGAACTCTGATGACCCACAAGTATAGGGGGTGTATCACAGTATTTTCGAGGGAAGTGAAGCCCAATTTATTGATTCGACACGAGGGGAGCCAAACAATATTTATAAGACTTAACAACTGAGTTGTCAATTCAGCTGCACCTGGAAACAATCTTGCTCATAGCAGTTTATCAGTAACAACAGTTTTGCAGTAGGAATAGTAAAGTAGCAGCAGTAGTAAAGTAAAGACAGTAGTAACAATAACAGTAAACAGTGGGATTCTGAGTGCGGTAGGCATAGGGATGGATGGACGGGCGTTGCATGGACAAGAAAATTAACATAGCAATCATAACATAGGGCAATTGCATATAAATAAGATAAAGCATCCAAGTACTGGATAATCCTAGGCATGTGTTCCATATATAGTCATGCGTGCTCGCAATGAGAACTTGCACAACATATTTTGTCCTGCCAGCCCGTTTGCAGCGGGGCCTCAAGAGAACTACTGGCAATTAAGGTGCTCCTTTTAATAGAGCACCGGAGCAAAGCATTAACACTCCGTGAACACATGTGATCCTCACATCAAAGCCATTCTCTCCAGTTATCCCGATTTCTGTCACTTCAGGGCCATTGGTTCCGACAACAATATGTGTATACAACTTGCAGGTAAGACTATAAACAATACTATCATAATGAATCAATAACATGTTCAGATCTGAAATCATGGCACTCAGGCCCTAGTGACAAGCATTAAGCATAACAAGTCGCAACAAAGTCATAAAGTACTAATAGAAGATACTAGGCACCATGCCCTAACAATCTGATGCCATTACATAAACGATCTTATCCAATCCCTACCATCCCCATAGCCTACATTGAAGGATTACTCACTCATAGATGGGGGAAACATGGATGGTCGATGGAGAAGCGATGGTGATGATGATGGCGATGATCTCCTCCAATTCCCCGTCCCGGCAGGGTGCCAGAACGGAGTTTCTGGTGCTGTTTCGTCGAACCTGGTGGTGGCGGTGGAGCGGAACTCCTTTTGGAAAAACGTCGAACCCCCTAGAGTTTTTAGGTCACAAGGCTTCTTATAGGCGAAGAGGGAGACCGAGGGGGTGTCTGGGGCGGCCAGAACACCCGCTGGCGCGGCCAGGGCTAGCCCGAGCGGCCAGGTGGTGTGGCCTGGGCCTAGCCCCCCTCCGTCTTGTATTCTGGCTCTCAGAGTCTTCTGGTGAAATAGGATTTTTGGCTTTTGTCCCATCCAATTGCGAGAATATTCATTTTCTAACTTTCCTGGAACCAAAAACAGTAGAAAACAGGTAGCTGGCACTGTGGCTCTTGTTAATAGGTTAGTCCAAGAAATCATATGAAAAGTACTCCAAAGTGTGGACAAAACACAAAAAAGTAGATAAAACCAAGCATGGAACATCAAAAATTATAGATAAATTTGCAATGTATCAACATCCCCAAGCTTAACTCCTGCTCGTCCTCGAGTAGGTAAGTGATGAAAACAAAGAATAATTTTTGAGGTGACATGCACCATCATAAACTTGATCAAAGTATTTGTAAAACATTCAAAGCTAGGATCATAGTACGTCAATCATAACATGAAAGACAAAGTTCTAGAAATAAGACAAAGAAACTATGATGCAACATGAAAAGGCACAAACAAAAGACTCATGAATAATAATGATTTGCAAGACGTTTGTTTGTTTCACATAAAGAAAACATAGCATAGTAGTATTCATCTTGTCCCTCATAGAGTAGCAAATATAAATGCATAGGACACGTTCAAAGTTTATAAGAGTGACTAGATACAAATAGTTTAAAACAAGCAATATCAAGTTATGCATCAATCAACTAGTCTTGGGACAATGCTCATAGAACTAAGAGTGGCCACTATGGTCTTAAAGTAAGTGCATAAAGATAGAAGGTGGAGACTCAATATATATAAGTGGAAGAAAGGCCTTCATAGAAGGAAGTAGGGATTCAAGTCTCATAAAGAGATTTCAAAAATTATGGTACTTATAGCTTTCAGCTCTCATTGTCCCTATCATAAGCATCTTGAAGGTGATTAAGGTTAAAGTGACACAACTAAGAGGATATGCTTGACAAGTTATAAACCAAAATCTCATGCCCCTTACTTACGAAGACCGAACCTCATGCTACTGAACTTTAGTCATGAGTAAGCTCTTGTCATTGTAAGTATATGTGCATCATTAAGAACCGCCAACGGGGTACCCCTTGCACATGATACAAGAGCTATCCCATAATCAAAATGACAAGGCAAGCAGACAATGCGCATCTCAACGATCTTTTTATTTGCTATTTGCATAGGTTTTTATTGAGGATGCTTCACAGAGTGCTCATTATGGTGATGCTGCAAGTTTCCACCATGATTAGGCATGGCTTAGGCTAGCGGCCCAGGCGTTTCTCTAACACACATACAAATTCCATGATCTTACAAGTTCCACTTTTATTTCACACCTCCGGGATCCATAAGCAAAAGAACATAATATCAATAGGATACAAAGTACAAGTGCAATGTTGAAAGCGTTCCCCATGATACATGGTTCTGCTAATTTCAACTTATAAAGGGCAAGCATATACGCAACAAAGAAGGACCCAATGGCTCAAGTTTATTAAATGCAAAAAAGTAAAGTGTGCCATCAAGTTCGTGAGAGCTTTAATCACTAGTTTTCTCATAACAAGTTTAATTTGGAAGGTAGACAAAAGCATGAATATACTTGGAATAGCATAAGATGGTAGGTAGGTATGGTGGACTCTTTGGAATAACTTGGTTTAGGGAGTTGGATGCATGAGTGAAACTCATACTTGGTTGTGGAGGCTAGCAAAAGACTAGGAGCGACAAACTAAGAGAGCAATAATGGCCATAATCATGTAGAGCGACAAAACATCGTTGAACAAAGCATAAAGTGATACCACAAGTTGAAAACTAAAAGATCATAAAGGATATGGTTACTTGGGATAGTCATAATATGGTGTGAGCATGCGCCAAGTCAACCCAAATAAAGCATCAAAGAAGAATACCACAATAGTATGCTTTAATATGCTAAAACAACGCATGATTCATCCAAGGCACATTAAGCAATCTCAATTGTTTATAACAAGTCATGCTACAGAAGATAATACTAATCATAAAGCCAAAACAATATCAAGCATGGCATGACAAAGCATAGGCCACAGTCAAAAACAAGCTCTCTTTACCACTTAAGCATGAACTTTTCTACTCTTTTCCAAACCAAACCAAACTATTTGAAAACCAATGTATGAAAGAGGAGGTCCAACCAATTTATTAAGCAAACTAAGAAAACCAAGCAAAAAAAAACAAAACAAAAACGAAAGAGAAGACGCTCCAAGAACAACACAACTGTGCATGAAACAATAAAAATGAAGCGTTTGGAAGAAACCTGGGATTTTTATTGATGAATAAGGTGATGCCTTGGGAATCCCCAAGCTTTGACGCTTGTACTTCTTGGATATTTCTTGGGGTGACACATGTGGCATCCCCAAGCTTGAGCTTTAGTCCATTCTTCATCTCATTACTCATTTCTTCCATACACCTAAAAATTTTCCTTCATAAAAAACTTCACACAATCTTTATTAGCAACATTAGTGCACTCAAGATAATAAGTCTTTAGGTTCAGTTATAACACCAATAAAACTTCCATTAAAACACTAGATAATGTAGCACTTCCCTCAAAAAGCTCAATTCCCCAAAAGAACTCAAAAAGGAACCAACAAGAAGCAAACGCAGAAAATGGAAGAAATCTGTCAAAACAGACTAGTAGGTAAAGACAAATTTTTTCGAAGACCTTCTGTTGCTCAAATCAAAAGTGTTGAACTAACGAAAGATATATAAAAACCTGGGGCAGATGCACAAAAATTCACGCCTCAAAAAGACGTATATATATTTTACACGAATTTTTACGGTGAAGCACAAAAATCTGTTTCGGGACAGCAACTTTCCCAACCATTACTTCTCTCTCATTAGAGGTTACTCTTGGCACAAAAAGCAAATAAAAAGGATAAGGAGCGGTTATTACTGAAGTAATAACTTACAAGACTCATCTAAAACTTTTGAGTTATCTCCCAATAAGTACTTTTCTTTAACGCCTTTAAGTTAGGCATGATAGTTTGAGAAGATACTCACATAAGAAATATGAATTGAAATAAAAGAGAGCATCAAGAAGCAAATTCAAAACACATTTAAGTCTAACCCACTTCCTATGCATAGGAATCTTGTATGCAAATAAATTCGCGAAGAATAAAGTGACAGGCATAGGAAGATAAAATAAGAGTAACTTCAAAACTTTCAACACATAGAGAGGTGTTTCAATACCATGAAAACTTCTACAACCATATTTTCCTCTCTCATAATAATTTTCAGTAGCCTAATGAATAAACTCAACAATATAACTATCACATAAAGCATACTTTTCATGATCTACAAACACATAATTTTTATCAAGCTCAAAAATAGTGGGATTAAAACCTTCAATCCCACTTTTAACAATTCTATAACAAGATGGCTAATCATTCAATATAGGACCATCGTCTAGAGCTTTATCATAAACATTCTCTAAGCAAAACTCTTTAATACCATGCAAATCAAAGTTAAGCACGAATTAAGGATTATCATAGATAACATGAGCATAACATTCATCCTTCTTTGGTAAGTGTGGGGGACAATCAAATAATGTAAGCGATAAAGAGTTACTCTCATTAGAAGGTAGGCATGGGTAGATAATCCATTCTTCCTCCTTTTGTTCATCATACTCTTTTTATCTAATGAGCTTTCAGGTTCATCAATTTGTTCTTCCATAGGATCCTGCAAGGCATTAGTCTTTTTCATTTGTGGAAAGCATCTATTAATATATTCAAAAATATAGCCATTTTATTACTTGTAATTATCAAAGCAAAATTTGAGTATACCATAAACCTCATATTTATAAGGTGAATCATCAATATTTTCAAGCAAACTAGCAAGTTCAAATGCACCCTTCCAAGCAATAAATTGGTGCAGCCGGCGGCGCACGGCACAATCCGTGCGGTCTACTGCGCAGGACTCTCTAAAAAAGATCCAATCCGCAGCAACGCCGCCTTCCGAGACATCGACAACACACGGCGTCGACACGCAGACACGGACGCGCGGCACCGCAGGACTCGGCCTGCCTCACCCGCGGTGCATGGGTCACTTCAGGTCGCAGAAATTTCATGCAGCCATGCATGTAATCGGAGACTCCTCGAGAGCCCATTCCACCAAGTGCGTGCATGCAAAAGCCAATTTGCGCTAGGATGCAGATGTCACGGGAGATCCATCACGGGAGGGCGCCCTCTGCACCCGACGTCAACACGACCAACGACGACTCCGCGCGCGACTGCACTGATCTGCACTTCATCGACCTGAACAACAACGCGCCGAATAAGCTGTACACACGACCAGCGACGACTCCGCGCGCGACTGCACTGATCTGCACTTCATCGACCTGAACAACAACGCGCCGAATAAGCTGTACAACTACATCACAAGACTATAAAATACAAGATCTTTGTCGAGTACACCCACGGAGAAGCGACATCAACAACATCCACATGACAGGCCGCTTTGGGACACTATGTTGACTTCTCACGTGCAGCACGACATCGACACCATCGTCGTCGCTACAAGGAACGCCTTCAAGCGATTTTCTACGTCACGTCTGCTCTAAAATCGCTGACACATCATCGCGAAGGTCTATATCAACGTGGTCTTCATCAACATCTTCGTCGACACACCGCCGCCGCCGCTATACCTGTCCATATGATGGACATACAACTATGACGCCTTCTGACAGTACAACTGCAAGGCACGACGACTGGATGGCCGTGTCCATGACCCCGATGATGGCATGGCCGCGTCCACGACCACGACGACTGCATCAACAAAACGGCATCACAACTTCGATGCCCCTACGACCGTGCATACGGTTCTGGCAAAATCGTGTGTGCTCGGTGACTTTCTCCAGTCCTCGCAAAACTGGTGGTCTCACTTATGACCGCGTCCAAGAGACGCACCCGACGGTGTCTCTACAAGGTGCAAAACATCCACAACTCCAGCTTCATCATCATCAACAACAACAACAACAAACACGCAATTGTTTGCGCCTCCGGCAATGGTGGCCACACAACATATGACGACTACGACATCGACCACACCCACCTCGACCACGGCTACATCATGATCGGCTACCTCGACATCGACATCAAGAACAATATCTACAGCAACTCAAGAACTCTAGTCAACAGCGTCCGCGTCGTCACTTACGCCCACACCACTTACGCACCAGAAGGATACGCAGTCACCGCCTCTACGTGCCAGCCATGATCATATCCACGCAGGTGATGATGACAAGAAGGTGAAGACAACGAAAGCGCAAGATTTTAAATCTAGTCGCAAGCGTCTGCTTCACTCCCACTATGACTGAGGGGATGTTAGAATACGTACACAACTAGAGATAGATTAGGACTTTAGAAATCATCTTGTATTTCAAGTCATAGGTTTCTTTCCCTCCAAGTTTGTACGTCTATATACCTGGATTTGGGTTGCTCCCAAGGTGCTCTCAACGTGGACGGGTACTGGATGCAACCAGTTGACAGTTGCACAATTTTTTTTTCAGTGTACTGGGTGACATCTCACTAGTAAACTTTAAAATGAAAGGCTTGTTATTGCTTTTCATTTTTTATGGTTCATACATGTCTCAAGTTGTAATAAACTACACTATCAAATGGGTACGGGCGCTGTTCCCCATTTTGAAAGAAAAAAAAGGATTTTTAGAGAATCTTCTAGTCTACTGTTGCTCATACTTCCCACGTACGTGTGGACATTTTCAAACGATTCATTCGCGTCTAATCTATTTCTCGTTTTTCAGAGGTAATAGCTTGCATTTGCAATTCCCACATCGGGAGTATCAATAGACACAAGTAAAGAGCATAAAAAATGACTTGAGTATACATCGTAACTAAGGACTCAAAAGCAAATATTTACACTTCAGTAGAGTAAATCACTGTAACTACCGCTACGGTGCCCTTGGCTCGCGCCCACGACGTAGAACAGCTCCGAATAATCGCCAAGCCGGTGCATCTCATCCAGGCACGGCTGCGCGTTGCCGGCATTGCCGGCGGTCGCCGCCGTCCGCACGTCATCCGCAGCTGTACTAGCCGAGCCCGCGGAGGTGGACATGCAATGGCTTTGCGCTCCAGTAACGGTGCTCCTCCGGTCG
Organism: Avena eriantha; assembly: GCA_910589775.1. NCBI lineage: Eukaryota > Viridiplantae > Streptophyta > Magnoliopsida > Poales > Poaceae > Avena > Avena eriantha. The sequence goes on from OU342745.1 coordinate 107,694,079, forward strand.
GCTACGGGACGGCAGGGGCGCGGCCGGTGGAGCTGACGCGCGGGCTCGGTTGCTCCGGCGGACTTGCCGGTGAGGCGCTGCACGAGGGACTTGAAGCTCGTAGCGTCGCAGGTGACGAACTGGGTCTCGATGTAGGTGACCTTGACGCCATTCGTGTCCATGATCGACGATCGAGCACGTGCTAGCTGTGGCGCGCGCGCACTGTATGGTTTATCTATCTGTGTCCACTTGTGGCTGTCTCTGGTCTTGATTTGCTGGCAACTTCTCCGCCGGCCACCGAAAGCAGCTAGCTCTAGCTTCAGGTTGTGTGTGTGTGTGTGTTGCACTTTTGCTATAGCTTCTTCAAGGCTTTATAGACAAGACGACAGTCACGAAACTGAGATTTGGCAGCGCAGAAGTATTCTCAGGTCGCAAGCAAGAGACTGGTATGTGTGGTCTGTGATAGATCGGGCCCATATGTGGCAATGAGAGTTCAGAAAAGGTAGTAGGTGGTAGCAGCTGAAAGTGATGGGCAGCACGTTGAGGTGTTTGACTGGTCCTGATAGTCACTGCGAGCGAGACAACGGACCTCCTGAGAAGTGAAGAAATGGTCAAGCGCTCGTGCGCGGGAGTAAGGGCTCGTCAACTTCTCGCCGCTCTCTTTCACTCGGTCTATTGTTGTTTGAGGTGTGCTTCGGGGGTTTTTTCTTTTGACAAATCTGACCGTTTGGCAAAACTATTGTCTAATGTGATACCCGACGAAAGTATTTCGAAATCTGACCCTGAGATCAGCGTCAATAAAAATAGAGCCGAAGTAGTACATGTCGTGCCAAGAAAATTTGACACAAGTTTACTAAATTTGGAAAAAGAAAATTCAAGAGGTTCGGCGCCACACCTAATGGCGCCGGCCTACCGATGGCGCCAGCTAGCTTGGCGCCAAACTTGCTTCAGCGTTGGTGATGTTTGGCGCCGACCTGCACTATTTCGGTTCCTTTCTAGATGACGCTGACCTCAGCGGTTAGATTTCAAAATAATCTCGTCGAGCGGTCAGATGAGACATTAGTTTTGTCAAAAAGTCAGATTTGTCAAAAAATACGTGCTTCAGTGTCCTTCCCCTCCTCTTAAACTTACAAAACTGAAAACATAGAGACAGTCAGGATTAGCCAATACCCTTCGGTTCTGAGAACATGAAGAGGTATCAGACAATCCTGACCGTTCTTAAGTTTTTAATTTTCTAAGTTTGGAAGAGGGGAAGGTCACCAGAGCAAAATTTTGTTGTTTCCGTTCTGAGGTACGGTCCTATCAAGATTCCGCTTATGGCAGCCCGTTTGATTCGTTCTCTCAATCTCTGATGCCGATGGGGGCTCATGCTAGCAGTATCTCTTCACATTCTTTTTTTAAAAGGATGATGACTTTGGGCCTCTGTACCTATTGACCCACATGACCTTCAACCAAATACGAACTGTGATGCCGATGGATTTCTCTACAAGTGTAACCAAAGATCTTAGAGAGGTTATAAAAGACAATATATTATGGTCAGCGCTGAGGGTACCCCGGGGGGTCGGGGGATTCCAATCCCCCACCTCAGCATCTTGGATGTGTCCTCTTTTCTAAACAAAGAGTCAAAGAAGGACAAGAACATGCGTGGCTTCGACCGCTTTGTCCTCCTCTCTAACTCATTTTTCTTCATCTAGGGAGCAACTCATCACCGATCTCCTCCCCCCCGGAGCAGCGCCGTCATACACATTGCAGCAAGACTATCCGCCGTCGGTAGCATCGTGGGACATCGTCTGTAGCTACATAGTTGTACGCAAGTAGAAAAACTGGTGGCCGTGGCCGCAGGGAGCAAATTCGTCCCACGCAGGGAGCAAAGCAGGTCACCAAAGGGAGCAATGCCGGATCCCTAAGGGAGCAACTCCGGCCGTCGTAGGGAGCAAAAGCCACTCCTTCAAGTAGCAACACTCGCTGTCATAGGTAGCAAGGCCGCTCTCCGCAGGGAGAAATCTCGGACACCATGGGTAGCAAAATCTGCTCGCCGCAAGAAGAAACGCTGGCCGCAGTCGGTACCAAGTCCACTCGCCGTAGGGAGCAACGACGGCCGCAGACGATAGCAAGGAGCAATGCCAGCTGCCAGCGGTAGCAAAGCCGCTCGTCGCAGGGGAAACTCCGGCCACTGGCGGTAGCACTGCCGCTCGCCATAGGAGCAAAGCCGGCCACCACACGAAGCTGGGAGTCGTGCATGTTGTGGAAGGGATCCGGAGTTGGAGCCACTTCCAGCAGCGACGGGGGACCAGGCTCAGCAATGGCGTGTGGTTTTAGGCCCGACGTCGCCCAAGGGAGATGGCAGCGCTCGGGGGATCTTGCCGGCGGCGTGGTCTCGGTCCGGTAGCGGGAAGCAGCTTTGCTAGGAGGGTGGTCATGGCGTGTGGCGGTGCGGGTTGTAGGACAGATTTTTACGATGGGAACACTTGGTGTAGCTGAGAACACGGAAGCGATAAGGCTAGGTGCGCTGGTGGGTATAGGAGACACGCGTCACGCGAGCTATCCGGGGGACTTTTTTGAGGTAAAATATCATATATTAAGATGCAAGTCGTCTCATTAATACCTTTTAGTCCTCTTAGTTACCCTCGTAAGGAAAACAAGTGCGTCTGAAACTTGAAGCCCATCAATCAACAATAGTTACATCAGCTACGAGTTTAGGAATAATAAAGCTAGGAGGGTCAGCTGCCCAGTTACAAGAATTTTTATCTAAATAGCAAATCCTAGCTAATTCGTGCGCCACCTCGTTTGTCTCCCTCGGACAGTATTGGAATTTAACATTACTAATGAGAGTTACTAGATCAGCGCGATCAGCATAAATGGCTACAAACTCATCCCACCAAGCTTCCTCGTTAGTACATACCTGAATAATTTTTGTGGTGTCCGATTCAGCAATCACGGTACTGCAACCCATACGGTTAGCCAAAGACAGTCCTTCTCTCATAGCCATAGCTTCTGCAGCAGCTGAAGATCCAACATTTGGAAAGAAAACAGTTGATGCCGCAATAAAACCTCCTTTAGAATCGCGAAGAACAGCTCCGGCTGAACCTACGTGAGTATCAGCATGAAAGCACCCATCAACATTAAGTTTTACTTCTCTCAAGCTTGGTTTAATCCAATTCGATTTTGGAACACCAGGATTAGACATGGCTACAGCTGCATTACATACAATTGTTAACACCAATAGTTTGCACTTAGGAATAGGTGGAACTAGCTCATCATGTGTACATCTCCTCCTAGTCCACCACAGGACGCTACAACAATAGTTTCCTTTATCCTGACATCAAGACCAGGAAGAGTTTCAGTTTCCCTCCCGAGTAGAGACTCAAGGAATATCGTTGGACACTGAAACAGAAGATGTAAGATGTCTACTGCTGATTGGTTACAGATGGTACACTCACCGCTTGTGCCTACATGTCGATTCGCCAAAATTGCTTTGAGTGGAAGTGACGAGGGGTAACCTCGGCAATGCCTATAAAGGACATAGGGTTTTGTGGAAAAGAGAACGCTGGGGATTTGTCAGATGTTAGGGAAACAATGAAATCAAAGTCGCCTGAATATTGAGAGAATCGCTCTGTTACAAATCGCTTGGGGATTGTTCATTACTTTTCCTAGGCTTCTCCCGCCCTATATATAATAAGACGGGTCTCAAAACCGTATGCGGATAGATTACATGATTACAACACCAACTCAATGTCGGTCTTTGTTCCTCTTTCCTAGTACAACTATAATCTTTGTCGGTTGCTCCTTTGGATCTTCATCTTGATTCTTCATGGGTCGTAAGCCTTTCTGTAGGCCCTAGGTAGCAAATCATAGGGACCTGAGTAATCATACCTATGTCAAGAAGAATACCATGCAGGGCCCGCCATACAATATTTTTATTTTTCTCGTAGTTATATGCTGCCAAACTTCCTTCCACACTAGATTAGGCGATGATGACCCATGGAGGGCTAGTTGAGCCTCTAATAGGCCAAAGCGATGTTTCCACTTTAGGTAATATTCTGACTTGACAGTGTACTGACCATGGGGGTATAATTCCATGCGATAAAATCATTGAACCCGTGAGTGTTTAGAGGGATTTACAATATACGGTTCACATCAACCGTGGAGAATAAATTGCGCAACAATTATTCATCCCACGCCCCTGTAATTGGATCAATTAATTCTGAGACTTTTGAAAATACCACTCCTCTTGGTGAAATAACTTCTCTATCTGGGCTAGATGGGATCCAAAGATTAGTATAAATGTTTATATTCTCGCCATTCCCTACCCTCCAGATATAGTCTCTTTTAAAAGTAGTTAAACCAGCTAAGATGCGCTGCCATGTGAAGGATGCACCCTTCTTTGGGATGGGCTTAAGAATATTACCACATGGATAGTATTTAGCACGAAGAGCATGAGAAAATAGAGAGTCTGGGTTATCGATAAGTCTCCATGCCTGTTTAGCTAGCATAGCTAGATTGAACGAATGAAAATCCCAAAACCCCATACCTCCGTCATTTTTTGTATAACAAAGCTTCCACCATGCATACCAGTGCATCTTCTTACTATTTTCTTCATCAACCCACTAGAATTTCGCTATAGCGTCAGTCATCCTTTTACAAACTCAAATAGGGATTAAAAACCGACATTGCATAAACTGATATAGATTGAACCACTGCTTTTAGAAGTATTTATTCCCCCTAAAGTAGTATTTATTCCCCCTATAGATAAGAGGTTTTCCTTTCATCCATTAATCCATTGTATGTCCTCTCAATAAGATGGATGAAATAGTCACTTCTATCAGCCCTACTAGAACGGGTAGACCCATATATTTATCAGAAAGAGATCCTACGTCAATATGTAGAACTTCACAAATATCCGCACGTGTGCGTGTTAGGGGAAAAATACTTGACTTAGCCAAATTCACCAGTTATCCCAAATTTTCACATTAGGTATCAAGAACTTGCTGTAGGAAAGTTGCATTATTCAAATCCGCCTTCATGAGAATCAGAGAATCATTAGCAAATAATAAATGTGAAACTAATGCTTTTCTGCACATCCTAATCCCATCAATGCCACCATCTTCTTCTTCATGCAGCAATAAACTCGATAAAACCTTCTACACATAAAAGGAACAAATATGGAGAGAGAGAGAGAGAGGATCCCCTTGTCGAAGCCCTCTAGTGGGAGAGAACGTCTTTGTTTCTTCAGAACTAAACCGCATCTAATATTTCATAGAGCTAACACATGCCATCATCAACCCAATCTATCTATCATGAAAACCAAGCTTTCTCATCACATTCTCGATAAAAACCCACTCCACTCTGTCATAAGCTTTATACATGTATACTTATACTGCATAGGACCCAAAATTACCCGATCTCTTATTTTTGATAGAATGCACACTTTCATAGACCACCAATATGTTTTCAGTAATAAGATGGCCAGGGATGAAAGAACTTTGTGTTGGAGATATTACTTCAGGGAGAATAGACTTTAAGCAGACAACCAACATTTTGGAGATAATCTTGTAGATCACATTACACATACTAATAGGCCGAAATTGAGTAGACTCTAGATTATCTACCTTCGTGATGAGAACCACTGTGGTATTATTCCAGCCATTAGGTATAACACCAGAGGTCATTGCTTGAAGAATTTTATTAGTGATATCCTCTCCACAAATGTCTCAATTTTTGTTGTAAAACACCGCATGTAGTCCATCCGGCCTAGGTGCCTTAAAGTCCCCAATACTGAAAGATGCTTTCCTCACCTCATTCGTAGTGAACGGAGCCAATAATATGGCATTCATCTCATAGGAAACCTTCAGCTGCACCTTATCAAGAATGTCTGGATCTGTAGATTGAACGTCGGAAGTGAAAAAGTTAGCAAAGTAATGAAGAATGAAAGGTTTAAGCGCATTCGTACCTTCTATCCAATCAGTATCACCATCTCTTAATGTTTTAATTAAATTTCTCTTGGGACGAGTTGAGACAAAATGATGGAAGAACGCAGTGTTTCTATCACCTTGTCTCAACCAATTAGCACGGGATCGCTACAGCCATTAAACTTCCTCCTGTCCTAAAAGCATTTCAATTAGATCCGCCAGCTCCTTTGCCTTCTATTCATTTGTATTATTCTTTGGCCCATTCATAGCCTTATCCAGCTCCCCCTAGGCTTTTTGAAATCGATGATTGGGCCTCTTCAGGATATGAAGGTTCCAATCATGGAGGGTTGTATGCATGTGATTAAGTTTGGTCATGACACCCCCATCGCTAATTTCATCATTAGCTCCATCCCATGCCTTCTCAACAACTTCTGAGACCTCTTTTCCTGCATCCACTTGGCTTCAAATCGACAGGGCCGACTGCCTCGGTTCTGGACAACAGGAGGCTTCATGTCTAGATAAATCGGTCTATGGAGAAAACTCCATATGGTGAACTTCAGCCTTTGGGAACGAAATTCTCCAAGCATTATTTACGACCACTCGATCAAGGAATTCTCTTATTCTTCCCCTTTTTCAGGTAAAGGGTTCGCCCACAAAACCGAGATCACTGCACACTCCGACAGAACATCCTAGAAGGCTTGCATATACGGTTGGGGTATCAGATGGACCCTTCTTTCTCATACGAATGTAATATTTTATTGAAGTCCCCTATAATGGCCTAAGGGAGATCATGCTGGTTGTTTAGGCCAAGAATATTATCCCACGTTTTATATTTATCCTCCCATCTTGGTTCTCCATAAATTCTAGTCAGTCTCTAGGTATTTTCTTGACTCTCGACCACTCGAACATCAATGTATTTAGAACCTGTATAAACCTCCTCGATAGTCCATTCTCTTTTCTAAAACATAGCACCACCGCCACTACGCCCATTGGTTGGTTGAAATATTTTAAAATCCATCTTCAAACGCCTACGTAAAAATTCTGCTAGATAACTTTCCAAGTGTGTCTTCGACAAAAACAACACACTGGGGTTGCATCGCCTTTGGACATCCAAAAGCGCTCGAGCTACCGGGTCATTTTCCAAACCACGGAAGTTCAGTCCTAATTTGACACTAGTTCACTAAATTTGAAAAAATGAAATTCAAGAGGTTCGGCGCCATAGTCAATGATGCTAACCTACCCATCACGCCAGCTAGCTTGGCGCCAAACTTGCTTCGGCGCCGATGATGTTTGGCGCTGACCTGCACTATTTCAGCTCCTTTCTATATGGCGCCGACCTCAGGGGTCAGATTTCGAAATAGTCTTGCCGAGGGGTCAAATGAGACATTAGTTTTGTCAAAAAGTCAAATTTGTCAATGCGTGCTTCAGTTTCCTTCCCCTCCTCACAAACTTGGAAAACTGAAAACACTAGGACGACGAGGATTGGCCAATACCCCTTCGGCTCTGAGAACATGAAGATGTTGCGGTGACCTAGCATACCACTGCATGATGTAGTACACTATAGTCGTTGACATAACACCAATGAAACACCGTTCACTAGTATTACATCCCTCAGAGTGATACAATAAAAACACAGCAGGTCCAAGACATGACTAAAGGTTACAACTCGACTCTTTACAAAAGATCCAGAGAATACTCTAGGTTAAAAAAAGAGAAAGAAACTTCTTACAAAAAAATCAGAATAACAACTCAGAACTATCTAGTAACTACGACTAATATCTAAACTATTTGGCTTGCCTTTGCTGCTATTGCAATGCTCTACAAAAGTAGGTTTTATGGCTAGAGTATCTACTCCTATCTAAACAGAGACTTTTCCTTCACTTCAGCAGATGTATATGTTGACTTGATTGACTTCATTGAAGAACTTGAGCTGTCGATGATGGTTTCTTGAGCAGAAATTGATGTTGACATCGTCTTTAACGGCTTAGAATCTAGCAAGGGTTAAGAAGATACGGTTGAGTACGAGAAATTAACAAGATCTAATTCTTTTATTAAATTTCTGGAAATTATATTTATATCTAAACTTATTTTGGTTTATCTACTTACTAACTGAGAAATCTTTTTACACCAAGACTATTCCTAGCTAGAGACACTAACGAGTGGGGTCGGAGACACGTTGACACACCACGTTGGTGAAAACCAGACAAATCACTTCTGTTACTAATCCTATGTCTACCCAGACTCAATGACAAGCGGGCCCGGGCCACGTTAGCATGCCACGTGAGCGTGGACCAGTTCAAACCTGCTGACTAAGCTAGGGTGACGCAAGCATGATTACACGGTGACATCAGCGCTGGCTGGAGTTCACTGCCGAGCAAGGATCGGTCGATCTGGAGCTCCCGGAGCAGAACTGAGGGCGCTACGCGATAGAGCAGAGTAAGGCGAACTTGGAATTGGTGTCGCCGCCCTGTTTTGGTCACCGGAGGTACTCTGGCGACCAACCTCTGCGTTGGCCGATGACAACATACGACGTGGTGACACTCTAGTGCTAAAGGAAGAGACTAAAGAGGTGCTTGAGCACCGTTGGCTCACCAGGATGCTGATGGTATGATAGGCGAGGCGTGAGGAAGACTGGTGAGGGTGAATCGCCAGTAATGGCCGCGGTGACCAAAGATACTCCAGGCTCGATTCCTCGCTGCTCGTGACGCTCCTGCCCACGAGACTTGCCGGAGACGAACAAGGAGACGACGGCGTTTCTAGCGGTGGCTATGTCTAAGCGAGAGGTGGTCGGAGCTGGCCAGAACGATGAACTCCGATGAGCTAGGGTTTCGGGTTCTCTTCTGTGAAGAGGATAGGAACGAGAAGCAAGGGGAAATGGGGATGAGGACGGGCAAGGACGTCGCGGTGGCAGTCTTATCCCCGCGGAAGTGTCGGTAGCGGCGCGAATCCTGGCGCAGCGACGACGGACGGCATCGGCTCCACCACCGAGCTGCTTCTAGCTGGAGGGGGAAGACGAAGATGGACATCTTGTGGAAAACCCTGGCAAAGTTTCGGTCTCAACCCACGGTCCACCCCGGTCCCACCAGTCATTCAGAGAGAGGAGATGAGACGGCTGGTTTTGGGCTGTTGTTGGGCCGGTGGGGCAGTAAATAGGCATAGAGGAAATGGGCCAGCTAGATTTGTTCTACTCTGTATTTTTTTCTGTTTCTACTTCTTTTCTTTATTTTTTTTACCATTTTGTTTCCAATTTGATTTCTACAAAAGTTTTAAGATGTCCAGAAATTTGTAAGACATTGATAAATGACAGAGGTGAATTATAACCCATTTCTCTATATTTCTTGTTGTGTATTCAAAATATGTTATTATATGAAGGTTCTTTTATTTATTAAAGTAAATATAACTTAGGGTTTTAGGCTTCACTTCCTATCAGAAAATCTTATAAAAATGACTTGTATTACCATTAAAATAAAGTATTAGTAGTGGTTTAAGAAACTACTAATTTATGATGGTGAGTGATATACATGGAGTATATATATATATTTAACCTCTTTTAACTACCTCCTTAGATGTTGGTTTAAATCCTGAGTTTGTAATATGGTGATTTGAATCTCAGGGTTCTCCCTGATTGGTGATTTCACCAAATCCAATTCTTCTTGATTTGTAGAGTTTAAAATTACCACAGAACAATTTCCTAATGTGATCTTGATGATTCTATGAGATTAGGTTCTCATTAGGCCTTAAGGCAATCAGATGGACAATGCTTTCTTCTATAAATACTCATCTGGTTCTCTAATCATCTCTTGGAAGCTTTAATTGTCCAAGAGGTATTGTTTAATGGTTACCTAGGAATAGGAAATGGTTTCACTATGCATTTGATTCTAGGGTTTTTATTAATGAAGTCAATATGGGTCTTGTCATGGTTCCATGTATATCTAGCTAAAGGTTTCTAAAGAATTCTTACCTCAATACTTTACTAAGCTTATCTTGATATAAGGAATTCCTTTCCTAAATATACTCTGTATATCTTTCTTACCTTTATTCACAAAGATCACATATTCCTGAATAAGACAATCATCTGACTCCACCATATCCATCATCATATGATGACATGGTCATCCTACTTCAACATTACCCCTCATTCTTCACCTAGTATATAACTTCTCAGAATTAACTACCATTGATGCACCTATCAATGTAGCTATTACTAACTCCATCTATTAACTTCCTAAAACCCATCTTGCAACTATATCCAAAGCTTGCAAGATTACAATTCTATTTATACATCATATGTGACAACAATCCTTTAGAATAGGCATGGTACTATTCCCATAATACAAGTTTGTTCTTGTATTAGCTTGATTAATTTACTATGCCTCCAACTACTCCATATATTCATGTTATATACTTCATCATACTCTAGCTTAACTTCTTATGTTCAAGCTAGATGATTCAGCTTACTAGGCTTTACCTAATTTGGTATACTCACAAGCCTTCTTCAACACCTAGTCATCTATTCTCAAGTGACTTGAGAATAATGACCAGCATCATTGGATCAAACTAAGCTTAGGCTTTTAATTGTCTGATCAAGATCTATACTTAACTAAGTAGTAGACTTTTACTAGTCTCTCTATAGGATTATCTTGTTAAGCAAGCTTATTCTAAGTTTACACCCACTTGGATTAACAAGCTTATTATTGGATATTCTAATACTACTAGCTTTCTCATAGCTCCATAATTACTATCTAAACTCTTGGGTTTAAATACTTCTTCTAGTTAACTCAGGAGTGAGGTAACTCCTCCAACATCAAATGGTTTGATCTCCACAAAGGATCATATTCCATTGATGATGGTACACTCAACCATATCTAGTTCTTCCTTTATATTAATTTACTTAAGTTATTTAGAAGGTCAACACAATAGGTCAAAGGCTATGAGTCAATAAGTTCTAGGTCAAGAACTGATCTCTCAATAGTGATGATCCATTGACACTAGGACTTGGTTAAATAGGAATGTCACCTCTTAATATCAGATTAAGAGTATATGTTGGATGGTCTTGGCTTGACTTCCCTTTCTACTCTATTTGTAATAAGATCTAATGTTTAAGAACTACCATGGTACCTATGATAAGAGTAACTATGGCAAACAAGTGTTTCAAGATTTAGTTATGGAATTTCATTTACTTAAGTTATATACTTAACTTGGTATACAGAGTTTAGGGTAGGTAATATCTTAATATCATCTTTAGAATATTAAGTACTCATCCTTGAGTTGTGGTATGGAATACCATGTAATGATCTTTAGAATATCAAGTACTCCTTATTAAGTAGTGTATTGTGACTTAGTTTTATTACACTTGATCTACCCTTAGATCAAATTATATTACCCAAAGATAAGGTTTGAGCAAAGGTCATATTGAAACTTATCGCAATCAACTTGATGATCTACTTCAGTTCCAAGTTAAGAGAAGCTTCAATCACTTTGACAAGTTTTTATTTAAATGCGCGAAAATTATCCGGATTTTCTATGCATGAATGCAATACACAAACCTGTCTTCAACTTATTTCTAAGCTCTAATGCTCGGATGTTACAGACTCTCCCCCTTAAAATAAACTTCATCCTCGAAGTTCGTACTTTCTTGCATTTCCGGATGAGGAATTGACTTTTATTGATCACACCATCTCTCAAATTCCATTGTGATCCCAGTTGGAAATAATTGTGGTCTCCCGTATCCAGATCTATTTCCTTGAATCATCTTCTTACTTGGCAACTTCGAACTATCATTCCTAATTTATCCTATGGTTTCTGTTACGATAATCCCTTGGATTATGTCCTTACCGTTCTACTTAGACTTGGTTGTGGACACATTTTGTCCCTTCTAATACGACTTTCCTACTACTATATACTAGACTGTTTTAGTAGGCTCTCCTCCTTCTTAAGGACAACTTACCAGTTGTTTCTTTTAGAACTAGTCTACTAGGTTTAATTTATTATATCTCCTTCGATCTTTTATCCGAACATACTCTCGGAAATACTTTATAATGGTGGATTCTTATAACCTTATGAGAATAAGGCTTAATCTTATTATCGTTTAGTACTTATTCTCCAACCCTTAGTCAGAAAGTTAGACAACAACACTTTAGTGTTTATTTTTTACTCTCCCCCTTGGGGTTTTCCTAATGGTCTCTAATTTGCATATATAGCATCCATCAATTCGATAGTAAGGATATTGGTCTTTGTCTAGCTTATACTTTTTCTCTATAAGGATTCACGAAAGAATTTGCGATACACCCACATAGTTGTGGATCTCCGAAATGAATCTTCCGACACAATTTGTCTTACTTCTAACCTTTTGGACATTTTCGCTTTGGTAAGCCCGATTTCATGAAGCGTCTCGAAAGACGATATTAAATTTCTTACTTCCTTAGGTCTAACTTAACTTAGGCCAAGTTCTATACTCTTTAAATTACATAAAGATGGCCTACTTCACTACACCACTATGCTACCAGCTACGGATACCAGCTGTGGATACTAGCTGCGGATACCTCCTAGGTGTATGGGTTACCCTACGAATTTTTTTTAACTTCTTATTGGCATTCTCTCTGAATTGTCAGAGCTTGAATACCACTTTTGTTCCAAAACTTCTTCTTTGCTCCCTTTCAGGTTACTTCCATGAACTAGGTACGACTACTTTATTAGCCTCTAAGCATATCACCTATCTTGGTTGAACTTAAATTCATTACTTCACGTTGCTCCGCACCCTTTTCTGCACTAGTAATCCTTCTTATTGCCAGCTCATAATGAGGTGGGATTAACCCATCCTTCAAAATAGTGTTGATACTCCTTATATTTGGCTTCCTTCTTCTTGCGGGTCTTCATCTTGGTCTTAGGAACTCATCACTCCCTTACACGAAATCCCTTTTCTATCTAGGTCTATAACAGCAAGTAATAACTTGATGATGCACATGCATTTCCACACCAAGCCAAACTTCATGCACGGATCTAGTCAATCAAGAAGATCCAAGAAAAACAAAGAAATACTCAAACATATACCATGTATTAAACATATGTCTTTGAAATTTTACAACTCCCAACCACAGCAAGACACTCCCACTTTACACTTCCTCCTTATATTACAAGGGATTTCTTACTCATGTGAGCATACTCTCACTTATTCTACCAAACTTCTTAAGCACTACAATACGCATTACCCAATATGAACATTATTCAAGCACGCTAATTTATGGATTGCTTCCATTCTTACTTTCTTCACTCACTCCTAGGCTTCCATAGTTTTCGTCCACGGTGGCCCGAAGTTCGACGACTGCCTTCTGGTGCATCAGAACATCCAGTAGGTGCGTAACCTTGAGTAGAAGTACCAAGAGTGAGATTAGCCATTGAGAAATGACTATCAAACTCATTACCTTCTTCAGTATTCTTATGTCCTCCTCTGAGTGCATCTTCAAAGTAAGAAGTATTCTTTGCTTTTTCCACAATCCAGTCATACATATTGGTGTAGTAACTACCAGGACACTCTTCCAGCTCAATGGGAATATTATTACCCCCATATGGTCCATATGATTCTATAGGATTATAATTGGTTTCTACTCCCTTACCCAACTCACGGGGTATAGCTTGCCCCATGACTTCATCATAAGACTGGCCTTCCCATCTGGTATTATCTCTAATGGCATTATTGGGGTTGGGTGCATTTCATATTCTCTGTTCCTCCTCATATTTGGTCCATGGGTCTATTGGTTGCTGAGGTTCGACTGGGTAATAGGCATAGGCTTCAGAGTGTGGGTCATTAAACTCTGTTTCTTCAAACACCTCTCCGGAAAAGATTGGCTTCAGGTGCCTTACCTCTTTAACTAACTTCTTTCTACATGCCATAGCCTTTGCAGGATCAGTGAAATCCTCAATGACCGTGTCCAACTCTTGAACTAGCACTTGGTGAGTGTTATGAAACATGTCCAGTAAAGACTTATAACGATCCATATACTCTATTGCCAGAGTAGGTTTGGTCCTTACCATAGCAGAATGATCTAACTCTGGATCAGAACTAGGAGCTTCGTGAGGTATAGCAGTATAGGTAGTACCTTCTAGTGCCTTGGAATTCTGTTCTCTTATCTTGGTTATGGCTGCTACTACTGCAATCTGATAGGCTGTTGCCATACATCTTGCTTCTCTCGATGGCATTTCTCCACGCACTCCCAACTTCTTGGGTAACATGATCAGGATACGATACTTGGCCAATATCCGTCCATCATAGAAACTGTAACCTTGACTAGAGGTCGAGACTCACAATCTAGACTCCATAGAAGTTGTCTTAGAGTGATTGTCTAGGCATCTTTATAATCATCTAAGGTCTTGTTCAACATTTCAACATTCCGAGGTGGATACCTAGGTGCCATTCTTGTACTATAGATAATAAATTATCATCAGTCATCTTGAGTTAAAACTCATGGTACTCATTTAAAATTGCATAATAAAGAATCATCGCACTAGCAACATGACGAGATTATTCCCAATTGAATATCCATCATATTTCTAGAGAACTCTTTATGGTTGCTAACATCCTTCCTACAGGTTCTACCCATTTACTAGGTTTACCAACCTAAGGTCAAAGCATATGCTCTGATACCAGCTGCGGTGACCCAGTATACCACTGCATGATGTAGTACACTATAGTCATTGACATAACACCAATGAAACACCGTTCACTAGTACTACATCCCTCAGAGTGGTACAACAGAAAAACAACAGGTCCAAGACATGACTAAAGTTTACAACTCGACTCTTTACAAAAGATCTAGAGAACACTCTAGTTTAAAAAGAGATAAAGAAACTTCTTACATACAAAAAATCAGAATAATAACTCAGAACTATCTAGTAACTACGACTAATATCTAAACTATTTGGCTTGCCATTGCTTCTATTGCAATGCTCTACAGAAGTAGGTTTTATGGCTAGAGTATATACTCCTATCTAAACAAAGACTTCCTTCACTTCAGCGGATGTATATGTTGACTTGATTGACTTCATTGAAGAACTTGAGCTGTCGGTGATGGTTTCTTGAGCAGAAATTGATGTTGACATCATCTTTAACGGCTTAGAATCTAGCAAGGGTTAAGAAGATACGGTTGAGTACGAGCGTACTTAGCAAGTTCACTAAATAGAAGTGTATGATGCCTATCTCTATAGCCACAGACCATAGGTCGTCGGCAATGCAGGTTTTCGTAAACATTTCTTCAAAGGTTGCTTTTATTCTGAAAACTATGTCCGACAGCCTTCACAGGTTGACCAGAACCTTCGTGGGGTTCCTTTCCTGTCGTGTTCGTAGCTCCTTCCCTAAACAGGGAGTAACATGTCACAATTCTTACACTCTACAGAGGTGCATTACTTTACCCATGAGATACCATCTCCTTGTTGCACAACCGGGCAACTTATTCCCGTCCACAATTCCTTGATGTGGGGCCCAATAGATAATCTAAGCCAATCGCTGCCCTCTCCGCGACCCCATATGTCTGCACGATCCTTCGAGGCTGACTACACCTTCGTTGAGCTCCCTTTTTGGGAAAGCTACAACCCTGGCGAGTTCCCGAAGACTCTATGAGCTAGTGATGCCCCTAGTAAGCTCCATAAAGGTTCGACTATACCTCCGGCAGCCACTCATAGATAATCTAGACACCAAAATCGTGGGCCCTAAGGGTGCCCACCCATATGCTGGATCCACACAAGGAATCATAGCGTCACGATAAGGTCATCTTGAATCCATATGAAAGGAAGAAGATACAACTGACTTCCCCGTCCCATTCCAAATCTCATGGTTAACGCGTAATATACGGCACTAGAATCACTGGTGACATTGGTTGTTAAGTCCTAGATATTACGTTCCTTTACCACCGGAACTGTATAAATAGATTATTACCACTTGCTAAATAATCCATAGTCATATTATTATGAAGATAGTATTTTCTGTCCTTTTTGAAATGCAGGTGATGACAACATTTGAGTTACAAGCATTTGATAGAAAATAACCAAAGGACATGAGCAAGTTGTGAACTTGCCTTTTGTGATTGCAAGATTATGCACTCACGGTCTTCAAGACAATACAAGATCCAAATTCTGTAGACAACATCTGTTGTGGTGGTGTCACGGCAGATGCCATGGATAGGCTAAAGGTGGGGACAAGATGCACTAGAGGAATCCAGGAAGGGATAGTGTAGTGATTCTACACGCAGAAGCTTTGTAATATTCAAGCTAGATGAGTTACAAGTGCTCCTTGAGCTGTATTGGGGAGAGGAGGAAGAAGGAACTCTCTTACTCTCACCACTAGCTAGCTCTCAGGAAACTAGAATTGAACAAGTAAAGACCAACCCCTTCTACAGAGGCCCTAGCCCTCCTTATATAGAGGTGGCTAGGTCTCCAACTAGGGCATACGTGGAGGCATATTCCAAGGAATATGCCTCTTCCCAAAATAGCAAACCGACCGGGTCAATTTTCCCAATCGTAAGCCATACAGAGGCTACGTGAGCCTCTGTGGCGCCAGCGTCATCCGACACTAGCAACGTCACCCTTGTTGGACATGCCTTGGTGGTCCTAGCCTCTGTTCGCTTCGCTCATGCTCTTTGTACAATGACCTCCTTTTGACCATCGAGATACCTTCCTTCTCTTGCAAGCCTGATATAACCCGGATCATGCCTGGTTAATCCGGCCACACCTGTACCTGCATACAAGTTGGATATATCCTGCCGACATATGACATAAGTCGGCTGAGACCCAGTTAGGTGGACATCCCCTGGTCCGGGTTACTCCGTGATTCGGCCTGCCTTGAGGTGACTCGGCCTTTATACCCCGGCGTGACCCTACCCGGGGGTATCCCCCCAACATTAGTCCCCGAAGCTGGTGCGGTCTTAGCTGCCTTAACCGCTAAGGCCACATCAGGTTCAATTTTACCGAGCCTCTTGCTCCTTTTCCGAGTTATCTCCTATCTCGGATTTCATTGACTATCTTTTCCCTTGGCACACTCTGAGTTTTCACTAGCCGGCCGGGTCAACTCATACTCATCCGAGTTATTCTTCCTTCTCTTGTACGCTTCCCCACGTGGAAGGTAATCATTATCTTGCCTCATTTTAAGGGCATGCGCCAGTAACCGCCACAGTTATTGTCAGATATTACTGTAGCACACGTCACATCGTGTCTGTCTCCTCGTTAACTGTATCATAACGTCACGTCGTGGGATCTCCTGTGCCCTGTGGCTCTTCCTGTGGCTCGTTTCTGATTGCTTGATCCGGATTATACACGGCCACACGGTGTGGCCCATCCACGCAGCACGATCCCACTACCCCTCTGGGGCGTGGTTAAATAGGGGAGGGGCGCGCCCCTTGGGGCTTTTCCCATCTTAGCGCCCATCTGCCTCTTCTTCTTCCTCTTCCTCTCCAGCAACAGCGCCGCTGCCACCGCACCTACTTAGTTGTGCTGCCGCTGCACCATTCCTCGTACACGAGCGTCGCCGCCACTCCCGTGCATCTCCACCGCCACAGGTCCGCGCCAGCCCAGGCCACTACCCCCCACTGCCGTTAGGGCCAGCGAGGATAGTGACTTAGAGATGATAGAGGAAGAACTCACCGTCGCAGAGCAGGAAATGGAGGAAGAAGCGGGGAACGCCGACCGCGGCGCTTGGGCTGGGTCCTGGGTATGCCAGGACGACCTTGACTGGTTGTACCGCACCCGGCGTATCCCGGAGGGCGTTATCGCCCGCCTCGCCGCCGAGGAGCTTGCTCGCTCACCCAATCCGGGTGAGTTTGTAGTGTTCCTCTCCCACTTCCAACGTGGGTTCGGCCTCCCCGTCAGCGATTTCTTCCAAGATTGGCTCGACACATACGAGCTTCAACCGCACCACCTTCCGGCAAACACCATCACATCTCTTTCGGCCTTTGCTTCCACCATAGAGGGCTACACCGGATTGTGGCCCACTAAGGAGCCCTGGATCCGTTTCTTTGTTCTGTGCCGGAATGTGATTCCGAATAAGGAGCTTGACCCGGAGGACAAGCAACTCACGCAGTTCGGCGCTGCCTCTATCTCTCCTAGGAACAGTCCATCTTTCCCCGAGTAACGGGGCTTGATTCGTGCAAGGGCTGGGCCCGAACCTTCTTTTATGTTAGAAATAGCACAAAGGAAGATCTGATCTGGCTGCGCCCCTATGCTTCGGGTCCTCCTAATCCGGATCCGTGGGACCGGATCTCCAAGAAACCCACAGTCCTGGCGAACCAGGTCAACGAGCGATTTCAGGAGCTGAAAGATACCAAGATGCACAACAAGGATGCGATGATCACGTTCGTTCACAACCGGATCTTCCCTCTCCAAAAATGCACTCACAAGTTGTGCCATATGAGCTGGCGCCTTGATCCCAACCGGACTTCCTCCTTTGAGCTGAGCAACACCGAGATTTATCGCCGGGTCAAGGCCCTCTTCACCACTGATAAGAACTTCTCCGCTGATTGGGAGTGGGGAGTTGAACACTTCTACCGAGACAAGCTTCCTCCCGTGGTAATTCTCATGTTTGAATTTCTTTCCGAGTTATATTGTATGTCAGAGTATGTTGCTTACTTGATCCTCTTGTATCTCTCTCAGCTGTTTCTTTAGCAAACACTCGAGGATGGCGCCGACCCTTTGCAGAAATGGGCGAAGGATCGCGATGCCCCGGACGAGGAGGAGCCGGATCAGGAAATGTTCCTGCCACTCCCTGACGCGACCAAGCGACATACCGGTAAATTCCCTTGCATTAGAGATTGGCCTGAAGATGAAGATGATTCTGACGTTGAGGTGATGGAAGAATTTGACGCTGTCCCCCTTTCTTACGCCTATCCGGCATCAACTAACCTCGGTGGGCAGATCCATGAAGATCCTCCCCTTGCCACGGGTGAGCCAGTCTCGGTTGCATCGAAGAAAAGGGGGGCTGCATGTCCTTCTTCCTCTGGACCTTCTAATCCAACCAAAAGGCGAAAGAAGTCCGCAGACAAAGCTACCACCAAGTCCACGACTAAGGCCGTAGCTCGGAGAGCTCGCAAGCCAAAGGAGCCTTTGACCTCATATGAGTAAGTCATTTCTCCCTTATCCAATCTTCTGTTTCGTGTTTTGCTATTCATTTGTTCTTCCTTTGTTATAGTTTCTCATCATTCATCATTTGATTCGGCAAGGCCGCGGTGGAGGTTCCTCAGAGTGGGTCCGACATCGCCTCGCCGCTCCGACATAGCCCTTCTCCCCCTCGTGGCGACGATTCACGCCTGTTGAGCCCCATTCAGGAGGGTTCAGCGGATGCTCCAGGTCCTAGTCCACCTCGTCAAGAGGAGGGCAACCTCGAAATAGGGGGAAGTGGTTCTACCGAGGCTGCAGTTGCTCCCTCTTCGGCTCAGCCGCAACCAGCCACCACCGAGGTTCCTTCAACACCCCCGCGAAGACAAAAATCAGCACTAGTAGCAGCCGCACAAGCATCAGCAACAACACCAAGCCCCTCCGCCTTGTCCGAGTCTTCCAAGACTCGGCGAGAAGGCACCAGCAGCACCAAGGCTAGCACTAAGGCAGCTCCCAAAGCCAAATCTGCGGCTCAGACCTCCACCTCTCAGCAGCAGCCCAAGGGAAAGAAAGCTCCTGACGCCACCAGGGCAGTGTCAATCGAAGCTGGACAGCGTACACTTGCGTCCATGCTCGCAAAGAAAACCCCGCCGACAAAGGATATTGCTGCCGAGTCAGCTGATGCGCAACTCGTTTTGCACACCAGCCCCGTTGTTGCCCAGGTTGAAAGGAGGGAAGCCCATGCTAAGGGTTTGGTTGCGCCCCACATGCTTAGCAGTAAACGCTATCCTCTGACCTTGATCGAGTTCGTTAACAACTGGAACAAGGCGGAGTTCATCCATAATGACGATCTCCCGGAGAAATTCGGGCCCGCCGAGTTTGCTGCACAAATGAACACTGCTGCTAAGGCAATCAACCTTGCAGGTCGGATGATGGAGGTACGTTACTTCGCCTTTTCCTTAACATGTAATAGATATTAGTGATATAGACATTAGTCCCTGAGCCTCAGGGGAGTAACTTGTTACTCGGCTGGATGCTCCTTAGAGAACTAGCGTAGGTTGTAAATAACTTTGAATATGCACACACCTAGAGCCAGGTTAAGTTCCACTTGGCCCGCATCTTGTATACTTCGAATATGCACACACCTAGAGCCGGGTTAAGTTCCACTTGGCCCGGATTTTGTACACTTCAAATATGCACACACCTAGAGCCGGGTTAAGTTCCACTTGGCCCGGATTTTGTACACTTCGAATATGCACACACCTAGAGCCAGGTTAAGTTCCACTTGGCCCGGATTTTGTACACTTCGAATATGCACACACCTAGAGCCGGGTTAAGTCCCACTTGGCCCGGATTTTGTACACTTCGAATATGCACACACCTAGAGCCGGGTTAAGTTCCACTTGGCCCGGATTCTGTACACTTCGAATATGCACATGAATAAGCTATCCTTTTGTATTCTTTTCAGGTGACCACTAATCGCCGGAGCACTGAGTTTCAGCGTCTCTTGGACACTCACAAGATGCTGCACGCTAAACATACTACGCTTCTCGCCGAATACAAGAAAAGGGGTAAGTTCTGTCCTTGGCATTTTTCCATTCCTCTTCGTCTTTTTCGGACGAACTAATCCATCATTCGGATTGCGCAGCTGGAGTGGAGGCCGAGAACATCCTCATGAGGAAAAACTTGGACCAAATAAAGGGTAACTCACTTTTGCTTAATCTTCTTCTGTGCTCTATCTCCTTTTCTCCTTGGCTCAGCAAATATTCATATCTCGGCGTTGCTGGGTCAACAAACTATTTTAGCATCTCTTGAAGATAGTGTGCCCGTGCCTGATATGATGCTGCATTTTCTCGAACAAGCAGGGCAGCACTAGGCCGAACTCAAGAAGAAAGATGACGAGCTTGCCCTCCTCTGGACCAAATATGAAGAAATTGCCAAGCTTAAGGCAGACATGAAAAAACTCAAGGCGCTCCACAAATCCGAACTTGATAAAGCTGGCCAAAATTTTACTGAAGAACGAGAACGTCTCAACCTCCAAATTGCCAAGGACCAAGAACTGCTTAAGGAGGCCGACATTAAGCTTGAGTCGGTGAACGGTGAACTTGTGCAACTCTGGGAGAGGCGTGACAATTGCACCAAGGACCTGACCCGGATCCACAGCCATATCTCTCGTAAGTTCTTTTTCTTTAGCTGGCATGAATCTCTCCGGGCCAACTTCCTTCACTTATTTCTCTTGTCTTGTTTTTTCAGACAAGTTTCCGAAGGGTGATGCCATTGCATCCAATGTTGTTACCAAGTTCCGCCAGCAGAGAGGTACTCCATCTGGTCCTGGCGCCATTCCTCTTGATCTGGAGGACATGCTTGTCAGCTTGTCCTCTCGAGTTGAAATCATGAAGAACCACAGCAAGGATATTCTAAGCGCAACAATCCGGGTCTTCAATGCCCTTTGGCCTGGTGAAGACACTCTGGAGGGTTCCGCTTCTCTAACCAACAAGTTAATGGAGTACAAGACCGAGCTAGACCTCTGGAGGGAATCCGCCGGACGTGCCGGATCTGAGACCGTTCTCCACTATGTGCTCACATGGTACGAGAAAATTAATCTCGATCTTCTCGAGCGCATGCGCACCGGGTCAAGGTGGTCAACTGATCCGGATTATGTAGCTCGGCGCAAGGCTTGCGCCTATAACCTCATTCAATATGCCCCCATCCATCAATGGAATGAGGGACCAAGCTTTCTCGATGTCGTTGACGACGAATACGTCGAAGATGGTTCGGATGAAGATGATGAGGGTGAAGCTTCGGACGTCGAAGAAGATGAAGATGATGCTGAAGCCGAGGCTGGAGTTCCACCTGCTGGCATTGAGTTACCTCCCCCTGCTGCTCCTTGATTAAGAACACTTTACAGTTTATCAAATCCCTGGTATGCCGGGTGCAAATGTATTAAGCACACAAGTTATATTTTGCTACTAAGTTGTTTGTGCCGGATTAACTTGGGCGTAGTCCCCGAGTTTCATTTTCTTGTTTCTCCAATTTCTTGGCTCGGCTCGTGTCTACCTTGGTTCGTTTTAATGACTTACGAGTTCGAGCTTCAAAAATTGACTTAACAATACTTGGAAACTTTAGGATTAGCTCAAAATAATTCAGCATAGTAAACATAAAGTAAGCATAAGGTTAGTCCGAATAACAAATTTCAGCTCGATTAAGCTCCTTTCCTTAGACGGTTTTCATGTGCTACGCAATTCCAAACTTGTTCTCTTGCTTGCCATGAAGCCAAATCTTGTTGGACAGCAGCAAGTCGAAGAGTTAGGTTTTTGGTGCTCACACACTACTAATCCGGCTTAGGTAGAAGCGACTTACACCAGCCGACATATAAATAATAAAATAGAGAAAACAAACAATAAATATTACTAAGGCAGTCCCTGAGTTACTGCTCGAGGTGCAAAGATTTCATTGATAAGCTCATTGTCGGCATACATACCGACATATGAGAGACTCGGATACACACACTTCTTTGTTAAGTGTAGAATGGGCGAAGTAGAGCTACATTCCATGGACACTTAGATTCCTCGCCATACCTATCCGCCTTGTTCTTCTCCTGTGGTTTTGCATCGATGAGATGATATGAGTAATTGTGCAATTCTTTGCTCACGATGAATGGCCCTTCCCATGGGGGGATAACTTATGCATGCCAGCAGTACGTTGTACCAACCGGAGTACCAGATCACCTTCCCGGAAAATTCGGGGGTTTACTTCCCGGCTATGATAGCGTCGGAGATTTTGCTGATATATGGCGGATCTGGACAATGCCAATTCTCTCGCTTCTTCCAGCAGGTCGACATCATTTTGCCGGGCTTCTTGCACTTCGGCTTCTGTGTATTGGGTGACCCTAGGCGAGTCATGCTCTATGTCGGCTGGTAATACAGCTTCTGCCCCATATACCAGATAGAATGGCGTATAGCCTGTTGATCGATTCGGAGTTGTTCTCAAACTCCACAGTACTGCTGGTAGTTCTTCTATCTAGCACCTCGTTGATGTTTGTAGCGGCTCAATGAGCCGGGGTTTTATCCCGGATAATACCAATCCGTTGGATCTTTCCACTTGTCCGTTCGATGCGGGGTGAGCTACCAAGGCTACGTCTAGCCGGATCTTCTTATCTCGGCAGAATCGCGCAAATGCTCCTTCAGCAAAATTAGTGCCATTATCTGTTATGATACTGTGAGGATAATCGTATCTCAAGATGATATCTTTGAGGAATGTCACGGCGGTAGCTCCATCACATTTTCTTATTGGCTTCACCTCAATCCATTTTCTAAACTTGTCAACCATGACCAAGATGTGGGTCATGTTCCCTCTTGCTGGTTTGAAGGGGCCAACCATATCCAAACACCATACGACAAATGGCGAGGTAATTGGTATGGTCTTGAGCTCCGACATTGGCATATGTGTCTTTGTAGCATATCTTTGACAGCCATTGCACTTTCTTACCAGATCTTCTGCTTGTTCCAAGGCACTTGGCCAGTAAAACCCGTGACGGAAAGCTTTTGCTACCAAGGCTCTAAACGAGGCATGATGCCCACATTCCCCTTGATATATATCTCGGAGGATGTTAAGTCCTTCTTCCGGGTCAACACATCGCTAGAGAATGTTTGTCACACTCCTTTTTTATAGCTCGGAATTGATGATCGTGTATGCTTTTGCTCTCCTCTGAGTTTGCCTGGAAAGCACATCCTCACCGGGCAAGGTTCCATCTTTCAGAATTAAAATATGGGCAGCGCCCAAGCTGGTATGGCTCGTACTGGGAACACATCCTCATCAATCTCCATCTGATCCACTGGCATAACCTCAACCGGATCACGCTGTGCAGTCCCCGGGTCTTGCGAAGCAGTCCCCGGGTTTGCCGAGGCAGTCCCCGGGTCTCGTGAACCACTTCCCACATCAATGTCCATGGGCACAGCTCCTGATTCCGGATTTGCCGGGATAAAAATTGAGTCGGATTCTGGGGATGGCCTGATAGACGGTTTTCTGAGGTGCTGCTACCCCTGGCGGGATTGCTTGTCGGGTTGATCCGAGCTTCGACAATACGTCGGCAGCCTCATTTTCGACCCGAGGTATATGATGAAATTAGCATCCCTCAAAGTATCCTGATATCTTCTGCACATGAAATCTGTACAGTACCATATTTGCATCCAAAGCATCCCATTGTTCGGATACTTGCTGGACTACGAGATCCGAGTCACCGAAGCATTGGATCTGACGTATTCCAATTTCTTTTGCCACTTTGAGCCCATGCACAAGTGCCTCATATTCTGCAACATTGTTTGATGCTGTGAAGTGGATCTGCAGCATGTATTTCAGCTGGTCCTTCTTGGGCGAGGTAAGCACAACTCCGGCGCCTAACCCAGTTTTTCTTTTTGACCCGTCAAAGTGCATTCTCTGGTAGTTTGGATCTGGCAATGGTGGCTCATATTGCACCTCGGCCCAATCCACAAAAAATTCAGCCACGGCCTGAGACTTGATTGCTTCTCTCCTGTCATATTGTGGTGCATAAGGGGCTAGATCAATTGCCCATTTTGCAATCCTGCAACTTGCATCCTTGTTGCTCATTATCTCGGATATGGGGGCTTCACATATTAGTTTGATGGGGTGCTCTTCAAAATAGTGCTTTAGCTTTTTAGCCGCCATATACACACCATATGCCATCTTCTTTAATTTGATGGTGCAGTGGCTAACATTTTCTTTAATTTGATAAAGGCTTCATTGGCCTGCGGCGTCCAAATGAACTTGTCCAACTTTTTCATGAGTTGATAGAGAGGCAGTGCCTTTTCTCCCAACCGACATATAAACCGACTTAATGATGCAAGACAACCAGTGAACTTCTAGACATCATTAAGGAACTTTGGTAGTTCGATTCGCTCTATGGCTCGGATTTTAGTTGGATTAACTTTGATACCTCGGCTGGAGACAAGAAATCCGAGTAATTTTCCAGCCGAGACACCGAAGGTACATTTCTCCGGATTAAGCTTCATTCGGAACCTTCTTAGGTTCACGAATGTCTGCCTGATATCGTCAAGGAGCGTTTTACTTTCCTTGGTATTTATAACAACATCATCCACATATACCTGCACATTTTGACCAATTTGGTCGTGTAAACATTTCTGCATACATCTTTGGTACATTGCCCCTGCATTACGTAAACAAAAAGGCATGGTGCGATAGCAATAAGCCCCATACGGGGTGATAAACGCAGTCTTTATTTGATCATTTGGGTTCAGAGGTATCTGGTGGAAACCAGAATATGCATCAATAAATGACAATAGTTCACACCTAGTAGCGGGAAGGGATCTTTCGGACACGCCTTATTCAGGTTCACACCTGGTCTATCCTTGGGAGCGGGAAGGGATCTTTCGGACACGCCTTATTCAGGTCTGTGTAATCGATACACATGCGCCAAACACCTGCCACGTTCGGATCATCCTTCTTCTTCTCCACCAGCACCGGATTAGATAGCTAATCTGGGTAAAGCACTTCCATGATAAATCCAGCTGCTAGGAGCCGAGCTATCTCATGTCCTATGACCTTTCTCCTGTCTTCGGCGAAGCGGATGAGAGGTTGCTTCACCGGCTTTGCTCTAAGTCTCACATTCAAAGAGTGCTCGGCCAACTCCCTCGGAACACCTTGCAAGTCCTGTGTGGACCAAGCAAAAATATCCCGATTCTGACGGAGGAAGTTGACGAGCTCGCTTTCCTATTTGTCATTTAACCCGACACCAATTGTTACGGTGCGCTCTGGGAACATATCATCAACAGGAACTTTCTTGGTATCCCTTGTCGCTTGGAATGAGACACAACCATGTGGGTTACTCAGCGCCGGCATATATTGATGCGCTGATTGAGCCAATGCCGCCACCTCCTGAATCTTTCTCTTTTCTTGCGCAATCACAAGTGACTCGGCCAGGTTAGACCCGGCTGACGCGCACTCAATGGAACGTCGGAAATCACCAGTTAGGGTAATCACACCATTTGGCTTGGGCAGCTTCATCTTTAAGTAACTGATGTGAGTACTTGCCATGAACTTGTTCAGAGCTGGCCTGCCGAGTAACGCGTGATACGCACTCTCCAAATTGACAACCTCGAATTCCAAATTCTCAGTCCGGCAGTTATCTCTTGTGCCAAACAACACGTCCACCCGGACCTTGCCAATGGGTTCACAGGAAATGCCTGGCACAATTCCATGGAATGTTGTCCTTGTAGGTTGGAGCATGTTCTCTGAGATACCCAACTTGCGCATCGTGTCCAAGTACATGATATTTATGCTGCTGCCATTGTCAATCAGCACCTTTGAGAACCTCACATTGATGTTTGGCCTAATGAATGTTGGGTCCAACACGAGCGCATACGATCCAGGACTTGGCATAAGCTTGGGATGATCTTTGATGCTCCAGGTAATTTCCTGGTCCGACCAAGGCATATACCTCGTCACCGCTGGCATTACTGCATTAACTTCCATGTGTCGGCGCTGCAAGCTCTTTCTGTCTGTCTCTTCTGTGGTGAACACACAGTAACTCTGATGATGCTCTCTGTACTCATTTCTCCCCTCATTTCCGGGGTACCTTTGATCTAGTTGATGCTGGTCTTCCACTTGATGCACTACATCCCTTCTCTCATGGTTTTCATACCTCGGTGGAGGGGGAGGCAACATTAACTGTTCCGTGTTTGCTCCGGAGAGCAATTGCTGCCGGGGTAACTCCTGCCGAGGTGATCATTCCGAGGTGCCTAAGCATTCCCCGAACCACTTTGTTCTATCTTTCGCATCCATTCACACTGCCTGGTTGTGTGACCCGCTGGGTTGCTCGGATTTGGCGTGTGAAATTTACACGGCTGATCCAGCATTGCCTCATAAGTATACCTCGGATGGTCCTTCTTTTCTTGCAACTGTTTCTTCTGCTCTAGCGTCCAAGTTTTCTTGCCATCATTCCTTGGGGTCCATTGCTGCCCTCTAGTATTCTGACGTTGGTTGCTTCCTACTCTGGGTTGATCTTGATTCACAGCAGCAACTTGTTGCGAACTGTACCGGTAATCCGTTCTATCATCTGTTCTTTTACCCCGGTAATCATTCCTCCGGGACAATCCGGCTCCATCTCGCTGATAGTACTACTCGCTTGACTCGTTGGACATGAGCCTAGGCTGAGTCGGCTCACCCAAGGCATACGAATCGGCAATCCAGATTGTTTCTGCCAATGTAGTTGGCATATCTCTCTGCAACCTTTGCCATAGCATGCTTGCATATCTGCACCCTTGCGCAAACCAAGCTATATCTTGTGACTCAATCACACCCTCACATGAGTTTCGCACTGTGCACCAGCAGGTTAAGAATTCCCGGTCTGTCTCATTCGGTCTCTGCTTGCACATTGCTAGGGTCTGCGGTCTGTTGGGCCTCTGATACGTGCTTGAGAAATTACTAACGAACATTTCCTCAAAATCGATCCAACAGTTAATACTTCTGGGTGGCAAATTGTTTAGCCATACCCTCGCTGGCCCCTCCAGCATCTAAGGTACATATCTCACAGCCCATCTCAAGTTGCCCGTAGCAATTTTCACCGCTGTTGCATAGTTAATCAACCAATCCTCC
Source organism: Avena eriantha (assembly GCA_910589775.1). Lineage (NCBI taxonomy): Eukaryota > Viridiplantae > Streptophyta > Magnoliopsida > Poales > Poaceae > Avena > Avena eriantha. Next base: position 107,721,672 of record OU342745.1, read on the forward strand.
GGCTTTGTGCTGCCGTCATATGTCTTAGTGCCTCTAGGTAACTGGAAGTTAGGTACTGGAGGCTCCTTCATGATCTGGGGCCCAAAACACGTTGGACCCGGAGGACCTTAACATTCAATTTGCTCCGACCTATAAAGCCGATCCAGTTTTAACCTGGCGTCATCAGGCATCAAGTTCCTGCTTCCCAATCTTGACCCTATCACGTGATAGTCCGGCCTGGGATACCCAGCGTTCACCATTTCTGAATCACCATCATTGTATCTATCTTGCTCTTGTGGAGCCGCTCTCTGTTGCATACCTTGGTTGGCATTGCGCTCTTGCCGTGGTATATTCCGCTGTTGCGGTTGCCCTGCACCCGCCGAGTTGCGCTGTCCGGCATTGCCGTTCATAGCGTTCCCCTGACCGGCATTGCCTTGGTCGCGGTTACCTCATCCAGCTCCACCTTGGCTCACACTTCATCGATCCTCATTTCTCTGCACTTCTTTTCCTTTCCCCGCCCTTGCCAGGTCATACGGGACTATTTGTTTATTCCTCCTAGCCGAGGTTACTACCTCTTCTCTCCTAGGACCACCATGAGGAGATGATGCAGCTCCAGCTGATTTCTCCAGGTTACCTACCGCCGAATGAACGATCTTGGAGGCCTCAACTCTTTCCGAGTTAGCCCTAGGCAATTCTTCATTCTGTCTGTTTGCGATCTGAACTAACTCATTAACCCTTTCCTACTGTCTCTGACGGGGTTCACCCGTCAAACCCTCTAACTCGGACGCAGCTGCATCTGCTGCTCTGAGGTTCTTTGCCGGGTACTATACTTCGGCAGCCCCACGGACAGACAGTTCTTTGATTCCTCAATCCTAGTATCACCCTCTTTGTTCATTTCACTCATAAGGTTTCTCCCCTTCACTTTTACAGCATCAACCTTATTTTCCTTTGCGTACTCACGCAGTGTCATGTTCAACGACTGCTGAGCCGCGGCTATCTTTTTCGCACCCTCTAGTATTTTTTGCCTAGTCTCCTCTAACTCGGCATGTGCCTGAGCCGGATCTACCACTGCTGCTACGGGGCTCGCCAAGCTAACTATTGCCTGCTGCAGCACATTCTCTGGCCTCTCTAGAGGACGACCTCTACTTTTCCTCGGTGCCTTGGGAATTACCTCCGGATCTAGTGCTGGATCCTTGCTCGCGCCAGCGCCTTGTGCGGTCATAATCACCTCGGCGTGGTCAGGAGAGCGAGTGATACGCGCCCCCACGAGCCGCGCTAAGGGGTGGCTCGCCTCCTTCAACGACGTGCCGCGGGTGAATGCATTACACATCGACAGCGACGTAGATCTTGTGTGCGCCAAGCTTGATGAAGATGTCGTCGCGCGGAAGAGGATGCTTGCTGAAGCAGCCAGCATTGTCGCTGACGAAGTCCAGCGCTCCAAAGCGCTGAACGAGCCCGGAGACGATGCGTTCGCCGGGGCCGATGAAGTTTCCTATCCGGATCTTCACTCCTGCTAGCGCTGCTAGCCCCACGGTGGGCGCCAACTGTCGTGGTGGTGTCACGGCAGATGCCATAGATAGGCTAAAGGAGGGGGCAAGATGCACTGGAGGAATCCAGGGAGGGATAGTGTAGTGATTCTACACGCAGAAGATTTGTATTATTCAAGCTAGATGAGTTACAAGTGCTCCTTGAGCTGTATTGGGGAGAGGAGGAAGAAGGAACTCTCTTACTCTCACCACTAGCTAGCTCTCAGGAAACTAGAATTGAACAAGTAAAGACTAACCCCTTCTACAGAGGCTCTAGCCCTCCTTATATAGAGGTGGCTAGGTCTCCAACTAGGGCATACGTGGAGGCATATTCCAAGGAATATGGCTCTTCCCAAAATAGAAAACCGACTGGGTCACTTTTCCCCGTTGTAAGCCATGTAGAGGCTACGTTAGCCTCTGCGGCGCCAGCGTCATCCGACACTGGCAACGTCACCCTTGTCAGCCATGGCTCGGTGGTCCTTGCCTCTGTCCGCTGTGCTCATGCTCTGCATATAGTGACCTCCTTTTGACTAGCGAGATACCTTCCTTCTCTTGCAAGTCTGATATAACCCGGATCATGCCTGGTTAATCCGGCCACACCTGTACCTGCATACAAGTTGGATATATCCTGCCGACATACCACATAAGTTGGTTGAGTCCTAGTTAGGTGGACATACCTTGGTCCGTGTTACTCCGTGATTCGGCCTGCCTTGAGGTGCCTCGGCCTTTATACCCCGGCGTGACCCAACCCGGGGGTATTCCCCCAACAATATCATTGGTCCGGTAAGGACTAATGTTTAAAGAATCAAGATGCAATGATGCATAAGTAATGTAATGCAATTTGATAAACATGAATCCCTGGACTAATCGTATCTGATCTAGGGTTTGGAACTGGTGATGAGTTCTTAAAATGTGTTTCACTTTTATATCAGCTTCACACTTGTGCTTCTTATTAAGGCTTGTGAGAGTGTGTGAAACTATATGTAAATACAACAAATAGTATGTAATACTAAAGCACTTAAATGGTTCATGGTATCTCAAATATTTCTTGAACAAGATTTTAATCATTTAGAGCTTCTAAAGAAATGTGCAAGGATTACTTTGAACGTTTCTTAAAAGAATAACCTTTGAGGAAAGTATTACTTTACAAAGTAAATATTGTTTAAACTTAAGGCTAACATTTTAAAGTTCCTTTCTAATTATAGTTATTAAAAAGGAAAGAACTACTAGATTTTAATAACTTCAACACTTGTAGTGGGGACTTCTTTGTTTTGGATAAGGTATTACCTTATATGTGGTTCACTTCTTAGTGTTTTATAATGATGAAATAGAGTAATCTTACTTTTATAGAAGTAGTGTTTTCTTAAATATATAATCATGGGAATGACAACATGTTAAATACTTAAGATCTTTGTTTAGCTTTTAAAGTGGGTTCCCAAACTTATAGAGGAATTAATACTCAAATCTTGATGATTTTACAATTGATAAAATATTTTTGGAGAGAAAGATTTACTTAATTCTAAACGGTAGTTTTAGTAAGTACAACTTGTATTGGTTAAACCTATCTTAACTTCATTTAACATAACTTGCATTTGTTATTATTCTTTTGGATTTCAAACTAATAATGGTAAAGGCAAATAGAGGTTTTTATATTTTTAATGTTTTAAAATAAAATAAAAGGGTTTCAATAAGATTTATTAAACCTTTACCTTTTATTTTACTTCAAAATTAAGAGCTGACATTTTTGATGTGTATAATTTATTTTTTGATCATTTTGGTATATTATAAGTATTTTTATGATTTTTAAATAATAAAATATGATTTTTACAAGTTTTATCACTTTTTAAATACTAAATAAATAATAAATATTAGTTAAGTGATACAATATTTTAATTTTATAATTTCACATTGTAGTTCTTATTTTTCCAAGAATTTTTGTATATTATTTATATTTTTCTTATTTACCAATATTAAAATATGAATTTTCAAAGTATTATTACTTATAAAATAATAATTATTGAAATAGTTAACATCACAATCTTTTATAATAAAGTTAATTATATATTTTATTTTTCTAAGCATTTTGATATATTATATACATTTTTATGAATTACAAAACAAAAGATATAGAATTAACAAGATTTAATTCTTTTATTAAATTTCTAGAAATTATATTTATATCTAAGCTTACTTTGTTTTATCTACTTACTAAAAGAGAAATCTTTTTCCACCAAGACTATTCCTAGCCAGAGACACTGACCAGTGGGGTCGAAGACATGTTGACATGCCACATTGGCGAAAACCAGACAAATCACTTCTGTTACTAATCCTATTTCTACCCAAACTCAATGACAAGCGGGTCTGAGCCACGTTAGCAAGCCACATGAGCGTGGACCGGTTCAAACCTGCTGTCTAAGAAAGGAAGAGATTGAAGAGGTGCTTGAGCACCGTTGGCTCACTAGGATACTGATGGGGTGGTCGGCGAGTCATGAGGAAGACTGGTGACGGTGAATCGCCGGTAACGTCCGTGGTGACCGACGATACTCCGGGCTCGATTCCTCGCCGCTCGTGTCGTGCGTGCCCACAAGACTTGCTGGAGACACACGAGGAGATGACGACGTTTCCAGTGGTGGTTATGTCTAAGCGAGAGGTGGTCGGAGCTGGCCAGAATGACGAACTCCGACGAGCTAGGGTTTCGGGTTGTCTTCTATGAAGAGGATAGGAACGAGAAGAAACGGGAGATGGGGATGAGGGCGGGCTAGGACATCATGGTGGCGGTCTTATCCCCGCGGAAGTGTCGGCAGCGGCACAAATCCTAGCACATCAACAACGGAAAGCATCGGCTCCGCCACCAAGCTGCTTCTAGCTCGAGGGGGAAGACGACGATGGACATCTTGCGGAAAACCCCTTGGTAATGTTTCGGTCTCAACTCATGGTCCACCCCCGGTCCCACCTGTCAGTCAGAGAGAGGAGATGTGATGGCTGGTGTTGGGCTGCTGTTGGCCCGGTGGGGCAGTAAATAGGCAGAGAGGAAATGGGCCTCGAGCCAGATTTGGTCTACTCTGTATTTTTTTCTGTTTCTACTTCTTTTCTTTATTCTATTTTACCATTTTCTTTCCAATTTGATTTCTACAAAAGTTTTAAGGTGTCCAGAAATTTGTAAGACATTGATAGATGACAGAGGTGAATTATAACCCATTTCTCTATATTTCTTGTTGTCTATTCAAAATATGTTATTATATGAAGGTTCTTTTATTTATTAAAGTAAATATAACTTAGGATTTTAGGGTTCACTTCCTATCAGAAAATCTTATAGAAATGACTTGATTTGTAGAGTTTGAAATTACCACAAAACACTTTCCTAATGTGATCTTGATGATTCTATGAGATTAGGTTCTCATTAGGGCTTAAGGCAATCAGATGGACAATGATTTCTTCTATAAACACTCATCTGGTTCTCTAATCATCTCTTGAAAGCTTTAATTGTCCAAGAGGTATTGTTTACTGGTTACCTAGGAATAGGAAATGGTTAACTATCCATTTGATTCTAGGGTTTTGATTAATGAAGTCGATATGGGTCTTATCATGGCTGCATGTATAGCTAGCTAAAGGTTTCTAAAGAATTCTTAGCTCAATACTTCACTAAGCTTATCTGAAGATAAGGAATTCCTTTCCTAAATATACTCTGTATATCTTTCTTATCTTTATTCACAAAGATTACATATTCCTGAATAAGACAATCATCTGACTCCACCATATCCATCATCATATGATGACATGGTCATGCTACTTCAACATTACCCCCTCATTCTTCACCTAGTATATAACTTCTAAGAATTAACTACCATTGGTGCACCTATCAATGTAGCTATTACTAACTCCATCTATTAGCTTCCTTAAACCCATCTTGCAACTATATCCAAAGCTTGCAAGATTACAATTCTATTTATACATCATATGTGACAGCAATCCTTTAGAATAGGTATGGTACTATTCCCATAATACAAGTTTGTTCTTGTATTAGCTTGATTAATTTACTATGCCTCCAACTACTCCATATATTCATGTTATATACTTCATCATGTTCTAGCTTGCCTTCTTATGTTCAAGCTAGATGATTCAGCTTACTAGGCTTTACCTAATTTGGTATACTCACAAGCCTTCTTCAACACCTAGTCATCTATTCTCAAGTGACTTTAGAATAATGACCACCATCATTTGATCAAACTAAGCCTAGGCTTTTAATTGTCTGATCAAGATCTATACTTAACTAAGTAGTAGACTTTTACTAGTCTCTCTATAGGATTATCTTGTTAAGCAAGCTTACTCTAAGTTTACACCCACTTGGCTTAACAAGCTTATTATTGGATATTCTAATACTACTAGCTTTCTCATAGCTCCATAATTACTATCTAAACTCTTGGGTTTAAATACTTCTTCTAGTTAACTCAGGAGTGAGTTAACTCCTCCAACATCAAATGGTTTGATCTTCACGAAGGATCACATTCCATTGATGATGGTACACTCAACCATATCTAGTTCTTCCTTTAGATTAATTTACTTAAGTTATTTAGAAGGTCAACACAATAGGTCAAAGGCTATGAGTCAATAAGTTCTAGGTCAAGAATTGATCTCTCAATAGTGATGATCCATTGACACTAGGACTTGGTTAAATAGGAATGTCACCTCTTAATATCAGATTAAGAGTATATGTTGGATGGTCTTGGCTTGACTTCCCTTTCTACTCTATTTGTAATAAGATCTAATGTTTAAGAGCTACCATGGTACCTATGATAAGAGTAAATATGGCAAACAAGTGTTTCAAGATTTAGTTATGGAATTTCATTTACTTAAGTTATATACTTAACTTGGTATACAGAGTTTAGGGTAGGTAATATCTTAATATCATCTTTAGAATATTAAGTATTCATCCTTGAGTTGCCGTATGGAATACCATGTAATGATCTTTAGAAGATCAAGTACTCCTTATTAAGTAGTGTATTGTGACTTAGTTTTATTACACTTGATCTACCCTTAGATCAAATTATATTACCCAAAGATAAGGTTTGAGCAAAGGTTATATTGAAACTTATCGCAATCAACTTGATGATCTACTTCAGTTCCACCAAGTTAAGAGAAGGTTCAATCACTTTGACAAGTTGTTATTTAAATGCGCGAAAATTATCTGGATTTTCTATGCATGAATGCAATACACAAACCTATGTTCAGCTTATTTCTAAGCTCTAATGCTAGGATATTATAGATGTATCAGAAAATCCTGGCTGTTCTTGTGTTTTTAGTTTTCTAATTTGGGGGAGGGGGAGGACACCGGATCAAAAGTCTTGGTGTTTTTTGTTTTGAGGTACGGTCCTATCAAGATTCCGATTGTGGCTTACCGGGCTTCCTGTTTGATTTGTTCTCTCAATCTTGATGTAGATGGGGCTCATGCTAGGAGTATCTCTTTATCTTCTTTTTGTGAAAAGGATGATGACTTTGGGCCTTTGTACCTATTGACCCACATGAACTTCAACCAAATACGAACTTTGATGCTGGTGGGTTTCTCTATAAGTGTAACCAAAGATTTTAGAGAGGTTATAAAAGACAGATATCATGGCTAGCGTTGAGCATCCCCCGAGGGATTGGGGGATTCCGATCCTCCGCCTCGAGCATCTGCCATGTGTCCTCTTTGCTAAATAAAGAGTCAAAGATGAAAGAGAACATGTGCGGCTTCCACCGCTTCGTCCTCCTCTCCAACTCATTTTTCTTCATCCTGCGAGCAACCCAGCACCGATCTCCTCCCCGCAGCACATTCACCCTGGAGCAGCGCCGGCAGCACCACCGGAAGCAGCGTCGTCGTACCCATTGCAGCAAGACTGTCCGCCATCGGTAGCATCATGGGACATCGTCTATAGCAACACAGTTGTACGCAAGTAGCAAAACCGGTGGCCCGTTGCCGTAGGGAGAAAATTTGTCCCACACAAGGAGCAAAGTAGGCCACCTAAGGGAGCAACGTCGTCCCCCTAAGGGAGCAACACCGGGCGCCATAGGTAGCAAAAAGCCAGTCGTGCAAGCAGAAACACTTGCCATCGTAGGTAGCGAGGCTCCTCGCTACACGGAGCAACGTTGGGCACCGTGGGTAGCAAAAGTTGCTCGCCGCAAGCAGAAACGCTGGCCGCAGTCGGTAGCAAGTCCGCTCGGCGCATGGAGCTACGTCGGCCACGGAAGGTAGCAAGTTCGCTCGCCGCAAGGAGCAACGCCGACTGCCGGTGGTAACAAAGCCACTCGTCACAGGGGAAACTGCAGCCACCGGTGGTAGCACAGTCGCTCGCGATAGGAACAAAGCCGGCCACCACACGAAGCTCAGAGACATGCATGTTGTGGCAGGGATCCGGCATTGGAGCCACTTCCGACAGCGGCGGGGGACCAGGCTCATCAACAGCGTGTGGTTTTAGGACCGATTTCTCCCAAGGGAGAAGGCGACACTCGAGGGGATCTTGCCGGCGGCGGGGTGTTAGTCCGGCAGCAGGAAGCAACTTTGCTAGGAGGTTGGTCATGGTGTGTGGTGGTACGGGTTGCAGGAGAGATTTTTACGATGGGAACAATTGGTGTAGCTGAGAACATGGAAGCGATAAGGCTAGGTGGGCTGGTGGGTCCAGGAGACATGCGTCATGTGAGCTACCCCGGGACTCTTCGAGTGTCATTCACCGACTGAATCATACTATTTCCCATATAGTATTGTTTAACCAGTTTTTTTGAACGGTAATGGCCTCGAGAGACCTAGAAGCTGCACATATCACAGGGTGGGTACAAAATTACAAGGAAGCAACATACTTCTCCACCATCACTCGGAAGAAACAACTACGGCTCGAACACTCCTTCCCCCTTGCCACCAAGGCCAGCTAGGGAAGGTTCACTAGATCCTCCAGTCCACTTCAATTGATGGCACCTGTAAGCATCCTTATTGCTGGTGACAGTGGCCTTCTCCTCCACCCTCTCCGACCAAAGGAGCCCAAGAAGAGAGAAGAAGAACCCTAGAAAGCTCAAGATCTAGTCACCATGATCTTGAACTCCGCTCCAAACTATGGGCATAGCACCCACTACCGGCACAAGACCAAATAACCTACATCACCTATAGCTTACATCTAGTCTAGCGCCCCTACTTTGACACTTCTGGCCGGCTATTCCGGTGAGAGGGGCTCAGGTGCAGCCCGACAGCCCACAACGACTCTCAAGGCGCATGAGGGGAAGGGGGAGAAGAACACGTTGCCTCACCTCTACTACCCGAATTAAGTATCTAGCTATTGTTTAACCAGCTACAACATTTGTTTAAGCCGAACATGCATCACTTTTTTTGGCTCCACAGATGGCGATCCACCATTATGTGCCACAACATTTGGGCTTTGCGCTGCTTTAGATTGAACAAATTGTCCGGATTTCAAAGACCATCCGACCATGTTTTGGTTTTGACACATGATACGTCCATTTTAAATCACTATTTTATGTCTTAATTCACTATTATTCATTGATATATTTCATATTGAGAGGTGATACTTATGTTATTTCATCTGTTTTTGCATGGTTGATGACTTTTGGAGCATGGACCGCTGCAGTCAGGATTCTGATGGAGAAGGTGCTGTTTCGAGGCAAAATTTGCGAAGATCAGAAAATCCGGGAAAATATACGGAAAATCCTATTTTTCCAGAAGACTAAGGATGCCAGAAGATGGAGTGGAGATGGGCCACAGGGGGCCCACACAACCCCCTGGCGCGGGAAGCCCTAGGCCGCGCCAGGAGGTGGTGTGGCCACCCTGGCCCACTCCAGCCTCTCCGCTCTGGCGTATATCATCCTCCTGAAACCCTAAGACTCGGGGAGCGACGACAGAAAGATTCCGCCGCCTCCGTGCGGCGGAAAACACCAAGAGAGAAAGATCTCTCCAGCAGACAGATTTCTTCCGGGGGAATTCCTTCCCGGAGAGGGAAGATCGTCGCCATCAACACCACCATCAAGCTGGACTTCATCGGGATCATCATCATCATCACCACCATCATCACCATCAGCACCCTCATCACCATCTCCATATTTCTGTAACAATTGTGTTGAATCTTTCATAGTTCATAGGGGAAACTTTCCGGGTGTTGATTACTCTTTGTAGTTGATGCTATTGAGTGAACCGTTGAATTATTGTTTATGTTCAGATTTTTATACATCATTATTCCATATCTGATCATGATCCATATGATGTCTTGTGAGTAGTTTGTTTTGTTCTTGCGGACATGGGAGAAGTCTTGTTGTTAGTAGTGGAGTTGTGTTGAGAAAGATTCAATAGTTTGATATTTAAGTTGTGGTGTACAACTTCTAGTGGTGTCATGTGAACATCGACTACATGACACTTCACCTATATGGGCCTAGGGGAATGCATTGTGTATTTGGCTACTAATCGTAGGGGTTGCCAGAGTGACAGAAACCTGAACCCCCGTTAGGAAACCATTGCACAAGGGACGTAAGGGTCTTAGAGTTTAAAGCTGTGGTTAGGTTTCTACCTTAATTACTTTCTTGTACTTATGGATGTTTGCAAGGGGTATAATCACAAGTATGTATTAGTCTAGGATGAGGCGGTACATTAGCACAGGTTCACCCACACAACACTTAGCAAGCTAGAGAACATTAATCAACTATATGAAGCGAAAGCACTTGACAGTCTTCCCATGTGTCCTCGAGAATGTTTGGTCATCTTAAGTAATACAACCGGCTTGTCCTTTGCTACATAAAGGATTGGGCCACTTGCTGCATTCATTCCTACTATCTTTTATTTACTCGTACTTTGTTTACTTGCTTTATCAAAAAACCCTAAAAATCCGTTTGCTAAGTATTTGAAGAGAATTCCTGATCCATACCACTAGCCAGCACCTTCTGCTCCTCGTTGGGTTCGACACTCTTACTTATCGAAAATACTGCAATACACTCCATATACTTGTGGGTCATCAAGACTATTTTCTGGCGCCGTTGCCGGGGAGTGAAGCGCTATTGGAGAGTGGAACTGCAAAAGGAAACTTCTACTGTGAGTATTGTTTACTGCTATTAGTTGCTTTATTTTCGTTATGGATAATTCGCTGAGTTTCTTATTTGGTAATGCTACTACCACTGCTAAGGTAGTAGATAAGCCACCACCTGCTGAGAATGATGTTTTCAAAATACCTACAAGAATTATTGATCGTGTTATGGATAACTACTATGTTGGGGATGGAACTGTCCATCTCGGCGATCATTTTCTCTTTATACACGAATTATGCGGGTTGTTCAAGTGTGCAGGTATTACTATAGATCAAGTTAAGAAGAAGTTATTCTCATTATCACTAAAAGGAAGAGCTGAGGAATGGTATAAGCTGCTGAAGAATGGTCAAGCTCTGGAATGGGAGGAAATAGTGCCTCTCTTTTATTCAAAGTTTTATCCTCCTAGTGAGATTCATAAAGATCGGGATCAAATATACAACTTTTCGCCTCTTGATGGAGAGAGTACAACTCAAGCTTGGGGGAGATTGAAGTTACTAATGCTCAAATGTACCATTCATGAGCTCCCCAACAATATTATTATCAACAACTTTTATGCAAGGCTCCCTCTACATGATAAGGATTTATTGGATGCTTCTTGTGCTGGATCATTCACTCGCATAGAAGAAGAAGCTAAATGGGATCTTATAGACCGTATTCAATATAATGCTGAAGCTTGGGAGAATGACAAAGGTAGAAAGCCAGGTATAAATTATGATTATGAATGCATTGAATCTTTTATGGGAACTGATGACTTTCAAAATATTAAAAATGCTTATGGTCTAGATTCTCAAGCTATTGCTTCTTATTTTAAGGATTTTGCTTCTTACATTGAAGTGCCTAAAAAGAAGTGGAATAAGTATCCTGAACCTTATAAAGATATTGCTAAGAGTGTTCCTGCAAGAAATACTGGAGTTTATACTGCTAATCATGTTTTACCTAAACCTTATATTGAGAAAATGTCTTTTCGAGTTAAGGTAGAGGAACATTCTATGATAGCTAGTATGGTTAATGAAAGTACAAATAAAGCTGTTGAACCTGATAAACAAATGGTTGATGAACCTATAATAGCAAGTGTGAAAGACTTTGTCACTAAGTATGAAAAAGAGGGACACCCTACCCTTTGCAAGGATACCTCTAATATGTTTCGCAAAGTAGTGTTATGAGAGCTAGAATTCCTATGTTTTCTGTTAGAGTAAGTGATCATTGCTATGATAGTCCTTGTGATAGCTATATTGTTAAGTTTATGCATGATACTGAAAGTTACTATGACAGAGGGAAAAGTGTTCTTATGTATCTCAATAATATCAAGTTTCCTCGTTTTATGCTGAAAGTTTTTGTGTTGCGCTTCTTTTGCCTTCTGATGCAAGTAGCCTCTGGTTTCAACAACTTGTTTGTTTACAAAATTCCCTTGCATAGGAAGTGGGTTAGACTTAAATGTGTGTGTTTTTTCTTCTTAATGCTCTCTTTCACTTCAATTCATATCCCTATGAGAGCTTCTTCAAAATTATCATGCCCATCTTAATGGCTATAAAGAAAGAGCTTTTTGGGAGACAACCCAATTTGTTTTGCTTTTAGTTTGTTTTTGTTTATTTGAGTCTTGGAAGTTATTACTTCGGTAATAACCGCTCCTTATCCGTTTTGTTTGGTTTTTGTGTCAAGATCAACCTCTAATGAGAGAGAAGTAATATTTGGGGAAGTTGCTGTCTCGAAACAGATTTTTGTGCTTCACCGTAAAAATTCGTGAGAGATCTCTGTATGTCGGATTGAGCTGTAATTGTTTGTGCTTCTGAACCAGGTTGTTGTTTAACTTTCGTTAGTTTTGCACTTTTTGATTTGAGCAACAGAAGAGTTTCTAAAAAATCGATCTTTACCTACTGGTCTATTTTGACAGATTTTGCCACTCTTGCATTTGCTTATTTATTCGATTTCCTTTTTGAATTATTTTTGGGTTTTTGGAAGGAGTTGCTATAGTAGATTATGTTTGAAGGTTTTCAGTTGAAGTTGGACTCAAAAGGTTTTATCACTTCACTTATAATAATGTTGCTAATGAGAACTGTGTGAAGTTTTGTGTGAAAGAAATTTCCAGGAAGTGGAGATAATGGTGTGATAAGGAAGAGAAGGGTTTTATGACTCAAGTAATAAGTGTATGAAGATGAAGATATTCATGCCTTTAAAGTTATAACTACGGAGAGATTCATCAAGGACCATATTCGGAGACCTACAGAGTCTGTTTTCAAATAGGTAATAGTTCTGGTAAGAAAAGTTCCGCGAAAATACTATCCAACTATATTTTTGTAGTTTTTAGTCAATAAGGAAAGCTACAAAGCGAAAAAGGGACAGAAACGGAGCCAGGGTGGCTCACACCACCCTGTGGCATGGGCCCTCCTCTGGCCGTGCCACCAGGTGGTGAGTCCACCCCGGACTCCGCCTCCGACTCGTTTTCTCCTAGTACCTTCCTTTTGATATGAAACTTCGTAATATATAATCCCCCGGATCCCCCGAGGTTCGTATATCGTGTTTTCGTCGTGTTTTTGTTTCGATCTGTTTCTGCCAGGACATACTCTTTGAAAGTTTAGAAGCACCATGGTGTCCGCCAAGGATAAAGGGAATGAACTGTTGGGAATATGCCCTAGAGGCAATCATGGTTGATGATATTTCCCAATGTATTCATAAAGTTATGGTCCATGTATGAACTACTGATCTGTATCATTGAATATGTGATTCGATTGTGGAACTATATATTCATGTTGTTCATACTAATTTTCCTTGGTCATCGAGGTTGTGCTGGACACACAACTTAGACCAATGTGAAAGTTGGCAGATGACTAGGTTCCACTTGTCATGGGCATGGAGATGCTATTCCGACTTACACGTATTCGGCTAAAGAGTTTAGCGAGTCGGACTGACCCATATTGAGATGCAACGAACAAGTCGTCATTTGCATGTCTCAATCAATGTAATCCTTAGACCTGAGGTTATTGCACAATCCGAGTTGAGGATCTCCGACTTAGGTTCTGTCAAATGATGTTTCGTCACTGGGCAGTTATAAAGACAGAGTTCGGGTCGACTAAGAATCAAGCTGTGTGATGTGAATAACCAAGACGGGATTTTTCCCCTCTCTCTGGAGAGATATTCTCTAGGCCCTCTCGGAAGATATGATTCGGAAAGCATGGCCATGCGCATCACGGTTAAGTGTTAACCCAGGCAACCGACTAAGAGTTAGTCGGATGAATCACTTATCTCGGATCAAGAAAGAGAGTCAGACTATTTAAGGGATGACGATCATTCGCCTATAGTCTGACAAGGTATATCGTGAGGCAAAAGGGACTCAGACGAAAGTCGCATTGGAAAGGTATGTCGTCATGACTTATTGGTACTTGGGAGTTGGCACGTTCTGCTAGGAGCCGCTACCAACTGATCGATCATGAGTGAGACTCGGAATCGTGTCCGGGTTACCATGAGCCTGTCGGGTCACACACTTAAGAGCGGGAGCAGTTTGGGTTAGACCCAAACAGGAAATCTATTTGGGTTGGACCCAAATAGAGACATGGACTTAGTCAGCAAGTGAGACTTGCAATGGCTAATATAGGCCTTTTAGTGAATGGGCCACAAGTGAGTGGAGCCCACTTTCACTCCCTATATAAGCTGGGGTGCAGGTGCTTAGAGCACAAGGTTACGTCACTCCATGTGTTGGAAACCCTAGCCCCAGTCCGCCCTGTCATCGCCGTACCAGACCTAGCAGTCCATCACCGACGCTCCTCCTCGTACGTGTGGATACCGGCGGAGGTGTTGTACGTTCAGCACTTCGATGATCGTGAAGAAAGAACGGATCGTGGATCGTGGAACCGGAACAGATCGCGAGGATTGAACTGCATCAAGTGACGTGCTTCATCAATTCCGCAACTGTGCGTCTAGTGGTAATCATCGTGGCCTTCTACCTAAGCTGGATCTTGGGATCACCGTGTAGGGAAAAAGTTTTGTTTATCTCTACGTGGCCCAACAGGAACCTATGGAGGAAGACCTCCAAGACCCCGGGAAGGAGAAGGAGATCAAGAGTGAAGGTGAAGAGGAGAAAGGCCAATACCCGCACACCGGCACTACCATTGCAAGCATTGGAGTGGTGGCAAACCCAGCCATTGCAGGGAAGCCTCCTCACCACAATTCAGATCCTTGGTCACTTCCTCCGTGCACCAAGAATCCTTTCCATACCCTTATCCATGAGCATCAATACCGGAATATGCCCAAGGGGAAAATACCCTCCAATTGGGATTTGCCTCGTTCTAACCATGCAGGAAAAGAAGACTCCAAGAGGGAAGAACGGAAAAAGAATCACAAGAGCTGGGATCCACAAACTGGGATGATTATGAGCTGTATTGAGCACAACTCGGAGTTGATCCGTACTCTCACCTTCGAGATTGAGGACTTTGGGAAGCTAATCAAAGAGCTCATCGAGAGGATACCACCACCACCGAAGGAGTAATTCATCATCAGGTTTGGCATCCCATTGGTTTGTTCCAAGCTTGGGGGAGTGTCGCGGTATCACATCACTATCTTCTATCTTTTTACCTTTTTAGTAGAGTCATATCATGAATATAGGAGTTATTATGTAGGATGGTTTGCATTATGGAAGTGTCCCCTCTCTCGTTAGATATGTATCCCTTGGTTTGAGTTGCCGTTATGGATTATTAGTGAGAAGTTCTATCATTCACTCTTTTGCATAGCTTATATTAGTTTTCAATTCGTGGTTGTATGATTGATCTTGTTGTTAGTATTGGTATCACTTTGGGATCATTGAGTTAATCTAGTAGGTTTTGTCAAACCTGGCTCGGTCAGTAGCAACACTATTTTTGAGAGTTGAAAGAAAAGATAGAAGTACTCTAGAGAAAAATAATTTCATCATCTTTCTTTCTTGATTTGCTCATAACTTTAGTATTCTCTAGTTAAGATCTTTTGTGCTTCCGAGGAAGATTGCATGTTTGTTTTTATCACTTGTATGTTTGGTTGTTTCCTTCAACTCTTATACTTGCTACCCAGCCTTGCTAGCCAAAAACCTGTACTGAGAGGGAATTCTTCTCGTGCATCCACCTCCTTTAAACCAAAACCTTTGCCATTTGTGTCCACCATACCTACCTAGTAGCATTATTGCTATTCCAAGTAAATTCTTGTTTTATCTACCTCCCAAATTAAACTTGTTATGTGAAAATTAGTGATTAAAGCTCTCACGAACTTGATGGCACACTTTACTTCCTTGCACTTAATAAGCTTGAACCACTGTGCTCACATATGTTGTGTATATGCTTGCACTTTGTAAGTTGTGGATTAGCAGAACCATGCTGTCATGGGGAACGCTTTCAACATTGCATTGGTACTTCGTACCTAGTTTATATCATGTTCTTTTGTCTATGGATGTCGTCGGTGTGAAATGAAAGGCGAGCTTATAAGTCCATGAGTTATGCATGTGTGTTAGAGAAACGCCTGGGCCGCTGGTCTAATCCATGCTGACATGGTGGAAACCTATAGTGTAACCATAACGAGTATCTATGAAGCATTCTTCTTATAAAAAAAGGAGATAGAGATTGCGAAAAAGAGAAAAGAAAAAAAAGAGATATTATGAAAAGAGGAAAGAGAGAAAAAAGCACCATATTCCCATGGTAAATAAGAAGATTGCTGAGATACTTGTTGTCTGCTTGCCTTGTCATTTTGATATGGGGATTCTTCCGTATCATCGGGCAAGGGGTACCCCATTGGCGGTTCTCAATGATACACATATGCTTACGATGACAAGAACTTACCGGTGACTAAACTTGAGTAGCATGAGGAGCGGCCCTCGTATTCAAGGGACATGAGATTCTCAACTTACAACTTGTCAATGCATATCCTCATATTTGATCACTTTAACCTTAATCACCTAAAGATGCCTATGATAGGGGCAATGAGAGCTGAAAGCTAGTAAGTATCATAATTTTTGGGAGCTCTTTATGAGACTTGCAATCCCTGCTACCCACATTAAAGGGCCTTTCTTTTACTTTGTAGTTGAGTCAGTAAACCTACTCCCTTCTTCCTCGGCAAGTATTTTGAGTTGTTGTGTTTCATTCATTCATATGATGATTTATGCAATCATGTCTTATCGTCCTTGTTTTGCACATTGCTCTTATCTTGATGTTTACTACTTTGAAAGCTATCATTGAAAAACCAGCTATTTGTGAACTCCAGCAAATTATCAACTATTCTTCGACCAAGAGCTAAGTTTGCCATTACCAATTATGATTCACTTTATGTATCTTTATTGTGTTTCCTTTACTTATTACAAGTTGAGTTATATAATAGTGAGTTGTCTTCTATTATGATCTATGCTTTTGATGAATGTGATGCTTCTTGTCCGTATTCTTTTATCGACTCTTCACTCCATAAACCTGAGGCCATGTTTATTGAGCTCAGTTTTCTTGAGGACAAGCGAAGTCTAAGCTTAGGGGGAGTTGATACGTCCATTTTGCATCACTATTCTATGTCTTAATTCACTATTATTCATTGATATATTTTGTATTGAGAGGTGATACTTATGATATTTCATCTGTTTTTGCATGGTCGATGACTTTTGGAGCATGGACCGCTGCAGTCAGGATTCTGATGGAAAAGGTGCTGTTTGGAGGCAAAATTCGTGAAGATCAGAAAATCCGGGCAAAATATACGGAAAATCCTATCTTTTCAGAAGACTAAGGATGCCAGAAGACGGAGTGGAGATGGGCCACAGAGGGCCCACACCATCCCCTGGCGCGAGCAGCCCTAGGCCGCGCCAGGAGGTGGTGTGGCCACCCTGGCCCACTCCAGCCTCTCCCCTCTGGCGTATATCATCCTACCGAAACCCTAAGACTCGGTGAGCGACGACAGAAATATTCCACCGCCTCCGCGGGGTGGAAAACACCGAGAGAGAAAGATCTCTCCGGCAGACAGGTTTCTGCCACGGGAATTCCTTCCCGGAGAGGGAAGATCGTCGCCATCAACACCACCATCAAGCTGGACTTCATCGGGATCATCATTAGCATCATCACCACCATCATCAAAATCAGCACCCTCATCACCATCTCCATATTGCTGTAACAATTGTGTTGAATCTTGCATAGTTCATAGGGGAAACTTTCCTGTGTTGATTACTCTTTGTAGTTGATGCTATTGAGTGAACCGTTGAATTATTGTTTATGTTTAGATTGTTATACATCATTATTCCATCTCTGATCATGATCCATATGATCTCTTGTGAGTAGTTTATTTTGTTCTTGAGGACATGGAAGAAGTCTTGTTGTTAGTAGTGGAGTTGTGTTGAGAAAGATTCAATAGTTTGATATTTAAGTTGTGGTGTACTTCTTCTAGTGGTGTCATGTGAACGTCGACTACATGACACTTCACCTATATGGGCCTAGGGGGATGCATTGTGTATTTGGCTACTAATCGTAGGGGTTGCCGGAGTGACAGAAACCTGAACCCCCGTTAGGAAACCATTGCACAAGGGACGTAAGGGTCTTAGAGTTTAAAGCTATGGTTAGGTTTCTACCTTAATTACTTTGTTGTACTTACGGATGTTTACAAGGGGTATAATCACAAGTATGTATTAGTCTGGGATGGGCGGTACATTAGCATAGGTTCACACACACAACACTTAGCAAGCTAGAGAAGATTAATCAACTATATGAAGCGAAAGCACTTGACAGTCTTCCCATGTGTCCTCGAGAATGTTTGGTCATCTTAAGTAATACAACCGGCTTGTCCTTTGCTTCATAAAGGATTGGGCCACTTGCTGCATTTATTCCTACTGTCTTTTATTTACTCGTACTTTGTTTACTTTCTTTATCAAAAACCCCTAAAAATGCGTTTGCTAAGTATTTGAAGAGAATTCCTGATCCATACCACTAGCCAACACATTCTGCTCCTCGTTGGGTTCGACACTCTTACTTATCGAAAATACTGCAATACACCCCATATACTTGTGGATCATCAACACACAACGGACTCCACATCATCATTTAGTTAATCTAATAGACCGACTGCGAAAACTCGATGTCCAAAATTTTCCATGATGTCTAATGGATATGAACTTTATAATTTGCATTCAGTTTCCTTGCACTATAGGACTGGGCGGAGCCGCCTCCTCCCCATCGCAGCCCCGAGTGTCGCCGCCTCTAATACCTTTGATCCAGATTACAGATGTAGTATAGCTATTTTCCCCAATAGACCTAGGTTTATCGAATCCTCGGGAAGCATAAGTGTAGTGTAGTTACTTTAACAAACCTTCGAGAGTTTTAGAATTCCTTTTGTGTTTTTACCAGACCAAGAGTTTGTGTCTTTTGTTGTTGTCGACGATGGAGAAAGAGGGCCTAGGGCGTTCGGTTTCACTTGTAGCTGTGCAAAACATCTTATGGGAATAAAACATAGAAATAAAGTATACATGTAATTGTTATAGCAATATAAATTATATGTGGGTAGTGCATCCATAATTGCTATTGCCTCTATAACCGCTTATAGCAATACCCTACTAGTATCATCCATAGAAGAAAGAGAACTAATGATATGCATAGTGACATCACCATTAGTCCCAAGTAAATCCCTCACATACGGCCATACTACCCCTCCTGTCACTAGGGTTCCCAACCTGCAGATTAGTCATTACTGATACTCCCTATACTTGGCTTAACCCTCGAGGTCTTGGGTACCTGACAAGTTCTTAGATTGATGCAAGAGAGGATACAATAATCATCATGTCATACAAACTAATACATGGTCCCATCTATGATAAATAACATCCACAAATGCTACATGGCTAGGCCGAAGCCCTTAGCCCAAGGAGAATTACTCACACATAGAGATGAGGTCAAGAATCACAAACATTGTAATGGAAATCATGAGATTGATAGCAACTAGTCTTACAATGTCGCAAATTGAAGATGAGATCTACTATTACAAGTGGTGGAATATGGCTATGGTGGTGGAGAAGAGTTTGGAGATTAGATCTAAGTCTATTCTTCCGGTGGTTCTTCGGTGTGGTGGATGGAGATCTAGAGGCGGCTGATGATCTGGGGCAAGGACTCGAGAGGCTCTTTTCTCGTTGCCCAATGTCTCTTTATATAGGGTTCCCTTCACGAAAGTTGTTCTGTTTGACCTAGCGGTGTTGATGGCAACTATATGACCAGAACTATACGGCTAGAATTTTATTCCGGTCGTATAGTTGGTATTTAAAGCGTCTACCTCCGACTCACGACTTCTGGTTTATTCTGGTTGTTGGAAATCTCGTATCTTTGACTTTAATGTAGTGATTCCCATCATCAAACGTCATTATCTGCGTAGGGAAAAATAGAAAGAAAGGATTGCATACCCCTTTGATCATTAGGCATTAGTGGCAGGGTTTAGAGAGATATTTCATCAAAAATATGAATAATATCCAGTTTAAAT
Source organism: Avena eriantha (assembly GCA_910589775.1). NCBI lineage: Eukaryota > Viridiplantae > Streptophyta > Magnoliopsida > Poales > Poaceae > Avena > Avena eriantha. The sequence goes on from OU342745.1 coordinate 107,741,669, forward strand.
GTGGACGTAGATGGCTATATTTTAGAGCCATCAACCTCCCTAAGCTTAAACTTGATCGTCCTCAGGCAGGAAAACCAAAATCAAAAAGGAACTCAGTATTTAAACTGAGATAACGAGATGATGATCTTACTCATGATTGGTAATCTCGCGTTTCCTCCACTTTATAAATCTGAAAAACTTAAGCATAGATAGAGTAATGGCAAGCATATCATACGGGTTTTTATGCATCCTTATAGCGCAGCAAAACTATTGTTAACACGGATGATTCAAATGAGTAAACTTTATTCCATGTCATGTAATCAACTCATAGGCTTGCCTTTGAACAATAAAGTATAATCATGTAAATTGAGAGTGTGAGAGTTGTCATGAAAAGCATATGCACTAGAGTATCTCAATTCTCCCACATCAATAAATCAAGACTTTGCAAGCACTACTTTTCTATTCATTATCCTTCAGGAATTTTAGTTCTTGAGTAATTGAGAGCATGCCAAAAAAAATTTAATTTATCGGGCTGTGATGGACACTCGTGGCATCATTAATGTTTTTGTTCCTTTTGCATAATGATTACTCATAATAGCTAGAGGAGTGATTCCATCATGAACATAGCTATCCGGGAGTGCCAAAAATCTTACCCACTATAGAATTACTGCTACTTGTGTTTAATGAACTCATAGCCAAAATCTAGGAGTTTCCCCCATGAAGATCGTTCGCAGGCCAGCAGAGTTGTTGGCATCCCATGAAGTTTGACACGCATAAAGCTATATCATTCTTATGATTAACAAGTCAAACTTTGGCATGCTCACAAAAACCGCTAAACATTAATTCAATCGAACAAATCCTTTTAAAGAGAGCTATCAAGTCAATCAACATTTTCAGTGGTGTTGAGTGTCTCTAGAAATAAGCCTTCGAGAGTAAACACTACAACATCCAAGCCTTCAATTGTGAGGCTTTTTCTTATTACAATTGTTTAGCAAATTTTTAGGCAAGACTTGGTTAACTACAAGAGCTGGAACAAAACGTACCCAACTAAATACCCATGCAAACAAAATCTTACTATAATACAAAGACTCACTCCACCAATATAACATCTCAACATTTACTACTAACTAGCATGGGTTTCTCAAACTCAAAAGTGGGGAGTCATAAGGCAGACCTCTCATGTTTGGTTCCACTTCTCTCTTCTTTTTTTTATTTGCTTCTGGGAAACTCAAAGTTGATCACTCTCCTACAAATACATAAGAACCTCTAGGCGGAAAGAAAACAAAGAGCGAAAATAAAAATATGGAGAAATATTTTTGTTGCTTTTAAGAGAGGGAATTTAAAGAATAGAAAATTGGCGGCAAAGCTCGGCTAGAAAATCTCAAAAGCAAATAGAAATAACTAAGATAAAGTGTTGGGGAAACCAACACGAGTGCTTATAAACTCTAATTTAAAACACAACCTTAAAATAAATAAAAGCAAATGAACGCCAAAAAAAAGAGGAAACTTCCCCAAGCTTAGGCTTTTGCAAGCCCTTCAAATCATTGCGGTGGCGGGAAAAAGTCATTATTCCAGTTCGCAAACTAAGTTGGTAAATTACTAGTTATTCCTCGGAGGTTCTAAGAGAGGATATGCATCCTCTCCACAGTCCCTCTGAGTTCTTGGAAGTCTTCGTATGTGGCGAACCGGGTTTGTGGCTGCTCCTCTTGATAAGGAACTTCTTTCTCCTCTTCTTGGTCCTCATCCTCATCCGAAATCCCCTCCTTGGGTTGGTGTTGCTCAACCTGCAAATCATATAGCAAACGTCCTTCCTCGATAGAGAAAAGACCATTAGGCATAGGAGTAGGGTAAAGACGCCTAGCTCTAGCAATATGCAGGTAACAAACACCACCTCTCCTAGTGAGCATTCTACAAGCCTTTAAATTAGAGAAACCAATACACCGCTCACCTAGCACAAGTTGCAACTCACCTAGGTTGATGCCTAGGGAAATGGCAAGAACGGTGATGACGCCTCCACCTATGATTGGTCCTTGGATTTAGGAGGATTGGTGCTCCAGGTAGCGCACAAGGATTGCACCCAAGTTGAGTAACAAGTCACAGTTGGTGTAAGCAGCTTTTGCGAGGACTAAGATGTCCTCATTGAGTCTTGTGAACTCATTTTTTGCCTGCAAGGTGTTAACAATAACATAGAACAAATAGCGGATTGCAGGATGTTGAATATTCTTCCCCTTGCTTACTCTAGTAGTGAAACTCATTCCATTATAATATTGTGCAAGGGAAGGGTCTAAGCCAGTAAAGGATGCGCGTAAGGCATTAACATCATTGTTTGGGAAATGAAAACATGCGGACCATTCATCTAATGTTAAAGTGTAATTGTTGTTCATAAGTCAGAAAGAAATCGTGTCCTCTCCTTGCCATAGTTTAGCACTGCTTTGCAAAGAGCTTAGAAATTGAATAGTTAACCAGCGATAAGTAGGCACATCATTGTACACAAAGTTTTGCAGGCCAGCTCTATTGCAAAGTAAATTGAAGTCATTAGAAATACCGAGTTGGTTCAATATAATGGGGAAATCCCACTTGGTTGCCTTCACTTCTCGGTTCTTGATCCTATCGAAGCGATCATGTTGGAGCTCATTCCTAAACCGTATTCCCATGCGTTCTTGAGTGATAGCCCGAGAAGCCCTAGGAGCGGCACGAGCACGAGTTTGGCTCCTTGTGTTCATCATCTAAAATAATGAAGAAAGACAAAAATAAAACTTTTTGATCCAACAATAGTAAGTATAACATGTTCCTCATCATAGCACACTAAAGAATTCCCTCAAAATAATAATCTAGGCAAGATAATCATGGCAATTAGTTCATAGTAGGTCTCACCCTAGATTGATACGATAGATCTAAGATAAATTTGCAAAAAGTAATTGGAGGATCAGAGGAGAAACATACCGTACATCACTTGTGTGCGAAGAAATTGAACGAAATTGAGTAGAGATGAAGATCTCTTGAGGTTTTGAGAGAGTTTGGAGGTAGAAGAGAGAAAAAGGATTGAAGTTTTGGGGTTGGAGGTACCTCCCATGGTGTTTTTGTGGTCGGACGCAACTATATGGGTGAAACTATATGACCAAAACCATGTGTTCCTGCCATATACTTGGCATGCTGTCAAAATTTTAGGGTTTCCACCTGGCGGTGCAGCTATACAACCAGAACTATACGGCCAGAATTTTTATTCCCGCTGTATAGTTGGTCGTCAAACTCTCTGTACCTGGGAAAGAATTTGTACGAAAGCATCGATATCTATACGACCGGAGCTATACAGCTGGAATTTTTATTCCCGCCGTATAGTTGGTCGTTAAACCGTCAGTACATATGAAAGAAAAATTGTCGATGGCAAAAATATCTATAAGACCAGAACTATACGGCCGGAATTTTTATTCCTGCCGTATAATTGGTCGTTAAACCTTCTATATGCATCAAAAAAATTGTTTCTTCGAAAATTATTTCCTATACCATAACTTAGTGAAATACCTTGTTTTTTATAGAAAAATGAAAGTAAATATTGTCGACAAACAACAACATGTATAAAGCAGGATTTCTAGTAGTATCGAACTTCTTCTCCTCAAGTGGAGCTTTCTAGCACTCTTTATTAAACATAAACTTAAAGTAAAACTTAAAAACTTAATTCAAACCTTTATTTCACATGGGTTTCCTCCCATGAAGCTCTCTTTTATGGTCAATAACTTGACCTCAATGTTAATCACTTAGGCTAGATAAGTGGAACACCCACTCCAAAATAGTTGGCCTTCAAAGTGATGGCCTCCTTTTCATCATGCTTGGCTTTCTTCTTCCTAGGGAAATGAATAACAAAAGTATCCCGTGAAGGCAATTGAAGCTTCACGTTCCCTTCATGTAGATTAATCAAAACCTTAACAGTTCTTAAGAAAGGACGACCTAATATAATAGGAGCAATAGCATCTTCAGGCATGTCAACAATAACAAAATCAATAAGAGCAGGACATCCTTTAATATATACTAAAGTATTATCATTAATTCCTATAGCTTGTTTGTAGGTCGAATCTGCAAGATGTAATTTTAACTCAGTGATTCCAAAAGAGCCAAGGTTTAACTTGTTAAAAAGACTCTTAGGAATTGTTGAGACGCTTGCACCTAGATCACAAAGTGCAGCTATCTCGTTGGTCCCAATATTAATCTTAATAGTAGGTTCAAATATATCATCAAGCTTCATAGGTAATTTTTCAGAAATTTGCTTATATTCTTCCTCAAGCTCACTTACCTTTATTGCTACCTGATTAACAAAGTGTTGGTACATAGCTTCCTCATTTCCTTCACTTACCGGAATCTTAGTATTGATCCTTTTTACAAAATCTTCAACAGTGTAACTTGGTGAAGGAGCATTACTATAATCAAGTTCTTTAGGCTCCTCCCTTTGGATTCTCATCATCTTGAGTTCTTCAACAGGATTGGGCTCAGCTTTTCCAGCAAATTTAGCTAGAATGAGATTTTGACTCTCGGTTATCTTACCTAGTTGTGCCTCAATAATCCTCGTTTTTTTCTTGCAGGGCCTGCAAATCATTCCTCAAACATACAGCTTGGTTAGATAATTTACCAAGCATAGCATCATGGTTCTTCATTATTTTAACAAGGATATTATTTTTCTCATTTTGTGAGTCTATAAAGGACTTAAGTGTTTCTTGGAGACTACCATTACTAGTTTCCATATTACTATTGGAGTTACCTGTAGGACTAGAATATTTTTTCTAAAAGTTAGGATTATAATTCTTCTTCCAAGCAGGGTTATAATCATTACGAGCTATGAAGTCTATTTCTTCAATATTTGTTTATGGGATAGCTCTTATTTGGGTTTCCTTACCTTTTACAGCTAATATGAGTTCATCCAACTTTGCATTGAGTTCTTCATTTTCTTGTGGTGAGACGGAGTTCACCTTCTTCGTGTTTGATCTATCCACATACCATTGGGAATGGTTGTCTTGCATATTGTCTAGCAGCTGCTTTGATTCGGTAATATGTTTACCCATAAACATTCCTCCAGCTGCAGTATCAAGCATAGACTTAGACACAGGATTAAGAGCATTATAAAATAAAAGGACAATTAACGAGTCTTCCATCCCATGAGTAGGATAGTTTCTCATGCATTCTTTCATCCTCTCCCATGCAAGTGCTAGTGGCTCACGATCTTCCTGTCTAAAACCAGTAATATTAGATCCTAGTTGCGTAGTCTTTGTCGGTGGGAAAAAATTAGTCATAAATAAAGAAGTGCATTCCACCCATGATGTAATAGTATTTCTAGGCAAAGATAGCAACCATTCTTTTGCTCTTCCTCTAAGAGAGAAAGGAAATAAACGCAATTTGACCGCCTCAGGGTCAACATCTTTTATACGCATCATATCACATATTTCAGTGAAAGTATTCAAGTGCATACCTGCGTCCTCAACAGTAGAGCCTCTAAATTGATTCTGTTGAACCAAACTTAAATAATGGGGCTTAATTTCATAGTCATTAGCAACAATTGCTGGCTGAGTAATAGGAGTATGAAAATAATCATTGTTGGGAGTAGCAAACTCCCCAAGCATCTTTTCATCCATATTTCCTATGTTTTTGGGTTTTCTTAAATAGGGACTTATAATAGTAAAAGCAAGAATTTAAAGGCTAACTATTTTTTTTGGTTTTGCAAATAAAGACTAAAAGCAAACTAAAAATTAAAAATAAGAATTAAAACTAGCAAGGTTCGTACTAACCTCACCAGTGTAGCTATTGCTTCCCAGGCAACAACACCAGAAAAAGGGTTGATACCTTTGATCCAGATTATGAATGTAGTATAGCTCTTTTTCCCTAGTAGAACTAGGTTTATCGAATCCTCGGGAAGCAGAAGTGTAGTGAAGTTACTTTAACGGACCTTCGGGAGTTTTAGAGTTCCTTCTGTATTTTTACCGGACTAAGAGTTTGTGTCTTTTGTTGTTGTCGATGATGGCCAGAGAGGGCCTAGGGCATTCAGTTTCACCTATAGTTGTGCAAAACATCTGATGGGAATAAAAGATAGAAATAAAGTATGCATATAATTGTTAGAGCAAGATAAATTATATGTAGGCAGTGCATCCATAATTGCTATTGCCTCCGCAACCGCTTATAGCAATAACCTACTAGTCTCATCCATAGAAGAAAGAGAACTAATGATATGCATAGTAACATCACCGTTAATCCCAAGTAAATCCCTCACATACAACTATACTACCCCTTCTGTCATTAGGGTTCCCAACCTGCAGATTAGTCATTACTCATACTCCCTATACCTGGCTCAACCCTCGGGGTCTTGGGTACCTAACAAATCCTTAGATTGAGGCAAGAGAGGATAAAATAATCATCATGTCATACAAACTAATACATGATCCCATCTATGATAAATAACATGCACAAATGCTACATGGCTAGGCCGAAGCCCTTAGCCCAAGGAGAATTAGTCACACATAGAGATGAGATCAACAATCACAACCATTGTAATGGAAATCATGAGATTGATAGCAAATAGTCTTACAATGTCGCCAATCTAAGATGAGATCTACTATTACAAGTTGTGGAATATGGCTATGGTGGTGGAGAAGAGTTTGGAGATTAGATCTAAGTCTATTCTTCCGGCGGATCTTCGGTGTGGTGGATGGAGATCTGGAGGCGGCTGATGATCTGAGGCAGGGACTCGAGAGGCTCTTTTCTTGTCGCCCGAGGTCTCTTTATATAGGGGTCCCTTCACGAAAGTTGTTCTGTTTGACCTAGCGGTGTTGATGGCAACTATACGACCAGAACTATATGGCCGGAATTTTATTCTGGTCGTATAGTTGGTCATTAAAGCGTCTCCCTCCGACTAACGACTCCTGGTTTCTTCTGGTTGTTAGAAATCTCATATCTTTGACTTTAATTTAGTGATTCCCATCATCAAACGTCATTATCTGTGCAGGGAAAAATAGAAAGAAAGGATTGCATACCCCTTTGATGATTAGGCATTAGTGGCAGGGTTTAGAGAGGTATTTTCATCAAAAATATAAATATTATCTAGTTTAAATATGGACGTAGATGGCTATATTTCAGAGCCATCAGCCTCCCCCATCCCCTCCGTCCCTAGCGGCGCCGCCTCCCCGTTCCCCTCTTCCCCAGCCCCGAGCGCCTCTGTCTCCCCTAGCCCCGAGGGCAGCCGCCTCCCCGAGCGCCTCCGACCCCGTGGTTGTAGTTTTAGTTTGTAGTTTTTAAACTTTGTTGTTGTTTTGATTTGTGATATGTAGTAGTAGTTTGTAGTTTGTATATGTAGTTTGTAGTAGTAGTTTGTAGTTTATAGTATGTAGTTTGTAGTATGTAGTAGTAGTTTGTAGCTTACAGTTTGTAGTTTGTACTATGGCAAGACAATAGAAATTATTAACAACTTGTTCATGTTTAGTAAAATAGATGAAATTTTCTAAATAGATGTTGCATATTTAACCATTTGTTCATGTTTTTTGCAGTTACCAGAGGATGAGCGGGGGGGGGGGGGGTTGTTTCAACGACTGGGTCTCGGATCATCTTCGACGATTTGATCACGCTTCGAGGGTGAGAATCGGTTTGCCTCTCTTGTACCTAGGTTTATTTTCGTGTCTAGATCACCAAGTCAAGTCTCTTTACCTAGGTGTCTTCCCGACCTCAAGCGTTACGCAAATTAATATGCATTAGTAGTCTCGCATATTAATAATTGTAATGCTTACGGCTTTTATCGGGCAGTCGGCGGATTCGTAGTTGGGTACGGTTCTCCCTGGCTCTACCTTGATCAGAGACAGGATTTCGGCGGCGCCTCCTTGTTGTTCTCCGGATGCACATCCTCTCGAATTTTTGTTGAGATGTCTATTGGGAGAGCAGCAGGGAGGTGCTGCCAAAATTCTGCTCAGGTCGGGGTAGATCCAGGGAGAACTTACCCAATCTACGGATCCGGCGGCTGGTTGGGACCATCTTTTCCTATTAGACATGTAGGTTGATGCATGCGTAAAAATATGAAGCATTTAATCTCCTGGTTGATACAAAATGCTATATTTGTTGTTTGACTCCCAACAAAGCAGAAGAGGATGGCTAATAATGTGTGGATGTATAGTGGCCGTATTAGTGTGACTAATAAAACAAAATAGTGGACACATAACACTCATTTGTTAGTGAATGAGTTAGCACATGGTTCAAAGGCCATGGTTCAGGCACTTTGTCCCTGCGCTCATTGCAATAAGCGTCATCGTCAGGAAAAGGATGACATGTATAGACACCTTCTACAATATGGGTACATGGATCACTATGTCATGCGGGTCAACTTTGCTCGGTATGAACATGACAGAGGTGAGGTTATGCGGCAGCGGCTCAATGGCAATGGGCACGATGGGATTAGAAACTTGCTAGATGATCTCATCGATGCCGACCAGCCGGATTCGCCACCTTCATAGGAGGAACTACCAGAACCGGAGGAACCGCCAGAACAGAAGGAACCGGAGCCAACCGCGAAGGCCTTCCTTGATATGGTGGCTGCAGCTAAGAGGCCTCTGTATGAGGGTGCAAATATTTCTTAGCTCGATGCCATCTCTCAGTGTCTAGCCAACAAGTTCCAGTACTCCGCCACCCATGCTCACTTTGAAGCTTTTCTGAGAACATCTGGTAACATGTTTCCCGAAGGGCATTGTCTCCTAAAACCTTTCACGAAACGAAGAAACTCATGAAGGATCTCAACATGGATTATAAAAAGATAGATTGTTGTCCAAAAGGTTGCCTTTTGTTTTGGAAATAGTTTGCGGGTGACAAGTACTGCTCCATTGGTGGGGCCTCTAGGTATGAAGAGGTAAAGGGAAAGGATGGTCAGATGAGGCAGTCGAAGGTCGCTATGAAGATTCTTCGGTATCTCCCATTCATAAATAGAATCCAATGGCTTTACTTGAGCGAGGAGACTGCTACACAGATGACGTGGCACAAGAAGGGGAAGAGATACGAGGATGAGCATGGACAGAAGAAGATGGCAAATCCATCTGATGGTAAGGCATGGAAGAACTTCGATGAAAAATACCCCCGGTGGGCAGAAGAGGCTCGAAATGTCAGAATTGCGATGGCAACAGATTGCTTCAATCCATATGGTATGTCGACGGCCGCGTATAGCTGTTGGCCGGTGTTTGTTATTCCGCTTAGTCTCCCTCTTGGAGTATTAATGCAACAGAAGACCATGTTTCTGTCACTGATCATTCCAGGGCCCGAGTACCCGGGGAAGAATTTGAGTGTCTACATGCAGATGATTGTGGATGATTTGAACCACTCCTGGATACACAGGAAATTTACATATGACCGAGCATCGAGGAGAAACTTCTTGATGAAAGTTTGGTTTTAGTATACCATGCATGACATGCCCGGGTACGCTCTAACATGTGGATGGTGTACAACTAGTAAGTGGCCATGCCCAGTGTGCAGGCACTGACTTGAGTTCCTTCGGCTAAAGTCGGGTCGCAAGTATGTTGCGTTTGACATGAGTCGATAGTTCCTCAAAAGAAAGCATCCGTTTAGAGAAGACATAAAGAACTTCAAGAAGGGCAAAGTTGTGCATGAAGTAAAAGAGGTACCAAAGTTCGATGGTGCAGCTATTGATGTCGAGCTACGTGCTCTCATGCCTACGGTGCCAGAAACTGACCATCAATTTGCAGGATATGGTGTAACGCACAACTGGACTCACATGACAGCCTTAACGAATCTCGTGTATTACAAGGACCTGGAACTTCCCCATAAAATCAATGTGATGCACACCGAAAAGAATGTCGGGGAGTCCCTTTTTCACACAGTCCTGAACATTCCTGGGAAGTCAAAGGATAATGTCAAGGCTAGAGTCGATGTTGAGAAGCTCTGTGATAGGAAGAGATTACACATGCAGCCTCCTACTGTCCGTCAAAAGAATTGGTTCAATCTGCATGCCTACTTATGCCTTGATAGTGTCCAAAGGAAGGAGGCATTCATGTGGCTCAAATACGTCATGATGTTCCCTGATGGTTATTGTTCGAATATAAGTAAGGGAGTCAATTGATGACCCACAAGTATAGGGGGTGTATCGCAGTATTTTCGATATGTAAGAGTGTCGAACCCAACGAGGAGCAGAAGGTGCTGGCTAGTGGTATGGATCAGGAATTCTCTTCAAATACTTAGCAAACGGATTTTTAGGGTTTTTTGATAAAGCAAGTAAATAAAGTACGAGTAAATAAAAGACAAGAAGAATAAATGCAGCAAGTGGCCCAATCCTTTATTTAGCAAAGGACAAACCGGTTGTATTACTTAAGATGACCAAACGTTCTCGAGGACACACGGGAATTCTATCAAGTGCTTTCGCTTCATATAGTTGATTAATCTTCTCTAGCTTGCTAAGTGTTGTGTGGGTGAACCTGTGCTAATGTACCGACCTTCCTAGGACTAATACATACTTGTGATTATACCCCTTGCAAACATTCGTAAGTACAAGAAAGTAATTAAGGTAGAAACCTAACCACAACTTTAAACTCTAAGACCTTTACGTCCGTTGTGCAATGGTTTCCTAACGGGGGTTTAGGTTTCTGTCACTCCGGCAACCCCTACGATTAGTAGCCAAATACACAATGCATTCCCCTAGGCCCATATAGGTGAAGTGTCATGTAGTCGATGTTCACATGACACCACTAGAAGAAGTACACCACAACTTAAATATCAAACTATTGAATCTTTCTCAACACAACTCCACTACTAACAACATGACTTCTCCCATGTCCTCAAGAACAAAACGAACTACTCACAAGACATCATATGGATCATGATCAGAGATGGAATAATGATGTATAACAATATGAACATAAACAATAATTCAATGGTTCACTCAATAGCATCAACTACAAAGAGTAATCAACACCGGGAAAGTTTCCCCTATGAACTATGCAAGATTCAACCCAATTGTTACAGAAATATGGAGATGGTGATGAGGGTGCTGATGGTGATGGTGGTGATGATGATGATGATCCCGATGAAGTCCAGCTTGATGGTGGTGTTGATGGCGACGATCTCCCTTCTTCGGGAAGGAATTCCCTATGCAGAAATCTGTCTGCTGGAGAGATCTTTCTCTCTCGGTGTTTTCCACCCCGTAGAGGCAGCGGAATCTTTCTGTGGTCGCTCCCCGAGTATTAGGGTTTTGGGAGGATTATATACGCCAGAGGGGAGAGCCAAAGGTGGACCAGGGCGGCCACACCACCTGGTGGCGCGACCTAGGCTATCCCGCGCCAGGGGGTGGTGTGGGCCCCCTGTGGCCCATCTCCACTCCTCCTTCTGGCTTCCTTCGTCTTCTGGAGAAATAGGATTTTCCATGTATTTTCCTGGATTTTCTGATCTTCACGAATTTTGCCTCCAAACAACACCTTTTCCATCAGAATCATGACTGCAACGGCCCATGCTCCAAAACTCATCAACCATGCAAAAACAGATCAAATTACATAAGTATCATCTCTTAATATGAAATATATCAATGAATAACAGTAAATTATGATATAGAATTGTGATGCAAAATGGATGTCTCATCAATCTTTCGACAGGACAACTCACCGGGCTCAAGATTCATGACTATCATGTATGGATTAAGCGGCTGATGTCGGTGATGGTTCGAGGGTATCTCCCCGGGAAAGTCTGTCGAGTGCTTGCAGAGTTGAGCCATTTCTTCCGCATGCTCTGTGCTAAGCAGATATGTCCTCTGGTTATTGAGAAGTTGCGTGTTCAAGTGCTAGAGTTGCTATGAAATTTGGAGATGATCTTTCCGCCAGGGTTCCTTACTCTGATGGCACATCTCATTGTGCACCTCGCGAACGAGGCACTCTTGGGTGGCCCGGTGCAATTTCATTGGCAGTTTTGTATTGAGAGAGAGTTTAAGTATATTCGAAAGATAACTGGAAACAAAGCCAATATTGAAGCATGCATAGCTGAGGCAACATGCCTTCTGGAGATGGCAGATGTGCGACAACCTACTGGCCCAATGATGTTCCCACTATGCATAACCCGGTCTCTCGTTACAATGTTGACAGCCCAAGAATGACCCCAAGCTCAAACTATTCCAATTTCCTAGTGGCAAGGCCGGTAAAGGACTAAAATATAGCTTGTAGAAGGAAGAGAAGGATTGCATAATGCTCTATGTGCTTATGAACATGAAGGAAGTGGTTGATTTCATTAGGTAAAATGGTGAACAATTTACTTTGCAGCTAGTAACTCGATCTTGGTCTAATGCTTAGTTTCTCCTTAGCGAACTCACGGATGAACAGTGGTCGAGAACGATGGATCCCTCTCCCGTGGAGTTGGACACTCTACTAAAAGAGGGTGCTCTAGGAAATAAAAAAACTTTGTGTCCTGGTTCATGGAAAAACTAATTTCTAACCTGTCCCTCTTGCCTTGCAATATGTGACTTATCCCTCTTATTCCACGTAACTAATGAACACAACAAATTTGAACTGTACTTATAGGGAGTTGATCCCAATGTTGAGATGTTAGATGAGTTGAAATGTGTTTCCCAAGGTTTTAACCGCGACGTCATGAAGTATGAGAAGTATGATGTGAATGGGTTTCACTTCCATACAGAGACACACTAGAAGGGCCGACCGAATGCAAAAAGGGGTAAATACTGGGGTATTCACCAGCGGAGCCGATACCCTTGATTACTACGTAAGGTTAGAGAATGTATACGAGCCAATCTTCAATCGTACAAACGTAGAACTCAATATCGTTGTGTTCAAGTGGCACTGGTTCGACCCAAGGGGTAGACTGAGAAGTACCCCTTCCATTGGGTTAGTTGAAGTTAGGCCTTCAACCACCGATAGCAAAGCCAACATCTTTGTTGTGGCTCACCAAGCCAACCAAGTTCATTATTTGCCCTACCCTTGCCAGAAAGCGGAACTCAAGGGCTAGGAAGTCGTTTTCCATGTATATCCACATGGTAACCTACTGATTCCCTCCGAGGACGATTACAACAACATTGACCTTGTAACATACGAGGGAATTTTGTATCAAGATCAAAAGGACTTATGGAACTTTGAGTTAGAACCTGTTGATCTTGAGGACCTCAAGAACAATGCAGAAACTTGGGGTGAGTCAGTGGTAAATCTAAATGACATAGATATGCTCGATAAGTTCCATGCTGAGAATGAAAACAATGATGAGCCTCCACCCTTCGATGAGGCTCTAGCTTTCTACTCAAAAGATAGCGATAGTGAGAATGAGAATGGAAATGAGAATGATAGTGAGTATTTATTTTTTTCAATGCATTTTATTATATCTTTGTGCTTAATTGTTTTCTTAATTGCAATATGCCTTTATGCTTAGTGTCTACATTTTATTATGTCTTTGTGCTTAATTATTTTCTCTTACTCAATGTAGGTGATTGAACAATATGAGCAGAGGCAAGGCAAGCTCGACGTCCTTGCTTAATGCGCTGAAACAACGCAAGAAAAATGCTAGACAGAGTGGGAGACAACCAACTCCCAATCCACATAACCCCGATCTTGGCGGTGCGGGAGGAGGACAAGATCGAAGTCGAGGAGGATGACGAGGTGGCGGGGGAGGAGGTGTGGACTTTGACCCACCACCCTCCAGTTCTGGCGACGTGGCTCCTCAGTTGTTCCTAGCGGGGTCGTTTAACGACAAGACGGAGGCGTAGGCGGAGCCCGAGACGGAGTCCATATACCAGGTGGACTCTAGACACGAGTTGGTGGAGCAGGTGCCGTAGAAGATTACGTGAAATCATGGGGAAGAGGGAGTCCTTGACAAGAGGAAGGAGCCTAGGACCCAGGAGGCGAAAGCCCTTATTATTCTAGATGGCCTAGAGTAAGTGTACTAATTTTGCAATTTTAAATATGTAATTTCATATTGGTCATAAATAATTGGCATGTGTACTGTTTGATTATTGTGCAGCAATTGGACATTTTCTGGGGGGGACCAAGCCCTGCATTCCTAACAGCATGGTTGGAGCTCTGATTAGGAAGTTCTAGCCGGGCTATCACACTTCCCCTGAGGGTGTCAGGAAGCTAGCCACTATTTGGACGGACTATCAAGGTGCAATTATCCTAGGCAACGGGATAACTACTGAGGCTATGATCACCAAGTTTTGGGTAAGATATATTTCTCGAGTTTCATTCATAGTTTATGACCCCAACGTGCTAACTCATGACTCTCAAATTGTTTTATGCATGATTGAAGTGCTTTTATCATGTGGATGAGGAGGAATAGGAGAATGCGAACATGACTTTGCTTGGGGCTTGTGTGGAGTTGACACCGCAAGTGTGGTACAACCAGAAGGTCACGACCGCTAGTCACTTCTGGGCTAACAAGGGCGTGAGGATGAAGAAGGACGACATTGTCGGTAAGAAGCCTAATCCTGAGTACTCGATGACGCGGGAAGAGTACATGTCAGTGAGTAAAATGTCAAAGAGATTCTACATTGCTACTGAGTTGCCAGTGCATTATCTAGAGTTGAGTATTGCATTTTTAGGTTGTCCCTGATTGGGCTGAGCCGCATTGAGACGCATGGGAGGAGTTAGTTACGACGAGGTGGCTCAGAGAAGATGAAAAGTTTGCAGCCATGTCGAGGCAGAACACGGAGAACCGAGGCGAGGGTGCAACACACTTCGCGGGAAACAACAACTTTGACCGCTTCAAGTGGAAGATGGTATGTATACACATGGAACAACCTGTATTTATTTCCCGTTATGTTTCTACTTGATACGCATAACATTTATTTTCGCGATGCAGGTGGCCGAGGCACTACCCGGGGAGGTGATTCATGACGTTGCCGTCTATAAGAAGATGCGGTTCAAGAAGCTCGATCTCGCGCAGCCTCGGCCCTTGCACCCCGTGTTCTTCGGCAATGCTGAGAACGACTTGAATTCATACACCACGATGGTGAAGGCTCGTCATCCGCATGTGGATGATCCCATTCACACGGAGACCGACGAGGAGTCGTTTCTTCTGTCGGGGCACATATTGTAGCATGTACGTCTCAAGATTCTTAATAAAAAGGTCAAGCCTACCCTCACCAAGAGCTTCACGTGTCTCAAGGATACCCACCCCGCCGACGGCCCCCCTATCCCGCCTCATGGCCAGCCTCATCGATCCACCTCTAGAGATGATGTAAGTTTTCCTTTTTTCACCATCTTTACGACTTGCGTTCCTGCATGGCTAAGTGTTGACGAGATTTATTGTATTTCAAATTGTAGCCTGAGTTCGAGGCGGCCTACCATGCCGCTCATGATCAATATGAGGTGTCCTTTTAGAAGCATCAGGCGGTGAATACGGCCTACATGCAGTACGTAAATGTAAGTTTGAACCTTTACTATTGCAAAAGATACAAGTCCCACTTTCCCTAGTTTGATGCTTTAGGGCCTACCATCTAAACTATCTTATAGGCGGTGATTGTGGCTATGCAAACAGATAGAGTATTGATTTAGGGCCCATACCTCCCATGTGGGGGCCAGCGCCATTCCCGCCATCGAGGGAAAGTTTCACTAGGACATACTACGCATCATCACCGGTAAGTTCTTTGTCAAACCACCGGTTATCGCTTTACTTTGCCTTGCAAGTTGCTAACATGTAGGGAACATATAGGGAATGGGATATTCCGAGAACGAGCACTTTGGTCATGACTTGCCAGGTAGCCGTGATATGATCACACCCACCCACCCCGATGGTCCTTCTGCTAGCCGTTCTACGGGTGGTTCTCCCGATACTTCTGTTGGTGCTTTGTCGACAACTCCCTCGCCTGGTAGTTCTTCTACTGCTTCTACTAGACGGCAACCTCGCCGCAGGTCGCTTATTCTCACCATGGGAGATCAGGGATTCATCCCGTCTCCTCCACAGTTGTAGGGATAATGTTGATGAATTTGTGATGATTATGATACATGTTTGATTTTGTGGTCATGTTTGAATGATGCAACTTATTGTGCATCTGGGAATATTGCTGCTTTGAATGATGAAACTTATGGTGAAATATTCCTGCTTTTAATGTGTCAATTGATGAAACTGCTGTTGTGAAATATCGCTAGTTTTGCTGCAAAAAAAACCTGGGCTAGGCCTACGCCGAGGGAAGCCGTCGGCGTAGCATGGACCTACGACCAAACCTGGGCATAGGGTCGGCCTGGGTGCTCCAGCTGCCGCCACGTCGCGTGTCTGTGCCGAGGGCATGGCCGTCGGCACAGGTGCCGATCTACGTCGAGGGCCTGACCATCGGCCCAGCGCCACGCCTGGGGCGCCCAGAGTCTGCCATGTAGCCACGCAACGCCGAGGGCGGCCGTCGGCGTACACCGCGCTCTGTTAGCCCGCCGTCTGACGTCAGTTGTGGGCCCACCTCGTGCTGCGCCGACGGTTTCTACGCTGACGGGCAGGCCTTGGCCTTCGGTCTAGCGTACGCTGACGGCTTTTGGATATGCTGAGAGCGTCCGTGCGTGCATGGATGGGGACCTTTGCCGAGGGGTCTACGCTGAGGGCCGCCGTTGGTGTAGGCTACGCCGAGGGCTATATGGCCTACGCCGACAGCTTTTGGCCAATCGGCCTACCGCGTGTTTCCTATAGTGTTGCTAAACCAATAGCATTGTTTTTATTGAACTAGGCTAATCTAGACAATTCAGATTTTCTCTCAACCACTGTAGGACTAGCATTGTGTACGCTGCCACCCATGTCGGAAAAAAAAATCCCTCGCGGTATCCTCCAAGCGTGTATAGACCTCCGTAAAAAGATCTTGACACTCCACATGATGAAGAGACGACCATAAACGGAGCGTAGCTATGCATCAGAGATAACCTAAATAAGAGAAGACAATTTTGATTAAAAACATTGCCATTTCTACATAGCCAAAGCGACCAAATAATGGCAAGCGCTCTCACCCTAAGAAAAATTATGTACTTAACATCAATCTCATCTATCCAGTTTCCAAATATATTTACAACACTACGCATGGGACTTATCTCAGAAGCTACATGGATGATTGGCCATATAGTTCTAGCGAATTTGTATTGAAAGAAAAGATGTTTGATTGTCTCATTGTGATGACACAAAACACTTTGTTTACTTATTTGCCAAATCCTCCTAACAAGTTGTCCTTTGTAAGAATTGTTACAGTATAAGTGGATTGTACTAACGCTTTTCATCAGTTCGGACTTTTGGTTGCGTTGGTTAGTGCATGAAGCTTAACATGGTATCAGAGCCAAGGTCTCGTGTTCAAGTCCTGGTTTTCGCAATTTATCTTAAAATTGTTGTTGCCCCCTCCGGTGTCTACGTATAGGCACGTTATAGGCCTCTTGAGCCTGTGTTTGACTTTGCACGTGTTGACTCGTCTTCCCGTCACATGTGAGAGGGGGTGTTACAGTATAAGTGGATTGTACTAGTCCTTTTCATCAGTTTGGGGTTGCGTTGATTAGTGCATGAAGCTTAACAAGAATGACACCTCGATTTTTTATTATCAACTAGTACAAAAGGCACGATCAAAGCTCGGATTCTACAAAGAACTTTCCATAGGTCCAATCAAGGTCCGTCTGAACGACATATTAGGTAGGGAAGATTCCAGCACCAATGGTATGCCCTTTATGCCGGACAATGTTGTATAGAGAGGGTACCGCTGCTTCAGGTTAACCCTAGTGCAACTTTCCTTTCTCTCTTCTTTCTTCTTCCCCTTTAAGATCCACCTATCTGTTCCTCTGACCGGATGATAATGTGTTGTCAGCACTATTTAGGTACATATCCGGTGATGCATCTTCCCTTCATCATTGACGACATGTGGAGATCCCCAGTATCACATAATTCACTCGTGTCTAATCTATTTCTCGTTTTATAGAAGTAAAAGCTTTGTATTTACAATTCCCGAGAACCATCAATAGACAGAGAATCACAGAACTAAGTACAGAGGATAAAATGGAAATGACTTGAATATACATCGTAACAAGGGACTCAAAATCTTCAGTAGAGTAAATCACCGTAATTACCACCACGGCCCCGTTCGCTCGCACCGACGACATGTAGCAGCTCAGGATAATCGCAAAGCCCGTGCACCCCATCCGCGGCTGTACTAGCTGCCGGGCCAACAGCGGTGCCGGTGGACATGTAATAGCTTCCCGTTCCAGTAACGGTGCTTCTCCCGTCGGCTCCGGGACGGCTGGGACGCGGCCGGTGGAGCTGACGTGCGGGCTCGGTGGCTTGGGTGGACTTGCCGGTGAGGCGCTGCACGAGGGACTTGAAGCTCGCGGCGTCGGAGGTGACGAACTGCGTCTCGATGTAGGTGACCTTGACGCCATTGTTGGCCATGAGTCCCTTGGCTGAACAAGGACGTGCTGCGTGTCGCGCACTTTAGCGGTCTATCTATCTCCACGTGCGCCTGGCTCTGTTCTTGATTTGCTGACGACTTTTCCTCGCCGAAAAGCAGCTAGCTCTAGGCTCAGGTTGTGTGTGTTTTGCTAGCCGTTTGAGGGGCTTTATATAGGAGTAAAAGGCGAGAGCCACGAAATTAACTGAGATTGTGGAGGGGAGAAGAACTATTCTCTGGTTGCACTGTACCAGCGATAAGGCTAAGAAGAGAATGACATGTGGGGTATAAGTCTGATCGGACCCGTGTGGCCATTACAGTTTCAGGGAGGTAGTAGGTGGTAGTGGCTGATTACGATGGAAGCAAGTCGAGGTGTTTGACTGGTGCTGAGGGGTCCGTCCGAGCGAGAAAACAGACTGAACGGGCCCTTTTGAAAAGTGAGGAACCGGTCATGCACTCGTGCACGAGTATGGTTTTGACCGCTCTTATTACCTCAGCTTCTCCCCTCTTTCTTTCTCCCAATCGTGCGAGTTAGCTTATCAGGATTGCCACTTGTAGCTTACCATTACCAGGATTGAACGTTTGATTCGTTCTTTCAAATCAGCAAGTCCGCCTACAAGTTAGATCACAGATTTGCGGACGCTGTCTCCCAGCCGTGATCCAAATAAAATAATTCAAACATTTAAAATTCACAAATACGAAATTAACAACGATTTAACAGGTAGTTCAAATAAGTTTGCACATAATTTGAACAAACAAGAGAAAAATGACGAGACTACTAGCGGCCATGGCTAGATGGGCGAGGAGGTCGATTCCGGCACCGAGCCCAAGATAATTCAATTGTGGCGGTGGTATCACCAGACGCGGGCTGTTCCCGGCGGCGATGTAGTCGAGCACCCAGTCAACCGTGCGCCCTGTTGCGCTCCACCATCGCCGCCGGCCGTCGAAATTGTTGTTCCCCGACGGCGGGCCAGCGCCATCGTAATGCTATACTTGATCGTAATGCTATACTTCGGATGAATGTTCATCACGTCATTTCACAAATGTTGTGATCTTGTTATTAACAACATCCAATGTCCATGATCAAGACATCTTGATCATCTTGTTAATCAACAAACTAGTCTATAAGAGAGGCATAACTAGGAACCTTTTTGTTTATTAAACACACATGTATTGACGTTTCCTATCAATACAATTATAGTATGCAAAATAAACATCTATCATATACGAGGAATACATAATAACAACTTTATTATTGCCTCTCAGGGCATATTTCCTTCAGTCTCCCACTTGCACTAGAGACAATAATCTAGTTCATATAGTGATAAATCTAACACCCATAGAGTTTTGATGTTGATATGCCCTAGGGAGAACTTTAGTCAACGAATCTGCTACATTTAGATCCGTGTGCACTTTACAAATCTTTATATCTCCATCCTTGACATGCTCGCGGATGGAGTGAAACCAGCTTTTAATATGATTGGAATTCTTGTGAGACCTCGATTCCTTTGCGTTGGCTATGGCTCTATTGTTGTCACAATAGATCACCATTGGGTCCAATGCACTAGGAACCACACTTAGTTCCGTTATGAACTTCTTCATCCAAACCGCTTCCTGCGTTGCTTCTGAAGCAGCAACATATTCCGCCTTCGTCATTGATCCAGCCACCACAGGTTGTTTGGAACTCTTCTAACTAACTGCTGCTCCGTTTAAGAGAAATACGTATCCGGATTGAGACTTAGAGTCATCCAGATCGGTGTCAAAACTAGCATCGACATAACACTTAGCGACTATCTCTTATTCACCTCCGTATACAAGAAACATATCCCTAGTTCTTTTCAAGTACATAAGGATATTCTTGACCGCTATCCAGTGTTCCGAACCTGGATCAGATTGGTACCTACTAGTCAAACTAATAGCATGTGCCACATCCGGTCTTGTACATAGCATGGCATACATTATAGAGCCTATGGCCGAGGCATAGGGGATCTTATCCATTATCTCTCTTTCTTCCGCCGTAGCCGGACTTTGAGTCTTGCTCAGTGTCTTGCCTTGCAACATAGGTAAGAACCCCTTCTTACTTCCGTTAATATTAAACTTCTTTTATATCTTATCAAGGTATGTACTCTGCGATAGCCCAGTTAGGCGCCTTGATCTATCTCTATAGATTTTAATGCCTAATATATATGACGCTTCACCAAGGTCTTTCATCGAAAATTTGCTGTTTAGATAACTTTTAACACTATTTAAAAGATCTATATCATTTTCAATCAATAATATGTCATCCACATATAATATCAGAAATGCCACATTGCTCCAACTCAATTTCTTATAAATACAAGCCTCTCCATAAGTTTGGAAAAAATCCAAACTCTTTGATCACCTCATCAAAACGGAGATTCCAACTCCGGGATGCTTGCTTCAGTCCATAGATGAATCGCTGAAGTTTGCATACCTTATCAGCATCCTTAGGATTGACAAAAACCTTAGGTTGTATCATATACAACTCTTCTTCAATATTACCATTGAGAAACGCAGTTTTGACATCCATCTGCCATATTTCATAATCGAAATATGCAGCAATTGCTAACATAATCCTAACCGACTTTAGCAACTCCTTGAATTTGTCGAAACCCCTTTACAACAAGTCGAGCCTTATAGATGGTCACATTACCATCAGCATCCGTTTTTCTTTTGAAAATCCATTTATTCTCAACGGCCTTTCTATCGTGAGGTAAGTCCACCAAGGTCCAAACCTGGTTTTCGTACATGGATTCCATCTCGGATTTCATGGCTTCTGGCCATTTGTTGGAATCCGGGCTCATCATCGCTTCTTCATACGTTGCAGGGTCATCCATTTCATCAATCATGAAATTCATAATAGGATTGCCGTACAGTTCAGGAGCTGCATGTGTCCTGCTTGACCTGCGAGGTTCGGTAGTGTCCTCTTTTGGAGTTTCATGATCAATATCATTAGCTCTCTCTTCATTAGGTGAAGTCAACTCCGAAACAATTTCCGGTGCTGCGCTACTCGCCGTTTCATGAAGATAAGCTTCAATAACCTCTTCGAGTTCTACCTTCCGGCTACTCATACCTTTCGCGAGAAACTCCTTCTCAAGAAATGATCCATTCTTGGCAACAAAAACCTTGCCCACGGATCTATGATAGAAGGTATACCCAATCGTTTCCTTAGGGTATCCTATGAAGATGCATTTTTCCGCTTTGGGTTCGAGTTTATCTGACTGAAGTTTCTTCACATAAACATCGCATCCCCAAACTTTAAGAAATGACAGCTTAGGTTTGTCTCCAAACCATAATTCATACAGTGTCATTTCAACGGATTTAGATGGTGCCCTATTTAAAGTGAATGCAGCGGTTTTCAGTGCATAACCCCAAAATGACAGTGGCAAGTCAGTCAGAGACATCATAGATCAAACCATATCCAATAAAGTACGATTACGACGTTCCGACACACTATTACATTATGGTGTTCCGGCAGGCATGAGTTGTGAAACTATTCCACAATTTTTCATGTGTGTGCTAAACTCGTAACTAAGATACTCTCCTCCACGGTCAGACCGTATAAATTTGATCTTTCTGTTACGATGATTTTCCACTTCATTCTGAAATTCCTTGAACTTTTCAAAAGTTTCAGATTTATGTTTCATCAAATAGATATACCCATATCTACTCAAATCATCTGTGAAAGTAACAAAATAACGATATCCACCTCGCGCCGACACACTCATTGGTCCACACACATCAATATGTATTATTTCCAATAAATCTGTCGCCCATTCATTGAACCGGAAACCGGCATTCTAGTCATCTTGCCCATAAGGCATGACTCACATGTATCAAATGATTCAAAATCAAGTGATTCCAAAAGTCCATCAGAATGGAGTTTCTTCATGCGTTTAACGCCAATATGACCTAGACGGCAGTGCCACATATATGTAGATATATCATCATCAAGTTTAACCCTTTTAGCATCAACACAATGAATATGCATAATACTACTATTAAGATCCAATAGAAATAAACCATTCAACACAGGTGCATGACCATAAAAGATATTATCCATATAAATCGAACAACCATTGTTTTTAGATTTAAAGGAATAACCACTTCGCATCAAACACGATCCGGACACAATGTTCATGCTCAGTGCAGGCACAAAATAACAATTATTTAAATTTATCACTAATCCCGATGGCATATGGAGAGGCAGCGTTCCGACGATGATTACATCAACTCTTGATCCATTGCCGACTCGCATCGTGACCTTATCCCTTGCTAGCAGTCGCTTGTTCCTCAGCCCCTGAATCGAGTTACATATATTAGCAACCGATCGCGTATCAAATACCCAGGTGCTACTGCGAGTACTAGTCAAGTACACATCAATAACATGTATATCACATATACCTTTGTTTGCCTTGCCGGCCTTCTTGTCCGTCAAATACTTGGGGCAATTGCGCTTCCAATGGCCAGTCCCCTTGCAATAGTAGCACTCGGTATTAGACTTAGGGCCAGCTCGGGGTTTCTTTTCAGGTGCAGCAATAGATTGCCACCCTTATTTCCCTTCTGCTTGCCTTTCTTGTCCTTCTTACAACCGGTGGTCTTATTGATCATCAACACTTGATGTTCTTTCCTAATCTCCACTTCTGCAGTCTTAAGCATTGTCAGAAGCTCGGGAAGAGACTTCTTCATGCCCTGCATATTATAGTTCATCACGAAGCTCTTGTAGCTAGGTGGCAGAGATTGGAGAACACGATGTATGCCTAAGTCAATGGGAATCGTTATTCCCAAGGACACAAGCTTATCGGCGTACCCAGACATTTTGAGTACGTGCTCACTAACGGAGCTGTTCTCTTCCATCATGCAGCTAAAGAACTTTTCAGAAGCATTATAAATCTCTATGGCAGCATGGATATCGAAAATCATTTTCAATTATCCCATGGTATGAAAGGCATTGCCATTTTCGAAATGCTTTCGAAGTTCTGGCTCTAGCCCATACAATATGCTGCAATAAACTAAGTTGTGGTCCTTCTGACGAGTTATATAGACATTCTTTTCCTCGTCAGGGGCATCAGGATCTGGTGGGGGGCCTAGCGGCGCCTCTAGCACATATTGCTTTTGTGCAGCAGTGAGGAGAATCCTCAAATTCATAGACCAGTTGGTGAAGTTTCTACCATTCGCAGCAAGCTTCTCTTTCTCCATGAACACATTGAAATTAAAAGTAGGTGGTGCCATCTACAACAGAATTTTTAAAGTTTATTTAGACTAAGTTTATGATAGATTGAGTTCAACTAATCCAAATTACTAATGAACTCCCACTCAAAAACGACATCCCTCGTGTCTTTTTGGTGATTACATGAACCAAATCCACTACACCAAGTCCGATCATCATGTGAGTCGGTGTAGCCTCAAAGGCGAGCATCAATATGGGCATCATATCAACTATATGACTCATGCTTAACCTTTCGGTCCGTATTACGAGGCCATGTCTGTACATGCCAGGCTCGTCAAGTAAGAACCTTAGTATTCCGCGTGTGTAAAACTGCCTTACACCCGTTGTATGAAAGCGCGGAGTCGAGTACACCCGATCATCACGTGATGTCTCGAAACACGATCCATAGAACGGTGCATACTGAAGGAAGAACACATTTTATCTTGCTATCTAATTGAGGGATCATCTTATAATGCTACCAAAAGCGCCAAACTAGCAGTATAAGATGCTAACATCTAATGTGTAAAGTGAGATGATATGGTCCATACATTTGATCTCTATTATTTGCATCGTGGTATGATCTCTATCATTACTTTGTGTGTAAGGCCAAGGTCTATGGAACTTACACGTTAAGTGTGTTGTAAGAGTATCTATCATACATCTACTTACAACAATACCATATCAAGACACTAGCCCAGCAACGATCTAAACTAGACGCCTCTAATTTACAAATTGCAAGTTTTACGTGGCTTAGGGCTTTCAGAGATAGAACCGGTCTTACCTACGAACATGAACCACAACAAGGATAACCAAGTTATTAGCAACTCGTTGTAAATCAGATATTGACTATAGTAGGAGAGATAGACACCCGCCAACCACTTATGCAAAACTAGTTGCATGTCAGTCCTGGAACCGGTCTCATGTACGATGACATGTAAGGTTGGTCCGGGCCGCTTCATCCCACTATGCCACCAATATCCAAAATACATAGAAGATGCAATAACATGATTATCATCGTCCACATATAAACATATGTGTACTACCCGTGCAAAGCACCTACGCATAGATCAGGCTCTGATACCACTGTTGGGTCCGCAGCATAGAAAACAAAAAAAATTCTACGATGAGAACTATACGCCAAGATCTATCTACTAGATACAGAGCAACGGGTGGACATAAATCCATGGAGAACTTACCCTCGAAGACAACGAGTTTTGTTAACGAGTAGGAACTCGTGGTTGATGTAGTCGTACACTTGCCGATCTCAAGATCGTGTGGAAGTCCGAGCGCCGCAAATCAGCAGCGCATCCGTCCTCGCACACACGTTCAAGCCACCGGACAACCTCCACCTCCTCGCTCCAGCGAATCAGCGGAAGTAGCAACTCCTTCCAGACGCAAGGCCACCTGGAACATGTATCTTGCTAATCCGAGACCATGGAGGAATGATTCTAGAGGGGGAGAGAGATCCTTCACGAGTAGGTGTGAGGAAGAAGGAGGAAGAGGGGGGCCTTTTATAGGAGGAGGGGGTGCCCCTCCCCATGGCCGGTGCCTCATGGGGGGTGACCCCTCACCTCCCCCATTCATGTGGTGGTAACCCCTCCACATTAAAATGCCTCTTCACATTCCCTTTTAAAGTCTCCACTTTAAATGCATTAAAATTCTCTAAGTTTAATGCTCTCTCATTTAATAAAACTCTTTTATTAAATTTATTCAGAATTTTGTTAATTACTTTAATTAACAAACATTCACATAAAACCCCTTGCAACATTTCAATATCAAATGCAGAACCACTTTCTGCAATTTCACCCGAAACAATTCCGGTTTCTATCGAAACAATTCCTGCGCTTTGCAATCCTTTCGTCTGAAACATATGTGCTCCAAAATGGTGTCCGGTAACTCTTAAGTGTGTCACCCTACGGTTCGCGAATAATGCAGACATGATTGAGACTCCTCTCAAATCAATAATTAGAAGCGGGACCTAGAGATCCATACTGACTCCTGCACATTCAATGATGACTTCTATGATCATGAGAACCTTTAACGCTAGTAATTTAATCCCTTTGTCTCATGATATAATGTATGTCCGAGATTCGATCATCGGTATCCAAATACCTAGTTTGATCTTGTTACTGACATGCACTCTTTTTTCGTTCCCGTGATATAACATTCGAGTGATCACATCACTTGCTTGCAAGCTATCTTAATGTGATATCACCGAGAGGGCCCAGAGTATATCTATCCGTCACCAGGATTGACAAATTCCACTCTTGATCCATGAGCCTCAACATAACACCTTCATAGCACTGAACCCACCTTTATAGTCACCCTGTTATGATGTGACGTTTGATGTTATCAAGATACTCTTCCGGTGTTAGCAATTAACATGATCTCATGGTCTAAGGATAAAGATTACTTTGTATGATGTTATAGCAATATAAACATAATGACTTGATCGTAATGCTATACTTCGGATGAATGTTCATCACATCATTTCACAAATGTTGTGACCTTGTTATTAACAACATCCAATGTCCATGATCAGGAAACCTTGATCATCTTGTTAATCAACAAGCTAGTCTATAAGAGAGGCATAACTAGGAACCCTTTTTGTTTATTAAACACACATGTATTGACGTTTCCTATCAATACAATTATAGCATGCAAAATAAACATCTATCATATACGAGGAATACATAATAACAAGTTTATTATTACCTCTCAGGGCATATTTCCTTCACATAGCGCCCCGTACCGCTTCGCGTTTTAAGATCCACTGACATGCGAGGCCCCCGTATCAACTGTCCTCTGCACCGCGGAGTGAAATTGGGCCGGCCCATTAGTGTTCCCGCGCAACCCAGTAGATTCAAATAGATCTTTTTCTTGTTAGACTTAAACTAGATTCTATCCTTTAGTTTGAAAATTAATTCAAAGAGTTTTACAAATCCAAATTGAGTGATTCCAATTTTGTTGGATAGGGTAATTGAAATCTCTATCCAAACCCGTTGGATTTAAATCAATTAGAGTTAGAGATCTCTCCTAGTAAAAATAACAAGGCAGAGACTTTCTCATATTCAAACATTTTTCTAAAATCAACCATAATAACTTTTTAGTTGATTCCAACTCTCGAAAATCACATTTAACCATACCTATCTGAATATGTAATAATATTAAGGTTTGCATGCAGTGACTTTGGACTAGTACCAAAATAATGTTACATAGGTATTTCTAGTCACTTTAAATCATTAAATATTAATCTTGAACTTTATAAATTGTGCTCCAACATTTAAATCACATTCCCATGTATTAGAATATATGGCGATGACATGTGTCCACATGATCCCATATTTTAATTGGAGAATATTAAATCTTAATTATTTTCAATGAGTAGAAATTACTTTTCTCAATTAAATAAATGAAACTAGTTCATTAAATCTTGTGATGACTGTGATGATGCTAGATCATCAAATGTGTGCCTTAGTATGCTAAATAGACTAGTTAAGTATTGTTTGGTGATTGTGTATCCCGTATGAATTTATAGACGATAGTACCAACCAAGCTTACGAGGAGGAGGAGTTCTATCAAGAAGAGGAGGAAGAGAATTTCAACCACTTCACTACTCAAGGCAAGCCTAGCACTTCAAGTAAACTGAGCAAGCTATTATTGGCAAGCTAATACTTGCAAGCCATCATTAACAATGCAAGCTAACCCTTGCAAGCTAGATGACCTAAGCAAGATGCCTTAAGCATGCTTGGTTATACATTTTGACTTATACCGACCCCAAGTTTTACTTACAAGCTTTAATTTCTTTTACTTTACCAAAGTTCTTTACCTTGTTTATAGATAGCATAAAGAGTATAAAACTTGGCCTATCTAGTTAGATGTAGATGTCATTCTATGGCATGAGATTGATATTAGCATTCCACCAGAGTGAACACTCCTAACTTAGTGTTTAGAGCTAAACAAAAAACTTGATCACTTTAGATGGGAATACTTGGTGAAAATGACTTATGAAAACATTGGAATGATGAGTCATTCTATTGAGATGTTTTGACATGTGTTGAGAAACACAACTGGTTTATGATGATGAAAATGTTGAGGCATGAGCCTTAGCCCTTTATAAAAACTGATGGTTGGGTTCGGATGCGATACCATTCCAAGTTTACCGTACAACCACAATACCTGAATTGGTAAGGCTTAGCCGGAAGTTTATATGCATTTGTATGAGTTCCCTCGTGGGAGAGGTCTGAGCTGAGGCAACCTCTCAATGTTGTCCACCTATGTAGTGCCCAGGATGGCAAATGGCCATGGCTGGGAGGACAAGCTCATAGGAGAGGTGCTTATACTAGGGTGTGTAATTGAAAGGTTATGATTGATTATCCGCATACTAAGTATGATGATTCAGGGTTATCCCTGACGGATGTATCGAATTTTGGGGTGAAAGTGTACCACCTCTGCAGAGTGTCAAACTATTCGAATATCCGCGTCCGTGGTCATGGACAGTTGGAGTGGCCATACTATTCCCTCGTCAGATCTTTTCAAAAATGAATTATGAAATGAATGATGATTTTTGACTTGACCACAACAGAGTTGTGACTATGAAACTAGTTTCCCCAACTCAAGTGATTTTAGAACTTTAGTTTATCTTTCTTTGTCTCTGAACTCAGCTTACGTTTCAAACTTAACTTTGTAAGTAAACTTAGAGTTAGCATTTCCTACTAGAATTACCTTACCTGTTAGTGATAGTTTGCGAGTACTTAAAGAGTACTCATGGCTTTGTCCCTGGCTATTCCCGTGGCCCGACTATGAAGAGGATTACCAAGATGAAGGACAGTAGGACGGCTACGACAACTAGTACTATCTCCCATCATCAGCATTGCCTGTGACACTGAAGATGGACCCACCGCTACGCTTATTATTTTATTCCGCTGCTTGTTGTATTAAGACTGGATCATGAGATCCTTTATTCGTGTAAGACCTTATTATGGTTTGTAATGGATGATGTACTGTGATATCCAATCTGTTATGTCTCGCAAAAATGGTAATCCTGGGATTGCGATGTATGGCATAATAGGCACCTGGGAATAAAAATCCAGGTGTTGACACGGAGAGATCTTTCTCTCTCTGTAGTTTTCCGCCCCGTAGAGGTGACATAATCTTTATGTGGTCGCTCCCCGAGTCTTAGGGTTTCGTGGGAATAATATACGCCAAATGGGAGAGCCGGGAGTGGGCCAGGGTGGCCACACCAGCTGGTGGCGCGGCCAAGGGTGGCCCACGCCAGGGAGTGGTGTGCCCCCCCTGTGGCCCATCTCCACTCCCCCTTCTGGCATCCTTCGTCTTCTGGAAAAATAGAATTTTCCGTGTATTTTCCCAGATTTTCTGATCTTCGTGGATTTCGCCTCCAAACAACCCCTTTTCCATCAGCATCCTGACTACAGTGGTCCATGCTCCAAAAGTCATCAACCATGCCAAAACAGATGAAATAACATAAGTATCATCTCTTAATATGAAATATATCAATAAATAACAGTAAATTATGATATAGAATAGTGATGCAAAATGGACGTATCAACTCCCCCCAAGCTTAGACTTCGCTTGTCCCCAAGCGACAACTGAGCTTAATAAACATGACCTTAGGTTTATGGAGTGAAGAGTCGATAAAAGAATACGGACAAGAAGCATCACATTCATCAATACATAAATCATAATAGAAGACAACTCACTATTATATAACTTAACTTGCAATAGGTAAATGAAACACAATAAAGATATATAAAGTAAATCACAATTGGTAAAGGCAAACTTTGCTCTTGGTCAAAGAATAGTTAACAATTTACGAGAGTTCAAACATAATGGTTTTTCAATGATATCTTTCAAAGTAATAAAGACTAAGATAGGAGCAATGTGCAAAACAAGGAACATAAGAAACATGACTGAATAAATCATCATATGAATGAATGAAACACACCAACTCAAAATACTTGCTGAGATAGAAGGGAATACGTTTACTGACTCAACT
Organism: Avena eriantha; assembly: GCA_910589775.1. Classification (NCBI taxonomy): domain Eukaryota; kingdom Viridiplantae; phylum Streptophyta; class Magnoliopsida; order Poales; family Poaceae; genus Avena; species Avena eriantha. Next base: position 107,771,234 of record OU342745.1, read on the forward strand.
AAAAAGTAAAATATAGGCCCTTCGCAGAGGGAAGCAGGGATTTCAAGTTTCATAAAGAGCTTCCAAAAATTATGGTACTTATTAGCTGTCAGCTCTCATTGCCCCTATCATAAGCATCTTTAGGTTATTAAGGTTAAAGTGATCAAATATGAGGATATGCTTGACAAGTTGTAAGTTGAAAATCTCATGTCCCTTGAATACGAGGGTTGCTCCTCATGCTACTCAAGTTTAGTTACCAGTAAATTTTTGTCATAGTAAGTACATGTGTATCATAGAGAACCGCCAATGGTGTACCCCTTGCCCGATGATACGGAAGAATCCCCATATCAAAATGATAAGGCAAGCAGACAATAAGCATCTCAGCAATTACTTATTTACCATGGGAAAATGGTGTTTTTTCTCCCTTTTCTCTTTTCTCATCTCTTTTTTTCTCAATCTCTATCTTTTTTATAAGAAGAGTGCTTCATAGATCGCTCATTATGGTTACGCTGCAGGTTTCCACCATGATTAGGAATGGATTAGACCAGCCGCACAGGCGTTTCTCTAACACACATACATAACTCCATGGACTTACAAGCTCCCCTTTCATTTCACACCGACGACATCCATAAACAAAAGAGCATGATATCAACTAAATAAAGTGTAATGTTGAAAGCATTCCCCATGATAGCATGGTTCTGCTAATTTACAACTTACAAAGCGCAAGCATATACGCAACATAGATGGGCACAATGGTTCAAGTTTATTAAGTGCAAGAAAAGTAAAGTGTGCCATCAAGTTCGTGAGAGCTTTAATCACTAATTTTCACATAACAAGTTTAATTCGGAAGGTAGATAAAAACATAAATTTACTTGGAATAGCAATAATGCTAATAGGTAGGTATGCTGGACACAAATGGCATAGGTTTTGGTTTAAGAATTGGATGCACGAGACGCATTCCCTCTCAGTACAGGTTTTTGGCTAGCAAGGCTGGGTAGCAAGTATAAGATTTGAAGGAAACAAACAAACATACAGGTGATAAAAAAACATGCAATCTCCCTTGGAAGCACAAAAGATCTTAACTATAGAATACTAAGCTTATGAGCCAATCAAGAAAGATGATGATGAAATTATATTTCTTAAGAGTACTTTTATCTTTTTTCATTCAATTCTCAAAGTAGTATCGCTACTAACCAGAGCCAAGCTTGCCAGAACCAACTAAATTTACTTCATGATCCCAAAGTTATGCCGATACTAACAACAAGACCAATCATATAACATGAATTGAAAACTAATATAACATATGCAAAATATTAAATGATAGAACTTCTCGTTAATATTCCGTAACGGCAACTCACACCAAGGGATACATAGATATCTAACTAGAGGAGAGACACTTCCATAATGCAAACCATCCTACATAATAACTTCTCTATTCATGATATGACTCAACTAAAAGGATAAAAAAATAGAAGATAGTGATGTGATACCGCGACACCCCCCAATCTTGGAACAAGCCAAGGGGATGCCAAAACCTGATGACGAATTACTCCTTTGGTGGTGGTGGTGTTCTCTCATCATCGTCCGACTTCCAAGGTAAGGGCTCCCCATCAACAAAATACATCCTGGTCTCTATCATTCTGGAACTAGCAGTAGCACTTATGCATTTAAACCTAACCTCATACTCACTGTTTTGATTTTGAACGTTGTAGAGCTGTGCTTGCAGTTGGTTGGTTGTTCGGTGGAGTGAGAGAATTTTATCCTTAAGCTCAGCAGTCTCCTTTTGGTGCTCGGCGATGAGTTTGGAACAAATCTTATGGATGATATCCACTTCGCGTTCCGCCATCTTCTTCATCTTTACTCTCGATCTCCTTCTCCTGCTTTGGGTCTTGAAGATCCTCCTCCGCAGGCTCCTTTCCCTTATCATTGGCGGAGATCATTGTGCTTCTAAACTTTAAGAATAGTTCCTGGCAAAAATAGGTCGAAACGAAAACACGACGAGAACACGATATACGAACCTTGGGGGATCTGGGGGATTATATATTACGAAGTTTTACAATAAAAGGAAGGTACTGGGAGAAAACGGATCGGAGACGGAGTCCGGGTGGCCACACCACCTGGTGGCGCGGCCAGGTGGGCCCGCGCCACAGGGTGGTGTGAGCCACCCTGGCTCCGTTTCCTTCCCTCTTTCACTTCTTTGCTTTCCTTGTTAGATAAAAACTGCAAAAATATAACTGGATAGATTTTTCGTGGACCTTTTCTTACCAGAACTGTCACCTATTCAAAAATGGGCTCTGCAGGTCTCTGAACTTGGTCTTTGATAAATTCTTCTGGAGTTACCACTTGAATAACATCAATATCTTCATCTTCATACACATATTGCTCGAGTCATGAAACCTTTCACTTTCTTATTACACCATTTTCTCCACTACTTGGAAATTTCTTTCACACAAAACTTCACACAATTCTCATTAGCAACACTAGTATAAGCGAGGTAATAAACCTTTTAAGTTCAATTTCAACTGAAATCCATCAAAACATAAGCTACTATAACAACTCCTTCCGAAAACCCAAAAAGAATTCAAAAAGGAAATCGATTTAAGAGGCAAATGTAAGAGTGGCAAAAATCTGTCAAAACAGACCAGCAGGTAAAGATCATTTTTTTCGAAAATCTTCTGTTGCTCAAATCAAAAAGTGCAAAACTAACGAAAGTACATAACAATCTAGGGCAAAATCACAAACAAATATAGCTCCATGCGACGTACAGAGATCTCTAACGAATATTTAGAGCGAAGCACAAAAATCTGTTTCGGGACAGCAACTTTCCAAAATATTACTTCTCTCTCATTAGAGGTTGATCTTGACACAAAAACCAAACAAAAAGGGATAAGGAGAGGTTATTACCGAAGTAATAACTTTCAAGACTCAATTAAACGAAAACAAACTGAAAGCACAAATATATTGGGTTGTCTCCCAACAAGCTCTTTTCTTTATAGCCATTAAGATGGGCATGATGATTTCAATGATGCTCACATAGGAATATGAATCGAAGTAAAAGAGAACATCAAGAAGCGAAAAATACACATGTTTAAGTCTAACGCACTTCCTATGCAAGGGAATTTTGTAAGCAAACAAATTGTTGAAACCAGAGGCTGCTAGCACAGCAAGGAAAAACAAGTGCAACATAAAGATTTTCAGCATAAAGTGAGGAAACTTAATATTATTGAGATGCATAAGAACACTTTTCCCTCTCATAATAACTTTCAGTATCATGCATAAATTTAACAATATAACTATGACAAGAACCATTGTAGCAACGATCAGTTATTCTAACAAAAAATATAGGAATACTAGTTCTTATAACACTACTTTGTGAAACAATATCAGAAGTGACAAAGTCTTTTACATTTGCTATCATAGGTTCAACAGCTACTTGTTCATCAGGTTCAAGAACTTTATTTGTACTTAACAATACTAGCTATCATAGAATGTTCCTTTATCTTAACTGGGAAAGGTATTTTCTCAATGTAAGGTTCGAGTAAAACATGATTAGCAGTATAAACTTCAGTATTTCTTGTAGGAACACAATTAATAATATCTTTATAAGGTGCATGATACTTATTTCACTTCTTTTTAGGAGCTTCAATATAGGAAGCAAAAGCCTTAAAATAAGTTGCAATAGCTTGAGAGTCTAGACCATAAGCATTTTTAATATTTTGAAAGTTATCAGTTCCCATAAAAGATTCAATGCATTCATAATCATAATTTATACATGACTTTCTTCCTTTATCATTCTCCCATGCTTCAATATTGTCTTGGATACGGTCTAGAAGATCCCATTTAGCTTCTTCTTCCATGCGTGTAAATGATTCAGCACAAGAAGCATCCAATAGATCCTTATCATGAAGAGAAAGCCTTGCATAAAAGTTATTGATAATAATATTGTTGGGGAGCTCATGAATAAGACATTTGAGCATTAGTAACTTCAATCTCCCCCAAGCTTGAGATGTACTCTCTCCATCAAGAGTCCAAAAGTTATATATTTGATTCTGATCTTTATGAATCCCACTAGGAGGATAGAATTTTGAATAAAAGAGAGGCACTATTTCCTCCCATTCAAGAGATTGACCATTCTTCAGCAACTTATACCATTCCTCAGCTCTTCCTTTCTGTGATAATGAAAATAACTTCTTCTTGACTTGATCTGTTGTAATACCTGCACACTTGAACAACCCGCATAATTCGTGTATAAAGAGCAAATGATCACTGGGATGGACAGTTCCATCTCCAACATAATAGTTATCCATAACACGATCAATAATTCTTGTAGGTATTTTAAAGTATCATTCTCAGCAGGTGGTGGTTCATCTACTACCTTAAAAGTGGTAGTAGCATTACGAAATAAGAAACTAAGTGGATTATCCATATTGAAAATAAAGTAACTAACAGAAATAAACAATACTCACAATAGAAGTTTCCTTTACCAGTTCCACTCTCCAATAGCGCTTCACTCCCCGGCAAGAGCGCCAGAAAATAGTCTTGATGACCCACAAGTATACGGGGTGTATCGCAGTATTTTCGATAAGTAAGAGTGTCGAACCCAACTAGGAGCAGAAGGTGTTGACGAATGGCTTAGAGCAGGAATTCTCTGTAAATACTCAGGAAACAGATTTTTAGGGGTTTTTGATAGTGCAAATAAATAAAGTATGAGTAAATAAAAGACAATAAGAATAAATGCAGTGAGTGGCCCAATCCTTTCTTCAGCAAAGGACAAGCCGGTTGTATTACTTAAGATGACCAAACGTTCTCGAGGACACACGGGAATATCGTCAAGTGCTTTCGCTTCATATAGTTGATTAATCTTCTTTAGTTTGCTAAGTATTGTGTGGGTGAACCTGTGCTAATGTACCGACCTTCCTAGGACTAATACATACTTGTGATTATACCCCTTACAAGAATCCGCAAGTACAAGAAAGTAATTAAGATAAAAACCTAACCACAACTTTAAACTCTAAGACCCCGACATCCCTTGTGCAAAGGTTTCCTAATGGGGGTTCATTTTTTTGTCACTCCGGAAACCCCTACAATTAGTAGCCAAATACACAATGCATTCCCCTAGGCCCATATAGGTGAAGTGTCATGTAGTAGATGTACACATGACACCACTAGAAGAAATACACCACAAGTTAATTAACAAACCAATGAATCTTTCTCAGCACTATTCCACTACTAACAACATGACTTCTCCCATGTCCTCAAGAACTAAACGGACTACTCAGAAGACATCATATGGATCAAGATCAGAGATGATATAATGATATATAACAATCTGAACATAACAATAATTCAATGGTTCACTCAATAGCATCAACTACAAGGAGTAATCAATACCGGGAAACTTTCCCCTAAGAACTATGCAAGATTCAACCCATTGTTACAGCAGTATGGAGTGGTGATGATGGTGCTGGTGGTGATGATGATGATGATCCCGATGAAGTCCAGCTTGGTGGTGGTGTTGATTGCGACGATCTCCCCTATACGGGAAGGAGTTTCCTCGGCAGATTCCGTCTGCCGGAGAGATCTTTCTCTCTTTTTAGTTTTCCGCCCCGCAGAGGTGGCGAAATCTTTCTGTGGTCGCTCCCTGAGTCTTAGGGTTTCGTGGGGATAATATACGCCAAAGGGGAGAGCCAGGAGTGGGCCAGGGTGGCCACACCACCTGGTGGCGCGACCAAGGGTGTCCCGCGCCAGGGGGTGGTGTGGGCCCCCTGTGGCCCATCTCTACTCCCCCTTTTGGCATCCTTCGTTTTCTGGAAAAATAGAATTTTCCACGTATTTTTCTGGATTTTCTGATCTTCGTGAATTTTACCTCCAAACAGCCCCTTTTCTATCAAAATCCTGACTGCAGCGGTCCATGCTCCAGAAGTCATCAACCATGCCAAAACAGATGAAATAACATAAGTATCATCTCTTTATATGAAATATATCAATGAATAATAGTAAATTATGATATAGAATCGTGATGCAAAATGGACGTCTGGTGGAGATGTCAAGTGGCAGGTGGTGGAGCAGTTCGTCTTGCACGGAGACTCTGGTGGAGATGTGAAGTCATGCCTAGCCGTCAGGCGCTACGCTCAGTCATGCCTAATTCGGTAGGTGACATCGGTATGTCCTATGGACACCTACTATTGGCCTACCTGGTGCGGCCCAACAGAATGACCACTCAAAAATATATCAAGATCCGTGACGCTTAAGACAGTTCGGGTGGTATGAAGCTCATATAGACACGGACTCCCAAACGCACGAGACAAGGAAATCTCAATATTAGAGTTTGAATCTAACTTGTAACCAACTCGTATTGGTACCTGAGACCTAGCCTCCCTATATATAAAGACTAGGAGGGTCCAACGAGGAGGGCGACTCACCCAATAGACAGATCTGCGATCTCCCAGATCACCACAATACACAACGGATCTAGACAACACCCATAGTATACACGTACGCAAATCCAATCTGCGCATCCACTGCCATCGGTGATATTGTAATCCTTCATATCTTTCATCAATCAAGAGCAGACAAACAGGAGTAGGGTTTTCCCTCTGGGGCCTGAACCTGGATAAACATCGTGTCCCGTGTTGCTTGTCTTTTAGCCGAACGGGATCTCCAGTGCTCCCCAATTTCTCGAACCTAATTCCATAATAATGGACATTGATGAGTTAACCCCCCGTCAGTAGGTGTTGTTGGAATTTGGGGTATTTGGTATTGGCCTTTGGCCTATAACCAATACAAATTCTGAAATTCTCTTGGACACGTTAGGTGAGACTGGCTGTACTATTGGTGCAAAATTTTAGTCCCACATTGCTAGTGGAAGGTGTTTTTCACTACCTTATATTATATACTAGGTTGTTCTACCACTCACTAAAGTGTGAGAAAATGGAGCAGCTCATGCGCACTCCTCCTCCGACGCCGCCCGCCTTGCCACGCCACGTCCTGACGCGCGCGTCGCCGATTGCGGGAATGAGCCGATCTCATATGTTTATTTTGCTGCTCGGGAACACTCTAGAAAATATCTATCCTAGACATTTTCTCTTGTCGTTTCCATCTGGATTTCCTCGGCTTTCCCTTGTCGCTTCGTGTCCGGACTTCATCGGTCTCCCTATCGCTTTCCGTCCAGGTTTTCTCGGCTCTTGGCCCCACAAAGCTTCCTTGGGAAGTAAGAGGCTCTTATCCTTTATAAACAAAGGCACATCGGATACAGAGGATATATGAGACACATACACACTTCCAGTTTTAGTTCATTGAGCAGACGCCTTCGTCTTCTTCATCTCGGCATGCGGCGTGCACCACAGATCGGGACAGTAGTGACATGGGCATGACCCTTCGGGTGCCCACTATTGATATATATGGTGCGGCCCAGCGGAAGGCTTACTCGAAGATATGCCAAGATTCATGAAGCCCATGAAGCCCAAGTCACCCAACACACAAGATGTTTGCACATTTTCCTTCCGAAAATAAATAGATTTGAATTCCTATTAATATGTCGGATCCATCACTTAGCTCCGTCAATAGAGGAAAAATAACGGTCAACAAAGTCTATCCTAAGACCTTCCAGGCCCCTACGCGGCCTCTCTAGGCATGCCATATGGCTGCACATTAATGTCGGTCGCGTTCTGCTGCTGATTTCTACACTATGATATATTTGATCTCACCCATTTGAGACCATCCGTCTATTTTTATAGAAACATAACAGAAACGAGTTTGAGCCAAGTTTGTATCCAGTGTGAGTACCATATGTTAGGTGTTTGTTAAATAAACGCAGACGAATAAATTTTAAATTTCTCCATTTAGTAGATGATCACATATAAATAGAACAATTAGATCATAGTCTACATGGTCGTCGAGCCTTGTATGCTTATCCATCTTCAGCATCTACCATGCCATCTTGCGGCTCCCATGGTGTGGCGGTACAAACTGTTTTATATATTTTGTACGCCTCTCTTTGATACTGAATTGCGGCTCGCTCTAACCAGGCGTGGTGACCCACTCAGACCATCGGCAACACGTTTATAAAATATTTTCATATTCTTTAAGAAATATACTCAATATATTGCAGATCCAAGTGCAGTTGGAAATTAATGGATAACCCATGTGATGGGGTCGATTTGTTGATTCTTTCGTTAGGTGTTTTTCCTGCTCATGAATAAAATACGTGAAATAGTCTAAACAGAGAAATTAATCATTTATATTGTTATACACTTAATTGTAGCTTATATATATGTAAATCATTGGTCACCAGATAAGAAGCCTACTTAATTATATATTCTTCCGTCCAGAAATAATTTGACTTAGGTTTGTCTAGATTCAAATATATCTACACACATTTTAGTATATATAGATACATTTGAATCTAGATAAAACCAAGTCGGTTATTTTTGTCGGACGGAGTACTTAAAATTTGTCTTCTTATTAAAAATCAAGATAACTAACACCTCCATTTACTTTGTCGAAGATGGGAGATCCACAGTTTCACATACTCCTATCTAATCTGTTTTTTTTTTTACAAAGAGCATATATTAATATCATGAAGATACGAATGACACCTAGACTCTGTAATAACGCATTATTCTAGCAGCTCAATCACTACAGGAAAGATTTGAGGCGCCGACGGCCGGCTGTCGTCGGCACAGCGCCAAATTGCCGTCGGCACAGGCTGTGCCGACGGTGGCCGTCGGCATAGCTCCTGGACGGCACATCCGTTTGGCCGTCAGCACAGGCATAGCCCCTCGGCATAGCAATCGCAGCGGACCCCACGATGTCAGGCGACGGCCGTTACGAAACGGCCCAGCCTGGAGCTACGCCCATCGGCACAGGAATGGAGCTATGCCAACGGCCTGGTATAAAATATTTTTTAATTTGTTTTCTTTAAAAAAAAATTACTCGTTAATCTCTCGCTTTGATCAAATTTAACAGTATTTATACATAATAACTGATTAAATTGCAGTTTTAGTTAAACTTCCCAATTGGTCACCCATCCTAACACTACTCGAGCTCTAGCACGCTTAACTTCCTCGTTCTTTCAGAATCTTTTTCCACAAAGCAATTTACACATTATTGTTAGTACTATGATATCAATCCTATTAACTCTTATATCATCATGTCACATTGTTCTATTTTTTAAAATTACAAGCAATTATTTAAGTAAACAACAATGAATAAGTAAAAATATTATTGAATTCAAATAAAAATATAATGATTTTATTTTTTTATATTTTTTATTTAATATGGAATAATTAATATCTTTAAATTTGGAAATCGGAATTCGGTAAATAATATGTCTAAATTGATTAGAAAAATAAGAGGAATCCAAATATGATATCAATATTAACTTATCACAAACTATGCCATAATTCTTATCATAATTTCATTTGCCTGTTTAAAACGGCACGCATAAAAATTCTTAGCTCGGGGGGCTCAGACTCGCTAAATTTGAACTGGATCTCTGATGAAACAGCATATTGTGCACCTAAAAATGATTTTTGTAAAAAATCATGAGAATCCGATCATGTACATGTAGTTCATATCTGACCCACTTCCTACCGATTCGGCATGAATTTGTCTTTTTCACCAGGGATAGATGGAAAGGTTTGAGATCCCCCTGTTATGACATTATCCTTGTAATGTGGTTTAGTATTTTTGAAAAATGTGATGATAGCCTTTTGAATTAGCCATTTGGTGGTTGCTTCACAAAACCGTCCGTTTTTTGCACTCGGAAAATGGAAAACGGCTTTTTGGTGCGACGAAAAGAAAAACTTCCTCCTGAAATATTGTTCGCCATCCCATGATGTACATATATGCACAATATAGACACATTATCATAAACTATGCCTTTATTCTAGCCATAACATTGGTCATTTGACCCGAAAGCCAAGAAATCTCGAACGAGATAGGTCATTTTGTGAAGGTCTTTTTGAGAAATAATCAATATACCAAGTGTGATATTTTCCTTCTAACTATGTCACATAATATGACACCTCGCGAAGGTTTCACATTGCTTGGATCGTTTTTGAATTTCTAATACCCGTTTTAAACTATCATTAAACTTTGTCGAAGGGCAGGCATGAAGAGTTTAGCTCGGGGCTGAGACTCGCTAAACTTGAAGTGGATCTCTGATGAAACAATATATTGTGAACTAAAAAATGATTTTCGTAAAAATTATGAGCATCCGATCATGTACATGTAGTTCATATCTGACCCACTTCCTACCGATTCGGCAGGAATTTGTCTTTTTCACCAGGGATATATGGAAAGGTTTGAGATCCTCCTGTTATGAAATTATCCATGTAAGGTGGTCTAGTATTTTTTTAAATGTTATGGTAGAATTTTGAATTAGCCATTTGGTGGTTGCTTCACAAAACCACCCGTTTTTTGCACTCGGAAAATGGAAAATAGCTGTTTGGTGCGACGAAAAGAAAACTTCCTCCTGAAACATTGTTCGCCAGCCCATGATGCACATGTATGCACAATATGAACACATTATCACAAACTGTGCTTTCATTCCAGCCATAACATTGGTCATTCGACCCGAAAGCGAAGAAACCTCAAACGAGATAGGTCATTTTGTGAAGTTTTTTTGACATAATCAATATACTAAGTTTGATATTTTTCCTTCTAACTATGTCACATAATATGATACCACGCGAAGGTTTCACATTGTTTGGATCGTTTTTGATTTTCTAATGCCCGTTTTAAACTATCGTTAAACTTTGTCGAAGAGCGGGCATGAAGATTCTTAGCTCGGGGCTGAGACTCGCTAAACTTGAAGTGGATCTTTAATGAAACAACATATTGTGAACCTAAAACTGATTTTTTTTTAAAACATCATGAGCATCCGATCATATACCTGTAGTTCATATCTGACCCACTTCCTACCGATTCGGGAGGAATTTGTCTTTTTTACCAGGAATAGAGGAAAAGGTTTGAGATCACCCTATTATAACATTATCCATATAAGGTGGTCTAGTATTTTTGAAAAATGTGATGGTAGCATTTTGAATTAGCCATTCGGTGGTTGCTTCACAAAACAGTCCATTTTTTGCACTCGAAAAATGGAAAACGGCATTTTGGTGCGATGAAAAGGAAAACTTCCTCCTGAAATATTGTTCGCCATCCCATTATGCACATGTATGCACAATATGGACACATTATCACAAAATATGCCTTCGTTCTAGCCATAACATTGGTTATTCGATCCGAAAGCCAAGAAACCTCGAACGAGATAGGTCATTTTGTGAAGGTTTTTTGAGACATAATCAATATACCAAGTTCGATATTTTTCCTTCTAACCATGTCACATAATATGATACCACGCGAAGGTGTCGCATTGTTTGGATCATTTTTGAATTTCTAATGCCCGTTTTAAACTATATATAATGTTTTATGTTTCACTTAATTTTTGTTTATAAATATGTAATATTTGAGTGTAGATAGATAGATCTTATTTTTTGCAAATTTTGATATATTATTTGTATTTTTCTAAATTAGAATGATTTAGTTATGATTTTTCAAAATTAATGAGGTAAAAGAAAAAATAGCTATGGCTAAAATTAAATGGAAAAAAATCTGGAGGCCTACGCCGACGGTCTAGCCGTCGGCACAGACCAAACAATTTTTTCCAAAGAGCTGTGCCGATGGCGAGGCCGTCGGCACATCCTAGCTACCTAACGTCGTTTCCGTTGTCATGTCTGAACTGAGGCTACGCCGAGGGCTGTACCTACGCCGAGAGCCACCGTCGGCACATCCCTCTCTACTACGCCGACGGTCACGCTATGCCGAGGGCTACCCTCGGCACCGTCATCTACGCCGACGGCCGTCCCTACGCCGACGGCCGGGCTGGTCGGTTGGCTGAGCGAGGCAGCTATGCCGATGGCCCCGACATTTGGCCGTCAGCGTAGCCGGCCGGCCGTTGGCGCCTCGGTTCTTTCGTGTAGTGCATGGATACACAGAGCCCTAAAAAATGAAAAATTACAAAAAAGAAAAGTTCTGCTGGAACGGTCACTTCCTTATAGCAGCGACATTAATATCACCAAAACAACATAAAAAGTCCAACCTCTCTAGTTAGGACTCCTTCGAGAAGAAAATAATGCGCAAGCGCCATCGTCGCTCGACCAAAGATCATACTTTTTCACCATGAAGATAAAGTCCTCGCTCACAAAACAATGTCTTCAACTAATCCATTGCCAAGCACAACCAATTAATGGCAGGCTTCGGATTTTCACCGTACAAGGTAAGACCGTGAACTTCTCCTGTGTTGTCGTCCCCACTAACAGTCGCTACTACGAGTCACATATCACTAAGCCAGTTCCTCATCGCCACAAAGACTCAAACAACCATCGTTTGCCGTCATGTCGCTGCTTTGATGACATTCTCCATATATGACTTCACCATGGATCATCAAAGATATGACACATGATGGTAACAGATATTAGAGCTTCGTCAAGCTCCCTCTGAAGCCAATCGGTCAGAAAAAACACGAGTGCGCATGACTGAATTCCTTCTAATCCAGCAATCTCCACGCATGATACACCCATAGGAGTTTGTCGGTGGAGCCTTCCGAAACACGCCGACAGACAGCCAGAAGATCTTCGTCTTGGCGTGGGAGGAACCCTAGGATTATCTCCTTTTTTCATGTCGAACTAGCAGTCCCCACACTGTCAGCCAGCTCCCGACAATCGGAAGAACATATCAGGCCCGAGTTTGCGTCCCTGAGGAGCACAACCGCCCGAAGCATCCACCTAAGCACCTCCTAGATGCGAGCCAGCAAGTGCCCCACACCAACGAGCGCCACCACGCAACCAGTCGACCACCATCCGCGCTGCACCGGGCACGAACTCCCCACGCGAAGGAAGCCCTACGAGGCACACTAAGGGAGCCCGCCCGCCGCCTTCAAAGGCAGGGCATGGCCGCCATCACTGGCGCCACGGCGGCAGCGGTTGAAGAGGTCCGCCGGAGAGGCTTTTTAGGGTTAGGTTGCGGCGCCTCCATAGCCACCCTTGCACATACCAAAAGCTTTGTAGTATTTACACTTCCTCTTTTTATAGAAGTATAAAGCTTTGTAGTATTTACAATTCCTAAGAGCCATCAATAGACAGAATCACAGAAGTAATAGTGCAGACCATAAAATGGTAATGACTTGAATATACATCGTAACAAACGGACTCAAAATCAAATATTTACACTTCAGTAGAGTAAATCACTGTAACTACCACCACGGCCCCGTTCGCTCGCACGGGCGACATGCAACAGCTCAGGATAATCGCAAAGCCCGTGCACCCCATCCGCGGCTGTACTACTAGCCGAGCTAATAGCGGTGCCGGTGGTGGACATGTAATAGTTTCCCGCTCCGGTAAGGGTGCTTCTCCCGTCGGCTCCGGGACGGCTGGGGCGCGGCCGGTGGAGCTGACGTGCGGGCTCGGTGGCTCGGGGGGACTTGCCGGTGAGGCGCTGCACGAGGGACTTGAAGCTCGCGGCGTCGGAGGTGACGAACTGCGTCTCGATGTAGGTGACCTTGACGCCATTGTTGGCCATGAGTCTTGGGATCTTGGCTGATCGAGCACGTGCTGCGTCGCGCACTTTAGCGGTTTATCTATCTCCACGTGTGGCTGGCTGTGTTCTTGATTTGCTGACGACTTATCCTCGACGAAAAGGAGCTAGCTTTAGGCTCAGGTTGTGTGTGTTTTGCTAGCCGCTCGAGGGGCTTTATACTACAAGGCGAGAGCTACAAAACTGAGATCGTGGAGGGGAGAAGAACTATTCTGACCGGTGCTGATTACTGGAAGCAAGTCGAGGTGTTTGACTGGTGCCGAGGAGTCAGTGCGAGCGAGAAAATAGACTGATCGGGCCCTTCCGAGAACTGAGGAACAGGTCAAGAGAGCTCGTGCGTGCGGGAGTATGGTTCTGACCGCTCTTATCTCATTTCCCGCCTCTTTCTTTCTCCCGGTCGTCTGAGTTAGCTTATCAGGCTTGCCACTTGTAGCTTACCAGGCTTGACGTTTGATCCGTTCTCCCAAATCTTTGATGCTAACCTTAGGCGGATCCATTGTGGCGCAATGGCAACCCTCAAAAATTGCAAATTATATTTTTATTAATACGGAGTACTATTGTTTGCAGTTGGCAGAGCTGTCCTATTGCCCAAACTGATTTCTCACGTCTGGCGTTCTCACAAGTACAACTATTTCACCTCGGTAGCTCAATAGGTGGCCGATGTTAAAACAAACCTTGTGCATTAGCTTCTAGTTTTCAGGTTCAGTCTGCTGTTGCTCATCAGTGTTGTCGACAACAGACCCAGTAGTTTCAGTTTAGGTTAAGCAGTTAGCTTGCTGCCGGTATTTTAGTTAGGCATGATCTAGTAATGGGATGGCGTGGCAAACCGGATCAGGCACGACATTGCCGGCGTGCTTAGAGCATCTCCAGTCAGGGTCCTAAAGCCCTATCGGCGGTGCTGGCTGCTAAAATTGCACCCAACATGTCCTACAATTTTTTTTTCACGCCAGTGGGACCCATTATTGTATCTGGCGCCTTCAGGCTGAACCCAATCAAGGGGGGCTAGTGGGGATGCCGGATAGAGCTAAGACGGTGGGAAATACAGCAGGCCCTTCCTGGCAGTAAGAGAAAGGCACCTCGTCTACAGAGCCTTGCTGGTCGGACGACACGTTCCATCGACTGGCCACGCGGCGGCGAGCCCTTCCCCGCCGCTTCCCGCCATTTTTTCCCCGCTATATCCAGGCGTGGCCGCCATCACCATCACAGATCCACCGATGTTCCTCTCTCACCATGACCACGCCTCACTGGGCATATCTCATCCTCGAGGAGACGGAGGCATTGAGCGCCTCCAACTATCCCTGTCCGTCGGGCTACTGGTTACCCTCGACTAGAGGCTGAGCGTATGCGGCGTGCTAGTCCCTCCTATCCCTCAAGGTGCGGTCCAACGGGCAGCTATCACGAACCACTACTATCCTTGGAACCCATGTCGGCGGCACCGGACGACATGTCCTGGTGGGACAAGGCAGAATAGCGCCACCACCGTGAGGAGCAGCTCCTCCGCGAGCGCCACGTCGGCGACGGCGAGGGCTGTAGCCACTATGGACAACTGTCCCCACATGGTGCGTTGGTTGACGACCTCCGGTTCCCACGTGCGTTGTGGCGCCCTGCAAAAACCACTACTAGAAAATCGCTGTGTTTTTGTGCATTGCATCATCATGACCGCATGCTCATGTCATCATGCCACATTGCATTTGAGCATCGTCATCATCTTGCATGGTTTGTTTAAAAACTATTTTCGAAAAAAAGCCTGGTTTTGTTTTCCAAACGCCTCGTCTTTATTACAAATTAAAACCGGATCTCCGGATTATTTTGTTTTATCTACAAACAGATTTCAAATGCCCCGTTTTAAATAAATAATATTTTATATTATTTTTGGGAGGCAGCCCGCCGGACCCAAAAGCCCGGCCGACCACCTCCAAACCCTAGCTAAAACGCCCCACCCAAACCCTACCCAATCCCCACCTATCCTACCCAGCGCCGCCGCCAGCCTCGCAAGCACACTGCGCAGCGCGCGATGTCTCTTCCCGGCTCCCTCTACCGCACACAGCCACCTCAGCCCACCAACCGCCTCCCAGCCAACTCCCTCCACCTCACCCCCTCCACTCCCAGTTTGCCACATCACCCCGCTGGCCCCACCCAGCCACCACCTGCCACATTCCACCCCGCCAACGCCTGCTCCCACCTGGCCACGTCTCCCTTGATCGCCACCAACCGCGACCGCGGCTACCACCCCGTTCACGCCCAGGAACCCGGCCCCACCCCTTGGCCCCACCACGCGTGAACTACCGCCAGCGTCTGACCTGCTCCTCTCGCTCACGACGCCTGCCTTCCACGACCCCATGCGATCTCCTCATCCTCCAGTTCGAGCGCCGCCGCCAGCGTCTCCTCTCCCCCCTCCCGCCGCCGGCCTCCCCTTTCTCTGCACGACCCCGCCTCGGAGCGCCGCTCTCCTCCGCAAGCCGCATCGCTGCGATGCCCTGCGCCTCCCGCTCGCTCTCTGCAGCCCCGCATGGCGCCGCCGCCTGGGCGCCTCCTCGTCCTCGACCGCCCCTGCCACACGCCGCCAGGACCGCCTCGCCGGCCGCCGAGGGCGCCGCCTCTTCCCCGCCTCGATCCCCTCTGTCTTCCCCGCCGAGCCGCTCTGCCTCGAAGACCGTCCGTCTTTGTGTGTCCCTCTCGCAGAGGCCCTATGAGCACGACCACCGTCTACTCCTCACCGAGCCGCCGCGGCTTGCCACAGGCGTGGCCCGTCGAAGTCCTCCACGCCGCCATATCCCTGCCACCACAGCAGGAACCGCGAGGCTCCGTCTTCCTCGCCGTATCGCGCTGCCGGAGCTTCCCCAGGCGCCTCCGCCCGCTGTTTTCCCCTGGTCGTTTGGTGCATCGCTCGCCGCTACCCAAGCCGAGCCTCACTGCCCAGCGCCTCACCCTCGACCGAGCCACCTCCGCCAGGCCGCGACCGAGCTGAGCCCACTTGTTCCTCGCCCAGAAGTGTGTGTGCCGGCGGTTGCAGACGTTGCGTTGCGTCCCGCCGCCGCCTTGCTCTTTGCTCCGCTCCCGCGCGTGTGTGCAAGCAATAGCAAGAGCATGAGTACATGTATGCAGGCCCAAGTCCAAGACAAAGCTGTGAATCCACGGGTCCCTCTCGACTAATCCTCATGGCCTCCAAGCAAGTGACGTTGTTCAGAGCACCAAGATCTAGACGGAGAGATGTACCGAGAAAGCACCCAAGTCCGACACCGACCATCGGCGTCGAACCCGAGTTCGGCACCGGTGCCAAGTACTTCGAGATGGATCGACACGGCCTACGTCATGGGACACCAAGACCTACCTCCTGGAAATCGAAGTCGGAACCGCCAAGACCTTCGCCGCGGAAACCCCAAGATCTTCGATGTGGAACCACAAGGTCTACTACGCGACCCCGAAGACCGGTCGGAAACGCCAAGATCTCCAATTGGAATCCGAGGACGTCGAGACCCTGGTATGACAAGACCTCCTTCCCGCACCGATGCCCGAGGACCGGACGCCAAGTTCACCGAGAAACCGGACGCCAAAGTCGCCTACACGGAACGTCGAGTTCTCCACCTTGAACGCCATGACCGTCCACACGGACCTGAAGACCAGTGGAACCTGATCCCCTCAAGTTCGCCATCGACGGCAAGATCGACCGCTTGGAACCCAAGTTCTCCGTCACGCCACGACAAGTTCTCCATCATGTATCCAAACCTCGCCGTCCCCGTCGAACCCTGAGACCCAGACCCGAACCCCTGGCACCCAAGATCTTCCGAACCCAGATGTGTGCCCCTAAGCCCCTATTTTTATAATATAACATTATCAACTGTCGCATATTAAATTTTTCATGCATGCATACCTGTCCGTGGTTTGGGGCATTATGCCGATTCACCTCATAATTAAATATGGAGTGTTTACGCGGGATACCTTTGTCTTATTCCGAACTCCATTTAAATTTGTGTAGCCAACCAATGCTATGTTCTGTCTTGTTAAGTCAACATTTAAATTGCGGGGTAGTGAAACAACTCGAACCATTTAATTAATTGTCGGGACCCTGGTTTCGCTTAATACTGCCTAATTGCACCGCATCTGCATCATATCATAATCATGCCGGATCTTTTGCCGTAGTATTAAATATTGCATCTGGTGTTTCTTCTAGTGTTTGCTTCTTCGCGGATTAGGCCGATGAGTGGATGTGAGTACCGACAAGTTCTCCGGATATGAACCTTCGGCAGTGTTTCCCAGGCGAGCATCTCTCCCCCCGTCTACCTATTATGCTTTTATAGTCTTTACTTCCTCCTGTTGATCTATTGCTACCCGTATGGTGATGCTTTAGTTTCCGTGTACCATGTATACTCCTTGCAGCCTCTATATTGCCATGGACACATCCTATTGCCTGATGTTTGATAGATAGTCGGCCTTGCGAGTCGTAGTTGCTTGCTTCTGTGTTGCTTCGCGTCGTTGTCGTTCCACCGTTGACGGCAAGTTGGCACATGATAAATGGTGGAGATGCTTATTTGGTGGAGATGATCATGACTTTAAATACAACTATTAAATTGCAAGATATAATTAATGCAGAGGCATCAGTGGGCAATAGATGTTATTTGGTTCTTCCACGCTCACTTGTGTCCCGTAGGCCCCGAGTACTTGATACCTGTTCCTTGACTATTCGCACTATCCACATTCGGGAGACCCTATGGGATCCCCCTGAGCCAGAGCTTGATTCATTTCTATTTCTTAGGGCCACAAAGTAGTTTGGGGCTTTATTACTATCCTGTACTTATGCCATGCTTTACTTCTTTATTTAAGATTGTGCGTGGAGCACCTATAATGTTTTGGATCGTGCCACGTTTTCGCGGTATCGATAAGCCCAGTCACACTATCGGGTTCCCAGTCGTTTACAGCCGTCGTCACAAACCCTGGGTCCGTTCCGGAGCCGGCCAACTTCGTTGCGGGTAGCTTAGTGGGGTGGCCCCCTGAAATATTTATGAATCCTGTGATTGCTTTGTCGTGAAAGCCTCGTTGGGTTTTGAGTTGGTTTTTCCGAGGTTGATCGAGTGTGTGTTGCTATTTGTGCACCCCTGTAGGGTAAAACTTTCTGAAAGCTGTATCCGCGGTTATGGACGACTTGGAGCACAGTATCTTGATCATAGACAAGCATAACTAAAGTAGTGCTATAAATTTGACTTAATATGTGACTAGTAATTCAGCTTCACTACAATGGAATGGATAATAAAAATGCCAACAACTGGTGGATCTGTGGTGATCCGTGTCATACTATACCTGCCTAGTAAGTATTGCAACTCCAATGGAATCTGATAAAAGTTCCAACAACCGCTGGGTTTTGGGATTCCTCGGGACAATTATATCGGACTAGTAAATGTTCCAACTATAACGGAATGGTGATTAAAACTGCCCACTACTTATGCTTTAGGATGACTCATGCTATCTATATCTGACTAGTAAGTGCTTCAACTATAATGGAATGAATAAAACTGCCAACTATGTGAGTTCCTCGGTTTGACTTCCTCGTTTGGTCTCGAGAGGGAATACCAGGATGGGTATGTTTGGTGTTACTATCAGGTTGGATCCGGATAGGTCTTTCTTATCCCTCTCTAATAGCCGCCAGTTTTACTGAGTCTTTATAGGTTGTCTAGTGCTGCTGCGCTGCCGCTTCAGTCCACCATACTTATGTAGGCGAGAGCCGCCGAATTCTAGCCTCGTCGTGTACTGGCCTCAGTACCGACGCTCCTTTTTTCCCTTTGCCCTTTGTCGGCACCCCTTTTGTTTTAGCAGGTTTGAGATCGACGTCGTTAGCAGGGTTAACCTTCCGGTTTGGCCTGGGCAGGGTTATGGACGCCATTGGTTATTCTTTAGGGCTCTTAGCCCCATTTGCATCTTGTCCGTACTCGGACGCTGTATCGATTTCAAGGTGATTTGGATCTTTGTACTGTATATCTGTATTCTTGACTCGCTGAGTCGCTGTTGCATATATATTTGTTCTGTGGGTCCCATTGAGGACTGTTGTGTAATGGTATTACTTCGTTTTCCACCCGCACAAAAGTGCCTGGTGGGCGTCCTTGAATCGTTTCTATGCGGGTTTGGCGGAAAGGGCTAAAACTTGCATATGGCCGATTTGAGGGTGTTACACGCGCAGCCTAGGGGAGCGCAGAGGTACAACCGCGCGCGCCAAGCGACGACAATGACGACGGCGTATTCTACAGAGCTAGGTAGGAATACGACTAGTTTTTATTTTCTGCACATGTACCAAACATGGAATGTTGCAATTTAGTTTAAGTTTCTATAAATTTTATCACTTTTTAAATTGCTACCGGGAAAAGAGGGGGGGTGGGGGCGCCGGACACCATACATGGCACATACTACACAATTTGATTTGTGGGATGGCACGAGTCATACGGATCGTGGAGCACGTTCTGCTCAGGAGGTTGACCACCATATGTAAATTCAGGGAATCTCCACCGGGCCGATTCAAACGCATGACCGAAACATTGTCCGTTTGGGTCGGCCTGCGGTTACTTTGGGGTCGCGGTTCAGCCTGTCCGGAAAGCCGCTCCCAGCGGTTCGACCCATCTTTCCGTCTCCCCCAGCCCGCTGTTACCGCTTGACACTCCGGCGATGGGACGTTTATGGCGACGCAACGTCGGCTATCAGCGTCGATGGCTTCCTGCGCGGTCGGTGTTTCCCGCCATTGTAGCTTTCCGTTTCCCGTGCACGCCTACCCTCCCACGCGCGCCTCCCCGGCCGTTTTCTGCCTTCGTCGTCGTCTATAAATGACAGCCGCGCGGCGTGGCTGAGACAACAAGCCCAGTCATAGCAACCACCACTGGAAAAAATCTCCTACTGCAGCCATGCCCCGCTGCAAGATCGCCAACCGGAGCAAGATTAGGGAGTTGTGTCGCACCCGCTTCGAGGACACCGACGTTGTCAACCTCCACGCCACGTTCCTGTCCTAGAGAATGACCGAGGCGGAGGTGGTGGCCTTCAAGGAGGAAGGCCGTGTGGCCGAGGCGGCGCTAGAGGAGGTGGTGGCCTTCGAGGAGGAAGGCCGTGTGGCCGAGCCGGCGCTGGAGGAGGTGGTGGAGGTGGCCGCACAGGTGACATCCTAATGGGCGGTGCATGAGGTTCACCACGTCGCCACCAAGGAGGCGGTGGCCAAGGATGCCACAGCAGGGGCCCTCCACGAGATCCGCCACGAGGAGGCCATTGTAACGCTAGATAAGGTGGCCAAGGAGGTCGCCAAGGCGGCCGTCCGCGAGCTTCGCCAGGCCGCTGCCTCGCGTAGTGCAGTGGTAGCGGCGGAGCATGCCGCGGAAATAGTGGCGGAGCACGCCGTGGAAACGGCGGCGGAGCAGTAGCGAGTGGCTACGGCCATCAAGGTGGAGAGCATGTGGGCTCTTGTCGACGGGGACGAGACTGAGGTGGAGGACGACAATGAGGAGGGGGAGGAGGTGGATCAGGTGGTGGCAGAGGAGGGGCGGGGGAGGAGGAGGGGGAGGAGCATATCGCCGTGTCCCTGCAGATCGCGCAGGCCCTCTGCCCCAACGGAGCTCCGATGGCCCCCTTGGCAGCGAGGGAGACCGCGCCCGTTGTGGCGGAGGTGGAGGTGTAGGACCAGGAGGCGAGGGACCACTGGACGGCTGAGATGGAGAAGGCCCTGACCAACCGGGCGGCGGGGGACCGCGCGAAGGCGGACGGTAAGAAGGAGGCTCGTAGCCGTGCGAGCGAGCGTTACCACGACCGCCTCCAGTAGAAGGCCATCTGGTCGGCTATAGCGGCGATCGACGGTGCCAGCGGCGGCCGCGGCAACGGCGGCCACTAGCCGTAGAGACGGCCTCCTCATCAGCAGTAGTAGGAGCTTTCATTTTTAGTTTGTTGAAAAAGGCCATTTTGTAATTGGCAGGGCTTCATCTAATGGAAAGCCAGTTTACTTTTTAATGTTTCACTTACATATGGGCCCCGAGAGGCCGACATGCGGACACCCGCGCAGTGCTTGCGCTGTCCGGGCCGACGCAATGGTCACATAAATTATGTGCGTCGATGGGTCGAGCCGGACGCGTCGAGCCGGATGGGTCGTGCCGCTGGGAGATCGCGCACGTCCGCGCGGACGCGTTTGGACGCGCTCGGACGGGTTGGGTAGACCCGGTGGAGATGCCCTCAGAATAGAAGGAACAAAAGGTAGAATATGCAGTGCGACTTTACACTACGCAAAACCTCTATGTGCTCATCAAGTTTTTCCTCTGAAATTCGTGTGCATGAGCTAGAGATTGGTACTCAAGAGGGTTAGGCTGACATTTGTTATGTGTGCTCGTCGACGGCAGAAAAAAGAGAGGGCAGAGTAAAGCAGAGAGAAAACCATGCCAACCTCTTTTACCCCCCCCCCCCCCGAGGGCGACGGGAGCACTTCCCACCCTCCCCGGTGCCCAGCCCCTCCTCCCCACCTCCTCCCCTCTTCCGGTCCACCGGGCAAAGTCCCTGTGACGCTGGCGCCGATGGACTTGCCCTTCCCTGCTCGCGAGGCAAGGAGATCGAGGCTCCCTCGTCCTAGCGGCAGTGCTCCATGGCGGCGCTGGAGCTCGGGGGACAGGGTATGGTCCTGGCGGTGACGAGGGTATGTGCGGCGCGGTGGCGCCTCCTTCCCTCTTGGCGGCGGGGTCGACTGAGGCGCGGGCTCTAGGCGAGCTCGACCCAAGATCTAGCGGCGGCCACGACACTCTGCTGGCGTAGCGACGGCAGGGTGCGGGGCTGCTCGGGGTGCAGGGGACCAACGGCAGCGGCGACTTGGTTGCAGCAGCGCAGCGGCGGAGCAGAGGGAGCCTGATCTGGGCCTATTCCAGCCCTATCTGGTACTACTGCTCTGTCTAGATGGCTCTCACCACAGGTGATGGAGGGAAGTTCCCCTCCCCCAAGCCGCTCGTTCCTTGATGCCTACACGTCCATGAGCCCTACCCGGCCTTCTCGTTGGTGGCACGATGTGGCGTTGGTCAGAGCTTTGTCTAGATCTCGTGGATGTCGGAGCAGCGGCCCTGAAAGGTGAATACGCACGCGTCTCTTCAGAGACTGTTGTGGCAGTGGTGGTGTATAATCCCCTCGGTCATGTGGATGGCAAGGAGAGGGCGATGGGAGGCTTTGGTGTTGGCGGCTCTTCAGCTTCGGCAAGTCCCAGATCGTGTGTCAGCAGCCTATCTTGGGGACAACGAGCGTGGCGGACGTCGGGAGCAGTTCAAAGGTTATTATGGGCGAAAGCTCTGTGCCTCAGCACCATCGGCTATGATGCCTACGGGTATCATAACCTTCTTTGGGGCGTCGATGCGGCTACCTTCCCCACGACACAGCACCGGGTGAAAACCCTTGACCTTTGGTCTCGGTGGCGGCGCGGTGTATCGTGACCCTCTTGGGGGTGTCGTCGTGGAGCCTTGGGTCACCTTGATATTGGCTCGTTGTCCTCGGTGGCAAGTTTAGGCTTCCGTATTTTTCTTGTTTATTTTGATCTGCCTTGTAAAAGGGGTCTCCCCTCCACCTTGTATCAGTTTGGCCGATATGGCTTTATTTATAAAGCAGGGCGAAAGCCTAGTTCGAGGGTATGTGTGCTCGTCCCCCGTGAAGATGTCTGATTCCCCGTCAAAGCATAGCGAGATGACTCGGTGCACCAAGATCTCTAATGGCACAAAAGATGGAGGAAGTCAGATCGTGGTCCATTGGGTGGTTCGGGTCTTGGGGGATCGACTCAGTGGTCGATGCTCAGCAAGACCAACTACGTCAATTGGGCCCTTCTGATGAAGTGATGCACAAGGTGCGATAGCTGTGGAGTCACTACGATAAAAAGCTTAGCTCCACAATAACCTTATTGGCTGAAAAACGAAAATTCACTACATGAAGCCCTGATAGGAAAACAAAGGACTGTCACTTATAGGTCGTGAACTGATCCCCACAAGGCTTACCGCTGACTAGCAGAAGAAAAAGTATGTCCTTACTACGTGTTTCTTGGATGGACCGAAGGGCCAAAAAGTCCATGGCGCGTTCTACCCTTTATGGTTGTTAGGAATATAGTAACTAGAAATGACGAGAACGTGAAGCCGGTCTTCCGTAGGATTCCCGAAAACTAGTGGCATATGTGTTTGTTGTTAGAAATAATGGGCTAAGATATTAGACCCATGTGTGATTTCAGATTTTCCCTAAATCTCAAAGCCCATGTGTGTGGAATCCCATGTGTGATTTGGCCCAATTTGGTGACAGTTCACATATAAGTGGAGTGGGAGCTAAAGTTCAGTCCCAAATGGAAAGTTGGAGGAGAGTTACACCACCCTATAAGGTGAAGTGGTTCACCACTTAGTAAAGTGAATGAGAAGAGGAGAACCACATGCACGCTCCTCCTCTGACGATGCTGCCGCCGCTCGCACGCACGCCCGCTCGTCTCGTCACGACGCGTGCGCCACGGGTTGCGGGTTGCGGGAATCTCGCCGAGCCGAGCTTTATTTTTGCTGCTGGGGAAAATATGTGCAGTTTTGACAGACATGTCAATAGTTAGTAGATTCAGGTCGCTCCCGGATCGTGGGCTATCTGTAACCGACCCGATGCGTGACGTGGTCTTGGTCCACGCCGTGTCTTGTGCGGGTTTCCCGAGCCACTCTATATAAACTCATGTGCAGCTTCCACCACAAACACACCGAAAACCAATCTAGGGTTTTGCCTCCTCTATGATTGTGTCGCTACCGTAGTATACTCCATCCCGCTTGCCGGCGTGCATAGGTGGACGGGAGAGCAGGTCTCTGAAACCACTCGCATTTGCGATCCTGTATGGGAGAGGGTGAATAAGATTTTTGGGAAGTGCCCCGCGCGACTGCTCAAGTTTGTCATCATGGCACACCTTCCTAGGCGATCTCCTGGTCCAGGGCGACTCGTCTTCAACGTCGTCTTCTTCGATAGGATACAACGAATTCTATACCAACGGTGACTACATCAACAACCGATCAGTATCTATACTATGATCCGATCTATTGCTATATTATGGATGTCATTGCATATGCACTGCTGCTGTTCGTGTTTATTAGTACATCTAGTATGTTAGAGGTTAACATGATCGTAGATGCTGCTGTTATGTTTTATATTCTAGAAATAATTGTGGAAATTATGCCTAATAATCCAACAATCCAAAAACCTTATTATAGGCAATTTCCTGAGTTAAACATGGAACACTTGGACGGTGCGATGAAGCCGAAGAAGTTTACCGATGTTCACTTTAAGAGGTGGCAGGCAAAGACCACTATATGGTTGCAAGCTCTAAAAGTATTCGAGGGTAGTGATGATTTACCTGAAGGAACTATATCTGACGATGATCAGAACAAGTACAAGGAAACCAATCTTGCCTTTGTGGGATGTGTTCTTGACAATAAGCTGTTTGATGTGTACATGCACATCAAATATGGCAAAGAGCTCTAGGAAGCACTGAACGCTAAGTTCGGTGTAGCAGATGCTGATAGTGAACTATAAATCATGGAGAACTTTCATGATTACAGGATGGTTAACAACCGTTATGTAGTCGAACAAGCTCATGAGATATAGTTCTTTGCCAAGGAGCTTGAAATCCTTAAGTATAACTTACCCGACAAGTTTGTGGCTGGGTGCATTATTGCAAAGTTGCCTTCTTTATGGAGAAACTTTGCCACAACTCTTAAGCATAAGAGACAAGAGATATCGGCTGAAAACCTGATAGCGTCTCTTGATGTTGAGGAGAAGGCTCGGGCTAAGGACACTGCTGAGAAAGGAGGCGAGGGTCAGTATAGCGCCATACAGAAGAGGACCTTTGGCAAGAACAAAGGGAACTATAAGCCCTCCTTCATCAAGCCTGAAAATACTACAACCTTCAAGAAGAAGAAGAAGTCGAACAAGGACGAGCTAGGTTGCTTTAACTATGGATAGTTCAGACATTTTTCCAAGGACTACCCAGAATGTGCAGATCACAGAGGGAAATGTGGAAAGACTGTCAACATAGTGACCGCTAGCAACATGGATGGGTATGGTAATTTATTTACTGTTCTATTAGTGTTTCAATCAAAATGTTGGTGGATTGATACGGGTGCTAATGTTCATGTGTGTGCTGACATCTCTATGTTCACTTCTTATTAGGCCGCACGGGATTCTTCCGTCCTAATGGGGAATGGATCACATGCTTCTGTTCGTGGTGTTGGCACGGTAGATCTGAAGTTTACTTCTGGAAAGATCGTGCATCTGAGGAACGTGCAGCATGTCCCTACTATGAACAAGAATCTCGTTAGTGGCTCCCTTCTATGCAGAGATGGGATCAAGGTTGTGTTAGAGTCTATAAAGTCGCTATTTCGAAACATGGACAATTTATTGTTAAAGGTTATGAGTTTGGAGGCTTGTTCTGTTTCTTTCTTTCAGAGTTTTGTAATAAATTTGTGAATCATATTTGTGGTGATGTTAACGATGATACCAATGTTTGGCATTCTCGTTTATGTCACATTGATTTTGGTTTGATGTCTCGGTTGTCTAGCATGAGTTTAATTCCAAATTTCACTATTGCCAAAGGTTCTAAGTGCCATAGTTGTGTGCAATCAAAGCAACCTCGAAAGCCTCACAAGGCTGCCGAGGAGAGAAACTTGGCACGTCTAGAACTCATACATTCTGATCTATGCGAGATGAATGGTGTGTTGACAAAAGGTGAAAAGATATATTTCATGACATTGATTGATGATGCGACTAGATACTTCTATGTTTATTTGTTGCGCACTAAATATGAAGCCTTAGACTACTTTAAAATTTATAAATCCGAAATTGAAAATCAACTAGAGAGAAAGATCAAACGTCTTAGGTCGGATCGTGGTGGTGAATATTTTCCCAAAATCTTTGACGAGTTCTATGAGGAACATGGCATTATTCATAAGAGGACGCCTCCCTACTCGCCACAATCTAATGGGCTTGCTGAGAGGAAAAACCACACACTGACTGACTTGGTGAATTCCATGTTAGTCACTGCTGGTTTATCAAAGCATGGTGGGGGAGGCTTTGTTTACTTCATGTCATGTCCTGAATAGAGTTCCTAACAAGAATAAAGAAAAGACCCCTTATGAGGAGTGGGCTGGGAGAAAACCATCACTCACGTATTTGCATACTTGGGGGTGTTTGGAAAAGGTCAACATACCGATTCCCAAGAAACGCAAACTTGGACCTAAGACAGTGGATTGTATCTTTCTAGGAAATGCTCTGTGGAGTGTGGGCTATAGATTTTTAGTGGTTAAATCTGAGGTTCCTGATATGCATGTTGATACTATAATGGAATCTCGTGATGCAACATTCTTTGAGAATATGTTTCCTATGAAAGATATGCATAGCACTTCTAGAATTTCTTCTAAAATACTTCCTGAATCTAGTGCATCTATTGAGAATTTTGAACAACCATGTGAGGAAGTCCTACAGAAGGATGATGATGAACCTCCCACAAGGAGTAAGAGACAGAGGATTGCAAAATCTTTTGGTAATGATTTCATCGTGTACCTTGAGGATGATACTCCTAGATCCATTGTTGAGGCATATGCATCTCCTGATGCAGATGATTGGAAAGAAGCTGTCCAAAATGAGATAGACTTGATTCTTTCTAATGGAACTTGGGAATTATCAGAATGACCC
Organism: Avena eriantha; assembly: GCA_910589775.1. Classification (NCBI taxonomy): domain Eukaryota; kingdom Viridiplantae; phylum Streptophyta; class Magnoliopsida; order Poales; family Poaceae; genus Avena; species Avena eriantha. The sequence goes on from OU342745.1 coordinate 107,798,486, forward strand.
TACGGTTGTAAACCTATGGGATGTAAGTGGGTGTTCCAGAAGAATCTAAGGCCTGATGGTACTATTGAGAAGTACAAGGCACGGCTTGTAGCAAAGGGCTACACACAGAAAGAAGGCAAAGATTACTTTGACACTTATTCACCTATCGCTAGACTGATCACCATTCGAGTAATACCGTCTCTGGCTGCCTCGTATGGTCTTCTCGTTCATCAAATGGATGTGAAGACAACTTTCCTTAATGGAGAGTTGGAAGAGGAGATCTATATGGATCAGCCGGATGGGTTTGTGGTAAAAGGTGAAGAGACAAAGGTGTGCAAGTTGTTAAAATCTTTATATGGCCTGAAACAAGCACCTAAGCAATGACATGAGAAGTTTGAGAGAACTCTACTTTCTACTGGCTTTGTCATTAATGAGGTTAATAGCTGTGTGTACTACCACCATGGTGGGGCGATAGTGTTATATTATGTTTGTACGTGTATGCTATTCTGATCTTTGGTACAAACATGAATGTGATAAATGAAGTCAAGTCTTTCCTGTCAAAGAGTTTTGATATGAAAGATCTGGGAGAGGCTGATGTGATTCTAAACATCAAGCTTATTAAGAACGAGAATGGGATTACTTTAACGAATCTCATTATGTTGAGAAGGTCTTGAGCCGTTTTGGCTTTATTGATGACAAGACTTCTCCAACACCTTATGATCCCAGTTTGACATTACGAAAGAATAAGAAGGAACCAACAGATCAGTTGAAATATTCACAAATTGTTGGTTCTATCATGTACTTAGCAAGCACTACAAGACCCGATATCTCTTTTGCTGTGAGCAAGTGGAGTAGGTTCATGTCTAACCCGGGTATTGATCATTGACATGCACTTGAAAGGGTCATGCGCTATCTATGTGGTACAATGAGTTATGGGATTCACTATTTAGGGCACCCTGCCGTGCTTGAAGGATATAGTGATTCAAACTGGATCTCTGGCGTTGATGAACTCTACGCCACGAGCGGGTATGTGTTTAACCTTGGAGGTAGCGCAGTATCATGGAGATCTCATAGACAGACCATATTGATGAGGTCAACTATGGAAGCAGAACTAACTGCTTTAGACACAACCACTGTTGAGTCAGAATGCCTGCGTGAGCTCTTGATGGATTTGCCTATGGTTGAAAAACCTATGCCGGCAATCCTTTTGAATTGTGACAATCAAACTGTTGTTGTCAAAGTGAACAATTCTAAGGATAACGCGAAGTCATCAAGACACGTCAAGAGACGTTTGAAATCTGTTAGGAAATTGAGAAACTTCGGAGTAAACATCGACTGTAAACGTCGCGGTCTATGAGACTTGGGTGGTCTCTAGTAAACTCATGAAGAGATCAGGAAGTATGACGCATATGCTCTAACCCGTGGGGTAGGCTACTGGCAGCCAAGTACTAGTTATGATTTTGGGTGAAACCTATTGGCACCAAACTTGCAATTCAAGGTTCATCTATTGTTCAAATTGATGATAGACGTAGGTCAAGATTTTAGGCGAAAGTTCAACTTAACAGTCTCTGTGAAACACTGGTATATAAACAAGTAGAGAGGATTGGCAAATCTGCAAATGGGCATTTGAGATCTGGTGGGGGATTGTTAGAAATAATGGGTTAAGATATTTGTAACACCCTCGAATCGGCCCTATGCAAGTTTTAGCCCTTGTCCGCCAAACCCGCATAGAAACGATTCAAGGACGCCCACCAGGCACTTTCGTGCGGGTGGAAAACGAAGTAATACCATTACACAATATTCCTCGATGGGACCTAGAAAACAGATATATATACAACACGACTCCATGAGTCAAGAATACCGATATACAGTACAAAGATCCAAATCACCTTGAAATCGCTACAGCGTCCGAGTATGGACAAGATGCAAATGGGGCTAAGAGCCCTGGAGAATAACCAATGGCGTCTATAACCCTGCCCATGCCAAGCCGGAAGGGTAACCCTGCTAACGAAGTCGATCTCAAACCTGCTAAAACAAAAGGGATGCCGACAAAAGGCAAAGGAAAAAGAGAAGCGTCAGTACTGAGGCCAGTACACGGCGAGGCTAGGATTCGGTGGCTCTCGCCTACATAGGTATGGTGGACTGAAGCGGCAGCGAAGCATGCACTAAACAACCTATAGGGACTCGATTCATCTGTTGGCTATTAGAGAGGGATAAGAGAGACCTATTCGAGACCAACCTGATACTAACACCAATCATACCCATCCTGGCATTTCCCCCCTCGAGACCAAACGAGGAAGTCAAACCGAGGAACTCACACAGTTGGCATTTTTATTTATTCCATTATAGTTGAAGCACTTACTAGTCAGATATAGATAGCATGAGTCACCCTGATAGCATAAGTAGTGGGCAGTTTTAGTTAACCATTCAGTTGTAGTTGCAGTACTTACTAGTCAGATACAATTAGCATGTGACATCCCAAACCCAACAGTTGTTGGCACTTTTATTTCTTCCATTGGAGTTGTGATACTTACTAGGCAGGTATAACATGACATGATACACCCCAGTTCCACCAGTTGTTGGAACTTTTATTATCCATTCCATTGTAGTGAAGCTGATTACTAGTCACATATTAAGTCAAATTTATAGTACTAATTTAGTTATGCTTGTCTATGATCGAGATAATGTGCTCCAAGTCGTCCATAACCGCGGACAGGCTTTCAGAAAGATTTACCCTGCAGGGGTGCACAAATAGCAACACACACACAATCAACCTCGGAAAAACCAAATCAAAACCCAACGAGGCTTTCACGATAAAGCAATCACATGATTCATAAAAGATTTCAGGGGGCCACCCCACTAAGCTACCCGCAACGAAGTTGGCCGGCTCCGAGACGGACCCAGGGTTTGTGTCAATGGTTGTAAACGACCGGAAACCTGAAAGTGTGACTAGGCTTGTCGATACCGCGAAAACATTCCACGTTCCAAAACAGTACAGGTGCTCCACGCACAATCGTAAATAAAGCAGTAAAGCATGGCATAAGTACAGGATAGTAATAAATCCCCAAACTACTTTGTGGCCCCAAGAAATAAGAAATGAATCAAGCTCTGGCTAAGGGGATTCAAGTTCCCATATGCGGATAGTGCGATAGTCAAGGAACATGTATCAAGTACTCGGGGCCTACGGGACACAAGTGAGCGGTTAAAAACGAAATATTTGCTATTGCCCACCGATGCCTCTCCATTAGTTATAACTATTCCCAGCAATTTAATTGTTGTATTTAAAGTCATGATCCTCTCCACCGTAAATCATATGATGACAATCCAACAACTGTGTGGTACTTCACGACACGGGATCGCACCTGAGCAAGCGACTACGACTCGCAAGACCATCTATCTACCAAACAACAGGTAATAGGAGGTGTCCAAGGCAATATAAAGGCTGCACGGAATATATCTGGTACGGAACACTAAAGCATCGCAACACGGATATCAATAGATCAACAGGAGGAAATAAAGACGACAAATGCAAAATAGGTAGAAAGGGCGAGAATGCTCGCCTGGGAAACACTGTCGAAGATACATTATCCAAAGGACTTGCCGATACTCGCATCAACTCATCGACCTAATCCGCGAAGAAGCAAAGCACTAAAAGAAACACCGTCTGCACTATTTAATACTACGGTAGAAGACCGGGCATGATACATGTATGATGCATGACATGGCAAAGATGCGATGCGACTAGGCAATATTAAGCGGAACCGGGGTCCCGACAATTAAATAGAAGGTTCATGTTGTTTAACTACCCCGCAAATTAAATGTGGAATTAACAAGGCAATCATGGCATCGGTTCGCTACACAAATTTAAATGGAGCCATAATAAGAATAAAATAGCCTCCATATGGACTCCATATTTAATTTAGGTGATCATCGAAATAGCCCCAAACACCCACAATTTGCATGCAAGTATGAACAATTTAATATGCAGCAATTGATAATGTCATATTTTAAAAATAGGGGTGTCGGAAAAGGGGATCACACATCTCAGGGTTGAAGATCTTGTGGGTTCGGAGGGGTTCGGGTTCGGTCTCGGCGGGATCGAGGTCTTGGAGTAGACGGTCTCTGGATTCTGTGAAGGAGGTCTTCGAGTTCTGGGATCGGTCTTCGGCTCCGGGTAGAAGAACTTGTCGTTCCGACGGGTTGAGGTTCCGTCTTCGGACTCCGGGATCGGACCTTTGGTCCGTGAGGTAGATCTTGGTGTCACTTGTCGATCTTGTCGCCTCAAAACAGAGGAAGTCAACCACCACATCATCATCTCGACACATACATCCCCACCACCACAAGTTCTTCACTAACACAACCAACAGCAGGCCACCAAGGACCAAACAATAAGATTAAACAGAGGTTTGGGCATGCCAAAGGGGTCTAGGCAGCATCACACAGTGGTGGGCGACACTAACTTGGTGGAGCTCATACCAGTGGCGGGCTCGAGGGCACCGGCGAATCCTTGAGGGAAAGCAGGGACGGACACGGAACACCGGCGTGGTCGGCATATGCAGGGAGCCACGCCGGAAGGGGACGGGCGCGCGCTTCAGGGCAAGGGCCGACGCACAGGGCTCCACCCTTGGTTGGATTAGAGGATACAGAGACGGAGGCGTCGCGGGAGACCACGACGATGCTGCAGGAAGGAGCGGTGGCTGGCGGCGCTCGGGTTCGGGATGAGGGACAGGCCGAGGGAGCGGCCGGAGAAGAAGGAGACAGGGTTGCACGAGTGAGACGGTCAGGCGAGTCACCGCAGGGAGACGGCGGATCCGGCGTAGACGTGGAGGAGCTCCGACGAGCGGCGCGCGGGACGAGTTCGAGGCCGTTGGTGGCGGCCGGAGCATAGGAGCAGAGCCGCCAGCAGCGGGCGACCTTGGAAGGAGGGTGGCCTCGGCGGAGGAGCTCTCTGTCCAAGCACGAGGCGTTGATGCTCGAGGAAGCTAGCGCGGGCGGCGACACCATGGGGATCGAGCAGGGGCTCTCCCTAGCGGGGGCGGTGGACGAGGTGAGTGTTGGTGGGGTGATGGGGGTCGGGATAGGGTCCGCGTGCCGGCGAGGGAGTGGAGAGTGGGGTCGTGAGGATTGGGAGGTTCGCGAGGAGCGGGGCAGGGTGGGACCGGCTCGATCGGGAGATGGGGTCGGGTAGGTGGCGTGTCGAGGCTGGGGTTCTAGATCGCATGGGTGTAGTGGCGTGTCCACTTTGTGCATTGAGGGAGGACGAGGTTGGTTCGTCTACCGCGGGTGGCCGGGGTTGTGTGCAGCGCATGATGGGGTGGTGGGCTAGGCTGGGGAGGGGGGCTGTGGTTTGGGTGGCGGCGGCTGCAGGGGTAGGTAGATCTAGGGTTAGGTTTAGCTAGGGTTTAGTCCGGGTAGTAGGTAGTCTGGCCTGGTTAGGTCTCTGGCTTGACCGGCTGGACTGCCTTCCCGGAGATTGAAAAAAATAGTTTTATTATTTTTATTTAGTTTTGAATATCCTTTTTGTAAAATAGTTTAGGCAAATAAAGATCCGGACGGAACGAGGGTTTTACATTTGAAATAGCGAGGGGATATTTAGAAAACAAATATAGGCTTTGTAAAATAGTTTGTGGCAAATATATGCATGACGACATGACGATGCTCAAATGCAATGTGGCATGATGACATGAGCATGCGATCATCATGATGCACAATATAAAAAAAAGCGATTTTCTAGTAGTGATTTTATCGGGGTGCTACAATTCGACACCACTAACAATGGATCTCGCCCTCGAGATCCGCCTCATGGTACAGGAAAGAAAGCTGATGGTCGGACTCTTCTCGCTTCATGTAGATCCTCGCGAAACCACTAACAAAGATCCTTGCTCCATCTTGAATTCGACGACACCACCAACAAGGGGTCGTTGCTCACGTTCATCGAGAGAACTCTCCGGAGAACAAAGGACGAAGGTAAAGGCATCAAAAGGTAAGGCCACCTCTAACTTCGATGGAAGGAGTACAATCGCATTGATCCACCGATTCAATGTATAGAGCGAATGATAAGAGTAGTCGGATGGTGATCAGTCCATCGCGCACCCAAAGCATTACTATGCACATGAATAGGAGAATTATGCAACCAACTCTCGGAATTTTAGACTGAAGATCTTCAAAAGCGAGGATCGGGAACAAAAGAGTGATGCAGACTCTGCATCGGATCTGGCGTAGCTGATGTCTTCGCGTTGAATCCACCGGAAGGCAATGAAGAGAAGTCCAACAGATGAAGGATTCCTCGGATAGCACGAAGACCGGATGTAGAAACACCGTTACCAAAAGAGGAAGCGAAACCCTGAAGGTACGACGAAAACCCAACCACGAGAAATCCTGGACTCAAAGAAAAGATAAGAGAACAGGTCCAAAACACGTAGAGGTAAGAGGAGAACAGCTGAGGGATAAGGAGTAAAAGCAGACCTAATCAGATCTATCCAACCGATTTTGCAAAATAGTTTTGACACGCTACTTCAGCCGTTAGCTAGGTTATCCTACAGGCTGGACCAGTGGGGTATCGTAACTGCTGAGCTCTGATACCACTCTGTAACACCCTCGAATCGGCCCTATGCAAGTTTTAGCCCTTGTCCGCTAAATCCACATATAAACGATTCAAGGACGCCCACAAGGCACTTTCGTGCGGGTGGAAAACGAAGTAATACCATTACACAACAGTCCTCGATGGGACCCACAGAACAGATATATATACAACACGACTCCATGAGTCAAGAATACCGATATACAGTACAAAGATCCAAATCACCTTGAAATCGCTACAGCGTCCGAGTATGGACAAGATGCAAATGGGGCTAAGAGCCCTGGAGAATAACCAATGGCGTCTATAACCCTGCCCATGCCAAGCCGGAAGGGTAACCCTGCTAACGAAGTCGATCTCAAACCTGCTAAAACAAAAGGGATGCCGACAAAAGGCAAAGGAAAAAGAGAAGCGTCAGTACTGAGGCCAGTACACGGCGAGGCTAGGATTCGGTGGCTCTCGCCTACATAGGTATGGTGGACTGAAGCGGCAGCGAAGCATGCACTAAACAACCTATAGAGACTCGATTCATCTGTCGGGTATTAGATAGGGATAAGAGAGACCTATTCGAGACCAACCTGATACTAACACCAATCATACCCATCCTGGAATTTCCCCCCACGAGACCAAACGAGGAAGTCAAACCGAGGAACTCACACAGTTGGCAGTTATATTCATTCCATTATAGTTGAAGCACTTACTAGTCAGATATAGATAGCACGAGTCACCCTGATAGCATAAGTAGTGGGCAGTTTTAGTTAACCATTCAGTTGTAGTTGCAGTACTTACTAGTCAGATACAATTAGCATGTGACATCCCAAACCTAGCAGTTGTTGGCACTTTTATTTCTTATATTGGAGTTGCGATACTTACTAGGCAGGTATAACATGACATGATACACCCCAGTTCCACCAGTTGTTGGCACTTTTATTATCCATTCCATTGTAGTGAAGCTGATTACTAGTCACATATTAAGTCAAGTTTATAGCACTACTTTAGTTATGCTTGTCTATGATCGAGATACTGTGCTCCAAGTCGTCCATAACCGCGGATACGACTTTCAGAAAGATTTACCCTGCAGGGGTGCACAAATAGCAACACACACACAATCAACCTCGGAAAAACCAAATCAAAACCCAACGAGGCTTTCTCGACAAAGCAATCACAGGATTCATAAAAGATTTCAGGGGGCCACCCCACTAAGCTACCCGCAACGAAGTTGGCCGGCTCCGAGACGGACCCAGGGTTTGTGTCAAGGCTGTAAAGGACTGGAAACCAGAAAGTGTGACTGGGCTTGTCGATACCGCGAAAACATTCCACGTTCCAAAACAGTACAGGTGCTCCATGCACAATCGTAAATAAAGCAGTAAAGCATGGCATAAGTAGAGGATAGTAATAAAGCCCCAAACTACTTTGTGGCTCCAAGAAATAAGAAATGAATCAAGCTTTGGCTAAGGGGATTCATGGCCCATATGCGGATAGTGCGATAGTCAAGGAATAGGTATCAAGTACTCGAGGCCTACGGGACACAAGTGAGCGGTTAAAAACCAAATATTTGCTATTGCCCACCGATGCCTCTGCATTAGTTATAACTATTCCCAATAATTTAATAGTTGTATTTAAAGTCATGATCCTCTCCACCTTAAATCATATGACGACAATCCAACAACTGTGTGGTACTTCACGACACGGGATCGCACCTGAGCAAGCGACTACGACTCGCAAGACCATCTATCTACCAAACAACATGTAATAGGAGGTGTCCAAGGCAATATAAAGGCTGCACGGAATATATCTGGTACGGAACACTAAAGCATCGCGACACGGATAACAATAGATTAACAGGAGGAAATAAAGAAGACAAATGCAAAATAGGTAGAAAGGGGGAGAATGCTCGCCTGGGAAACACTGTCGAAGATACATTATCCAAAGGACTTGCCGATACTCGCATCAACTCATCGGCCTAATCCGCGAAGAAGCAAAGCACTAAAAAACACCGTATGCACTATTTAATACTATGGCAGAAGACCGGGCATGATGCATGTATGATGCATGACATGGCAAAGATGCGATGCGACTAGGCAATATTAAGCGAAACCGGGGTCCCGACAATTAAATAGAAGGTTCATGTTGCTTAACTACCCCGCAAATTAAATATGGAATTAACAAGGCAATCATGGCATCGGTTCGCTACACAAATTTAAATGGAGCCATAATAAGAATAAAATAGCCTGCATATGGACTCCATAATTAATTTAGGTGATCATCGAAATAGCCCCAAACACCCACAATTTGCATGCAAGTATGAACAATTTAATATGCAACAATTGATAATGTCATATTATAAAAATAGGGGTGTCGGAAAAGGGGATCACACATCTCAGGGTCGAAGATCTTGTGGGTTCGGAGGGGTTCGGGTTCGGTCTCGGCGGGATCGAGGTCTTGGAGTAGACGGTCTCTAGATTCTATGAAGGAGGTCTTCGAGTTTCGGGATCGGTCTTCGGCTCTAGGTAGAAGAACTGGTCGTTCCGACGGGTTCAGGTTCCGTCTTCGGACTCCGGGATCGGGCCTTTGGTCCGTGAGGTAGATCTTGGTGTCACTTGTCGATCTTGTCACCTCAAAACAGAGGAAGTCAACCACCACATCATCATCTCGACACATACATCCCCACCACCACAAGTTCTTCACTAACACAACCAACAGCAGGCCACCAAGTACCGAACAATAAGATTAAACAGAGGTTTGGGCATGCCAAAGGGGTCTAGGCAGCAGCACACAGTGGTGGGCGACACTAACTTGGTGGGGATCATACCAGTGGCGGGCTTGAGGACGCCGGCGGATCCTTGAGGGAAAGCAGGGACGGACATGGAACACCGGCGCGGTCAGCATATGCCGGGAGCCACGCCGGAAGGGGACGAGCGCGCACTTCGAGGAAAGGGCTGACGCAGAGGGCTCCAGGGATCTCCGCCCTTGGTCGGAGCAGAGGATACGGAGACGAAGGCGTCGCGGGAGACCACAGCGACGCTGCAGGAAGGAGCGGTGGCCGGCGGCGCTCGGGTTCGGGATGAGGGAGAGCCCAAGGGAGCGGCCGGAGAAGAAGGAGACGGGGGTTGCACGAGTGAGACGGTCAGGCGAGCGAGCACAGAGAGACGGCGGATCCGGCGCAGACGCGGAGGAGCTTCTACGAGCGGCGCGCAGGACGAGGTCGAGGCCGTTGGCGACGGCCGGAGCATAGGAGCAGAGCTGCCAGCAACAGGCAAACTTGGAAGGAGGGTGGCCTCGGTGGAGGAGCTCTCGGTCCAAGCACGAGGCGTTGATGCTCGAGGAAGCTGGCGCGGGTGGCGACACCATGGGGATCGAGTAGGGGCTCTCCCTAGCGGCGGCGGTGGACGAGGTGAGTGGAGGCGGAGCGATGGGGTCGGGACAGGTCCCGCGTGCGGGCGAGGGAGTGGAGAGTGGGGTCACGGGGATTGGGAGGTTCGCGAGGAGCGGGGCAGGGTGGGACCGCCTCGATCGGGAGATGGGGTCGGGTAGGTGGCATGTCGAGGCTAGGGTTCTGGATCACATGGGTGTAGTGGCGTGTCTACTTTGTGCATCGAGGGAGGAAGAAGTTGGTTCGTCTACCGCGGGCGGCCGGGGTTGTGTGCAGCGCATGATGGGGTGGTGGGCCAGGCTGGGGAGCGGGGCTATGGTTTGGGTGGCGGCGGCTGCAGGGGTAGGTAGATCTAGGGTTAGGTTTAGCTAGGGTTTAGCCCAGGTAGTAGGTAGTCTGGCCCGGTTAGTCTCTGGCTTGACCGGCTGGATTGTCTTCCCGGAGATTAAAAAAATAGTTTTATTATTTTTATTTAGTTTTGAATATCCTTTTTGTAAAATAGTTTAGGCAAATAAAGATCCGGACGGACCGAGGGTTTTACATTTGAAATAGCGAGGGGATATTTAGAAAACAAATATAGGATTTGTAAAATAGTTTGAGGCAAATATATGCATGACGACATGACGATGCTCAAATGCAACGTGGCATGATGACATGAGCATGCGATCATCATGATGCACAATATAAAAAAAGCGATTTTCTAGTAGTAATTTTATCGGGGTGCTACAATATTAGACCCATGTGTGATTTCAGATTTTCTCTAAATCTCAAATCCCATGTGTGTGGAAGATCATGTGTGATTTGGCCCAATTTGGTAGCATCTCACATATGAGTGGAGTGGCAGCTAAAGTTTAGTCCAACATGAAAAGTTAGAGGAGAGTTACACCACCTTATAAGGTGGAGTGGTTCAACACTTAGTAAAGTGAGTGAGAGGAGGAGAACCATACGCGCGCTCCTCCTCCAACGACGTCGCCGCTTGCACGCCCGCCCGGCCGTCCGCTCGTCTCGTCACGACACCCGTGTGCCGCGGGTTGCGAGAATCTCGCCGAACCGAGCTTTATTTTTGCTGCTTGGAAAAACTTGTGCGGTTTTGATAGACTTGTCAACAATTAATAGATTCGGGTTGCTCCCGGATCGTGGGCTATCTGTAACCGACCCGAACGTGCGCGACGTGGGCTTGGTCCACGCCGTGTCTTGTGCAGGTTTCCTGAGCTGCTCTATATAAATGTCTGTGCAGCTTCCACCACAGATACACCGAAAACCAATCTAGGGTTTTGCCTCCTCTCTACTTGCGCCGCCACCGTAATCTACTCCATCCCGCTTGCCGGCGTGCACCGGTGGAAGGGAGAGTAGGTCTCTGGAAACACTCGCATTTGCGATCCTGTACGGGAGAGGGCGGATAAAGTTTTTGGGTAGCGCCCCCCGCGACTGCTCAAGTTTGTCATTATGAGACGCCTTCCTGGGCGATCTCCTGGTCCACGGCAACTCGTCTTCAACGTCGTCTTCTTCGATAGGCTACAACGAATTCTGCACCAACGGCGACTATATCAGCAACCGATCAGTACATATACCGAGATCCGATATGTTGCTATATTATGGATGTTATTGCGTATGCACTACTGTTGTTCATGTTGATTAGTACATCTAGTATGTTAGAGGTTAACATGATCGTAGCTGTTGTTGTCATGTTTTATATTCTGAAAATAATTGTGGAAATTATACCTAATAATCCAACATTTGTCACTTCTTAAAGGTTTAACGTTGATGATCTGATAAATAAATCAGTCGTTTGGTTCTCAAGGTTAGTAATTGCGTTTGGATTATCTGCTTCGTCGGCTGGATGGGATGTATCACTGACGAGCGAGAAAATAATACGTCAAAAGTTATGTATCACTGACGAGCGAGAAAATAATACGTCAAAAGTTATGTATGCAGGTACCGCCATCATCTGAAAAACCAGAGCCGACCCCAATTGATAGCTTCTTCTAACCCCTCCCCCACCTCCCCCGCCCTTTCTTCGGCCCTCGTATCCACACGATCTCGTCGTTTCCGCCGCCTGTTACGGCCAGGGAAGGTCGAAACTGACACGGATCAAGACTCTCGGCCGTGAGTCCCGCCAATAAGTATGCTTCGTCGCAATGTCGTCCTCCCTATCGAGTGTCGCACCGTCCAGCTCTACTCCACCCAATGTGGCTGGTCAGACGGTCCTCGAAAGCGATCCGCCGCACTGGCACCCGTTATGCCCTGTGTCAGCCAAGCTTCTTCTGATTTCCCCCTGCTCCCTCTCTGGCTACATACTCGCGCGGCTTTGTCATTGCCATCACCTGTTACGGCCGGGAAAGGTCGAAACCGACATTGATCGAGCCTTGTTGTCGTGAATCCCACCAATAAATACGCTTCGTCGCAATGCCATCCTCCTCGTCGAGGTGCCGCGCCGCCGAGCTCTGCTCCACCCAATGTGGATGCTCGGATGGTCCTTGAAAGCAAGCCGCCGCACCGGCGCTCGCGCTGCCTCGCGTAGTCCAGGAGTCTCTTGGCAGACCATGGCAAGGTGTCGCTCCGACACTGACGCGCTCACAGCATCCCACGCTTCTGCGAGCCGTCCCCGGTGGTCTCCTAGGACGTCGTCGCGATGCCTGGACCTACACCGCTCCCTCGATCCCGCATCGCTGGAGGGTTTCAGAGAGTCACTCTAGATTTCTGGTGCAATCAACAACTTAAATTTTGTTGCTATAGTTTCCTGTTGTATACATGTTGTGAAAAGCTAATCTGTGCGTTTTGAAATAGATCAGATATGAAACATGTTGTTGTTTTGTAGTGCTATTATATTATATCATTTTCTAGAACTTTTGGCAATTGATTATTACTTCCAGTTTATAAGTACTATCTTCTTGTTTTTAGAAAAGGGGAATGGACGATCAGAACAAGTCCGCGATTGACCAAAACGGGAATGTCTATATGTATTAGTAACACCGTAAGTACCAAACTTGATGGGTCTGTGTTTACATCTGCTGGTAATTTATATCCCGTTTTGTATTTCTTGCCTGGACTCGTCCTTGTCTTACACAGTGCTCACGCGGCGCGCGGGATCCAGCGTCCAGGGCGAAGCGGCGCAAGAGGAGAAAAAAAGACTGTGCGAGGGGTTTTCTTTTTTGTTTTCTTCTTCACTCGACTGTTCAAATTTCGCGAGCTCTCCCCCGAGCTCACCCTCGTTCCCCTTCACCTCCCCCCACCCCCTGAGTGAAATCCGGCTTCGATCTCCTCCGGGAAATCTCGTCGGTGGCTATCTCTCAGGCGTGTAGTTCCGCGGCGGCAGGGCGGTTGTCCTGGTCCGTCGGAGAAGCTGCGGAGGAGAGTTTGACGCGTGGCATAGAGGCCGACTCGCCCGAGGCTGGTCAGAGGGTCCCTTCTGTCACCGTCGGCGAATCAACGGATCTCCGAGGTTCAGAGGTCGGCTTCGAGGAAGGAGCGGCGGCCTGGCCTCGGGGAATCGACACAGTCCAAGGTTCCCGAGGTATTGGTGCTTCATGCAGGTCAGTGCTTCGACCTCGAATGTCTCTCCCCCCATAGTTTGTAGTCTGTGATTTTTTGGGGTTTTGCCACGGTGGACGTTTGTATTTCATGATGGTGCTCGTGCAGTAGTCTCTGTCTCCCTCTTTTTTAGGTTCAACTTTTTCATGGTGAATTTTCTGATGTAGCACTGATACATTGCTAACGTATCTATAATTTTTGATGTTTAATGTTTGGTTTTTATCTACTTTCTTATGTTTTGTTCCAACTTTGGAGTACTTTTTATGCACTTTCTTGGACTAACCTATTAACAAGATGCCACAGTGCCAGCTGCCTGTTTTCTGCTGTTTTTGGTTTCAGAAAAGTCAGAAAATGAATATTCTCGGAATTGGACGGGACAAAAACCAAAGTCAGTTTTTCACCAAGGGGGACACGGAGCCAGAATACGAGATGAAGAGGGTCCAGAGGGCCGCCACACCACTTGGCCACGCGGGCCAGGCCTGGCCGCGCCAGGGGGTGGTGTGGCCGCCTAGGACACCCCCTCGGCCTCCCCTTCAAACTATAAGATGCCTCCGATACAGAAACCCTAAGGACCCAATCAAAAGTCCACGAAAGAGTCTGTAGCCGTCGTCATCTCCATCCCTAGATCGGGAGGGATCTGAAGCTCTTCCCGGCACCCTGTCGGAGGGGAGAATTCACCCTGGAGGCCTTCTTCATCACCATGCAAGCCTCCGATGTGATGCGTGAGTAGTTCATCCTTGGACTACGGGTCCATGTATTAGCTAGATAGTTGGTTCTTCTCCTTTGTGCTATCATGTTTAGATCTTGTGAGCTCCGTTCATGATCAAGATCATCTATTTGTAATCCTACATGTTGTGTTTGCGGGGATCCGATGAATATTGAGATGCTATTTTAGATTGATTATTGATTCTATCATGTCTTTGTTATTTGTGATCTTGCATGCTTTCCTTTATTAGTAGCTATCTTGGCCAAGTAGATGCTAGCAACTCCAAGAGTTAGTATTTATGCTCGATAGTGGGTTCATGCCTCTAGTAATATGGGGAAGTGACAAAAACCTCTAAGGTACTAGATGTGATGTTGCTATTAGGGAGAAAACAACAATCCTTTGTTCATAGAACAATCGTATTGTTTACTTTACACGCAATGCGTAATGCAATTATTTGTTGCTTGCAACTTAATACTGGAGGGGGTTCGGATGATAACTTGAAGGTGGATTATTAGTCATAAATGCAGTTGGATTACGGTCTATGTATAATGTTGTAATGCCCAATCAAGTCTCAAAGGAGTCAAGATGATTAGTATATGCATGTATGCTTTGTCGATGTTTGTCAATTGCCCTGTTGTAATTTGTTCACCCAACATGTTATCTATCTTAAGGAGAACCTCCACTAGTGAACTATGGACCCCGGTCCTTTCTTTTATCATCAATCTACAATTGTTTACTGTTTTCTATTTACTTTCTTCAAGCTAATCCTTTGTTTTCGGCAAAATCGGTGAGATTAACAACCTCACTTTAAATTGGGGGCAAAGTTCTGGGGTTGTGTTGTGTGCAGGATTCCAAGTTGGCAACAACACCTTGGAGGTGTTTCCTTGCTCCTACTGGTTCGATAACCTTGGTTTCATAACTAAGGGAAACTTGTTGTTATGCTCATCATACCTTCCTCTTGGGGTTCCCCAACGAGCTCGAGATATCTTGGGCCATCAAGCTTTTTTCTAGCGTTGTTGCCGGGGAGTCAAGGACATCTTCACAAGGGGAGTCCCTCATAACCAATCTCTTTACTTTGTTGTTTTTGTTTTGCTTAGTTTATTTTCTATTTTGTTTGCATGTTTCTTTATCAAAAACACAAAAAATAGTTGTACTAGTTTGCTTTCTTTATTGAAAACACAAAAAATGACTACTCTTGAAAACACTAAGTTGTGTGACTTTACTAGCACCAACAACAATGATTTCATGTGCACACCTATTGCTCCACCTGTTCCTGAAGCTACTTTCTTTGAAATTAAACCTGCTTTACTCAATCTTGTTATGAGAGAACAATTTTCTTGTATTGGTATGGAAGATGCTGCTGCTCATCTAAATAACTTTGTTAAACTTTCTGAGATGCAAAAGCATAGGGATATTGATGGGGATATTATTAAGATTAAATTGCTTCCTTTCTCTTTGAGAGGAAAAGCTAAAGAATGGATGAATTCCTTAACTAGAAATAGTATTGATTCTTGGACTAAATGCAAAGATGCTTTCATTGGAAAATATTTTCCTCCTGCTAAGATTATATCTATGAGAAGTGAAATAATGAAGTTTAAACAATGTGATAATGAACATGTTGCTCAAGCTTGGGAAATAATGAAATCTTTGGTAAAGAATTGTCCCACTCATGGACTGACTGCTTGGGTGATTATCCAAACCTTTTATGCAGGATTGAATTATTCTTCAAGAAATCTACTGGATTCTACTGCTGGAGGTACCTTTATGACCATCACTTTGGGTGCTGGAACAAAGCTTCTGGATAGTATGATGGTTAACTATTCTGAATGGCATACTAAGAGAGCTCCACAAGGTAAGAAGGTAAATTCTGTTGAAGAGACCTCTTCTTTGAGTGATAAAATTGATGTTATTATGTCTATGCTTGTTAATGGGAAGGCTCATATTGATCCAAATCATGGTCCCTTAGCCTCTTTGGTTGCTCAAGAAGAGCAAGTTGATGTGAACTTCATAAGAAATAGTAATTTTAGCAACAATGCCTAACAATTTTGGTAATAATAATTATAGGCCATATCCTCCCAACAATGGTAATGCTTATGGAAATTCCTACAACAATAATAGGAGTGCACCCTCTGAACTTGAAGTTATGCTTAAAGATTTTATTAGTAAACAAACTGCTTTCAATAAAACTATTGAGGAAAAACTCTCTAATGCTGAAAGAAATATAGCATCATTGGCTGAATCACAGTCTTCTTTGAATAAAATGACTGCTAAATCTGAAACTATTGAGAATCCCTTTGCTGCTACTAATGCCATACAAGTTATAATTGATGAAAATGTTAGACTATTAGCTGAATTGCATGCTAAGTGGGAAAGAGAAGATGAAATTGCTAGAAATATTAGTGTTTCTACTATCACTACCACTAATGTTGAAGCTAGTAACAATAGTCCTACTAATTTAGATGATAAATATGATTTTGATCTTGATGGGTGCAACATCTCTGAAGTTATTAAGTTCCTACAAAAGCTTGCTAAAAGTCCTAATGCTAGTACTATGAATATGGCCTTTACAAAACACATTACTGACGCTCTCATAAAAATTAACAAAGAAAATATGAAACATAAAGCTCTATTCCTATGAAATAAGAAGATGGTTGGGAACCCATCATTAATATGAAAGTGAATGATTTTTATTTCAAAGCTTCATGTGATCTTGATAGTAGTGTTTCTATTATGCCTAGAAAGATTTATGATATGCTTGATTTGTCACCACTTGAAGATTGTTATTTAAATGTCCCACTTGATGATAATGCTAAAAAGAAACTCATGGGGAGTCTTAATGATGTTCTTATTATGGTTAACAATGCTTATGTCCCTGTTGATTTCTATGTTTTGGATGTTGAATGCAATGCTTCTTGTCCTATTAATTTGGGAAGACCTTTTCTTACAACTGTTGGTGCCATTATTGATATGAAAGAAGGCACTATTAAATATCAACTCCCACTTAAGAAAGGTATAGAACACTTCCCTAAAAAGAGAGAGAGAAGATTCCTTTTTCCTCTCCTATGAAAACAAAATTTGCTCTTAATGCTTATTCATTTGAGAACACTTGATTCTTTTCTTGCTTCTTATGCCTAACTTAAAGGCGTTAAAGAAAAGTACTTATTGGGAGATAACCCAAAAGTTTTACATGAGTCTTGGAAGTTATTACCTCTGTAATAACCTCTCCTTATCCTTTTTATTTTCTTTTTGTGCCAAGAGTAACCTCTAATGAGAGAGAAGTAATGCTTGGAAAAGTTGCTGCCCCGAATTTTTTTTTTCACCGTAAAAATTCGTGTAAAATCTCTGTATGTCGGTTTGAGGCGTGAATTTTTGTGCTTCTGCCCTAGGTTGTTATCTAACTTTCGTTAGTTCAACACTTTTCGATTTGAGCAACATAAGGTGTTCGAAAAATTGGTTTTTACCTACTGGTATGTTTTGACAGATTTCTGCCATTATTTTCATTTGCTTCTTGTTGATTCCTTTTTTAGTTCTTTTGGGGAATTGAGCTTTTTGAGGGAAGTACTACAGTAGCTTGTGTTTTAATGGAAGTTTTATTGTTGTTGAAACTGAACCCAAAGACTTATTATCTTGAGTGCACTAATGTTGCTAATAAAGATTGTGTGAAGTTTTGTATGAAGGAAAAATTTCAGGTGTATGGAAGGAATGATGTAATGAGATGAAGAATGGACTAAAGCTCAAGCTTGGGGATGCCACGTGTGTCACCCCAAGAAATATCCAAGAAGTACAATCTTCAAAGCTTGGGGATGCCCAAGGCATGCCCTTCTTCATCAATAAAAATCCCAGGTTTCTTCCAAACACATCATTTTTATTGTTTAATGCACAGTTGTGTTGTTCTTGGAGCGTCTTATTTTCGTTTTCATTTTGTTTTTTTCGTTTGGTTGGTTTTCTTAGTTTTCTTGAATAAATTGGTTGGACCCCTCTTTCATACATTAGTTTTCAAATAAGTTGGTTTGGTTTGAAAAAGAGTAGGAAAAGTTCATGCTTAAGTGGTAAAAGGAGCTTGTTTTTGACTGTGGCCTATGCTTTGTCATGACATGCTTGATATTGTTTTGGCTTTATGCTTAGTGATTTTTGCTATAGCATGAGTTGTTATAAACAATTGAGATTGCTTAATATGCCTTGGAAGGATCATGTGTTGTTTTAGGATATTAAAGCATAGTATTGTGGTATTCTCCTTTGATGCTTTATTTGGGTTGACTTGGCGCATGCTCACACCATGTTATGACTATCCAAAGTCACCATAGCCTTGATGATCCTTTAGTTTTCGACTTGTGATATCACTTTATGCTTTAATCAATGATGTTTTGTTGCTTTGCATGATTATGGCCATTATTGCTCTCTAAGTTGGTCGCTCCCAGTCTTTTGCTAGCCTCCATAACCAAGTATGAGTCCCACTCATGCATCCAACTTCATTAAACCAAGTTATTCCAAAGATTCCACCATACTTACCTATTAGCATTTGCTATTCCATGTATATTCATGTTTTTATCTACCTTCCGAATTAAACTTGTTATGAGAAAACTAGTGATTAAAGCTCTCACGAACTTGATGGCACACTTTACTTTTCTTGCCCTTAATAAACTTGAACCATTGTGTCATCTATGTTGTATATGCTTGCACTTATATGTTGGGGATTAGCAGAACCATGCTGTCATGGGGAACGCTTTCAACATTACACTTGTACTTTGTACCTAGTTGATATCATGCTCTTTTGTTTATGGATGTCATCGGTGTGAAATGAAAGGGGAGCTTGTAAGTCCATGGAGTTATGTCTAATCCATGTTGTCATGGTGGAAACCTGCAGCGTAACCATAATGAGTTGTCTATGAAGCATTCTTCTTATAAAAAAGAGTCAGATATTGAAAAAAAAAAGAGAAAAAGAAAAAAAAAGATATGAGAAAAAGAGGAAAGAGAGAAAAAAAGCATCATTTTCCCATGGTAAATAAGAAGATTGCTGAGATGCTCGTTGTCTGCTTGGCTTGTCATTTTGATATGGGGATTCTTTCGTATCATCGGGAAAGGGGTACCCCGTTGGCGGTTCTCTATGATACACATGTACTTACTATGACAAGAACTTACCGGTGACTAAACTTGAGTAGCATGAGGAGCGGCCCTCGTATTCAAGGGACATGAGATTTCCAACTTATACTTTGTCAAGCATATACTCCATAGTTTGTTCACTTTTACCTTAATCACTTCATGATGCTTATGATAGGGCAATGAGTGCTGAAAGCTAATAAGTACCATAATTTTTGGAAGCTCTTTAACAAACTTGAATCCCTGCTTCCTTCTATGAAGGCCTTTCTTTTACTTTTAAGTTGAGTCTCCATCTTCTATCTTTATGCACCTATTGAGAGAGCATACTGTCCATTCTTAGTTTAATGTTCATTGTCCCAAGACTTGTTGATTGATGCATAACTTTGATATTGCTTGTTCTTAAACTATTTGTATCTAGTCACCCTTATGAACTTTGAATGTGTCCTATGCATTTATGTTTTGCTACTCTTTGAGGGCCAAGCTGAATGCCACTATGATATGTTTTCTTTATGTGAAACAAACAAACGTCTTGCAAAGCATTTTTATTCATGAATCTTTTGTTCGTGGCTTTTCATGTTGCAACATAGTTGCTATGTCATATGGTTAGAACTTTATCTTTCATGCTATGTTGAAGTACTATGATCCCAGCTTTCAATGTTTTACAAATACTTTGATCAAGTTTATGATGGTGCATGTCACCTCAAAAATTATTCTTTCTTTTTATCACTTACCTACTCGAGGATGAGTAGCAGTTAAGCTTGGCGATGTTGATACGTTGCTAACGTATCTATAATTTTTGATGTTCCATGCTTGGTTTTTATCTACTTTCTTATGTTTTGTTCCAACTTTCGAGTACTTTTTATACACTTTCTTGGACTAACCTATTAACAAGATGCCACAGTGCCAGCTGCCTGTTTTCTGCTATTTTTGGTTCTAGGAAAGTCAGAAAATAAATATTCTCGGAATTGGACGGGACAAAAGCCAGAGTCAGTTTTTCACCGAGGGGGACACGGAGCCAGAATACGATACGGAGAGGGGCCAGAGGGCCACCACACCACCTGGACGTGCTGGCCAGGCCTGGCCGCCTAGGGCACTCCCTCGGCCTCCCCTTCAAACTATAAGATCCCTCCAATACAAAAACCCTAAGGACCCGATCAAAATTCCATGAAAGAGTCTGTAGCCGCCATCATCTCCATCCCTAGATCGGGAAGGATTAGAAGCTATTCCCGGCACCCTGCCGGATGGAAGAATTCACCCTGGAGGCCTTCTTCATTACTATGCAAGTCTCCGGTGTGATGCGTGAGTAGTTCATCCTTGGACTACGGGGCCATGTAGTAGCTAGATGGTTGGTTCTTCTTTGTGCTATCATGTTTAGATCTTGTGAGCTCCGTTCATGATCAAGATCATCTATTTGTAATCCTACATATTGTGTTTGCGGGGATCCGATGGATATTGAGATGCTATTTCAGATTGATTATTGATTCTATCATGTCTTTATTATTTGTGATCTTGCATGCTTTCCGTGGTTAGTAGCTATCTTGGACAAGTAGATGCTAGCAACTCCAAGAGTTAGTATTTATGCTCGATAGTGGGTTGATGCCTCTAGTAATCTGGGGAAGTGACAGAAATCTCTAAGGTACTAGATGTGTTGTTGCTACTAGGGAGAAAACATCAATCCTTTGTTCATAGAACAATCATATTGTTTACTTTACACGCAATGCGTAATGCAATTATCTGTTGCTTGCAACTTAATACTGGAGGGGGTTCGGATGATAACCTGAAGGTGGATTATTAGTCATAGATGTAGTTGGATTACAGTCTATGTATAATGTTGTAATGCCCAATCAAGTCTCAAAGGAGTCAAGATGATTAGTATATGCATGTATGCTTTCTCGATGTTTGTCAATTGCCCTGCTGTAAATTTTTCACCCAACATGTTATCTATCTTAAGGAGAACCACCACTAGTGAACTATGGACCCTGGTCTTTTCTTTTATCATCAATCTACAATTGTTTACTGTTTTCTATTTACTTTCTGAAAGCTTTTACTTTCTTCCACACGATACGTTTAGTCTTTTGTTTTCAGCAAAACCGGTGAGATTGACAACCTCACTGTAAGTTGGGGGCAAAGTTCTGTGGTTGTGTTGTGCAGGATTCCAAGTTGGCAACAACACCTTGGAGGTGTTTACTTGCTCCTACTGGTTCAATAACCTTGGTTTCATAACTAAGGGAAACTTGCTGTTGTGCTCATCATACCTTCCTCTTGGGGTTCCCCAACAAGCTCGAGATATCTTAGGCCATCAAGTACTCACGGTGGTGATTAGTACTAGTTCATGGTCGGATGTTAATATCATGTTCAAAACTAACAATTATGGACAGTTATTTGTGTAGTATGCCATCAGAAACTAGGTTGTATGTAAGTATTGTTCATGTTTATATGGAATCAATAGATAGGTGGTTAATCATGTTCCTACGATTTTTATGAACATGTGTACCTAGTTCTGATCTGAACTTGGTATTGATATCCTTGGATGCGATGTGTTTGTCTGGTACAATCATCCAGTTGATAGGTGGATAATCATGCTAGTTCATTTTTCAGGGATGAAAACATCATTTTACATAGCTAGCTGTGGAGTTTTTTCTAGGGAGAAATTTAATTTAACGGAGAGGGGTCTTTTTTGTTAGATGGATTTGTCACGAGTTCATCTTTCTTACAACATGTGTTTTATGTTGTATCTATGCAATAAGGAATGCTAGTTTTGGACAGAAAACTGTTTCACACACATGTGGTCAGAGAAGCTGTTTCTGCCCCGAGATTTTTGAGGATTTTGGTGGCGATTTCACTTGTGATTTCTTCGATTTTTCGCTATCATCGCTCATACCATTTGGCTACTTAGAAGCTTGCGATCTCTTCTCAACATGTTGTTCTTTAATTTTGAGTCACGCCGATGGTGGTTGTAGTCATGGTGGTGTTTGGGGCAAGCAGGCACGGTGGTGGCTATTTTTGTTAATTTTCATGGTGAACCATATAGTGGTGGTGATAATCCTACTACTAGAGCTAGGTGGTGCTAATCAATATGTAGCATGTCTCTTTTTTTGACTATTTGTATAGCCTGTTTCTACATCTTAAGAATGTAACATTTTCTTTTTTGTTATCGTGTAATTACTTGTTTTAATAAGATTAGCCAGGGCTGTAATTCATCTCACCATGTGTTTAGCATGTAAAATTCTGGTGGCATGACTGTGTAATCCTGCTAATACATCCAGTAGGCAGGGTTCCTTTTTTTTGTTCAGATATGATGGTGTTTTTTACCATGTGTTTGTAACATGTAAAATTTCTCTAGCATCACATATAGGATGTAAAAAAAATCACCCTCCTAGTATATTTCTTACATGCTAGTGTACAGGTAGGTTTCAAAAAATTTAGCATGTAGAATGTAAAAAATACCCATCACATGCTTTTTTAGCATTCTTTTTCCCTCAGAGATGCAATTTTTAGAAAACTACTACATGCTTTTTCAATCTGTTTTTACAGTGTGTTTTAAACATTTTTTTCTTTGAACGATCTGACATGTGATACTAATTATGGATGTAATACTATTTATTCTAGTATCTACTAGTATCTAGAATGTAATACTAGTGATTTTTATACTTTTTTTGCAGGACTTTTTATTCCCATATCTATCTGAAGCAAATCTTCCTTTTCTTCTTATCATAAGAATATTCCTGCAGTAGCTACGGTATGTCCATTTTTTTGTGCTTATATACAGTGTCTGCTTTTTTAATTTCCTCTATATTTTCATTTTTGTAGAGACTAATCCCCTATATGTTTCATTGTTGCTGTAGAAACTCTCTCGCACACCAAGGAATATCACCAGGACTGCAAACTCGAATCTAGGAAGGATGAAGCAGAGGTTGAAGTACAAAGTGAAGATTACTGAAGGAGAGGATATAGATCCACCTCAAGAACATGATGAGCCTATCACAACGGAGCCACCTGTGGATGAAGATAGACGACATGCAGATGATGATCATGGGGAAGAAGACTTCACTGTGCAAGGACCATCCATAAAGATTAAAAATCAGGTACTAAACAACCACTTTGTTCTGAACAACCACTGTTTATCTTTTTTTAGTTCTAACATTTTCTAGCTACTTTTTTTTATGTTCTCTACAGAGCAATTTATTCAACGACGCATCCCCAATGAAGATTGTTAGGGTTCGCAAAACAATTACCGATGAACACGGATTGTTATAAGAGAAGCAGACTTCAGGGGCATGTTAGGCATGAAGGTGTCCAAGCTTATCCCGGAGCTGTGCAGACATTTGATGGAATGCTTCAATCCAAAAACGTGCGAGCTGGATTTTGGAGACAGGGGAAAGATACCCATAACAGTTGAGTCTATTGTTAGGGTTATGGGAGTACCCGGGGCCAGCACCCTAGTTCCTGATCATCTAGACGTCAATGCCACCAGATTGATGTTGGAGATGTTTGGGATTCACAACGAGAAGCAACCAACAGTCGCATTTGTGGAGAAGCAACTAGGGCCCACATACCCTGCTAACCCAGAGTACTTGAGGAAGTTCATTGTTTATAGTGTTTCATCAGTTTTCGCCCCAACCACATGGACCCAAGTCAGCCCTAGATGTTATCCAGCTGTGATCAACGCAGATGCAATCCGTCATCTCAACTGGGCTAGTTTCATAGTTGATGTTCTCATCCAGACAACAAGTGCAAAAGATAACAAGAATTGGTTTAAAGCTTGCATGCCGTATCTTATGGTGTGTTTTTCTTCAACTTGTACTTCTTTTTGTCATTTTTTTACATAGTCTGTAACTATTTTTTGCTCCAAAACTGTTTATTCTTACATTCTAGTATATTTTCTTTTTACATGCTAGTATACATGTAGGTTTTCAATGGTTTTTATGACAACAGGGGGTTTTATAATGAATCACATGCAGGATTTAAAAAACAACCTCCTAGTATATTTTTTACATCCTAGTATACAACTAGGTTTTTCAATGGTGTATTGGGACAGAAGGTTTTATTAAGGAGTCACACTTTTTTAGGATGTAAAAAAACCACCCTCCTAGTATATTTTTTACCTGCTATGTATACAAGTAGGTTTTTCAATGGGTTTCATGGCAGTGGATTTTATTAAGGAGTCACACTTTCTAGGATGTAAAAAACCAACCAACTAGTATTTTTTTTACATCCTAGTATACAAGTAGGTTTTTCAATGGTGTATAGGGACATAAGGTTTTATTAAGGAGTCACACTGTATACTAGGATCTAAAAAACAACCTCCTAGTATATTTTTTACATCCTAGTATACAAGTAGGTTTTTCAATGGTGTATAGGGATAGATGGTTTTATTAAGGAGTCACACTGTATACTAGGATGTAAAAAACCAACCTCCTAGTATATTTTTTACATCCTAGAATACAAGTAGGTTTTTTCAATAGTGTATAGGGACAGAAGGTTTTATTAAGGAGTCACACTGTATACTAAAATGTAAAAAACCTACCTCCTAGTATATTTTTTACATCCTAGTATACAAGTTGATTTTTCAATGGTGTATAGGGACAGAAGGTTTTATTAAGGAGTCACACTGTATACTAGGATGTAAAAAGAGGCCATCACACATATTGAGTATTTTGTGTTTATACCTTTTTTAAAGCATTGTTTCATGCAGAGATGTTTTTTAGATGATTACTACATGCTTTTTTCAATCTATTTATAATGTTGTTTCAAACTTTTTTCATTTTATGTATGTGTTTTTACACTCTGAACTTGTTGGTACCTAGCCCTTTGCGGTATGCAATAGTCAATTTATGTATGTGTTTTTACACTCTAAAACTTGTTTCTCTCTATGTACAAGTATGACAAATGATGACAATTTTTTTGGCGGGTTCAATATGTTGACTCACTTCAGACAGATGCATTAAATTTGTCCGAGGACGGACCTTGCATATGCACATGGACAAACAAAATGTTCAGACTTATAATTGATCTGGATACAAATAGCAATGGATTATTTGGAAAATTATCGGTAGGTTTCCTATAATAACCGTGCACTGTTTTTAATGAGATTTGAAGCATTCCTTTCTTCATGATTTGTATCCCGAAATGTTTGTTTCCATGTTTTTTTGCTACATCTAAAGCAATTTTACAGGATCAGGTTGTCTCTGTTCTCAGTAGAGCCTTCTGGTGTGGACATGTTCATCAGAGGCCATGTCATGGACGATCGCAGCGATGAGGTAAGTCTCCTTTTTTTTACAACTAGTAAAATCATATCAGTTCTACTCTTTTCATACCATTAAATTGAATGTTTCCTAGTTATATTTTTGCATGTATACTACACAAGACATGGCATAATTTAGGAGAGCTATAATCGAGATGTGCAATGTTTTTGAAGATGGGCTAGCGTAGTTTCTTATATTGTCAAACAAAAACCACAAGGGTCCAATACCAGAGCAGACGCAAAAATTTGTGGAGCAGGTGCAACAAGTTGTGCACAAGCCAAAACGTAGAATGCGCAGACGCCGATGAAAACCAGTGGTGCATGTAGTAAATGAAGGGGAGCAAGCTCACGGAGATGACATGCAACTTGGGGATGAGCCATTGAAACAAGTTTTGGAACCGGCAGAACAATGTTTAGAGTAGCCGCAGCAAGGTGTGCAGCCGCTTAGAGAGGACAACCCGCGGGGAGCAAATGAAGAGGGAAAACATGAAGTGATCCCAACATCAGCGCCTGATAACGAGCTTACCAAAAGGAAGCCTACTAATGAAGGAATGTGCAGCGACGGAGCATGCAAAAAATCGAGGAAGGAATGTGAAGATCAACTCATGGAAGAAGGGAATGCCTGCAGGGGTGAAACACAATTGACGGGTGGAGAAAAGGAGACTAGAAAGGAGCATGAGTTGGAACACATTCCATATGCAGTTGGGAGCAGCACTCCAATGAATTTAGGAGACAAGAGACTTAGTCCTAAAATGGACCAGATTGAGAGTATCACGGAAGATCCGTTGAAGTTAATACAATTATATGGATCTGGATCGAAGTCTAGCACATCTACAAACATGCTATGATGATGTCTTCCCCACCACTTCATGCACCTTCCATTTTGAAGCAACAAACTGAAAGAGCATCAGCGAGAAGAAAAAGTGTAACATTTGTACAACAAGTAAAGGAACCCGGAGAGGTAGGCATAAGTGAATGCAATAGCAGTCCTTGTGCTGAAGTGAAAGCAGCCCATATTGACCTTCTAAAAACTCAAATTTTGGAAGGGAGTCCAATTGGCAGGAGGCCTATTACCAGATCCATGTCACCTCTGAAGTCACCAAATGCCTCTTTCAAAGCAAGTCCTCGGCAAAAGCAAGGGTCGGTCCCTCAAGGTGTAACAACTGTTTCACCTAGCCCAAGAAGGCCCACAAGGTTTGCTATAGCTGAAGCAAGGGCAAGCCGTAACAACCAGCTGGTAGGGTCTACATTTGAGAGCAATAGCATGAACAAGAAGTTATTCAGTAGTGCAGAAAGTATAAATGAAAATGAACAACAAAGACAACGACAGGAGCTTGTATAAGATTGCCCATCTTTCGATCTTGGCTTAGAGGACTCACCTAGCAAAGAATGTGTAGATCCTAAAACCGATAGACCGGCTGAAATGATGGATGAGCCTGTTGTTATATGTAGCAATAAGGAAAGTGGAGATTTCTTGGATAAAATCTATGTTATCATTGAGATGCCTACCAGCGTAGTAACCAACTCACCAAATGCTCCCAATAGTCTCTCACCAATCCCTCAAGCTCATCAGAAACGGGTGCTCAGGCCAGGCCCTTCAAAGAAGTCACCATTTGTGGATGTTGAGAGAAATGCCGTTGCATCAAAGACAACAACCGAGCTTTACAACAAAGTTTGTGCCTACACTGGAAAGGATTTAAGTGATCCTAATGAAGAACCAATCATAATTTACGACGGCAAATGGTTCATCCACTTAAAGGATTTAGCTAATTCAGGCAGGCCTGGTGCACAGTTGAGTAACACCACATGTGAGATGGTTTTGAATGCTATCTCCATGGAGATGGCGCAGCAGAAGAAATTTTTGATGCCACTTAGGATTGTGGTAAGTGTATAGCACATTTTCCCCCAAAAACATATGCATTTCTCTTTTCTCCAGTTTTTTTGTTTGTTTTATCTTTTATTATTCTTATATGCATCTCATACTTTTTACAGAAAAATCTTATGAGTGCCACATGTTTTTTGGACAGCACTGTGAAGAAAGTTTTTGCAAACACACCCACAAACTGGCTTGACCACAAAGAGATGGTAACTCTTTTTAATTTATTGTCTTTTTTCAATCCAGACTACATAATTTTTTCACATCCATACGAGGTGTGTGTATGTGGATTCTTTTTCAAATGTGCAAGTTTCTCCTTGTGCACATCATGTTTTCTGTTCTCCAAAATCTCACACCAAATATGAAAGTAATGACTGGGCACTACTATCTGATTGTTCTGAACCTAAAAGCGGAGAGGTTTGAAGTGATGGACTCGTTGAGGAGGGAGGGGGACAAAGGTCTTCAATGAGATTGCAGACCCATTATTGGATCTATCAAGAACATGTGGGCACGGAACTACAAGCAGTCCAAGTTCAACATCTCAAAGTACAAAAAGTCCACATCCCTACTCCAATGCAAAGCACGACGTAAGCACATCCCTATCTCCAAACTAAAAGCTATCTTCTATACCTTTTTTATGAGCCATCTAGAAGTGGTTGCTTACCCTGTCACCTGAAAATTAATAGACCCCCCCGGATGCACTTAGTATATCCAATAGCATTTTTTTCCAGGGCTCTAATTCAGCCTATCATGTGTTTTGCCATGCGTTTAGCATGTAAATTTTTCGGTTGCTTGCTTGGTTGGAGCCCACACACAAGCAACAACAAAACGGAGACTTTTTGTTGCATAAATGCTGGTAAATGTTTGCCTTTTGTACATCCTGGTACAAAAAGATACAAGTACATAGTCTATGTGAATAAATGTTTGCCTGTATTAGAGCTCATCCCGCTTTTAGCTGTATGTAACTTCTGCCCTTTTTATACATTCTAAATTAAGTGTATGTAACTTTTTCCTTGTTTAGAAGAATTGAGTGTATGTAACTTCTTCCTTTTTATACATCCTTTTTTAGATCATGTTTTCAACCACTTCAACTGCAACTGCCCCTCCTCCGTCTCTCCCTCTCAAATGTTTCCAAAACCTTGGCGTAAGCAAAGGGATAAATCAAATAAGCGAGAGCAGGCTCTGGTGTACCAGGATGAGTATTTTACTGTTGTGCTTTACTTTAGTACAGGAAGGATTAATTAAGCTGTAGCACGGGAGGAAAATAAAGTAGAGAGAGGTGGTGAAAATGGCATACTGTTCTCACCTGCTATGCTTACAAAATATGGTACTACCAAATGAGCCTCTCAACAAGATTTCACCCAAAATGGTAGATTATTATTCTCTCTTTGAAAAAAAGGATTCTCATGTAATACTTCAATTAAGATGTTTACATGCACTAGATATTTAGTTTTAGTCTTACACACTCAGCAATATGTTTGTTTCTAACAAATGACTTGGCAATATGCTGTTGCTTATCTTCTGGTACAAAAAGATACAAGTAGATAGTTTATGTGCAAATAAATGTTGTCTGTATTAGAGCTCATCCCGCTTTTAGCTGTATGTAACTTCTGCCCTTTTTATACATCCTAAATTGAATAGCTAGTGCTACAATCGTGTATTCATTACTGTTTTTATACATCCCTAAAGTGAATGATGCAGATGGAGTAGCTACTTAGTTGTATGTAACTTCTTCCTTTTTTATACATCCTAAAGAAAATAGATACTGCTACAATCGTGTATTGATTACTGTTTTTTAGAGCATGTGTTTCTGAATAGATTTTTTTGAACATCTTTTTTAGATGTTTTTAGTGACACCATCTTTAGATTTTTTCATGGGGTTTATGACATCCTGATACTAGTACATGTTATTGGAAACATGTAAAATACACTGTTTCATTCAATGTGGAATTTATTTACATGCCAGACCTTTTTAATATCATTTTCCACATAGGTTCGATTGCGGGTTTTTCATGTTGAAGTTTATTGAATGCTGGAATGGGAGGATGATGCTGCCTTTAAAGCCCGCTGATATGCCCACCATAAGAAAGTTTCTTGTTGAAAAATGGTTGGATCGTCAGGAAAACAGAATAACCAACTGGCATGAAGTGTTGTTCCAGACCTGCCTTTTTCCTGGGGTTTTGAAGACCATGAAACAAGGTACAAATCTCATAGTTTTCGTACCAGGGTTTTGTATTAGTTTCTGTGTTCAAGTATAAAAGATGCCATCCTTGGAACACGAGACATATTTTTCATGACATAATTCAAAAACAATGTTTTATCAACTAACTTCAAGATCTTACATATATGATATTTGTTGGGAATATACTTTCCGGGTATCCTCAGCGTACCCCACTAACCAGGGTGGCCCACTTTGGGTTAGAGCTTTTCTTCACGGGCGGCCCAGTCAGAGAGAAGAATGGAGTCCAGTCCCGCTACAGGAAGGCCCGGAAGACTTACCGACGTAGGACCATAGTGTTACTTGTAGTTCAAGATGTACTCTATAACCGACTCTTAGTCGTAGCCGGATAGATCTCTCCTGTAAACCCTAGGCCGGATATCTATATAAGCCGTCCTAGGGAGAGACTTTAGGGCACCCTCACAATAGTCTACAAACTCAACTCGCACAGGCGAAACCGTTGTAACCCATATTCCGGCTCTGCCGTATTACTGGATTGCTAGCAGGAGTAGGATCCATCCAAAGCCAGTGGATTTGAACCTAGGTAAACTTGTGTGCTCACCATCCCAGAATACCGTACGACTCACAGCCCTCTCTTCCACACACCTCGAGGACCCCCTCATGGCGTACTTGGCATCAATACGACGACAGTTGGCTCCCACCGTGGGGAAAGTGAGCTTCAGATCTACGTTCTGAGCGGAATCAGAAAGAATCGGAATCGGCGAGACTATCACCGTTTTTCACATCCTCTACGCCAGTGACGTCCCGCTCATCGTTCTCGACGAGACTTGGATTTCGGCTAGAGAAGCCGTGACCACCTACACCATCATGTATTTTGGTGAGATTGATGTTTACATCGGTTTCGCTGAACCTGTCCCACCCACCCCAGCGGTGATGATAGAGGCAGAAGAATTTTCTAGGTCCCCTTTGTCCGTGGAGGAGGCAGAGTTCCGGATCTCAGAAAACCCTAATCCCACCCAGCCTGCACCAGTTGCGGAGATAGTGGAGAAAGCTGAACCTGAGGTAGATCTCGTAGCACAAGTCGGATCTGGAGTGGATCTCCCTAGCGAGGTCGAATCCTGGATCGATCCACCTGTGGAGGTCGAAATCCAGGGAGAGCAAGAAGATAACTATGGTTCCGGCTCTGATGACGCCAGGACAAATAGGCCTTTCCTGAGATACACATTGAGGCGCATGATGTTGCAAGACGCAAGTGTGGATGAAATTCTCAAGAACATCAGGCGTTTCTAGGAAGCCGACCGCGAAATCCGAAACTATCTCAGGAGGCACGCGTCGCACTTTGTCGGATATGTTGGATCTGGCTCTGCCGATGCTGGAGACAACGAAGACTCTGTGCTAGAGGCTATCGGAACAAGCGTCGAACTACCGGCATCTTCGGATGACTCCATGACGTCGATAGATTTCCAGAAGTTCTCCATGGAATATGAAGAGGAGCTTAACTCCACAGCTGATGCAGAAGGAGAAGACATGGACGAAGGATCCGGAGAACACTCCCAAAGTGCAAGATAACATGGAACTCGGAGATGATCCCGAGAACCAAATGGCCGAAAGTACCGATCAAAGTTTGACTCCGGGAAACAGGCCCAAAGCCGTCTTTGCTACCGGCGCTACCAAGAAGGCAAAGAAGAAGAACAAGACCCCGACAAAAGATCTTCCGGCAGAGGAAGTGATTGCCGAGGAATACGAAGAAAACTCGGATGGAGCACTTATCCCAGACGAGCCAAAAGAAGAATCGGTGGATGGACACGTGATCACTGAAGGTGCGTGTAAACTCATCGATGCTACATTAACCACACCTATCCCTATAGCTACAGAACTTACTTCCGAAGAACTAGATGAAAGGTCTCAGGCCCTAGAAGCGCGTCGTCAAGTACTCCTAGATGAAGCCAAAAACATCGAGGAGGAGAAGAAATGCATGGCAACTGCAGAGAAGTACATCTCTCGGCAGCATCAGAAGACCCGGAAACGTCACACACGTGACGATCAATTCCCGGAAGTGCACAAGGTTCTCTTTGAAGGAGACCCAGGGATGCCTCGTCTCGACAGCAAGGGAGATCTGGTGTATCCGACACCGGTACAGAACACTGTTGCAGCTCGAGATATCCTATCGAATAAACCAGGCCCAGGACATGTTTGATTGGGCATCAAGCTACTCACCAAGGGTCTGTAACAGCAAAGGGCCGCAAAATCCGGAAGCAGAAAACTGGTCTCAATATCCGACCAATGTCGCACGGACACGGCCTGGAATGATATAAGGCCCCAGCGTGTTTCGGAACAGCACTACCGTTCCGACCGTCGGGAAGACAACTACCCGAGAACTGGATCTTCAGGACAGCATCACAGACCTGCGCTTGACTGGGGCAATGTCGCTGCAGCTGCTGAGCAAGAAGCAATTGCTGCACTGTATCCGAGAAACCCTCCCCGACAAGAGTCGAACGATCATAGGGGAAAAGATAAAGAGAAACGTCGGCAGGAGGACCGTCAAAGGATGCCACCTCCTAGACCTACAAACCATCCGGCGGAGCCCCACCATGGTGGGAGTGACGGCGAAGGAACGACGGAAACCATGTCGAGACAAGCCGGCAGGGGGCTCGCCGCAATGAAGACCCTTCCCGGAACCGGAATAATGACGCTCTGGATGGAGGCGGGCGATCAGCCGGAAACAACCCAGCTGCCCCACCCTCACCAAGCAGCCATCACAATGGCTCTCAAGGAGGCCAAGGAGGACATCGTGGCAGAGGAGGTGGTGGTAGAAGCTGAAGTCCAGCTCCAAGGCATCGCAACCATAGCCGTCACTGAGGATGACGATCTTTGTCTCCAAGTGATGCGCGACACCGAATTAACACCAACATAGAGACGCGGTGCTACGAAAATGATGACATATACGTGGGCCCAAAATGCTTCGGACCACGCATAAGAGCAACAAAATTCTCGGAAGGATTCGCTATCTCAAGACACATTCAGGCCTACGACGGTATAGCTTGGCCAGACACTTGGCTCCAGGATTTTTTCTAGGCTTTTTGCATTGCCAAAGGCGGAAACAGCCTAGTCGCAACTCGATATCTCCCACTCATGTTGCGGAAGACGGCACGATCATGGCTCCATGAACTTCCGGAGAACACCATCCACAACTGGTATGACATGCAAAGTGCGTTCTTTTGGAATTTTGAAGGGACATATCGGAGGCCATGTATGGTAGGAGACCTACAACGCTGCACCCAGAAACCCGGAGAAACTTTCCGAGATTATCTCGGACGATGGATCGACACGAAGAACTCCTGTGAAGGAGTAAATGACCAGACTGCGATTGAAGCTTTCAATGCAGGACTCCCAATTGGTTTAATACGTCATCGCTTGAAGTGTGACAAGGTCACTGATTTGGGAGAAATGATAGGAACATCGAGCAAGTATGCATATGCTGACGATGATGCAGAGGGATTACTGAACGCCCTAGCTGTGCCACAGTCGGCAAAACAACCAAAGCAACAAGCTCAGAAGCGCAAGAACACCTCGGAAGAAAAGCCCAACGTGGAATGCCACTTTCGGGTCTAGAGGATGAGGAGGATGTGGCAGTGGCCGCGGACGCGGTCGTCGGACATCAAGAGTTTAAGGTAGAGGAGACCAGCAACCTGGCAAAACCTACTCTTAGGCCGACATTGCCAATAACCCATGTGTGCATCACCTCGACGCCAATGGGGGATCGTCTCACACAAACGCCGAGTGTGGTTTCAATGACGACATTAATAAAGATGACACCACTGGCTACAGGGCTAAGCGGAAGAAGGGAAAGAAGAATCCCGAAAAGGACAAAGAGACAATGGAAGATACCGACATGGAGGAAGCTGATGCTTCAAATCCCAACCCGGAGGGGAAGAAAACGTTTCCCACAAAGAAAGACACCTATGTCACCTTCCTCGGATCTCAGCCAGCTAAGGTCAAGAAAGCAGTTCTGCATGAGCTCAACGCGATAGTTCTGGCTGTCCCTCAATACCTAGACTGGTCGGAAGTTGCAATCACCTTTGACCGTGCTGATCATCCACCTAAGTTGCACATGCGAGGAAAATACGCCTTATTCATCAATCCACTTATTGACAGATATGGTTTCTCCAAGACCCTTATGGACGGTGGTAGCAGCATCAACATTTTATATGTTGAAACGCTACGCCGGATGCGAATCTCGGAGACCCAGCTGAATCATAGCTCCGTGATCTTTCATGGAGTTGTCCCAGGAAGACAAGAAAATTCCCTAGGAGATATCACTTTGGATGTTACCTTTGGAACTAAAAAGAACTACCGGACGGAAGCACTTTCCTTCGAAGTGGTCTCGTTCAAGAGGACGTACCACGCTATATTTGGACGTCCGGCTTATTGGGCTTTTATGGCTCGTCTGTGTTACATTTACAATATGATGAAAATTCTAGGTCCCAACGGCGTGATCACTATCAGGGGAGACCCGAAGAAAGTGCGAGAGTACGAGGATGGAAATGCCGCCTTTGCTGAAGCCGTGATGCATGCCCAGGAGTACCAGGAGATCAAAAAGACCATCGATCTGTCTGAGATGCCCGCAACAAAGAAGGAGGTGACAAAGCCAAATCCGGAGTTCAAGGCATCGGAAGAGACGAAGAAGACACCGTTGAAGGATGATGACCCCTCCAAGGTGACCCAGATAGGCGTAGGCCTAGATAGCGCATAGGAAAGCGCGCTCGTCAAGTTCCTCCAAGCAAATCAAGATATCTTTGCATGGCAGCCATCTGACATGACCGGAGTACCGAGGGAACTTGACGAGCACTCTCTAAATGTAAACCCGAGCGCTAAACCCGTCAAACAGTCAGTACGACGTTTAGGCAATGTAAAGCGTAAGGCAATAGCTAAGGAACTAGCCCGATTCGAGTTATCCGGATCCATAGAAGAGGTCATCCATACGGATTGGTCAGCCAACCCTGTAATGGTCCCTAAAAAGGACACCACTGATTTAAGGATCTGTGTTGATTATACTGTCTTGAACAAGGCTTGTCCCAAAGATCCATTTGCTCTGCCTAGAATTGATCAAGTTATCGATTCTACGACAAGCTCGGAACTCCTCTGTTTTCTCGACACATATTCCGGTTATCACCAAATTCGGACGAAGGAATCAGATAACATCAAAAATTCATTCATAACCCCTTTTGGAACCTACTGTTTTGTTACGATGCCCTTTGGGTTGAAGAACGCAGGAGCTACGTACCAGCGCACTATGTAGCGTTGCCTCCACGATCAAATCGGACGCAATGTACATGCATATGTGGATGATATTGCAGTGATGTCCAAAAAGAAGGAAACATTAATTTCCGACTTGGAGGAAACATTCACAAATTTACGAAAATACAACATTATGCTCAATCCGAAGAAGTGGTTCTTTGGAATACCAACCGGAAAATTGTTAGGTTTCATCGTGTCTCAGAGGGGAATAGAGGTGAACCAAGACAAGATCAAGGCTATGCTCAATATTTCCAGGCCAACTCGCCTGAAGGACGTTCAAAGACTCATTGGTTGCATTGCTGCAGTCAGTTGGTTTGTAAGCCGGCTCGGAGAAACAGCTGCTCCACTTTACAAGCTCCTGAAAAAGACCAAGAAATTCATTTGGACTGATGAAGCTGAGGCTGCACTACAAGACTTGAAAGAAGTACTCTCATCTGCTCCTATCCTTGCAGAACCGGAACCAAGAGAACCGATGTTGCTCTATCACGCTGCGACAAACAGGGTCGTCTGTGTCGTCATGGTAGTGGAGAGGCCAGAGGAAAATCAGGAACACATGGTGCAACGTTTGACTTACTATCTTAGTGAGGTCCTAACTGAGTCAAAACAGTGGTATCCGCACTATCAAAAGCTGGCTTCTGGTGTGTTATTCGCATCTCGTAAGTTACGACACTATTTTCAGGAACATCCAATTACCGTGGTGAGCACAGCTCCCATGAGAGATATAATCAACAACAGCAAGGCTACAGGACGCGTCGCAAAATGGGGCATAGAGCTTTCAGCTTTCGATATTGAGTATAAACCTCGGACAACAATCAAATCCCAAATCCTTGCTGACTTTTTTGCTGATTGGATAGAGATAAAGGAGAATATGACCCTCCCTGAGTCGGAATATTGGACCCTATATTTTGACGGGTCTAAGGCTCGAGGGGGCTCGAGGGCTGGCGTGGTACTCAAATCACCCCATGGAGATAAACTTCTATACGTGTTGCAAATCCACTTCAGAGCGACAAATAACATTGCCGAGTATGAAGCATTGCTGCATGGAATCCGGATTGCTAAGGATATCGGCATCCGACATTTGATGTGTTACAGAGATTCGGATCTTGTTGCTCAACAAGTGTCGGATATTTGTAATGCAAATAAACACATGGCAGCATACAAAGCTGCCATGGATGATTTATCTAACTCGTTCGAAGGGTTTGAGGTTCAACACATCCCTCGAGCAGAAAATGAGGAAGTAGATGCATTATCTCGAATAGGCTCTGCGCGGAAAGAGGTCCCGGATGGCGCTTTTTTAGAGCACCTCAAAGTTCCCTCCATAAAGAGAGTAGACAAGGAATATCCGACCAAATCCGACTCACCATTAGTAGCAGTTCTGGCTATAATTCCCAGCTGGACTCAACCCTACCTTGATTACTTGGTAGATGGCAAATTACCCGAAGACGAAGTTCTGAGCCGACAGATCGTCCGACGAAGTTCTGAGCCAACAAATCCTATACTATAATTAGTGGTGAACTTTAAAAGCGGAGTGTATATGGGGTTTTTTAGCGCTGTGTATCTCCGGAAGAAGGAGTGGAAATCTTAAGAGAGATCCACGAAGGCGAGTGTGGTCACCATGCTGCAGCCAAATCTTTAGTGGCAAAAGATTTTCGACACGGTTTTTTCTGGCTTACAGCCAAGGCATATGCCGAACGGCTCGTCAAGACGTGCAAGGGCTGCCAAAAATATGCCAAACAAGCTCATGTTTCGGCTAATCAGTTGCGAACAATACCTATAATCTGGCCTTTTGCGGTCTGGGGGCTTGACATGGTAGGACCGTTCAAATGGGCTCCAAGTGGATTTATGATACGTCCATTTGCATCACTATTCTATATCATAATTTACTGTTATTCATTGATATATTTCATATTAAGAGATGATACTTATGTTATTTTATCTGTTTTTGCATGGTTGATGACTTTTGGAGCATGGACCACTACAGTCAGGATTCTGATGCAAAAGGTGATGTTTGGAGGAAAATTCGTGAAGATCAGAAAATCCGGGAAAATATACGGAAAATCCTATTTTTCTAGAAGACGAAGGAAGCCAGAAGAGGACGCAGAGATGGGCCACAGGGGGCCCACACCACCCCCTGGCGCGGGCCAGGCTAGGCCGCGCCACCAGGTGGTGTGGCCGCCCTGGTCCACCCCTGGCTCTCCCCTCTAGCGTATATTATCCTCCCGAAACCCTAATACTTGAGGAGCAACCACAGAAAGATTCGGGCGCCTCTGCGAGGCGGAAAACACCGAGAGAGAAAGATCTCTCCGGCAGACAGATTTCTACCGGGGGAATTCCTTCCCGGAGAGGGGAGATTGTCGCCATCAACACCACCATCAAGCTGGACTTCATCGGGATCATCATCATCACCACCACCATCATCACCATCAGCACCCTCATCACCATATCTATATTGCTGTAACAATTGGTTGAATCTTACATAGTTCTTAGTGGAAACATTCCCGGTGTTGATTAGTCTTTGTAGTTGATGCTATTGAGTAGAACCATTGAATTATTGTTTATGTTCAGAATATTATACATCATTATTCCATCTCTGATCATGATCCATATGATGTCGTGTGAGTAGTTCGTTTTGTTCTTGAGGACATGGGAGAAGTCATGTTGTTAGTAGTGGAGTTGTGCTAAGAAAGATTCAATAGTTTGATATTTAAGTTGTGGTGTACTTCTTCTAGTGGTGTCATGTGAACGTCGACTATATGACACTTCACCTATATGGGCCTAGGGGAATGCATTGTGTATTTGGCTACTAATCGTAGAGGTTGCCGGAGTGACAGAAACCTGAACCTCCATTAGGAAACCATTGCACAAGGGCCGTAAGGGTCTTAGAGTTTAAAGTTGTGGTTAGGTTTCTACCTTAATTACTTTCTTGTACTTACGGATGTTTGCAAGGGGTATAATCACAAGTATGTATTAGTCCTAGGAAGGTCGGTACATTAGCACAGGTTCACCCACACAACACTTAGCAAGCTAAGGAAGATTAATCAACTATATGAAGCGAAAGCACTTGACAATCTTCCTATGTGTCCTCGAGAACGGTTGGTCATCTTAAGTAATACAACCGGCTTGTCCTTTGCTGCATAAAGGATTGGGTACTTGCTGCATTTATTCCTACTGTCTTTTATTTACTCATACTTTATTTACTTGCTTTATCAAAAACCCCTAAAAATCCGTTTGCTAAGTATTTTATGGCGCCCCCTATACTTGTGGGTCATCAAGACTATTTTATGGCGCCGTTGCCGGGGAGTGAAGCGTTATTGGAGAGTGGAACTGGTAAAGGAAACTTCTACTGTGAGTATTGTTTACTTCTGTTAGTTGCTTTATTTTCATTATGGATAATTCGATGAGTTTTTCTTGTTTGCTAATGCTACTACCACTGATAAGGTAGTATATGAACCACCACCTGCTGAGAATGATGCTTTTAAAATACCTACAAGAATTATTGATCATGTTATGGATAACTACTATGTTGGGGATGGAACTGTCCATCTCGGTGATCATTTGCTCTTTATACACGAATTATGTGGGTTCTTTAAGTGTGCAGGTATTACTACAGTTCAAGTTAAGAAGAAGTTATTCTCATTATCATTGAAAGGAAGAGCTGAGGAATGGTATAAGCTGCTGAAGAATGGTCAAGCTCTTGAATGGGAGGAAATAGTACCTCTCTTTTATTCAAAGTTTTACCCTCCTAGTGAGATTCATAAAGATCGGAATCAAATATACAACTTTTGGCCACTTGATGGAGAGAGTACAGCTCAAGCTTGGGGGAGATTGAAGTTATTAATGCTCAAATGTCCCATTCATGAGCTCCCCAACAATATTATTAATAATAACTTTTATGCAAGCCTCCCTCTACATGATAAGGATTTATTGGATGCTTCTTGTGCTGGATCATTCACTCGCATGGAAGAAGAAGTTAAATGGGATCTTCTGGACCGTATTCAAGATAATGCTGAAGCTTGGGAGAATGATAAAGGTAGAAAGTGTAGCACCCCGATAAAACCACTACTAGAAAATCGCTGTGTTTTGTTTTGTGCATCATCATGATCGCATGCTCATGTCATCATGCCACATTGCATCTGAGCATCTTCATGTCCTCATGCATATTTTTGCCTAAAACTATTTTTGAAAATCCTATCTTTGTTTTCTAAATATCCTCCATCTTTATTTCAAATCAAAACCCGGTCCTTCCAGATATTTTATTTTGTCTACAAACTACTTACAAAAGACTATTCAAAACAAAACAAAATAAATAAAATACTTTATCGGGAGAGGCAGCCGCAGGCCAAGCCCAGCCAGCTACCTACAATCCCGACCCAGCCCAAAACCACCTAGACCTTTAGAACAAACCGTAGACTAAAAATCTACCTAACCCTCATCCTATCTACTCCCTGCCGCCGCCACCCTCTGGCCACACAGCGCACACACCGCACGCTTCCGCAGCCACCTGACCCGGTCCACCCCACATAGCACAGCACACAAACATGCAACGCGCACACTCGCCTCGTCCTGATCCCAAGCGCGAGCCCACCCCTCCGACCGTGTTACGCGACAGACGCGCCCTCAACCTCGATCCGACCCCCACCTTCCTCTGCTTGCTCGGGCCCTCCACCGAAGCTGACTTCGCTCGCGACTCCGCCTCGCTCCCGCTCCGTTCCGCCGCCAGGGCCGCCCCTCCTCCGCGAGCCGCCTTCCTCACCCCTCCTGGTGCCGTCGTCTTCTCTGCTTCGAGCAGGGGCTACCAGCGAGACCGTCGCCCCTGCGTCCTCTCTCAATGTGGCTCCCCGTGATGGCCGACTCGCCCAAGCTCGGCCGCGATCACCACCTCCTTGTCTCCTCCACGGCCGCCGTCGCCTTTGTACTCTTCGCCCCGGTGGCTGCTCGCCTACTCGAGCGCTTCCTCCTCCCTTGCACATCATCGACCTCGCCACCGTCCTCGTCCACCCTCTGCCGCCCTCTGCTCGTGCCTAAGCGTCGCCAAGTCCTCTGACCTTGTCGACCTCTACGTGTTCTCGTCGGCCTGCTGGTGCACCGTCACCCCGCGAGCAAACCATGCTGCGCGCCAAGGCCGATGCTCCTCACATCTCGGTGAATCCCCGACGTCTGTGTCGTTTTCCTGTAGCATTGCAGCCTCTGCACTTGTGCGTCTGCTCTTTTCATCGTGAGGATGCTGCCTTTGTCTGCTTGACAAGATGCTGCTAGCTGTTGGACATGTTGTGTGGTGCCAATGAGGTAAGATCAACGGTTAAGTGGCATTGTTCCGACTACTCGAAGCACACCGCTGAGACCTGCACGCTGATATCCCTGCTCATCGACAAGATCTTCACAGATCCGAAGCGCCGATCCCCGGAGACCGAACCCTCGGCACACCAAGATCTCCTTCCCAGAACCCAAAGACGATGTAGCGCAGGTGCTCCTTCCTGGACTTGAAGCCCCTGGATCCGATGGTCGAGACCCTGTAGACCGAAGGCCGAACCCGAACCCCTCCGAGCCCCCCCAAGATCTTCGACCCCTAATGTGTGACCCTTTTTCCTAGACCCCTATTTCATATATGACATATAAACTTGTTGCATATTAAATTGTTCATGCTTGCATACATCTCATCATGTGCTTTGGGGGCATTAGGCCGATTCACCTCATAATTAAATATGGAAACCATATGCGGGCAAATTTATCTTATATGGCCTTCATTTAAATTTGTGTAGCGAACAAGTGCCATGTTTTGTCTTGTTAAGTCAACATTTAAATTGCGGGGTATCTAAATAACATGAAACTTATAATTAATTGTCGGGACCCGGTTACGCTTAATATTGCCTAGTTGCATCGCACCTTTGCCATGTCATACATCATACATGCATCATGCTCGATCTTCTGCCGTAGTATTAAATAGTGCATCCGGTGTTTCTTCTAGTGCTTTGGTTCTTCGCGGATTAGGCCGATGAGTTGATGCGAGTATCGACAAGTTCTTCGGATATGTATCTTCGATGGTGTTTCCCAGGCGAGCAATCTTCCCCTTTCTACCTATTTTGCATTTATAGTCTTTATTTACTCCTGTTGATCTATTGTTATCCGTGTCGCGATGCTTTAGTGTTCCGAACCAGATATACTCAGTGCAGCCTTTATATTGCCTTGGACACCTCCTATTACCTGTTGTTTGGTAGATAGATGGTCTTGCGAGTCGTAGTCGCTTGCTCATGTGCGATCCCGTGTCGTGAAGTACCAAACAGTTGTTGGAATGTTGTCATATGCTTTACGGTGGAGAGGAGAATGACTTTAAATACAACTATTAAATTGCTGGGATAACTAATGAAAGAGGCACCGGTGGGCAATATATGCTATTTGGTTTTTCATGTCCACTTGTGTCCCGTAGGCCCCGAGTACTTGATACCTGTTCCTCGATTATTCGCACTATCCACATCCGGGAGACCCTATGGATCCCCCTTAGCCAGAGCTTAATTCATTTTATTTCTTGGGGCCACAAACTAGTTTGGGGATTTATTACTATCCTGTACTTATGCCATGTTTTACTTCTTTATTTACGATTGTGCGTGGAGCACCTGTATTGTTTAGGAATTGCGCAGTGTTTTCGAGGTATTGACAAGCCCAGACACACTTTCGGGTTCCCAGTCGTTTACAGCCATTGGTGCAAACCTTGGGTACGTCTCAGAGCCGGCCAACTTCGTGGCGGGTAGCTTAATGGGGTGACCCCCTGAAATAATTTATGAATCCTGTGATTGCTTTGTCGTGAAAGCCTCGTTGGGTTTTGATTTGGTTTTTCCGAGGTTGATCGTGTGTGTGTTGCTATTTGTGCACCCCTGCAGGGTAAATCTTTCTAAAAGCCGTGTCCGCGGTTATGGACGACTTGGAGCACAGTATCTCGATCATAGATAAGCATAACTAAAGTAGTACTATAAATTTGACTTAATATGTGACTAGTAATCAGCTTCACTACAATGGAATGGATAATAAAAGTTCCAACAACTGGTGGAACTGGGGTGTATCGTGTCATGTTATACCCGCGTAGTAAGTATCGCAACTCCAATGGAATGAAATAAAAGTGCCAACAACTGCTGGGTTTGGGATGTCACATGCTAATTGTATCTGACTAGTAAGTACTGCAACTACAACTGAATGGTTAACTAAAACTACCCACTACTTATGCTATCAGGATGACTCATGCTATCTATATCTGACTAGTAAGTGCTTCAACTATAATGGAATGAATAAAACTGCCAACTGTGTGAGTTCCTCGGTTTGACTTCCTCGTTTGGTCTCGAGGGGGAATACCAGGATGGGTATGATTGGTGTTAGTATCATATTGGTCCCGAATAGGTCCCTCTTATCCCTCTCTAATATCCGACAGTTGTATCGAGTCTCTATATGTTGTTTAGTGCTGCTGCACTGCCGCTTCAGTCCACCATACCTATGTAGGCGAGGACCGCCGAATTCTAGACTCACCGTGTACTGGCCTCAGTACTGACCGCTCTCTTTTTCCTTCGCCCTTTGTCGGCATGCCTTTTTTTTAACAGGTTTAAGTTCGACGTCGTTAGCAGGGTTACCCTTCCGGCTTGGCTAGGGTAGGGTTATGGACGCCATTGGTTATTCTTCAGGGCTCTTAGCCCAATTTGCATCTTATCCATACTCGGATGTTGTATCGTTTTCAGGGTGATTTGGATCTTTGTATATTATATCTGTATTCTTGACTCATGGAGTTGTTGTTGTATATATATGTTCTGTGGGTTCCATCGTGGACTAATGTGTAATGGTATTACTTCGTTTTCCCACCCGCACGCAAGTGCCTGGTGGGCATCTTTGAATCGTTTCTATGCGGGTTTGGCGGGGAGCGCTAAAACTAGCATAGGGCCGATTCGAGGGTGTTATAGAAAGTCAGGTATAAATTATGATTATGAATGCATTGAATCTTATATGGAGTGAAGGTGAAGAGGAGATAAAGGAAGACCAACATCCGCACACTAGCACTACCATTGCAAGCATTGGAGTGTTGGCAAGATCTGTCACGGTCAGGAGGACTGCACGAATGTCAACTAGAGGGAAAAATCCACGTCACTATTTAGCTCCACAGTCACTTCCTCCAAGCACCAAGAATCTTTTCCATAAGCATCAACACCGGAATATGCCCAAGGAGAAATTACCCTCCAATTAGGATTTGCCTCGTTCTAGCCATGCAGGGAACGAAGACTTCAAGGAGGAAGAGTGGGGAAAGAATCGTAAGAGCTGGGATCCACAATCTGACATGATCACACACCGCATCAAGCACAACTCGGAGTTGATTCATACTCTCACCTTCGAGATTCAGGACTTAGGGAAACTGATCAAAGAGCTCATCAAGAGAATACCACCACCACCGAAGGAGTAATTCGTCATCAGGTTTGGCATCCCCTTGGTTTGTTCCAAGCTTGGGGGAGTGTCATGGTATCACATCACTATCTTCTACCTTTTTTACCTTTTTAGTAGAGTCATATCATGAATAGAGAAGTTATCATGTAGGATGGTTTGCATTATGGAAGTGTCCCTTCTCTCGTTAGATATGTATCCCTTGGTGTGAGTTGCCATTATGGAATATTAATGATAAGTTCTATCATTTACTCTTTTGCATGTCTTATATTAGTTTTCAATTCGTGGTTATATGATTGAACTTGTTGTTAGTACTGGTATCACTTTGGGATCATTGAGTTAATTTAGTTGGTTTTGGCAAACCTGGCTCGGTCAATAGCAACACTATTTTTGAGAGTTGAATGAAAAGATAAAAGTACTCTTGATGTGCTCATAAGTTTAGTATTCTCTAGTTAAGATCTTTTGTGCTTCCAAGGAAGATTGCATGTTTGTCTTTGTCACTTGTATGTTTATTTGTTTCCTTCAACTCTTATACTTGCTTCCCAGCCTTGCTAGCTTAAAATCTGTACCGAGAGGGATTTCTTCTCGTGCTCTTATCTTGGTGATTAATACTTTGAAAGCTATCATTGAAAATCAGTTATTTGTGAACTCCAGCAAATTATCAACTATTCTTCAACCAAGAGCTAAGTTTGCCATTACCAATTATGATTCACTTTATGTATCTTTATTGTGTTTCCTTTACTTATTGCAAGTTAAGTTATATAATAGTCAGTTGTCTTCTATTATGATCTATGTATTGATGAATGTGATGCTTCTTGTCCATATTATTTTATAGACTCTTCACTCCATAAACCTGAGGCCATGTTTATTAAGCTCAGTTTCGCTTGGGGACAAGCAAAGTCTAAGCTTGGGG
The DNA here is from genome assembly GCA_910589775.1 of Avena eriantha. Lineage (NCBI taxonomy): Eukaryota > Viridiplantae > Streptophyta > Magnoliopsida > Poales > Poaceae > Avena > Avena eriantha. Next base: position 107,842,668 of record OU342745.1, read on the forward strand.
GAGTTGATAAGTCCATTTTGCATCACTATTCTATATCGTAATTTACTATTATTCATTGATATATTTCATATTAAGAGATGATACTTATGTTATTTCATCTGTTTTTGCATGGTTGATGACTTTTGGAGCATGGAGCGCTGCAGTCAGGATTCTGATGGAAAATGTGCTGTTTGGAAGCAAAATTCGCGAAGATCAGAAAATCCAGGAAAATATATGGAAAATCCTATTTTTCCAGAAGATGAAGGAAGCCAGAAGAGGAGGCAGAGATGGGCCAGAGGGGCCCACACCAGCCCCTGGCGTGGGCCAGCCTAGGCCGCGCCACCAGGTGGTGTGGCCGCCCTAGTCCACCCCTGGCTCTCCCCTCTGGCATATATTATCCTCCCGAAACCCTAATACTCGGGGAGAGACCACAGAAAGATTTCGCCGCCTCTGCGGGGCGGAAAACACCGAGAGAGAATGATCTCTCCGGCAGACTGATGGCCCAAAATATATCGAGCTCGTTGGAGAACCCCAAGAGGAAGGTATGATGAGCACAACAGCAAGTTTTCCCTCAGTATGAAACCAAGGTTATCAATCCAGTAGGAGCAAGGAAACACCCCAAAGGTGTAACTAGCTGAACGATCGAAGGGTTCACTACCGGTGCCAGCAGCAACGTGGAGACCTGCACAACACAACCACAGAACTCTGTCCCCAACTTGCGATGAGGTTGTCAATTTCACCGGTTTTGCTTAAACCAAAGGATTAAACGTATCGAATGGAAGGAAGTAATAGTTTGCAAAAAATAACACAAAGCAGTAACAGTTTATAGATTGTATGTAAAAGAAAGGACCGGGATCCATAGTTCACTAGACGTGGCTCTCCTTAAGATAGATAACATGCTGGTTGAACAAATTACAGCGGGGCAATTGACAAACATCGAGAAAGCAATACATGCATATACTGATCATCTTGACTCCTTTGAGGTTCGATTGGGCATTACAACATTATACATAGACCGCCATCCAAATACATCTATGACTAATAATCCACCTTCAGGTTATCATCCGAACCCCCTCCAGTATTAAGTTGCAAGCAACAGATTATTGCTTTACGAATTGCGTGTAATGTGAACAATACGATTGTTCTATGAACAAAGGATTGTTGTTTTCTCCCTAGTAGCAACAACACATCTAGTACCTTAGAGATTTCTGTCACTTCCCCAGATTACCAGAGGCATGAACCCACTATCAAGCATAAATACTAACTCTTGGAGTTGCTAGCATCTACTTGGCCAAGATAGCTACTAACAACGGAAAGCATGCAAGATCACAAATAACAAAGATATGATAGAATCAATAATCAATCTGAAATAGCATCTCAATATCCATCGGATCCTCGCAAACATAACATGCAGAATTACAAATAGATGATCTTGATCATGAACGGAGCTCACAAGTTCTAGACATGAAAGCACAAAGGAGGAGAACCAGCCATCTAGCTACTACATGGATCCGTAGTCCAAGGATGAACTACTCACGCATCACACCAGAGGCTTGCATGGTGATGAAGAAGGCCTCCAGGGTGAATTCCCCTCTCCAGCAGGGTGCCGGGAAGAGCTTTAGATCCCTCCCGATCTAGGGATGGAGATGACGGCGGCTATAGGCTCTTTCGTGGATTTTTGATCGGGTCCTTAGGGTTTTCGTCCCGAGGGCATCTTATAGGCGGAAGGAGAGGCCGAGGGGTGCTGGGATCGGCTAGACCACCCCCTGGCGCGCGGCCAGGTTGTGTGGCCGGCCCCCAGCCCTTCTCCGTCTCGTATTCTGGCATCTAATGACTTCCGGAAAAATAGGCACTTTGGCTTTTGTCCCGTCCAATTCCGAGAATATTCATTTTCTGACTTTCCTAGAACCAAAAATAGCAGAAAATAGGCAGCTGGCACTGTGGCTCTTGTTAATAGGCAATGCTTTGCAAGACGTTTCAATGCTTTGCAAGACGTTTGTTTGTTTCACATAAAGAAAACATAGCATAATAGCATTCATCTTGTCCCTCATAGAGTAGCAAATATAAATGCATAGGACACCTTCAAAGTTCATAAGAGTGACTAGATAAAATAGTTTAAAACAAGCAATATCAAGAGATGCATCAATCAACTAGTCTTGGGACAATGCACATAGAACTAAGAATGGCCACTATGCTCTCAAAGTAGGTGCATAAAGGTAGAAGGTGGAGACTCAATATAATGGTGGAAGAAAGGCCTTCATAGAAGGAAGTAGGGATTCAAGTCTCATAAACAGCTTCCAAAAATTATGGTACTTATAGCTTTCAGCTCTCATTGCCCCTATCATAAGCATCTTGAAGTGATTAAGGTTAAAGTGAACAAACTATGGTGTACACACTTGACGAAGTATTAGTTAGAAATCTCGTGTCCCTTGTATACGAGGGCCGCTCCTCATGCTACTCAACTTTAGTCACGGGTAAGTTCTTGTCATCGTAGGTACATGTGTATCATAGAGAACCGCCCACGGGGTACTCCTTGCCCGATGATATGGAAGAATCCCCATATCAAAATGACAAGGCAAGCAGACAACGAGCATCTCAGCAATCTTCTTATTTACCATGGGAATATGGTGCTTTTTTTCTCTCTTTCCTCTTCTCATAATCTTTTTTTTTCTTTTTCTCTTTTTTCTCAATATAGGACTCTTTTTTATAAGAAGAATGCTTCATAGACAGCTCATTATGGTTACGTTGCAGGTTTCCACCATGTCAGCATGGATTACACCAGCGGCCCAGGCGTTTCTCTAACACATATCCATAACTCCATGGAATTACAAACTCCCCTTTCATTTCACACCGACGACATCCATATACAAAAGAGCATGATATCAACTAGGTACAAGTACCAAGTGCAATGTTGAAAGCGTCCCCCATGACAACATGGTTCTGCTAATTTGCAACAAATAAGTGCAAGCATATACAACATAGACGACACAATGGTTCAAGTTTATTAAGGGCAAGAAAACTAAAGTGTGCCATCAAGTTTGTGAGAGCTTTAATCACTAGTTATCTCATAACAAGTTTAATTTGGAAGGTAAACAAAAGCATGAATATGTTTGGAATAGCATAAGCTAGTAGGTAGGTATGGTGGACTCTTTGGAATAACTTGGTTTAGGGAGTTGGATGCATGAGTGGAACTCATACTTGGTTGTGGAGGCTAGCAAAAGACTGGGAGCGACAAACTAAGAGAGCAATAATGGCCATAATCATGCAGAGCGACAAAACATCATTGATCAAAGCATAAAGTGATACTGCAAGTTGAAAACTAAAGGATCACAAAGGCTATGGTCACTTGAGATAGTCATAACATGGTGTGAGCATGTGCCAAGTCAACCCAAATAAAGCATCAAAGGAGAATACCACTATACTATGCTTTAATATGCTAAAACAACACATGATTCATCCAAGGCACATTAAGCTATCTCAATTGTTTATAACAAGTCATGCTACAGAAAATAATACTAAGCATAAAGCCAAAACAATATCAAGCATGGCATGACAACGCATAGGCCACAGTCAAAAACAAGCTCTTTTTACCACATGAGCATGAACTTTCCTACTCTTTTCCAATCCAAACCAAACTATTTGCAAACCAATGTAAGAAAGAGGGGGTCCAACCAATTTATTCAAAAAACTAAGCAAACTAAGCAAACGAAAAACCAAAATGAATACGAAAAAGAAGACGCTCCAAGAACAACGCAACTATGCATGAAACAATAAAAATGAAGCGTTTGGAAGAAATCTAGGATTTTTATTGATGAAGAAGGGGATGCCTTGGGCATCCCCAAGCTTTGACGCTTGTACTTCTTGGATATTTCTTGGGGTGACATGCGTGGCATCCCCAAGCTTGAGCTTTAGTCCAACCTTCATCTCATTACTCATTCCTTCCATACACCTGAAATTTTCCTTCATACAAAACTTTACACAATCTTTATTAGCAACATTAGTGCACTCAAGATAATATGTCTTAAGATTCAGTTCCAACGCCAAATAAACTTCCATTAGAACACTAGCTACTGTAGCACTTCCCTCAAAAAGCTCAATTCTCCAAAAAAAAACTCAAAAACGAACCAACAAGAAGCAAATGCAAAAAATGGCAGAAATCTGTCAAAACACGCCAGCAGGTAAAGGCAAATTTTTTCGAAGACCTTATGTTGCTCAAATCAACAAGTGTTGAACTAATGAAAGTTAGATAACAACCTGGGGCATAAGCACAAAATTTCACGCCTCAAAAAGATGTTCAGAGATTTTACACGAATATTTATGGTTGAATCACAGAAATCTGTTTCGGGACAGCAACTTTCCAAGTCATTACTTCTCTCTCATTAGAGGTTACTCTTGGCACAAAAAGAAAATAAAAAGGATAAGGAGCGGTTATTACTTCCAAGACTCATCTAAAACTTTTGGGTTATCTCCCAATAAGTACTTTTCTTTAACGCCTTTAAGTTAGGCATAAGAAGCAAAAAGAAGAATCAAGTGTTCTCAAATAAAGAAGCATTAAGATTAATACCGGAAATATCTTCAACAAGGCAAGGTATGTTATCCAAATAAGTTCTAGAGGATCCTCTCTTAATGCTCTTAGGTTCACTATTTTTATCAAAAGGGTTTTCAGGAACAATCCAATCAAGATTTTTTTCGATGGCTTCATGTATTGCTGCGAGTTTAAAAGGTATTGGTATCTTAGGTTCCTCCCCATTAGGTTCAATTTTGTCTTGTGTACCAATAACATCAACACATGAGCCTAGCATATTGAAATGTTCAAAGACTTTTCTAGCTTCCTTGGCAACATCATAGAACTCCTTAAACACAGTTTCTAGAATAAAATCCCTCTTTTTAGGGTCCCCAATTTCATAGTTTGGAGCAAGTTCTGCAAGGGATCTATCATTAGTATCCTCATGTTTACTAACATGATTAAAGAATTCTTCAATATTATCTTTCCTAATTATAGAACCACTACCAATTGAAAGGTATTTTAGGGTGAATTTAGGGATCAACATGGTGAGATAAGGAAGAGGTGACAACTAAAGGAGACTTAATTTTTTTGTGTTTTTTGAAATAAGAAAGCAAACTAGTAGAACTAATTTTTGTGTGTTTTTGATAAAGAAACAAGCAAACAAAGCAAAAAAGAAACTAAGCAAAACAAAAATAACAAAGTAAAGAGACTGGTTATGAGGGACTCCCCTTGTGAAGATGTCCTTGACTCCCCGGCAACGGCGCCAGAAAATATGCTTGATGGCCCAAAATATATCGAGCTCGTTGGGGAACCCTAAGAGGAAGGTATGATGAGCACAGCAGCAAGTTTTCTCTCAGTACGAAACCAAGGTTATCAATCCAGTAGGAGCAAGGAAACACCCCAAAGGGGTAGCTAGCTGAACGTTGACAGGGCGCACTACCGTTGCCAGCAGCAACGTGGAGACCTGCACAACACAACCACAGAACTCTGTCCCCAACTTGCGATGAGGTTGTCAATCTCACCGGTTTTGCTGAAAACAAAGGATTAAACGTATCGAATGGAAGGAAGTAATAGTTTGCAGAAAGTAAACAAAAAGTAGTAACAGTTTATAGATTGTATGTAAAAGAAAGGACCGGGATCCATAGTTCACTAGACGTGGCTCTTCTTAAGATTGATAACATGCTGGGTGAACAAATTACAGCGGGGAAATTGACAAACATCGAGAAAGCAATACATGCATATACTAATCATCTTGACTCCTTTGAGATTCGATTGGGCATTACAACATTATACATAGACCGCCATCCAACTACATATATGACTAATAATCCACCTTCAGGTTATCATCCGAACCCCCTCCAGTATTAAGTTGCAAGCAATAAATTATTGCTTTACGAATTGCGTGTAATGTAAACAATATGATTGTTCTATGAACAAAGGATTGTTCTTTTCTCCCTAGTAGCAACAGCACATCTAGTACCTTAGAGATTTCTGTCACTTCCCCAGATTACCAGAGGCGTCAACCCACTATCGAGCATATATACTAACTCTTGTAGTTGCTAGCATCTACTTGGCCAAGATAGCTACTAACAACGGAAAGCATGCAAGATCACAAATAACAAAGACATGATAGAATCAATAATCAATCTAAAATAGCATCTCAATATCCATCGGATCCCCGCAAACACAACATGCAGAATTACAAATAGATGATCTTGATCATGAACGGAGCTCACAAGATCTAGACATGAAAGCACAAAGGAGGAGAACCATCCATCTAGCTACTACATGGATCCGTAGTCCAAGGATGAACTACTCACGCATCACATTGGAGGCTTGCATGGTGATGAAGAAGGCCTCCAGGGTGAATTCCCCTCTCCGGCAGGGTGCCGGGAAGAGCTTCAGATCCCTCCCGATCTAGGGATGGAGATGACGCGGCTATAGGCACTTTCGTGGATTTTGATCGGGTCCTTAGGGTTTTCGTTCCGAGGGCATCTTATAGGCGGAAGGAGAGGCCGAGGGGGTGCTGGGGTCGGCCAGACCACCCCCTGGCGCGGGCTAGGTCTGGCCACGCGGACAGGTGGTGTGGCTGGCCCCTAGCCCTTTTCCGTCTCATATTCTGGCATCTGATGACTTCCGGAAAAATAGGCACTTTGGCTTTTGTGCCGTCCAATTCCGAGAATATTCATTTTTTGACTTTCCTAGAACCAAAAACAGCAGAAAACAGGCAGCTGGCACTATGGCTCTTGTTAATAGGTTAGTCCAAGAAATCATATGAAAAGTACTCCAAAGTGTGGACAAAACACAAGAAAGTGGATAAAACCAAGAATGGAACATCAAAAATTATAGATACATTTGCAATGTATCAACATCCCCAAGCTTAACTCCTTCTCGTCCTCGAGTAGGTAAGTGATAAAAAGAAAGAATAATTTTTGAGGTGACATGCACCATCAAAGACTTGATCTTGTAAAACATTCAAAGCTGGGATCATAGTACTTCAATCATAACATGAAAGACAAAGTTCTAGCAATAAGACAAAGAAACTATGATGCAACATGAAAAGGCACAAACAAAAGATTCATGAATAACAATGCTTTGCAAGACGTTTGTTTGTTTCACATAAAGAAAACAAAGCATAATAGCATTTAGCTTGTCCCTCATAGAGTAGCAAATATAAATGCATAGGACACCTTCAAAGTTCATAAGAGTGACTAGATACAAATAGTTTAAAACAAGAAATATCAAGATATGCATCAATCAACTAGTCTTGGGACAATGCACATAGAACTAAGAATGGCCACTATGCTCTCAAAGTAGGTGCATAAAGGTAGAAGGTGGAGACTCAATATAATGGTGGAAGAAAGGCCTTCATAGAAGGAAGTAGGGATTCAAGTCTCATAAAGAGCTTCCAAAAATTATGGTACTTATAGCTTTTAGCTCTCATTGCCCCTATCATAAGCATCTTGAAGTGATTAAGGTTAAAGTGAACAAACTATGGTGTACACACTTGACGAAGTATTAGTTAGAAATCTCATGTCCCTTGTATACGAGGGCCGCTCCTCATGCTACTCAACTTTTAGTCACGGGTAAGTTCTTGTCATCGTAGGTACATGTGTATCATAGAGAACCGCCAACGGGGTACTCCTTGCCCGATGATATGGAAGAATCCCCATATCAAAATGACAAGGCAAGAAGACAACGAGCATCTCAGCAATCTTCTTATTTACCATGGGAATATGGTGCTTTTTTCTCTCTTTCCTCTTCTCATAATCTCTTTTTTTTTTCTTTTTCTCTTTTTTCTCAATATAGGACTCTCATACAAATAAGTTCTAGAGGATCCTCTCTTAATGCTCTTAGGTTCACTATTTTTATCAAAAGGCTTTTCAGGAACAATCCAATCAAGATTCTTTTCTATGGCTTCATGTATTGCTGCAACACTACTAGGAAATAGCTTATCAGTGGCGCACCTTTTTTCACTATCCGTGGTGCATTTCCTAGTCACCACTGATAACTATCTTCGGTGGCGCATTTCAAAATGCGCCACAGAAGTCTCAAACTTCAGTGGCGCATATGGCCAATATGCGCCACAGAAGTTTTTTTTGAAAATTCAAAAAAAAAACCCGGGCCAGATCTAGATCTGGCCGGAGTTGGTTGTGGTGGTGACTGGTGGTGGTGGTGGTGGCTGGTGGTGGTGGTGGCTGGATGACGGGTAGGAGGAGGTTGCCGGAGGTGGTGGTGGTGGTGGAGGAGTTGGAGGAGGAGGAGGAGGTTGCCGGAGTTGGTGGTGGTGGTGGAGGAGGAGGAGGTCGCCGGAGTTGTTGGTGGAAGAGGAGGAGAAGGAGGTCGCCGAAGTGGTGGTGGAGGAGGAGGTCGTCGGAGTTGGTGGTGGAGGAGGAGGTCACCGGAGGTCGGCGGAGTTGGTGGTGGAGGAGGAGGAGGAGGTGGTGGTGGTCGCCGGAGTTGGTCGCCGGAGTTGGTGGTGGTGGAGGAGGAGGAGGAGGAGGAGAAGTGGGGAGGGGAGAAGTGTGGAGGGGAGGAGAAGTGGGGAGGGGAGAAGAAGTGGGGAGGGGGAGAAAAAGGAAAAGGGAGGGAGAAGGGCACCGACAGGATTCAAATTTCGAATCCCGCACAAGACTTATGTGGCGCATATGGGGGAAATGCGCCACAGAAGTTTCTCCCCCTTTTTTATTTTTTTGCAGAAAACAATTCTCTGTCTGCCATAACTTTTTACTCTTTTGGAATTTGGGGAATCTACAAAATCTTCAACAGCTTCTAGCAGTTGAAATCGAGTAGAAAATTTCGAGACGATCATTTTGATAGGTTAAAGATTTTTTTCCGACATCGTATGCAAAAGTTAGAGCCGTTTTACCGTGTCATGACCTATTTTTGCAAAATACCACGAAATTTATGTTTTTCAATTTTGTCTAGATCTATACCCTAAAATCTAACTACAACTCAAAGAAATTATTTTTTTGAAGTTTCTATCATTTTTGTTTATTTTTTACAAAACTGAAAAGGCGATCCACAGGGGGGTGGGATCTGTTTTTCCCCCCTATATGCTTGTTCTGTGGCGCATACACCTATATGCGCCATAGAAACATCACTTTCTGTGGCGCATATGGACACATGCACCACATAAGTTTCTCCCGCTTTTTTTGCTGCTTGGTCCCATCAACCTTCTGTGGCGCATATGTCTATATGCGCCATATAAGTTTGGCACTTCAGTGGCGCACACGAAAATATGCGCCACAGAAATATGGACTTCTGTGGCACATATTGGTTTCGTGCGCCACTGAAGTGCCAAACTTCTGTGGCGCATTTTTTCTATATATCTGTGGCGCATAATTTTACATATGCGCCACCGAATATCTTGTCTATCTATAAGCTGTTTCCTAGTAGTGCAAGTTTAAAAGGTATTGGTATCTTAGGTTCCTCCCCATTAGGTTCAGTTTTGTCTTGTGTACCAATAACATCAACACATGAGCCTAGCATATTGAAATGTTCAAAGACTTTTCTAGCTTCCTTGGCAACATCATAGAACTCCTTAAACACAGTTTCTAGAATAAAATCCCTCTTTTTAGGGTCCCCAATTTCTTTAAGCTTAAGAAACATTACTTGTATTAAGGGGATGAGGTTAACAAACCTAGCTTCTAACATGTGAATTAAAGAAGCTACAGCAATTTCATAGTTTGGAGCAAGTTCTGCAAGGGATCTATCCTTAGTATCCTCATGTTTACTAACATGATTAAAGAATTCTTCAATATTATCTTTCCTAATTATAGAACCACTACCAATTGAAAGGTATTTTAGGGTGAATTTAGGGATCAACATGGTGAGATAAGGAAGAGGTGACAACTAAAGGAGACTTAATTTTTTTGTGTTTTTTGAAATAAGAAAGCAAACTAGTAGAACTAATTTTTGTGTGTTTTTGATAAAGAAACAAGCAAACAAAGCAAAAAAGAAACTAAGCAAAACAAAAATAACAAAGTAAAGAGACTGGTTATGAGGGACTCCCCTTGTGAAGATGTCCTTGACTCCCCGGCAACGGCGCCAGAAAATATGCTTGATGGCCCAAAATATATCGAGCTCGTTGGGGAACCCCAAGAGGAAGGTATGATAAGCACAGCAGCAAGTTTTCCCTCAGTACGAAACCAAGGTTATCAATCCAGTAGGAGCAAGGAAACACCCCAAAGGGGTAGCTAGCTGAACGTTGGCAGGGCGAACTACCAGTGCCAGTAGCAACGTGGAGACCTGCACAACACAACCACAGAACTCTGTCCCCAACTTGCGATGAGGTTGTCAATCTCACCGGTTTTGCTGAAAACAAAGGATTAAACGTATCGAATGGAAGGAAGTAATAGTTTGCAGAAAGTAAACACAAAGCAGTAACAGTTTATAGATTGTATGTAAAAGAAAGGACCGGGATCCATAGTTCACTAGAGGTGGCTCTCCTTAAGATAGATAACATGCTGGGTGAACAAATTACAGCGGGGCAATTGACAAACATCAAGAAAGCAATACATGCATATACTAATCATCTTGACTCCTTTGAGATTCGATTGGGCATTACAATATTATACATAGACCGTCGTCCAACTGCATCTATGACTAATAATCCACCTTCGAGTTATCATCCGAACCCCCTTCAGTATTGTTGGCAGGCTTGGCAGGGATTCGATTGGGCATTACAATATTATACATAGACCGCCATCCAACTTCATCAAATAGTAGGACTACTTCTCCGCCTTATTGTTGACAGGCTTGGCAGGGATATATGCATTCAGGTTGGCATACTTCATCAAGAACACTTAGAAGGCAGCGTGTTTTGACTTAGTAGAGCCTGAAGGCTTGTGTCCTCTACGGCCAATGCCCTTGACATGCTGACATACCGTTCGAATCTTTCCCAAAGGATTTTGTAGAGAATGGGCACGTGTAGCTGGTGCCACGTTGGTAGGGATACTTCCCATTCTACAGCTTCTTCAGGACGTGACAATTTTTAGCATGCCCGTATTCCTCGTCAGTTGAGACATTCTCAAAGAGTTCATGTGAATTAGAAAGTAGAGTTCCATGAGCTTGTGGTTGGTCGGGCGGGATGAGGTCGTAGACTCTAGGTTGCGTCGGGTGGAGACTCCGGGTGGACATCAGGAACTTTCAACAGCGGTTGCGGTCGGCTGGGCCAGAGACTCTGGATCGGATCGATGCAGGCGAAGACTCCGGGCCTGGTTCAACCTTCTCGTGTCCATCCTCCATGGTAACTCGGCGATTATCTTGGGATTCATACTTGAGTATACAAAATGTGTTTGCACAAAGTAGGAAGCCATTCAGAGGGGTATAAAAGTCACACATAGAGAAGAGCGAGTTAACCTTATCATCAAAGAGTTAGCTCGGGTATGGGTCAGGGGTCCACTTGAGGGACTTGACGGAGTAGATATAAAGTTGTCCGTAGGACGGGTTGCATCACTTGCCTAGGTGAAAAACACTTAAAACATAAATGTATTCTCGTAGAACATAAATGTGCATCTACATAAAAGTTATTTTTTGGTGAAAGAGATATATACTACTCCCTCCGATCCAAATTAGTGGACTCAGATTTGTCTAGATTCAAATATATTTAGACTTGTTTTAGTAATAGATACATCTGAATCTAGACAAAATCATGTCAACTAATTTGGATCAGAAAGAGGTGTCTTTGGAGGAAATACAAGCATGGCGAGAGGGCAAACTCCCTCGCTTCCTGGGAGATGATCTGCAAGCCAAAGAAAAAAGGAGGACTTTGTGTACTGGATCTTCAAAAGCAAAATATAGCTCTGCTGTTAAAATACCTTAATAAATTTTATAACAATGCAAACTTGCCATGGGTCAAATTAGTGAGAGATACATATTATCATGAGTCTGTGCCACATGCAGTCACCATGTGTGGGTCTTTCTGGTGGAAGAGTATTATCAATCTTGCTGATAAGTGGAGAGCTATATCAAAATGTCAAGTTGGTTCTAGTTTTACAATCCTATTCTGAAATGATCACTAGGCCGAAGTTCTGCTGTCCGTGAAATTCCCTAGACTTTTATCCTTTGCCAGAGATAAGCTAGCCTATGTTCATGATATCTACTCTCTTAGTAATCTTCATGAAGCATTCATGTTGCTCCTCTTTGTTGAGGCTTTTTTGGAATATGAACAACTTCAGATACTTCTCTCTGGCACCAACTTGTCAATAAATGATGACAAATGGATCTGTCAGTTCAGCAATAACATATTCAGGGCTAAGGTTCATTACGAAAGAAATTTTAGAGAGATGGATAATGACATGGTTTCTGCCCAGATTTGGAAGAGCAAGTGCATGTCAAAACATAGGTTTTTTTGCTTGGTTACTCCTACATGATCGACTGAACACAAATGACATGCTTGTCAGAAGACATTGGAAAGTTACAGATGATAATGATTGTGTTCTATGTTATGGACAGATAAGAGAGGACTGGAAACATCTAATGTTAGTTTCCCAGAGGCTTTTAAGATTGCTAAACAAAACTTCAATGGCCCATGTTTTACAGAAGTAATCATTTTGGCATGTTGGAACATCTGGAAGCAAAGGAATGCGATGGTCTTCAGACATGAGGAACCCTCTTTCAGAGGTTGGAAATCTGGATTCTTTTTTATTTGACCTTGCTTAAGCATAGGTTAAGGGGTAATGCTAAGGTTTTGCTGTCATCATGGCTTGACAACTTACCTTAAGGCATTGAAAATAGCTTTTTCTTCCTTTTTCTGTTTTTTGTCACATGTGTGGAAATATTCTCTAAACTTGTAGTTCTGTTTACCACTTCAATAAAGGACTGTGGGGGTTCCCTTACAGTAGAAAAGTTTCAAAAGAAAACTAATTTGGATCAGAGGTACTTCCTCTGTTATACATTATGCAACGTTTTGGCAAACTAAATGCGTAGGAGGTTAAGTATTATGTGGATGATGTCACATTATTACTCTCTCAATTTTAAAATATAAGATGTTTTAGATTTGTGAAGTGAATATATCTAGACCTCTTTTAGTGTATAGGTTCACTCCAAACCTCTCTGAACATGTAATATAAATTGTTCTAGATACATTAGCTACAAATCTAAAACATCTTATATTTTATACGGTAAAATCCTGGTGAGCCTTTTTTTTTTGTCCTGTGTAACATCTGTACCAGCACTCAAGCCACATGATGCCACGATAGTTCAATCCTGCGCGCGCGTGCGTAGCTAATTAAAACGACTATATTACCGCCCGATCTCGTGGCACGACGCAGCAAAGCATCAATCGATCAAAACGAGAAAAACAGGAGGTTGTTTTGTTCTCGAGACAAGTACTCCCTCCGTTTTAAAATATAACATGTTTTAACTTTATAAAAAGAGTGTATCTAGCCTCTTTTAATGTTTAGGTTTACTCCAAATCTAAATGAACATATACGCATGGATCTAGATACACTTCTTTTATAGAACTAAAATATCTTATATTTTAAAATGAAGGGAGTACGTTCTCAACGCAAGCACAAGTCCAAAAGATAAATATACGCCCTCATCCTAAAATAAATGACTTTAATTTATCTAAATTCATATGTATTTATATTGTACTAAAATATGTCTAGATATATTTAATTCTAGATAATGATACGTGTAGAGTACTGTAGATACGATCAATGTGGACGAGCATATATATATATATATATACACGATCAATGTGGACAAGCAAAGCACGGCGATCGACGCAATTAGAACACGACGTAGATACTCCTACATCGTTAGCAAGGTCGAGGTATCAGAATACTGTAAAACTTGCCATCGGGGAGACCCGGCCGTTACGTGTATATATCCAACAACACTCCCTTTAATTCAAATTAGTGTTTTTAGATTTGTCTAGATTTGAACGTGTCTAAATAAATCTGAAAACGTTAATATAAATCTAAAGGAGTATATGAAATTAGATTGTACACAATATACAGTACATTGCGGCGAGTTCGTCGGGACGCTTTCAGCTAAGAATGGCATAGCAGAACGATGAGCTCGTAGACTCGTGCCGCAGGACGGATGGGTCATGAGATTAATTAATCTCACTTGAGGAAAGTTCTTATTGTGAAAAATTAATATACTACCCTCCGAATAAGAAATAACAGACTTAAGTTTATCTAGATTCAAACATATCTATAGATTAAAATGTGTTTAGATATATTCGAATCTAGACGAACTCAAGTCAGTTAGTACTTTTTACGGTAGTAGTTTTGCAGTTAGGCTGTGTAACACTCTCGAATCGGTCATATCCAAGTTTTACAGATTCCCACCAAACTCGCATAGAAACGATTCAAAGATGCCCACCAGACACTTGCGTGCGGATGGAAAACGAAGTAATAACATTACATGATAGTCCACGATTAAACCCACAGCAACATATATATATATATATATATATATATATATACAATAACAACTTCATGAGTCAAAAAATACACATATACAATACAAAGATCCAAATCACCTTGAAAACGTACAACATCCGAATACGGATAAGATGCAAATGGGGCTAAGAGCCCTGAAGAATAACCAATGGCGTCCATAACCCTGCCCAGGCCAAGCCGGAAGGGTAACCCTGCTATCGACGTCGAACTTATACCTGCTAAAACAAAAGGGATGCCGACAAAGGGCAAAGAAAAAAAAAGAGCAGATAGTACTGAGGCCAGTACACTGCGAGGCTAGAATTCGGCGGCTCTCGCCTACATTGGTATGGTGGACTGAAGCGGCAGCGAAGCAGCACTAAACAACTTATAGAGACTCGATACAACTGTTGGCTATCAGAGAGAGATAAAAAAGACCTGTGTGGGACCAACCTGATACTAACACCAATCAGACCCATCCTGGTCTTTCTCCCTTGAGACCAAACCAAGGAACTCACACGGTTGGTAGTTTTATTCATTCCATTCTAGTTGCAGCATTTACTGGTCAGATATAGATAGCATGAGTCATCTTGATAGCATAAGTAGTGGGCAGTTTTAGTTAACCGTTCCGTTGCAGTTGCAATACTTACTAGGCAGGTATAATATGACATGATGCACCCCAATACCACCAGTTGTTGTCACTTTTATTTACTCATTCCGTTGTAGTGCAACCGATTACTAGACATGTAAAAGTCAAATTTATCGCACTACTTTAGTTATGCTTGTCTATGATCGCGATACTGTGCTCCAAGTCGTCCATAACCGCAGACATGGCTTTCAGAAAGATTTACCCTGCAGGGGTGCACAAACAGCAACACACACATGATCAACCTCGGGAAGAACCAAATAGAAAGCAACGAGGCCTCACGAGAATGCATTCACAGGATTCATAAATCATTTCAGGGGGCCACCACACTAAGCTACCCGCAACGAAGTTGGCTGGCTCCGGAACGGACCCAGGGTTTATGACGACTGATGTAAACGACTGGAAAACCGAAAGTGTGACTGGGCTTGTCGATACCGTGAAAACATGGCACGATCCAAAATAGTACAGGTGCTCCACGCACAATCGTAAAAAAAACAATAAAGCATGACATAAGTACAGGATAGTAATAAAGCCTCAAACTAGTTTGCGGCTCCAAGAAATAAAGTGTGAATCAAGCTTAGGCAAAGAGAGATTCATAGAGTCTCCCGTATGTGGATAGTGCGAATAGTCAAGGAACAAGTATCAAGTACTCGGGGCCTACGGGACATAAGCGAGCGTGGAAAAACCAAATATTATATATTGCCTACCAATGCCTCTGCATTAGTTATATCTATTCCTAGCATTTTAATATCAAGTTGTAATTAAAGCCATGATCATCTCTGTAACAACCTCGGACCCTACGCTCTAAGTTCAAGCCTGGATGAACCAAAAGTGGTTAAAATAGTACAGCGGGGGCCCAGGGGCCACCCACGTGTAGACCCGTCAGCCGTCCTAACCACTTCCAAGAACATCAGGACAAGAGCGAGCGGCGTAGGCAACATGCGAAGAGATCAAATACATACACAAGTGAGCATGTATGCAAGCTACCTTACAACAGTTCTCAGAGCCATACCATCTAAAAAAAATAGAAATATTGCAACGCCATACGGCAAGATCCAAATATCCTAGATATAGATAATAGTGTAGGATAGCTCCTCATACATCAATCAACAGACTATCAAGCGGAAGAGGGAAACAAGATCCGAGTCCGGACAAGAAGCAAATCGGCATAAGATGCCACATAACTAAGCACATCTCGCCCACAGATCTCGCGGATTCCCATCCCCGGAATCTCTACACCGAGTGATCGTTGCCAACATCATCTGTCTTCTCCACCCAACATCCATCTTGCGAATACACCTATTCATCTGAATCAAACAATTTATCGTGTGAGACCCTAGGGGTACTCAGCAAGTCTTTATGCCTCTAAAGGGGACATAACCTGGGGTGACGCAATTGCAGCAAAAGAGAATAACTAACAAGTCTATAGATACTCTCTAACCATCCGCCTAACCAATGATAGGCGGATGTCCGTTAATTAGAAACAACAGTTATGACAGTATAAAGTAACAGATCCATCTTCCTTCCCTCTTACCAACGAGAAAGCGGACGAACAACCCAACCGTTGAAAGTTTTATTAACCATTCCATGAATATTGCACTAGTTACTAGTCAGATATTTAGTCAAATTAAAGAAGGTACTTTAGTTATACTTGTCTATGATCGAGAAACTGTGCTCCAAGTCGTCCATAACCATGGACATGGCTTTCAGAAAGATTTACCCTGCAGGGGTGCACAAATAGCAACACACACACGATCGACCTCGGAAAAACCAAATCAAAACCCGACGAGGCTTTCACGACAAAGAAATCACATGACTCATAAAATATTTCAAGGGGCCACCCCAATAAGCTACCCGCAACAAAGTTGGCCGGCTCCAAAACGGACCCAGGGGATTGCGAGAACGGCTTTAAACGACTAGGAACCCGAAAGTGTGATTGGGCTTGTCGATACCGCGAAATCGTGCTGCGATCCCTAAACAGTACAGGTGCTCCACGCACAATCATAAATAAAGCGGTAAAGCATGGCATAAGTACAGGATAGTAAATAAAACCCCAAACTAGTTTGTGGCCCCAAGAAATAAAGTACAAATCAAGTTCTAGCAAAGGGGGATTCATAGAGTCTCCCATATGTGGATAGTGCGAATAGTCAAGGAACAGGAATCAAGTACTCGGGGTCCTACGGGAGACAAGTGGACATAAAAACCAAATGACAGATATTGCCCACCGGTGCCTCTTTCATTAGTTATCCCATTACTACTCAGGTTATGTTGTTTAGGTACCTCGTTATTCATCAGACACTCACATACCCTACACATGCTTTTCTATGACTCGCCTGGCTCAAACAACTCCTGTAGTAATGGCTCATGGGATGGAGGAACAAGCTTCGGTGGGGTTTAAAAGTAAAGGCTATGCAGTACTTGGGATTCAATTCAATGCAATCGCGACTCGATGATGCAAGAATAAGATAGAGGCAATAGGTACTATATGTATGCAAGCATGTGGTAGTTCTTGCCTGGCAGCTCAGTTGAAGCGAGAGATGGATCTGGGTAGTACTCCTGGGATTCCTGATATTTTCCCTGCTCGACGTCTATTCGAAAAGAAGAACCAAGCAAACAAGGGCCAACATAAATAAAGTGCACAAGCATATAAATAAAATGCGACAAGCGATCAAGCATTCCATGATGAATGGTGCATTAATTACATGGCAATAAAGTAGCATGGTAAAGGTGAGGTGTGGGGACAAGAATAAATCATTTTATTAATTATTTGGTCAACTTTTAATGCCATAAACAGTTCTGATTTTTAATAATGACATGATGCATGCTTCAATTCATGTCAAGGAATGCATAGTTAGAACGGGCTCATCGCGCTGATCGATTTAGACATATTATTTGCCAAATTTGGAGTTATAGAATTAAAGTTATAAATTAATTAAGAAAAGGCATTTTTATTGCAATTTAAACAATTTCGAAAATTTAAACTAGTCAAACATTATTTTGGATGGCAGATTTGAATTCCTCACATTTTTCTGATTCAAAAACATATAATATTTGTATTATTTGGATAAGTCAATTAAAAGATATTATTTCCTGGATTTAAAACATATTTAACAATTTCTGAAATCATTTTTATTAAACAGATAAGAACAGCGACTTTTTGCACAGAGAGACAGCTAGCCACAGACGCTGATGGGTGGGCCAGGTGCTGACTCAGCCATAGGTGGTCGACGCGGTACACGCGGGACTTTTCTCACCGCGGAGTTATCTTGCCTGTGCGGTTGACAGGTGGGGCCGGCAGTGTGCGGGGCCACACACGGGCGCACGAACCGGGCGCAGCCACATGGCGCGGACGGGGAGCGCGGGTTCAGGATTCCAAAATCTGGGTACCTTTTTAGAAAAGCGCAACAGCGGCTGACAAGCGGGCCCCGGTGGAGCGCGGGTTGAGCCGCAAAAAGCGTAGGGGGTAAAGGGAAAAAGTCACCGCGCTACTGTTTTTCTTCCTCTACTCTCTGACGGAACTAAAGGACGGAGAGTAAACAGGCGCGGTGGCGCGGTGCGCGCGCGCGGCGGCGGCTACTGCTGAGGCTGGCTTGGCTAGATGCTAGGAAGGATCTACGCGGCCAGAAGGCCCTACCGCGGCGCAACTGCGAGGACGCGTCTGCGAGCGCACCGCACAGAGAGCATTCGGCGAATGGATCTACGCGTCCAGGAAGTGATGGCCAGCGGGAGGATGTCAGGGAGGCTCAGCAGCTCACCGGGAGTGGGTTGGTGGTGGTGGACCGAGCCGAAGCGCAGAGGATCGTCGGGGACGCTGGCGCCTGGTGGCTGGGGTTTTAAGAGGATATGAAACACCAAAAGAGTTCGAATTAAGACAAAGGGAGAAAACAAAAGGACCAAAGGAGAGAGAGGTGGAAGAAAAGATGATCTTACATGTGACATGCACATGATGTCATTTTGTGAAAACAAAATATCCATCCCATGTATGCTTGACAAAGAGAAAACTACTCAAAGAGTTGCAAGGTGGAGGACAAGAGAAAGAATAAGCATTTATTTGGTGTATTTGTTTCAATTGAGTTCAAATAAACTCCACCAAAATATTCCCAAAGAAACCAAAATAAAAGAACAAGTGAGGCCTTGCATGGGCCATGCATGAAGAATAATTGCCACATTCATTAGTTGTGAAAACAACTACATATAACTATGGGCATATATTACCCCCATGCACATCCATACTTGAATAAAGACCACCACATAAGCTACAAGCTTGATAAAATATGGTAAGGGTGGATTTAAGCATAAATGAATATAATAGGCCATGCTAGTGTGTATGTCCCACTAGAAGATCATTTGGCCACAATTATATTTAAACCATGCTCAATTATTCCCAAAACAAACCATATGGAAGATAGAGTAAGTGAAACTATCCACATGCATGCAAAGGTGGCCATGTGGCTCTCCACATATCAACAATGTGAAAACAACATGAAGTATATAGGGAAGCATGTGTAAGTAGAAGTGGATCCATCCCAATACACATGAGCTAGAGGTAAACCCAAGAAAATGCAAAGCTCACATATAGTTGAATGGTGGAACTACGGGGTGGTGACAAGAAAGGTTGGTGGAGTTAAATAAAAGATATGCCCCCAACTCAACTTGGGCATCAAGCATTTATTAAAAACCAAATACAATATATCAAGAGGCAAATACAATTAATAAATGCATATGAGACAAGATCCAAAAGAAAAAGGGTATTATATGATGCTCAAATGCAATGTGGCATGATGACATGAGCATGATATCATTATGATGCAACAAGTATATGTAGGAAGTAGCATTTTATTATTAGACCATGTAGCATTACAGATGTTTGACAGATGGGATGCTACAACTCTCCCCCACTAAATAGGAATCTCGCCCCAAGATTCTAGGAAGAAGAAGACACAAAGAGGGTAGGATACTTGGCACGGAGCTCATCCTCACGTTCCCAAGTGGCTTTATCAACGGAATGGTGCGACCACTGCACCTTGCAGAACTTTATAGACTTGTTGTGAGTCTTTCTTTCTGCGACTTCTAGGATTTTTGTGGGGTGTTCTTGATAAGATAGGTCTTCTTGGAGATTGATGAGCTCTTGGTCCACGGTCCTGCCGGGATCCTTGAAGTTGAGATATATGGAAAACATCATAAACCTTGAGTTTTTCAGGGAGCTCAAGAGCATAAGCGACTTCTCCTCTTCTTCCACGAACTTTGAAAGGACCGGTGTATCTAGGAGCCAGCTTCCCTTTGATACCAAACCGGTGCGTGCCTCTTATGGGAGTGACACGAAGGTAAACGAGATCAGCAGGGACATACTCCATGTCCGTGTGCTTTCTGTCATAGTTGCTCTTCTAGCGACTTTGAGCAACCTTCAGGTTTTGGAGAATGATGTGAACCTTCTCCTCCGCTTGAGTTACAATGTCGGGGCCAAACAATGTTCTTTCACCTGCGCCCGACCAACCAATCAGAGTTCTGCATTTGCGACCATAGAGAACCTCAAATGGTGCCATCTTTAGACTCTTCTGGAAGCTGTTGTTGTAAGAGAATTCAGCATAAGGAAGGCATTCTTCCCACTTCATGCCGAAAGAGATGACGCAAGCACGGAGCATATCTTCCAGAATCTGATTGATCCTTTCAACTTGTCCTTGCGACTAAGGGTGGTAAGTTGTGCTGAAGTTCAACTTGTTCCCAAAGCATTTTGGAAACTTCCCCAGAACTTGGAAGTGAAGATGCTTCCACGGTCTGAGCTGATCTCAAGAGGAACCCCATACAGAGAGACAATTCTGTTGATATAGAGCTCAGCCAACTGAATTACAGAAATTGTTTCCTTGACGGGAAAGAAGTGAGCCACTTTAGAAAGCCTGTCAATGACAACAAAGATTGCATTGTTGCCCTTCTGCGACCTTGGAAAACCCGTTATGAAGTCCATCTCTACTTTCTCCCATTTCCATTCCGGAGGCTTCAATGGCTGTAGAAGACCGGAAGGTTTCTGATGGACAACTTTAACTCTGCGGCAGACATCACACTCCGAGACATACTTGGCACAATATCGTTTCAACCCAGGCCACCAATATTGTGTTTTCAGATCCATGTACATCTTTGTGCTGCTAGGATGGATAGAAAGAACAGAATCATGAGCTTCTTTAAGAACTTGCTCTCTCAAACCCGGATACTTCGGAACGAACATCCGATGCTTAAAGAATAGAGTGCCTTGGTCGTCAAGGTGGAAAGGTTCATACTTCGGAAGCTGAATCTTGGAGATGATGTTTTTAGTGTACGGATCACCAAGTTGAATGGAGCGAACTTTTTCTTCCAAGAGAGGTGTTGCCAGAAGGTTCAGAAGATACCCTTGATCCACAATTTCAAGGTTGAGCTGGCTGAATTCCTCGCACAAGAGAGGCTATTGTTCTTCCACCATGAGGTTGTTGACATAAGCTTTTCGGCTGAGAGCATCGGCCATCACATTAGCTTTGCCAGGAGTGTAGTTGATGGTCAGATCGAAATCATTAATTGCTTCAATCCACCTCCTCTGACGAAGGTTGAGATCTGGCTGAGTGAAAATATACTTCAGACTCTTGTGATCAGAAAAGATCTCACAACGGTTGCCAAGCAAGTAGTGCCTCCATACTTTCAAAGCAAAGACAAGTGATGCGAGTTCGAGGTCATGTGTAGGATAGTTGATCACATGCGTCTTCAACTGTCGAGAGGCATAAGCAACAACTTGTTTCTCTTGCATAAGGACCGCACCCAATCCTTGCAAGGAGGCGTCACAGAATATCTGGAAAGGATTTGATGTATCTGGAGGAATCAAGACTGGTGTGGAAGTGAGCTTCTCTTTGAGGGTTTCAAAGCTTGCTTGACATGCAGGAGACCAAAGGTATTTCTTGCCTTTCTTGAGGAAATCGGTAAGAGGCTTCGCAATCTTCGAGAAGTTCTGAATGAAGCGATGGCAGTAACTAGCCAAACCAAGGAAACTCCGGACTTCTTTGACATTTTTGGGTGGAAGCCACTCAACAATTGTCCGAACAGTTTCTGGGTTGACGGCAATGCCCTTGGCAGAGATGACGTGACCAAGATAGGTGACTTCGGGAAGCCAAAATTCACACTTGGAGAACTTTCCATACAGGCGGTTCTCGCGAAGCTTGTTTAGGACACACCGATGGTGTTCTTCATGTTCTTCCTTTGACTTAGATTAGACTAGAATGTCATCCAGATAGACCACGACGAACTTATCAAGATACTCCATGAAAACCGAGTTCATAAGCCTCGAGAAGGTGGCAGGTGCGTTGGTGAGACCAAAGGACATGACCGTGTACTCATATAGGCCATAGCGGGTGGTGAAAGCTGTTTTGGGAACATCTTCCTTGCGAATCTTGATTTGATGATATCCAATTCTCAAGTCAAGCTTAGAGAACACCACAGCTCCAGCTAGCTGGTCGAAGAGATCATTGATCCGCGGAAGGGGATATTTGTTCTTGATGGTTTTAGCATTGAGTGCCCGATAGTCAACACAAAGTCTATCCATGCGATCTTGCTTCTTGACAAAGATGGTTGGGCTACCCCAAGAAGAAGTACTTGTGCTGAATGAAGCCCAACTTCTCTTGTTCATCAAGCTGACGTTTGAGTTCAGCCAACTCAGCAAGACCCATTTTATAAGGCCGCTTGGAGATAGGAGCGGTTCCAGGTTCAAGCTCAATCACAAACGCAACCTCTCGGTCAGGAAGCATACCTGGTAACTCTTCAGGAAAAACATTTGGGAACTCACAAACCACTGGAACACTCTGAATAGCATCCATAGCATCATCATTCAGAGCCGCCAAAGAGAAAAGCTGAATTGCAGGAGTCAGACTTGGAGAATAGACTATATGGCCTTCAGGAATTTTCAGAGAAATCGAGCGTTCAGCATAATCAATCACAGCTGCATTTGTTGTTAACCAATCCATGCCCAAAATGACATCGGTATCTGAATTGCCCAATTCAATGAGGGATGCCGGGAAAATTTTGTTTCCAATTTCAATTTGGTTCCCATGGCTTATTTGAGAAGCCTTCATAGTTGTCCCCGGTGATTGCACCCTAAGAACCTTGGTCAAGGATTGAAGCGGAAGACCTTGTTGCTGAGAGAACCTTTGGGATACAAAAGAATGCGATGCACCAGTATCGAATAACACTCGTGCAGAAACTGAGTTAACAGAAAGCGTACCCGACACAACTCCAGGTGCATGTTCAGCTTGAGCGACGTTGACACAGTTGGCACGAGCAACAGTGGACCCGGGCTTGGTGTTGATGTTGAGAGCCCGAGGTGGAGGTGCACGAACCATAGAAGAACTTGCTACAGGTCTTGGAGGTGGTGGTGGAAGAGCTTTGTTGTTCATGGGACAACTCCAGTGTTGATGCCCAGTGTTCCCACAAGTGTAAAAAGCACCAGGTGGACGTGGAGCAGCGTAGCCAGGGACTCCACCAGGCGCTCCAGGGTAGTTGTGGTTGTAGCCCCTAGGAGCAGCGGTGAAGGAGTTTGGTGGCCTTGCCGCGTAGCTTGAAGGTCTTGGTGGAGCCGGGAGCGGCGGTGCGGTATTAGGAACCCACACGCGGCGCTTAGAAGGAGCTGTCATAGCTTAAGAGCTTATTGCGTCACGGCTGTGTTTCTTGGACTCCTCGAACACTTGCCTACTGGCTTCTTCCTGTAGAGCTGTATGTTGGAGTTCCAGAAAAGACCCCGGCCTTGCATGAGTGATTGCATATTTGATAGATGCATTGAGCCCTTGCCTGAACCTCTTTTGCTTCTTCTTGTCATCAGAGATCTCATCGCCACCATACCGAGAAAGATTCATGAAGTTTCTGATATAGGTATTGACATTGTCATTGCCCTGCTTGAGGTTGAGAAACACTTCCTTCATCCTTTCCATGAAAATTTCTGACAGATATTGCTCTTTGAAAGCCCCAGTGAACTGCTCCCAAGTAGGCTGAAAACCAGAGTGGTTTGCCTCAGGTAATTCTCCCACCACAGAGCTGCGTCTCCCTTCAGAAGGTGAGTGGCACATTTTACCCATTCTTGCTCAGGAACATCAGCAGTCATCAGAAACCTTGACATCTCACGAAGCCAATCATCAGCATCTAGTGGCTGATCAGACACCTCAAAGTGTCGTGGGTTAAACTTCAGAAATCCCTTCATGTCTCCTCGCTTGGGAGGTGGAGGTAGCGGAACAAACTCATTCCTCCTGACACTTTCTTCAAAACGCTGCTGGTTTTGCTGCATTATTCCCAAGGCATTAGCAATACTTGCCAACGCAGCCCCCAGTTCAGGTGGTATGTCCACCTCATTGCGGCGTGGTGGTGCCATCCTGGGATTGATATAAAACTCAAGTCAGTACCATAATGGAGAATAATAATAATCCAAAATAGTACCAAATTAGAATTAACCAAGATTAAAGGATACAATTACTAAGATGATATTAAAATATCAACAAAGTTCAAAGCACCTAGAAGATAGTAAGCATATCACACACGACTGAACAAGGAGTGTGGTACACAGAGGTATCAAAGAAAAAAATTCGCAAATTTCGGCATTAAAACACCACTATATGCGCAAAACCACTTAACAAATCAAGATTAGTAACTCTACCAATTCAATATACAAGAGAGAATGATAAAAGTAGTGGTATGGTCGCGACTCCATCCCGCACTGAAATCATTACTTCGCACATGAATAAGTAAAACACATATCCCATATCCCTTCGTTCTTAAGATGAACCTAAAGATTAGCAACTACGGAAACAAACACCCCAACAAGATAGCGTCAGATAACAAAGAGTAAGAT
The DNA here is from genome assembly GCA_910589775.1 of Avena eriantha. Taxonomy (NCBI): domain Eukaryota; kingdom Viridiplantae; phylum Streptophyta; class Magnoliopsida; order Poales; family Poaceae; genus Avena; species Avena eriantha. Next base: position 107,867,543 of record OU342745.1, read on the forward strand.
AGATCGCGTCGGTTTACAACGGATCAGATAGATCGCGTCGGTTTACAAAAGCCTATCGGTATAGAATGTACCAACAATTGATAACCAAAAGCAGATGGCGACAACAAGTTGCATGCAACAGATAGACAAGGAATTACACACACACACACACACACACACACACTCACACAACCTATGGTACTACGGAACCCAGAACACGTGAATCCTAGTTTGACTTTTAGAAGAGGATTGAAAACGTTACACTTCCTTACCAGAAAAGGGTGGGTGGGTGGGTAAGAAGAAAAGTGGAAGCAGTCCTACTCTCGCGTTTTGTTTTTCCCTAGTATACATAACTACCAAAATATTTGCTAGACTGACAACGACCATTTGGCTGAGACCCTGAAGGGCGGGATGGCTCTGATACCAATTGTAACAACCTCGGACCCTACGCTCTAAGTTCAAGCCTGGATGAACCAAAAGTGGTTAAAATAGTACAGCGGGGGGCCAAGGGCCATCCACGTGTAGACCCGTCGGCCGTCCTAACCACTTCCAAGAACATCGGGACAAGAGCGAGCGACGTAGGCAACATGCGGAGAGATCAAATACATACACAAGTGAGCATGTATGCAAGCTACCTTACAACAGTTCTCAGAGCCATACCATCTAAAAGAAATAGAAATATTGCAATGCCATACATAAAGATCCAAATATCCTAGATATAGATAATAGTGTAGGATAGCTCCTCATACATCAATCAACAGAGTATCAAGCGGAAGCGGGAAACAAGATCCGAGTCCGGACAAGAAGCAAATTGACATAGGATGCCACATAACTAAGCACATCCCGCCCACAGATATCGCGGATTCCCATCCCCAGAATCTCTACACCGAGTGATCGTTGCCAACATCATCTGTCTCCTCCACCCAGTATCCATCTTGCAAATACACATGTTCATCTAAATCAAACAATTTATCGTGTGAGACCCTAGGGGTACTCAGCAAGTCTTTATGCCTCTAAAGGGGACATAACCTGGGGTGACGCAATTGCAGCAGAAGAGAATAACTAACAAGTCTATAGATACTCGCTAACCATCCGCCTAACCAATGATAGGCGGATGTCCGTTAATTAGAAACAATAGTTATGACAGTATAAAGTAACAGATCCATCCCCCTTCCCGCTTACCAACGAGAAAGCGGACGAACAACCCAATAAATAAAGTACAAATCAAGCTCTAGCAAAGGGGGATTCATAGAGTCTCCCGTATGCTGATAGTGCGAATAGTCATGGAACAGGAATCAAGTACTCGGGGTCCTACGGGACACAAGTGGACATAAAAACCAAATGACCGATATTGCCCACCGGTGCCTCTTTCATTACTTATCCCATTACTACTCAGGTTAAGTTGTTTAGGTACCTCGTTATCCATCAGACTCTCACATACCCTACACATGCTGTTCTACGACCCGCATGGCTCAAACAACTCCTGTAGTAATGGCTCATGGGATGGAGGAACAAGCTCGGTGGGGTTTAAAAGTAAAGGCTATGCAGTACTTATGTAATGCAATCGCGACTCAATGATGCAAGAATAAGATAGAGGCAATAGGTACTATATGTATGCAAGCATGTGGTAGTGCTTGCCTGGCAGCTCAGTTGAAGCGAGAGATGGATCTGGGTAGTACTCCTGGGATTCCTGATATTTCCCCTGCTCGGCGTCTATTCGAAAAGAAGAACCAAACAAACAAGAGCCAACATAAATAAAGTGTACACGCATATAATAAAATGCGACAAGTGATCAAGCATGCCATGATAAATGATGCACAAATTACATGGCAATAAAGTAGCATGGTAAAGGTGAGGTGTGGGGACAAGAATAAATCATTTTATTAATTATTTGGTCAAGTTTTAATGCCATAAACAGCTCTGATTTTTAATAATGACATGATGCATGCTTCAATTCATGTCATGGAATGCATAGTTTGAACGGGCTCGTCCCGCTGATCGATTTAGACATATTATTTTCCAAATTTGGAGTTATAGAATTAAAGTTATTAATTAATTAAGAAAAGGCCTTTTTATTGCAATTTAAACAATTTCGAAAATTTAAACTAGTCAAACATTATTTTGGATGGCAGATTTGAATTCCTCACATTTTTATAATTCAAAAACATATAACATTTGTATTATTTGGATAAGTCAATTAAAAGATATTATTTCCTGGATTTAAAACATATTTAACAATTTCTGAAATCATTTTTATTAAACAGATAAGAACAGTGACTTTTTGCACACAGAGGCAGCTAGTCACAGACGCTGACGGGTGGGCCAGGTGCTGACTCAGCCACAGGTGGTCGACGCGGTACACGCGGGACTTTTCTCAGGGCGGAGTTATCCAGCCTGTGCGGTTGACAGGTGGGGCCGGCGGTGTGCGGGGCCACGCACGGGCTCGCGAACCGGGCGCAGCCACGTGGCACGGATGGGGAGCGCGGGTTGAGGATTCCAAAACCTGGGTACCTTTTTAGAAAAGCGCAACAGCGGCTGACAAGTGGGCCCTGGTCGAGCGCGGGTTGAGCCGCAAAAAGCACAGGGGGTAAAGGGAAAAAGTCACCGCGCTACTGTTTTCTTCCTCTACTCTCTGACAGAACTGAAGGACGGCGAGTAAACAGGCGCGGCGGAGGATCAAACGTGCGACGCAGCGCGCGCGAGCGACGGCGGCTACTGCTGAGGCTGGCTTGGCTAGATGCTAGGAAGGATCTACGCGGCCAGAAGGCCCTACCGCGGCGCAACTGCGAGGACGCGTCTGCGAGCGCGCCGCACAGAGAGCGTTCGACGAATGGATCTACGCGTCCAAGAAGCGATGGCCAGCGGGAGGATGTCAGGGAGGCTCAGCAGCTCACCAGGAGTGGGTTGGTGGTGGTGGACCGAGCCGAAGCGCAGAGGATCGTCGGGGACGCTGGGGCCTGGTGGCTAGGGTTTTAAGAGGATATGAAACACCAAAAGAGTTTGAATTAAGACAAAGGGAGAAAACAAAAGGACCAAAGGAGAGAGAGGTGGAAGAAAAGATGATCTTGTATGTGGCATGCACATGATGTCATTTTGTGAAAACAAAATATCCATCCCATGTATGCTTGACAAAGAGAAAACCACTCAAAGAGTTGCAAGGTGGAGGACAAGAGAAAGAATAAGCATTTATTTGGTGTATTTGTTTCAATTGAGTTCAAACAAACTGCACCCAAATATTCCCAAAGAAACCAAAATAGAAGAGCAAGTGAGGCCTTGCATGGGCCATGCATGAAGAATAATTGCCACATTCATTAGTTGTGAAAACAACTACATATAACTATGGGCATCTATTACCCCTATGCACATCCATACTTGAATAAAGACCACCACATAAGCTACAAGCTTGATAAAATATGGTAAGGGTGGATTTAAGCATAAATGAATATAATAGGCCATGCTAGTGTGTATGTCCCACTAGAAGATCATTTGGCCACAATTATATTTAAACCATGCTCAATTATTCCCAGAACAAACCATGTGGAAGATAGAGCAAGTGAAACTATCCACATGCATGCAAAGGTGGCCATGTGGCTCTCCACATATCAACAATGTGAAAACAACATGAAGTATATAGGGAAGCATGTGTAAGTAGAAGTGGATCCATCCCAACCCACATGAGCTAGAGGTAAACCAATAAAATGCAAAGCTCACATATAGTTGAATGGTGGAATTATGGGGTGGTGACAAGAAAAGGTGGTGGAGTTAAATAAAAGATATGCCCCCAACTCAACTTGGGCATCAAGCATTTATTAAGAATCAAATACAATATATGAAGAGCCAAATACAATTAATAAATGCATATGAGACAAGATCCAAAAGAAAAAGGATTTTATATGATGCTCAAATGCAATGTGGCATGATGGCATGAGCATGATATCATTATGATGCAACAAGTATATGTAGGAAGTAGCATTTTATTATTAGACCATGTAGCATTACAAATGTTAGACAGATGGGATGCTACAATCTCCACCATTAAGCATGTGTCATCCTTCCAATAACGGTGGAACGACAACGACACGAAGCAGCACCTGAGCAAGCAACTACGACTCGCAAGGCCGACTGTCTATCAAACAATAGGCAATAGGATGTGTCCAAGGCAATATAGAGGCTGTAAGGAATATAACTGGTACTCGAAAACTAAAGCATCGCAATACAGATAGCAATAGATCAACAGGAGGAAATAAAGACTATAAATACAAAATAGGTAGAAAGGGGAAGAATGCTCGCCTGGGAAACATTGTCGAAGATACATTATCCGAAGGACTTACCGATACTCGCATCAAATCATCGTCGTAATCCGCAAAGAACCAAAGCACTAAAAAAACACCGGATGCACTATTTAATACTACGACAAAGAATTAGCATGTTCATGATATGATGCATGGCATGGCAAGATGCGAAAAGCAACTAGGCAATATTAAACAGAACCCAGCTCCCGACAATTAATTAGAAGGTTACGTTATTTAGATACCCCGCATTTCAAATGTTGTATTAACAAGGCAAAACATGGTATCGGTTCGCTACACAAATTTAAATGTGGCCAAAATATAAGACTAGAATAGCCCGCATATAGTCTCCATATTTAATTATTAGATGATTCGACAAAATACCCCCAAACACATGAATATGTATGCCATCATGAACAATTAATATGCAAGAGATGAATGTCATATTTTATAAAACAGGGGGATCTCGGATAGGGGTCACACATAGAGGACTCGGTGATCTTGGGGTTCGATGGGGTTCGGGTCCGACGGAATCGGTCTTTGGATCCGGGGTCGCGGTTCCATGTCGATGATCTCGTCATCCGAGACGGAGATCTTGGGTCATCGGGTCTGGGAAGATGATCCGGTCGGTTCGATGTCGAAGGCCTCGGTACATCATAAAATCTATATGAGCTGAATACACGGACGCGCTGCTCTCGGGAGGGGCGGCACGGGCGGAACCCTAAGCCGCCGCCGCCCCCGACTTCTCCTCCGGCTCCTCCTCCGCTGCCACCAGAGGACGTCGGCGGGCTAAGCCCGGCCGGCCGACGGTAGCAGCGGGGCTGCTTCCTCGCGTGGTGGCCTCTCCCGCGCAGGAAGCCCCTTGGGCGCTCGATGGTTGTCGCCCCGACGGCAATCTGATGGCGGCGGGGTCTGGAAGCCAGGGCGGCGGCCTCGGGATTTGATGGCGGTTCTCCCTCGACGGATGGTGGCGCGGGTCGCATCTGCTGGCAGAGGCTCGGTCCTAGGATTTCTCTCACGCTAAGACGAAGATCTGCCTTCAGCCTGTTTCCATAGATCTGGTGGCAGTGTCGTGTTCCGGAAGGCTCCGCCGGCGAACTCCCATGGGCGATTCATGCCTGAAGATTGCTGGAAGGGATGAGATTCGATCGCGCGCAACCGTCGTTTTTCTGACCGTTTTGTTTGAGAGGGAGCGAGGCGAAGCTCTGCAGTCTGTTGCCATCATGGAATATGTCTTTAGTTCCATGGTGAAGTCAGTGTGCGGAGAATGTCATGGAAGCCAAGATTGGTGGACTAGCTATGGTGGCTCGAGTACTAGTGGCGATGAGGAATTGGCTTGGTGATTCGTGAATTGTAGCAGCGGCATCGGAAAGTGGGGGCGGCAGCACAGGAGGAGTTCACAGTCCTACCTTGCAGGGTGAAAATCCAAGGTCTAGCCTTAATTGGTTGTGCCTGGCAATGACCTTGTTGAAGGCATTGTTTTGTGAGCGAGGACTTTCTCCTAGGTGAAAACTTATGATCTTTGATCGGGCGATGATGGTGCTTGTGCTCTGTTTCCTTCTTGAAGGCATCGCTATTGGAGATGTTGGACTTCTGGTGTTGTTCTGGTGGGGTTAGTGTCGCTGCTACTAAGGATCTAATCACTGTAGCGGGAATTTTCTTTTTTATAATTCTTCTTCCTTTTTTTGGCTGTGTGCATCCGTATTGTCAATAGGGTATGCGTTGTTGCAGAGGCTGGGTGTAATTGGTATCCGTGTGATATTAATATATGCTTTTTTCCAAAAAAAAAATGTCGAAGGCCTCGGGGCTTGATCTTTGTATGGCGAAAGCGAGAGTCTTGTCGTCGTAGCACTCAGGTTCACATTTGTTCATCGGTGCCAAACTTCACTTAGCATCGATCTGGGCTTCGAAGGATCTTGGCCACATGGGCATCATCAGCAAAACGTTGGCCTTGCCGTTCAACAACGAGTGCACGGCTGACTTAGATGGCGACTCCTGGACAAAACAGAGCACACACATATATGATAGCAAAAGTCACAGCCAGGTTTAACACAGCACAACACCAATGCACTAGGACATGCAGAACAACCGAACGGGAGGATCAGGACGGAACCGAGGACGGCGAGGGGGAGCTCGGGCAAGGCAGAGGGCCGGTCAGCGGCGCTCGCGCGGGAGAAGAAGGCCAGCAAGGAGGCGAAGCGCGGCGGCCGGATGCGGCACGAGGAGGAGGGCGGTAGTCGACAACAGGCTTGCAGGGCGGTGCCGGGGAGGACCTCGCGGCGGCTCGCGGGGAGGCGGTCTTGCGCCGGAGCCGGGACTGGCCTGAGACGGAGAGGAAGAGGGCGCTCAGGGGTGGCAGAGCTGGAACCGGACACGTGGTCAGGGAAGACCGGAGGGGCGGCGTCGCCGGTGCTCAGGGGCAGCGGCGCGCTAGCGGACTTGCGGGCATGCTCCGGTGGAGGGCGGCTCGACGGTGGAGGGAGGAAGCTCGGGAGAGGGCCACGGCGAGGGAGAGGGCGCTCAGGCGAAGGCGCACGCAGCGGCGCCGAGCGGTGCTGCAGGGAGGGTCGCGGGCACACGGCAGCTCGGGCGGCCGGTGCTCGCGGCGAGGGCGTCGCACGGCGTATGGGCCGCGGCGGCGGTCGATGGGGAACAGAGTCGGGGGCGAGCGAGGAAGGGGCTCGGGCAGGAAGCGTGTCACGGGGTAGGTGGGCGAGGCGAGAGAGGTGGGGTGGTGATCACGAGGGATGGGGCGGTCGTGGTGGGGCCAGGCGGGCAGCGAACAGGAGGGCGGCAGGGCGTGCGCGCACTACGTTGGGCCGCGTCGGTGCGGTGCACCGCGCGTGCGTGTGTGCACGTGCTTGCGTGCCCAACTCTAGGTGGTGGCGGCTGGTTAGGGCTTGACTAGGGTTTGGTTGGCGGGGTAGTAGCCTGGCTGGCTAGGCTTTTGGGCCTGGCCAGCTGCCTCCCCTGATAAAAATGTTTTGTTTTATTTTTATTTTATAAAACCTTCGCAAACAGTTTTGAGACAAAACAATATATCTGGAAGCGACCAGGGTTTTGATTTGAAATAGAGAGGAAATATCTGAAAACAAAATAGGCTTTTGCAAAATAGTTTAGGCAAACAAATATATAATAACATGACGATACTCAAATGCAATGTGGCATGATGACATGAGCATGCGGTCATGATGATGCACAAAATAAAAATACAGCAATTTTCTAGCAGTGATTTTACCGGGTGCTACAGGCTGGTCTAGGAATTAATCCTACTCCGTCTATTTTTCCTAACTAGGAAAATTGCCCGTGCGTTGTAATAGGTTGATTGCAAAATCGAAGCCCCGCGAACACCATTTTTGTCCATCACCTAACTAATGTACACACGTGCTGTAGACGAACAGATCCATTTTCTCTGTCCGCTTCACGGTGTTTTTAGATGGCTCTAACCTAGTCGTCGCTTGTAACCATTCCAGTACTCTTGACGGGATGTTAGCCCATTGTTCTACTTCGGTTTATCTTTAATCTGACTATAGACGAACAAATCCATTTTCTCTGTTCGCTTCGCGGTGTTTTTAGATGGCTCTAACCTAGTCGTCACCTGTAACCATCCTAGTACTCTTGACGGATGTCAGCCCATGGTTCTACTTCGGTTTATCTCTAGTCTGACCGACAACGACGTTTCAGATGTTCACGACGCTACCGCTATGACTACGGGGATGTTAAAATATATACGTATATGTTTATTATGTTAGTATAGGATAGAGGCAGGATACCTTTTTATACTAACCTAACTTGACTTCTACTTAAAGATGATCTCTATATTTCTATATATACTCCATGAGACTCTATAATACAACTATCATCGCCAATCTCTCTATCATTCTACACTATTTCCTCTTCAAAAGCTCCCCCCACCTGTGCTCCTATCGCCATCCCAGCCGAACCTGCTCTACATTTTACTGTGGACAAGTTCGAGCAACAACCATATGCGGGACGAGCGTTGTGGAGACAGTAAATAATATGATTTTAATTTAGCAACATATATATTTTGTGTGAGTACAATGTAGCATTGAGGCATACGAAGTAGTAATCCGTATGGTCCTTTTTCTTTGGTGAAACGACATGTACGCGCGTACATACATAATTTTTTTTCACGTTGATTCTACATGGCCAGCAGAAGCTATGGGCCTTATCACTCCTGCTAGCCCAACCAACGGGAAGGAGACAAGAGATCTCAGCCCAATGTCATTGGATTAAATCGCATCTTTCTACAGAGGTGGTAATTCGACTCGCGGGTGCAAATGTACTTACTATGGAAAACATTTTTTCAAAATGTCAAAAAACTCGGAAAAATATTATATATACATTTGAATATTTTATGTTGATTCACAAGATTTTAGGATGAAATAATATTTTATTTATCATGAATAAAAAGACAAAAAATGTCACGTGATAGTCGTATTCCTGTGACATATTTTGTCTTTTTATACACGACATGTAAAATATTTTTTCATCCCGAAAACTTATAAACCAACATATTTTTTCGAATATATATGCGAATTCTTTTTTAAAATTTTTTTTTAATTTTTTTTAAAAATGTTTTCTCACAATGAGTGCATTTGCACATGGGAGCCGAAGTGAATATCCGATCTACCGACGGGCTATAAGAAACATTGCTTGATCGCTGCTCCGCGTTGGAAAAAACAAATCTTGACTTATGAGGGCATGACGGGTAAATATCTCTAGACTATAGGAGCAAAATCAGAAATAGAATAAATGGATGAACAACAAGAAACCTTTCATCCTTTATTAATAGATATAAAAATGAGGTCCTCTGTTCTCCAACATCATCCCAGGAAACCCGCTGATTGAAAAAAGAATTCTGAATTTGAAAAAAGAATCGGCACTAGTTAGCTCGAACTAAAAGTGGTGACCAGGAAGGCCGGAAAACGCTAGATCTTCATCACCCACTAGATCATGATGGGTGCGCGTTGCCGCACCTGTCTATGCTTTTAATATGTTTATTGTAACTTTTTTTATAAATATACAAAGTAATAAAAAAGTTAACTTCACAAAAAACTATCCTCGATATTGGATATCATTCGAAAAGGTATTTAGCGTGCTAATATTGCATAGAATTCAGATTTATAGGTTGTGATTCATATTACAGAAAGCTGGAGATATATAAGACATAAAATACAATGAAAATAAAGTTAAACAATCTCAGTTACAAAAATATCTTAACATCAGATATAGGATGTGGTTTATGAAAACTTAACATAGAAAATCAAGACCGGCGGTTCTCTTAAAGATTTTCTATGCCTCAAATCTGATATCATTCACTGTTTATTTTTATGAGGTTAATAGAAAAACTTACAGAAAGGAAGCAAAGTATAAATGTCACTCCTAATTAACCTGATACAAATAATTAAATTAAACTTTGTAATTGTAATGACCTGCACTATGCAATTTGATTAATCCTAAAAGCAGATCCAGGCAAAACTTATTAGAAGTTGGACCAATACCAACAAAATCCTGTGTGGTAAAAAATAATAGTGGTTTCAGTGATGCTAGGTAAAACTGATTAGATAATCTGAGAATTCGTAGGTAAAACTAATTAGATATCAGGATACTTAGGAATAGATCACCCCATCCGAAAACTGCTAAACACATAAGCACTATCCAATGACATAAACTAACATGTAGATACTGATAGGAACAAGGACACCAATTTGCATGCAAATTATGGACAAGGAACCAAGCTAGATCGAACATGTATATAGACAAGGTAGAGAAGACATAGGTCAGCTATTCAGAGTGGACGCCATCGCAATTCCAGTAGTAGGAAACTCCGTGCAGTTCAGCAGCGGCAACGAGGTGAGCAGACAGAGTTGGTAAGACCACATCACTCTGTACTCTATGCCACCTCTTGGCCGAGCTCAATTTTGGAGGAATGATCGGTAATGAACATTGTCACCATGCGCCTGTTATCCGACTTCCGTTCCAACCATCTGGTCCCTTCACTCGTGGATGCGAGCGGGAATAGGGTACGGCGACAACGCACCTGGGGCACGCGCTAGGATAGGGGTACCTGCGTAGCTGGTGTGGATGCACGCCAGCAGCAAGGAGGGGCCGCACGTGGCGCTGATCGACGCTGTTGGGAAGGGGAGAGCGATTGGGTAGGGGAGGCATAGCCGCCGCCGATCTGGGGCTCTACAGGCGTTGCGAGTGAGAGAAATAGATGAGGCGAAAAAGGAGGGGATCGATCTACACGTATTCCTACCTGGGCGTCGGCGAGGTGATCGACCTGCGTGTATTCCAGCCTGGGCTTTTGTGAGAATTTAAAGCCCAATTAACCAGAGCTGGCCAATTTGAGGCACAAACTAGCGTCCCCTAGGGACAACTGGGCCACCGCGGGATTTGAGTGGAAATCAGATGGCCGGAAATGTGTGGACTAAGGCATCTAACAGCTAACATTGTCTAATTCGTGAGAGAGTTCCCTTTTGTCCCAGTTTCGAGCTGGTGCGTCCAGGACTTCGTGGCCTCGCGAGGCGTGGGGTATCAGGCGATGGAGACGCGTCATGGTAGGGAAATCCGCGCGTGTATCTGGGTCTGCATCAACACATGCGCTATGGCGGAAGCACGTCGGGGAAGGCCAGTCCGCGCATGGAGCACGACATCAGCAACAACCATGGCAGCGACTGTGGAACGAAGGCATCCAGGCACGTGATGTGAGGAGTGGTGGTGTACATGATAGCCATTGTAGCATCCCAATTGTCTAACAATTGTAATGCTACTTGGTCTAGTAAGATATTGGCTACTTCCTATATATAATTGTTGCATCATAAATATCATGCTCATATCATCATGCCACCTTGAATTTGAGCATCATACAAACCCTGTTTCTTTGGTTCTTCTCTCATATGCATTATTAATTGTATTTGCCTCTTGATATTGTATTTGGTTATTGATATATTGTTTAATGCCCAAGTTGAGTTGGGGGCATATCTTTTATTCATCTCCGTCACTTTTCTTTTCACCACCTTATAACTCCACCATCCCATTAACCATGAGCTTGTATTTCTTTTCCTTTTGATAATTATTCTAGCTCATGTGGGTTGGGGTGGATCCAAGTCTAACATTTCTTTGCTTGGCCTTTTTCTCCACTTCTTGGGAATGCATTAGAATAATGCCATATCATTATCTTTGTCCTCACAAAATAAATCATAGCATTTATTATTTTGCATGGGCCATGCAACCTTCATCACCACCTTTTATCTCATTGGTTTTCCTTTTGTTTTATTGGATCTTTTCTTTGTGGATCATCTCCATCCCTTCCACCATCCCCATATTCCCATCCACATCATTTTCTTTTATTTTATTTCTCCATGCATGATCCAAATGAGGCCTCTTCCCATAACCCTTTTCTTTCTCTTTTCTTGAATTCTCCTTCACCTCATCTTAACTTAATCAAGCCTCACTCTACCTCTTGGTTGATCTCATAAACACTTTTTAAAACCTAAACCACCTAGTAAAAATCTAACTTAATCTTCCTCTCTCTATTTTTTCCTCTAACCCTAATTCTACACTAAACCCTAACCTCAACCTCACCTCTCTCTCTACCACTCTCTCTACCATGTTGACCACCTGGCCACCCTCTCTCCCTGGCCCACACCCCAGCCACCCCTACCCTAACCCTAAAAAAAACCTAACCCGAGCTATCCCACTTCTAACCTAGCCAAGTGCACCCGAGCTCACCTCCCCTCTCTCCTTTCCTTCTACCTGCCATGCCAGCCCCACCACCACGCCGACCCCACCTGCAGCCCCTCTCCCTGCCCTGCCTGGCTGCCCAGGTCGAACCCCAGCTCGACCACGTGCTCGAGGAGAAAGACAGGAAAGAGCCGAGGCTACTTTTCCTAGCCCCGTGCCCACATGCCATCTCCTCCCTCTCTCTCGCTTGCCCTCATCCACACGGCTCTCCTGCATCGCCCAGATCCGCCCCGAGCCTGCCCTCTCCTTCCCCTTCTACTTCATCGTCGCCAGGACCTGCCGCCGGTCGCCGCCAGTACCGCGTCGCCCCCCTCGTTCTAGCCGGCCGGCACGTCATGGAGGTGGTCTGGAAGACCAAGGAGGCTCCCCTACATCGCCCTGCATGCGCCGATGAGGACAAGGAGCGCCAGCACCGCCAGCACGTCGACGCCCTGCGGAAACCCTAGTTTTCCGGCTCGCCAGCCTCGTCGTCGATCCACCGCGCCTCGCCCCGATCTGACGCCAGCAACCTCCCCGCGGTAAGCCCTTCCACCTCCTAGACAACATCCGCTCCGCTGTAAAGCCCTAGCCGCGCCCGGCGTTGCGCCGAACGCCCTCAGTGCGCCGCCGCTCGCTGTGTCTGCACGTGCTCGAGCCGTCTAGAACCTCACTTAGCCGCGCAGCCGCTCCCAGACAACAACCCCTCCCTAGCCCAGCGGTAGCCGCCGCCGCCCGCGCACGCCAGGTCGCGAGTTCGACCCCCCACCTCACTGCGCCACGCGTCGTTTTCCGTCAGATAGTTCAGAAGCACAGTGCCGCCGCGCGTTTTATAGAAAACCCCCCTAGCTTTTTATCTGCTCAACCCGCGCTCCTCGCTAGCCCCACCTGTCAGCCGCCATCGCCTTCTTCCAGAAAACCCCCAGCCTCTTATTATCTTAACCCGCGCTCCAGCTCGGTCCCACCTGCCAGCCTCTGCGAGTTCTTCACTGTCACGTGGGCCTCAGCCGGTTGGTCCCACCTCGCAGTCGCACGGGCTAGGCAGGGCTCCGGTGTGAAAAGTTTTTCACGCGCGTGTGCCTCGCCAGCAGCTGGCCCACCCGTTAGTGGCTATGGCTGGGTCAGGCTGGGTAACAAAAGTCTGCCCTGTTGTCTGTTTTAATTAAACCTTTTTCAAAATTGATTTAAATTTAAATTCAAATCAGATTTAAATAACTTTTCAAATATAAATCCAAATAATACAAATAATATATGTTTTGGAATCAGAAAAATGTGAGAAATTCAAATATGCCATTCAAAATATCATTTGAACACTTTAAAATTTCGAGATGTGTAAAATTACAATAAAATGCCCTTTTCCTTAATTAATTAATAACTTTAATTCTACAACTCCAAATTTCACAAATAATATGTCTAAATCGATCAGCGCGACGAGCCCGTTCTATCTATGCAATCCTTTGTCTGATTTGAAGCATGCATCCTGTTATCATTAAAAATCTGAACTGTTTATGACAATAAAACTTGCTTAAATAAATAGTAAAATGCTTTATTTCTTGTATCCACACCTCACCTTTGCCATGCTACTTTAATGCCATGCAAAATGTGCATCATTCATCATGGTATGCTTGTTTGCTTGTCGCATTTTAATTCATATGCTTGCGCACTTTATTTATGTTGGCCCTTGTTTGTTTGGTTCTTCGTCGGATAGACGCCCAACAGGAGAATTACCAGGAATCACAGGAGTACTACCCAGATCCATCTCTCGCTTCAACTGAGCTGCCAGGCAAGCACTACTACATGCTTGCATACATACAGTACCTATTGCCTCTATCTTATTCTTGCATCATTGAGTCGCGATTGCATCAAATTGAATCCCAAGTACTGCATAGCCTTTACTTTCAAACCCCACCAAAGCTTGTTCCTCCATCCCATGAGCCATTACTACACGAGTTGTTTGAGCCATGAGAGTCGTAGCAAAGCATGTGTAGGGTATATGAGTGTCTGATGAATAACGAGGTACCTAAACAACTTAACCTGAGTAGTAATGGGATAACTAATGAAAGAGGCACCGGTGAGCAATATCTGCTATTTGGTTTTTTTCATGCTCACTTGTGTCCCGTAGGACACCGAGTACTTGATTCATGTTCCTTGACTATTCACACTATCCACATCTGGGAGGCCTTATGGACCCCCCCTGAGCCAGAGCTTGATTCATTCTTATTTCTTGGGGCCACAATTAGTTTGGGGCTTTATTACTATCCTGTACTTATGCCATGTTACTGTTTTATTTAAGATTGTGCGAGGAGCACCTGTACTGTTTTGGATCGCGCCACGTTTTCGCGGTATCGACAAGCCCAATCCTATTTTCGGGTTCCCAGTCGTTTACAGCCGTCGTCGCAAACCCTGGGTCCGTCTCGGAGCCGGCCAACTTCGTTGCGGGTAGCTTATTGGGGTGCCTCCCTGAAATATTTCTGAATCCTGTGATTGCTTTGTCGTCAATGCCTCGTTGGGTTTTGATTTGGTTTTTCCGAGGTTGATCGAGTGTGTGTTGCTATTCGTGCACCCCTGCAGGGTAAATCTTTCTGAAAGCCGTGTCCGCGGTTATGGACGACTTGGAGCACAGTTTCTCGATCATAGACAAGTATAACTAAAGTACCGCTTTTAAATGGACTAAGTACGTGACTAGTAAATAGTGCAATACTCATGGAATGGTTAATAAAACTGCCAACGGATGATGGGGGTTGTTCGTCCGCTTCCTCGTTGGTAAGCGAGGAGGAGGATGGATCTGTTAATTATAGTGTTATACCTGTTGTTCTTAATTCACGGACTTCCGTCTATCATTGGTTAGGCGGAAGGCTAGCGAGTATCTGTAGAATTGTTAGGTATTATCTTTTGCTGCAATTGCGTCACCCCAGGTTGTGTCCCCTTTAGTGGCATAAAGACTTGCTGAGTACCCCTAGGGTCTCACATGATAAATTGTTTGATTCAGATGAACAGGTGTACCCGCAAGATGGATACTGGGTGGAAGAGACAGATGATGTTGGCAACGATCATTCGGTGTAGAGATTCCGGCAACGGGGATCCGTGAGATCTGTGGGCGGGATGTGTTTATTTATGGGGCATCTTATGCCGATTTGCTTCTTATCCGTACTCGGATCTTGTTTTCCGCTTCCGCCTGATACTCTGATGTGTGATGTATGAGGAGCTATCCTAAATTATTATCTCTATCTAGGACATTTGAATCTTGCCGTATGACGTTGCAATATTTCTATTTCTTTTAGATGGAATGGCTCTGAGGACTGTTGTATGTGGCTTGCATACATACTCATTTGTGTATGTAGTTGATCCCTTCGCCTGCCGATTACGCCGCTCGTTCTTGTCCCGATGTCTGAAAGTGGTTAGGACGGCCGAAAGGTCTACCGTGAGTGGCCCTAGGCCCCACCGTACTATTTTAACCACTTTCGTTCATCCAGGCATGTAACTAAGAGTGTAATTCACCGAGATAGTTACAGCCATGTGGACGCACGGAATCGGGGCTGAGAAGTGAAGGCCAGCAGAAGGAGGTGAGCTTGTGGAGAAAGGTAGATGCCGACGTCGGCGATCGGTGGAGAGGAGAGGCCGGGGAGGATAAACGTCAGACAAGGGAACATACACTCTTGTCTTTCCCCCTTTGTTTCATCGTTGGGCTTTACGATGCTAGACTAAGAGGATATCGGTGGGCTTTAGTGGATTGTTCGGGCCCAATTAACCAAGGAAGGCCGATTTTACCTCCAGAATAGTTGTCCTTAGGAACATTCGGCCCACGACGAAAGTAAAACCCATCCAACTGGCCAGGAAAGATTAGTTAGTGCAATCGGATGGTTGAAAATGCAGATGTCGTGAGATGCCTTCGTTTTGTCCCAATTTTAATGTCCCTAATGAGTAGTTCACTGAATAAACTACTCCGTACCACGTACTCCCTCCGTTCGCAAATATAAGACATTTTAGCTTTGTGAATCGAATATATCTAGATATCTTTTAGTGTATAGGTTTATAGAGATTTGTTGTTAACCTATACACTAAAAAGCGTCTAAATATATTTATTTAATAAAGCTAAAATGGCTTATATTTCTAAACGGAGAGACTACGTATATAGTTAAACTAAATGGCTGGCTGAGCGGCTAGTTTGATTACTTGTGCGATCAGATGTTGAGATGCAGACACAATGTATATGGTTTGGGCAAACCGGAATTGTTATTTTTGTACTCTTGTGTGTGAACAGGTGCATGAGAGGGACAAAGAAGCATATATAAAAAAATGGGCTGATCACACACACGAACGGATGGTGCATGGTGGAAGAGAGGAGAGAATATGGGAAAGGGGAAGCTTGGCTCCATCCTTTCTATGAACTGTAATTTGTCTTTTGGTGTAACCATTTGGAATTGAGGTTAGTATTATAATATTATTATACTAATGTATGTATATGTTAGTCGTAACGACACAAGAAGGTAGTGCAGCTGCGAGCGAGCACTGCTCTAAAATGCAGGCGGCTAGGCACACAAGTAGACAATCTCACTTGTACTGTTGTTGGGATATACTTTTCGGGTATCCTCACTATGCCTCACTGACCATCGTAACCTACTTCGGGTTAAAGCTTTGCTTCACGGATGGTCCAGTCAGGGTGAAGAGACGGAGTCTAGTCCGGCTACGGAAGGTCTAGAAGACTTACGACATAGGCATGTTATGTTACTTGTAGTTCAAGATGTACTCTATAACCGACACTTAGTCGTAGCCGAATAGGTATCTCCTGTAAATCCTAGGCCGGATATCTATATAAGCCATTCTACGGTAAGCCTTTAGGGCACCCTCACAATAGTTTACAATCTCAACTCGCACAGGCAAAACCCTTGTAACCCATATTCCGGCTCTGCCATATTATTAAATTGCTAGCAGGAGTAGGATCCATCCAAAGCCGGCAGGTTCGAACCTAGGTAAACTTGTGTGATCACCGTCCCGGAACACCGTACGTCTCACATCCCTCTCTTCCACACGCCCCGAGGACCCCCCCCTCATGGCGTACTTGTCATCAATCCGACGACAGTTGGCGCCCACCGTGGGGCAAGTGAGTTTCAGATCTGCGTTCCGAGCGGAATCTGCAAGAATCGGAATCAGCGAGACCATCGCCGTCGGTCGCGTCCTCTACGCCAGCGACGTCCCTCTCATCGTTCTCGATGAGACCTGGATTCCTGCTAGGGAGGCCGTGATTGCTTACACCATCATGTCTTTTGGCGAGATCGATGTGTACATCGGTTTCGCTGAACCTGCCCCACCCACCCTAGCGGGGACGATAGAGGCAGAAAAAAATTCTGGGTCCACTTTGTCCGCGGAGGCGGCAGAGTTCCGGATCTCAGAAAACCCTAATCCCACCTAGCCCGCACCTGTTGCGGAGATTGTGGAGAAAGCCGAACCTGAAGCAGATCTTGCGGTTCAAGTCGAATCTGAAGTGAATCTCCCTAGCGAGGCCGAATCCCAGATCGATCTACCAGCTGAGCTCGAAATCCAGGAGGAGCAAGACAACAACTCTGATTCCGGCTCTGATAAGGCCGGAACAGATCAACCCTTCCTGAGATATACGTTTAGGCGCATGATGATGAAAGATGGAAGCATGGACGAAGTTCTCGAGACCATTAGGCGTTTCGAGGAAGCCAACGAAGAAAGCCGCAACTATCTCAGGAGGCATGCATCACACTTTGTCGGGTATATTAGATCCGGATCCGGCTTTGCCGATGCTGGAGACAACGAAGACTCCGTGCTGGAGGCAATCGGAACAAACGTCGACTTACCGGCATCTTCGGATGACTCCATGACGTCGGCAGATTTTCGGAAGTTCTCCGCGGAATACGAAGAGGAGTTTAACTCTACAGCTGTAGAAGAAGGAGAAGCCCATGGACAAAGGATCCAGAGAAAACTCTCCTAAAGCGCAGGATGGTATGGATCTCGGAGACAATCTCAACGTCCAGATATCCGAAAGTACCGATCAGAGCTTGACTCCGGAAAACGGACCCAAAGCCGTCTTTGCTACCGGCGCTGCCAAGAAGGCAAAGAAGAAGAACAAGAAGAACAAGACCCCGGCAAAAGACCCTCTAGCGGAGGAAGTAGTTGTCGAGGAATATGAAGAAGAATCGGATGGAGCCCTAATCACAGACGAGCCAAAAGAAGCCTCGGTGGATGGACAGGTAATCACCGCAGGTGCGCGTAAACTCATCGATACTGCACTAACTACACCTATACCTATAGCTGCAGAAATCACTGCTGAAGAACTGGAAGAAAAGGCTCAAGCCCTGGAAGCGCGTCGTCAAGTACTCTTGGATGAAGCCAACAACATCGAGGAAGAGAAGAAGCGCATAGCCTCTATGGAGAAGTATATCTCTCTGCAGCATCAGAAGACCCAGAAATGGCACATGCGTGATAACCAGTTTCCGGGAGTCCACAAGGTTCTCTTCGAAGGGGACCCAGGGCTTGACAGCAAGGGAGATCTGGTGTACCCAACACCAGTGCAAAACACTGTCGCAGTTCGAGACATCCCGGCAAATAATCCAGGCCCAAAACAGGTGCGTTTGGGCATTAAGCTACTCACCAAGGGTTTGGAGCAGCAGAAGGTCCCGAAATCCGGGAGCGGAAAACTGGTCTCTCAGTCTGACCAATGTCGCACGGATCCGGCATGGAACGACGTGAGACCCCAACGGATTCCAGAACAGCATCATCGTTCCGACCATCGGGAAGATAACTACTCAAGAACCGGATCTTCGGGGCAGCGCCATAGAACCGCACCTGACTGGCGCAACGTTGCTCTAGCTGCGGAGCAGGAGGCAATTGCTACACTGTATCCGAGAAATCCTCCCCGGCAAGAGTCGAACGATTGCAGGGAAGAATATAAAGAGAAACGTCGGGAGGAGGACCGTCAAAGGATGCCACCTCCTAGAAACACAAGCCGTCTGGCTGAACCCCATCGCGGTGGGAGTGACAGATGAAGGAACGACAGACACCGTGCCGAGTCAAGCTGGCAGGGGGCTCGTCGCAATGAAGATCCTACCCGGAACAGGAATAATGACGCTTCGGATGGAGGCCAGCGATCAGCCGGAAACAATCCACCTGATCCACCCTCTCCACCAAGCAGCCGTTACAACGGCTCTCAAGGAGGCCAAGGAGGGCATCGTGGCGGAGGAGGTGGTGGTAGAACCCAAAAAATTCGGCTCCAAGACACCGCAGCTATAGCAAACAACCGAGACGACGTTCCATGTCACCAATTGACGCGAGGACACCGGATTAACTCCAACATAGAGGCATGACGCTACGAGTCGGACAATATCTACGTAGGTCCAAAGTGCTTCGGACCACGTATTCGATAAACAAACTTTCCGAAAGGATTTGCTATCTCAAGACACATCCAACCCTACGACGGTGTGGCCCGGCCAGATACTTGGTTCTAGGATTTTTTTTCCAGGCTTGCTGCATCGCCAAAGGCAGAAATAGCTTGGTCACAACCCGATATCTCCCACTTATGTTACGGAAGACGGCACGATCATGGCTCAATGAACTTCCGGAGAACACCATTCACAACTGGTATGACCTGCAAAGCGCGTTCCTTCAGAAATTCGAAGGCACATATCGGAGGCCTTGTACGGTCGGAGACCTACAACGTTGCACCCAGAAGGCCGGAGAAACTTGCCGAGATTACCTCGGACAATGGATCGACACTAAGAACTCCTGTGAAGGAGTAAATGACCAAACTGTGATTGAAGCTTTCATTGCAGGACACCCAATTGGTTTACTACGACATCGCTTGAAGTGCGACAAAGTTACTGATTTGGGAGAGATGATAGAAACAGCGAGCAAGTATGCAGATGCTAATGACGATGCAGAGGAATTACTGAATGCCCTAGTTGTGCCCCAGTCGGCAAAACAACCAAAGCAACAAGCTCAGAAGCGCAAGAACACCTCGGAGGAAAAACTCAACACGGAAACGACAGTGGTTACTGCTACTTTCGGGTCTGGAGGATGAGGAGGGCACGACGGTGGCCGTGGACGCGGCCGTGGGACATCAAGAATCCAGGGTAGAGGAGACCGGCAACCTGGCAAAACCTACTCCTGGGCAAACATTGCCAATAACCCATATGTGCATCACCTAGATGCTAGTGGGGTCTTGTCTCACACAAACGCCGAATGTCATTTCAATGACGACATCAAGAAAGCCGATACCACTGGCTACAGGGCTAAGCGGAAGAAGGGAAAAAGAATCCCGAAAAAGAGAAGGATACCAAGGAAGATTCCGATATGGAGGAAGCTAACACTTCAAATCCTAAGCCGGATGGAAAGAAGAATTTCCCAACAAAGAAAGACACTTACATCACCTTCCTTAGGTCTCAACCAGCTAAGGTCAAGAAAGCAGTTCTGCATGAGCTCAACACAGCTGTTCGGACTGTCCTACAATTTCTGGATTGGTCGGAAGTGGCAATCACCTTTGACCGTGTTGATCATCCGCCTAAGTTACATAGGAGAGGAAAATACGCCTTAATCCTCAACCCACTTATTACGGCTATGGTTTCTCCAAGACTCTCATGGACGGCGGCAGCAACATCAATATTCTGTATGTCGAAATGCTACACCGAATGCGTATCTCGGAGACACAACTGAATCACAGCTCTGTGATGTTTCATGGAGTTGTCCCAGGAAGACAAGCAAATTCCCTAGGAGAGATCACTTTGGATGTTACCTTTGGAACTCCAAAGAACTATCGGACGGAGGCACATTCTTTCGAAGTGGTCCCGTTCAAGAGCGCGTATCACGCTATATTCAGACGTCCGCTTACTAGGCTTTATGGCTCGTCCTTGTTACATTTACAATATGATGAAAATTCCAGGTCCCAAAGGCGTGATCACCATCAGGGGAGACCCGAAGAACGCGCGAGAGTGCGAGGATGGAAATGACGCCTTTGCTGAAGTCGTGCTACATGCTCAGGAGTACCAGGAGATCAAGAAGACCATGGATCCGGCTGAGATGCCCGCGACAAAAAAAGAGGTGACAAAACCGAATCCGGAGTTCAAGGCATCGGAAGAGACGAAGAAGACGCCGTTGAAGGATGATGACCCCTCCAAGGTGACCCAGATAGGTGTAGGCCTAGATAGCGCATAGGAAAGCGTGCTCGTCAAGTTCCTCCAAGAAAATGAAGATATCTTCACATGGCAGCCATCTGACATGACCGGAGTACCTAGGGAACTTGCCGAGCACTCTTTAAATGTACACCCGAACTTTAAACCTGCCAAACAGTCACTATGATGTTTCGGCGATGAAAAACGTAAGGCAATAGCTAAGGAACTTGCACGGCTCGAGTTAGCCGGATTCATAGAAGAGGTCATCCATACTAATTGGTCGGCCAATCCTGTAATGGTCCCTAAAAAGGACACCACTGAATTAAGGATGTGTGTTGATTATACTGCCTTGAATAAGGCTTGTCCCAAAGATCCGTTCGCTCTTCCTAGGATTGATCAAGTTATCAATTCTACGACAGGCTCGGAACTCCTATGTTTTCTCGACGCATATTCCGATTATCACCAAATCCGGATTAAGGAATTAGACAAAGTCAAAACTTCATTCATAACCCCCTTTGGAACCTTCTGTTTCGTTACGATGCCCTTTGGGATGAAAAATGCAGGAGCTACATATCAGCGCACTATGCAGCATTGCCTCCACGACCAAATCGGACGCAATGTACATGCATATGTGGACGACATTGCGGTGATGTCCAAAAAGAAGGAAACCTTAATTTCCGACTTGGAAGAAACATTTACCAATCTACACAAATACAACATAATGCTTAAGTCGAAGAAGTGTTTCTTTGGAAGACCAGCCGGAAAATTGTTAGCTTTCATCGTGTCTCAAAGAGGCATAAAGGTGAACCAAGACAAGATTAAGGCTATACTCAATATTTCCAGGCCAACTCGCCTGAAGGACATTCAAAGACTAATTGGTTGCATTGCTGCAGTTAGTTGGTTGGTAAGCCAGCTCGGTGAAAGAGTGTGACACCCTCGAATCGGCCCTATGCAAGTTTCAGCGCTTCCCGCCAACCCGCATAGAAACGATTCAAGGACGCCCACCAGGCACTTGCGTGCGGGTGGAAAACGAAGTAATAACATTACACAATAGTCCACGATGGAACCCACAGAAACGTATATATACAACGACTCCATGAGTCAAAAATACAGATATACAATACAAAGATCCAAATCACCTTGAAAACGATACAACATCTGAGTACGGATAAGATGCAAATGGGGCTAAGAGCCCTGAAGAATAACCAATGGGGTCCATAACCCTGCCCAGGCCAAGCCGGAAGGGTAACCCTGCTAACGAGTCGAACTTATACCTGCTAAAACAAAAGGGGTGCCGACAAAGGGCAAAGGAAAAAGAGGAGCGTCAGTACTGAGGCTAGTACACGACGAGGCTAGAATTCGGCGGCTCTCGCCTACATAGGTATGGTGGACTGAAGCGGCAGCGAAGCATGCACTAAACAATCTATAGAGACTCGATACAACTGTCGGCTATTAGAGAGGGATAAGAAAGACCTATCCGGGAACACCTGATACTAACACCAATCATACCCGTCCTGGTTTTCTCCCCCTCGAGACCAAACGAGGAAGTCAAACCGAGGAACTCACACAGTTGGCAGTTTTATTCATTCCATTATAGTTGCAGCACTTACTAGTCAGATAAAGATAGCACGAGTCATCCTGATAGCATAAGTAGTGGGCAGTTTTAGTTAACCATTCAGTTGTAGTTGCAGTACTTACTAGTCAGATACAATTAGCATGTGACATCCCAAACCCAGCAGTTGTTGGCACTTTTATTTCATTCCATTGGAGTTGCGATACTTACTAGGCAGGTATAACATGACACAATACACCCCAGTTCCACCAGTTGTTGGCACTTTTATTATCCATTCCACTGTAGTGAAGCTGATTACTAGTCACATGTTAAGTCAAATTTATAGCACTACTTTAGTTATGCTTGTCTATGATCGAGATACTGTGCTCCAAGTCATCCATAACCGCGGACACGGCTTTCAGAAAGATTTACCCTGCAGGGGTGCACAAATAGCAACACGCACACGATCAACCTCGGAAAAACCAAATCAAAACCCAACGAGGCTTTCACGACAAAGCAATCACAGGATTCATAAAATATTTCAGGGGGCCACCCCATTAAGCTACCCGCAACGAAGTTGGCCGGCTCCGAGACGGACCCAAGATTTGCGCCAATGGCTGTAAACGACTGGGAACCCGGAAGTGTGACTGGGATTATCGATACCGCGAAAACACTCCGCAATCCTAAACAGTACAGGTGCTCCACGCACAATCGTAAATAAAACAGTAAAACATGGCATAAGTACATGATAGCAATAAAGCCCCAAACTACTTTGTGGCCCCAAGAAATAAGAAATGAATCAAGCTCTGGCTAAGGGGGATCCATAGGGTCTCCCAGATGTGGATAGTGTGAATAATCAAGGAACAGGTATCAACTACTCGGGGCCTACGGGACACAAGTGGACATGAAAAACCAAATAGCATATATTGTCCACCGGTGCCTCTTTCATTAGTTATCCCAGCAATTTAATATCAAGTTGTATTTAAAGTCCTGATCATCTCCACCATTAAGCATCTCCACCATTAAGCATGTGCCAACCTTCCATCAACAGTGGAACGACAACGATACGAAGCAGCACCTGAGCAAACAACTACAACTCGCAAGGCCGACTATCTATCAAACAACAGGCAATAGGATGTGTCCAAGGCAATATAGGGGCTGCAAGGAATATAACTGGTGCACGAAAACTAAAGCATCACAATATGGATAGCAATAGATCAACATGAGGAAGTAAAGACTATAAATGCAAAATAGGTAGAAAGGGGGAGAATGCTCGCCTGGAAAACACTGTCGAAGATTCACCGGAGATCGGGTCGACACTCGCATCAACTCATCGGCCTAATCCGTGAAAAAGCGAAACACTAGAAGAAACACCGGATGCACTATTTAGTACAACGCAGAAGATCCGACATGATTATTATATGATGCATGGCATGGCAAAGATGTGGTGCAATTAGGCAATATTAAGCGGAACCGGGGTCCCGATAATTAATTAGAGGTTCATGTTATTTAGCTACCCCGCAATTTAAATGTTGATTTATCAATGCAAAGCATGTTATCGTCTCGCTATGCAAATTTAAATGGAGGCGATAGGAGACAAATATAGCCTGCATATAGTCTCTATATTAATTATGAGGTGAATCGACTATACAACCCAGACCCGCGAAATATGTATGCAAGCATGTATAATTGATATGCAACAATTCATATAGATGTCAAATTATAAAATAGGGCTCGGATAAAGGGGTCACACATTGGCGTTCGGCGCTCTTGGTTCGATGTGGTTCGGGTTTGGTCTCGCCTGGATCGGTCTTCGGAGCTTGGTCTTCGGATCCATGAAGACGATCTTGTCCGCGGTCCGTCGAGTGTCAGCAGGTCGGTAGGTTCTTCAGGCTTCTCTACATGCATCACATAACTTGGCTTCGGGCTCAAATCTGCGCGTCAGTCTCGGTACCTAGAGGAGAGGGTCTTGGCAGCGAACAACATCGAATAGAAGATCCCGAGACCGAAACTCTTGCAGAGATTTTGCCAAACACTTGCCGAGCAGCGGAACACCGGAGTCGACCCAAGTCGCGGAAGCTGAAACTGTTGTCATGCTGGTTACACATATTGTTGATGTAGTGCAGAAGAAGTAAAACTGGGTCACGCGTCGATTCTCTTGTCCTTGTCCTGGTACCTGCATGCGGCTGCTCGGAGTGCGTCTGAGGAAGAGAAGAGGCAGGGCGGCGGAGAACAGCGAGAGGGCGGCAGCGACCACATCTGCTGGAGGCGAGCATGGCCGACAGCAGGGCTTGAGGATGCGGTGCAGGTCGGGCAGGGCGGCCACGAAGCAGCATCGTCGAGGCGGAGCAGAGCACCACCGCGGACACAGCGATGGCACGGGGAGCCGGAGCCAAGGAGGAACCTGGTCGCGCGCTGGCGGGGATGCACGCGTCAACACGAAGCAGGGGATGTGGATGGGCGGGGAGAGGCACAGGTACGCAGGAGCATGGCGGCAGCGTCGGCCGGGGAGACGGGCGCGGCTGGTTCGGGTCGAGCGGAGAGGAGATCCGCCGGTCGCAGGGTCGGGGCCGGTTGGAGCTCCAGGCAGAGAGGAGAGGGAGGCTAAGTCGTGGCGGCAGGCGAGGTTGGTCTGGCGGCGGCCGGAGCTTGCAGGGAGGGTGCTCGCGAGAGGCAGCTCTGCGCGCGAGCGAGGCAGAGGAAGGACGGCGTGCACGGTGCTAGGGTAGGTGGGGGTGGTTTCGCTCAGGATTGTGGTGGGGATCGTGACGGAGTCCGTGCGTGGTGGGTGTTGGGGCTAGGTGGGCGCGGGGTGGACGCGGTTGTACGCATCGTGTAGCGAGTAGGGGCCAGGGTCGTGTCGAGCGGCGGATGCAAGCTGGTCGCTGCGGCCGTTGCGTGCATCGCGGGTGGGTCGGGTGGTGCATGTGTGGCCACTGGGTGTAGGATAGGGGATGGGGTGGTGGTTAGATCAGGTGGGACTCGCGGCGGCGGTAGGGAATAGGTGGGGGGTATGGCTAGGGATTAGGGTAGATTTAGGGTTTGGCTAGGATGGGTAGTAGGTTGCCGGTTGGGCCTTTTGGGTCTGGCCGACTGCCTCCCCTAAAAATACTCTTATTTCTTTATTTTTATTTTAGAATATTTTGTAAATAGTTTTTAGACAAATAAAAGATTCGGAAAAGACCAGGGTTTACATTTGAAATAGAGAGGGGGTATTTAAAAAACAAAGATAGGATTTTGGAAAATAGTTTTAGGCACAAAGATGCATGATGATATGACGATGCTCAAATGCAATGTGGCATGAGGACATGAGCATGCAGTCATGATGATGCATAAAACAAAAACACAACTCTTTTCTAGTAGTGGTTTTAGCGGGGTGCTACAAAGAGCCACACCACTCTACAAGCTCCTGAAAAAGACCAAAAAGTTCGTTTGGACTGACAAAGCTGAAGCTGCACTACAAGACCTGAAAGCAGTACTCTCATCTGCTCCTATCCTTGCAGCACCAGAACCACGGGAACCGATGTTGCGTTATCTCCCTACGACAAATAGAATCGTCAGTATCGTCATGGTGGTGGAGAGACCAGAGGAAAATCAGGAACACCTGGTGCAGCGTCCGACTTACTATCTTAGCGAAGTCCTAACTGAATCAAAGCAGCGGTATCCGCACTATCAAAAGCTGGCTTATGGTGTTTTTTTCGCATCCTGTAAGTTAAGGCATTATTTTCAGGAACATCCAATTACCAAGGTGAGCACAGCTCCTATGAGAGATATAATCAACAACAGCGATGCTACAGGACACGTCACAAAATGGGGCATAGAGCTTTCAACTTTTGACATTGAGTACAAACCTCGTACAGCAATCAAATCCCAAACCATCGCTGACTTTGTCGCTGATTGGATAGAGACAATGGAGAATATGACCCTCCCAGAGTCGGAATACTAGACCTTACACTTTGACGGGTCCAAGGCGCTTGGGGGCTAGCGTGGTGCTCAAATCACCCCAAGGAGATAAACTTTTCTATGTTTTGCAGATCCACATCACGGCAACGAATAACATTGCCGTATATGAAGCACGGTTGCATGGAATCCGGATTGCTAAGGATATCAGCATCCGACGTTTGATGTGTTATGGATATTCAGATCTTGTTGCTCAACAAGTGTCGGATATCTGTAATGCAAATAAGCACATGGCGGCATACAGAGCCGTCGTGGATGAACTATCTAAATCGTTTGAAGGGTTTGAGGTTCAACACATCCCTCGAACATAAAATGAGGAAGCAGATGCACTATCTCGGATAGGCTATGTGTGGAAAAAGGTCCCTGATGAAGGTTTAATCGTCAATGCCCATTGATATGGACTTGGGTTTTGGAGAAGGAGGGAGCACTAGAGGCATCAGTCGGCTAGCAAACAAGCACACAGGGATGCAAGGTTTACCTAGTTTCAGGCCTCATAGAGATCCCTACTCCTGCTTGTCTGCTCTTGGAATTAACGAAGGAATCAAATATTACAGGGGCGTGCAGATGCAATCTGGCGAAAGTTGTGAAAACCAGGGTTGTGATTGTCCTCCTCGCCACCCCATCCTAGCCTTTATATAGATATGCTAGTTCTCGGGTAGCAGGTCGAGTCGGTTACAAATTAGGGTTCTCCCTTTGAACTTTCTATCTTAAGCTTCTTCTTGTCTTGCAAGCAATCGAAGAGTCCGTGGGTCACCCGAATTCTGCATTGGGCCTTGGCAATGCCATGGGCTTCTACCGTATCTGCGCCGTATATACCAAACTCGAGTACCTATAGGGTATACCCATGTGAGTAGCCCCTGAGTGTCCAGTGGAATCGTAGATTCGACTGGGACTTTATGAAGTCTTTCGAGTGCATGACTGAGCATTTTTTTCGAGTGTTCGGTTTGTGTCATAGGGATTGTTGATATACGTGCCTGATTTATCCGATGTATTGGTATCAGTTAACTACCTTAGGGAAAAACAACGCAATCTACTCAAACTCGAGTCCTCGGACTAGAATTCGGAAAAGTGTTGGCGTAATTTGACTCAGGCCGTGGAGGTCTTACAGGGGTTGAATTCCAGTGTATAAGTGTGAGCACTCGACACATCCATCAAGGCATGTTCATCGTACCTGCTGGCACGGATATATTTCTGGTAGTGCGCAGCAGATGCGTTGCCAGACCTTGTTCAGGTCTTATCTTCACGCTGCAAGCGCGGCATCCGAAATTTTGGTCATCGCGGAGATGATTCGGGTGGCCCAGAAGACATAGTCTCTTTGTAGGGAAAGTATGAGGCAGAGTCACCATAGCGTTTGAGTGTGGATGTTATCAACACACAGTACAATGTACAAATAATCATAGGGTGTGCAGCCAGTGCTCCCTATGGGAGTAGCCCCCGAGTGCCTGGTTGAGTCAAACACTCGAGCGGGGACTAAAAAACTTTTGCGACTGTTGTCGTCTTTTGTTGCTTGCTTCAGTCGAATTTGCTTCCGGCCCTCCCTATGGGAGTAACCCATAATTCACAATCGAATCATTGATTCGAGTGATGGGATTGTCTTGAATGTTCGTATATCAGCATAAAGATAATCGTAGGGTGTGCGACCAGCGCTCCCTATGGGAGTAGCCCCCGAGTGCTTGGTTGAGTCAAAGACTCGAGCGGGGACTAAAGTAGTCAAAAATTTCTTCTGTTGGAATCGATGATGTCAATGCTGATGATGTGATGACCTCAGTTGCCCGCGTGAGCGGTTTTGATGAGACGTGACGAGCGGTGGGTCCCACTTTCTGACTTCGATTTGACTGGGCGTGCGCAATCTTCTATTTTAACTACGTCTCGTCGATTTCTGCGCGTAATAGGAATAGTGGGGGACGGTTCGTGGTTCAGCTTCGTCACGTGTCGATGGCGATGTGCACCACGTGTCCAGTAGGGTTTGTGCTGGCCGTTGGATGGCATCCGTAAAGAGTTTAAGTAGCAGCGCAGCTGCGGTAAATTTCCCAATCTCTTCTTGCTCGTGCTCCTTCGCCATTGTTGCTCTCTCTGCTTCCTTGCATGCTTCCTCTTCGTGGCACTGGACCATCTCCGTGTCTTCCCCAGTTACTTTCTCCGTTCTCACCGCCATCGAAAGATGGGTAAGAAGAAGGGAGGCGCCGCCGCTGGATCTGCGGCCACCATTGCCGCCACCAAGAAGAAGGGCGGTACCACCATTGTGGGCACCAGCGCCACCGGCGCTGGGAAGAAGAAGGGTGCGGGCACCCATGTCACCAATGGCGCGTAGCGAGCGTCCATCATCGAGCCTTCTGAGCTGCATCTTCATCGCCAAGATGGAGTTCTTCCATCCATGGAAGACGACTCGTGAGTGCCCGGTGACGAGGTAATCCCTTGTCCTCCTCCGGGTTTCCAAGTGATGTTCCTTGCGTTCATCATCCGAGGTCTCTCTCTCCCCCTACATCCTTTCTTCAGGGGTCTCCTTTGTTTCTATGGGCTCCAGCTGCACCAGCTGTCCCCAAATTCCATTCTCCACATATCGTGCTTCATCACGCTTTGCGAGTGCTGGCTCGGAATCGAGCCACACTTTGGCCTCTTCAAGAGGCTTTTTAAGCTGAAATATCAGTTGGCGCCCGGTTCGGTAGTCTACGACGTAGGAGGCTGCGGGATTCACGTCGACTCCTCGGTCACCTACTTTGACATCAAGCTCACCGCGTCTGTCCAATGGTGGAGAGACAAGTGGTTCTACATCCCTGACCAGAAGGCCGATGGAGAGCACTACGGACTCGCGCCCTTCGATCCTGCGGCACTGCAAGAGGAGGCGCTCCTGGAAGAATGTCGTGATGCCTGGCGAGTCCGAGGAAACGGAGGTGTTGTATAAGCGCGCCTGCGACCTCGAAAACCACATAGGCAAAGAAGAGGGGGGCGCCGCTCTCATTCGCACGTGGTGGCACCGCCGCGTCCATTCCCTGCAGGCCAGAGTCCACCCAATGTACTATTGGGCTGGTGCGAGCGATGTAACTCGCGTATCTTCCGATGGCATTTCTACGGGTGAGGTAGACAGGAGTTGCGATTGGTGACCAAATATACCGCCAAGGAGGATCTCCCAGGCGAACCAATCGTGCCTCCATTCGACGCCTCTAAGCCTCCTCCTGAGGTAGAATTGTACTACGAACTAGTTTTCTTTGTCGATTGCCACCAAGTACTTGATATATAGTGATGTATTTTCTGAATGCAGGATTGGAAGGTGTCTTCCCATTTGCCTCCTCGTCCTGAAGGAGTTATCCCTCACGAAGTGGAGAAAGAGGACGAGTCGGAGTCGACTATCCCAATTGAAGAACAAGAGGCAGCCCCCGAGTCTAGCAGCCATAATACTTGCAAGCGTTATCGCAGTAAGGACTCAGATGCCTCTTCACCGACGATGTCGGAAGGTCCTTCTGTTGTTGCAGAGGAGCCAATCCCCGCCGTTCCTATGCGTGCCATGGCTCCTCCTGCTTGGAAGAAGCTGCGACTGTAGAAGGAGTCGTCGTCGGAGGAATCATTCGACCTTGACAAATTTAACTGGTGAGTTCTGCATTCACGACCTCGTCTTGGTTTCTTTGTGGAGTTGCTTTCCTAAAGTTTTTGCTGGATGTGTTTTGTAGTCAAGCGGCATCGTCGTCTTCGGACGACGTCCAATTTCTGAAGGAATCTGGAGTCGCAGAGTCCAAGTGCTGGGAGGCGGCCGGTCAGCCTCCTTCTCCTCCAGTGGCGGCCCACTCCGGCGCCAATTCTTCGAGTTCCCCACATGCTGGGGAGCACCAGATGGTTGCACGGATGACTGTGCGGCAGTCATCTTCGGAGTCCCTGGAGGAACATGTGAGTGCCTTTCTTGCTACGTGGCAGTCGATTTTGTACTTTGTGCTGCCGTTGAACCTTTGTTTTCATCTTGATGCAACTTATTATGAAGGAAGCTGCCCGCCTGGCGGAGCACGTCCTTGTCATGGGTCGACAAGACGCTCTGCTGGACAATCGCCATCGTGTCGTCGAAGGTT
Source organism: Avena eriantha (assembly GCA_910589775.1). NCBI lineage: Eukaryota > Viridiplantae > Streptophyta > Magnoliopsida > Poales > Poaceae > Avena > Avena eriantha. The sequence continues at coordinate 107,898,252 of OU342745.1, forward strand.
AGTTTTGGCTTCCTCTTTGTTTTCGTGGAATTTATAAATTCGATTGATGATACACCATGTGTTTTGTAGTTGAGCACAATGAACTTCTCCGTCGTGTGACGTCCCTCGAGAAGGGGCTTGCCACGGCGGAGCATAAGCGCCACGAGGCAATCACAGCCTTGGAAGAGTCGCGAAAGCGTGAAGAGGATTTGTGCTCTTCCACCGTTGAAAGGGAGAAGTTGTTCGAAGAACAACTTTTCTCGATTGCCAAGGCCCTCTCAGGTAATTGTTAGTTTTGATTTGCGTTGCTCCTTGTTTGACATCATATTTCTGCGCTAACACCTTGTGTATGCAGATGCTGGTGGCCTGAGCTTTGACGCCCATGCCCTTCGCCGTGCGAATGCGTTGGCTGGTGACGTTGCCACAGTCGAGGACCGCAACACTTCCCTTCAGGGGAGGTTGACGAAGGCCAAGGGTGTGCTTAGTCGCATCCGTGAAGATCTAACTCCCAAGGCTGAGCTGATTGACAACCTTGAGGAGCTAGTGGAATCCCTTGCTGGGGGTATTCCAATGGACTTCAAGAACTCCCAGCGGTCTATTGGTGCTACCATGGCACTCGCGATGGCGCAGGCCCATGGCATGGAGTTGGATCCCACCATGATCTCCAAGGCGATGCCCGTCGGCGCAGATGGCCAACAGGTAGTGTTTGCTCCCTTCGCTAGTGGTTGTGGTAAATATGGGCTGCTGCTCTGATACATTGCAAATGTATCTATAATTTTTGATATTCCATGCTTAGTTCTATCCACTTTCTTGTGTTTTGTTCCAACTTTGGAGTACTTTTCATATGATTTCTTGGACTAACCTATTAACAAGAGCCACAGTGCCAGCTGCCTATTTTCTGCTGTTTTTGGTTCCAAGAAAGTCAGAAAATGAATATTCTCGGAATTGGACGGGACAAAAGCCAAAGTGCCTATTTTTCCGGAAGTGATCAAGTGCTAGAATACGAGACGGAGAAGGGCCAGGGAGCCACCACACCACCTGGCCGCGCGACCAGGCCTGGCCCGCGCCAGGGGGTGGTGTGGCCGCTCCCGGCACCCCCACGGCCTCTCCTTCCGCCTATAAGTTGCCCTCGGGACGAAAACCCTAAGTAACCGATCAAAAATCCACGAAAGAGTCTGTAGCTGCCGTCATCTCCATCCCTAGATCGGGAGGGATCTGAACCTCTTCCCGGCACCCTGCAGGAGAGGGGAATTCACCCTGGAGGCCTTCTTCATCACCATGCAAGCCTCCGGTGTGATGCGTGAGTACTTCATCCTTGGACTACAGATCCATGTAGTAGCTAGATGGCTGGTTTCTCCTCCTTTGTGCTTTCATGTTTAGATCTTGTGAGCTCCGTTCATGATCAAGATCATCTATTTGTAATTCATACATGTTGTGTTTGCAGGGATCCGATGGATATTGAGATGCTATTTCATATTGATTATTGATTCTATCATGTCTTTGTTATTTGAGATCTTGCATGCTTTCCGTTGTTAGTAGCTATCTTGGCCAAGTAGATGTTAGCAACTCCAAGAGTTAGTATTTATGCTCGATAGTGGGTTCATGCCTCTGGTAATCTAGGGAAGTGACAGAAATCTCTAAGGTACTAGATGTGTTGTTGCTACTAGGGAGAAAACAATAATCCTTTGTTCATAGAACAATCATATTGTTTACTTTACATGCATTTCGTAAAGCAATAATCTGTTGCTTGCAACTTAATACTAGAGGGGGTTCAGATGGTAACCTGAAGGTGGATTATTAGTCATAGATGCAGTTGGATGGCGGTCTATGTATTATGTTGTAATGCCCAATCAAGTCTCAGAGGAGTCAAGATGATTAGTATATGCATGTATTGCTTTCTCGATGTTTGTCAATTGCCGTGCTGTAATTTGTTCACCCAGCATGTTATCTATCTGAAGGAGAGCCACCTCTAGTGAACTATGGATCTCGGGCCTTTTTCTTTACATACAATCTACAATCTTTTACTTCTTTGTGTTTACTTTCTGCAAACTTTTACTTCTTTCCATTCGATACGTTTAATCCTTTGTTTTCCGCAAAACACAGTGAGATTGACAACCTCATCGCAAGTTGGGGACAAAGTTCTGTGGTTGTGTTGTGCAGGTCTCCACGTTGCTACTAGCACCGGTAGTGCGCCCTGCCAAAGCTCAGCTAGTAACACCTTTGGGGTGTTTCCTTGCTCCTACTGGTTCGATTAAACCTTGGTTTCATAACTGAGGGAAACTTGCTGCTGTGCTCATCATACCTTCCTCTTGGGGTTCCCAACGAGCTCTACATCAACACCGCCATCAAGAATTTTTTTGGGCGTCGTGCATTGAGCCATCAAGCATTTTTCTAGCGCCGCTACCGGGGAGTCAAGGACATCTTCACAAGGGGAGTCCCTCATAACCAATCTCTTTACTTTGTTGTTTTTGTTTTGCTTAGTTTCTTTTTGTTTTGTTTGCTTGTTTTGTTCTTCAAAAAACACAAAAAAATTAGTTTTACTTGTTTTGCTTTCTTATTTGAAAACCCAAAAAATGACTACTCTTGAAAACACTAAGTTGTGTGACTTCACTAGCACCAACAACAATGATTTTATGAGCACTCCTATTGCTCCACATGTGGCTAAAAATACTTTCTTTGAGATAAAACCTGCTTTACTCAATCTTGTTAGGAGAGAGCAATTGTCTGGTATTGGTAATGAAGATGCTGCTTCCCATCTAAATAACTTTGTTGAACTTTGTGAGATGCAAAAGCATACGGATATAGATGGTGATATTATTAAGCTGAAATTGTTTCCTTTCTCTTTGAGAGGAAAAGCTAAAGAATGGTTGAATTCCTTAACTAGGAATAGTATTGATTCTTGGACTAAATGCAAAGATGCTTTTATTGGAAAATACTATCCTCCTGCTAAGATTATATCCATGAGAAGTGAAATAATGAAGTTTAAACAACTTGATAATGAGCATGTTGCTCAATCTTGGGAAAGAATGAAATCTTTGGTAAAGAATTGTCCCACTCATGGACTGACTGCTTGGATGATCATCCAAACTTTTTATGCAGGATTGAACTATTCTTCAAGGAACTTATTGGATTCAGCTGCTGGAGGTACCTTTATGACCATCACTTTGGGTGCTGCAACAAAACTTTTGGACAATATGATGGTTAATTATTCTGAATGGCATACCGAGAGAGCTCCACAAGGTAAGAAGGTAAATTCTGTTGAGTAAACCTCTTCCTTGAGTGATAAGATTGATATTATTATGTCTATGCTTGTTAATAGGAAAGCCCATATTGATCCAAATAATGTTCCTTTATCCTCTTTGGTTGCTCAAGAAGAGCAAGTTGATGTGAACTACATAAGAAATAACAATTTTGGCAACAATGCTTACGGTAATAATGCTTATAGGAACAATTTTGGTAACAACAATTATAAGCCATATCCTCCCAACAATGGTAATGCTTATGGAAATTCTTACAATAATAATAAGAGTGCTCCCTCTGAACTTGAAGTTATGCTTAAAGAGTTTATTAGTAAACAAATAGCTTTCAATAAAACTATTGATAAAAAACTCTCTAATGCTGAAAGAAATATAGCATCTTTGGCTGAAGCTCAATCTACTTTGAATAAAATGGTTGCTAAACCTGAAACTAATGAGAATCCCTTTGCAGCTACTAATTCCATACAAGTAAGAATTGATGAAAATGTTAGACTATTAGCTGAATTACATGCTAAGTGGGAAAGAGAAGATGAAATTGCTAGAAACATTAGTGTTTCTACTATCACCACCACTAGTGTTGAGGCTAGTAATAGTTATACTACTTTAGATGATAAAGTTGATTTTGATCTTGATGGTTGCAATATCTCTGAAGTTATTAAGTTCCTATAAAAGCTTGCTAAAAGTCCTAATGCTAGTGCTATGAACATGGCTTTTACAAAACACATTACTGATGCTCTCATAAAGATTAAAGAAGAAATGATGAAACATAAAGCTTCTATTCCTATAAAACAAGAAGATGGTTGGGAACCCATCATTAATATGAAAGTGAATGACTTTGATTTCAAAGCTTTGTGTGATCTTGATAGTAGTGTTTCTATTATGCCTAGAAGGATTTATGATATGCTTGATTTGCCTCCACTTGAAGATTGTTATTTGAATGTCCCACTTGATGCTAATGCTAAAAAGAAACTCATGGGGAGTCTTAATGATGTTCTTATTATGGTTAACGATTCCTATGTCCCCGTTGATTTCTATGTTTTGGATGTTGAATACAATACTTCTTGTCCTATTACTTTGGGAAGACCTTTTCTTAGAACTGTTGGTGCCATCATTGATATGAAAGAAGGCACCATTAAATATCAACTCCCACTCAAGAAAGGTATAGAACACTTCCCTAAAAAGAGAGAAAATATTTCTTTTGCTTCTCCTATGAAAATAAAATTTGGTCTTAATGCTTCTTCATTTGAGAACACTTGATTCTTTCTTTGCTTTTTATGCCTAACTTAAAGACGTTAAATAAAAGTACTTGTTGGGAGATAACCCAAGAGTTTAGTTGAGTCTTGGAAGTTATTACCTCTGTAATAACCTCTCCTTATCCTTTTTATTTGCTTTTTGTGCCAAGAGTAACCTCTAATGAGAGTGAAGTAATGATTGGGAAAGTTGTTGTCCCGAAACAGATTTTTGTGCTTCACTGTGAAAATTCCTGAGAGAGATCTGTACGTCGGATTGAGATGTATTTTTTTGTGCTTCTTCCCCAGGTTGTTATCTAACTTTTGTTAGATCAACACTTTTTTATTTGAGAAACATAAGGTCTTCCAAAAAATTCATCTTTACCTGCTGGTCTGTTTTGACAGATTTCTGCCATTTTTCTGCATTTGCTTCTTGTTAGTTCCTTCTTGAGTTCCTTTGGGGAATTGAGCTTTTTGAGGGAAGTGCTACAGTATCTAGTGTTCTAATGGAAGTTTATTTGGTGTTAGAACTGAACCTTGAGACTTATTTATCTTAAGTGCACTAATGTTGCTAATGAGATTGTGTGAAGTTTTGTATGAAGAAAAAATTTCAGGTGTATGGAAGGAATGAGTAATGAGATAAAGGATGGACTAAAGCTCAAGCTTGGGGATGCCACGCGTGTCACCCCAAGAAATATCCAAGAAGTACAAGCGTGAAAGCTTGGGGATGCCCAAGGCATCCCCTTCTTCATCAATAAAAATTCCAGGTTTCTTCCAAACGCTTCATTTTTATTGTTTCATGCACAGTTGTGTTTTTCTTGGAGCGTCTTTTTTTTCGTTTTTGTTTTGGTTTTCAGTTTGCTTGGTTTGATTAGTGTTCTGAATAAGTTGGTTGGACCCCCTCTTTCATACTTTGGTTTGCAAGTAGTTTGGTTTGGTTTGGAAAAGAGTAGGAAAGTTCATGCTTATCTGGTAAAAAGAGCTCGTTTTTTACTGTGTCCTATGCTTTGTCATGCCATGCTTGATATTGTTTTGGCTTTATGCTTAGTATTATTTTCTGTAGCATTACCTATTATAAACAATTGAGATTGCTTAATGTGCCTTGGATGAATCATGCGTTGTTTTAGCATATTAAAGCATAGTATAGTGGTATTCTCCTTTGATGCTTTATTTGGGTTGACCTGGCGCATGCTCACACCATGGTATGACTATCTCAAGTCACCTTAGCCTTTATGATCCTTTAGTTTTCAACTTGTAGTATCACTTTATGCTTTGATCAATGATGTTTTGTCGCTCTTCATGATTATGGCCATTATTGCTCTCTTAGTTTGTCGCTCCCAGTCTTTTGCTAGCCTCCACAACAAAGTATGAGTTCCACTCATGCATTCAACTCCCTAAACCAAGTTATTCCAAAGAGTCCACCATACCTACCTACTAGCTTATGCTATTCAAGGTACATTCATGCTTTTGTTTACCTTCCACTTGTTATGAAAAAACTAGTGATTAAAGCTTTCACGAACTTGATGGCACACTTTACTTTTTGCCCCTAATAAACTTGAACCATTGTGTCTTCTGTGTTGTATATGCTTGCACTTATTTGTTGGGAATTAGCAGAACCATGCTTTCATGGGGAACACTTTCAACATTGCACTTGGTACTTGTACCTAGTTGATATCATACTCTTTTGTATATGGATGTCGTCGGTGTGAAATGAAAGGGGAGCTTGTAAGTCCATGGAGTTATGTATATGTGTTAGAGAAACGCATGGGCCGCTGGTCTAATCCATGCTGACATGGTGGAAACCTGCAGCATAACCATAATGAGCTATCTATGAAGCATTCTTCTTATAAAAAAAGAGTCCTATATTGAGAAAAAAAGAAAAAAAGAGAAAAAAAGAGATACTATGAAAAGAGGAAAGAGAGAGAAAAGCACCATATTCCCATGGTAAATAAGAAGAATGATGAGATGCTCGTTGTCTGCTTGCCTTGTCATTTTCATATGGGGATTCTTCCGTATCATCGGGCAAGGGGTACCCTGTTGGCGGTTCTCAATGATACACATGTACTTACGATGAGAAGAACTTACCGATGACTAAACTTGAGTAGCATGAGGAGCGGCCCTCGAATACAAGGGACATGAGATTTATGACTTATACTTCGTCAAGCATGTACACCATAGTTTGTTCACTTTAACCTTAATCACTTCAAGATGCTTATGATAGGGGCAATGAGAGCTGAAAGCTATGAGTACCATAATTTTTGGAAGCTCTTTATGAGACTTGAATCCCTAAATCCTTTTACAAAAGGCCTGTCTTCCACCATGATATTGAGTCTCCACCTTCTAACTTTATGCACCTACTTTGAGAGCATAGTGGCCATTCTTAGTTCTATGTGCATTGTCCCAAGACTAGTTGATTGATGCATAACTTGTTATTGCTTGTTTGAAACTATTGTATCTAGTCACTCTTATGAACTTTGAAGGTGTCATATGCATTTATATTTGCTACTCTATTGAGGGACAAGCTGAATACTTTTATGCTATGTTTTCTTTATGTGAAACAAACAAACGTCTTGCAAAGCATTGTTATTCATGAATCTTTTGTTTGTGCCTTTTTATGTTGCATCATAGTTTCTTTGCTTATTGCTAGAACTTTGTCTTTCATGTACTATGATCCCAACTTTGAATGTTCTGCAATTACTTTAATCAAGTCTTTGATGGTGCATGTCACCTCAAAAATTATTTCTTTTTATCACTTGCCTACTCGAGGATGAGCAGGAGTTAAGCTTGGGGATGTTGATACATTGCAAATGTATCTATAATTTTTGATGTTCCATGCTTAGTTTTATCCACTTTCTTGTGTTTTGTTCCAACTTTGGAGTACTTTTCATATGATTTCTTGGACTAACCTATTAACAAGAGCCAGTGCCAGCTGCCTGTTTTCTGCTGTTTTTGGTTTCAGGAAAGTCAGAAAATGAATATTCTTAGAATTGGACGTTACAAAAGCCAAAGTGCCTATTTTTCCGGAAGTGATCAAGTGCCAAAATACGAGACGGAGAAGGGCCAGGGAGCCACCACACCACCTGGCCGCGCGGCCAGGCCTGGCCCGCGCTAGGGGGTGGTGTGGCCGCTCCCGGCACCCCCTCGGCCTCTCCTTCCGCCTATATGTTGCCCTCGGGATGAAAACCCTAAATACCCGATGAAAAATCAACGAAAGAGTCTGTAGCCACCGTCATCTCCATCCCTAGATCGGGAGGGATCTGAAGCTCTTCCCGGCACCCTGCCGGAGAGGGTAATTCACCCTGGACGCCTTCTTCATCACCATGCAAGCCTTCGGTGTAATGCGTGAGTAGTTCATCCTTGGACTACGGATCCATGTAGTAGCTAGATGGCTGGTTTCTCCTCCTTTGTGCTTTCATGTTTAGATCTTGTGAGCTCCGTTCATGATCAAGATCATCTATTTGTAATTCATACATGTTGTGTTTGCGGGGATCCGATGGATATTGAGATGCTATTTCAGATTGATTATTGATTCTATCATGTCTTTGTTATTTGAGATCTTGCATGCTTTCCATTGTTAGTAGCTATCTTGGCCAAGTAGATGCTAGCAACTCCAAGAGTTAGTATTTATGCTTGATAGTGGGTTCATGCCTCTGGTAATCTGGGGAAGTGACAGAAATCTCTAAGGTACTAGATGTGCTGTTGCTACTAGGGAGAAAACAACAATCCTTTGTTCATAGAGCAATCATATTGTTTACTTTACACGCAGTTCGTAAAGCAATAATCTGTTGCTTGCAACTTAATACTGGAGGGGGTTCGGATGATAACCTGAAGGTGGATTATTAGTCATAGATGCAGTTGGATGGCGGTCTATGTATTATGTTGTAATGCCCAATCAAGTCTCAGAGGAGTCAAGATGATTAGTATATGCATGTATTGCTTTCTCGGTGTTTGTCAATTGCCCCGCTGTAATTTGTTCACCCAGCATGTTATCTATCTTAAGGAGAGCCACCTCTAGTGAACTATGGATCCCAGTCCTTTTTCTTTACATACAATCTACAATCTTTTACTGCTTTGTGTTTACTTTCTGCAAACTTTTACTTCTTTCCATTTGATACGTTTAATCCTTTGTTTTCTGCAAAACATGGTGAGATTGACAACCTCATCGCAAGTTGGGGACAAAGTTCTGTGGTTGTGTTGTGCAGGTCTCCACATTGCTACTAGCACCGGTAGTGTGCCCTGCCAAATCTCTGCTAGTAACACCTTTTGGGTGTTTCTTTGCTCCTACTGGTTCGATTAAACCTTGGTTTCATAACTGAGGGAAACTTGTTGCTGTGCTCATCATACCTTCCTCTTGGGGTTCCCAACAAGCTCTACATCAACACCGCCATCAAGCATTTTTCTGGGCGCCGTGCGTTGAGCCATCATGCCCATCGACACAGTCGCAAAATATTCTGCGGAGGCGGCGAAGACTGCGACATCAGGGGCTACCACCGGAAAGTCTGTGGCGTCAGAGGTTGCCACGAATTCGATGAGGCCTCCGAAGTCAAGGTCAAAGTCGAAGAAGCAGATTGCTCCTTAGTTGCCAATCTGTAATAGTTGTAGTTATCTCTTGTTGAAACTATGCTTTTGTGGGAGTATCCCTGTCGAGACTTTGATGTGATTGAATGTATTCATGCCTTCATTGATGTATTTCTGGTCCCTTTTTTCTTCTTGCTTGATTGTGATAGGGTATGTCGCGTGGTCCTTCGAGTGGTACGCGTGACTCTCCTCGCACCGATGAAACCACGACGCAGTCGCGTTCAAAGGTGGAGGAACTGTCGTTGCTTTCACGATTGCGCAACCGCGTTAAGCAATTGGAGCATGAGTTGCCCATCATCCGCGGTAACACAGATGTGTGGAAGTCAAAGGCGGAGAAGGCCACTGCCCGTGAGGAGTATCTCTTGGAGGAAGTGGCTCAATTAAATGAGCAGTTTAAATGTTAGCTTTCTGCCTTCTCATCTTTTCTCTTAGTCAATCGCGGCGATGCCTTTTCTTCACACTTTGCTACTTGCTTGGTGTAGTTGTTAGCGCTCGCCATCCGTAGGATGAGAAGGACTGGGTGGCTGTTCGAATGAACAACCTGAACCAGGAGCAACTACATGCGAGTGGGTATTTTTGGGTGGACCACGACCGTGCGGTTGCCTTGGCGACCCTGCAGGATCGTTCTTCTTGAGTGCTCCAATGCCTGAAGAACGCACAGTTGTGCCTTAAGCACATTTATGAAGCAATGTTTCCTCTCGACATGGTGCCTTTAAGCTTGATGGGTCTTCTCGCGAAGTTCCAGGATATGAGGGCGGTCCGCAAGTGCGTGCGACAACAGTTAGTAGCAGGTGGTAAAGCTGTGTTGTTGCTGGTGCGATTGCATAGGCCGGATGTAGATGTTGTGTTTGTTGCGCTGGGCCGCCGCCTCCTCCAGAAGGTATGACCTGGGACATGGTTCCGCACTATCAAGCGGTTGATCGGCCAGCAGAGGACATTGTCAATTTCTTCGAGGAGCAAACCAACGTTCTTCTTTTGCAGTAGTAGCATGACTTGTATCCTGTACATAATTGTATAAGTGTTGTAAAGTTTGTATGATTGCATTGGGTGTATTGAGCACCCGTTGATATGTGAAGAGCTTGTTAACTTATATATTTTTCGAATGTATTGTACTCTACAGTTCCTTTTTGTTAACCTGACATGTGTTTATCTCAGCACCTTGCCAACCGGTCAGGTGCGCTGCAGCTGGGTTGGTGTTTATCAAGGGTTCGATTAGTACGTCAGCTACTCAGAATACCGCGATTAGTTCATAGAACAGAAGTGTAAAGGGTGGCGCAGCCCCCGAGTGATGAAATTGCAGGAAAGTAGAAAAATACACAAAGATTTGGGGCACTTAGCTTTATTTATTCGCAGAATAGTACGAGGTACAATGTGTGGCTAAGTAGCCTGGCTGAATAGCCTTATTTGTAATGTAAAAACGACTAAGGGTAGAAATGACGCAGCTATGCGACGTTTCAGGGTTTGGAGTATGCGACTCCTATCTCGAAATCTTTAAGGCGATAGGCACCACCTGGGATTACTTCTGTAATCACGTATGATCCCTCCCAAGGGGACTCGAGCTTGAGATGCCCTTGTTGTTTTAGTTGCAGGACCAGGTCTCCTTCGACGAAGGACCTGGGGTATAGCCTTCTGCTGTGGTAATTGCGGAGGCTCTGCTGGTAGATCGTTGATCTCTCCGCTACTATCTCGCGTGCTTCGTCAAGGAGGTCGGCGAAATCTTCGAGTGTGAGTGTTGACTCCTTCTCACTGTATGCGATCACCCGTGGGGCTTTGTAGCGTACTTCCGCGGGTAGTACCGCTTCAGCACCGTGCACCATGAAGAACGGAGTGTACCCCATGCCGCTGTTTGGAGTTGTGCGCAAGCTTCAAAGAACTGATTGCAGTTCGTCTAGCCAGCATCCAGCGGCTTGTTCGAGTGGTCGGAGGAGTCGTTTCTTGATTCCACCACAGACGAGGCCGTTGGCTTTTTTGACTTGACCGTTGGTCTACGGGTGAGCTACCGAGGCATAGCTTATGTTGATTCCTAGGTTCTCGCAGAATTCCTGGAACTCCTTGGAAGTGAAGTTCGTCCCATTGTCCGTGATGATGCTATGTGGCAATCCAAAGCGTTAGACGATGGACTCGAAGAATTTGATGGCGTTGGCGCCTGATTGATTTGTCACTGGCATGGCTTCGATCCATTTGGTGAATTTGTCGACTACAACTAAGAGGTAGATGTAACCTCCTCGCGAGGATTTTGGGAGCTTTCCGACCATGTCGAGTCCCCATTGCACGAAGGTCCAAGCCAATGGTATTGGCCGGAGTTCCGCGCCAGGTGCGTGAGGTTTGTCTGCGAATTGCTGGCAACCATTGCAGCGCTGAATGATGTCCTTGGCGTCGCGCATGGCCGTGGGCTAGTAGAATCTAGCTCGTAGAGCTTTGGCAACAAGGGCGCGACTGCCAGCATGGTGCCCGCAAGTGCCTTCGTGGATGTCGAGGAGGATGGCCCTTCCGTCCTTGTTGGAGACACACCGTTGGAGTACTCCCGTGATGCTGCGCTTGTACAATTCCTCGTTGATGAGGGCAAATGCCTTGGATCGTCGCGCGATGTGCCGCGCGTTAGTCGGATCATCTGGCAGCCTCTTGCCGAGTAGATATGTGATGTAGGGTTGTGTCCAAGATGGCTCGATCATCATGATGCCCATTGGTCCTTTGAGTCCTGTATCAAGCTCCAGGTTGTCGAGTGCCACTGGCTCATTGGGTGGCGTAGCGCCCGAGTCTGTTGACGTGCTTGCTTTCTTCTCTAGAGCCTTGGGCTTGATGGAGCGCTCGCAGATGCGCTCGAGAAATACCCCAGGTGGTATGGGGGCGCATGTGGAGCCAATATTGGCGAGTAAGTCCACCTTATCATTGCTTTCGCGACCCACATGTTGCAGCTCACAACCGTCGAAGTCTCCTTCGAGTGTATCATAGAGGTCGCGATAGGCGATCATGTTGTCGCTCAGTGCGTCACACTCGTGCATCGTTTGATTGACCACCAGTTTGGAGTCGCCGTAGATGATGAGCCTTTTGGTGCCGCAGGCTTTCGCCATCCGCATCCCATGGATTAGGGCTTCGTACTCAGCTTTTATTGGAGGCGGTGAACTGCATTCGCAGAATGTATTTCATCTTGTCTCCCTAGGGTGATGTCAGTATGACACCTGCGCCAGCTCCGTCCTTTCGCTTGGACCCGTCGAAGTGCATTGTCCAAAGGTAGGACATATCTGGCTTGCCGGGGAGCTGGTTCTCCATCCAGTGCACGAGAAAATCCGGGAGAACTTGTGACTTGATTGCGTCGCGCTTCCGTATGTGATGTATCGTGGAGACAATTCGATTCCTAGAGCACGATTCGTCCGGTGGCATCAGGATTATTGAGTATATGCCCGAGCGGGGCGTCGTTTACCACCACGATTGGGTGCTCCTGAAAGTAGTGACGCAGTCGCCTGGCTGTCATGAAGACGTCATAGGCTAGCTTCTGGTAATGCAGGTACCGCTGCTTTGTTGGTGTGAGAACCTCACTGAGGTAGTATACTAGGCGTTGCACCCTGTGGACTTTATTTTCTTTGGCTTGCTCCGCCACGAGCACAGTGCTGACCACCTGGTTGGTGGCAGAGATGTAGAGCAGCAGTGGCTCCTTTTCGCGAGGCGTCGCCAGTATTGGCGAGATGGATAGTAGGCACTTGAGGTCCTCGAATGCTTCTTGCACTTTGTCTATCCACTCTAACTTGTCAGATTTGCGGAGGAGTTGGTAGAAGGGCAGTGCCTTTTCGCCCATTCGATTGATGAATCGACTGAGCACCACGATTTGCCCAGCCAGCTGCTGGACGCCTTTTAGGTTCTTCGGGTTCTCCATGGCCAGTATGGCCTTTATTTTCTTTGGGTTTGCTTCGATCCCTCTCGCGGAGATGAGATACCCGAGTAACTGCCCAGATGGCACGCCGAAGGCGTATTTGTCCGGATTGAGCTTGATCCGGTAGCGGTCGAGGTTGGCAAAGGTCTCGCAGAGATCGTCGATTAACAAAGCTTCCTCCTTGGTTTTGATGACGATGTTGTCAACATAGACTTTGATGTTGCGACCAAGTTGATTCTTGAGGCAGGCCTCCATGCACCGCTGATAGGTAGCTCCTGCATTTTTTAGCCCGAAGGGCATGGTGTTGTAGCAGAACACACCAAAGGGCATCGTAAACGCCATCTTCTCTTGGTCTTCCCCCTTCATTCGAATCTGATTGTAACCTAAGTAGGCGTCGAGGAAGCAGAGGCGTTCACATCACGCGGTGGATTCGATGATTTGGTCAATTCACGGCAACGGGAAGTGATCCTTTGGGTAGTGCTTATTCAGGGAGGTAAAGTCCACGCACATCCGTAGGATATCCGTGTCTTTTTTGGGTACCAACACTGTGTTAGCGAGCCAGGTGCTTTCCTTGATCTCGCGTATGAAGTTTGCGTCGAGGAGTCTGTTGATCTCCATTCCGACTGCCTTTGCCCTTGGTTCAGACATTCGCCGTAGTGTCTTCTTGACTGGCCTTGCGTCTGGATTTACGTTGAGTGAATGCTCGGCGAATTCCATGGGAACCCCTGGCATGTCTGTTGGACAGCAGGTGAAGATTTCCTAGTGCTCACGGAGGAATTCGACGAGCGCGAGTTCCTATGTGGAACTCAAATTGCTGGCGATGAGGACCGTCTTGGTCGGGTCTGTTGGGTGGACCTGAACTTTCTTCATGTGTACCGACGAGTCGAAGGATAGGTCGGGTGAACTTGACCTGCTCAGGGGAGGTAGACTGTTGTCTGTCGACTCCTTCAGTCTTGTGAGTTCCTCCTGCATGCCGAAGGACTAGGAGATTCTGTTGAATTCCCTGTCTCAGCTGTCGGACCTTTCGAGGTTTCCATTGATCATGATGACACCATTTGGACCTGGCATTTTCATCTGCAGGTAGGCGTAGTGCAGCACCTCCATGAACCTAGTGAACACGACACGTCCGAGGATGCAATGGTATTGCGAGGGCCAGTCGACGACCTCAAAGTCGATGCGCTCTAACCGAAAGTTTTGCGGCGTGCCGAAGATGACGTCGAGGTTGATTTTGCCCAGGGGATATATGCCCTTCCCTGGGACGATGTCGTGGAACGTCGTGTCTGAGACTTTCAGACAAGTCAGAGGAATCCTCATCGCACGCAAGGTGCTCGTGAACATGAGGTTAATGCTGCTGCCGCCATCCATGAAGACGCGACTCATATCGAAGCCCCCGATCTGTGCCTCGAGTACGAGGGGATAGTTGCCTGGACGAGGAACTTAACACGGATGATCGCGCTTGTCAAAGGTGATGCAGGAGTCGCTTCCACTGAGGTACTTAGTGGTGGAGGGTGGAGAGATTATCGCCAGATTGACTTGGCGAGTGATGACCTTCTGCACTCGATTTGAGGGAGATCCCTTTTGGATCATCCCCATGTTGCCCACAGCTCGTGGGTATGGTTCGCCTCCGTGATGCTGGACCGGCGCGGCCATGGGTGGTGGTGGCCCGGGCGGTGGTGGAGGAGCTCCATGTGCCACATCTCCTGGGGCGGCTCCAAAGCCCTTGTTGACCGCGTCACGATTCATCTGAGCCAGGCCCTCATGGAGTTTGAGGAACTCGCGGCAGTCCTTGATAAGGTGGCTAGATTTCTTCTTGCCGTCGTGCTTGTCGATGTAGAAGTGCATGTTGCATGGCCTGGATAATTTGTCCTCGATAGATGTTGCGGGTGCTTCTTCGCGAGTGCGGCGCTGCCACACCTGCGTGGTTTTTCCACTATCGCGGTATCCACCACTACAATATCCGTTGTTGCGGTTGTCGGCGTCTGTCAGCGTAGCCGGCTGTGACCATGTTGACCTCGTCGCGATCATCGTAGACGCGCATGTTTGCCTCGGCGGTCGCGTCTGCGCCCGAGGTCGTCGTCATCGTCGGAGTAGGTGTGGTTTTTCACCAAGACTTCTCCATCTGCCCACCGATTCGCGATTTCCATCAGGTGGTCGATTGTTTTGGGCTTAGAGCGGCCCAACTCCTCCCTGAGCTCTATACGGTGGACGCCACCGTTGAATGCGTCGATTACGCGGTCCTCCAAGATGTTTTCTGCGGAGTTCTTGATGATGGACCACCTCTGGATGTACGAGCGCAGCGACTCACCGGACCTTTGCTAGCAGCTTCTAAGTTCTTCGATTGATGCAGGCCTTTTGTAAGTGCCCTTGAAGTTGCGCACAAATCTGTAGACTAGCTCTTCCCAGCTGCGAATGGATCCGCGCGGTAGGTTGTTGAGCCATGCGCGAGCGACGCCCTACAGCTGTAGCTGTAGGGAATGCATGGTCGTGCTTTGAATCCCGCCATGTAGCCTGATGGAGGAGATGTCATCCTCCAACCAGATTTTTGGGTCCTGCAGGCCGTCAAATTTTGGGTCCTGCAGGCCGTCAAATTCGCTTCTGCCTAATGGCCCTGCTGAAGCATCTCGCGCCGCAGAGCTCAGACTCATCTTCTTCCGAGTCAGTCGAATGAGCATGCCTTGCCCGCATCTTGTCGACTTTGCGTTGTGTGATGTCATCACACACGTTGTAGTCGCGATCGTGCCGCCGTGAGCGACGTCATTGTGACAGACCATGACTGTCGTCACTGTAGGAGTACAAGTAGTATTTGTCCAGAGCCATGCTTTTCTGTGGCTCTGGTGTTGGTTCTTTGTCGAGGGTGGCCTCGATTAACCCCAGGCCCACGATCATAGATCAGTGCATGGAAGCTCGTGGATCTCCAGCCGTTGGCTGGTTGTTGAGGAGGGACATGGTAGGCGCCGTTACCGTGGCTTGCGGCGTTTTTGGGAGCACGTTGCCCCGCGTATCCATCATCATGGAGCTGAAGTCGAGGACTTTCGTGGCTTCTACGCGTTCTTGCTCGGTGAGGTGGGCCAGTCGAGATCGCCTCTTTTTGGCCACGTACTCGTTGCCTTTGGAGGAGGATCCTCCGTTGGAGGAGAGCCCGGCTTGTCGAAGACTCAACTCATCCACCGCCTTTCTGCACGCCTCGAGTTGCGCGATCACTTGCTGCTGGCGCTTGAACTCCTCTTTCAGCAGCCAATGGTAGCCCATCAGCATGTCCTGCGAGGTGTTGGGGGGCAGAGGATTCCCCCGTAAAGCTTCTCGACAGCGGGCCCACTCGTTGTCATTGAACCTGATCAGCATGCGCTCGCCGGTGTTCTCATTCACCGTGAGCGACGGTTCTCCTCCCGTCCCATTGCTGACGGGCACGCCATTGCCACCGTTGGGTATGCTGCTGTTGGGTATGCCGCCGTTGGGTGGCCCGGTGCCAGATCCGGTGCCGGCGTTTTCGCGATTGGCGGTGGTATCACCCGCATTGATGACGGTGCACATGAAGTGGTTGGGGAAGCTGTTTCTCCCACAACTTTCAGATTCGGAGCCGTAGGCTCCATCTTCTGTGGCTAGACCACCCAGATCGGATCTGTGACTGCTGTCGTTGTCCGTGCTCCCAACTTTGTCGGGTCATTGAGCTCGCTGAGGGTGCTGATTGGTGGTGGGAACCATGATGCTGGGGCAATCGCGGGTGTCATCGGCTGGTCAGGCATGCGAAGCGTGCCTAGTTGACCGACCTGGAAGCAGAAGCTCCCAATCGCCAGGCTGATCCCATCTCCCACGGACTCGAAAGCCGGGCGAGTGGCCGACGTATGGACAGTAAAGTCGAAAGCACCGAAGAGCTGGCGAATCTCCGCTTTTGCAGAGTTGTAGATCGCGGTTGATGGGGACGAAGAAGCCGCAACATCAGCACTCCCAGTTCCCACAGACGGCGCCAATTGACGAAGGTTTAACTCATCAATGCCCACTGTTATGGACTTGGGTTTTGGAGAAGAAGGGAGCACTAGAGGCATCAGTTGGCTAGCAAACAAGCACACAGGGACGCAAGGTTTACCTAGGTTCATGCCTCGTAGAGATCCCTAATCCTGCTTGTCTACTCTTGGAATTACCGAAGGAATCGAAGATTACAGGGGCGCGCAGATGCAATCTGGCGAAAGTTGTGGAAACTAGGGTTGTGATTGTCCTCCTCGCCGCCCCTCCTAGCCTTTATATAGATAGGCTAGGTCTTGCGTAGCAGGTCAAGTCGATTACAGATTAGGGTTTGCCCTTTGAACTTTCTATCTTAAGCTTCTTCTTGTCTCGCAAGCAATCGAAGAGTCCGTGGGTCACCCGAATTCTGCATTGGGCCTCTGAAACGCCATGGGCTTCTGCCGTATCTGGGCCATATATACCAAACTCGAGTACCTATAGGGTATATCCATGTCAGTCCTAGATGGCGCTTTTTTGGAGCACCTCAAAGTTCCCTCTATAAAAGGAGTAGGCGAGGAATATCCGACCAAATCTGACTCACCTTTAGTGGCAGTTCTGGCTATAATTCCCAACTGGACGCAATCCTACCTTGACTACTTGGTAGATGGCAAATTACCCGAAGTCGAGGTTCTGAGCCGGCAGATCATCCGACGAGCAAAAGCCTATACTATAATTAGTGGTGAGCTCTATAAGCGGAGCGTATCTGGGGTCTTTCAGCGCTGTGTATCTCCGGAAGAAGGAGTGGAAATCTTACGAGAAATCCACGAAGGCGAGTGTGGTCACCATGTTGCAGCCAAATCTTTAGTGACAAAAGCTTTTCGACACAGTTTTTTCTGGCTTACAGCCAAGGCATATGCTGAATGGCTGGTCAAGACGTCAAAGGCTACCAAAAGTACGCCAAACAAGCTCACGTTCCGGCTGATCAGCTGCAAACAATACCTATAACATGGCCTTTCGCGGTCTGGGGACTTGACATGGTAGGACCATTTAAACAAGCTCCAAGTGGATTTACTCATCTCTTAGTGATGGTGGATAAATTCACAAAATTGATTGCGGCTAAACCCGTCACCAGTTATGATGGAGCAATAGACAGAAGATTTGTCGAGGATGTCATAATCTGATACGGTTATCCGCATAGCATTATCACGGACAACAGGAGTAACTTTTCCATGGGAGAGCTTGCCGAATTTTGTGATGAACAAAATATCCGGCTTAACATTGCGTCAGTCGCACATCGACATGCTAATGGACAAGTCGAAAGAGCAAATGGTTTAATCCTACAAGGCCTAAAACCAAGACTTGAAGCACCACTACGACGTGCTGCAGAGGCTTGGGGCAGAGGAAAAACCTTCCGTGATATGGAATTTACGAACAAGTCCAAACAGGTCAACTGGATATACACCTTTCTTCTTGGTCTATGGTGCAGAAGCAGTTCTTCCGAGTGATTTGATTCATACTTCTCCCCGAGTTTCTCCGTATATTGAAGAGGATGCCGAAATTTCTCGACAAAACGATCTCGATTTAATCGAAGAAGTCCGCGTCATTGCTGAGATGAGATCAACAGCCTATCATCAGAAGTTACGCAAGTATCATAGCCAGAGATTCAGAAACCGGTCTTTTAATAAAGGCGATATGGTTCTCCAGCTTGTGCAGAAAAGAAAGGACAAACTTTCCCCAGTGTGAGAATGGCCTTTTCTAGTTAGCCGAGTATTGCACAATGGTTCTTACTATCTAACTGATATGCGACCAGTCAAAGAAAGACCTGCTACTAAGAAAAGAAAGGGAGCTAGAGGCAGTACAGACCCGGAAGATTTAGACAGACCGTGGAATATTGCTCAGCTACGTCCCTTTTATTCTTAATTTTTCTTTCTTTGTAATCATATATGTGTACATGTTTAATGAGAAATAAAGTTTTGGTTACCTCATTTTTTCTAAGAAGTTTTATATTACCATCTTATTTCTGAATGATCATATCATAGTAGAAAATCCCATAATACGTGAAAGTACTTTATGCTCATGTTTGTTCTGGTTTAGATTTCCGATTCTAAAAATTCTACCTTCAGATATAACTCAAAATTTTCTAGTCTGTATTTCAGTTATTTATCTGATTGCTGGATGCGGGTATTTTCCGAGTAGTGAATTATTGGTACTAGAAGCCGGCTTTGTTTCTGTGTTTAAACTGGTTTAGCAATTGAGCTCCGTTGCTCGGCAAAGTTTCCATGTTGAAGGTTGGCCGGCTCACAAAGGGACGAGGCGGAAAGCCAGATAAACGATAAGTACAAACAAAAAACATAAGTGCTTATGTAAACATTTCAGGCACACCAAATTAAAGCCAAAAGTGCTACATATAAATAATAGAATCTTAGCACTAGAGAAAGTATTATACTACTTATTTACAACCCGAATTGTTTTCAGAATAACACATTTTTTTCTGATGATCTACGATGCAGGGGAAGAGGTAGGAGCTGCCGGCTCACTGGAGACATCAGCCTCGCCGTGGTACCTAACCGAGACATTCAAATCCGAAATGGTTTGTTCATCATCGGAGACTTCAGCTGTTTCTTCGGCGGGCGGAGGAGGCGTCTCCATGCAAGTGAAGAAGGGAGTTTTGTAGTTGGTGAGATCAGTTACGTGACACCCGTATCCGGCACAGGAGTCCATGATGGCCTTGATGTCCTGATCCTATCCGTTTTCATCCACTTTATAGTACCCTCTGGTTATTTGCCAAATTTCCATGTTTCCATGGTGGCTCATAACCATGGTGAGTGCGTCCTGCGCTGTGGTTCACGCGTAGGACATGTTCCAGTCCTGGATGAGCTGGGGCATCTCCTTGGCCTTGTCTCGCACTTCAAAGCTAGACATTATGTGCATGTCCGGAACCTTGAGTGCTTAGACAATATCCTCTAAGGATTGGCGGAAATCATGAAGCAGATCGCCGACTTGGGTAAGCCGGCTAGTGCGAGACTCAGTGGAGGAAGAGTCCAGTAAGTTCAGAGGACCTACGCATGTAATGCAAAAGGTTAACAAATATATCAAAACTCCAAGAGTCAGAAAAGGCAGAAAGTCAAAAAGGGGGAAACATACCAAAGATGACATCGTCAACTTTGGTTTTCTCTTCTCGTAGGCTCTGGAGTTCAGCCCGGAGTGCCTCGATGATGTCCTTCTCTCTGAATAAAGCATCATTGATATCCGAGATCTTTTGGTCCTGGGCCGCAATCCTCCGATCACGTTCTTCGGTGGCCATGGAAGAGGATTCAAGGACTTGAGAAATGCTCCGATCGTGATCCGATTTCAGTTGGTCCAGCTCCCGATGTAAGTCGGTGTTCTCCACCGCCAGGGTCTTCAGATTTTCGGCTTCTTCAATCATAGCACATGATTGCTTTACTAGTTCTATAAGCAAAAAGAACAAACAGTTGAGTAACTAATTCAACTATGATCTAAAAAGCTAGGTTCAAAGACTGAAGTGTTTACCT
This sequence comes from Avena eriantha, assembly GCA_910589775.1. Lineage (NCBI taxonomy): Eukaryota > Viridiplantae > Streptophyta > Magnoliopsida > Poales > Poaceae > Avena > Avena eriantha. Next base: position 107,918,635 of record OU342745.1, read on the forward strand.
TCAGCCTCATCCCTTGATACTTTCATTTGAGCATTTTCAAGCCGGAGAGCTTTGATCTCTCTCTGCTTGTTGCAGATATTCTTCAACAATTCCTGGTTATACGAATTAACTTTTTGTAAGTCAGAATACCCAGAGTCAGAAGTCTACTAATAACTCGGGCCAATATTTTAACTAATATCAGCACAAGCCTTGGGGGCTACACTAGTTCATTCTTTGGCATCCTATGAAAGCACAAATTCGGATTATCTATCCAACTTCATGCTTGGGGGCTAGAGGATAGGATATAAAATAGCATAAGGAAACGTGTGAGTTGGAATTCCGACTTACATGTTGTTCATGAGTGAGCTTGCTCAAGCTCATGTTCACTTCGGCAGTAACCTTCTCAACAAGGGTGAGCAGGATCACTGGTGGTGGTGGTAGCACACCGACTCTTAGCCCCTCGTCGCGAAGACGAATCTGCTCGAGAAGATCAGAGTACTTGACGTCCTCCACTTCTTATGCCTCCTCCTCGGCAGTAATGTTCTGGCTCTCCAAGCATTGATGGGCTAGCCATTGGATCTCCTCCACAGATTTCTGAGTAATGCCAAGTTTGGCAAGACCCGGATTGTTGAGGAGTTTTTTAGCAAAGACCTCTGCCGAGGGATCATTACCCGAAGAGGGTTCACCCTTATCAAAACCTGAGTCACCCATGGTGACGTCAGTTTGCAATCTGAGGATCGCTGGCTCTGCTTGTTGAGCCAGATCTTCTGCGACGGTCGGTTTGCACCCGCTCGTCGACGCGAGGAGTAGGGATAGTTTGGCCATGGTCACTCCGCCAGTCGCCGACGTGGAGGAGTCATTCGTTCTCCACGACACGGAGCTTGGCGTCATCCAAGATGCAGGGGATCCAGACCCCGCGGAAGCTCTCCTTCTCTGCTGCCGTAGCCGTCGCTGCCATTGCCGCCGTGCCAGAAGATGAAGTCTCAGCCATTGTTCCGTGGGTTGGTGACCAGGGATGGGCGGCACTGGAAGATTTTGGGGAGGCAGAGGAGCTCTGTTTTCGTGGGAGACGTTGGGAGGAAGGAAGCGGCACAAGTGCTGGTGAAGAGAAGAGGGAGAGAATCTCAACCCCTTATATCCTTCGTCCGCGCCAAGATTCGTGCAATGTGTACAGTAACAGTGCCACGCGTCGCGGAAGGAGCCGGGTAACCCCCACGCGATGATTACGCCGCCTCGATCTCCGTGCACGCATTAAAACGACGCCTCAGTTCCGCAAAAGGCGGACCCACCAACGATCGTGCTGACAAGAATGTCTGTCAGTGACGTGACTTGACCATGACTGGTGTCAGGTTACGCCAGAAACCAAGTTCCAGCTTAGTTTGAATATCGATTTGGAAACCCGAATAATGTATTCATAGGTCCGACTCGTTTGAGACCCGGATCCTATCCTTTCTTTTTTAAGTTTCAGGAACCTTTCAAGATTCTGCAAGCCGAAGATCAAGCTAGACGATGATGAAATCCGACTTTGGATCTTGGAGGCTTCCGGGGCTGCTGTTGGGGATATACTTTCCGGGTATCCTCACTGTGCCTCACTGACCAGGGTGACCCACTTTGGGTTAGAGCTTTGCTTCACGGGCGGCCCGGTTAGGAAAAAGAGACAGAGTCCAGTCCGGCTACGGAAGACCCCGAAGACTTATTGATATAGGCCTGTTATGTTACTTGTAGTTCAAGATGTACTTTATAACCGACTCTTAGTCGTAGCCGGATAGGTCTCTCCTGTAAACCCTAGGTCGGATATCTATATAAGCCATCCTAGGATAAGCCTTTAGGGCACCCTCACAATAGTCTACAATCTCAACTCGCACAGACGAAACCCTTGTAACTCTTATTCTGGATCTCCCGTATTATTGGATTGCTAGCAGGAGTAGGATCCGTCCAAAGCGGCGGGTTCGACTCTGGATAAACTTGTGTGCTCACGTGTCCCGAAACACCGTACGTCTCACACCCCTCTCTTCCACACACCCGAAGACCCCCTTATGGCGTACTTATCATTAATCCGACGACAACTGTTGTACATGTATTGTATGTATGCCCCTCTTGACATGTAAACTACATTTTCATCTACAGGTGTGGGAATATTATGTGGCCGGTGTAAAAGCTACACACGATCACCATCCCAAACACTCTTTATAAGCGAGAAAATAACTATAGCTTGCTTTATATTCAAACTTTTATTTTCATACAGTGATACATGAAACTATCAAAGCGGCTTGCTAGAAAAGGCCTTGTTATATTTATAAGGCAAGATAACGGGTAGTAGCCTAGTGGTTGCGTTGTAGTTGACACATCCCAGCGAACTGAGTTTGATCCTATCTGGTATGAATACTTGAAATTCTCATGCCGACCCGCTTCTAAGTAATTAAAAAAAATCTAGTTCCAATCCAATCTAATCTCAAACATAGTACCTAGCAGGAGCGCCCTGCAGCAATGCATGCATCCGTGACATGGTTGTTAGAGAATAAAATAGAATGTAACAGTGCTTAGACACGCATTGGAGGTCGTGTAGTCGATGGCGTGAGAATCCCTCTGATCCAGCAATCAAAGACCGCAATTATTTCCAAACTAGTTTCGTCCGGAAAAGTTGGCAGTGTCCACTTCGAGCTTAGCACAACCCATGGAAGATCCGGCCAAAAAGAAAAAGAAGAGCTCGTGCGGTGGAACCATAGAAGTAAAGTTTGGATCGGTTCACCCTCCGATTCAAACTAATATTCTCACACTTGTCTGGTCTAGATTTAGATGTATCTAGTCAATTTTAATGCTACATATATCGGAATCTAACAAAGCATGAGAATATCAAATTGGACCGGACGGACAATAGAAGTGTATATATATGGAGATAAAGTTTGGATCGGTCAATGCGCATTTAGAACCAACACTTTCTATTCCGGAGAATTCCATGATTGATCGGAATTAATAGCAGGGCCAGGAGAGATAATTTTCCATGTCCAACACGAGTATTTCTGTGGAAGAGATTTAGCCACCTTATAATTAGCTATGCTACTATGCTAGGCTTAGTGCATCGTGCACCGTCCTCTGGGCGCGGCGCGTGCACGTGCACGTGCAGCTGCAATGAACGACGACGAACCCCCGGGGTTTGAGGCCTCCTGCTACCTCAATATATCCGCTCCCACCTCTCGCGCCATCGACAACGACAAATCATGACGGATAATATTCCTTCCCCTTCATTAATTCGTCCGCGCCATGAACGCGCACGCCCGGCTAGCACTTGCTGTGTGGATGTACGCCGGCCAGTCCAACGATCGCGTATCCGTCGATGATCGGTCCATCTTTCCCGGCGACCGGGCGGGACACGGCAGACACGGGGTGCATATGCACACACCGAGTTAATTGCAAATATCCAAAACAATTGTGCGACAAATTTAAAAATCCACCACTTTCGAACAGACTCGCAAAAATCCACGTATGTCCCTAATAACGTTTCAGACAGGTGTGCCCCACTGCCAGCGATGACTTGGCAGGGATAGACGGCCGGCACAGACAGCAGTTAACGCACGTTAACGGCGCTTGGGTCCCGCAGTGAGCTGGCCCTGTCTTAGCCCTCTCACACCGCTGTCGAGCCAGACCCACCCGCTCACTTCCTTCCTCGCTGCAGCCCGCCGTGCGCCGCCACGTCGCGATCCCTGCGTCGTTGTTCGTTGCCATGCCTAGCTGTCATGATGGTTCCTCTTTGAGCCAATCGCCGCTACTGGTAAGCCTCCCGTTCCCAATTCCATTTCTAGGGTTAGAGTTTCTAGTTTAGGGAATTCCATGAATTTGGTCGTTTCTTTCCAATTTGAGCTCTTTCCTTTGCAGTTTATGGCCTAATAGGACCTGACACCCCTTGATTATGCCCCTGCTACCTGCCAAGACGAGACATTCTGTGGGAAAGCCGTGGGCTGTGAGTTCCTATGCAGCAGCCACCATCTAGAACCACAGATATGCGTGGCATTTGAGGGCACAAACACTAGACGGCGATTCTACCTGTGCTCAGTGAAGAATGTAAGTTCTTCTAACTGAAAAAATTTCTTTTTTTTATTTCTATTGTTAGCTCTGATCTCAGATTTCCATCGTTAGTTCTTATAGATATAGTTACATATATGTGCTCTGTTTATTTGATTTCTAGCTTCAAACCTAGGTATAGTACTAAACAAATAAGTTTTAGTATTTAATTGCTAAGCTATAGTATATAATTGGTAAGATGTAGATATAACAAATTACTTGATGGCTAGTTGGTGTAATATATGAATGGATAATATAAGTACTGGTCTTAATTTACATTGTACATATGCAGGAAGTGCAGAACTGTGGCTTTGTTCACTGGCCTGATGATGAGTGGTCAGAAACATTACAGAATGCACTCAATAGAATTTGGGGAATGTACCATGCAGAAAACAATGCTAGGATTGATGAGAAGATTGTTCATGGCAGGTTTGTAGAGGAGTTGTCTGTAGCAAGGGCCAGTCTAGAGAAGAAGTACTACGGCCTTTTAGACGATGTAAAAATGTTTTCTAATGAACAAGAGAAGAGGGGCATTATTCAGAACTACCACTAGCTGAAATGTGGGTGTGATGATGATGTTGAAGAGCTCCAGAAGCTAGTAGATGAGTTGAAGAAGATCCATATAACCCAAGCTGAGGTACTGAAAGCAAGAAAGATGGAATGGGATGCAGAAAGAGATGCTATGAAGGCTGAGAAGAAAAAGTTAGAGCAGGTTGTGTATGACTTGTTCAATAACAATGATGCAAACAAGCAGAAGCTGAAGAGGATCAAGTAAATTATGGATGAATGGGTGATGAATGTATCTTAAATTAATGATGAATGAGCGTGGAATGTATCTTAGTTTAATTTGCACTCTATGTATTTGCTAAACCTTTGTACGATGTTGCACTCTTGGTATGTGGTATCCTAAATTTGCTGAACAATCTAAACCATGTCATGCTTTAGGAGAAATTGGTATCCTAATTTGCTGAACAATCTAAACCATGTCATGCTTTAGGAGCAATTACTATCCTAAAACATATCATGATTTAGGAGAAATTGGTATCCTAAATCATTTCAGATAGTTCCAAACTTAGTGTACGCAATATTTCAGGTAGATTTCAGTCATATGGTTTCAAAGAGTACAACTAGATGGTTTCAGACACAAACATAGTCTTACAAATAGTCCTCAAACACAAATAGTGCAGACAGCCAGATTTTAGCAACTAGATGGTTTCACTACAAGAATCTAGGCGGTTCATGACGATCTGATATTGTCGTGGATGAGGGGCAAAACGTCATAGATGCCATTTGCGATGAATTCTGTCATGAAAAAAAGGTCATGAACCTCACATCATAATTGGATCGGTGATGTTTTTTGTCTGAAAATGTTCTGGACCGTCTGTGACGTTCCTCCAATTTTATTGTGGCCAACTAGACTGGCCCAGCCCAGGCCCGATCGTTTGTGAATTTTTTTTGTCACGGTATACGCCACGTGGAAGATGGCACCGCGAGCTGCCGTCAGCGATATTTGCCGACGTCATGGTTACCGTCTACGACGTCATCGACTTCCTGACTTTTTTCCATCACAGATAGTTTCCGATAGCGTCGTTTGCTGACATCATCCTTTCCGTTGCTTATGCCATCCTTCCTGATTCATCACGCTGGTGGAGATGAATTTCGTTTTCGTCATGGCAATAAGCTGGCCAGCTTACGCGTGGCCGACCATCAGGGTGACACGTGGACCAATAGAAAGGCAAAATGTGGTCCATCTGGGCGCGAATCCTAAACCAATCAGAGCTGGACGCGTATCTTCAAAGCATGACGAACTCATTTTGTTAGGACAATAGAGATGATTTTTCTATTTTGTCAAGGATGTTAGACGAGTGAAAGTGCGTCACGCCAATGTCTATTGGCGACAGAAATATTTTCTTCGACTAAACAACCATGATGTTTTCATTTACGTCGGAGATTGCATGGTCTAGGTCAAAATGACAGAAATTGTAGGCCACATATTTCAGGGGACATAAATAGGTTTGCACATAAGTTTCTACCAAAATAAAGAAAACAGCCTAACTAGCTTTCAGCCACACCGCAGTTCACTTACCTACGCAACAGAGCTAAGAATTGCTGAAGTAATGCATTTACAAGGTCTATGAAGTTCACAAGTACTTTTCGCGGTTCTTTCTCTACTTCTTTCTCCTTCAGCGATGCTGTAATGTGTCTGCCCAGTGCCTTATTTTCTGCTCTCTCGGCACCAAGTTGAGCTTTAAGGAGAGAGTTGGTTGGTATTAAAGGATGGACGCTTTCATCAGTGGAAGCAAGGGGTTGATCCTCAATGTCATCTTCTGCAGTAGATGGCGCCACCGTGCTTCCAATGAGTGCCTGATAGTTATAGAAGCAAACATTAGAAAGCTAGCAAGGAAATTCCAAGCACATCTTCATGGACAAACAGAGTATTGAATTATACGAAGATGACAAAGATAGACCTGGTATAGTTTCTTCCACACTTCATGTGCTTCCTTCAGGGCTTCTGCCTCGCCATATGGTTTCTCCGTCTACAACCCCACAATGGCACTTCTTAGTATCACATTCCCTACTCTCTGAGCCTCGAGTTGCGCTTTAAGGAGAGTCTTGGTTAGTCTTGAAGAATGGATGCTGATGTCCTGTGACAGCGTATAGTGCACAGCGTCGGTGGAAGGAGGTCGTTCAGCCTCAGTGATATATTTTGTAGCATTAGGTGCCATCTTGCTTTCCATGGTTGCCTATGAGTTTTAGGAATATAATCAAACATTAGAAAAATAGTCAGCAAATTATAAGTGGACCATACTCATTTCAGAGACAAATATGGCATTGAAAATTTGGAAGATGAAAAGTATTCTGGAGGGGTTACTGTTGCTTTTTTCACACTGTGATGGGAAAAGCCCCGGCTATCACAGAAAAACACACCACTGTGATAAGGTTGTTTATTTCTAGTATGCCTGTTTATTAGATAACATGCCTACACAAAGAGAGAGAGCATATACTATAAGAGGCAGTCCTAGTTAAACACTAACAGAGGAGAAGTTGATTATAGAAGACTTGACCTGGTTCCTGGGGTCAGTCCAAGAATCAACAAGCTTGCACCACTCTGCATTGTTCATGTGTTCAATAGGAGATATCCTTGTCACTTCATTCAGTGGGAAGGGGTCAAAAAACTGCTTATTTAGGTGATGCCTTTGAATTCTTGCGTGCCTCATTAACTGCTGGTCGTAAGCAACCTGCACCTCTTGTCGTGATGCATCCATGAAAAATTTCTTATGAAATAAAACATCATGCATTAGCCTTTGCATGAACAATAATGAGAAGAAAAGGGCAGTTGAGTCACATAACATATGGAAACCCTGTCGAAGAACTCTGCTCTGACATCCGGCCTCTCCTTGTACTCTTTCCAGCAGGGGAAGATAGGCATATCAGTCCTAACTATTTTTTCACACTCAGTGGTGAACTTGGAAGCAATAGTTCTTCCTAGAGGAATGACAAATGTAAGCTTTCCTCATTTGTATATCTTCTCAAGCTGATTCCCCATGTTTTGTTCCCTCAAGACAATTTGAGGATCATCATGTGTAACAGTGTCTTTAGAAGGATACTGGAAAAAATCATCTACAAACATATAATGTGGAGTTAGTGTTCTACCATATAATAAGTGCCATTCAAACAATATAATGTGCTTTCCTTGGGGAGTTGGTTGCTTGCCTGGGGAAGCTATCCGCTTCTCTTGGACTGCAGTCTTCCTGCCATGGAGTGACGCCATCTCGATTTGGGATACTACCTTCTCTCCTTGAGCATCAGGATCTGCAGGACTCTGAGTTTCTTGCAAAGGGGTCGCAACACTTCGCGGTCTTGGTGGGCACCGTGGATAACTTGGAGGTGGAAGTAATTCTGGGGATTCCCCTTGGACCTGGTATGTCTCATACTTTATGTCGAGAAAGCCATGCCAGCCAAGACGCGCTTCCGAGCAGCTAATCCACCACCAGTAGCCATCCTTGTCATGACGATGGGTTTCTTCTTATATTTCCTCTTCTCAGTCTACACGATTCAAAGGTAGTCAATTCGGGATAATAAAAAAGCACAACATATATGGAAAATTAAGTAAGAAAATAATTACACAAAAGATGAGTAGGCAAGTAAGGGGACAACCTGCAGCTCATCCTCCTCCTCCTCTTCAGGATAATAGTCAGATCCAGAGCCTTCATCCTTACTCTTTTTAGGGGAGAATTCACTAGGAGATGCATAAACAAGGGGCCTAACACCCATTTGTTGCATCCGCGCATTGTTTATCGTGATGTTTTCTAGCCTTCTTTCTTCCATGCGATGCAATTGTGGTTCTATCATGAATAAACAACTCTAGGTAAGCTACAAAAATATAAACTATGATATTGATTGTTCTAGACTAATTATATTGTACAAACACTCCACTATGAGGAACTTCTACTCTAAATCTCATATCACAAGACTAACAATGAAGCAGCCAAAGTAATGCAAGATACAAGATGAGGAACAAGCTGGACAATTCACCAATTTGGTTGCAAATAATAAGCAGAGTGGGACAATTCTACATAAGCAGGGAAATGTTGGATCATGGTTGGATAATATGCACGGAATGACAATAAAACATAAGCAGGATAAGCATCAATAGTGCAATTAAACGGGCAATATAACCTATGGTACTGATTGTTCTATAGAACTCATCATGTGACAGCTCACTATGAGCAATTTCTAGTGTGATCATAAGGCAGATGATGAAGCAACCAAACTAATGTAAAAAAGCAAGATAATGCAACCTTTATCAAACGCAAATAAATCATAAGCCGAAATAGTATACATGTAGTTAAAGAGGATAAGCACAATAAAACATAAGAAGGATAAGCAACTATCATACAAATAAACAAAATATAACTTATGGTGTTGATTGTTCTATAGTAATCATCATGTAATATAGTCCACTATGAGCAATTTATACTCTGATCAAAACACATAGGATGAAGCAACCAAACCAATGGAACAACCAATATAATGCAAATTTTATCTATATTTAAACTGATCCTAAGTCGAATTCTCTGAATCTCACTTATCAATTGGTTGGATGGTTGCACTAATAAGCAGGGCAAGACAATTAAACATAGGAAGGATAAGCATCTTTCATGCAATTAAATGGGCAATTAAACAAACCATAACATAAGATGTTGATTGTTCAATAGTAATCATCATGTAAAACAGACTACTATGAACAATTTATACTCAGCTCATCAGACATGTCATGAAGCAGTCAAACTTATGCAACAGACAGGATAATGCAACCCTGATTACAAGACTTGTAAAATTACAAGCAATTTTCACAAGAAAAACAAATAAGAGATAATAACTGCAAGAAAACAAGCAAATTGGTGGCATGAATAGGATAATGAACAACAGTTCACATGTAAAGTAAAAGACATGAGCATCGAGGATGAGCGTGTTACTTGCCCATAGGTTGTAGGGCCTTTTTGATAACGCGTTTTTAAGTGACCCGGGGCACGTGGCATCAAGCTGGACGACGAGGTAGCAGACCTCATCCTAGAGGTGGGCGACGAGGTAGACGGGCCTTGTCAGTGTGGTGACGGGCCTTGTCGACGAGGTGGACGACGAGGTGGTCGGCGAACTAGCCGACTTTGCCTGTGAAGTGTACAACGAGGTGGTAGAAAAGGTCAACGGGCTATCTACGAGGTGGACGACCGACGAGGTCGATGGGCGTGGTGGAAAACCATGACGGTGAGGAAGGGCTAGGGTTTGTGCTAGGGTGACAGAGAGGATACTACTGGAGGGACGAACGGAGACGAGGGGAAAGAAGGGAGAGGGCAGAGGGGCGGACAACGACGAGGGGAAAATGGAGAGGATGGCAGGGAGGGTGAGGGGAAAAGGGAAAGGACGACTGATACGTCCATTTTGCATCACTATTCTATGTCATAATTCACTGTTATTTATTGATATATTTCATATTAAGAGGTGATACTTATGTTATTTCATCTGTTTTTGCATGGTTGATGACTTTTGGAGCATGGACCGCTGCAGTCAGGATTCTAATGGAAAAGGTGCTGTTTGGACGAAAAATTCGTGAAGATCAGAAAATCCGGGAAAATACATGAAAAATCCTATTTTTCCAGAAGACGAAGGAAGCCAGAAGGGGGGCTGGAGATGGGCCACAGGGGCCCCACACCACCCCCTGGCGTGGGCCAGCCTAGGCCGCGGCACCAGGTGGTGTGGCCGCCCTGGTCCACCCCTGGAACTCCCCTCTGGCGTATATTATCCTCCCGAAACCCTAAGACTCAGGGAGCAACCACAGAAAGATTCCGCCGCCTCTGCGGGGCGGAAAACACCGAGAGAGAAAGATCTCTCCAGCAGACAGATTTCTGCCGGGGGAATTCCTTCCCGGAGAGGGGAGATCGTCGCCATCAACACCACCATCAAGCTGGACTTCATCGGGATCATCATCATCATTATCACCACCATCATCACCATCAGCACCCTCATCACCATCTCCATATTTCTGTAACAATTGGGTTGAATCTTGCATAGTTCATAGGGGAAACTTTCCCGGTGTTGATTACTCTTTGTAGTTGATGCTATTGAGTGAACCATTGAATTATTGTTTATGTTCATATTGTTATACATCATTATTCCATCTATGATCATGATCCATATGATGTCTTGTGAGTAGTTCGTTTTGTTCTTGAGGACATGGGAGAAGTCATGTTGTTAATAGTGGAGTTGTGTTGAGAAAGATTCAATAGTTTGATATTTAAGTTGTGGTGTACTTCTTCTAGTGGTGTCATGTGAACGTCGACTACATGACACTTCACCTATATGGGCCTAGGGGAATGCATTGTGTATTTGGCTACTAATCGTAGGGGTTGCCGGAGTGATAGAAACCTGAACCCCTGTTAGGAAACCATTGCACAAGGGACGTAAGGGTCTTAGAGTTTAAAGCTGTGGTTAGGTTTTTTACCTTAATTACTTTCTTGTACTTACGAATGTTTGCAAGGGGTATAATCACAAGTATGTATTAGTCCTAGGAAGGTCGGTACATTAGCACAGGTTCACCCACACAACACTTAGCAAGCTAAAGAAAATTAATCAACTATATGAAGCGAAAGCACTTGACAGTCTTCCCATGTGTCCTCGAGAACGTTTGGTTATCTTAAGTAATACAACCGGCTTGTCCTTTGCTGCATAAAGGATTGGGCCACTTGCTGCATTTATTGCTACTGTCTTTTACTTACTCGTACTTCATTTACTTGCTATATCAAAAACTTCTAAAAATTCGTTTGCTAAGTATTTGCAGAGAATTCCTGATCCATACCACTAGCCAACACCTTCTGCTCCTCGTTGGGTTCGACACTCTTACTTATCAAAAATACTGTGATACACCCCCTATACTTGTGGGTCATCAAGACTATTTTCTGGCGCCGTTACCGGGGAGTGAAGCGCTATTGGAGAGTGGAACTGGTAAAGGAAACTTCTACTGTGAGTATTGTTTACTTCTGTTAGTTGCTTTATTTTCATTATGGATAATTCGCTGAGTTTCTTATTTGGTAATGCTACTACCACTGCTAAGGTAGTAGATAAACCACCACTTGCTGAGAATGATGTTTTTTAAAATACCTACAAGAATTATTGATCGTGTTATGGATAACTACTATGTTGGGGATGGAACAGTCCATCCCGGTGATCATTTACTCTTTATACACGAATTATGCGGGTTGTTCTAGTGTGCAGGTATTACTACATATCAAGTTAAGAAGAAGTTATTCTCATTATCACTAAAAGGAAGGGCTAAGGAATGGTATAAGCTGTTGAAGAATGGTCAAGCTCTGGAATGGGAGGAAATAGTGCCTCTCTTTTATTCAAAGTTTTATCCTCCTAGTGAGATTCATAAAGATCGGAATCAAATATACAACTTTTGGCCTCTTGATGGAGAGAGTACATCTCAAGCTTGGGGGAGATTGAAGTTACTATTGCTCAAATTTTCCATTCATGAGCTCCCCAACAATATTATTATCAATAACTTTTATGCAAGGCTTTCTCTTCATGATAAGTATTTATTGGATGCTTCTTGTGCTGGATCATTCACTCGCATGGAAGAAGAAGCTAAATGGGATCTTCTGGACCGTATTCAAGATAATGCTGAAGCTTGGGAGAATGAAAAAGGAAGAAAGTCAGGTATAAATTAGATTATGAATGCATTGAATCTTTTATGGGAACTGATGACTTTCAAAGTATTAAAAATGCTTATGGTCTAGACTCTCAAGCTATTGCTTCTTATTTTAAGGCTTTTGCTTCCTACATTGAAGTGCCTAAAAAGAAGTGGAATAAGTATCATGAACCTTATAAAGATGTTGCTAAGAGTGTTTCCGCAAGAAATACTGAAGTTTATACTACTAATCATGTCTTACCTAAACCTTACATTGAGAAAATGCCTTTCCTACTTAAGGTAAAGGAACATTCTATGATAGCTAGTATGGTTAATGAAAGTATAATCAAAGCTGTTGAACCTGATAAACAAATGGTTGATGAACCTATAATAGCAAATGTGAAAGACTTTGTTACTAAATATGAAGAAGAGGGACACACTATCCTTTGTAAGGATACCTCTAATATTGTTTCACAAAGTAGTGTTATGAGAGCTAGTATTCCTGTGTTTTATGTTAGAATAAGCGATCATTGCTATGATGGCCCTTGTGATAGTTATATTGTTAAGTTTATGCATGATACTGAAAGTTATGATGAGAGAGGGAAAAGTGTTCTTATGTATCTCAATAATATCAAGTTTCCTCATTTTATGCTGAAAGTTTTTATGTTGCACTTCTTTTGCCTTCTTATGCAAGTAACCTCTGGTTTCAACAACTTGTTTGTTTACAAAATTCCCTTGCATAGGAAGTGGGTTAGGATTAAATGTGTGTGTGTTTTTGCTTCTTAATGCTCTCTTTCACTTCAATTCATATTCCTGAGTGAGCATCTTCAAAATTATCATGCCCATCTTAATGGCTATAAAGAAAGAGCTTTTTGGGAGACGCCCCAATTTGTTTTTGCTTTCAGTTTGTTTGTGTTTCTTTGAGTCTTGGAAGTTGTTACTTTGGTAATAACCTCTCCTTATCCGTTTTGTTTGGTTTTTGTGTCAAGATCAACCTCTAATGAGAGAGAAGTAAGATTTGGGGAAGTTGTTGTCCCGAAACAGATTTTTGTGCTTCATCGTAAAAATTGTGAGATTTCTCTGTATGTCGAATTGAACTGTAATTTTTTGTGCTTCTGCCCCAGGGTGTTATTTAACTTTCGTTAGCTTTGCACTTTTTGATTTAAGCAATAGAAGATTTTCAAAAAAATTGATCTTTACCTGCTGGTCTGTTTTGACAGATTTTGCCACTCTTGCATTTGCTTCTTTAATCGATTACCTTTTTGAATTCTTTTTGGGTTTTCGGAAGGAGTTGCTACAGTAGCTTATGTTTTGATGGATTTTAGTTGAAGTTGGACTCAAAAGTTTTTATCACTTCATATATACTAATGTTGCTAATGAGAACTATGTGGAGTTTTGTGAGAAAGAAATTTCTATGTAATGGAGATAATGGTGTAATAAGGAAGAGAAAGGTTTTATGACTCAAGTAATAAGTGTATGAAGATGAATATATTGATGTTACTCAAGTGGTGACTCCGGAAGAATCTACTAGGTACCAAATTTGGAGACCTGCAGAGTCCGATTTCAAATAGGTAATAGTTCTGGTAAAAAAGTTCCACGAAAATACTATCCAACTATATTTTTGTAGTTTTTAGTCAATAAGGGAAGCTACGAAGCGAAAAAGGGACGGAAACAGAGCCAGGGTGGCTCACACCACCCTGTGGCGCGGGCCCACCCCTGGCCACGCCACCAGGTGGTGTGGCCACTCCGAACTCCGCCTCCGACTCGTTTTCTCCTAGTACCTTCCTTTTGTCATGAAACTTCGTAATATATAATCCCCAGGATCCCTTGAGGTTCGTATATCGTGTTTTCGGCGTGTTTTTATTTCGATATGTTTCTGCCAGGAACTACTTTTGAAAGCTTAGAAGCACGATGGTGTCTGCCAAGGACAAGGGGAAGGAGCCTATGGAGGAAGATCTCCAAGACCCCAAGCAGGGGCTAGTACCTTTAGTCATTTGCCCTGTATCAACAGAAGCCCTACGAGTCACTAAGGAGTTTTGCGATAAGTACCGAGACTTGAGGAGGAAAGTGGACATGCTTCAATGGGAGAATAATAGGCTTCGCAAGATGCTGGAAGATTTCCTCACGTCAACTAAGAAAATATTACCACCACCACCACTGAAGGAGTAATTCGTCATCAGGTTTGGCATCCCCTTAGTTTGTTCCAAGCTTGGGGGAGAGACGCGGCATCACATTACTATCTTCTATCTTTTTACCTTTTTAGTAGAGTCATATCATGAATAGAGAAGTTATTATGTAGGATGGTTTGCATTATGGAAGTGTCTCCTCTCTCGTTAGATATGTATCCCTTGGTGTGAGTTGCCGTTATGGATTATTAATGAGAAGTTCTATCATTTACACTTTTGCATAGCTTATATTAGTTTTCAATTCGTGGTTATATGATTGATCTTGTCGTTAGTATTGGTATTACTTTGGGATCATTGAGTTAATTTAGTTGGTTTTGGCAAACCTGGCTCGGTCAGTAGCAACACTATTTTTGAGAGTTGAATGAAAAAGATAAAAGTACTCTAAAGGAAAATTATTTCATCATGTTTCTTTCTTGATTTGCTCATAAGTCTAATATTCTCTAGTTAAGATCTTTTGTGCTTCCAAGGAAGATTGCATGTTTGTTTTTATCACTTGTATGTTTGTTTGTTTCCTTCAATTCTTATACTTGCTACCCAGCCTTGCTAGCCAAAAACCTGTACTGAGAGGAATTCTTCTCGTGCATCCACTCCTTAAAACCAAAACCTTTGCCATTTGTGTCCACCATACCAACCTATTAGCATTATTGCTATTCCAAGTAAATTCTTGTTTTATCTACCTCCCAAATTAAACTTGTTATGTGCAAATTAGTGATTAAAGCTCTCACGAACTTGATGGCACACTTTACTTTTCTTGCATTTAATAACCTGAACCATTGGGTCCTTCTTTGTTGCGTATATGCTTGCCCTTTATGAGTCGAAGTTAGCAGAACCATGTATCATGGGGAACGCTTTCAACATTGCACTGGTACTTTGTACCTAGTTGATATCATGTTCTTTTGCTTATGGATCCCGGCGGTGTGAAATAAAAGTGGAACTTGTAAGATCATGGAGTTTATATGTGTGTTAGAGAAACGCCTGGGCCGCTAGCCTAAGCCATGCCTAATCATGGTGGAAACTTGAAGCATAACTATAGTGAGAATTCTATGAAGCATCCTCAATAAAAACCTATGCAAATAGCAAATAAAAAGATCGCTGATATGCTCGCTGTCTGCTTGCCTTGTCATTTTGATTATGGGATAGCTCCCGTGTCATGTGCAAGGGGTACCCCGTTGGCGGTTCTCAATGATACACATGTATTTACAATGACAAGAGCTTACTCGTGACTGAAGTTGAGTAGCATGAGGTTCGGTACTCATAAGTAAGGGGCATAAGATTTCAACTTATAACTTGTCAAGCATATCCTCTTAGTTGTGTCACTTGAACCTTAATCACCTAAATATGCCTATGATAGGGGCAATGAGAGCTGAAAGCTAGTAAGTATCATAATTTTTGGGAGCTCTTCATGAGACTTGCAATCCCTGCTTCCCTCTGCGAAGGGCCTTTCTTTTACTTTTTAGTTGAGTCAGTAAACCTATTCCCTTCTACCTCAGCAAGTATTTTGAGTTGTTGTGTTTCATTCATTCATATGATGATTTATTTAATCGTATTTCTTATGTTCCTTGTTTAGCACATTGCTCTTATCTTGGTGTCTACTGCTTTGAAAGCTATCATTGAAAATCAGTTATTTCGGAACCCCAGCAATTTGTCAACTATTCTTCGACCAAGAGCTAAGTTTGCTATTACCAATTATGATTTACTCTATGTATCTTTAGTGTGTTTCCTTTACTTATTGCAAGTTAAGTAATACAATCGGCTTGTCCTTTGCTGCATAAAGGATTGGGCCACTTGCTGCATTTATTCCTACTGTCTTTTACTTACTCGTACTTTATTTACTTGCTTTATCAAAAACCCCTAAAAATCTGTTTGCTAAGTATTTGCAGAGAATTCCTGATCCATACCACTAGCCAGCACCTTCTGCTCCCGGTTGGGTTCGACACTCTTACTTATCGAAAATACTGCGATACACCCCCTATACTTGTGGGTCATCAACGACGGGAAGGATGAAGGGTTCGTAGCATGGAAAACAAAAAATTTCTACCGCAAGAACGAACAAAACCCAGATCTAATCTAGATAAAAGCCAAGATCTAATCTGTTAGACATGTGCTACGAGATAGATAGGAACTAACCCTCGTAGATCCGAAAGCGTTAACGAGATTAGATCTCGTGGTTGATATAGTCGATCACTTGCCGATCTCAAGATCGTGTGGACGATCCTTCCGGCGCCGCGTTCCGGCAGCACTTCCGCAGTCGGTCAAGTGGACGATCCTTCCGGCGCCGCGTTTCAGCAGCGCTTCCGCAGTCGGTCACACGTGCGGAGTCGAAGCAGACCTTCCTCTCCTCGTTCCAGCGAGCAGCGGAGGTAGTAGATCTTCTCCACGGAATCCCAGCAGCACGACGGCGTGGTGGTGGTGGTGGAGTAGAGAATTCTGCAGGGCTTCGCCTATGCCTGTGCAGAAGAAAGGTGGAGGAGAGAGGCGGCAGAGATTGGAGTTATGGGAGAGCGGGCTAGGAGGGGGCGCCCCCTCCCTTCTATTTAAAGGAGGGAGGCGCGCCTGGGGAGGGGGAGTCCTAGTAGGACTCCCCTCCTATGGCCGGCGGTGGGAAGGAGGGAGGAGTCCTCCTCCCCCACGAATCCGTGTCTTGCCCCACTAGGTTTCCTTTGACCCTTTCTTGGTTTTCAAGCAAACTCCAAGAAATCCTCTAGAACCTTCCAGAACATTCCGAAACCTTCTAGAATCTCCATACAAACACTCCAGAACATTTCCTAACTTAGAAAATGATCCCCAATATATGAATCTTATTCTCCGGACAATTCCGGATCTCCTTGTGATGTCCCGAATCCATTCTGAGACTCCGAACAACATTTGATCTCCAACGCACATTCCATATATACTTAAAACAACTTAAGTGTGTCACCCTACGGTTCGTGAATATGCAGACATGACAGAGACACATCTCCTATCAATAACCATCAGCGGGACCTGGAGATCCATAATGGCTCCCACATACTCAACGATGACTTCGTGATCGATTGAACCATTTACATACAAAACTAATTCCCTTTGTCTCGCGATACTATACTTATCCGAGGTTTGATCGTCGGTATCTCCATACCTAGTTCTACCTCATTACTGATAAGTACTCTTTACTCGTTCCGTGATATGTCATCCCTTGTGACCCAGTCACATGCTTGCAAGCTAATTAGATGACATTCTCCCGAGAGGGCCCAGAGCATATCTATCTGTCATATGGATGGACAAATCCCAATCTTGGTCCATGCGCTTCAACACATACTTTCAGAATACCCAATGACACCTTTATGACCACCCAGTTACGAAGCGGTGTTTGATGTCATCAAAGTACCCATCCGGTGATGGTGATTAACATAACCTCATGGTCGAAGGATTAGGTTACTATGTATTTTAAAGCTTATAGCAAACGAACTTAATGACTTGATCTTATGCTATGCTTACTACGGGTGTGTGTCCATCACATCATTCTCCTAATGATATGATCTTGTTATTAACGACATTCAATGTCCATGATCAGGAAACCATGATCATCCATTAATCAACAAGCTAGTTTAACAAGAGGCTTACTAGGGACTCTTTTATGTTTACAAAACACACAAGTATTAATGTTTCCGGTTAATACAATTATAGCATGGGATGTAAACATTTATCATAAACATAAAGATATAATAATAACCACTTTATTATTGCCTCTTGGGCATATCTCCAACAAAGGACGGCGCCGAGGGCGGTGGGGAAATTTGGATCTATCTCATTTCAGTATCTGATTAAAAGGTTTTCGAATAGACTACGAAATGACCTTTCGGCGAATGCTTGGGTAGCGCTGTGCGAGTGGGCTGAAAGGAAATTGCAGCACGAGAAATTTTCATTTGGGTAGAAACTCACCCACGACGGTGCCAAATTTCGCGTGGGCGGGAGGACCTAACCTGGAAATTTGGGGTTGGTGTCCTGGCCGTCGAATGCATGATGGAGGGTTCAAATAAATTAACCATATTTTAAAAAGTCTTCACTAAAAGGGCATGATGAAGAAAACTATAAATTATTGACGAATAAATCTTGAAAAAAGCAATAATGTGGACTACTACTTTATATTCTGACTTGTACGTATAATGATCACAAGAGAGGTAAAAGTATTTTGGATAATATATTCAAATTTAGATAAGATTCAAAATGCGGGTAGTCTACTTAGCACTCTAGCTATTTATCTTTCATGCGCATATATCGATATATGTGAGAACATGCCCGCACTAGGGGCCTAGATAAAATGTTTATCTCAATAACCAATCGCACTTTTATACATATTATAGGAACACATACTATATACATGCAAGATTTGGAGGGATTCTGATGCTCCGGTGCTCGGTTTTCAACGAAACTCTTAGATCATGGCCCCACAGCTCTACCCCCTAGATTTCCCCACATGATTGTTTGAACATGGACTTTTATCCTTATTATTTTGGTTAGTTTTAGGTCACAGCAACATGGTAGATATCAAAGTTTGAGGCTAAGAAGATGGTGGATCCCAACTAGCGTGTTGCATGCACATATTGGTATATATATATATATATGTGAGAACATGTATGCTGACCAAGGAGCCAAGATATGATGCCTATCTCATCAACACATGTACTTTTAATTTGTACATATTCTACGAACATATGCAAGCTCTGGAGGGGATTCTGACGCTCTGATGCTCGGTTTTCAACAAGACCCTAGACTGTGGGCCCCACACAGATCTACCCCTAGCTAGATTTCTCTAGGTGAGGGTTGATGGACACACTTTTATCCTAATTTTGGTTAGTTTTAGGTCATAGCAATGGTAGAGATCAAAGTTTGAGCCCAAGAAGATGGTGGATCCCCAGCTAGCGTGTTGCATGTGCATATCAATATATATATATATATATATGTCAGAACATGCTCCCTAATTAAACCCTAAACCCTAAAACCCACTAGGGACCTACATGATGCCTACCTCAACAACCCATCACACTTTTGTACATATTCTAGAAACACATGCATATCGAGGGATTCAGATGCTATGATGCTCGGTTTTCAACGAAACCCTAGACCGTGGGCCCCATAGACGATCTACCCCCTAGATTTCTCCATATCAGGGATGAAAAATGGACATTTATCCTTATTTTTGTTAGTTTTAGGTCATAGCAACATATGGTAGATATCAAAGTTTGAGCTCAATAAGATGTTGGATCCCCAGCTAGCGCGTTTCATGCACATATCGCGATATATGTGAAAAACATGCTCACTTAGTACTTATCTCAACAACCCATCACACTTTTGTACATATTATAGGAGCACATGCAAGATCTAGAGGGATTCTGACGCTACGGTGTGGTTTTCAATGAAACCCTACCCCGGGGCCCCACAAATGATCTACCACCCTAGATTTCTCCACATGATCAATGTTTGAACAATGGAATTTTAATTATCCTTATTTTGGTTAGTTTAGCTAGGTCATAATAACATATTATATCAAAGTCTGAGCCCAAGATGGATCCCCTCTAATTAATAAGTATATAGACCTAACGCAGGTAGTAGTCCAAGCTAGGGCGTTGCATGCGCATATATATATTGATAGATGTGAGAGAACATGCATGCTCTCTCACCAGGGGCCTATATAATGCCTACCTTAATAACCCATCATACTATACATGCAAGATCTGGAGGGATTCCGACCCTTCGATGTTCGTTTTTCAATTAAACCCTAGACCGTGGGCCGCACAGATCTACAAACCATGGTCACAGAGACGAAAAACACATAGGAAAAGCCGCTAGCAGAAGTTGGAGTGTGTGTGGTCATGGGGATCAATGTGGTTTAGGAAAAGAGAACACATGCAAAGTGTATCAAATGTGGTTTAGGAAAAGAGAACACATACAATGTGACTCTAGTGGATAAATATGGTTTAGGAAAATAACACATACAATGACAGTAGTGGATCAATGTGGTTTATATGAAAAGAACACATGTAATGACTCTATAGGGACTCCACCATGTGTCAAACCATGGTCACAAAGACCAAAACACATAGGAAATAATTAATCAGCTTCCGCATTGCATGTTGCACCAATGTGACCGAAGTTGCATCATGAAATCCACTAGAGTATGTGTGGTCATGTGGATATCAATGTGGTTTAGGAAAAGAACACATGCAATGTGGTCATATGGATCAATGACTCTAGTGGATCATTGTGGTTTAGTAAAATAACACATGCAATGACTCTAGGGGATATCCATGTGTCAAATTAAACCATGGTAGTCACAGAGACCAAAATCACATAGGAAAGCAACTTCCACATTGCATGTTGCACTAGTGTGACAGAAGTTGCATCATAGAATCCACTTGAGTGTGTGTGGTCATGTGGATCAATGTGGTTTTACAAAATAACACATACAATGACACACTAGGGGATCAATGTGGATTAGGAAAATAACACATGCAATTACTCTAGGGACTCCATGTGTCAAACCATGGTCACAAAGACCAAAAACACATAGGAAATCAGCTTCCACATTGCATGCATGTTGCACCAGTGTGGCAGAAGTTGCACCACAGAATCCATTGGAGTAGTGTGTGTGTGGTCATGTGGATCAATGTGGTTTAGGAAAAGAACACATGTAATGTGGTCATGTGGATCAGTGACTCTAGTGGATCAATGTGGTTTAGGAAACACATGCCATGACTCTAGATCCATGTGTCAAACCATGGTCACAGAGAGCAAAAACACAAAGGAAAAGCAGATTCACATTGCATGTTGCACCAGTGTGACTGAAGTTGATGCATCATATAATCCACTAGAGTGTGTGTGGTCATGTAGATCACTGTGGTTTTGGAAAAGAACACATGCAATGTGGTCATGTGTGGATCAATGACTCTAGTGGATCAATGTGGTTTAGAAAAAGAACACATGCAATGACTCTAGGGAGATCCATATGTCAAACCATATGGTCACAGAGACCAAAACACATAGGAAAGCAGCTTCCACATTGCATGCATGTTGCACCAGTGTGATAGAAGTTGCATATCAGAATCCACTGGAGTGTGTGTGTGGTCAATGTGGTTTTGGAAAAGAACACACACAATGACACTGGGGATCAATGTGGTTGAGGAAAAGAGATTGAACACGTGCAATGACTCTAGGAGATCAATATGGTTTCGGAAAAGAACACATGCAATGACTCTAGGGGATAAAAATGTGGTTTAGGAAAATAACACATGCAATGACTCTTGGGGATCCATGTGTCAGACCATGGTCTCAGACACCAAACACACATATTGGAAATCAACTTCCACGTTGCATGTTGCACCAGTGTGACCGAATTTGCATCACAGAATCCACTTGAGTGTGTGTGGTCATGTGGATCAATATGGTTTAGGAAAAGAACACATGCAATAATGACACTAGTGGATCAATGTGGTTTAGAAAGAGAACACATGTAATGACTCTATAATTAGGAAAATAACACATGCAATCCCCAGCTAGCGCGTTGCATGCACATATATATATATCGATATATTTGAGAAAATTAAACCCTAAACCCTAAAACCCTCTAGGGGGGCTACTAGATGATCCTGTCTCAACTTTTGTACATATTCTAGAAACACATGCAAGATCTAGAGGGATTCGGACGCTTCGATGCTCGGTTTTAAACGAAACCCTAGACCATGTGACCCATAGATGATCTACCCCAAGATTTCTCTAGATTAGGGTTGAACAATGTGCGTTTATCCTTATTTTGGTTAGTTTAGGTCATAGCAACATGGTAGATATCAAAGTTTGAGCCTAAGAAGATGCTGGATCCCCCAGCTAGCGCGGGTTGCATGCGCATATCGATATATGTGAGAGACCATGCTCACCAGGGGCCTTGATAATTCCTATCTCAACAACCCATCACACTTTTAAACATATTATAGGACATGCAAGGTCTCTGGAGGGATTGAAATGAAGCTCCAGTGATCGGTTTTCAATTAAACCCTAGACCGTATGGGACCCACAAAGATCTAAACCCCTAGATTTCTCGATATGAGGGTTGAACAATGGACTTTTATCCTTATTCTGGTTAGTTTTAGGTCATATCAACTTGGTAGATCAAAGTTTGAGCCCAAGATCTCAAAGAAGGATCCCCTTTGATTGACCTGACACGGGTAGTGTAGCGCGTGCGTAACACATATCGATATATATCTGGATTACACGGACATGAACATGCTCGCTCGCATCCGATCCGGAAACTATAACTAGATATTGTGGGATTAATTACATAGTATGATGGGAACATATCTTTGGGCAACATTATTTTTTGCCATTCGAAGATACTGAACTATATTTTACATGCATGTTTGATCCATGTGCCCCCTTCTTCCAATGCTTAGATCCCAAATTGATCTGTACATCCCAAAATATATACTACACAAAATAAACTATAAACTAATCTAGTTCAAACACATAATTTATCACCACTCGTTGTCGTCCTTGACTTGATTCCCCTTCAACCGCTTGTTGTCGTCACCGTTCCAAGATTTGTGCTCCTCCTGATACCGATTTATGTCCTGCTCATGCTTCTTCTGCTGGGCTCGCTTGCAACTAGGGCATAGATCTATCCCAAAAAACCCCTGAACCATCCCATCTTTGATGGTAATGATCCTACTTTACAACTCGTAAGCCATGTAGGCGCCTCTGGCTGTATACTCGAGGTGCACCTGGCTCATCGGCTTCCACTCCTAGTAGTTGTGCTCAGTTCACTTCAATTTCTTCAGTTCTGCATAGGATCTATCGATGATTTCTGCTACCAGATCACCCATTCCATCATTTGCTAGGTATGGTTTGATCTTGTACAGATTTTGGATGTCGATGTGGTACCCATGTGGATATTTTATTAATGCACGGGAATGCATAGTTGTATCGTTTGTGATATCCATACTAGTGAAAGTTATCCCTTTCCTACACAAGAACTCGACCAGAGCTAGACAATGCTTCTCAGTTGGTTTACTCCTGCAGTTTGAGGGTTTTAGGGATGTAAGGGAACAAGGGATGCAGAAGTCGTGATCTCAAATTTAAATTTCACATCCCTGCAGAAGTGGTAAACAAGGACCTTCTCATGTATGGCGATTTGCACGACGGCTTCACGGGTGTACTCCAAGTCTAGCCCCACGAACTTGTACTTCTATTTTGCAAGCAATTTCTCATACCTGGTGAGAATTTTCTCCATGGCGGCTTCATCATTTGTGTACACCACCGTCAAAGTCGTGGTGCCATGGGAAGGGATGAAGTAGGTATGTGTTGTGCGTTTCCCATCGTCCATGGCTGTAAGGAAATGAGTGAAAGGAAATGCATGCAAGGAAAATCCAGGAATGAGAAATAATGGAAGAAGAAGAACCGATGATTCCAAAAACAGAGGAACGAATAAATAGAGGAAGAGGAAAAAGAAGCACGCCAGGAATAAATATCATGGATATGTGGTAATAATGAATAACTACAGCTGTGGTTCGAGAACTCACTGTGGTTACATGGAGATCGTGGCAGTGCCGCCGGTTCGTGCGAGAATATGGAATTAGTTGTGCATTTTTCTATGCGAGAAATGGCGAGAAATAATTTATATTTTCTCTTTCATAATTAAACAGAATGAAGTTGGTACAACCCAAGAGATTTGAACAAAAGAGATTTTCTAGTTTATCATACAACAACACAAAAGTTTCCGAGCATGCATTCTTGAAATTTAAATTCTGATCATTTATTCAGAAGTTCTAAGCTACAACCAACATCACAGAGCCAACGGTCTCATCTTCGTCCTCCTCGTGCTGCTCATCGTTGTCGTCGTCCGCATCCTCATGTTCCTCCGCCGGACTGGTGACCACCTCAATAATTAGCTTGATATAGTGCCTCATCACCTTAACCTGGACGACGAGCAGATCATCAAGGAAAATTCTGTTTTTAGCACATAATTCAGGCCAGTTGTTAGTGAACTCAATGCAATCGTCATATACTTCCGATATCCTATATCGCCCCAAGTTTTTCAGGCCTTCGTCACAATTATTTTTCATGCATACACAATATAACCCTTTCTTTGGGATTGTGTTCCCTTGTGCATCTCAAAGGAATTTCCTGAGTAAAAAAAAATTGATCTTAGTTAACTAACCACCCTAATAAATTTACAAAATAAGAAGGAAAAGCATAGGAAAACGTGATTAACTAACCATCTAATGAAGGTCATCTTCATCCTGCACCCGGTGCACCAAGAACTGTGGGTTCTCAAAGACCTCATATTCATCTAGGTCTCTTACAAACTCCTTGTAGAATGCCCAAGATATGGAATTCGTTTCAGAGCAACTAACATTACATGGGTGCTGAAATATGGATTTCTCTAGTGTTGCCTTGCAACAATCTTCGGTCTTATAACACCATGATCATGCATATGAAATTGAAGAAGATTTGTGTGTAAGGAACATAATTAAGAAACTAGTCATGTGTGTAAGAAAAAACCAATTCAATGCAAAGAAGTCAATACATACACTGGTCTAGATCAACCCAAGATTTTACAATATTATCATCATTTGACACTTCAACAACAAAGCACCTGTCTACTCTATCGTATCCAAATGTGAGAACATCATTTTGTTCAATGTTATAAGCTGCACATAAACCTCTCCAATATGACACACATAATGCTACCGACCTCCCAAATTCGCATCATACAGCACATAGAAGTAGTATTCATCAATTATTCTGTTTTGATCATGGCGGTCACTCCGAGCAAGGATCCATGACAGATGTGGACAAAGAGCGAATTGTCGCATACGCTCAGCGAAACAACAAGGAATACCCTACATAAATTTGTGAAACAGAAAAAACTAGAAGATCATGAACATAAAGCAATATATATGGAAATTTAAAATAAGATATGTATATGAAAATCGATAATAGTTACACAACCCTATGAAAAAGGGTGATCTCACCCTCATTCTAAAATACATCACATGGTCTAGGTTTGCACCCCCACACATGGCAGGATAGTGCTGACCTGTCACACATTCATTTTGACCCATATTCATTTTTTCGAACACAAAAATTATAAAAATTAGGAAAACAAAAGATATGATGTTACTAATATCATATCTGAACACTACTACTAGTGTCAAAATATATAAATGGTACAATGTTACTAATATCATCTCTGAACACTACTAATAGTGTAATTCAAAATATCAAAACTAAACTCTAAATTTGCAGCAATGATATTTTGAGGAAACACTACATTATCCAAGCTAGGAAAATTATGAGATTTAAACCCAAGATAGGAATATTAATGATATTGATTACATTGTACTTTATTTAGTATATATATACTACTAACTGCAACTAGCACTATATATGTAGAAATACAACTAGTCTACACTTCTACATAGATAATCCTGCAAAAAATACAACTAATGAAGTGCATACTGTACTAATCTACAGTTTTGGATACATATACTGAAGGTTGTTATTAACAAAATATCAGCAGAAATTGTACCAATAAAAAATCTACAGAAATTCAAACCAACAAAATCTGCAATATTTTTTTTGCAGATCCTAGATTTAGTCAAGAGATTCGATGAAGCAATCATAGAGAAAATTCTATGGATATGATAAAGCAAACATAGAGAAAATGCTATAGATGCGATGAAGAACAAGTACTATTTACGCAGCTCTAAAAATCCTATAGATTCATCGAGCTACTACTGCTGAATATCTTTGCCGTCGATTATACTCTGGTGAAGGGATTCTTACTGCTGATGTAGAGCCTCCCCGCCGGTTATTCCACGACCGATTGTGTCCCTCACTCTGCCGTCATCGTGCATGCTCATGGATGCTATAGCTCCCCTGCATTCGTTGAGAAAACACGTGAGATTGGGCAGCGCGCCGTGCTCCTTCACGTGAAGGAAGCTCGTCGGAGATTGGAGAATATATAAGTCCCGCACCTATTTCTGGTGAAATCTTGTCGGAGACGAGCTCGCCGGAGGCAGTGATGGGGCACGCTCTGTCTCTCTCTCTCTGGAAGAGCCGCAACTGTCTTGTCCACCCTCTCTCTACATGCCTCTTTGGTTTTGACAAAATGGAGCTAAAATAAAGTCCGAAGAAATTCAATAAAATGGACACCTCTAGGTTTCGAACATGCAACCAAGAAGTCCCTGACCGGTGTACCCACCTACGATGAACCCCACGTGTCAGCTGGACAAGCGAAGTTTCTTTCACTGACTTGTGGGACCCACCTCTTTGCCGCCCATACACTCACCTGTACTCCACCCGAGAAATTTCGAAATCAGATCTGAAATCCACTCCACCACACACGGCGGCGACAGTGGCTAGGGAACCACTGCATTTGCTGGTCCACCACACGCTGCTGCGCCGGAGCTCCCGTCGGTTCGCTGCCTCCCCATCCATGTTGGCGTCCGCACTCCAAGGCTGACCACTGGGACTCACCTTCTGACTGACGTCTCCGCGCACCTCGGTAGCTCCCCTTCCGGGTGCCATCGCTGTGCTCAACTCGCTTGTCTTCGTGTTTGCCAATGTAAAAAATAGTTTGTTTAATTGTTCAACACACGGATATCACTTGGATTGTTCATGGTACAGAAAATTCTCTTAAAAAGGATTATTCTGCTCAGGAAATGTGATTAGTTTGTTTAATTGTCCAACAGATTGATAGGAGTTGGATTTTTTCATGGTAAAGTAAATTGTTCTGAAAAATGACTAGTCTGTTTTAAAAATAGATTTGTCGTTTTAATTGTTCAATACATGGATATGAGTGGGATTGTTCATTGTAAAGAAAATTGATCTAAAAAATCACTAGCCTGTTCTGAAAGCGTGATTAGTTTATTTAATTTTTAACAGATGGATAGGAGTTGGATTGTTCATGGGAGACAGTTTACTGAACCCTACAAAGCTGGCTTGAAACAGTTTGTCAGATTTGTCAAGGAGGGATATGGCGAGAATGCTGAGGTTCCATGCCCCTGTCAGAAGTTCCGGAACCAGAGACCGATTTGTAGGGCTTATTTATCACCACTTACTCCTCACTAGCATGTCGCACACGTATACTCTGTGGATACAACATGGAGAGCCACTTGATCTTGCTACTATTGAATATGCACCCAATGGAGGTAACAATGGTGGTCAAGCCGGTGATGACAATGATAATATGCATACGGACGATGAAGTCAATGATGATGGAGGTCACAACGTTCCAGATATATTGCAAGCCCTTAAGCACGTAGGCAATGCATTAACCTTTTGAGAAGATTGCTACTAATGTCCAAACTAACGGTAAACATGAGAAATTATTTGCAAAGTTGTTTGAAGAGGTAAAGCACAAGCTTTACCCGGGAAGTAAACACTCTAGGTTTGCATTTGTCGTGAAGCTCCTTCATCACAAGTCATATCACCAGATCACCAACACTGCTTTCTATGATTGGATGAAGCTATTAGCTGATGCACTGTCGGAGCCCAATACCCTGCCGAGATCATACTGTGAAGCAAAAACTTAGTTGAAGGATCTTGGACTTTCCTATGACAAGATACATAGTGCAAAATCAACTACATGCTCTTTTGGAAGGACAATGACAAGCTGGACAACTGTGTTAAGTATGGCACCTCAAGGTGGAAATATCCGGAAAGAAGATTGTCGGCTGTCAAAGTCTTGCGTCATTTTCCTTTGGCAGCACGACTGCAGAGATTGTTCTCTTCGAGGAAAACAGTGGAGAACATGCAGTGACACAAGTTAAAGAGAATGCCCAGAGATGGTATACTTAGTCATCTGGCTGATGGCGAAGCATGGAAGGATTTTGACAGAACATGGAAGGACTTTTCAGCTGACCCTAGAAACGTATGGCTTGGCCTTGCCACCGATAGCTTCAATCCTTATGGAACCATGAGCACGAGCTAAAGTATGTGGCCTGTATTTTCCCTATCATACAACCTTCCACCACGGGATTGTATGAATGCATCAAACTACATGCTTTGCCTTCTAATCCCAAGCAAATCAAGTCCTAGAAAGGACTTTGATCTCTTTATGGACTCTCTGCTGGATGATTTGCATCATCTTTGGAAGGGCGTACGTTCTTATCATGCATTTCAAAATGAAACAGTTGATCTTCGAGTAACGGTTCTTTGGTGTACCCATGACTACCTAGCTTGCAGCACTATGTCTGGGCATACAACAAAAACATATCATGCATGCCTGCATTGTGACAAAAATCCTTTGTCCAAATCCATAAAGAGAAAAATATGCTACATTGGGCACCATCGTTTCCTCCCGAAGCTCCACCACTTGCGGCAAGAGACGGAGCTTGCCAGCGTTCATGCTGACCACTCGAAGTCAGGCAAATTTACTACAGTTGAGTTAGAAGTTGAGTTGGAGAAGGTTAGGCATCTTAAAATAGGAGCTAGAGGTAATCCTAGGAGCAAAAAGAGGAAGCAGACAGATCCTTCAACGATTTGGAACCGGTGGCATGGTTTCTGGGACTTGCCTTACTGGGCATCATTGAAACTTCGGCGCAATCTAAATGTGATGCACATCGAGAAAAATATTTGCCACAACTTGATTGGCACACTACTTGAACTTGATGATAAGAATAAGGACACCTTGAAGGCTATGAATGATTGTGAAGCCCTAGGCATTATGCGAGATCTACAAGTGCAACCCATAGACATAGAAAAGGTCCTTCTCTGTCCATATGCACCGTATTACCTGAATAAGGAGTAGAAGACGGGTTTATGTCAATATCCGTGGGACTGCACTTTTCTGATGGGTTTTGTTCAAACATGGGAAAATGTGGCAGCGTTCCTACACGCAAGATCATGGGACTTAAAACCCATGACTGCCACATCCTATTGTAGGGAATATTGGCTACTAGCATGCGAGGGTATTTGCATCCTGATATCTACATGACACTTGGAGAGCTGGGAAGATTTTTCAGGCAATTGTGCAGTAAAAACTTGAAGCTGTCGGTGTTGGAAAGGCTCAAAGATGAAATCCCAGTAATTATGTGCAAACCTAAACACATATTTACACCGGCATTCTTTGATGTGATGGTCCACCTAGCTGTGCATTTACTTGATGAGGCGATGCTCTGAGGCCCTGTGAACTATGGGTGGATGTATCCAATAGAGAGGTTGTTGTGTACTCTGAAGACATATGTCAGGAACATGTCACGTCTAGAAGGTTCAATGGCAGAGGCCTACATTGTTACCGAGTGCGTGACTTTTTTCTCTAGATACCTTGATGATATTGTGACAAGATTCAATCGTCCAGCGAGAAATGTAGGTGACCAACATGAATCATATTGTGATGTGTTTGGCCACGGTATGAATTTCATTGGAGGAAGCCATGTCACCTTCTATGGAGGAAGCGATGATACTCATTTGACCCTCCAAAGGGAGCTAACCAAGATGGCTTGGTATGTCCTAAACAACTATGAGGAGGTTAAGCCATATATCATGTATGTTCTGATCTCCCATACTTATGAATCCAATATTGCCATACACCTAAATATTTTAGGGATTTCTATTTTCTTGCCCTCAGTTCCTTGGTTGTACTCATTTTTCCCAGCCGCTTAACTTTTTCGTCCCTTTTTCCATCTCCTTGTAAGAAACTCTCACATGGTCTGAAACTCGCCGTCTGTCAGCCTTGCCATTACGTGCTGATGAGTGGGGCCACGTTTAGTCAGGTCCCCTAGTGGACCCTCGCCGTTACATGCTGACAAGTGGTGCTGCATTCTGTTGGGTATCGTAGTGGATCCTTGCCGTTACATGCTGACAAGCGGGGCCGTGTTCAGTCAGTTCCCGTAGTGGACACCTCTCTCCACTTATCCAGATCAGCATGGAACCCATAGCTTATCCACGTGAGCGCCAGACCTACAGCTTATCTAGGTTGGGCGTTGCAAGATGGGACCCAAGCCAGCCCCACGCCCGTGCCGTTGCCTCCCCTTTCTTCTTCTTCTTCTCCGGTGACGACGACCCTTTGTATGGCTTCACTTTGGCCTCCTTTTCGTCCTGGCCGCAATATGGTGCCGTCCCGTTGACCTGTATGAACGATGACAATGGCAACCGTGCGCTTGCTGTGGACAATCAATTGGCGCAACTCAGGAGCTCAATTGGGTGAGCGCTTGCTGTGGAGAATGCGGGTGGCGAGCCGTTACGATGATTTAATTGGTTTATCGAGTTAATGTCTCGGCTGCAATCAAGTGAATCTATGAGGTGAAAGTCAAACTTTGAGATCTAGGGAGATGGATGTGTAAGAAATAAGAGAATGACACAACACTTGAACACTTTCAAATTAAAAAAATTATACAACTCTTAATGTAAAAGAGTATTTATAATTGACACAACTCTTGAACACTTTGAAATTACAATTTGGACATTATAATGTTATCCTAGGAAAATCATAAGAGTTTACCATTTTTAGAGGGTGAAAAGTGATCCCTAAACTAAAATCTTTATGCCTCGTGCATATATGAAAATTATACACCTTTGAACACTGTGAAATCGCACTTAGGACATGATAATTTTGTGCTAAGAAAATCTTGAGAGTTTATCATTTTCATGGAGTGAAATATTATCCATAAACTTGGATATACGAAAATTATACACCTTTGATCACTTTGAAATCACACTTAATACGTGATAATGATGTGCTAACAAAATCTTGAGAAATTATCATTTTCATATAGTGAAATGTAATGCATAAACTTGCATATACGAAAATTATACACCTTTAAACTCTTTGAAATCGCACTTAGGACATGATAATGTTCTGCTAATAAAATCCTGATCATTTATCATTTCCATGGAGTGAAATATAATGCATAAACTTGCGTATTCGAGAATTATAAACCTTTACACTGTGAAATTGCACTTAATACGTGACAATGATGTGCTAACAAACTTTTGAGAGATTATCATTTTCTTCCCCATTTTCATAGAGTGGAATGTAATGCATAAACTTGCGTATACAAAAATTATACACATTTGAACTCTTTTGAAATCGCACTTAATACGTGGTAATGTTGTGCTAAGAAAATCTTGAGAGATTATCATTTTCATAGAGTGGAATGTAATGCACAAACTTGCATATACGAAAATTATACAACTTTGAACACTTTCCCTTCAAATTATATTCAAAATCATTTCTTTATGGAGTTAAAGTACTAGTGGAAAACTCATTATTTTGCATGGATAGAGGGGTGCCCTCCGACAGATATAGGGGTTATCTTGTCCACTAGATAATAGAGGATCAACGGTTGGTGGGCACGATCCGCATGACAACTATCTCAACCAATCAGAGCGTAACAGCCAAGATGAGCACATGTGTGAGAGTTTGTGACCAAGAGAGAGGGGAAAACTGAGTAGAACTTAAAAACCAAGGGAAAAACTGAGTACAACTTAAAAACCAAGGGAAAAACTAACTAAGGGATTCAAATACAAAATAGAAAGAGATTTTAAAAATGGAAAATGCTTCTTTTATACAATAAAATAAATCTTGGCATACATCAAACTATTTGTAGTTCAAATATACATCAGTTTGACAATTATTGCCTCATTCAGACAAACTATGTTTTGGGGGAGGGATGTTTTGGAAAGAGGCTTGAGTAGAAAGCTATGAACCTTCATACAAAGTAGGTGATTTGAGAAGTGGTTATTTAGGTTAAAACTTGATTTCTATACATTTCTTATGGTGGCAGGTCACATAATAAGACTCCTGGGTAGATGCCACTATGTTTTGATCTTTTTGAATTTGTTGTGCATAAAATGACTGAATTAGCTAGCTAAAACCCATTCGTTGACTCTCTATTGACTAGCCACCGGAGGGAAAAACTGAGTATATTGCACACGGGAGTGTTAGTAACGGAGGGCAAAACTGAGTACAACTAAACTGCCAGTGTTCACTCGAGGGTATAACTGAGCACAACTAAGTCGCCAGGGTTAGAGACGAGGGAAAAACATGACTCATGGTACGCGTATCGCGGTGTAGGGGGCGGTAGTGGACACATGTGGCCATGCACGGTGCAGTAGTGTACGTGGTTACACGGTGCACGGCGGTGCAACGAAACGTCCCTTCCCTTCTCCTTTATAGAGGCATCCTCACTTTCACTCATCACTCACTCTCTCACTCACGCGACCGTCTCCAGTGTCCCATCACCTTCTTCAAACCCCCAAGAAAACCCTAACCATGCCGACGATGGAGAAGAACGGCGCGGTGGCCATCGTTGCCTCCAAGGCCTCCGGCGAGGAGGCCCCCGTCGAGGCATTGAAGGAAGCCACTGTCCCCGTCCAGACTGCCGTCCCTGCTTTTGCCGTAGCCGCCGGCGAGGATGCCCCCGCCAGTCTCAGGAAGATCCCGCTCGGCTGGGACCCCTACGAGGAGGATGATTACATCAGGCTGGAGAACCCCTACGACACCAGCATTACCGACCCATGGTCGGAGGTAACTAGGGTTTTCTCCCCTTCCCTTGTTCTTCCCCCATTCCCATTGATGGATGCTAGATCGTATTTTGATAAATCCCCCTATTCGTATTTCAATCCTATTTTATTTGTCCTCCGAGTTGCAGTTAAGGGATTCCCTAGTTAGTACTAGCGTTGATCTGTAGTTGGGATCAGTATTCGATTTGGTTAGATGTATGGGGATTGGGGAATAATCAGGGGATCTCAATCGGTTAATTTATGCAAATAATCAATCCCGATAATCAATGTATCTCAATCATGTCCTTATTGCACTCTACTATTTTTCCAATAGGAGGATCGCAGTGATGTCTACAGCGACGACGAGTCCAAGGGCACCAAGACTCGTTAGGTGCTAAGGAGGCTGAAGTCCGGCCAGTACGACAACTTCTTTGCCGACGACGTCTACATGTGCCCCTTCTGCACCACCAGGAGGCTCCGTGACACGAACTTCAACTCCCTCGTGAAGCATGTCGAGGACGTGAGGACCTACGGTGAGTCCGTGAACGTCCATGGCTTGAGAGCCAAGCACCAGGCGCTCGGTGTTCACCTCCGCAACCTCTAGAAGGTGGCTATCGAGGAGGGTTGCATGCCCCCAATCAAGCCCAAGGTCAAGGGACTAGGCATCAAGAAGTGTAGGAGGCACCAGAGGGAGGAGGCAGAGGCCATGAGGGGCCACTAATCTTGTGTTGCTGCTGCTACTGCTACTGCTGTAAAGCAGCTTCTTTTGTCTTGTCTATGTTGAACTTGTCCGCGGCTGCTGCTGAGCAGCCTAATTGTCAAACCTTGTTAAGTACCATACTATATATCCTATATTATCTGCTTTATCTACATCTACTCTATTTACTGAATTTATTTATGGTACTGGTTTGATTTTCTTCTCTAGATTTTCTACCAGATTAGGAGAAAAACAAGGTCCAAAAGGAACAATGAATGAAGAGAGAAGCTGCTCTAGATTCGCTACCTTTTTGGAAAAAAAACACAACCATTAGCGAGAGAGAGAGGGAAAAGGATGCTCTTAAAAAGGCCAATCATAAAAATAACAAAAAAGAAAACTTCCAATTTAGGCGACAAGGAGCACGTAACCACCAAGCACGCCCCCACATGGTCCAACATCATGTCCTCCACAATGCATTCCCAATAAAATGTCCCCATACGTCAGAATAACGTGTTCCTAACCAAATGGCCCCACATGGTCCCAGACCACGCAGCCTCACACGCCAGCCAACGGTCAACCTGACGGCAGCTACTGTTCGAGCTCTTAGATGAGTTTTCGAGAAGGAGAGGGGCAATCGTGAGGAAAAGTTAAGCGGCTGGGTAAAACTGAGAACAACTAACGGACCAAGGGCACGAAAATAGAAATCCCAAGATTTTAATTCTGAGTTCTCTCTGGATTGCAGTCTTCATCGAGACCAACTGGTGAATGACGGGATGCCCAATGTGGAAAGAAGGCTTGATGAGGGATTTCAAAGATGGTTCAAGGACCATGTTAGTTTACTTTTGCATTTATCTCTGTCCTTCATATATAGCATCTCAATACATGATTTTACAATATTGTATTTATGTTGTGGTACATACAGATCATGAAAAAGTGACAGGAGAATCCAGAAGCTATGGATGAAGAGCTTTTGCATTGGCGTGTGGCCCAGACTTCCGAGTAAAAACATATTCAACTTGTATTGTGGATGGTGTTCGGTTCCTCACCGCTGACCGTTAGAATGGTAAGAAAACACAAAACAATGGAGTAATGACTGAAGGTTATCACTCGGAGAAGGATATCCATTTTTATGGTGTCCTCAAGGATATCAAGATGCTGTATTTTAACTCTGATTGGGAACACCAACGATCAGTTGTATTATTCCACTACGATTGGTATCAGCTTGAGGGCCGCAAGGATACATAGATAGTGTATGATAAACTCTTCCAGAGTGTCAACATTACCAATTTTTGGTACAAAGATGAAAGTTAAATCTTGGCAATCCATTCTACAAAAGTGTTCTACATGCCAAACACAACCAAGGGCAAAAACTAGCGGGTGGTTCAAAAAATAGTTCAAAGACATTAGTTTGATGTTGCCGAAGGATAGGAGGAGGAGGTGGTGGTGCATACTGATGTAGCATACCAAGAACTTGTAAGCTCTAACAATGAGACTATATCTGAGGCTCTTCCTTTTAGGAAATGTTAACCCTCTATCAACGGAGGCCACATGATAGATGCATCAGTGTTCGAGCGTCTTAGAGGTAAAAGGAAAGTTGTTGAAGAGGAGGAAGTTGATAGTGATCCTGAAGTAGACGACACCATTGAGGAGTACTGCAATGACAAAGAAGATGAAGTACAAGATGGTACTGACGAGGAGTAGTTCCAGCTTATGGTGGTGGAGTGTTGAACTAATGATCGTGTGGATGCTTTGTGTTGCATGCTTGAACTGATGGATGTGTGGATTCCTGTGTTGAACTGATGATCGTGTGTGCATGCTTTATGTTGCATGCTTGAACGAAAGGTTGTGTGCATGCCTCTGTTGCATGCTTTGTGTTGAACTAATGGTTGTGCATGCGTTTGAACTAATAAATATGAATGTCCTTTCAAGGAATTAATAGTTATTCATTGGGAAAATTAGCCAAAACATTGTGCTGTTATTCTGTCTATCAAACTTGGCTGAACAAAAGCTCTTTTTTGGTTGAAAAAATGTGTTGTTATTCAGTCCTCATGGGACCCATTCGTTAGCCTCGCAGACAATGCCTGTGTGAACCAAAACCGCTCACGCATGGGACCCACATGTCATAGCAGCCAGAAAAAACCGTCTCCCCTCCATGCCACTCCCAAATCCCACACCACTTCCCCAAAATCCACGTTAGAGAAAACCCTCTCCCATCCCTGCCGATGACCAAATCCCCTCCCTATCGACAACCAAATCCTGGCGATGACGGTGGTAGTGGAGGCTGCAAACTGACGTGTAAGTGCTCCTCAACCTACCGCCCTTTCACCGCATCAAATCTTTGTTAAACGACCGGCGATGTGGTCGCCTCCTCATCACCAGCAATGTGGTCGCCTCTTCGTTCTAGTTCGATGTGTCACCTCCTTGTTCTAGGTCACCACGTCGACATTGTTGTTCAGTTCTATATCACAGTTTTATTCTCTAGATATCACATCGTTCTAGTTCAATGTGTCGCCTCCTTGTTCTATGGCAACGTGTATGTACGCACAATCTAGTGCTCCGTGCGTCAACATTGCTGCTTACGACAAAGGCTCAATCTAGTTCACTAGAAGTTCCCTTTAGTTTACTAACTGATTTTGATTCTTGTAGTAGTTCACTAATTAGAATTGTGTTCTAACTTAATTCTCATATTTACTCTTTGTGGCAGGTACGATGAAGGCTAGAGAGATACATGAGGAGGTTATAAAATTGATGCTACTGCCACTACTATATAAGGCATAAAAACTAAACATTCTAATTAGTGCAATGTCCAATTTAGGCTAAAAATGATACCGACAAGGTTGGTGAGACTAAGGCTATCGTCATCGATGTCTCATCTGATGATGATGTGAAGAAATCTATTGTAGTATTTCGCAAGATGAAATATAAGATATCAAGGCGAAGAGCTCAAGCTTATATGAAAAGATTTAGATTAGTCGAGAAACCGAGGATCCTTATTCGTAGAGGTGTGGCATTATATTGGCTAAGTACATGTTTTGCTACATTTATATGTAGATACAGATTATTACTTTCTAATATTTTCTTTATAGGTCCAAGGATGCAGGGGATGAGGAATTCGACAATCACTGCTGATGTCTACGCACTTCTATTCTTGTACATAGTTGTTGGGCCTCCAAGTGCAGAGGTTTGTAGAACAGCAGCAAGTTTTCCCTTAAGTGGATTACCCAAGGTTTACCGAACTCAGGGAGGAAGTGGTCAAAGTTATCCCTCTCAAACAACCCTGCAATCAAGATACAAGAAATCTCTTGTGTCCCCAACACACCCAATACACTTGTCAGGTGTATAGGTGCACTAGTTCGGCAAAGAGATAGTGAAATACAAGTGGTATAGATAATTATAATTGGTAACGGTGCCAGAAAATAGCTTTGATGGCGCATGGTTGACATGGGAAAACACTAAAGGCAATCTGAAATAAAGATGGAAGCAAGCAAACATGTAAAAGATCTAGTTGCAACCGGTGTTTCAATGCTTAGAAACAAGGCCTAGGGATCATACTTTCACTAGTGAACACTCTCATATAAATATCTTCTCTTTATGAAACTACTCTGAACTACTCTCCGGTTGGACACTCTAAATCATGGTAAGGCTATAACAGCACACCTCAAAGTTCGCTTTCCCCATCTAGATAACCCCACACTATCACCTTGAGCGCTAGATGGTTCCAACAAACACCACAATTTCATAGAGACATCCAACTCCCAATATAACTCATAACAAGTATTTGTAATCTCTAGCCTAAGTGCCACCATGGTGTGCACGCTGTCACTTTCACACACATGGGGAGTGCAGAGATCTATTAAAGCACTTGAGTAGCAAGGTATATCTACTTGATTACAAAGCTCATGATCACAATATGATCATGCATAGAGAGATGAACACATAGCTACCGGTAGAACCCTTAGCCTTGAGGAAGAACTACTATCTCATCATCATGGGAATTAGCAACGGTGATGGAGATGGTGGTGGACATCGATGGAGATGGCTCCGGGGGCACTTCCCCGTCCCGGCAGGGTGCCAGAACAGAGACTTTCTATCCCCCGAATCTCCTCTTCGGTGGCGGCGGCGCTATGGAACTTTTCGTGGGATTCTGATCTGGTCCTTAGGGTTTTCGTCTCGGGAGCAATATGTAGGCGAAGGGGCAATGTCAGAGGGTGGACCAGGGGCCCACACCACCTGGTGGCACGACCAGGGGGACCCACGCCAACACATGGTGTGGCCAGCCCCTGGCCCCTCTCTATCTCGTCTTCTGGCTCCATGAGTCTTCCGGTAAAATATCGACTTTCGCTTTTGTCCGGTCCAATTCTAAGGATATTCATTTTATAGCTTTTCTAGAACCAAAAACAGAAACAGGCAACTGGCTAAGTGGCATCTTGTTAATAGGTTGGTTCTATAAAATGTGTAAAAGTACTCCAAAGTGTGGACAAACCATAAGAAAGTAGATATAACACAGGCATGGAACATGAAAAATTATAGATACGTTAGCAACGTATCAACATCCCCAAGATTAACTCCTACTCATCCTCGAGTAGGTAAGTGATAAAAAGAAAATAATATTTTTTGAGGTGACATGCACCATCATAATCTCGATCAAAGTATTTGTAGAACATTGATAGCTGGGATCATAGTACTTTAACATAGCATGAAAGATATAGTTCTAACAATAATACATAACAACTATGTTGTAACATGAAAAGGTACAAACAAAAGATTCATGAATAACAATGCTTTGAAAGACGTTTGTTTGTTTCACATAAAGAAAGCATAATAAGAATGGTATTCAGCTTGTCCCTCATGGAATAGCAAAACATAAATGCATAGGACACCTTCAAAGTTCATAAGGGTGACTAGATAAAAATAGATTAAGAACAAGCAATATGAAAGTTATGAATTAATAAACAAGTCTTGGGACAATGCGCATTAAACTAAGAATTGCCACTATGCTCTCTTAATAGGTGCATAAAGATAGAAGATGGAAACTCAACATAAAAGTAAAAGAAATGCCTTCATAGAAGGAAGCAGGGATTCAAGTCTCATAAAGAGTTTCCAAAAATTATGGTACTTATTAGCTTTCAGCTCTCATTGCCCCTATCATAAGAATCTGGAAGTGATTAAGGTTAAAGTGAACAAACTATGGAGTATATGCTTGACAAAGTATAAGTTGGCAATCTCATATCCCTTGAATACGAGGGCCGCTCCTCATGATACTCAAGTTTAGTTACCGGTAAGTTCTTTTCATAGTAAGTACATGTGTATCATAGAGAACCGCCAATGAGGTACCCCTTTCCCGATGATACGGAAGAATTCCCATATCAAAATGACAAGGCAAGCAGACAATAAGCATCTCAGCAATCTTCTTATTTACCATGGGAAAGTGGTGCTTTTTTCTCTCTTTCCTCTTTTCTATCTCTTTTTTATAAGAAGAATGCTTCAAAGATTGCTCATTATGGTTACACTGCAGGTTTCCACTATGATTAGGCATGGATTTGACCAGCCGCCCAGGCGTTTCTCTAACACACATACATAACTCCATGTACTTACAAGCTCCCCTTTCATTTCACACTGACGACATCCATAAACAAAAGAGCATGATATCAACTGGGTACAATGTACAAGAGCAATGTTGAAAGCGTTCCCCATGACATCATGGTTCTGCTAATCCCCAACGTATAAAAGCAAGCATATACAACATAGATGACACAATGGTTCAAGTTTATTAAGGGCAAGAAAAGTAAAGTGTGCCATCAAGTTCGTGAGAGCTTTAATCACTAATTTTCACATAACAATTTTAATTCGGAAGGTAGATAAAAACATGAATATACTTGTAATAGCAAATGCTAATAGGCAGGTATGGTGGACTCTTTGGAATAACTTGGTTTTATTTGGAGTTGGATGCATGAGTGCAACTCATAGTTGGTTATGGAGGCTAGCAAAAGACTGGGAGCGATCAACTAAGAGAGCAATAATGGCCATAATCATGCAAAGCGATAAAACATTATTAATTAAAGCATAAAGTGATATTACAAGTCGAAAACTAAATGATCATAGAGGCTATGGTGACTTGGTATAGTCTTAACATGGTGTGAGCATGTGCCAAGTCAACCCAAATAAAGTATCAAGGGATAATACCACAATACTATGCTTTAATATGCTAAAACAACGCATGATTCTTTTAGGGCACATTAAGGAATCTCAATTGTTTATAACATGTCATGCTACAGCAAAAATCACTAAGCATAAAGCCAAAACAATATCAAGCATGACATGACAATGCATAGGCCACAGTCAAAAACAAGCTCCTTTTTACCACTTAAGCATGAACTTTTCCTACTCTTTTCTAATCCAAACCAACTTATTTGAAAGAACTCACAAAGATATAATAAATAAAGATCAGTGAGCTTGTCTCACAAATCCAAAAAGAAGAACTAAAAAGTTCTAAGCTGAAAGCACAAGAAAACTAAGGCTAAACATAGTGGTAGCAAAAGAGAACACTCACAAAACAATAAGAATGAAAACTAGAGTGTTCTAAACAATGAAAGCAGAATGTGTCTCTCTCCAACAGAAGTGCTGGGATCCAACCAAATTATTGCAGCAAACAAAGCAAAATAAAACTAAAAACAAAAACAAAGACACTCCAAGAACAACACAA
Organism: Avena eriantha; assembly: GCA_910589775.1. Lineage (NCBI taxonomy): Eukaryota > Viridiplantae > Streptophyta > Magnoliopsida > Poales > Poaceae > Avena > Avena eriantha. The sequence goes on from OU342745.1 coordinate 107,958,924, forward strand.
TTATGCATGAAACAATAAAAATGAAGTGTTTGGAAGAAACCTGAGGTTTTTATTCATGAAGAAGGGGATGCCTTGGGCATCCCCAAGCTTTGATGCTTGTACTTCTTGAATATGTCCTGGGGTGACACGGGTGTAAACCCCAAGCTTGAGCTTTTGTCCATACTTCATCTTATCACATTACTCTCCCCTACACCTGAAAATTTTCCTTCATACAAAACTTCACACAATCTTCATTAGCAACATTAGTGTACTCAAGATAATAAGTCTTTTGGTTTAGTTTCAACACAAGTAAAACTTTCATTAAAACACAATCAACTGTAGCACTACCTTTGGCAAGAACTCAAAGAGAAAGGGATTTAAGAAGCAAATCCAAATAATGGAAGAAATCTGTCAAAATAGACCAGCAGGTAAAAACTGATTTTTTGGAAGACTTTATGCTAATAAAATAAAAAAGTGTTGAACTAACGAAAGTTAGATAACACCCTGGGGCAGAAGCACAAAAAATTACAGCTCAATCTGACATATAGAGATTTTTCACGAATTTTTATGGTGAAGCACAAAAATCTGTTTCGGGACAACAACTTTCTCAAGTCTTACTTCTCTCTCATTAGAGGTTACTCTTGGCACAAAAACCACAAAAAAAGGGTAAGGAGAGGTTTTTTACAGAGGTCATAACTTTCAAGACTCAACTAAAACTTTTGGGTTATCTCCCAATAAGTGCTTTTCTTTAACGCCTTTGAGCTAGGCATAACAGTTTGAGAAGATGCTCACATAAGAAATATGAATTCAAGTAAAAGAGAGCATCAAGAAGGAAATTCAAAGCACATTTAAGTCTATCCCACTTCCTATGCATAGGAATATTGTAAAGAAACAAGTCATGAAAGCACAAAGCAATAAGCATAGGAAAGCAAAACAAGTGCAACTTCAAGACTTTCAACATAAAGAGGGGAAACTTAATATTGTTGTGATGCATAAAACCATATTTCCCTCTCTCATAATAACTTTCAGTAGAATCATGAATAAAATTAACAATATAACTATCACATAAAACATTCTTATCATGAGCCACATGCATAAAATAATTATTACTCTCCCTATAAGCATAGTCATTCTTATTAATTGTAGTGGGAGCAAATTCAACAAAATAGCTATCATTATTATTCTCATCACCATAATCATAAAATATAGGAGGCATATTGTAATCATAATTAATTTTCTCCTCAATAGTAGGTGGACTGAAAATATCATATTCATCATTGTAATCATCATATATTGAAGATATAGTATCATGAAAGTAAATTTTCTCCTCCGTCCTTGGGGGACTAAAAATATCATGCTCATCAAAACCAGCTTCCCCAAGCTTAGACTTTTCCATAGCATTAGCAATAATGGTGTTCAAAGAATGCATACTAATAACATTGCTATTAGCATGCAAATAAAGTTCCATAGGTTTTTTAATTTTCTCTTCAAACACTTCATGTCCTAACTCAAGATAAATACTTTAAAGCTCTTTAATTTTGTTGTTGTTTTCCATTAAGCCTAACTAGTGAAAATAAAAACAAGAAACAAAAAGATATAATTGTAGAATCTAAAGGTAATAACTTAGAGCACTCACACACACCATCAACCATACTAGAAGATAGCTTAGTAGCCAGAGGATGTGAGTACCTTTGACCTTACCTCCACCACAACGACGCCAGAAAATAGCTTGATGTCTACGCACTTCTATTCTTGTAGACAGTTGGTCGGCCTCCAAGTGCAGAGGTTTGTAGAAAAGCAGCAAATTTTCCCTTAAGTAGATTACCCAAGGTTTATCGAACTCAGGGAGGAAGGGGTCAAAGGTATCCCTCTCAAGCAACCCTGCAATCAAGATACAAGAAGTCTCTTGTGTCCCCAACACACCCAATACACTTGTCAGGTGTATAGGTGCACTAGTTCAGCGAAGAGATAGTGAAATACAAGTGGTATAGATAATTATAAGTGGTAACGGTGCCAGAAAATAGCTTTGATGGCGCGTGGTTGACATGGGAAAAGACTAAAGGCAATCTGAAATAAAGATGGAAGCAAGAAAACATGTAAAAGATCTAGTTGCAAATGGTGTTTCAATTTTTAGAAACACGGCCTAGGGATCATACTTTCACTAGTGAACACTCTCATATAAATATCTTCTCTTTATGATACTACTCTGAACTAATCTCCGGTTGGACACTCTAATCCATGGTAGGGCTATAACAGCACACCTCAAAGTTCGCTTTCCCATCTAGATAACCCCACACTGTCACCTTGAGCGCTAGATGGTTCCAACAAACACCACAATTTCATAGAGACATTCAACTCCAAATATAACTCATAACAAGTATTTGTAATCTCTAGCCTAAGTGCCACCATGGTGTGCACGCTGTCACTTTCTCACACATGGGGAGAGCAGAGATCTATTAAAGCACTTGAGTAGCAAGGTACATCTACTTGATTACAAAGCTCATGATCACAATATGATCATGCATAGAGAGAGATATGAACACATAGCTACCGGTAGAACCCTTAGCCTTGAGGAAGAACTACTCCCTCATCATCATGGGAATCAGCAACGGTGATGGAGATGGTGGTGGAGATCAATGGAGATGGCTCCAGGGGCACTTCCCCGTCTCGGCAGGTGATACATTGCAAATGTATCTATAATTTTTGTTGTTCCATGCTTGGTTTTATCCACTTTCTTCTGTTTTGTTCCAACTTTGGAGTGCTTTTCATATGATTTCTTGGACTAACCTATTAACAAGAGCCATAGTGCCAACTGCCCGTTTTCTGCTGTTTTTGGTTCTAGGAAAGTGAGAAAATGAATATTCTCGGAATTGGATGGGACAAAAGCCAAAGTGCCTATTTTTCCGGATGTCATTAAGTGCCAGAATACGAGACGGAGAGGGGCCAGAGGGCGGCTACACCACATGGCCGCGCGGCCAGGCCTGGGCCGCACCAGGGGGTGGTGTTGTCAACCCAGGCACCCCCTCGGCCTCCCCTTCCGACTATAAGATGCCCTCGGGACGTAAACCCTAAGTACACGATCAAAAAATCCACAAAAGAGTCTGTAGCCGCCGTCATCTCCATCCCTAGATCAGGAGCGATCTGAAGCTCTTCCCGGCACCCTGCCGGAGAGGGGATTTCACCCTGGAGGCCTTCTTCATCACCATGCAAGCCTCCGGTGTGATGCGTGTGTAGTTCATCCTTGGACTACGGATCCATGTAGTAGCTAGATGGCTGGTTCTCCTCCTTTGTGCTTTCATGTTTAGATCTTGTGAGCTCCGTTCATGATCAAGATCATCTATTTGTAATTCTGCATGTTGTGTTTGTGGGGGTCCGATGGATATTGAGATGATATTTTAGATTAATTATTGATTCTATCATGTCTTTGTTATTTGTGATCTTGCATGCTTTCCATTGTTAGTAGCTATCTTGGCCAAGTAGATGCTAGCAACTCCAAGAGTTAGTATTTATGCTCGATAGTGGGTTCATGCCTCTAGTAATCTGGGGAAGTGACAAAAATCTCTAAGGTACTAGATGTGCTGTTGCTACTAGGGAGAAAACAACAATCCTTTGTTCATAGAACAATCGTATTGTTTACTTTACACGCAGTTCGTAAAGCAATAATCTGTTGCTTGCAACTTAATAGTGGAGGGGGTTTGGATGATAACCTGAAGGTGGATTATTAGTCATAGATGCAGTTGGATGGCGGTATATGTATAATGTTGTAATGCCCAATCGAATCTCAAAGGAGTCAAGATGATTAGTATATGCATGTATTGCTTTCTCAATGTTTGTCAATTGCCCCGTTGTAATTTGTTCACCCAGCATGTTATGTATCTTAAGGAGAGCCACCTCTACTGAACTATGGATCCCAGTCCTTGTCTTTCACATACAATCTATAAACTGTTTACTACTTTGTGTTTACTTTCTGCAAACTATTACTTCTTTCCATTCGATACGTTTAATCCTTTGTTTTCCGCAAAACACGGTGAGATTGACAACCTCATCGCAAGTTGGGGACAAAGTTCTGTGGTTGTGTTGTGCACGTCTCCATGTTGCTACTAGCACCAGTAGTGCGCCCTGCCAAAGCTCGGCTAGTAACACTTTTGAGGTGTTTCCTTGCCCCTACTGGTTCGATTAAACCTTGGTTTCATAACTGAGGGAAACTTGTTGATGTGCTCATCATACCTTCCTCTTGGGGTTCCCAACGTGCTCTACATCATCATTGCTCCAGCATTTTTCTGGGTGCCATACTCAGAGCCATCAAGCATTTTTCTGGCGCCGTTGCCGGGGAGTCAAGGACATCTTCACAAGGGGAGTCCCTCATAACCAATCTCTTTACTTTGTTATTTTCGTTTTGCTTAGTTTCTTTTTGTTTTGTTTGCCTGTTTCTTTATCAAAAACACAAAAAAATTAGTTCTACTAGTTTGCTTTCTTTATTGAAAACACAAAAAAATAAGTGTCCTATAGTTGTTGGTCTATTATAGCCTTGCTTTGTCATGCTTCCTATCAATGGTTGGTTTCTTTGAAACTGAATCTTATTGGCATGGTGGGTTCACGGAAGAACAAAAATATTATTATAAGGAACACCGCTTGTCACGAAAAGGGAAACACTTATGGGAACAAATTGATAAATTGAATACCATTGCTAGAAACGTCTGCTCTACTTACAATGTTACTTATTGCTTTGATAAATCTTGTTGCTATAGGAGGTATAAACACCTCCCTTTTCAATGTGAGTATAATGATAATGTTACCATATATTCTTATGTTAAAGGAAATTATGACTTTTATGATGTGGAACAAATTGAAGAATTTATTGCTTGGAAGGGTGCATTCGAACTAGCTTATTTGCTTGAAAATACTGATGATGCACCTTATAAATATGAGGTTTATGATATACTTCAATTTTTCTTTGATAATTACAAGGAAGAAAATGGCTATATTCTTGAATACCTTAATAGATGCTCTCCACCAGCGGAAGAAACTAATGCCTTGCAGGAGCCTATGGAAGAAGAAATTGATGAAATTGGAAGCTCATTGGATGAAAAAGAGGAGGAGAGTGATGATCAAGAGGAGGAAGAATGGATCTACCCATCCCTACCTTCTAATGAGAGTAACTCTTTACCCCTTACATTATTTGATTGTCCCCCATGCTTACCAATGGAGGACGAATGTCATGTTCCTGAGGATTCCTTTGAAAATATTTATAATAAAGCTCTAGTATTTGTAGATCATGAAAAGCATGTTTTATGTGATAGTTATATTGTTGATTTTATTCATGAGGCTACTGAAAATTATTATGAGAGAGGAACATATGGTTGTAGAAGTTTTCATGGTATTGAGACACCTCTCTATGTGCTGAAAGTTTTGAAGGATCTCTTGTTTTATCTACCCATCCTTGTTACTATGTGCTTCTTTGATTTATTTTTTTACAAGATTCCTATGCATAGCAAGTGGGTTAGACTTAAATGTGTTTTGAATTTGCTTCTTGATGCTCTCTTTTACTTCAATTCATATTTTTTATGTGAGCATCTTCTCAAACTATCATGCCTAACTTAAAGGCGTTAAAGAAAACTACTTATTGGGAGATAACCCAAAAGTTTTAGATGAGTCTTGGAAGTTATTACAGTAATAACCGCTCCTTATCCTTTTTATTTGCTTTTTGTGCCAAGAGTAACCTCTAATGAGAGATAAGTAATGATTGGGAAAGTTGTTGTCCCGAAACAGATTTATGTGCTTCACCGTAAACATTCGTGTAAAATCTCTGAATGCCTTTTTGAGGCGTGAATTTTTGTGCTTCTGCCCCAGGTTGTTATCTAACTTTCGTTAGTTCAACACTTTTTGATTTTAGCAACAGAAGGTCTTCGAAAAAATTCATATTTACCTACTGGTCTATTTTGATAGATTTCTGCTATTTTTTGCATTTGCTTCTTGTTGTTTCCTTCTTGAATTCTTTTGGGGAATTGAGCTTTTTTTAGGGAAGTGCTACAGTAGCTAGTGTTCTAATGGAAGTTTATTTGGTGTTAGAACTGAACCTTAAGAATTATTTATCTTGAGTGCACTAATGTTGCTAATAAAGATTGTGTGAAGTTTTGTATGAAGGAAAAATTTCAGGTGTATGGAAAGAATGAGTAATGAGATGAAGGATGCACTAAAGCTCAAGCTTGGGGATGACACGCGTGTCACCCCAAGAAATATCCAAGAAGTACAAGCTTCAAAGCTTGGGGATGCCGCAGGCATCCCCTTCTTCATCAATTAAAATCCCAGGTTTCTTCAAACGCTTTATTTTTATTGTTTCATGCATAGTTGTGTTGTTCTTGGAGCGTTTTCTTTTTCGTTTTTGTTTTGGTTTTTTGTTTGCTTGGTTTGCTTAGTTTTATGAATAGATTGGTTGGACCCCCTCTTTCATACATTGGTTTGCAAATAGTTTGGTTTGGTTTGGAAAAGAGTAGGAAAGTTCATGCTTTTGTGGTAAAAAGAGCTTGTTTTTGACTGTGGCCTATGCTTTGTCATGCCATGCTTGATATTGTTTTGGCTTTATGCTTAGTATTATTTGCTGTAGCATGACTTGTTATAACCAATTGAGATTTCTTAATGTGCCTTGGATAAATCATGTGTTGATTTAGCATATTAAAGCATAGTATAGTGGTATTCTCCTTTGATGCTTTATTTGGGTTGACTTGGCGCATGCTCACACCATGTTATGACTATCTCAAGTCACCATAGCTGTTATGATCCTTTAGTTTTCAACTTGTAGTATCACTTTATGCTTTTATCAATGATGTTTTGTCGCTCTGCATGATTATGGCCATTATTGCTCTCTTAGTTTGTCGCTCCCGGTCTTTTGCTAGCCTCCACAACAAAGTATGAGTTCCACTCATGCATCCAACTCCCTAAACCAAGTTATTCCAAAGAGTCCACCATACCTACCTACTAGCTTATGCTATTCCAAGTATATCCATGCTTTTGTTTACCTTCCAAATTAAACTTGTTATGAGAAAACTAGTGATTAAAGCTCTCACGAACTTGATGGCACACTTTACTTTTCTCGCCCTTAATAAACTTGAACCATTATGTCTTCTATGTTGTATATGCTTGCACTTATTTGTTGGGAATTAGCACAACCATGCTTTCATGGGGAACGCTTTCAACATTGCACTTGGTACTTGTACCTAGTTGATATCATGCTCTTTTGTATATGGATGTCGTGGGTGTGAAATGAAAGGGGAGCTTGTAAGTCCATGGAGTTATGTATATGTGTTAGAGAAAAGCCTCGGCCGCTGGTCTAATCCATGCTGACATGGTGGAAACCTACAGTGTAACCATAATGAGCTGTCTATGAAGCATTCTTCTTATAAAAAAAAGGGTCCTATATTGACAAGAAAAAAGAAAAGAAAAAAAAGAGATACTATGAAAAGAGGAAAGAGAGAAAAAAAGATCCATATTCCCATGGTAAATAAGAAGAATGCTGAGATGCTCGTTGTCTGCTTCCCTTGTCATTTTGATATGGGGATTCTTCCGTATCATCGGGCAAGGGGTACCCCGTTGGCGGTTCTCAATGATACACATGTACTTACAATGACAAGAACTTACCGGTGACTAAACTTGAGTAGCATGAGTAGCGGCCCTCGTATACAAGGGACATGAGATTTCTGACTTATACTTCGTCAAGCATGTACACCATAGTTTCTTCACTTTAACCTTAATCACTTCAAGATGCTTATGATATGGGCAATGAGAGCTGAAAGCTATAAGTACCATAATTTTTGGAAGCTCTTTATGAGACTTGAATCCCTACTTCCTTTTACAAAGGCCTTTCTTCCACCATTATATTGAGTCTCCACCTTCTACCTTTATGCACCTACTTTGAGAGCATAGTGGCCATTCTTAGTTCTATGTGCATTGTCCCAAGACTAGTTGATTGATGCATACTTTGATATTGCTTGTTTTAAACTATTGTATCTAGTCACTCTTATGAACTTTGAAGGTGTCCTATGCATTTATATTTGCTACTCTATTGAGGGACAAGCTGAATACTATTATGCTATGTTTTCTTTATGTGAAACAAACAAACGTCTTGCAAAGCATTGTTATTCATGAATCTTTTGTTTGTGCCTTTTAATGTTGCATCATAGTTTCTTTGTCTTATTGCTAGAACTTTGTCTTTCAAGTTATTATTGAAGTACTATGATCCCAGCTTTGAATGTTTTGCAAATACTTTGATCAAGTCTTTGATGGTGCATGTCACCTCAAAAATTATTCTTTCTTTTTATCACTTACCTACTCGAGGACGAGCAGGAGTTAAGCTTGGGGATGTTGATACATTGCAAATGTATCTATAATTTTTGTTGTTCCATGCTTGGTTTTATCCCCTTTCTTGTGTTGTGTTCCAACTTTGGAGTGCTTTTCATATGATTTCTTGGACTAACCTATTAACAAGAGCCACAGTGCCAGCTGCCCGTTTTCTGCTGTTTTTGGTTCTAGGAAAGTCAGAAAATGAATATTCTCGGAATTGGATGGGACAAAAGCCAAAGTGCCTATTTTTCCGGATGTCATTAAGTGCCAGAATACGAGACGGAGAGGGGCCAGAGGGCGGCTACACCACATGGCCGCACGGCCAGGCCTGGGCCGCACCAGGGGTGGTGTGGTCAACCCAGGCACCCCCTCGGCCTCCCCTTCCGACTATAAGATGCCCTCGGGACGTAAACCCTAAGTACACGATCAAAAAATCCACAAAAGAGTCTGTAGCCGCCGTCATCTCCATCCCTAGATCAGGAGCGATCTGAAGCTCTTCCCGGCACCCTGCCGGAGAGGGGATTTCACCCTGGAGGCCTTCTTCATCACCATGCAAGCCTCCGGTGTGATGCGTGTGTAGTTCATCCTTGGACTACGGATCCATGTAGTAGCTAGATGGCTGGTTCTCCTCCTTTGTGCTTTCATGTTTAGATCTTGTGAGCTCCGTTCTTGATCAAGATCATCTATTTGTAATTCTGCATGTTGTGTTTGCAGGGATCCGATGGATATTGAGATGCTATTTTAGATTAATTATTGATTCTATCATGTCTTTGTTATTTGTGATCTTGCATGCTTTCTGTTGTTAGTAGCTATCTTGGCCAAGTAGATGCTAGCAACTCCAAGAGTTAGTATTTATGCTCGATAGTGGGTTCATGCCTCTGGTAATCTGGGGAAGTGACAGAAATCTCTAAGGTACTAGATGTGCTGTTGCTACTAGGGAGAAAACAATAATCCTTTGTTCATAAAACAATCGTATTGTTTACTTTACACGCAGTTCGTAAAGCAATAATCTGTTGCTTGCAACTTAATAGTGGAGGGGGTTCGGATGATAACCTGAAGGTGGATTATTAGTCATAGATGCAGTTGGATGGCGGTCTATGTATAATGTTGTAATTCCCAATCGAATCTCAAAGGAGTCAAGATGATTAGTATATGCATGTATTGCTTTCTCGATGTTTGTCAATTGCCCCGCTGTAAGTTGTTCACCCAGCATGTTATGTATCTTAAGGAGAGCCACCTCAAGTGAACTATGGATCCCGGTCCTTGTATTTTACATACAATCTATAAACTGTTTACTGCTTTGTGTTTACTTTCTGCAAACTATTACTTCTTTCCATTCGATACGTTTAATCCTTTGTTTTCCGCAAAACACGGTGAGATTTACAACCTCATCGCAAGTTGGGGACAAAGTTCTATGGTTGTGTTGTGTAGGTCTCCATGTTGCTATTAGCACCGGTAGTGCACCCTGCCAAAGCTCAGCTAGTAACACCTTTGAGGTGTTTCCTTGCTCCTACTGGTTCAATTAAACCTTGGTTTCATAACTGAGGGAAACTTGCTGCTGTGCTCATCATACCTTCCTCTGGGGTTCTCAACGAGCTCTACATCATCATTGCTCTAGCATTTTTCTGGGCGCCATACTCAGAGCCATCAGCAGGGTGCCAGAACAGAGACTTTCTGTCCCTCGAATCTCCTCTTCGGTGGCGGCGGCGCTGTGGAACTTTTCGTGGGATTCTAATCTGGTCCTTAGGGTTTTCGTCCCGGGAGCAATATATAGGGGAAGGGGCGATGTCAGAGGGTGGACCAGGGGACCATAGCACCTGGTGGCGTGGCCAAGGGGACCTGCGCCACCACATGGTGTGGCCAGCCCCTGGCCCCTCTCTGTCTCGTCTTCTGGCTCCGTGAGTCTTCCGGTAAAATATGGACTTTGGCTTTCGTCCGGTCCAATTACGAGAATACTCATTTTCTGGCTTTTCTGGAGCCAAAAACAGAAGAAAACAGGCAACTGGCACTGTGGCATCTTTTTAATAGGTTAGTTCTAGAAAATGTGTAAAAGTACTCCAAAGTGTGGACAAAACATAAGAAAGTAGATATAAAACAAGAATGGAACATCAAAAATTATAGATACGTTAGCAACGTATCAACTGCGTGTTTGGAAATAATTTGGAATTAACTTCTCACCAAGTTGCTTTCCACAAAGTGATAGATGAACAAGTCAAATGTCATCCATGGGAAGGCCAAGATGGTTAAATTTGACATTTTAATATTTAAATTTTCTTATGCACATTGAACTCTAGCCAACAACTAATATTATTCTTCTCTTGCAGTACTTTTCAGCTAGCTACAACAGTGCCCACCAAAACCGCTATCTCCCAAAGGATTTACAACTCGCATGCTCCTACAAGACCACTTTTTAGCATGTTAACTTCTTCCAAGGAATGAATGATGTCGCCCGGATGACAAGAGGCTGGTCGAAGGTTCTCGAACTCGCTAGAATCAGGGAGGGGAATGTGTGCATCTTCACCTTTTTAAATGAGGGGCTGCTAGGCTTCATGGGTTGTGTTATTGTTCTGTAGTGAGGCCAAAAAGTATCTTGTTTATGCTGGTGTTGGATGAACCATTAATGTAATATGTTGTTAATGAACTTGTAGTGGTAAGGAACTTGTTGTCAACCATGTGCTCTACATGCTAAGTAATATTATCTCCATATGATATGTATATATTTGGTTGATTGTGTTCATGTTGTTGCTTTTCTACGTACTCGTAAAAGATGATCTAAAAATATGCTCTATTGTTCTCTTTTTAATAGCTGTGTGCAATGTACAATATGTATCAACCATGTTGATACATATTGGTTAATACATATTATGTTGATTGTCTATTTTCTAATTACTTCATTTACTTTAACTGAGAGCTGGTATGCAATATACAGAATAAAGTAGTAGATCTGGACAAAACCAATGGACAAGTGCAGCGGTTGCTAGTTGGTTCTCCCAAATATTGGTTGACGGTTCGATTATATTCCGTCTAACTGCAAGAACTTTTTTTGTTATTTAATTTATATCAAACGCACTGACAGCTGGGGCCGGCCAAAAACGTTAGGAAGCAGCATCAAACCCAACTCTACCGTGAGAGACTACCATGTACACCGAGCTGACATGTTGGGTGGAAGCACGGAGGATACGGTCGATGGAAAAAAAAACAGTCGAACATGGGTCGTGACGAAATCCACGACGACTTTGGCACCAGACGAAATGGCTGATACGTCCATTTTGCATCACTATTCTATATCATAATTTACTGTTATCCATTGATATATTTCATATTAAGAGATGATACTTATGTTATTTCATCTATTTTTACATGGTTGATGACTTTTAGAGGATGGACCACTGAAGCCAGGATTCTGACGGAAAAGGCACTATTTGGAGGCAAAATTCGCGAAGATCAGAAAATCCCAGAAAATACATGGAAAATCCTATTTTTTCCAGAAGACGAAGCAGCCAAAAGGGGGAGCAGAGATGGGCCACAGGGGGCCCACACCACCCCCTGGCGCGAGCCACCCTAGGCCGTGCCACCAGGTGGTGTGGCCACCCTGGCCCACCTCTTGCTCTATTCTTCAGCGTAAAAAATCCTCCCGAAACCCTAAGACTTGGAGAGCGACCACAGAAAGGTTCCGCCGCCTCTGTGGGGCGGAAACTACAGAGTGAGAAAGAGCTCTCCGACAGGCATAAATCTGCCAGGGAAATTCCTTCCCGGAGAGGGGAGATCGCCGCCATCAACAACGTCATCACGCTGGACTTCATCGGGATCATCATCATCATCTCCACCATCATCTCCACCAGCACCATTATCACCACTCCATACCGCTGTAACAATTGGGTTAAATCTTGCATAGTTCTTAGGGGAAACTTTCTCGGTGTTGATTACTTGTTGTAGTTGATGCTATTAAGTGGAACCATTGAATTATCATTTATGTTCAGATTGTTACTTATCATTATTTCATCTCTAATCTTGATCCATATGATGTCTTGTGAGTAGTTCGTTTAGTTCTTGAGGACATGGGAGAAGTCATGTTGTTACTAGTGTAATTGTGTTGAGAAAGATTTAATGGTTTGATATTTAAGTTATGGTGTTATTCTTCTAGTGGTGTCATGTCCATGTCGACTACAAGATACTTCACCTTTAAGGGCCTAGGGGAACGCATTGTTTATTTTGCTACTAATCGCGGGGTTGCCGGAGTGATAGAAACATGAACCCTGTTAGGAAACCTTTACGCAAGGGAGTGTAGGATCTCAAAGTTTAAGGCTATGGTTAGGTTTTTATCTTAATTACTTTCTTGTATTTGCGGATGCTTGCAAGGGGTATACTCACAAGTATGTATTAGTCCTAGGAAGGTCAGTACATTAGCATAGGTTCACCCACACAACACTTATCTAACTAAAGAAGATAAACCAACTATATGAAGCAAAAGCACTTGACGATATTCCCATGTGTCCTTGAGAACGTTTGGTCATCTTAAGTAATACAACCGGCTTGTCCATTGCTAAAGAAAGGATTGGGCCACTTGCTACATTTATTATTATTATATTTTATTTACTCATACTTTATTTATCTGCATTATTAAAAACCCCAAAAAATCCGTTTGCTAAGTATTTACAGAGAATTTCTGATCCATACCACTAGTCAACACCTTCTACTCCTCATTGGGTTCGACACTCTTACTTATCGAAAATACTGCGATACACCCCCTATACTTGTGGGTCATCAAGACTATTTTCTAGCGCCATTGCTGGGGAGTGAAGCGCTATTGAAGAGTGGAACTGGTAATGGAAACTTCTACTGTGAGTATTGTTTATTTTTGTTAGTTACTTTATTTCAATATGGATAATTCACTTAATTTCTTATTTCGTAATTCTACTACCACTTCTAAGGTAGTAGATGAACCACCACCTGCTGAGAATGATACTTTTAAGATACCTACCAGAATTATTGATCGTGTTATGGATAACTACTATTTTGGAGATGGAACTGCCCATCCCGGTGATCATTTGCTCTTTATACACGAATTATGCGGGTTGTTCAAGTGTGCAGGTATTACAACAGATCAAGTCAAGAAGAAATTATTCTCATTATCACTGAAAGGAAGAGATGAGGATTGGTATAAGCTGCTGAAGAATGGCCAAACTCTTGAATGGGAGGAAGTACTCTCTTTTATTCCAAATTTTATCCTCTTAGTGAGATTCACAAAGATCGGAATCAAATATATAACTGTTGGCCTCCTGATGGAGAGAGTACAACTCAAGCTTGGGTGATATTGAAGTTACTAATGCTCAAGTGTCCTATTCATGAGCTCCCTAACAATATTATTATCAATAACTTTTATGCAAGATTTTCTCTTCATGATAAGGATCTATTGGATGCTCCTTGTGCTGGATCATTTACACGTATGAAAGAAGAAGATAAATGGGATCTTCTAGACCGTACTCAAGACAATGCTGAAGCATGGGAGAATGATAAAGGAAGAAAGTCAGGTATAAATTATGATTATGAATGTATTAAATCTTTTATGGCAACTGATAACTTTTATAATATTAGTAATGCTTATGGTCTTGATTCTCAAAGTATTGCAAATTATTTTAAGGCTTTTGCTTCTTATATTGAAATTCCTTAAAAGAAATAGAATAAGTATCATGAGCCATATAAAGATATTGTTAACTATGTTCCTGCAAGAGATACTGAAGTTTATACTTCTAATCATATTTTACATGAACCTTACATTGAGAAAATGCCTTTCCTAGTTAAGATAAAGGAACATTCTATGATAGCTAGTATGGTTAATGGAAGTACAAATAAAGCTACTGAACCTAATGAACAAATAGATGTTGAACCTGCAGTAGAAAATGTGAAAGACTTTGTCACTAAATATGTAGAAGATAGACACAGTATCCTCTGTAAGGATACTTCTAATATTGTTTCACAAAGTAGTGTTAGGAGAGCCAGTGTCCCTGTGTTTTCTGTTAGAATAAGTGATCATTTCTACAATGGTTCATGTGTTAGTTATATCGTTAAATTTATGCACGATACTGAAAGTTACTATGAGAGAGGGAAAATTGTTCTTATGCATCTCAATAATATTAAGTTTCCTCGCTTTATGCTGAAAGTCTTTATGTTGCACTTGTTTTGCCTTCCTATGCTAGTAGCCTCTGGCTTCAACAATTTATTTTCCTACAAAATTCCCTTGCATAGGAAGTGGGTTAGACTTAAATATGTGTATATTTTCTTCTTGATGCTCTCTTTTACTTCAATTCATATTCTTATGTGAGCATCATTGAAATCATCATGCCCATCTTAATGGCTATAAAGAAAGAGCTTTTTGGGAGACAACCCAATATATTTTTGCTTTCAGTTTGTTTTTACTTATTTGAGTCTTGGAAGTTATTGCTTCTGCAATAACCTCTCCTTATCCTTTTTGTTTGGTTTTGCGTCAAGATCAACCTCTAATGAGAGAGAAGTAAGATTTGGGGAAGTTGCTATCCCGAAACAGATTTATGTACTTCACTGTAAAAAATCGTGAAAAATCCCAGAATGTCGTACTGATCTGTAATTTTTTGTATGCATGCCCCAGATTATTATTGAACTTTCATTAGTTTTGAACTTTTTGATTTGAGCAACATAAGATTTTCTAAAAACTTGATCTTTACCTGCTAGTCTGTTTTGACAAATTTCTGCTATTTCTGCATTTGCCTCTTAAATTGTTTTCCTTTTTGAATTACTTTTGGGCTTTCGAGAGGAGTTGTTTCAGTAGCTTATGTTCTGATGGATTTCAGTTGAAATTGAACCCAAAGGTCTCTTATCTTATATGCACTAATGTTGCTAATGAGAATTGTGTGAAGTTTCGTGTGAAAGAAATTTCCAAGTTGTAGGAGAAAATGGTGTAATAAGATGGTGAATGGTCAAAAGACGCAAGCAATATGTTTTTGAAGATGAAGATATTGATGTTATTCAAGTGGTGACTCTGGAAAAACTTATCAAAGACCAAATTCAGAGACCTGCAGAGTATGTTTTTGAATAGGTAATAGTTCTGGTAAGGAAAGGTCCGCGAAAAATCTGTCAATTTATATTTTTGCAGTTTTTATCTAACATGGAAAGCAATGAGTCGAAAGAGGGACGGAAATGGAGCCTGGGTGGCTCACACCACTCCGTGGCATGGGCCCACCTGGCCGCGCCACCAGGGGGTGTGGCCACCCTAGAGCCCGTCTCCGACCCGTTTTCTCTCAGTACTTTCCTTTTGTTGTTAAACTTTGTAATATATAATCCCCCGGATCCCCCGAGGTTTGTATATCGTGTTCTCGTCTTGTTTTCATTTCGATCTATTTCTGCCAGGAACTATTCTCAAAGTTTAGAAGCACAATGGTCTCCGCCAACGATAAGGGCAAGGAGCCTGCGGAAGATGATCTCCAAGACTCTGAGCAAGAGGAGGAGATCGAGAGTGAAGTTGAAGAGGAGGCAAAGGAAGACCAGCATCCGCACACCAGCACCACCATTGCAAGCATTGGAGTGGTGGCAAATCCTGCCAAGTTCAAAAGGACTGCACGAATGTCCACTGGAGGGAAGGTTCTGCGTCATTGCTTGGCTTCACGGTCACCTCCTCCACGCGCCAAGAATCCCTTCCATACCCTTATTCATGAGCAGCAATTCCAAAATTTGCCCAAGGAAAAATTACCCTTCAATTGGGATATGCCTCATTCTAACCATGCAGGAAAAGAATACTTCAAGGAGGAAGAGTGGGGAAAGAGTTGCAAGAGCTGGGATTCACAGCCCGACATGATCATGAACCGCATTGAGCACAATTCGGAGTTGATTCATACTCTCACCTTCGAGATTGAGGATTTGAGGGAATTGATTGAAAAGCTCATCGAGAGGACACCACCACCGAAGGAGTAATTTGTCATCAGGTTTTGGCATCCCCTTGGTTTGTTCCAAGCTTGGGGGAGTGCCACAGTATCACATCATTATCTTTTATCTTTTTACCTTTTCAATAGAGTCATATCGTGAATAGAGAAGTTATCATATAGGATGGTTTGCATTGTGGAAGTATCTCCCCTCTAGTTAGTTATCTATGTATCCCTTGGTGTGAGTTGCCGTTATGGAATATCAATGAGAAGTTCCATCATTTACTTTTTGCACATCTTATTTTAGTTTGCAATTTCTGTTATATGATTGATCTTGTTGTTGGTATTGGTATCACTTTGGGATCATTGAGTAAATTTAGTTGGTTTTGGCAAACCTAGCACTCGTCAGTACCAACATTATTTGAGACTTGAATGAAAAAAGAGAAAAGTACTTTTAAGAAATATAATTTCATCATCTTTCTTTCTTGATTGGATCATAAGCTTAGTATTATGTAGTTAAGATCTTTTGTGTTTCCAAGGAAGATTGCATGTTTGTTTTTATCACTTTTATGTTTGTTTGTTTCCTTCAACTCTTATGCTTGCTACCCAACCTTGCTAGCCAAAAACCTATACTGAGAGGGAATGCTTCTCGTGCATCCAATCCTTAAACCAAATTCTATGCCATTTGTGTCCACCATACCTACCTATTAGAATTATTGCTATTCCAAGTAAATTCATGTTTTTATCTACCTTCCGAATTAAACTTGTTATGTGAAAATTAGTGATTAAAGCTCTCACGAACTTGATAGCACACTTTACTTTTCTTGCACTTTATAAAATTGAACCATTGTGCCCATCTATGTTTTGTATATGCTTGCGCTTTATAAGTTGTGAATTAGAAGAACCATGTTACCATGGGGAATGCTTTCAACATTGCACAATATTTAGTTGATATCATGTTCTTTTTCTTATGGATCCCGGTGCTGTGAAATAAAAGGGGATCTTGTAAGCTCATGGAGTTTGTATATGTGTTAGAGAAACGCCTGGGCCGCTAGCCTAAGCCATGCCTAATCATGGTGGAAACTTGCAGCATAACCATAGTGAGAAATCTGTGAAGCATCCTTAATAAAAACCTATGCAAATAACAAATAAAAAGACCGCTGAGATGCTCATTGTCTACTTGCCTTGTCATTTTGATATGGGAAAGCTCCTATATCATGGGGCAAGGGGTACCCCGTTGGAGGTTCTCTATGATACACATGTACTTACAATGACAAGAACTTACTCGTGACTAAATGTTGAGTAGCATGAGGTCCGGTCTTTGTAAGCAAGGGGCATGAGATTTTCAACTTATAACTTGTCAAGCATATCCTCATATTTGTTCACTTTAACCTTAATCACCTAAAGATGCTTATGATAGGGGCAATGAGAGCTGAAAGCTAGTAAGTACCATAATTTTTGGAAGCTCTTTATGAAACTTGAATCCCTACTTCCCTTTGTGAAGGGTCTATCTTTTACTTTTCAGTTGAGTCAGTAAACCTACTCCTTTCTGTCTTAAGCAAGTATTTGAGTTGTTGTGTTTCAATCGTTCATATGATGATTAATTCAATCATATTTCTTATGTTCCTTGTTTTGCACATTGCCCTTACCTTAGTGAATATTACTTTGAAAGTTATCATTGAAAATCCCATTATGTTTGAACTCCTGCAAATTGTTAACCGTTCTTTGACCAAGAACAAAGTTTGCCATTACCAATTATGATTTACTTTGTGTATCTTTATTGTGTTTCCTTTACCTATTGCAAGTTAAGTTATATAATAGTGAGTTGTTTTCTATTATGATTTGTGTATTTATGAATGTGATGCTTCTTGTCCATATTCTTTTATCGACACTTCACTCCATAAACTTGAGGTCATGTTTATTGAGCTCAGTTTTTGCTTGGGGACAAGCAAAGTCTAAGCCTGGGGGGAGTTGATACGTCCATTTTGCATCACTATTCTATATCATAATTTACTGTTATTTATTGATGTATTTCATATTAAGAGATGATACTTATGTTATTTCATCTATTTTTGCATGGTTGATGACTTTTGGAGGATGGACCACTGAAGCCATGATTTTGACGGAAAAGGCACTATTTGGAGGCAAAATTCGTGAAGATAAGAAAATCCCAGAAAATACATGGAAAATCCTATTTTTCCAGAAGACGAAGGAAGCCAGAAGGGGAAGCGGAGATGGGCCACAGGGGGCCCACACCACCCCCTGGCGCGGGCCACCATAGGCCGCGCCACCAGGTGGTGTGGCCACCCTGGCCCACCTCTGGCTCTGCTCTTTGGCATATAAAATCCTCCCAAAACCCTAAGCCTTGGGGAGCAACCATAGAAAGCTTCCGCCACCTCTGCGGGGCGGAAACTATAGTGTGAGAAAGAGCTATCCGGCAGGCAGAAATCTGCCGGGGAAATTTCTTCCCGGAGAGGGGAGATCATCGCCATCAACACCGTCGTCACGCTAGACTTCATCGGGATCATCATCATCATCATCTCCACCATCATCTCTACCAGCACTAGCATCGCCACTCTATACCACTGTAACAATTGGGTTGAATCTTGCATAGTTCTTAGGGGAAACTTTCCCGATGTTGATTACTTGTTGTAGTTGACGCTATTGAGTGGAACCATTGAATTATCGTTTATGTTCAGATTGTTACTTATCATCATTTCATCTCTGATCTTGATCCATGTGATGTCTTGTGAGTAGTTCATTTAGTTCTTGAGGACACGGGAGAAGTCGTGTTGTTAGTAGTGGAATTGTGTTGAGAAAGATTTAATGGTTTGATATTTAAGTTGTGGTGTTATTCTTCTAGTGGTGTCATGTGAACGTCGACTACATGATACTTCACCTTTACGGGCCTAGGGGAATGCATTGTGTATTTGGCTACTAATCGCGGGGTTGTCGGAGTGACAGAAACCTGAACCCCCGTTAAGAAACCTTTGCGCAAGGGATTGTAGGATCTCAAAGTTTAAGGCTGTGGTTAGGTTTTTATCTTAATTACTTTCTTGTATTTGTGGATGCTTTCAAGGGGTATAATCACAACTATGTATTATACCTAGGAAGGTCAGTACATTAGCCTAGGTTCACCCACACAACACTTATCTAACTAAAGAAGATAAATCAACTATATGAAGCGAAAGCACTTGCCAGTATTCCCATGTGTCCTTGAGAACGTTTGGTCATCTTAAGTAATACAACCGGCTTGTCCTTTGCTAAAGAAAGGTTTGGGACACTTGTTGCATTTATTATTATTGTCTTTTATTACTCATACTTTATTTATCTACATTAACAAAAACCCCTAAAAATCCGTTTGCTAAGTATTTACAGAGAATTCCTGATCCATACCACTAGTCAACACCTTCTGCTCCTCGTTGGGTTTGACACTCTTACTTATCGAAAATACTGCGGTACACCCCCTATACTTGTGGGTCATCAATGGCAAACTGGGTTTCAGGGCCCGGGAGGAAATCTACAATGAATTTTCCACGACGAAAACAAGGAACATCATGGATAATCGGGCTAGGGGGCTTGGAGCTCATTGTGACGAAATGTTCTAGAACGTCAGGAATCCGCGACGTTTTTTGCTCGTCTCATAAAAACATCATGGATCGTCTAGATTCTTGTAGTGTTTCAGACACAAACATAGTCTTACAAATAGATGGTTACAGACACAAATAGTCTTCAGACACAGCCAAATTTTAGTAACTAGATGGCTTTAGACACAAACATAGTCTTACAAATAGCCTTCAAACACAAATAGTGAACACAGCTAGATGGTTTCAGACATAAACATAGTTCTCAAACATTGTGCACACAACTAGATTGTTTCAAACACAAACATAGTTGCAAACATGGATTCAGACATACAAACAACTTTAGCTGGGGTTAGTTTTGTTGCTCTTGTTGTCCTTCTTGTTGTTGCCATGCTTTCCAGCATTTAGATAGCCTTTCATCTTTGGGGTCATCCTGGTTGTCCTTGAACTAGTCCTTGTTGCTTCACCAGTAGTCCTTGGTACAAAGAAATGAGCTCTTGGTGCTGGTGCAGAGGATGCCATTGGCGTTGATGCAGAGGATTCCCTTGGTGCTGGTCTTGATGTTGGAGCTAGTCTTGGTGGAGTAGAGGATGCTGGCTATTGGGGAGGTGTTGGCTGGTCTTGGTGGCCTAGGTGCTGTTGAGGAGTATGTTGCAACTAATGCATGTGCTGCTGTAGGCCCTGGCTGTGGTGCAACAGATGATGCACTTTCATATGTTGTTCTACTCTCCTACAACAAACATGAGAAATATATTGTTATTAACACAGTTCAAGGAATATAAATATGGCCAGCAAACAAGCATAATAAGAGTACAATACCTTGTGTTGATTCTTTCTCATTTGCAAAGCTAGTTTCGGTGGCTGAGAGCAGTTAGTGTACCTATGGCCTTCTAACTTGCAATTGCTGCATGTAATGGTGGTAATTCTGGAACATACTTTTGGCTGCGGTGGGTCAAACTTCCCTTTCCTCCTCTTGTAGTGTTTCTTGCCCTTGTCAATTCTGAAAACTGGTGGATCATTGTCAGCAATCCAGTCTTTGTCCATAAATCCTCACCAGGCACTAGGTAGATAGCTGGGGTGTAAGGCTACAAGTACATAGGCTTTTTGAAAAAGGTATGCACAAAATCCTCAAGCTGCAGCCTTGACTTGTAGATTGCAGAAATGGCTTGGCAGCAAGGAATGCCAGTCATGTCTCATCTTCTGTATCCACAGGTCCTATTAGCTAAATTAACAGCATAATACCTATGCTCAGACCTGCTAACTTGCCAAATATCATCAACAACCTTCTTTGCACTACAAGGTATTGACCATTTCTTATTCTGCTCTAACTATTCACTAAAAGTTGGTGTGATATTCCACCTAGATTTAGCTGCACCACTCCTTTTGGCCTCATGCTTCACCATTATCTTTGTCCTTATCCCCTCAAACATTGTCTTCACTGATTTTCCTCTAACATCTAAGATCATCTTATTGAAAACTTCACTAAGATTGCTCACAATTAATTCAGTATTGCAATTATTATCCATGGCATACAAAGCCCAACACTCTATAGGTATTTTTCTAAGCTAGTCATATGCCTCCTCACATTCTTCTTTCATCAAAGCCATTCCTTCATCAAATCCATGTTTAGTGTAGGAATATGTAGCATGGTCCATGTGCTTTTTTAGCTCTTCATCTCTAAAGCCAGTTGTTTGGAAGTTTGCATATATGTGCCTAAGGCAAGATCTGTGTGGGCTATTTTTAAATACTTGGTTAATTGCATTCAACAAACCCTAGTTATTTATACTATTCCATCAGTTCAGAACCTTATGGCAAGGTGCATAACTATAAGTGAACATGTACTAACATGACTGTCCAGAGAACATACCTTTTGCCTATCAGAGATGATAGTGTTGTTCCCATACTGCCCAGATTCCCCTCCAAGGGCATACTTGAGCTGTGTCAAGAACCAACACCAACTAGCTCTATCTTCTTTGTCCACTAGTCCAAAAGCAATAGGAAATATGTTGTTATTTCCATCCCTTCCTATGGCTGCTAGTATTTGTTGTCCCGTGGTTAGTTTAACAAAGAAACCATCCAAACCTGCACATAAACATGTAAACACAAGTTAGTTCTTTTGTTAGGATCCAAAGTTGTACATAAACATGTAAACACCATTCCAAAATAAATAAGTACTCACCAATAAAAGGTCTACATCCATTTAAGAAACCCTGAATTGAAGCACTCAAACACATGAACATTGCATGGAATCTAGGGTTCTTGCTAGGATGCCTAGGAAATTCTTTTGTTGTCACAATGCATCTACTCCCAGGGTTGGTATCAAGTACAGTTAGCAGGTAGTCTCTCAACCTCTTGTAATGTTGTACATGATCACCAAGAACTGCTCTTACTGCTTCATTCTTTGCCCTATATGCCATTGTCTTTGGCACTGACACACCAAATTTCATCTTGGCATTTTCTACCAGAGTGTCCACTTTAGTTGTGGGATCAGTTCTAATAGTTTGCTCACAGGTTTTAGCAACCCACTTTGTGTTTACTCTACAACCTTCTCCCACAGGTGCACATGTGCTCCAAATGTAATTTCCTTAAGTAGAAAGTCCGCTCATGCCCAACTTGAGAACATGTCATGTAAAAATGGCACTTCTCCTCTGTGCACTTTGCTATGATCCTATCCTTGTTGTTCCTGTGCAAATAGTGATTCCTGAGCTATGATATCTGAAGCTGCTGCAAGGCTCTCCTAAACTGATACACATCCACAAAGCACATTTTTAGACATAGATGCTCTTCTGGATGATCCATCTTCTCATTGTACCAGATCCTTGGAGCTCTCTTATTGGCCCTTCTCTTAAATCCCTTTGGCAGCAAAAAGTTGAGTGGCTGAAAGTGATCATCATCATCTGAGCACATATTTCCATATTTCTGACAGTCATCATCAGATGAGGGAAAATAATCTGAAATGTAATCAACTTGTTCTTCACAATGGGATCTTGTGGTTGACCTTGAATTTTTGCTCTCTTCGCTCAATAAGGCAGTCACTGTCTGAAACCGTGTCATTATCTGACACACGGAACAAATCCTCGTCTGAATCATCACCTCTCAAAAAATGACTCCTTGCACATCAAGTGAGAATATAACTGGCTCTCCACCATCAGATATTTATTTGAGCTGTTCTTCACCATTTTATATGTTGATGCTAGGCATGAGACCACCTTTCCACTTAATTATTATTATTGAAACAGACTTCTTTTTCTCATATTTCTTAACCATTGCATTCACCTTTCCCATTCCATCTATCAGTTCCATCCCAGCCCTTCCTATGCCCTCCTCTTTCACATAATACATGCTATCAGTAATCACATAACCCTCCGTCTCAATTAGACCTAGCAAGTTCATGAAAGTAATGTTCGATTCACTAAGATTTCTAATCAAATTATCTTGTCCATCTAAATTGAAACTAATCTCCCACGATTCATCAACCAGGCTACAATGATTAAAGACAATATTACTCAGTAATCCTCCTCCTAACTTTGAATCTAGAACAAATAACAAAAGTGCAGAAACAAGGACATGGGAGAGCAGAAAGGGTGAGGGGATAGAGATGGAGGACTTACTCCACGCCGCCGAGGGAGGAGGTCCAGCGCTGGCTATCAAACGGCCTGGCCTTCCACACGCCGGCCACAACCGCCGCGGCCGCTGGGAACAGCGACGTGCGTGCGGCTGGGTTGGAGCTGCCGCAGACCTCCATGTCCTCCACGTCCACGTCGCCGCCGCCGCTACCGGTACTGGCACGCCGGTTCTCTTCAACGTCACCGCCACAAACACCACCGCGGGGATCTGGAGCCGCCATGGGTGCGAGAGGGGGCGAGCGAGGGATCGTGTGCGGGTCTGGCTCGATGGTTCCCACCGGGTTAGGGTTAGGACACGGGGCCAGCTCACTGCGGGGCCCACGCGCCGTTAAGGAGCGTTAACGGCTATTCGCGCCGGCCGTCTATCCCTGCCACGTCATCCCTGACAGTGGGGCCCACCTGTCTGAAATGTCATTAGTTCTCGCCAAATCGACCGTCAGTGGACATTGCAAGCACCATGTACGTGGATTTTTGCGAGTCCGTTCGAAAGCGGTGGATTTTTGAACTTGTCGCATGATTATCCCTTTTTTTGCAATTAACTCGCACGCACCTGAATGAATGATTTGCTATTTTCGCCATGCCTATGAGTCCGATCTGCAACTAACCGGTATGGCACGACGGCACCACGTCGGCGACGGTCGTGACAAAGCGCCGTGCCGCCGCACCTGGGTCGACGGACGTGTGTACCCAGCTAGTGGGAGCGGTTCCCCGTATATCTCCTCTCTAGCTTGAGAGGGCGCGGGCAGACGACGGAGTATTTTATATTCTCAACGTACGCATCATGCATGTTGTGCTAGTCTGCATTGCATACGGTCAGCTTCCTCTTGGAAGTCTTAAACTGATCTGTTTACGCATAAAAGAACCACCGTGACCGGCCTTGGCGATGCCTAGAGAACGCATGACACGAGCGTACTGTGCGCTTGCAAGCTAGCTTGCCAAGAACACAAGCAAATCTCGAGAATCATGGGTGCATGCATACAGTATGCATATGCATGGAAATCCTCGCACATCTTTTCCTATACGATTATGATTGTGTCTCTCCTCAGTATCAGATAACCATGTCTTGAGCAATGTGTAGTTTAATTTACATTTTTCGCCTCTATTATACTCCCTCTGTTCATATTACTTCGCATATACGTATTAGTAACAGTCGAGTTTTGCAATGTTTGACCATATATATAAATTATCTATTAAATATAATATAAAAGTATATTGCATTATGGTTCTAAAAATATTACTTCATCCGTCTCAAAATAGATGTCGTAAATTTTTCTAAATTTAAATGTATTTAGACACTATTTAGTATGTAGATTAATCCAAATTTAGACAAACTTTCGACATCTATTTTGAGAGGGAGGGAATACTTTTATTTTGTGAATATTACTACTTTCCTCTATCTGATTGGACAAACTTTATGAAGTTTGACTTTGATCAAACCTTACGCGCGGAGTAATATGAAGAAGAGGGAGTATACCTTTAACATGCTAGCTCTCCGCAAGAAAAAAATCAACATGTTACAAGAAAACAACGGTAAATAGAACTTGAAAGAATTGCTATTTCTCATTCCCTCGAACTGTTGCGAACTACTATATATTGCAATTTGAACTAACTTGGGATGTAACACTGAACTCTAAGTTTTGTGGAGTATATGCATAAAACTGAAATTTTATAACATTTTGGTATACTCGTTGAAACATATCTTACAGGCATGACACAGTGTGAATTCCACAACTAGTTGTGTGTGCACCCCTTTATGACTTTAAAGTTTGCAATACAAACATATGCAAGGATATTGGCAGTCATCTTTATTTCCATTTTCTCTTTTGACTTAAGGAGTGTCAAAATGTCACCTAGTTGTGAACCGGATGGAACTATACTAGGTTTTTTTTACCTGAACTATACTACTCAATAAAACTTATAAGAAACCACAGAGAGGTAGATTGCGAGTTAATTTCTATAAAATAATAGGGTTTATTTGCATATATTTTGGCAACCAATAGATCTACCATAGAGTGCATGTTGATTTCAATAAAATAGAGAGATACATTTGAGATTGTCGTGAAGCAATATGTAGCCTGAATGTAATGCTACAGCCTGAAAAGACTATAGCTCCATGCAACATGCCAATCCCTGGATCGGTTCATTGGCTTACATAGAACATAGATGAATAAAAAGGTAATATCCTTGCATCATAAATAATGAAATGATCCAGAGTGTTCAATTATTACAATAATACTTAGCTCGAAGGCTAGATCAAATAGTTCAATAGAAAACAAAAGCATAAATATATAATAGGCTCCATCTTCAATTGCGTCACAGGCGAACAAATATAGAGTGGAGTACCACGACCTAATTCGATCACTCAGAATCGAAATAACCCGCAACATAAAATGTAGCAGCCCATTTGAATGTATGGCAAGTAGATCTAAGTAAGGAGACAATATACTTAGCAACTATATGCTTATTTGGCTAAGTGGAGCTTTTGGCTAGCTTGCATTTTCTTAAACAGTTTTATCCTACTTTTAAACCAAGTTTTATCACAACAACCCATTAAGTCCACCCAACAAGTTTTAACAATTGAGAAATAAGGATGAGTGAGAAATATGTCATAGCCTCAATATCTAGCAACTCAAATTGTCCATAACCAGGGACACAGCTAAGTACTTAGTTTAGACCCACCCTGTAGGGGTTTGTACACTTTACCCATGTGACCTGGCCAACCCGCTTGTGAGACCAGGCACATGGCTTACTAGGATTGATGGAATACTCATACCAACAAGTTGTAACTTCTTTTCCGGAAGCTCATTCGAAAAGAACTCAAAGGTTAAGCGTGCTTGGCCTAGAGCAATTCTAGGATGGATGACCGATCGGGAAGTGGGTACCGGGTGCGCACGAGTGAGGACAAAGTGCGCAGAAAAGACTAGTGTTGGTCTGTGGGGCCAGTCTAGATATCCTATTAAGCTACCAGGAGTGACACCCCCCGGGCCCAGGAGTGGACGGGGTGTTACACCGCTCGTACCATCACACTCATATTGTGTTATGATAGGGAGAAGTCTAAGAAAGAACCGTTCGGGAAGTAGTTCCCCAAACCCCACTGCGCACCGGTCCAACCTAACCATTCACTACGTCTCTCGCTACGTTGGGTTCGAGTCACCACGATCTACTAAGTCCAACCAGCCACCCATAACTCACTGGCATATGGTTACACACGTAAGCTACTATGTAAAGAAACAAAACTTTTCTCGGTACCCTGGGCGGCATTCTCCACCATAAATATTCACTTCGATGACACTCAAACCATTCCTCCCAGGTGGTTCATTAATATTATATTGTTTTAGTTTGAGCAAAACATATACACTACCATATTATGGTGTAGTCCCTTCCCCGTCTAGCATAGCATAGCCAAGCACATCTAACATACGAAGGCTCAACTACAAGTGATCTCTACTAAGATACATAGGACATAGCATAGTGATAGAAATTCCTACACATGCATAGGAAAGTAGTAGAACGATTCATGAATAAAATAACATCTACTTGCCTTAAAAGTTGTTGGAGTTGTTAAAGCACTCATTGCACTCCTCACAATATATCATTCAAACAATTGCATAAAACATAAACAACCATACAATCATAAACAATGCACAAATGCATGCATGACAATTTAACATGGTTGTATTTAGTTCTATAAACAATATTATATCACATGATGCATGCATGAGATCATTTAATGCAATAAGGTATCTAGTATTATTTCTCGTTTTCCAATAAAGAGGTTTTTAATAGATTTAATACAACATCTGTGTTAACTATCGAATTAATTTTTTTTCTGTGGTTTACTGGATGGGGGACATTTATTCGAACCAGTAGAAATTGGATTCACCTTAATTGGAGTTGTAGATCTTTTTATAAGATTTAATTAGTGTTTAATAGAGTTTAAATCATTTAAATAATTTTAACTATCTAAAATTAAAACTAAAATCAGCTCTATAATCTACACAAGATTTTGATCCCAAGGACATATTATTTATATTTTCAGATCTGTAAATAATTTATATTAATTTAATACTCTAAAAGGCCATTAAAACTATTTACATTATTAAGTAAAATTGTCATGCAAACGTTAGATCTAACCTGACAACATTAATCTACATCTAATTATCTTCAATTTAATATATTATACGCAATTTTTGGATCTAGTATGGATTTTCTATGATTTTACAATTTAGATCTATATTCTAAAAAAATTAAATCTTTTATTAAAATCGAACGAAATATTCCTGAGAATATTCTGCTGACAAGGACGTGGGGCTAACGTGGCACTGACTTGGCTGACAACGGGGTGGGTGATTCGGCTGCCACGTGGCGAGCGGTGATTGGGTGGTACCCCTTCGTGTGATCTTCTAATCTTGGCCGTCGGGATCGGATCCGACGGCTGGGAACGGATCCTTCCGAGCTGGCCGGCCTAGCGGCGATGGACAACGGAGGGACGGTCAGCTGGCGGCGGTGGCGGCTCTCCGGTAACCTTTCGGCACGGGGAGATAGCGGACGAGGACCGAGCGAGTGAGGCGAGGTCGATGGAGGGCTCGACGACATGTTCCACTTCCAAGGCGACGGCGACGGCGACGGGCGAACGGAGGCGCGCGACAGCGACGATGCTTCGGCGGTGCTTCCTCGATGTTCTCGTGCGCTGCAAAGAGGGAAAAGAGGGTGAGGCAACGCGGTCGAGCGGGCGGAAAAGAAAGAGGGGAACATGAGTGTCAAGGGGCCACTGCTTCGTCGGGAACCTCGAGCTTTGAAGCTCGGCAATGGAGGGCAGTGGCGAGATCGGAAACGGTGGGGGAGGTGGCTAGGGTTCACAAATTCAGATGGGGGTATTTATGGGGAGGTAGGCGTGCGCAAGGGGCAAGGGGCGGCCGAATCCCACGGATTTCTCGCGGGCATTTCATCGGGATTGAGTCGTGTTCGTCAGGGACTACCGGCCAGAGGAGGAAGACGGTGGGGTGGGCCCCATGCGTCAGCGAGAGTGGCAGGAGGAGCGGGTTGGAGCGCTGGCCGCGGCGGTCGCGATGGGCCGGCCCATTGCGCTGCGCGAGCGGGGCTGCGGCTGGGATAGGTGGGCTGCACCGGGTTAGCTCGCGGGTTAGGTTTAGTTTATTCTTTTATTCCTTTTCCATTTTCTGTTTATATCTTTTCCTCATATCTTTGTCATTTGAACTCCAAATGAGTTCAAAATTGTTTCTAAAATTTTGAAATATTGAGTAGATCATATGAAGCTTATAATTAGCAATATTTGTTGTCTTAGCAATAGTGGGTTTTAATAATCCACTTTAATTCCCTTTAGGAATAAAGTAGCACATAAAATTTAGGGTTTTAGTTCATTATTTCAATTTTAAAACTATTTAGAAATTCATAATGCAATACGATGCTCACGAATGACATGCAAATGCAAATATCTTTTTTGTAATCCCAATTTCTAAAATCTTGGATGTGACACTGAATCTCAAAGCTTTGGATGTTGAGAAGTCTAGTTTAAACTAACTTTCTACTTTGGAGGGCTTATGCGGGTTGCCACCTTACAAGCCTAGTGCCAATAGTCTGCATGCATGTAGAGAATTCGGAACGGGGAGAACCTCAGCCTCTCATCAAATGATCATACAAACATAGTATTTATTAAAACTTTGTCTCTAGAAACTTTAGCTACACTTACTAATTGGATCTATAGTTGCATAAAATAAAGGGAGCTTCTGATTTTTAGTTATGTTTTACTCACTGCCGTCATCCTACTATTTTGTGTTAATTAATTCTTAGTTGCAATTTATAAAATTTCTACCAATTCTCAGTTGCAACCTAATTACAACTCAGGTATAACTCCCACACTGCACGTACCACGAGGTATATCCAATAGTAAGACAGACGACCAAGACATAACTAAAAATCAGACGCTTGATTTCAGCAAAACCATAAAATAAATAAATTATGAAACCTTACCTTTTGAAATATATTGCACCCACTAGACCAAAGTTTCAGAATTGGACATTTTCTATGTTAGTGGTGATGTTGTGTCACCGAGGGGTAAATAGGACAACTGATATATAAGCAGCTAGGTCAAATCTCAAGTCCGTAATAAACCCATTTAATTAATAGTAGGACATTGGTTACGCAGCACGCTAAGTGACAGCGCGATATTTGAAATTTGTTACATGTACAACCTATAGTAGATCGGTAATTGGGATGTGTAAAGTATGTGATGATCAATGCTAGTGTCAGACGACTTCACTCGAATGAATAAGAAAACCCTCATCCTGCTGGAATACAATAAGGAATCTGGCAGGGGATTAGAAGGAGAATATGGAACAATGGAAGGCACTGATCAGGTTTAATTCCCTGACTCCCATACGACTGGTCAAAGAGCGATCAGGAGTTTGTTTACACTAAACTATACACGGGTGTAGCCCTAACATCTTTTAGACTGAATTAAGAACAAAAGATGCAGACAATAAAATGTTAGCGCGCACTAATCTGCAGATAGGGACACCTCAATGCTCCTTCTGAGGCCATTTTTTGGGGCAGTAGAGTCTCCTGGTCCAGAGACAATCTTCCTTCTTTCCTTTAGTCCTTCCAAAACCAGTCATGACCAATGCAAACACTTTCACTAACATTACATGTAGGCAACAGCTAATCCCCACCTCCAGAGGGACATTTTATATCCCCAGTTCCTTGTCTTTGGTGAGGCAACTCAGACCAGATGACCAGATTTATCCCCAAGTTCCCACTAGCCCTACCTCACTCTCCTTTATATAACTCCACCTCTCACTCTCTTGGAACACAACATAGACACAAGCACAGCTAACTTCTTGGCTTCCCTTGTGTGAAGAGTACTAGTATTGCTTTGAAGCTGAGCAAAACCAAGCAAACCTAGATACATCAAAGGGGCGTTCTCGGTTTCCAAGGTATGTATGTGCATTTTTGCTCATCTTTGATTTTTTTTCCTTTGAGAATAAAGGCATATATGGATGTGATTGAGAGCTTCTAATGTGTTTCTTTTGGGCAGATCTTTGGGTGGGAGGAAGCATGCATCCAGGTGTAGAGCCATTGGCGGTGCCCCCGGGATTCCCGTTCCACCCGACCGACGAGGAGCTCCTGTATTACTAGCTGAGGAAGAAGGTTGCTTATGAGGACATAGATCTGGATGTCATCAGGGAGATTGACCTCAACAAGCTTGAGCCCTGGGATCTCATAGGTAGGTAACAAGATAATTATTGGTACGTAGATATGGCTATCTTGAAGATGTTCTGTAGTCTTCATGGTGTGGTGTGCGCTTGGGTACGTGCAGATCGGTGCAGGATTGGGACGGGCCCTCAGGATGAGTGGTACTTCTTCAGCCTCAAGGACAAGAAGTACCCGACGGGGACTCGGACGAACCGGGCAACAGCGGCGGGGTTCTGGAAGGCCACGGGCGGCGACAAGGCCATCCTCCTCAGCAACGGCGCCCGGAGGATCGGGCTCAGGAAGACGCTCGTCTTCTACACCGGCAGGGCACCGCACGGCACCAATACCGACTGGATCATGCACGAGTACCGCCTCAACGACGACGACAACGCCGACGCACCGCAGCCGGTACGCACTGACGACAAAGCACTTTGTAGTGATCTTTATCTGTATCTGTACATGCGATAGTTGTCTGCAGTTTTCTTAATGGTGTAATTGGAAATATGTGCAGGAGGATGGCTGGGTGGTGTGTAGGGTTTTCAAGAAGAAGAGCATCCAGAGGGGCTACGAGCAGCCGGACATGGCACCTGTCGAGATAGACCAGAAACACGGATTCCACCACCTGATGCACGGCGGCGTCTTTCCCACCTTTCACCCATCGATGCACCTGCCGCAGCTCACAAGCGCGGAGACAACGCCGGGCGTCCCAAGCTTCAGCCATGTATGGCTGTGAACCAGCACGACATCGGGTGCTCCCAGTCCCAGTCCGACAACATGATGAAGCTGGCACCATGCAGCGGCGGCGGTAGCGGGGAGATGCTGCTTAACGGCGGCGACCGCTTCGGCGCAGCTACGGACTGGTCGATCCTGGACAAGCTCCAGGAGTCGCGCCAGAACTTGGACCAACTCTTCCATGGCAAGCTCGCTGGGGCATTAGCAGTAGGAGCCCCTCCTCCAAACCAGCACCATCATCAGCTGACAGCAGCAGCAGAGATTGGCGCTTCTTCGCTGCAGAGGCTACCGTTCTTCTTCGCTGCAGGGGCTTGAAATTTTGACAACACCCAACCACGTGGACTTTTGAGATGGAAGTTTGGAACATTTAGGGTACCCGTAAACAGAGTATCCTATTTCCATAGGCTCGAATGACCCCCTTCTCGTAATAAGAATGTGCACGGTCTGGTCCGGTATGGAATGAACTTATAATCTGATGATCGAGTCGATTCCATGATTATAAGTTCATAACCCTAGCGCCCATTCCCATTTTGGGCGGAACAGATCTACTAATTCTTTATTTTAGTCCAGTTCAAACCAATGAAGTGGTTTGATTTATAAAAATATAGTTTATTTTTTTACTACCTCCGGTTCATATTAATTGTTTTCAAAGATACGTCTTGTGAGATGTATCAGTTTCATAGAAGGACCAAGCGGCCAGAACATGTACAACACACCGAGACACATGCGCCCTGAGCGCAACTCCACGCTATCATTACAACAGCACCCCTCCTAAACAACTACTTGCGACATCTCCACTTGTCCACTTGTCCTAAGCAATCGCGGAGGAGCCCCGCGGTCCTCCACCGGCCTGCCTCGTCCTAGATCTTTCAGGTAACCGTCTGCGCGGAGGGGGTGGCTCCCTCAAAAACCACATCATTCCGGTGGAGCCAAAGAGTCCAACACACCAGAGAGATATCGGTCCAGAGGTCACGCTCGCGGCCCTTGCCTACGCGTCTCTCCTGAAGCCAAATTACAAGCTTCGTCTCCTGCTCCGGCATTCGGTGACTCTTGCCCCACCAGTTTAGGCAAGTTGCCCACACTTCTTGGGCTAGGATGCAGCCCATAAAGAAGTGGTATGTTGTCTCTCCACCGCCGGGTACTGTAGTCCATGTCTGATTAGCATGTCCGCTGTCCAGCATATGTTCCTCACCGCTAGCCACATGGAGACTTTACAGCTGGCGAGGGCACACGAGCGCCATATCTAAAGTGCTTCCGCCATCGAGGTCCGGCCAGCAAATAGGCCCTAGTAGCAGGATTTGGCCGTGTAGCAGTTCCTCTGATCCCAGTTCCACTTGAAAACATCTTGTACGCCCTCCATGAGGGTGACTCCCTCTAGACGATCCGCCACTTCAAGGAGTTCCTGATGGCTGGCGTGCCTAAGTCTGGGGAGATATTATGAAGCCATCCTCCAGTCAGACCCTCCCTAACCTTGCACGCGCAAGCTGCATCTGCCGGGACGGCCTTTCAACACCCGAATTTTTAATTCCAGATGCTTGTTATGCCATACACCACAATCCTAGGATTACCATTTTTGTGAGACATAACAGATTGGATATCACAGCACATCATCCATTACAAACCATAATAAGGTCTTACACAAATAAAGGATCTCATGATCCAGTCTTAATACAAACAAGCAGCGGAATAATAAGCGTAGCGATGGGCTCTATCTTCAGTGTCACAGGCAATGCTAACGATGGAAGATGCTCCTAGTTGTCGTAGCCGTCCTACTGTCCATCTTCCTGATAGTCCTCCTCATATTCTGGCCACGAGAATAGCCTGGTGACGGAACGGTATGGCCACTCGAACTGTCCATGACCACGAGCGCAGCTATTCGAATAGTTTGACACTCTGCAGAGGTGGTACACTTTCACCACAAAATTCGATACATCCGTCAGGGATAACCCTGAATCATCATACTTAGTATGTGGATAATCAATCATAACCTTTCCTCTACACACTCTAGTATAAGCACCTTTCCTATGAGCTTGGCCTCGCAGCCATGGCCATCTGCCATCCTGGGCACTGCATAGGTGGAATTTATCAAGAGGTAGCCTCAACTCAAACCTCTTCCACGAGGGAACCCATACTAATGCATATAAACTTCTGGCTAAGCCTTACCCAATTCAGGTATTGTGGTTGTACGGTAAAATTGGAATGGTATCGCATCCGAACCCAACCATCAGTTTTTATCAAGGGCTAAGGCTCATGCCTCAACATTTTCATCATCAACATTTTCTCCTAGTATTCCCATCTAAAGTGATCAAGTTTTATGCTTAGCACTAGCCACTAAGGTTAAGAGTGTTCACTAATGAGGAATGCTAATCTCAATCTCATGCCATAGAATGACATCTAAGTGTAACTAGATAGTCCTAGTTTTATACTCTTTATGCTATCTATATTAAAAGTAAAGAACTTTGGTAAAGTAAAAGAAAGTAAAGCTTGCAAGTAAAACTTGGGATTTGTATAATCAAATATATAACCAAAGCATGCTTAAGGAATCTTGCTTTGGTTAACTTGCATCTAGTGGTGGCTTGCCTTGATTGGTGTAGTGATTGAAATTCTCCTCGTCTTCTTCGGGGTAGAACTCCTCCTCCTTGTAGACTTGGTCAGTACTATCGTCTATTATGGAATACTAGGTACACAATCACCAAAAAACACTTGTCTATTGCTATATAGCACACTAAGGCTCACACTTGATGATCTAGCATCATTACAATCCTCACATGAATTAAAGAACTAGTTTCATTATTTTATTTGAGAAAAGTAATTTCTACTCATTGAATTTAATTAAGATTTAATATTCTCCAAATAGAATATGGGATCGCGTGGACACATGTCATCACCACATATTCTAATACATGGGAATGTGATTTAAAGGGTTGGTCACATTTTATAAAGTTGAAGATTATTATTTAATAGATTTAAAGTGACTAGAAATGCCCCAATAACATTCTTTTGGTACTAGTCCAATGTCACTGCATGCAAACCTAAATAATTTTACATATTCAGATAGGTATCATCAAATGTGATTTTTGAGAGTTGGAGTCAACTCAAAAGCTATTATGGTTGATTTTTTGAAAAATGTTAGAATGTAGAAAAGCCTTTGTCTTGTTATTTTTGCTATATGTGATGTCTAACTCCAATTGATTTAAATCCAACGGGCTTGGATAGATATTTTAATTATCTTTCTAACAAAATTTGAATCATGCATTTTGTTGAATTTATTTTTGAATAAGTGGACAGAATAGGATTTCAATTTAAAAGGAAAAATACTAATTTGAATCGGTGGGCTAGCACGGGAAAGGAAATGGGCCGGCCCAGCTGCACTGCGCGGGCGCAGCGGGCTACTGACAAGGGGTCCGTGCGTTAGTGGCTGTTACTACACGAAGCGGTACCAAACGATCTGGGTGCTACGATTAGAATCTAATCTAATAGCTGAGGCTCGTCGTCCCCGTTGAACAGCTCACCGGCGAGAACGAAACCTAGCGGCATGGTGGGGGTGCGTTGTGGCTCACCTGGGCTCCAGCTACGATCGGCGATGGGGGCGTTTGAGCTGGTAGACGACAGCGGTTCGAGGTGTGGTCGCGATAGCTCCTGGGGCGGCTCCAATCGACGTCGCCTTTCTTCAACTGCAGCGGCCAACTCTGGTGAAATTTCGGTGGACTCAGGCTCGCCTTGCTCCGTTACCAAAGGAGGAGGCGAAACCCTAAAGGTACGACGGAAACCCAACCACGAGAATTTTCTGGACTCGAAGAAAGATAAGAGAGCAGATTCAAAACACGCAGAGGTAAGAGAAGAACAGCAGAGGGGTAAGGAGTAAAATCAGACCTAATCAGATCTATCCAACCGATTTTGCAAAAATAGTTTTGACACTCTACTTCGGCCGTTAGCTAGGTTATCCTACAGGCTGGACTTGTGGGGTATCGCAACTGCTGAGCTCTGATACCACTCTGTAACACCCTCAAATCGGCCCTATGCAAGTTTTAGCGATTTCCGCCAAACCCGCATAGAAACGATTCAAGGACGCCCACCAGGCACTTTCGTCCGGGTGGAAACCAAAGTAATAACATTACACAACAGTCCTCGATGGGACCCACAGAACAGATATATATACAACACCGATTCCCTGAGTCAAGAATACAGATATACAATACAAAGATCCAAATCACCTTGAAACGATAGAGCGTCCAACTACGGACAAGATGCAAATGGGGCTAAGAGCCCTGAAGAATAACCAATGGCGTCCATAACCCTGCCCAGGCCAAGCCGGAAGGGTAACCCTGCTAACGACGGCGATCTCAAACCTGCTAAACAAAAGGGGTGCCGACAAAGGGCAAAGAAAAAAGAGGAGCGTCAGTACTGAAGCCAGTACACGGCGAGGCTAGAATTCGGCGGCTCTCGCCTACATAGGTATGGTGGGCTGAAGCGGCAGCGCAGCGGCACTAAACAACCTATAGAGACTCGATACAACTGGCGTTTATCAGAGAGGGATAAGAAAGACCTATTCGGATCCAACCTGAAGCTAACACCAAACAAACCCATCCTGGTATTTCCCCCCCTCGAGACCAAATGAGGAAGTCGGACCAAGGAACTCACACATATGGCAGTTTTACTCATTCCATTATAGTTGTAGCACTTACTAATCAGATGTAGGTATGATAGCATAAGTAGTGGGCACTTTTAGTTATCATTCCGTTGTAGTTGGAACATTTACTAGGCATATATATTTGTCCTGAGGAATCCCCAAAACCCAGCAGTTGTTGGCACTTTTATCACATTCCTTTGGAGTTGCAATGCTTACTAGGCAGGTATAGTATGACACAGATCACCACAGATCCACCAGGGTTTGGCATCTTTAATATCCATTCTGTTATACTTGGACTGATTACTAGTCACATATTAAGTCAAATTTATAGCACTACTTTAGTTATGCTTGTCTATGATCGAGATACTGTGCTCCAAGTCATCCATAACCGCGGACACGGCTTTCAGAAAGTTTTACCCTGCAGGGGTGCACAAATCGCAACACACACTCGATCAACCTCGGAAAAACCAACTCAAAACCCAACGAGGCATTCACGACAAAGCGATCACAGGATTCAGAAATATTTCAGGGGGCCACCCCACTAAGCTACCGGCAACGAAGTTGGCCGGCTCCGGAACAGACCCAGGGTTTGTGTCAATGGCTGTAAACGACTGGGAACCCGAAAGTGTGACTAGGCTTGTCGATACCGCGAAAACATTCCACGTTCCAAAACAGTACAGGTGCTCCACGCACAATCTTAAATAAAGCAGTAACATGGCATAAGTACAGGATAGTAATAAAGCCCCAAACTACTTTGTGGCCCCAAGAAATAGAAATGAATCAAGCTCTGGCTCAGGGGGGTCCATAAGGCCTCCCGGATGTGGATAGTGCGAAAAATCAAGGAACATGTATCAAGTACTCGGGGTCCTACGGGACACAAGTGAGCGTGGAAGAACCAAATAACATCTATTTCCCACTGATGCCTCTGTATTAGTTATATCTAGCATTTTAATAGTTATATTTAAAGCCATGATTAACTCCACCAATAAGCATCTCCACAAATAAACATTTGCCATCATTCCAACAACTGTGGTACCCGACAACACAAGATCGCACATGAGCAAGCAACTACGACTCGCAAGGCCAGCTATCTTCCAAACACGGGTAATAGGAGGTGTCCAAGGAAATATAGAGGCTACACGGGATATAACTGGTGCACGGAAACTAAAGCATCGCGAGACGAATAGCAATAGATCAACAAGAGGAAACAAAGACTATAAATGCAAAATAGGTAGAAGGGGGAGAGATGCTCGCCTGGGAAAACACTGCCGAAGGATCATAACCGGAGAACTTGTCGGTACTCGCATCCACTCATCGGCCTAATCCGCGAAGAAGCAACACTAGAACAAACACCGGATGCACTATTTAATATTACGGCAGAAGATTCGGCATGATTATGAGATGATGCAGATACGGTGTAAATGGGCAGTATTAAGCGGAACCGGGGTCCTGACAATTAATTCATCGGTTCAAGTTATTTAGAACCCCGCAATTTAAATGTTGTTTTAACAAGGCAAGGCATGGTATCGGTTCGCTACACAAATTTAAATGGAGTCCGGAATAAGACTAGAATAGCCCGCATATGGACTCCATATTTAATTTAGGTGAATCGACTACTCAATACAACTCATCAGATGACATGTATGCAAGTATGATGATTTAATTATGCGATAGGTATATGCCATATATTAAAAATAGAGGTCTCGGATAGAGTTCACACATTGGCGTTTGGTGATCTTGGTTCGATGTGGTTCAGGTTCGGCCTCGGGGTTCGACGGGGATCGGTCTCGGCAGGAACGTTCTCAGACAAGGAAGTGGATCTTGTCGTGCCAGGAAGAAGGACTTGGTTTGGCGTCGGGGGCGCATCAATTCGCCCTGGTCGGTGTTGATCTTGTCGTCGATGGCGAACTTGAGTGAATCGGGTACCGGGGTTTTTCGGATCCAGGAAGTAGATCTTGTCGCACGGCGGAGATCTTGGCATCCCGGGTCTCGGTGTCTTCGGGTCCGAGAGGAAGAACTTGGCGTGCCGGGAAGAAGAACTTGGCGTCCTCGAGGAAGTACTTGGCGTATCCATGGCCTTCGGGTTCGGTCTTCGGATCCATGTCGGCGCGCTCGGGTGACGATGTCGGTCTTGGTTTCAGTGCCGATGGTCTTGCGTGGCCGGACGGTTCCCTTTTTCCGAAGAACTTGGCGACGGCCTCGTACTCGATCACATAGGTTAAGCCACGGAAGTTCTTGTCTCTGTGCGCCACATCGTTGCACACCAGGCTAAACGGAGACGAACACTGCATTGGCCGTCAGGCTTTGCACTGGCTTCACCCCAAACCACCAGGAAGGTGCACACGTACTAGTACTTGGCGAAGTACGTCCAGGCCAACAAACACGGCGACTGCAGGAAACGGCGACGCGGTCTCGACGGCAGGGCGGTGAGACAGACGTGGCGACAACGAGGAAGGCCGCGGTTGCGGCTCGCAAACGGAAGACGCTCGCGGAGCTTGGGGGGTCGACAGGCGGTGGAAAACGGCGGCGGCGGCCGGAGCGAAGGCCGGTGGAGGGCGAGCTGCAGGAGGGCACGGTGGACGTCACAGTCGCGGCCCGCGGTCGCAGACCTGACCGAGGAGGCGGTCGTCGGAGCGGAGGGGGCCGAGGCGGTCGCGGTCGCGGGACAGCGGCACCACACGGGGAGGAGGGACGGCGGGTCCTGGGCGTGCTGCAGGGCGCTGGGGCGAGGGGCAGCCCGCGAGGCGGTGGGGTGATGGTGATGGAGAGGGCCGGGCTCGGCCGGAGCGAAGCGGGCCCGAGGCGGCCAGATGCGGCGGGGAAGGAGGATGAGCGCAGGCGCAGGTCGGCGCGGTGGGGGCGAGTAGAGGAGGGCACGACGCCGGAGATGAGGGTGACCGGCGGCGGGGTCACGCGGCCGGGGCCGGCGCTGGAGGGCGGCGGGCGGCGGCGGTCGTCGGGGTGGAGGCGGAGCTCTGTGAGAGGGCGGGGGAAGGAAGCGCGCCGGCGGTGGGGAGCAGAGAGGCGCGAGGAGAGCCGGGCGGGGCAAGCCTGGCGGCGGCGCGCGGTGGGTGGAAGGATGGGGCCGGGGCCTGGGGACGCGGGCGGTCGATGGTGGTGGGGCCAGGGCGGGAAAAGGGGGATGGGGACAGGCGGCACGGGTTGGCGTGCCCAGGTGGGCGGGAGCGGGGGCTGGTGCGGGCACGGGTGGGCCAGGGGCGGCTGTCCGCTCCAGGAGATGGGGTCCGCGCGGGGGGGTAGGTGGCTGAGTGGGTGTGCGGGTGGCGGCGGCTGAGTGGTGAGTGAGGTGAGTGGGGTGAGGTGGCAGGTGGTGATGGGCTGGGGTGATGTGGAGGGGCTGGGTAGGGAAAAATAGGGTAGGTTTTTTGGTGGGAAAAAATGTTGGGTGTTTTCTGGGTAGGTAGAATTTTATCTGGAGGTGGCCGGCTAGGCTTTCGGGCCTGGCGGGCTGCCTCCTAAAAATAATTTAAATGTTTTATTATTTAAAACGGGGCTTTTGCAAACCATTGGTAGACAAACAAAATATTCCGGAGACCCGGGTTTTAATTTGAATTAAAGACGGGGCGTTTAGAAAACAAAACAGACTTTTCGAAAATAGTTTTATGCAAACAAATGCAAGCTGACATGACGATGCTCAAATGCAAGGTGGCATGATGACATGGGCATGCGGTCATGATGATGCAATGCACAAAAACAACGCGATTTTCTAGTAGTGGTTTTGGCGGGGCGCCACAATTCGACACCACTAACAATGGATCTCGCCATCGAGATCCGCCTCATGGTACCGGGAAGAAGGTCGGCGATCTGAATCTTCTCGCTTCGTGTAGATCCTCGCGACACCACTAACAAGAGGTCCTTGTCCGTGATCGTCGAGAGAACACTCCGGGGTCAAAGGGCGAAGGTAGAGGTATCAACAAATAAAGCCACCTCTAACTTCCGTGGACGGAGTAAAATTGCTGGATCCACCGATTCAATGTACAAAGTGAATGATAAGAGTAGTGGTATGGTAGCTACTCCATCCCGCACTCAAAGCATTACTTTGCACATGAATAGGAGAATTATGCAACCAAATCTCGGAATTTAGACTGAAGATCTCGACAAGCGAGGCTCGGAAACAAAAGAGGGATGCAGACTCTGCATCGGATCTGGCGTAGATGAGGGCGTCGTGTTGGAAACACCGGAATGAACAAAGGAGGAACAACGAGAAGTCCAACAAATGAAGGATTCCTCAGATAGCATGAAGACCGGATGTAGAAACACCGTTACCAAAGGAGGAGGTGAAACCCTAAAGGTACGACGGAAACCCAACCACGAGAATTTTCTGGACTCGAAGAAAGATAAGAGAGCAGATTCAAAACACGCAGAGGTAAGAGGAGAACAGCAGAGGGGTAAGGAGTAAAATCAGACCTAATCAGATCTATCCAACCGATTTTGCAAAAATAGTTTTGACACTCTACTTTGGTCGTTAGCTAGGTTATCCTACAGGCTGGACTTGTGGGGTATCGCAACTGCTGAGCTCTGATACCACTCTGTAACACCCTCAAATCGGCCCTATGCAAGTTTTAGCGATTTCCGCCAAACCCGCATAGAAACGATTCAAGGACGCCCACCAGGCACTTTCGTGCGGGTGGAAACCGAAGTAATAACATTACACTACAGTCCTCGATGGGACCCACAGAACAGATATATATATATACAACAGTGATTCCCTGAGTCAAGAATACAGATATACAATACAAAGATCCAAATCACCTTGAAACGATAGAGCGTCCAACTACGGACAAGATGCAAATGGGGCTAAGAGCCCTGTCGAATAACCAATGGCGTCCATAACCCTGCCCAGGCCAAGCCGGAAGGGTAACCCTGCTAACGACGACGATCTCAAACCTGCTAAACAAAAGGGGTGCCGACAAAGGGCAAAGAAAAAAGAGGAGCGTCAGTACTAAGGCCAGTACACGGCGAGACTAGAATTCGGCGGCTCTCGCCTACATAGGTATGGTGGGCTGAAGCGGCAGCGCAGCGGCACTAAACAACCTATAGAGACTCGATACAACTGGCGTTTATCAGAGAGGGATAAGAAAGACCTATTCGGATCCAACCTGAAGCTAACACCAAACAAACCCATCCTGGTATTTCCCCCCCTCGAGACCAAACGAGGAAGTTGGACCAAGGAACTCACACATATGGCAGTTTTACTCATTCCATTATAGTTGTAGCACTTACTAATCAGATGTAGGTATGATAGCATAAGTAGTGGGCACTTTTAGTTATCATTCCGTTGTAGTTGGAACATTTACTAGGCATATATATTTGTCCTGAGGAATCCCCAAAACCCAGCAGTTGTTGGCACTTTTATCACATTCCTTTGGAGTTGCAATGCTTACTAGGCAGGTATAGTATGACACAGATCACCACAGATCCACCAGGGGTTGGCATCTTTAATATCCATTCTGTTATACTTGGACTGATTACTAGTCACATATTAAGTCAAATTTATAGCACTACTTTAGTTATGCTTGTCTATGATCGAGATACTGTGCTCCAAGTCGTCCATAACCGCGGACACGGCTTTCAGAAAGTTTTACCCTGCAGGGGTGCACAAATAGCAACACACACTCGATCAACCTCGGAAAAACCAACTCAAAACCCAAAGAGGCATTCACGACAAAGCGATCACAGAATTCAGAAATATTTCAGGGGGCCACCCCACTAAGCTACCCGCAACGAAGTTGGCCGGCTCCGGAACAGACCCAGGGTTTGTGTCAATGGCTGTAAACGACTGGGAACCCGAAAGTGTGATTGGGCTTGCCGATACCGCGAAAACATTCCACGTTCCAAAACAGTACAGGTGCTCCACGCACAATCTTAAATAAAGCAGTAACATGGCATAAGTATAGGATAGTAATAAAGCCCCAAACTACTTTGTGGCCCCAAGAAATAGAAATGAATCAAGCTCTGGCTCAGGGGGGTCCATAAGGCCTCCCGGATGTGGATAGTGCGAAAAATCAAGGAACATGTATTAAGTACTCGGGGTCCTACGGGACACAAGTGAGCGTGGAAGAACCAAATAATATCTATTGCCCACCAATGCCTCTGTATTAGTTATATCTAGCATTTTAATAGTTATATTTCAAGCCATGATTAACTCCACCAATAAGCATGTCCACAAAGAAACATCTGCCATCATTCCAACAACTGTGGTACCCGACAACACAAGATCGCACCTGAGCAAGCAACTACGACTCGCAAGGCCAGCTATCTTCCAAACACGGGTAATAGGAGGTGTCCAAGGCAATATAGAGGCTGCACGGGATATAACTGGTGCACGGAAACTAAAGCATCGCGACACGGATAGCAATAGATCAACAAGAGGAAACAAAGACTATAAATGCAAAATAGGTAGAAGGGGGAGAGATGCTCGCCTGGGAAAACACTGCCGAAGGATCATAACCGGAGAACTTGTCGGTACTCGCATCCACTCATCGGCCTAATCCGCGAAGAAGCAACACTAGAACAAACACCGGATGCACTATTTAATATTATGGCAGAAGATTCGGCATGATTATGAGATGATGCAGATACGGTGTAAATGGGCAGTATTAAGCAGAACCGGGGTCCTGACAATTAATTCATCGGTTCAAGTTATTTAGAACCCCGCAATTTAAATGTTGTTTTAACAAGGCAAGGCATGGTATCGGTTCGCTACACAAATTTAAATGGAGTCCGGAATAAGACTAGAATAGCCCGCATATGGACTCCATATTTAATTTAGGTGAATCGACTACTCAATACAACTCATCAGATGACATGTATGCAAGTATGATGATTTAATGATGCGATAGGTATATGCCATATATTAAAAATAGAGGTCTCGGATAGAGGTCACACATTGGCGTTTGGTGATCTTGGTTCGATGTGGTTCAGGTTCGGCCTCGGGATTCGACGGGGATTGGTCTCGGCAGGAACGTTCTCGGACAAGGAAGTGGATCTTGTCGTGCCAGGAAGAAGGACTTGGTTTGGCTTCGGGGGCGCATCAATTTGCCCTGGTCGGTGTCGATCTTGTCGTCGATGGTGAACTTGAGTGAATCGGGTACCGGGGTTTTTTGGATCCAGGAAATAGATCTTGTCGCACGGCGGAGATCTTGGCGTCTCGGGTCTCGGTGTCTTCGGGTCCGAGAGGAAGAACTTGGCGTGCCGGGAAGAAGAACTTGGCGTCCTCGAGGAAGTACTTGGCGTATCCATGGCCTTCGGGTTCGGTCTTCGGATCCATGTCGGCGCGCTCGGGTGACGATGTCGGTCTTGGATTCGGTGCCGATGGTCTTGCGTGGCCCGACGGTTCCCTTTTTCCGAAGAACTTGGCGACGGCCTCGTACTCGATCACATAGGTTAAGCCACGGAAGTTCTTGTCTCTATGCGCCACATCGTTGCACACCAGGCTAAACGGAGATGAACTCTGCATTGGGCGTCAGGCTTTGCACTGGCTTCACCCCAAACCACCAGGAAGGGCAAGCCTGGCGGCGGCGCGCGGTGGGTGGAAGGATGGGGCCGGGGCCTGGGGACGCGGGCGGTCGATGGTGGTGGGGCCAGGGCGGGGAAAGGGGGATGGGGACAGGCGGCACGGGTTGGCGTGCCCAGGTGGGCGGGAGCGGGGGCTGGTGCGGGCGCGGGTGGGCCAGGGGCGGCTGTCCGCTCCAGGAGATGGGGCCCGCGCGGGGGGGTAGGTGGCTGAGTGGGTGTGCAGGTGGCGGCGGCTGAGTAGTGAGTGAGGTGAGTGGGGTGAGGTGGCAGGTGGTGATGGGCTGGGGTGATGTGGAGGGGCTAGGTAGGGAAAAATAGGGTAGGTTTTTTGGTGGGAAAAAATGTTGGGTGTTTTCTGGGTAGGTAGAATTTTATCTGGAGGTGGCCGGCTAGGCTTTCGGGCCTGTCGGGCTGCCTCCTAAAAATAATTTAAATGTTTTATTATTTAAAACGGGGCTTTTGCAAACCGTTGGTAGACAAACAAAATATTCCGGAGACCCGGGTTTTAATTTGAATTAAAGACGGGGCGTTTAGAAAACAAAACAGACTTTTCGAAAATAGTTTTATGCAAACAAATGCAAGCTGACATGACGATGCTCAAATGCAAGGTGGCATGATGACATGGGCATGCGGTCATGATGATGCAATGCACAAAAACAACGTGATTTTCTAGTAGTGGTTTTGGCGGGGCGCCACAGTGCGGCTCGTCGGTGGTGATGCTACAGGCAACTAGCGGCACGGCTGGGGTAGGGGCCGGTGCGTGGTCTCCTGGCG
Organism: Avena eriantha; assembly: GCA_910589775.1. Lineage (NCBI taxonomy): Eukaryota > Viridiplantae > Streptophyta > Magnoliopsida > Poales > Poaceae > Avena > Avena eriantha. The sequence goes on from OU342745.1 coordinate 108,003,229, forward strand.
GTCCTCTCTGGCTAAAAGGCGCGGCAAGGGGTAGTCGCATTTGGTCGGGAGCGGGCGATGCTCTACGCGGCAGAGGCGGTGTTCGATGCGGCGCACGGTGGCGACGGGTCGAGCAGCAGCGAACGGGGATGTCTGGGCGGCTGCTGGGGTCTTGGCGGAGCAGTGTGCGTGGGGTGACGTCGAGGCGCGGTGCTCTGGCGCGTCCTCGGTATGGCGCAAACGCTCTGGGCGCGGCTTTGCTGGGGTGGTCCACGGCTTGGCTTCGCTCGGGGAGTGGACAGTGGGCGGCGGTGTGGTTGCAGCTACCTCCTAAACATCATGGGCAAGCTCGGGGCGATCTGCTGTGAGCGGTCCATGCCGGGTGGCAAGGGGGGGTGCTCGGGTGGCAATGCACTGGTGCACACAGTGAGGGGGAGTGGCTCTATTGCCTTGGCTGTGGTTGGGGGAGACAAGGGGAGTAGAAAGGGGTCAAATGGGGAACAAGGATTGATCACAAACAGTAATAGTTTGGCAGCTATTTCTGTGCTCACCAAGTGTTTGATCTAATGGCCGAAAGAAATTTAAATTTGAATTTTTGGCTGAGATTTGGTGGGTGTGTTGGTCACAAGCTTGGGCATCTATAGTTGTTAGGGTTTGCCAAGGTGAACTGGTTTGGTTGGTTTTTGAGAAATGGCCATCTATACATGTGCACTTAATTCCATTTCCAAATGTCTCTCATTTGAATTTCAAAATAGTGTCTGCACGTTTGTAAGTGGGCTTGGCTTCACTTTTACTTGGCCTAGCAAGGGGTGAAAAGAATTGAGAAAGTTTCTGTTTGAAATCTTCTTCTAGGAACACTCAGAGTGGCCTAGTGGTTAACTTTGGTCAAAATGACCATTTGCCTTATTTAATCTTATTTGATTTCTTTCTCTTTGGATTTTGTTTGTAAATGGTCTAGATGATGTGGCATTCACCTTTAAACCATTTTACATCATTTAGAACAATCAAGCATGGCATTTTCAAACAATTCTACACTAATGCAAACACACATGCATTCATAATCATTTTAATAATAAAAGTTTTTTGTTAACCCTAAATTGGGTGGTTTGAACTTTGATAACCTTGATTAAAGTTTTGGGATGTTACACGGCCACGAAAAGGTTCGGAGAAAATTCGTAGATACGTCCACATCAAAGCCACTTGTCCGTCTAGAAAAGGGTAATGGCTCCATCACCCACCACTGAGACAGATGCAACGTCGAAGAGCTGCCTAGCCAGGTCTGGTACCCGGATGTCAAGCTCGCGCCAGGGCTTGTCCGGCTCCACTCGCCTTAGCCATAGCCACCTTGTCCTCAGCGTGATGTTCATGAATCGCAAGTTGGGAATTCCTAAGCCATCCATCTCGTTGGGCATACAAACCCTGTCCCACGCCACTAGGCAGTGTCCACCGTGCATGTCTTTCCACCCTTTCCAAAGGAATCCATGGATAATTCTCTCGATGGCGATAATGATCTCTATAGGGATGTCAAGGGACATCATCGCGAAGATTGGGATGGCCAAGAGCGTTGTCTTCACGAGCTCCAGCCGTCCGCCCCTGTTGAGCATATAGGCTTTCCACGATGGTAACTTGGCAGCCACCGGGTCCACCAGAGCCGGTTCATATTAATTAATAACCTCAAATTTGTCTAGATACGAATGCATCTAGTCTAAATACTTAATTAAATACATACAAATATAGGCAAACTTGAGGCATTAATATGGACCAGAGGGAGTACTAAAGAGGGTAGAGGATACCCTAAAAGTTAACAACTTCCATCCTTTTACGCAGATATTGTACATATCTAAGCACACCATTAGGAATACACACACTGATAAAAATAATATTAATGGAATGGATAACTCATGTCAAACTACCATTAGTCCTAGGAAATAGACTGTCCCTACAAAATAAAATACATCAATCGGTTAAACGAAAAGACAAACACATCTCAAATTAGAAGCTAGAACCAAAATATGTGGCCTAACTTAACTAATGGATGAAATCCTATATGTCATTTCTTGTGTACCCTTCAAAACTTCGGTATCGACAAGCAAAACAAAAAGGGTGGTAAACTCAAGCGATTCAATACTTTTCCACTTTTAAAATGTAAATATTGTAAGCAATGACTTACAAAACAAAAACTCAGCATAATCATATTTGTAAATGGCTACATATATGTTTTTGCATGAGAATAGTAGGACGACCATCTACAAAATTGGAGCCCCGATACCTAAACCATGTGAAACACAAAATGAGCAAAACAGCTCGAAAAGCAATCACAAACTTAAGAAGATGGAAATAGGTAGAAACTTCACCAAATAGATGTCGTCCTCAAGAGACAGAGCCTCCAATGCTTGTCATGGCGATATTCTAGCAAAAAAATAGGGAAAAACCAAATTGTCTACAACAATGGGAAGGACCATAGAAACTTATGAGTGGGGGAAAATTGAATGAGTGGGGGCATTCCATGCATAAACTTTGCAAAATTTAGTTATTTTGGTGTCAAATATGAACATATAGTATAGATATTTGAAATTTTGGGTGGGGGCCAAGGCTCCCACTCAGCACTACTTGGGTCCGCCCCTGCCTACAACAGGATTCGAGTAGAAACTCGAACATCAACGACTCATGCAGCTAGTACTCGATGGATGACTACAACGAGGAGTACTCATCCATGAGGCTGCCCTCAAGCCCTGAATTCGACAACATCGAGTACTATGAAGGGCCGATTATGGCACCTGAGAGCGACTTTAGGTAGGCATAGTTGGAGGATGGATATCCGGATGACGTTGACAACTAGGAGGATGTCGTGGAGGATATCATATACACCTCCTCCGAAAACAAGGAAGAGGAGGAGCAAGCCAAAGATGTCAGCAAGAAACATAACCAGGACGATGATGAGCTGAAGTGCGCAAATTAATAGCATGCACGATTGGGTATTGGTGTATACATAGGGTATTTCTTAGTAGTTGTAACTATATTAACCATTGAATGAAAGATCGACCATGAACATATTCAAAATTGTATTTTGCACGCAATCATAATTGAAATAATTGAGTGTGATTGCATGGTTGTAGAAGCGCACACGCTTTCACCATAGAAAGGTGTGCATAGTTGACAACTGACACACACAGTTCTCTCGGTCTAAACTTATCTATACTATTAAAAAGATTCACGTCGTTCCTCAACTCCAGATTTTTTCATCTGCCTAATTGGACGATTTTTCCCCTGCTTGATCGAACATATTGCAAGGGCACCACCGCTAACTGAAAACCGAGCAGTTGTTTAGGCATTTCAGGGATGTGTGGTGGGGTGGAGGAGTGCGGCATCCATTGCAAGGAGGAATAACCACTCTTGCGGACATGCCGCGACGGCGGGGCTGGGGTGCGGCGTCCCGCTAGAAGGATGGGGTGGAACGCGGGTGCTGAGGCCATGAGGAGGAAGTAGGATGGTCAGAGGTTGGCGAGCGCGGATGTCGGAATCGCGCAGGGCGGACGGAGCTTGGCGAGCGCTGCAACTTTTCCATGGTGTGGAACGTGGGTGTGATACGTCCAAAACATATCTACTTTCTCGAACACTTTTGCTATCGTTTCTCCTCTAAACTTGTGTGATTTGAATACAACTAACACAAACTGACGCTGTTTTCAGCAGAATTATCTTGGTGTCTAGTTTTTGTGTAGAAAATCAACTATGAGGAAAAATCCCGGAAAATATGCCAAAAATCCTATTTCACCAGAAGACTCACGGAGCCGGAAGACAAGATGGAGGAGGGCCACGAGGGGCTCACACCACCTGGCCACGCGGGCTAGGCTTGGCTGTGCGAGGGGGTGGTGTGGCCGCCTTGGTTACCCCCTCGGCCTCCCTCTTCGCCTATAAGATGCCTCTTGACCTAAAAACAAAGGGGGTTTGACGTTTTTCCAGAAAGAGTTCCGCTATGCCGCCACCACCAGATTCCGCAAATCAGAACCAGAAACTCTGTTCTAGCACCCTGCCAAGATGGGGAATTGGAGGAGATCGTCGCCATCATCGTCACCATCGCTTCTCCATCGACCATCCATGATTGCCCCATCTATGAGTGAGTAATCCCCCGCTGTAGGCTATGGGGATGGCAGGGATTGGATGAGATCGTTCATGTAATGGCATCAGATTGTTAGGGCATGGTGCCTAGTATCTATTATTAGTGCTTCTTGACTTTGTTGCAACTTGTTATGCTTAATTTCTTATCACTAGGGCCCGAGTGCCATGATTTCAGATCTGAACATGTTATTGATTCATTATGATAGTATCATTTATGGTCTTACCTGCAAGTTGTATACACATATTGTTGTCCGGAACCGAAGGCCCCGAAGTGACAATAATTAGGATAACCGGAGGGACGGCTTTGATGTGAGGATCACATGTGTTCACAGAGTGTTAATGCTTTGCTCTGGTGCTCTATTAAAAGGAGCACCTTAATTGCCAGTAGTTCCCTCGAGGCCCCGCTGCAAACGGGATGGCAGGACAAAAGATGTTGTGCAAGTTCTCATTACGAGCACGTATGACTATATATGGAACATATGCCTATGATTATTTAGTACTTGGATGCTTTATCTTATTTATCTGCAAATGTCCTGTGTCTTGATTGCTATATGAATTGTCTTGTCCATGCAACGCCCGTCCATCCATCCCTATGCCTACCGCGTTTTAATCCTATTGTTTGCTGCTATTGTTACTACTGTCTTTACTTTTACTACTGCTATTACTTTGCTATTGCTATTACAAAACTAATGCTACTGATAAACTGCTGTGAGCAAGATTGTTTCCAGGTGTAGCTGAATTGACAACTCAGTTGTTAAGGCTTATAAATATTCTTTGCCTCCCCTTGTGTCGAATCAATAAATTGGGTTTCACTTCTCTCGAAAATACTGCGATACACCCCCTATACTTGTGGGTCATCAATACTATTTTCTGGCGCCGTTGCCGGGGAGCATAGCTCTATTTATCAAGTCCACTTGGAATCACTATTGTTCGCTCCATCCATCCATCATGGGTAAGTCTCGTGATGGAAAGGTTCCTATTTTACCATCCACTACAAGGAGAGGTACGGTTCTGAAAACCTCTGTTGCTCTTGATTCACCATCTGTGATGACTAAGCTCCTTACACCACCACATACACATGCCACACATACTGCTACTACTGCTGAATCTGAAACTTCTGATACTTATGATGCTGCTTCTACTGTTCTTGATAAGAGTGGTTCATTAGGTCCTTTCATAGATGCTACGATTGCTAGAACTATAGCTAGAAATACTGAAACTCCTAATGAAGACACTACTACACCTGTTAGTTCACCTGAGTCTATAGAGAGCTATGATATTGAAGACAGATATATAGAAATGAATGATGAATTTATTTAAGAATATCAAAATACTCATGGTAAAAGTGCTATTAAGAGTCTCCTTGAGAGGCGTATTATAAAACCTAAATTATCTCCTAATGATAAGTTTGCTACATCTCCCATAAACATTAAAGATAAGGATTATGATTTCTCTGTTGATTTATCTTACATAACCATTGTTGAGAAAGAACCTTTTTGTGGAACTAAGAATGAAATTGTTGTAGCACATATGACTGAGCTTTCTACCATGAGTGGCCTATTTTCTGATGATATTAAGATGTGCACCTACTTTGCTACTAAAATTTTCCCTTTTTCACTAAAAGGAGAAGCTAAAACTTGGTTTAATAATTTACCTCCTGGATCTATTGATAGCCCTGATAGCTTGATTAGTACCTTCCTTCAGAAATATTTCCCTCTTAGTGCTAGACATGCCATTTTGCAGGAACTTTTTGATTTTAAATAGGGAGAAAAAGAGATATTGCCTGAGTCATGGGCAAGGTTTCGTGCTTTGATTCATGCACAAGTTGGATGTCCATTACCTAAGAATGAGCTTCTTGATATATATTATAATGGACTAACTGAAGAATCTAGGACATACCTAGATAGTTGTGCTGATTGTGTTTTCAGGAATAGAACTCCCAAAGAAGTTAAGAAATTAATGGCTAAAATAAGCAAGAATTATGATGACTGGACTCCACCTGAGCCAATTACGCCTGAGACAGTTACACCTGAGTTAATTGTGCCTGAGCCAACACCAACACCAAAGAAGAGAGGAGTTATTGAACTAAATGATGAAGTGATGAAGGAAGCTAATAAATGTCTTAAGGAGAAGGGTATTAAAGCTGAAAATGTGAAGAATTTACCTCCTATAGAAGAATTATGTAAGCCAATCTCCCACTCATCCACTATTGAGGTACACTCTCTCCAACATTTTGATGAAGGTGATATTCCTCACTCTAAACCTCCTGATCAATGCTTAGAAGAATTTGATATTTTTATTGTTAAGCAAGATAATTTTAATAAAAGAGTGCAGAATCATCTAATGGAAAACTCTAGAGCTATTATTGAGTTAAAAGATATTGTGGAAAGAACCTCTAGTAATGTTAAAATGCTTGTTAAACATTTCCAAATGGTTCAAACTCAAATTTATCAGCTTATTAAAGTACAAAAAGATTTTCTAGTTAGTGCTGCTAAAGAAAAACATGCTTATGAAATTAGAACTAGAAGTGGTGCTGCCACTTAGGATCCTCTATATCCTGAGGGGCATCCTAAAAGAATTGAGCAAGATTCTCAACAAATTGAAAATATAGGTACTTCTTCTAAGAAAAGGAAAAAAGAAACATAAAACTATTGTAGAATCTCCTGAACCTGCTATAGATCCTAATAGTATATTTGTCTCTGATGCTGAAACTAAAAGTGGTAATGAGGAATATGATGCTCCTGATAAAGGAAAAATTGAAGAAGAACTTGAAAGGCACACTAAGAATACTAAATACACTAAAGAAGATTTTGTTGCTAAGAAACATGGTAGTGAAAGAGAGCATTGGGTCCAAAAACCTATGCCTTTCCCTGATAAGAAAAACAAGTGAAAGGAAGACGAACACTATAATAAGTTTTGTGAGTGGATGAAACCTTTATTTTTACAAATTCCTTTGACTGATGCTATTAAATTGCCTCCTTATTCAAAATATATGAAGAATATTGTCTCTAATAAAAGGAAGATCCCTAATGAGGAAATTTCTACTTTGCTTACTAATTATTCCTTTAATGGTAAAGTTCCAAAGAAACTTGGAGACCTTGGGATTCCAACTATTCCGTGCTCTATTAAAAACAATTATGTTAGAACTGCCTTGTGTGATTTAGGAGCAGGAGTTAGTGTTATGCCTTTTTCTCTCTACAAGAGACTTTAATTGGAAAAACTAATACCAACTGATATATCTTTGCAATTGGCTGATAAATCTACTACTATTCTTGTTGGTATATGTGAGGATGTTCCTATTCAAGTGGCTCATAATTGCTTGATATTAACTGACTTTGTTGTGCTTGAAATGCCTGAAGATGACAATATGTCTATTATTCTTGGGATACCTTTTCTGAATACTGCAGGAGCTGTTATTAATTGCAATCAAGGGAAGGTAACTTTTAATGTTAATAAAAAGGAGTATACTGTCTATTTCCCCAAGAAGATTGATAGGAATTATGGCTTAAATTCAATTGAAAATATTGAGGGCATTCAAGTTGGAGAAATATATTGTCCCATACCAAGAGAAAACTATGAAATTATTATGATTGGGACCACTGCTATCAAGGTTGAGGTAACATAATCATTCAGTGGAATACAAAGTTTTGTTTCATATAAAATTGTTTTGGTAACAAGACATAATCAACCTTGTTAACAAAGGGATTTTAATGAACAAAACAATGTTTTTACCATGATTATCTTCGCTTACTTTTATTTTATCCATTTTAGTTTGTGCTTTCGCTTAGTTTACTTTTATATTGCTAGTTGCTTGCATATTAGAGAGTCTTAGAACTTCTGAAGTTTTGGTCTTGTTTTGAATTTGCATCATTCTAAAATCATCTTTCTGTCAGAAATTCATTCATCAATACCTGAAAAATGCTAAAAAATAAAGTGTCTCGAAAAATTCCGGAAATTCATATTACATTTTACGTGAAAAGGGGGTAGAGAAGTGCATGGGGAGTACCAGGGGGGCCAACCAGGCAGGCACACCACCTGGTGGCGCGGCCACACTAGGGGCGCGCCTGGCCATGGTGTGGGCCACCCCTGGCCCTCCACTTACTCTCTCACTTGCCACTTCTTTCTGTCTCCCATGAAAACACCAGTTCATTGCTCAAAATCGCATTCTTGCTGTTCTTGCTCGCGATTTTTCGATCTCCTTGCTCAGCCCATCTTTGCTGCTGAAATTTGGAGCACTTGTTCTCCGGTATGTGACTCCTCCGCTTGCCTAAGTAGATTTGTGTTTAGTGGATTATATCTTGAGTATTTTGCTACTGTAGGTGACAGGTTATGTGAGCTTCTAAGCTTGTTCAATGCTTAGAGAAACTGTTTTGATGCATGTTTAGGCCTCTTACAAGTCCCTATAAGTAGTTCCTTTCATCGTGTAATCACTTTGCAATCACTTGTATGATGGTTGTCTAAAATTTTAGAATAGAAGAAGATGAACAACCACACTTTTGGAGAGATATTTGGGAGGGACACACCTATGAGGGCAAGGCTTTCAAGATCGGCTTCTCAATTTAGGTTATCATATAATGAAAATCCTATTGCACCACGCTTTGGCAATGAAGGAGATGAGGGAGATGCTCACCCATCTACTTTCCCTTGTTTTATCTTTTTACGAGCTGTAGGGATCCTCGATGAGTTCTTACTCCTCGTTCAGAGGGTTGGGCTGACCACTTACATGGAAGATGAGAGTGAGAAATATGCCATGCTCACCAAAACTTTCGTTGAGACTTTCGCTTTCACTAACACCCCTTATCAGTCAACTGTTTTGTTCAAAATTTATAATCTGCCTATTACCATGTCATTGGAAAGATTTTGCAGCATTATAGGCATAGGCTTGACTGGGACCGTGAAGAAGATCCAAGGTCGACCCGTTGATTTGCTGGAACTCTACCGAAGTGTGACAAATGACGATGACTGCGCAACTCAGCGTGGGAAGATAAGGAACATTCAACTCCCAGCTCTTAGATATTTCGCTTACTATCTTGTCACTAGCATTCTTGGTTGGGAGAACACTAGTAATATTTCTAATTATCATTTAGCCTTCCTCGCTGCTGCACTTAATAAGGATACCAAGTATAATCTTGGTTCTCTCATTGCTTGCCACCTAGCTGCTAGAGGACCTATTTATGGGGGCATTATTTCCTCACGCATGGTGGCTGCCTTAGAACTTTCTATGGATCCTAATGACACTGTGATGACTCCACAAAGGCTTGATCTTGCTGCTATAAAAACGCATCACTTTGTTACTACTGACTCCAGTATCGAGAGTTTAGTTTACAGAATGTTGTTCACTAACGGTGATGAGAGGGAAATTCCCTTGCCATAGCCTTCTTTGTTCAGTATTTGCAGGAAGCCATGGTCTCTCTCCAAGGAGGAGGTGGACGAGCAACTCCGCCTGCTGGGTTTCCATAGGCAGCACCAGGAGGATGTGCCCTCTTATGACTATTCTACACACTACGCTGGGGGGTCCTCGAGTTTGTATCAGGACGAAGGTACTTCTTCGCCATATTACAGAGGCGCTCCATCTTGGCCAGCTTGGGATTGATACCCACTTAGGCCAAAAGCCTAAGCTTGGGGGGAGGTACGTCGACATCACACTCATCTACATATCATGTTCAGTCGGCACTTTGTATATCCATGTTTCGCTTTCTTTTTATTTTTTGTTCTTGCTTTGTTTCTGCTTTCCAAAAACACAAAAAGACCAAAAATATTTTTGTTGTTTCTCTTTGTTTGCTTCTTTTTCTTTTTTCCTTGGTTCTCCTTTTCCCTTTTAGCTTTGTTTTGATTATTCGAAAAACCCAAAAAGATTTCGCTTTGATTATTCTTTCTTTTGGTTCTTGCCTTTAAAAAATCGAAAACCCAAAAATATTTGTTGTTCTTCTTTCGTTTTGTGAAATTCGTTGTAGGGTTGAGCAGTCCTCAGTGGAGTTTGGTTTCATCTTATTATTCAAGCCACACAAGTGAAGGGCAATAATGAAGATTAATAACAACTTGAGGTGTGGTAAGAGGCTGGTAACAAACTCTATTTTTTTCATTTTTGTACATATACTTGATACGTCCATTTTGCATCACTATTCTATATCATAATTTACCGTTATTCATTGATATATTTCATATTAAGAGATGATACTTATGTTATTTCATCTGTTTTTGCATGATTGATGACTTTTGGAGCATGGACCGCTGCAGTCAGGATTCTGATGGAAAAGGTGTTGTTTGGAGGCAAAATTCGTGAAGATCAGAAAATCCAGAAAAATATACGAAAATCCTATTTTTCCAGAAGACGAAGGAAGCCAGAAGGAGGCGTGGAGATGGGCCACAGGGGGCCCACACCACCCCCTAGCACGGGCCAGCCTAGGCCACGCCACCAGGTGGCGTGGCTGCCCTGGTCCACCTCTGGCGTATATAATCCTCCCATAACCCTAATACTCGGGGAGCGACCACAGAAAGATTCCGCCACCTCTACGGGGCAGAAAATACTGAGAGAGAAAGATCTCTCCGGCAGACAGATTTCTGCCTGGGGAATTCCTTCCCGGAGAGGGGAGATCATCGCCATCAACACCACCATCAAGCTGGACTTCATCGGGATCATCAGCATGATCATCATCATCACCACCATCATCACCATCAGCACCCTCATCACCATCTCCATATTGCTGTAACAATTGGATTGAACCTTGCTAGTTCTTAGGGGAAACTTTCCCGGTGTTGATTATTCTTTGTAGTTGATGCTATTGAGTGGAACCATTGAATTATTATTTATGTTCAGATTGTTATACATCATTATTCCATCTCTGATCATGATCCATATGATGTCTTGTGAGTAGTTCATTTTTTTCTTGAGGACATGGGAGAAGTCATGTTGTTAGTAGTGGAGTTGTGTTGAGAAAGATTCAATGGTTTGATATTTAAGTTGTGGTGTACTTCTTCTAGTGGTGTTATGTGAACGTCGACTACATGACACTTCACCTATATGGGCCTAGGGGAATGCATTGTGTATTTGGCTACTAATCGTAGGGGTTTCCGGAGTGACAGAAACCTACACCCTCGTTAGGAAACCATTGCACAAGGGACGTCAGGGTCTTAGAGTTTAAAGTTGTAGTTAGGTTTCAACCTTAATTACTTTCTTGTACTTACGGATGTTTGCTAGGGGTATAATCACAAGTATGTATTAATCCTAGGAAGGTCGGTACATTAGCATAGGTTCACCCACACAACACTTAGCAAACTAAAGAAGATTAATCAACTATATGAAGGGAAAGCACTTGACAGTCTTCCCGTGTGTCCTTGAGAACATTTGGTCACCTTAAGTAATACAACCGACTTGTACTTTGCTGAATAAAGGATTGGGCCACTTGATGTATTCATTCTCTTTGTATTTTATTTACTCGTACTTTATTTACTTGCTTTATCAAAAACCCCTAAAAATCTGTTTGCTAAGTATTTGCAGAGAATTCCTGATCCATACCACTAGCCAGCACATTCTTCTCCTTGTTGGGTTCGACACTCTTACTTATCGAAAATACTGCGATACACCCCCTATACTTGTGGGTCATCAAGACTATTTTCTGGCGCCATTGTCGGGGAGTGAAGCTCTATTGGAGAGTGGAACTGGTAAAGGAAACTTCTACTGTGGGTATTGTTTACTTCTGTTAGTTGCTTTATTTTTGTTATGGATAATTCGCTGAGTTTCTTATTTCATAATGCTACTACCACTTCTAAGGTAGTAGATGAACCACCACCTGCTGAGAATGATACTTTTAAAATACCTACGAGAATTATTGATCGTGTTATGGATAACTACTATGTTGGGGATGGAACTGTCCATCCCAGTGATCATTTGCTCTTTATGCATGAATTATGCGGGTTGTTCAAGTGTGCAGGTATTACTACAGATCAAGTTAAGAAGTTATTCTCATTATCATTGAAAGGAAGAGCTGAGGAATGGTATAAGCTGCTGAAGAATGGTCAAGCTCTTGAATGGGAGGAAATAGTACCTCTCTTTTATTCAAAGTATTATCCTCCTAGTGAGATTCATAAAGATCGGAATCAAATATATAACTTTTGGCCTCTTGATGGAGAGAGTACAGCTCAAGCTTGGGGGAGATTGAAGTTACTAATGCTCAAATGTCCCATTCATGAGCTCCCCAACAATATTATTATAAATAACTTTTATGCAAGGCTTTCTCTTCATGATAACGATTTATTGGATGCTTCTTGTGCTGGATCATTCAATCCCATGGAAGAAGAAGCTAAACGGGATCTTCTGGACCGTATACAAGACAATGCTGAAGCATGGGAGAATGACAAAGGAAGAAAGTCAGGTATAAATTATGATTATGAATGCATTGAATCTTTTATGGGAACTGATGACTTTCAAAATATTAGTAATGCTTCTGGTCTTGATTTACAAGTTATTACAAATTGTTTTAAGGCTTTTGCTTCTTATATTGAAATCCCAACAAAGGGATGGAGCAAGTACCATGCACCTTATAAAGATATTGTTGACTGTGTTCCTGTTGGGAGTACTGAGTATTGCACTATTGATCATGTTCTACCTGAACCTTACATTGAGAAGATACCCTTCCCAGATAAGGTAAAGGATCATCCTATGATAACTAGTGTAATCACTAAAAGTTAAAAGAGAACGGTAAAACCTGATGAACAAATAAGCATTGAACCTTTTGTAGCAATTGTTAAACATCTTGTAACTAAAAGTGTAGAAGATGGACACATAGTCTTTTGCGAGGACGCTTCTAATATTGTCTCACATCCTAATAGAATTAAAAAGGCTAGTGTCCCTGTGCTTTCTATTAGAATTGGTGATCATTACTATTATGGTTTGTGTGATATTGGTGCAAGTTCAAGTGCTATTCCTTATGAGATTTATAAAGAAATTATGCATGAAATCAGTCCCTGCGAGTTGGAAGAGATTGATGTGGTTATTCACCTTGCTAATGTGAAACCATCTCTCCAATTGGTATTGTGCGGGATGTAGAAGTTCTTTGTGGAAGATTAAATATCCTGCTGATTTTCTAGTACTTGGTTTAGCTGCTAGTAAAACTTATCCCATCATTTTTGGTAGACCTTTCTTGAGTACCTGTGGAGCTATTATAGATTGCAAAAGGGAGAAAATCTTGACTAAGTTTGACGGGGAATCTTATGAGTTTAACTTTTCGAAATTTACTAAAGAACCTTGTGAAAATGAAACCCATAATGAGAATTTTCGAGTTGAACAACTTGCGACTATTTCTCTTGCTCCTAACAATGCTTTGCAGCAATTTATGGAAGTACCACGAAAGTGAGATCTTCATGGAAGAAAGGAATGAGATTGACGAGATTCTCCGTCATCAACCCAAGATGCTAAAGCATAACTTGCCTATAGAAGACTTGGGTACCACGTTGCCACCTAAAAGGATCCAGTCTTCGATCTAAAACCTCTCTCCGATGATCTAAAATATGCTTACATTGATGATAAAAAGATGTATCCTATTATTATCAGCTCTAAACTTTCAGGGAAGGAAGAAGAAAGGTTATTGGAGGTTTTGAAGAAACACCGAGGGGCTATGGGCTATACTCTAGATGATTTAAAAGGGATTTCACCTACTATATGTCAGCATGCTATCAATATAGAACCAGATGCAAAGCCAGTAGTAGAGCACCAACGACATTTAAATCCTAAGATGAAGGAAGTGGTAAGAAATGAGGTATTGAAACTCCTTAATGCTGGTATTATTTACCCTATTACTGATAGTGAATGGGTTAGTCCTGTTCATTGTGTTCCTAAAAAAGGAGGAATTACCGTTGTTCCTAATGATAATGATGAGCTTATTCCCCAAAGAATAGTAGTGGGTTATAGGATGTGCATTCATTTTAGGAATGTTAACAAAGTTACTAAGAAAGATCATTACCCGCTTCCTTTTATTGATCAAATGTTAGAAAGGTTGTCTAAAAAGACCCATTTTTGTTTTCTTGATGGATATTCTGGTTTCTCCCAAATTGCTGTTAAACAACAAGATCAAGAAAAAACTACTTTTACATGCCCTTACGGAACCTATGATTATATACTTATGATTGTATACGTATGCCTTTTGGTTTATGTAATGCTCCTGCTACTTTTCAAAGATGCATGTCTGCTATCTTTCATGGTGTTTGTGAGGAAATTGTGGAAATGTTCATGGATGACTTCTCCGTCTATGGAACTTCTTTTGATAATTATCTACACAACCTTGATAAAGTTTTGTAGAGGTGTGAAGAAACTAATCTTGTTCTTAATTGGGAGAAATGACACTTCATGGTTAATGAAGGGATTGTCCTTGGGAATAATGTTTTTGAAAGAGGCATAGAAGTGGATAGAGCTAAAGTTGAGGCAATTGAGAAAATGCCCTGCCCAAGAGACATCAAAGTTATTCGTAGTATCCTTGGTCAAGCTGGTTTCTATAGAAGGTGTATTAAAGATTTCTCTAAGATATCAAAACCCCTCACTAATCTTCTTCAAAAAGATGTACCCTTTGTTTTTGATGATGATTGTAAGGAAGCTTTTGAAACTCTTAAGAACGCTTTAACTACAACTCCTATCGTTCAACCACCTGATTGGAGCTTACCCTTTGAAATAATGTGTGATGCTAGTGATTCTGCTGTAGGTGTTGTCCTTGGGCAACGAATTGATAAAAAGTTAAACGTTATTCATTATGCTGGTAAGACTCTTGATGTTGCTCAAAGGAATTATGCTACTACTGAAAAAGAATTCCTAGCTGTCATTTTTGCTTGTGATAAGTTTAGACCATATATTGTGGACTCAAAATTCACCATTCATACTGATCATGTTGCTATTAAGTACCTTATGACAAAAAAGGATGCTAAGCCTAGGCTTATTAGATGGGTGCTACTTTTACAAGAGTTTGATCTACATATTCTAGATAGGAAAGGTGCTGAAAATCCTGTAGGTGATAATTTATCTCTATTGGAAAACATCTCTTTTGATCCTATGCCTGTTAATGATATCTTCCCAAATGAACAGTTGGCTGCAGTAGGGGTGAGCTCACGAGGGAGCCCTTGGTATGCTGATTATGCTAACTTTATTGTCTCCAAGTATTTGCCTCCAACTTTCACAGCTCAACAAAGAAGGAGGTTCTTTTACGATTTGAGGCATTATTTTTGGGATGACCCACACTTATATAAAAAAGGAGTGGATGGTATTATGCGAAGATGTGTTCCAGAATATGAACAAAAGGAGATATTGCGTAAATGTCATGGTAGTGCTTATGGAGGACATCATGCATGAGATAGAACTGCGCAAAAGGTGCTACAATCAGGTTTCTACTAGCCTACCCTTTTTAAAGATGCAAGAAAATTTGTTTTATCTTGTGATGAGTGTCAGCGTGTTGGTAATATTTCTAGACACAATGAAATGCCTATCAACTACTCTCTAGTTATTGAACCCTTTGATTGCTGGGGATTTGACTTTATGGGTCCTTTTCCTCCCTCGAAAGGTTATACTCATATTCTTGTTGCCGTTGATTATGTTACTAAGTGGGTAGAAGCCATCCCTGCGAAGAGTGCTGACGGGGAGACCTCTCTAAAAATGCTTAAGGATGTTATCTTTCCTAGGTTTGGAGTGCCTAGGTAATTCATGACTGATGGAGGTTCTCATTTCATTCATGGTGGTTTTAGAAAGACCCTTGCTAAATATGATGGTAATCAGAGAATTGCTTCAGCTTATCACCCCCAAACTAGTGGCAAGTAGAGTTATCAAATAGAGAAATTAAATCCATCTTGCAAAATACTATTAATAGATCTAGAAAAAACTGGGCTAAAAAGTTGAATGATGCTTTATGGGCTTATAGGACTGCCTACAAAAACCCTATGGGGATGTCTCCTTATAAAATGGTTTATGGGAAAGCTTGTCACCTACCTTTAGAATTAGAACACAGAGCTTACTGGGCAGTTAAAGAACTCAATAGAGATTGTAAGCTTGCTGGTGAAAAAAGATTATTTGACTTAAGTTCTTTAGATGAATGGAGGAGTGAAGCATATGAGAATGCTAGGCTCTTCAAGGAAAAAGTTAAAAGATGGCATGACAAGCGAATACATAAGAGAGAATTTCATGTTGGTGAGAAATTTCTATTGTATAGGTCTTGTCTCAGATTTTTTGCAGGAAAACTACTGTCAAAATGGGAAGGACCTTTCGTTATTGAAGAAGTGTACCGTTCAGGAGCAATAAAAGTTTCTTCTTTAAAAGATAATAGTATACAAGTAGTGAATGGGCAGTGACTTAAGAACTATATTGCTGGAGATTCTTACAATGAAGATGTTGATGCCTTTCAAGTTAAACTCCGGAAAAATTTATCAAGGACCAAATTCAGAGACCTGTAGACTCCGTTTTTAAATAGGTAACAATTTTGGTAACAAAAGTTCCGTGAAAGATCTGTCCAGTTATATTTTTGTAGTTTTTAGCCAATAAGGAAAGTTATGAAGCGAAAGAGGGACGGAAACGGAGCCAGGGTGGCTCAAACCACCCAGTGGCGCGGGCCCACCCCTGGCCACGCCACCAACTGGTGTGGCCACTCTGGACTCCGTCTCCGGCCCGTTTTCTCCTAGTACCTTCCTTTTGTTATGAAACTTTGTAATATATAATCCCTCGGATCCCCCGAGGTTCGTATATCGTGTTTTTGTCGTGTTTTCGTTTCGATCTGTTTCTGACAGGTAGAGTCCCAGATTTGGAGCCACAATATCTTCCTCTAGATCAGCCAAAGAAGATTCCTTAGAGGATATCATCAACCCATATATGAGAGAGTTGAAGATTCATCCCAAGGAGTTGTTGCTTGAAGATGGGGAGGCCCAGATAAAAGAGGTTCAAGGCCCTAAAGGTGAAGGAGGTCTGGAGGACAGGATGGAAGCACTAGAGCAAGAATTCTCTAGGTACAAGAAGATGGCGGAACGTGAAGTGGATATCATCCATAAGATTTGTTCCGAACTCATCGCCGAGCACCAAAAGGAGACTGCTGAGCTCAAGGATGAAGTCCTCTCACTCCGCGAAACAACCAACGAACTACAAGAACAACTCTACGACGTTCAAAATCAAAACTGTGAGTATGAGGTTAGGTTTAAATGCATAAGTGCTGCTGCAAGTTTCAGGATGCTAGAGACCACGATGTCCTTTGTTGATGGGGAGCCCTTGCCCTGTAAGTCGGACGATGATGAGAGGATACCACCACCACCGAAGGATTAATTCATCATCTGGTTTGGCATCCCCTTGGCTTGTTCCAAGCTTGGGGGAGTGTCGCGATATCACATCACTATCTTCTATATTTTTACCTTTTTAGTAGAGTCATATCATGAATAGAGAAGTTATCATGTAGGATGGTTTGCATTATGGAAGTGTCCCCTCTCTCGTTAGATATGTATCCCTTGGTGTGAGTTGCCGTTATGAAATATTAATGAGAAGTTCTATCATTTATTCTTTTGCATATCTTATATTAGTTTTCAATTCGTGGTTATATGATTGATCTTGTTGTTAGTATTGGTATCACTTTGGGATCATGGAGTTAATTTAGTTGGTTTTGGCAAACCTGGCTTGGTCAGTAGCAACACTATTTTTGAGAGTTGAATGAAAAGATAAAAGTACTCTAAAGAAATATAATTTCATCATCTTTCTTTCTTTATTTGCTCATAAGTTTAGTATTGTCTAGTTAAGATCTTTTGTGTTTCCAAGGAAGATTGCGTGTTTGTCTTTATCACTTGTATGTTTGTTTCCTTCAACTCTTATACTTGCTACCCAGCCTTGCTAGCCAAAAACCTGTACTGAGAGGGAATTCTTCTCATGCATCCAATCCTTAAACCAAAACCTATGCTATTTGTGTCCACCATACCTACCTATTAGCACTATTGCTATTCCAAGTAAATTCTTGCTTTTATCTACCTTCCAAATTAAACTTGTTATGAGAAAATTAGTGATTAAAGCTCTCACGAACTTGATGGCACACCTTACTTTCTTGCAATTAATAAACTTGAACCATTGTGTCCATCTTTGTTGCTTATATGCTTGCGCTTTATAAGTTGAGGTTAGCAGAACCATGTATCCTGGGGAACGCTTTCAACATTGCACTGGTACTTTGTACCTCGTTCATATCATGATTCTTTTGCCTATGGATCCCGACGGTGTGAAATAAAAGGGGAACTTGTAAGATCATGGATTCTATATGTGTGTTAGAGAAACGCCTGGGCCGCAAGCCTAAGCCATGCCTAATCATGGTGGAAACTTGCAGCATAACTATAATGAGCATTCTATGAAGCATCCTCAATAAAAACCTATGCAGATAGCAAATAAAAAGATCGCTGAGATGCTCATTGTCTGCTTGCCTTGTCATTTTGATTATGGGATAGCTCCTGTGTCATGTGCAAGGGGTACCCCATTGGCGGTTCTCTATGATACATATGTATTTACAATGACAAGAGCTTACTTATGACTGAAGTTGAGTAGCATGAGGTGAAGGAAATATGCCCTAGAGGCAATCATAGAGATGATTGTATTTCATGTGTATCCATGAGTTATTATTATGTTCCTTGAATATCCATATACCAGGCAACTTGTATTGATTGGCAATTATGTGAATTGTTTGTGAAACTCTTTACTTGTATGGTTATCTAATAATTGTCCCTAGTCGGAGTTCATGCGAGGACACACGTGAATATTAGACTAGCACATCGATTGGTTAATGACTATGTTTCGCAAGTCATTGACATAGAGATGTCAAACCAATGATGTGGACACATGTTATGAACATGGGGTTGGACTGACCCAACATGAGACTAGCAATAATACTTGCAGCTCTCTCTACACATCGTGTACGTTTTGTCCTTAGACCTGAGATTGTCGCATGTACTTGATATGTGGATCGACCTACTTTGGGGCTATCAAACACTACTCCGTAACTGGGTAGTTATAAAGGTAGCTTTCGGGTTTGTCCTGATACATGCTGCAAGGCATCGGTCAATCAAGATGGGATTTGCCCCTCTCTACTTGAGAGAGATATCTCTGGGCCCCTCGAGTGATCGGATCCAGAAATGCATGGCCGTGCTACATATGGTTAAGAGTTAACCTAGTAAAGGGATTCTGAATCACAGTATCGAGAAAGAGAGGTCAGCTTAGAGCTAGACCAAATATCGTGAGGCAAAGGGAAAGACATGTACTCAACCTTGTGATGGTTCGTCCGAATGATCTTTATATGCGTTTAGGAGTTGGCACGCCTTGCTAGAGGCCGCTACCAACTATTGATGGAGTAAGTGTACTCGCGTCATGTCTATACGTGTATGAGCCTATAGGGTCACACACTTTAGGGGCTAGAAGCCTAATGAGGATTGGATCCAAATTAGACCAGGCTTAGGCTGCTAATGGGCTGCTAATGTAGAAGCCCACCAGGGATGCCTATATAAGAGGGAGTGAGGCGAGCTGAAAAGGAGAGAGCATTCCACCCAGCCGCCACTCCTCTTCCGCCTGTGTTGCACGCGCAGACCTAGCAGTCTGGCGTGTGACGGCTTCCACTCCGGACGTGTGGATACCTCGGAGGTGCTGCATCTGTAGCACTTGGACGAGCTGCACAAAGGGGAGCTGCTCGTGGGACGAGGACGAGGAGGAGACGTAGAACATCTACACTGCCGCAACGTGCTTCATCGAGTTCCGCACATGCGCGTCTAGCGGTAATCCCGTGATCTATGACAATAGTATTCCTGGTTGACGTGGTAGAAAATTTTGATTTTACGCTAGTGTAGCCTACCCGTAACCCTTCATGAGGTTCGGTACTCGTAAGTGAGGGGCATGAGATTTCAACTTATAACTTGTCAAGCATATCCTCTTAGTTGTGTAACTTTAACTTTAATCACCCAAAAGATTCCTATGATAGGGGCAATGAGAGCTAAAAGCTAATAAGTACCATAATTTTTGGAAGCTCTTTATGAAACTTGAAATCCCTGCTTCCCTCTACGAAGGGCCTTTCTTTTTACCTTTTAATTGAGTCAGTAAACCTACTCCCTTCTATCTCAGCAAGTATTTTGAGTTGTTGTGTTTCATTCATTCATATGATGATTTATTCAATCATGTTTCTTATGTTCCTTGTTTAGCACATTGCTCTTATCTTGGTGTCTACTACTTTGAAAGCTATCATTGAAAATCAGTTATTTCTGAACCCTAGCAATTTGTCAACTATTCTTCGACCAAGAGCTAAGTTTGCCATTACCAATTATGATTTACTTTATGTATCTTTATTTTGTTTCCTTTACTTATTGCAAGTTAAGTTATATAATAGTGAGTTGTCTTCTATTATGATCTATGTATTGATGAATGTGATGCTTCTTGTCCGTATTCTTTTATCGACTCTTCACTCCATAAACATGAGGGCTTGTTTATTGAGCTCAGTTTCGCTTGGGGACAAGCGAAGTCTAAGCTTGGGGGGAATTGATACGCCCATTTTGCATCACTATTCTATATCATAATTTACCGTTATTCATTGATATAATTCATATTGAGAGATGATACTTATGTTATTTCATCTGTTTTTGCATGATTGATGACTTTTGGAGCATGGACCGCTGCAGTCAGGATTTTGATGGAAAAGGTGTTGTTTAGAGGCAAAATCCGCGAAGATCAGAAAATCCTAGAATATATACGTAAAATCCTATTTTTCCAGAAGACGGAGGAAGCCAGAAGGAGGAGTGGAGATGGCCCACAAGGGGCCCACACCACCCCCTGGTGCGGGCCAGCCTAGGTCGCGCCACCAGGTGGTGTGGCCGCCCTGGTCCACCTTTGGCTCTCCCCTCTGGCGTATATAATCCTCCCGAACCACTAATACTTGGGGAGCGACCAGAGAAAAGATTCCGCCGCCTCTACGGGGTGGAAAACACCGAGAGAAAAAGATCTCTTCGGCAGATAGATTTCTGCCTAGGGAATTCCTTCTCGGAGAGGGGAGATCGTCGCCATCAACACCACCATCAAGCTAGACTTCATCGGGATCATCATCATCATCACCATCAGCACCCTCATCACCATCTCCATATTGCTGTAACAATTGGGTTGAACCTTGCATAGTTCTTAGGGGAAACTTTCCCGGTGTTGATTATTCTTTGTAGTTGATCCTATTGAGTGGAACCGTTGAATTATTGTTTATGTTCAGATTGTTATACATCATTATTGCATCTCTGGTCATGATCCATATGATGTCTTATGAGTAGTTCGTTTTGTTCTTGAGGACATGGGAGAAATCATGTTGTTAGGAGTGGAATTGTGTTGAGAAAGATTCCATGGTTTGATATTTAAGTTGTGGTGTACTTCTTCTAGTGGTGCATGTGATATTTAAGATTCCATGTGAACTTCGACTACATGAAACTTCACCTATATGGGCCTAGGGGAATGCATTGTGTATTTGGATACTACTCGTAGGGGTTACCAGAGTGACAGAAACCTAAACCCCCGTTAGGAAACCATTGCACAAGGGACGTCAGGGTCTTAGAGTTTAAAGCTGTGGTTAGGTTTCTACCTTAATTACTTTCTTGTACTGACGGATGTTTGCAAGGGGTATAATCACAAGTATGTATTAGTCCTAGGAAGGTCGGTACATTAGCACAGGTTCACCCACACAACACTTAGCGAACTAAAGAAGATTAATCAACTATATTAAGCGAAAGCACTTGACAGTCTTCCCGTGTGTCCTCGAGAATGTTTGGTCACCTTAAGTAATACAACCGGCTTGTCCTTTGCTGAATAAAGTATTGGGCCACTTGTTGCATTCATTCTCTTTGTCTTTTATTTACTCGTACTTTATTTACTTGCTTTATCAAAAACCCCTAAAAATCCGTTTGCTAAGTATTTGAAGAGAGTTCCTGATCCATACCACTAGCCAGCACCTTCTGCTCCTCGTTGGGTTCGACACTCTTACTTATCGAAAATACTACGACACACCCCCTATATTTGTGGGTCATCAATACTCATCATTGTGGGCATTCTTAGTCCGTTCATGTAAGGTGTATGTTATTTATGGATGCTTAGTAGTTCTTGCTTTCTTATGATTAGCTCCAACTTGCTAATAGTTTGTAGCATGTCATATGAATGTTTGCTTGCATTGTTCTATTCATAACTTGATATGACATTGTGGTATCCTCCTCTGAATGTTTCACTTGAATTGACTTGGCACATGCTCACACATGCATATGACTGAAACAATCAGTTGAGCCTCGATGAATTATTTTGCCTCAGGGTTCTTGAATCACTTTCATGCCATAATTAGTCATGTTTTGTTGCAAGCATGATTATGACAGTTATTGCTCTCTTGTTTGTCGCTCCCTTTCTATTGCTAGCCTTCACTTATGCTAAGTATAAGCTTTACTCGTGCATCAAATTCCCCAAAACCAAAGTTGCCCAAAAGAGTCCACCATATCTACCTATTAGCATCATTGCTACTCCTTGCATATTTGTTATGCTCTATTTTCTTCCAAATAAAATGTTTGCTTGTTATGAGAAAATTAGTTAGTAAAGCTCTCATGAACTTGATGGCACACTTTATTTCCTGCACCTAATAAACCTAAACTATTGTGACTGTCCATGAAAATTATGTGCTTGCAAATTATAGGCTGGGAATTAGCAGAACCGTGCTATCACGGGGAACGCTTTCAACACCTGTAAATATATACCTAGTTGATATCATGCTCTTTTGTTTATGGATGTCGTCGGTGTGAAATAAAAGGGGAGCTTGTAAGTCCATGGAGTTATGTATGTGTGTTAGAGAAACGCCTGGGTGGCTGATCTAATCCATGCCTAATCATGGTGGAAACCTGCAGCGTAACCATATGAGCAATCTATGAAGCATTCTTCTTATAAAAAAAGAGATAGAGATTGAGAAAAAAAGAAAAAAAGAGAGATGAGAAAAGAGGAAAGAGAGAAAAAAGCACCATTTTCCCATGGTAAATAAGAAGATTGCTAAGATGCTCATTGTCTGCTTGCCTTGTCATTTTGATATGGGGATTCTTTCGTATCATCGGGCAAGGGGTACCCCGTTGGTGGTTATCTATGATACACATGTATTTACTATGACAAGAATTTACCGGTAACTAAAGTTGAGTAGCATGAGGAGCGACCCTTGTACTCAAGGGACATGAGATTTCCAGTTTATGGTCTGTCAAGCATATAACTCGTATTGGACCTCACTTTCACCTTAACCATTTAAAGATGCTTATGATAGGGGCAATTAGAGCTCAAATCTAATGAGTACCATCTTTTAGCATTTAGAAGCCTTTCAAACTTTTCAAAACCTTTTCACTTCCTTGTTGAGTCACCACTTATTCTATGAGCACTTTCTTGAGAGCATAGTTGTCATTCTTAGTGTGATGTGCTTGTTTCAAGACTCGGTTAATTGCGTCATGCCTTTGATGCTTGTATCTCTGATATCTTTACTTCTAGTCTTCACTTGAACTTCAGAGGTGCCTTGGCATTTATGTTTGCTCTACAATCAAAGGCAAGCGAGATACCACTCTATCATACCTTTTTATGAGCATTGCAATGTTGCTTATGTTTATGTTCCATGCTACTTATTATTTTTGAGTTGGAATCTCTCCATAGCTTGCAATGACTATTGGGTAGCCTTATTTGCATACTCCTTATTATGAATTGTCCAAGTACTTGATCATATGCTGAGAATATATACATCTTATGAAACAAATGTGTTCGTGAAAGTTTCTTTTATCGCACTCAGTTTTCAACTGAATTTCTTGAGGACAAGCAATAAGCTAAGCTTGGGGGGAGTTGATACGTCCAAAATGTATCTACTTTCCCGAACACTTTTGCTATTGTTTCTCCTCTAAACTTGTGTGATTTGAATACAACTAACACGGACTGACGCTGTTTTCAGCAGAATTACCTTGGTGTCTAGTTTTTGTGTAGAAAATCAACTATCGGGAAAAATCCCGGAAAATATGCCAAAAATCCTAATTCACCAGAATTCTCACGGAGCCGGAAGACGAGACGGAGGAGGCCCACACCACCTGGCCGCTCTAGGGGGTGGTGTGGCCGCCTCGGTTACCCCCTCGGCCTCCCTCTTCGCCTATAAGATGCCTCTTGACCTAAAAACCAAGTGGGGCTCGACGTTTTTCTAGGAAGAGTTCCTCTACGCCGCCACCACCAGATTCCACAAATCAGAACCAGAAACTCCGTTCTAGCACCCTGCCGGGACGGGGAATTGGAGGAGATCATCGCCATCATCGTCACCATCACTTCTCCATCGACCATCCATGATCCCTCCATCTATGAGTGAGTAATCCCCCGCTGTAGGATATGGGGATGGTAGGGATTGGATGAGAACGGTCATGTAATGGCATCAGATTGTTAGGGCATGGTGCCTAGTATCTATTATTAGTGCTTCTTGACTTTGTTGCAACTTGTTATGCTTAATTCTTGTAACTAGGGCCCGAGTGCCATGATTTCAGATCTGAACATGTTATTGATTCATTATGATAGTATCGTTTATGGTCTTACCTGCAAGTTGTATACACATATTGTTGTCCGGAACCGAAGGCCCCGAAGTGACAATAATCGGGATAACCAGAGGGAATGGCTTTGATGTGAGGATCACATGTGTTTATGGAGTGTTAATGCTTTGCTCCGGTGCTCTATTAAAAGGAGCACCTTAATTGAAAGTAGTTCCCTCGAGGCCCCGCTGCAAATGGGCTGGCGGGCAAAAGATGTTGTGCAAGTTCTCATTGCGAGCACGTATGACTATATATGGAACATATGCCTATGATTATTTAATACTTGGATGCTTTATCTTATTTATCTGCAAATGCCCTATGTCTTGATTGC
This sequence comes from Avena eriantha, assembly GCA_910589775.1. Taxonomy (NCBI): domain Eukaryota; kingdom Viridiplantae; phylum Streptophyta; class Magnoliopsida; order Poales; family Poaceae; genus Avena; species Avena eriantha. The sequence goes on from OU342745.1 coordinate 108,028,214, forward strand.
TATATGAATTGTCTTGTCCATGCAATGCCCATCCATCCATCCCTATGCCCACCGCGTTTTAATCCTACTGTTTGCTTCTATTGTTACTACTGTCTTTACTTTTACTACTGCTATTACTTTGATATTGCTATTACAAAACTGTTGCTACTGATAAACTGTTGTGAGCAAGATTGTTTCCAGGTGCAGCTGAATTGACAACTCAGTTGTTAAGGCTTATAAATATTCTTTGGTTCCCCTTGTGTCGAATCAATAAATTGGGTTTCACTTACCACGAAAATACTGCAATACACCCCCTATACTTGTGGGTCATCAGGGTGCCAAGGCCACAAGGAGGAAGTAGGATGGCCAGAGGTTGGTAAGCCCAGACGTCGGAATCGCGCAGGATGGCCGGAGCTCGGCGAGCGCGAACGTCAGCATCACGCGGATCTTGGAGACCAGCGTGGATGTCGATGGCAGCCGGGACGGAACAGAGGTGAGGCAGCTAGATAGATGGCCGACTACCGGAGGAAGGACTCAGCTCGCGACCCGCTTCCCCTGCGAGAGCATCCCCACTGCGCGTGATCTCGACCTCTGTCGGTAGCGCCTGTAGGCGTGTGTGGCTTCGCCGAGATGGAGATGCCCCGTGACCACAGCGGTAGCCGGCAGCATCAAACGCGGCCTTGTGGTGGTAGCAACCGCCCTCCTGCGCACCAACTCTCGGTGGCGGTGTCTTGGATGACGCTTCCAGCAACAGTCGGGGAATTCCTCCGATCTAGAATCGCAGGGGACAGAGATAGTCAAGGATCTTATCTGTTCAATCGTTTTGCAAACCGAGTCCTGGTATCATAGAAATTTGCAAATGCAGGAAGAAGCGCACACTTCCGTGTCCCACAGGCGGATCCAAAGGCTATGCCTAATGTCCAGAGATAATCTCTAATAATTTTTCTTACGGTAGGTTCGTCCTAAGAAATTTCCGTCCGAATTTTATTAGACGATTTTACCCTGTCCGTTCGGACATATTACATGCCACCGCCGAGTTGTTTTCTATTCTCCTGACTCCGTTCGTCCCCTTGTCAGAAAAACTTCGTTTTTCACCGGGAGGTCGCACCCCGTGCCCTGCACGCCCTCCGTCGCTTCCCAGTCCAGTGCCCGACGAGGCCATCGACTGCACGCACCCCGCACTCCCAAGCTTGTCGTTCCTCTCGTCCTGCACCACCACCCCTCTCCAACTCTCCTCCTCCTCCGGCGAGGCAAGCCCCAGTCGCCCTCCACCCGTGTCCTCTAGATCGGCTTCCGTCTCATCTCAGATCTCTCTGCAGGTACTTGGATTGGATAGAAGGAGCTCGGCCATGGGGACAGGAAGAGGCATGGGGACATGGGGTGGGCTTGGTAGAGCATGGCCATGGGACATGAGCGGGAGGATCTCGGCCATGGGGGTCATGGATGTTGGAGCTCGGCCATGGGGGTCAGGGATGGGTGGAGCTTGGCTATGGGGATGGGGAGGAGCTGGTCCATGGCGAGCTCGAGAGCAGCTGACGGTAGAGTTCGCGGACGGCCGGAGCTTGGGTACGCGGAGAGGGAGATGTTAGAGATTGTGTTGTACATGATATAGCCGGTAGGATTAGATAGAGAGATAGAGATAGAAGTAGTTTAAACATTGTAACAACATGAGATATGATCTGATAGATCAGATCGATCCTATCTCTTCTCTCTATCCCTGATTGTAACCTCTCGTGTAATCTCGGGCATATTGCCATATATAAACATGGAACCGAGATGAGGCCAAGGCATCGTTCATAGAAAACCTCTCACGATCATAGCCGGCCAAATCTTCCTAAAACACATCTATGTGCCTCGCTTCTTCCTCCTCAGCGATGGCTTCCTCCAACCCTCTTGCTGGTCAGGGTGTTAGCGAAAAGCTCACCCGCGACAACTATCTGATGTGGTTGTCGCAAGTCCTTCCTCCGATCCGAGGTGCCAGGATGATGGACTTCCTGAACGCCACGAAGAAGCCGGCAGAGGAGATCTCCGTCGATCAAGGCGGCGACAAGGGCCACGTCAAGGAGCCCAACAATGTCTTCGACGCATGGTTGTGCACGGATCAACACGTGTTGTCCTTCCTCCTCAACACCCTCTCCAAAGAGATCTTGGTGTCCATGATCGGTCTCAACTCAAGACGATGTTTGCCGCCTAGAACAAGATGTGGATCTGCAATCTGCGCGTCGCCCTCGCCAAAACCAGAAAGGAGGGCATGACTACGCATGCCTACTTTGCCAAGATGAAGGGGCTGGCCAACGAGCTAGTCGCGGCAGGGCGGCCCATTGAAGATGAAGAGCTTGTCGAGTACCTACTCACCGGTCTAGACGATCAGTAAAGTCCCCTCTTCGTCGCCATCGGGGTCAACCGCGGCAAGGGCCTCTCCACCAACGACCTCTACACCCACGGCATGGCCTATGATCACTGCATGGAGCTTCTCATGGATGTGGGAGGCGGCAGATCCTCCATCAACGCTGCCTTTCGTGGCCGTGGTGGTTCACGTGGGCGTGGCTATCATGGCGGTGGACGACGTGGTGGCAACGCCTCGGCAACGGCCATGGCAATTGACGACACCAGCAACACAGCGGTGACAATGCATGCTGCGGAGGAGGACGTGGCGGGGGTGGTGGCAAGGACCGTGACTACACCACTTACCAAATCTACGGGAATCCCGGGCATGAAGCCTGGCAATGCTGACATCGCTACTCCGACGACAAAGAAGAAGAGGAGGAAAAGGGCGCCAATGCGGTTTCCTATGGCGTGGACACCAACTGGTATGGAGATACCGGTGCCACCGACCACATCACTGGTGAGCTCAACAAGACACCATGAAGAAGAAGTACCATGGCCGTGAGAAAATTCACGCGGCCAATGGACAAGGTATGAGCATTAGTCATGTTGGTCATGCAATTGTGAATAACCCCTCTCAACAACTTCATCTAAAAAATGTTCTACATGTTCCAAATGCCACTAAAAATCTTGTTTCCATTCATCGTTTTACCCTTGACAACAATGTTTTTCTTGAATTTCACCCATCGTGTTTTTATGTGAAGGATCAGGCAACGAAGAAAGTACTCCTTAAAGGTAGATGCGTGCAAGGTCTCTACCCCTTGATATCCTCGTCGCCAACCAAGAATAAACAAGTTTTTAGCGTCACCAAGCCTTCTGCTTCACAGTGGCATGATTGTTTAGGCCATTCTTTCTTTCGAGTTGTTCAACAAATTCTTAGCAAGCATGATTTACCATGTTCAAATAAATCTAGTATTGAGTCTATTTGCGATTCTTGCCAACATGCAAAAAGTCATCAACTACTCTATATGAGATCTACTAGTGTATCTACTGCCCCCCTTCAACTGGTGTTCTCAGATGTCTGGGGACCTGCGCCTAGTTTAGTAGGAAGATACACATACTATGTAAGCTTCATAGATGATTTTAGCAAGTTTGTATGGATCTACCTCTTCAAAAATAAATCCGACGTGTTTCAAGTTTTTCATAATTTCCAACAATTTGTTGAACGTTAATTCGATAGAAAAACCCTTGCTTTACAATCTGATTGTGGTGGTGAATATGGCAAATTAAACTCATTCTTTAAACAAATTGGCATTAAGAATCATGTATCTTGTCCACATGCTCATCAGCAAAATGGATCAGCTGAAGGCAAGCACCATCACATTGTAGAAGTAGGGCTTGCTCTCCTTGCTAGTGCATCCATGCCTCTAAAATTTTGGGATGAAGCTTTCCTAACAGCTACACATCTCATTAATATGTTGCCTTCTAAAATTATTAGTCATGATACTCCTATGGAGCAACTCCTTCACAAAACACCCGACTATGCATCCCTTCGTACCTTTGGTTGTGCCTGCTGGCCAAATCTTAGACCATACAACGAAAGGAAGCTCGCCATTCGTTCTAAATAGTGTGTATTTCTTGGGTACAGCCCCATGCACAAGGGTGTTAAATGTCTTGATGCTGCATTTCGTAGAGTCTATATTTCACGGGATGTTGTCTTTGATGAAACTTTGTTTCCCTTTGCCAATCTACATCCCAATGCTGGATCCTTACTTCGGCGTGAAATTCTTCTCCTGTCTGAGTCTCTCCAAAATCCATCATTGTTATCTCATGAGGGGGAAAACATTGCACTGAGCTAACATCTAATGACTCTGTAATTCCTAGTATTTCAAGTGCTCCTCAGGTACAGCAACATGCAGGAGAAAATTCGGTGACAAATGGAGCAGAAACCAGCGAGAATGAAGCAAGTTATGAAGAGAATTTGCAAAACGACACGAGCGGCATAGACTCCGAATAAAATCCGCCTCGGATCAACGCTACGTCGTACGATAGCGGATCAGCGCCGGGATCCGGGTGAAATCTGGCTCGGGCGCGTGGAAATCGGTAGATTTGGCATGTGGCACCTAGGGCCACGGGGTCCGCGACAGCGACCCGGCCTGGTCCAAGTGCGCGTGGCGTACCGGGCGAGACGTCAACGTCACCCGGGCCCGCGACCTCGACGACACGTCTAGCCTGAGCGACACGCAAGGCGAGACGTCGCCCTCCATCACCTCGGGCCGCAGGGAGTGCGTGTCCAGCGACAACACGCGGACGACAGCAACAGTGTGGGAACGCGCGACGGCGCCAACACGAGAACTCCCGACAACATCCACCTCGGGATGGAGCCCAATCTCACGCACCAGACGGGGACCCCAGGATCCTCTGCATCCTTGCAGCATGAGGTCCAGCCGGCATCAACTTCTCATGTGACACGATCAAAAACCGGTAGTTCGAAACCCAAAATCTATACATATGGTACAATTCGATATGGTTTATCATGTGCAACAAATGAACCTGCAAATTTACAAGTAGCTTTACAAGATGCAAAGTGGAAAAATGCTATGGATGATGAGTATAAGGCGCTAATGCAAAATAAAACATGGCATCTAGTACCATACCAACATGGCAGAAATCTCATAGATTGTAAATGGCTCTATAGAATTAAAAGAAAAGCTGATGGAACTATTGATAGATACAAAGCTAGAATAGTAGGAAAAGGCTTTAAACAAAGATATGGCATAGATTATGAGGATACTTTTAGTCCTGTTGTAAAAGCTGCTACTATCAGACTTGTGCTAGCTATTTCAGTTTCACAAGGTTGGAGCTTGAGGCAATTAGATGTGAAGAATGCGTTTCTTCATGGCGTTCTAGAAGAAGAGGTATACATGAAGCATCCACCCGGTTACGAGGACTCACGGGTACCTTCACATGTGTGTAAAATGGACAAATCACTGTATGGGCTCAAACAAGCACCAAGAGCATGGTTTGCTAAGCTGAGCTCAAGGCTACAAGAACTTGGTTTTCTGGCATCCAAAGCAGATACATCTCTATTCATATACAATAAGTCAGGTATTACTATTTATGTGCTAGTATATGTTGATGACATTATTGTTACTAGCTCCTCCAACAAGGCCATTACTTCACTCCTGCAAGACCTCAGTTCATCATTTGCTCTAAAGGATCTTGGTGACTTACACTTTTTCTTAGGAATTGAGATAAAACAGTTTAATCAAGGTATATTATTAACTCAAGAGAAATATGCTTTAGATCTACTTAACATAGTTGGAATGAAGAAGTGCAAAGAACTACCAACTCCACCGTCAGCATCATAAAAGCTGTTAGTTACAGAGGGAGAACCTCTGGGATCTGAAGACTGTACAAGATACAAGAGTATTGTTGGAGCACTTCAATATCTAACACTGACACGACCAGATATTGCTTTCTCTGTCAACAAGGTATGCCAGTTTCTTCATGCTCCCACTACTGTGCATTGGACAGCTGTAAAAAGAATATTGAGATATATAAGTGGCACAGTAAAACTTGGCCTGAACTTCAAGAGATCACCTTCCACTCTAGTAAACGCATTCTCAGATGCTGATTGGGCAGGATGTGTAGATGATAGAAGGTCAACAGGAGGTTTTGTAGTATATTTTGGTCCTAACTTAATTTCTTGGAGTGCTAGAAAACAGGCAACAGTGTCCAGATCAAGCACAGAGGCAGAATACAAGTCTCTAGCAAATGCTACTGCTGAAGTCATTTGGATAGAGTCTCTTCTAGGACAACTTGGAAACCAAAGAAAGGAAATCTCTTGTTTATGGTGTGACAATATGGGAGAAACTTATCTCTCTGCGAATCCTATCTTTCATGCTCGAACTAAACACATAGAAATAGATTTCCATTTTGTAAGAGATAGGGTAGCAAATAAACAACTAGATATCAGATTTATTCCCTCTAGTGATCAGGTGGCAGATGGCTTCACAAAGGCATTACCAGCTCGACAGTTTGAAAATGTCAAGCACAATCTTAACCTCAAGAAGGATGTGATTGAGGAGAGGTGTTAGCGATCGTGTTGTACACGGTATAGCCGGTAGGATTAGATAGAGAGATAGAGATAGAAGTAGTTTAAACATTGTAACAACATGAGATATGATCTGATAGATCAGGTTGATCCTATCTCTTCTCTCTATCCCCGATTGTAACCTCTCCAGTAATCTCGGGCATATTGCCATATATAAACACGAAACCGAGCCGAGGCCAAGGCATCGTTCACAGAAAACCTCTCACGATCATAGGAGAGTCCGCATGGCAAAAGATAGAGGGGGAGTGGTGCCAGCTTGGCGTCGAGGGGAACCGACGGAGGAGCGCACATTTGAGGATGGACTCGTCCGCCAGTGTGGAGCCTGAAGCCCTATTCGTCGTAGCCATGCCCATTGAGGAAGGGAGAGCCACTGGCAGGGGAGGGAAGGTGAGCTCGCCACACGCACGGGGGCTCCAGGCGCTCGCGGCACCGTCAAGCACGCCGGAAGGGAAGGGGGACGGCCAGCAGCGGAGGTTGGAGGGGGCGTTTGGAGCGACCTCGGTTGTAGAAGATTGGGGACTGCCAGCATGGGAGGAAGGGAGCACGAGGGGATCGACGAAGGTTGGGGGCCCGACAGATAGGGAGGAGGGAGGAGGCCGGAGTAGAGCCAGGAGTTCGAGGGCCATCCATAGCGTCCTGGACCCGGGCGAGGCGGACTGACCATAGAGGCGACATGTTTATCCAGCCGTATACCCTGAATATGTCAGTCTTCTTAACTGACGCTGTAGGTTTTAGTTGCGCAATCATCTGAGTTTCCACCTAACTACTGTATTTTCAGTTCAAACGAGTTAGCATTGTTCAAGTTCAACAGCCGGTGAACTTGAATGTTCTGCTCATGAATTTGCTCCTGCAGATGAAATAGCTTCGGCCTATGCGCTGATAATTTACTCCATCTTGAATTTGCTCCCTGCTCATGAATTTGCTTTGTCCTATGCGCTGATAATGTACTCCATCTTGATAAGTTAGTTTTCATAAAATCGGTAATTATAGGACGCGGCAAGGTTGGCGGAGGTCGGCGTCGCGTTGGTGCTATAGGACGTGGTCGTGGAGGAGCTCTGCATGAACCAGTACCACGCGTTATAGTTCACCTACTGTACGATATTTGTACATGACATGTCATCGTGATATCAGATGGAAAGTTCAGATACATTATTACATTACATCATCTTTAGGTATTTTTCTTTGCCTTTTCTATTTAATTTATAGATAGATGATCACAATTTGAAGTTTTTCTTTCCATAGATTCATAATTTGGTTATAAAAAACACATCTACGATAATAACGGGACTTGATTGTAATAGTTCTTTGGTTGAACAAATCTGGAAAACTTATAGTTGGTAATATTAGAGACATAGGTGATAGAAGAGTAATATGTTTCTGGAAACGCTTGAAAAAAAGGTTTATGCAAAACAAATGTGCGTGATTAACACCATGACTATGCACTGGAAGTTTATGATTCATTTGTTTTAGCTCTACAATATTGTAGCTAAAGGCATGTTTTCCTTTTCTGTATTCACCCGTGAAGAATTTGTTTGCTAGCACTTAGGTCGTTTCATTCAAGTTGTAAGTTTTAATTAGCTTCTAGAGATGTTTATGACATGTAACTGGATATTGTAAAGTGAATTTTTTGACTTTTTTAAAATTTTACAGTGTTGTGGCAACGCACAGGCATTCAACTAGTACATGATTAATTAGACGAAGATGCACTTAAGGCTCGTATCCAATCTCCTTGCTCTACGTACGGCTCTGTCAACGTATAAGCTATTTGAAATCAAGCCCGTATTTATGGGGTATGCCAGAGCGTATAAGCCTGGAATTTTTACCTTCGTTGTTTGCCGAGACCTTGCGTCTCCTGATCATGATCAGTTGATCCTTTTAGCACTGAGAGATCAAGACATTGGCATGCCATATGGGCTAATTCGACCGGGTCCAACCAAACCAGCCGGAGACAATAAAATTAGGAAAATGATGTGATTCCCCCGGACGATCCCGTCGTCCCGTCGTCCTGCTCGTGCGCCGTTGGATCGGACGCGATCCAACCGTTCAGCACGCGCCACGTCGACCCTTGCTCGAACCGAATAGTGTCGTGACCCCCCCCCCCCCACCCCCCGCCCACACCCGCACCCGTGTTGCTTCATTTGGAGACGCAGGCGACCGAGACAGAGACGCAGACGACCGCGGAGCAAGGCTGCCCTTTGACGGCGAGGGCTGTGGTCGGGGATGGCGCCGCCGGCGGTCAGATCTTCCGGTTCGTCTCGCTCTCCACCTTATTTCCGGATTCTCTCCCAGCACGTGCGCTCGATTTCCCCTTTGATTCTCTAACCGTAGGTTGCCACCGTGTGCTGCAGGGCAAAAATCTCGGATGGTGGTCGGGGATGACGCTCGATTGAAGAAGAAGACCGGTCGAAAGGGGAAGCTAATCGGCACGGCCTTATCCATGGTGGTGAGTTCATCTTCGTCTCCGCTAGTTAGGGTTAGGGTTTTCCTCCATTTTTTGTGTGTTCCCCTTCGTGTTGTTTACTGTGTACTCGGTGCGGTAGGATTGATGTTCTAGTGTCTGAATTGCTCCTACAACTACTCATATCTATAATTTGCTAGGTTTTGCTCCTGTAGCTACTAAATATGTAAGGAATCTTTGGTTGATTTTTGATGTTTGCTGCAATGTTGCTTGATGTGGTGCCCTACACAAGTAGGAATCTGTAACTACCTCGGTGAATTACGCTCTTAGTTAATGCCTGGTTGCACGAAAGTGGTTAAAATAGTACGGTGGGGCCCAGGGCCACTCACGGTAGACCTTCCGGCCGTCCTAACCACTTTCAGACAACGGGACAAGAACGAGCGGCGTAATCGGCAGGCAAAGGGATCAACTACATACACAAATGAGTATGTATGCAAGCCACATACAACAGTCCTCAGAGCCATTCCATCTAAAAGAAATAGAAATATTGCAACGCCATACGGCAAGATCCAAATGTCCTAGATAGATATAATAATTTAGGATAGCTCCTCATACATCACACATCAGAGTATCAGGCGGAAGCGGAAAAACAAGATCCGAGTACGGATAAGAAGCAAATTGGCATAAGATGCCCCATAAATAAACACATCCCGCCCACAGATCTCACGGATCCCCTTTCCAGAATCTCTACACCGAATGATCGTTGCCAACATCACCTGCCTCTTCCACCCAGTATCCATCTTGCGGGTACACCTGTTCATCTGAATCAAACAATTTATCGTGTGAGACCCTAGGGGTACTCAGCAAGTCTTTATGCCGCTAAAGGGGACACAACCTGGGGTGACGCAATTGCAGCAAAAGATAATACCTAACAATTCTACAGATACTCGCTAACCATCCGCCTAACTAATGATAGACGGATGTCCGTAAAATAAGAACAACAGTTATAACAGTATAATTAACAGATCCATCCTCCTCCTCGCTTACCAACGAGGAAGCGGACGAACAACCCCCATCATCCGTTGGCAGTTTTATTAACCATTCCGTGAGGATTGCACTATTTACTAGTCAAGTACTTAGTCAATTTAAAAGCGGAACTTTAGTTATACTTGTCTATGATCGAGAATCTGTGCTCCAAGTCGTCCATAACCGCGGACACGGCTTTCAGAAAGATTTACCCTGCAGGGGTGCACGAATAGCAACACACACTCGATCAACCTCAGAAAAACCAAATCAAAACCCAACGAGGCATTCACGACAAAGCAATCACAGGATTCAGAATTATTTCAGGGGGCCACCCCATTAAGCTACCCGCAACGAAGTTGGCCGGCTCCGAGACGGACCCAAGGTTTGCGCCAATGACTGTAAACGACTAGGAACCCGAAAATGTGACTGGGCTTGTCGATACCGCGAAAACACTCCGCAATTCTTAAACAGTACAGGTGCTCCTCGCACAATCTTCAATAAAACAGTAACATGGCATAAGTACAGGATAATAATAAAGCCCCAAACTACTTTGTGGCCCCAAGAAATAAGAATGAATCAAGCTCTGGCTCAGGGGGGGTCCATAAGGCCTCCCGGATGTGGATAGTGTGAATAGTCAAGGAACAAGAATCAAGTACTCGGGGTCCTACGGGACACAAGTGAGCATGAAAAACCAAATAGCAGATATTGCTCACCGGTGCCTCTTTCATTAGTTACCCCATTACTACTCAGGTTATGTTATTTAGGTACCTCGTTAGTCATCAGACACTCACATACCCTACACATGCTTTGCTACGACTCGCATGGCTCAAACAACTCCTGTAGTAATGGCTCATGGGATGGAGAACAAGCTTTGGTGGGGTTTAATAGTAAAGGCTATGTAGTACTTGTGGTTCAATTTAATGCAATCGCGACTCAATGATGCAAGAATAAGATAGAGGCAATAGGTACTGTATGTATGCAAGCATGTGGTACTGCTTGCCAGGCAGCTCAGTTGAAGTGAGAGATGGATCTGGGTAGTACTCCTGGGATTCCTGGTAATTCTCCTGCTAGGCATCTATTCGAAGAAGAACCAAACAAACAAGGGCCAACATAAATAAAGTGCACAAGCGTAGGAATTAAAATGCGACAAACAAACAAGCATGCCATGATGAATGATGCACAAGTTGCATGGCATTAAAGTAGCATGGCAAGGTGAGGGGTGAATACAAGAAAGAAATCACTTTATTATTTAATTAACCAAGTTTTATTGTCATAAACAGTTCAGATTTTTAATATCAACATGATGCATGCTTCAATTCAGAACAAGGACTGTATAGATAGAACAGGCTCGTCGCGCTGATCGATTTAGACGTATTATTTGTTAAATTTGGAGTTATAAAACAAAAGTTATTAATTAATTAAAGATAAGGGCATTTTATTGTAATTTTTAATCATCTCGAAAATTTAAAGTGTTCAAAACATATTTTGAAGGGCATATTTGAATTCCTCACATTTTCCTGGTTCCAAAACATATATTATATGTATTATTTAGATTTGTATTTTAAATATTATTTGAATCTGAATTGGATTTGAATTTAAATCATTTTGAAAAAGATTTAATTAAAACAGACTCAGGAAAAATACTTTTGTCACCCAGGTGAAATCAGCCCCAGTCACTGACGAGTGGGCCTTGCGCGGACTGGGCCACGCGCGCGGAAAAACCTCTTTCCACCGCGGGCTGGGCTAGCCTGTGCGTCTGTGAGGTGGGCCAACTGGCGCTGGCCCACGTGACAGCGGTGAAGACGGCAGAGGCTGACAGGTGGGGCGCAAGCTGGACTACGGGTTACGGCCTGAGGAAGCAAAGGGTTTTCTGCAAGAATGTTTGAGCGACTGACGGGTGGGGTCTCTAGGAGCGCGGGTTGCGAGCGAAACAAAAAGGGGGGCTTAATGTAATTTTACCATGGCCCGGTACTGTTCTTCGTGTTCATCGTCTGACGGACAGCGCGCGCGGAGCGGAGCGGGGATTCGATCCCGGGTTGCGGGCGTGCACGCGGAGGGGCTAACCAGTGCGGTAGGGCGAGGGAAGTTGATAGGTGAGGGGCTGGGGCCTAGTTAGGGTGCTGCGCGGCGCGGGGAGGCTGCAGACGGCGACGAGCTCTGGCGCGTGGCGGGCGTTCGACGAAACGAACGGTGGGGCTGGGGCGGTACGGTGAGGCGGACCGTGTCAGGGGAAAAGAGGGGCTCACCGGGGGCTCGACGGCGGGCGCAGATCATGGCGAGGAGCGGCAGAGCGGCGAGATCGCTGGCGCTCCGGCGGCTAGGGTTTCGTCAGGTCGGCGAGCATCTGGCGGCCCTGGGAGCTTCTCCGTCGCGTCAGCGTGTACAGGGCTTCATAGAGGAACCTCCTCAAGCTTCCAGGCCACCTCCAGGACGAGCTGCTCGGCTGGAACGACGGGGACGAAGTGGTGCTGGCGGCGACCGGCGGCAGAAGCTGTTGTCGGGGAGGAAGAAGGAGAAGAGGAGGGGCAGCTCGGCGCAGATCTGGCGAGCCAGGAGAGTCGTGGGGAGGAAGGAAAAGTGAGAGGAAGAGAGAGGAGAGGGAGCCGTGGCAGGGTAGATAAAGGTAGCCTCGGTGCCACCTTTTTATTCTCTCTCATGTGCTGGCTCGAGCTGGGGCTCGACCTGTGGCTGGTAGGCACGGCAGTGAGGGGCTGCAGGTGGACCAGGGCGGCGTGTGGCTGCAGGGTGGGGCTAGAACGCGGTGGAGAAAAGAGAGAAGGGAGAGGGTGGTTAGCTCGGGCTAGGTCTAGATGGGACTCGGGTTAAGCTTAGCTAGGGTTGGGGAGAGGGTTAGGGTTAGCTGAGGTGGGCCAGGGAGAGAGAGGGTCAGGTGGTGCTCATGTTAGAGAGAGAGGGGGTGTGAAAGAGAGAGGTAAAGTGGAGTTAGGGTTTAGGAGAAATTAGAGAGAGAGAGGGAAAAGCTAGGTTAGGTTTTATTAGGTATTTAGATTTTAATTTGGTTTATGAGGCCAAAACAAGAAGAAACATGAAGCTTGATCTTGCTTGAGATAATGTGGAGGAGAAACAAGAAAGGAAAAGGAAGAAAAGAAAAATAGATGGAAAGAGTCACATATGAACATACATGTAGAAAATAAAATAAATAAAAGAAAGAGATGTGGGTGAGACTATGGGGATGGTGGAATGGTAGAAGATGGTTTCCCAAGATAGGATCCCTCAAATCCAAACAAAAACCAATGGAGTAAAAAGGTGGTGAAGAATTGTGCATGGCCCATGCAAAATAATAATGCCATGATTTATTTTGTGAAAACAATAATAATATTATGGCATTATTCTCATGCATTTCCAAGAAGTGGAATAAAGCCAAGCAAAGGAAATTTAAAGGACTAGATCCACCCTATTGCCCATGAGCTAGATAAAACCAAAATAAAGACAACAAGCTCAAGAACTAGTAGGATGGTGGAATTATAAAGTGGTGGAAAAGAAAGATGATGGAATTGAAACAAAAGATATGCCCCCAACTCAACTTGGGCATTTAGACAATATATCAATAGCCAAATACAATATCAAGAGGCAAATACAATTAATAATGCATGTGAGAGAAGAACCAAAAGAAAAAGGGTTTGATATGATGCTCAAATGCAAGGTGGCATGATGACATGAGCATGATATAATTATGATGCAACAATAATGTATATGAAGTAGCCAATATCTTACTAGGACAAGTAGCATTACAATTGTTAGACAATTGGGATGCTACAGAATCTTCTATTGATTTTTGGTTGATTTTTTTCAGTAGCTTTTATAGGCAGACTTGTCCTTAGTTTTTTTTGCTACAATGTTGCTTGTTGTTGTTCTCCATTCAAATAGTTTTGGCTACAATGTTTTTTGATGTGATGCCCCATAAAACTACTTTTGCTACATTATGCATGTTCCTTACCCTTTAATTGTTTCAGTAGCTTTTCTAGGCAGATTTGTCCTTACTTTTCTACCCTTAAAGCAGTTTTTTGCTTTAATGCAGATGCTACATTGTCAATTAGTTTTCCTGCAATGAGTTTTGTTTTTTCGTGTTTGATGTTGTGTAGGAGGATAGGGAGAAGACATGGATGGCAAAAAACCGCCTATCTGTGAAGCGTTTACTCACCCTAGCACAAGGTCTTAATCCCGAAAAGCGAGTAGTTATTGCTGCAAAGAGTGCGTTCAGAGCCTATTTAGATGTGTCGTCATTCAGGTTTCCTAGTGGGTTGATAGATTACATTGCATTGCACATTGATCCAAATCTACAGGAGTATAAAACACGCAAAAACATGATAGTTTTCACAATAGATATGGTGAAGAAGGTGTTCGGAATTCGCTGCGGCAACAAACCTGTAGAGCTCCTGAATAAAAATGACCCCTGTGAGCTTCGGAGCATTTATAAAGCTGGCAGTACCAGGGCTGAGGTAGCTACTGCAGTAAATTTTCTCAAATCATGTGCCAACACGGATAAAGCAACAATAATCCGGACATGGGACCTTCTTTGCTTGGCTCTCGTGGTTGCTCCTAAGAGCTCTAACAACATTAGCATTGAATATCTTGCCTCCATGGTTGACCCCACCAAGACCGATGAGTATGCTTGGGATGAGCACCTTCTGGATTTAGCTATGGCACAAGTGGATCATATTCGGAAGAAAAAGGCGATGCCACTGAAGTTCACCGAGGGAGAGAAAAAAAATGACTTTTGGATCACTGGCCCTTTTGCTTTTCTTGGTGTATGTTATTCCTCTTCATACCTTTTTTTAGTTTGGTTTATGATTCGTTTAACTCTTGTTTTTGTGCCTTACTAGTTTGCTATTCCATTGCCTATAACAGATTGCATACATGGACCATTTGAGCTTCCCGCGAGACTGCGGCCATGTATTCAACAAGTATCTGCCAAGAGTTTGCTTCGTGACAAACAGTGACTTTGATTTTGTTGTGGAACACGACCTTGAGTTTAAGATATTGAACACTACTACATTTTTCGGTTGGCGCCCGATATGGCATTTTTGGCAGCTTTTCATCGTGAATTTTTTTTGTTTCCTTTTGTGCTTGTTTATCATCTTACTACATCCTCATTGTGTGCAGTTCCTCCCACTGTCGGACACTCCGTACAATACTGATCCTATTGATGAAGAAGAAAACCAAGCTCCCCCTGCTCCTGCTGTAGATGAAAATGAAGTCAACCTTTCAGCTTCGTTTAATGAGTGGCTCGTGTTTCCCAGTAGGCAAGAACTAGAGGTATAGAATTTGTTGCATTGATGTTCCAGTATTGCTACATTGCCTAACATAGTTTGCTAACTTAGGCGTAAAATATTGCTGCCATGTATGCTTCAGCTTGTTTGCACTAATTTGTCTGTTAGTAACATTGAAGCTAGAAAATTGTTTCATTCTTGCTACATTAGCTTTTATAGTTTGCTACATTAGTTTTAATATTTTACTTCATTAGTTTTCTGTAATTGCTACCTTGTTATACATATTTCCGAGTCTGAGTCGCCTGTACGCCGCGGCAGCGGCAACGGGCGACGAAGCTGAGCCACTGTTATAGTGATTCAAACAGTTTTTGCATTAAATGATCTGTTTTACTTTTTCGTTTGCTGACATGCTTATTTTAGTTTCTTATGTTTTGTTTCTTTTGTTTTGTGTTGCCAATAGGTACCTGCTCGCTTCAAGCACTTGGCTGAGAAGCATAATGCTTTTTGGGCATCTGATGTTGAATCAACAATGAAGAATCTTGCTGTTGGATTGAAACAATGCATTCCCAGCACATGGATGCTCTTTTGGTCGACATTGATTCACAATTGAAAGAAGGAGCTGGTCCTAGTGTTGTGTTTCCATCTGATGTAGTACTAGACGATGAAGAAGAACATGAAGCTGTGAACAAGGATCAAGAAACATATGATGGTTTGGACAAGTCTGCTGATGTTGAATCAAGAGCATATGTAGGGAAAGAGGATGTCACTAAAGCAAGAAGGGATGAAGCAAAAGAGGATACACAGAAGCAAGAGAGGATGAAGCAAAAGAAATTGAGACAGAAGCTCGAGGTGACAAGCAGCAAGAGTGAGGCGCACACACATGTTGACATCCCGGATATGCCACAGACTGCTGTAGTCTTGGATTCATCACCCATGGGAGGAATTGATGTCCCAGAGCAGCAACCTATTGATAGCCCGATCAGGTCACCGTGGCACCGTGACCCATCCCCTTGTCCTCCACATATAGACCCTGGAGCATGGAATCGTGCTCCTGAAGCTCCAGGGTTCGACCTGCTTTTGCAAGAATCTGTTGATGATGAAGGAGATGCGGGTATACCAGCTATCAAGGTACCAGATTCTGATTTCTCTTCTACTACTGAGACGACCAGTGTAGTGGAGCCAGCTGAAGCATGTATGTTCCTTTATCCTTTGCAGCATTTTTTACATTGTTATGTAGTGTTTTTCCTGTTGGTCTCCCCTACATTTGTCATGTGCATAAAAAATTGATTTTTTTTGTCTCTGCAAGGTGTTGTGACTGTTGATGGAAGCTCTGGGATGGTGACACATGAGAAGAATACGAGGTTCAAGAGGGCAGCAAAGGTTGAAATTACACCTCCAAAGGTTAAGAAGATCAAGGTCTCTAAAGATCAGGATGAAATCTATTCCAAGTTTGTCTTAAATGGAAGGACAACAAAGAGGCTCACAAAGAAGAGGAAGAACGAGGGCCATGGGCAGTGAGTTTTCTGTCAGCTATTTTTTGCTTCCGAAGCTATTGAATTCTGCTACAATTGATTTAATTTTTAGCTCATTAAGTGTATAATTTTTGCTACACTGATTAGATGTCTTGTTTTCTTTCCTGTTTTTATGTGGATGCTTCATTAGTTGTTTATTTATGCTACAATTGTGTTATACAGTAGCTTATCTACTATTAAAAAGTTGCTACATCATTTTTCCTTAGTTGATTTTTTCATGTTTTTGGATATGCTTCATCTATTTGTTTGCTTCAGGAGCTGTTGATTTCTACTACAATTATTTTAACTTTTAGCTCACTAAGTGTATATTTTTTCCTACACCGATTAGATGTCTTGCAATCTTTCATGTTTTTGGATATGCTTCATCTAGTTTTTTGCTTCAGAAGCTGTTGATTTCTGCTACAATTGTTTTCACTTTTAGCTCACTAAGTGTATATTTTTTGCTACACTAATTAGATGTCTTGCAAGCTTTCATGTTTTTGGATATGCTTCATTTTTTCCTTCATTTATGTTACTTAGTAGCTTGGTTAGTACATATTTCTTGCTCCATGACTATCCTGTTTTCTGTTCTTCCTTCAAATTGTGCAGCATCTTTATTAGGGGGGAGATTATTTGTTGTGCTTCAAATTATGACTTTTTGTTTCTTGCTTGTAGGAAATGTTTTGTGCAAATTGGACGCTACTTTTGCACATACAAGGGTTTTAAAGAATCTTTGAAGCCGCGAGCATATCTTAGTACCGAGTTGATGGACGTGTGGATTGAGAAGTTCAACCACGAGGTTTGATTGTTTGCAAAAACAGTGCATGCTAGAAAAAGAGATATGCGTTCACGCATCACATTGCGGTGAGTAAGAGATTGCATAGTACTTTTTTGGGTACATTCTTGTTTTTCTTCGTCATTTAACTCTGTTTTTGTTACCTTGGATAACAGGAAAAACTGATTGTTGATCCCAAGACATTCCACACAACAGGTTGTATGGACGAGTTCAATGAACAGTGTTCAAAGTACAAGATTCTTAAATATGATATTGTGAGTTATTTTTCCTTTTTATTTTGCTGCTCTTCTCTTCATTTTATGCTGCTATTCTCTTCATCTTGTAGCAAGATCTGTTGAATGTAGCTCTATATGCCGCTTAATCTGTTTTTGCTTACATGCTGCGATATAGCTCTACTTTCCTACTGTGAGAAATGAGCATTGGGCTGTACCTACTATCAACTTAATGATGAAGCAATACCACATCTTTGATTCGATGAAGATGGACAAGGGGACTGGTGTCTTGGATGATCTTGCACGAAATCTGGTCGGTACTGTAGCAACAAATATGCATGCTATTTTTCAGTAGCTTCCTTCCTTTCTTAACCTTCCTTTTTTGCTTCAATGGTGCTGTTTTGAACTTCACCACTCTTGTCAATGCATCAAATAAAACACCTAAACTTGCCGAAGAGATGGAGCTATACCTTCTCAAAACTCCTGATCATCCGCAGCAAGTAACATTGTAAGTTTTCATATTTTAGCATCTCATTTTTTCCAAATGATTCCATCATTAGTTTATTGCTCACATTGTGTTTCTTATTTGCTTATTTCTTCATTTTTCAGATTTGACCATGGTTTCTTTGGCATAATGTTCATGGAGAATTTCAATGGCAAGGTCATGGCGGAATTCGACAACAACTACTGCCTGGATCTTCACAGGACCCTTTGATACGTTGCTAATGTATCCATAATTTTTGATGTGCCATGCTTGGTTTTTATCTACTTTCTTATGTTTTGTTCCAACTTTAGAGTACTTTTTATACACTTTCTTAGACTAACCTATTAACAAGATGCCACAGTGCCAGCTGCGTGCTTTCTGCTGTTTTTGGTTCCAAGAAACTCAGAAAATGAATATTCTCGGAATTGGACGGGCAAAAGCCAAAGTTAGTTTTTCACCGAGGGGGACACGGAGCCATAATAGGAAACGGAGAGGAGCCAGAGGGCCACCACACCACCTGGCCGCGCGGCCAGGCCTGGCCCACGCCAGGGGGAGGTGTGGTCGCCTAGGGCACCCCCTCGGCCTCCCCTTCCGACTATAAGATGCCTCCGATACAGAAACCCTAAGCACCCGATCAAAATTCCACGAAAGAGTCTGTAGCCGCCGTCATCTCCATCCCTAGATCGGGAGGGATCTGAAGCTCTTCCCGTCACCCTGTGGGAGGGGAGAATTCACCCCGGAGGCATTCTTCATCACCATGCAAGCCTCCGGTGTGATGCGTGAGTAGTTCATCCTTGGACTACGGGTCTATGTAGTAGCTATATGGTTGGTTCTTCTCCTTTGTGCTATCATGTTTAGATCTTGTGAGCTCCGTTCATGATCTAGATCATTTATTTGTAATCCTACATGTTGTGTTTGCCAGGATCCGATGGATATTGAGATGCTATTTCATATTGATCATTGATTCTACCATGTCTTTGTTATTTATGATATTGCACGCTTTCTGTTGTTAGTAGCTATCTTGGCCAAGTAGATGCTAGCAACTCCAAGAGTTAGTATTTATGCTCGATAGTGGATTCATGCCTCTAGTAATCTGGGGAAGTGACAGAAATCTCTAAGGTACTAGATGTGTTGTTGCTACTAGGGAGAAAACAACAATCCTTTGTTCATAGAACAATCGTATTGTTTACTTTACACGCAATGCGTAATGCAATTATATGTTGCTTGCAACTTAATACTGGAGGGTTTCGGATGATAACCTGAAGGTGGATTATGATTCATAGATGCAGTTGGATGACGGTCTATGTATAATGTTGTAATGCCCAATCGAATCTGAATGGAGTCAAGATTATTAGTATATGCATGTATGCTTTCTCGATGTTTGTCAATTGCCCCGCTGTAATTTGTTCACCCAACATGTCATCTATCTTAAGGAGAACCACCACTAGTGAACTATGGACCCCGGTCCTTTCTTTTACTATCAATCTACAACTGTTTACTGTTTTCTGTTTACTTTCTGCAAGCTTTTACTTTCTTCCACACAATACGTTTAATCCTTTGTTTTCAGCAAAACCCATGAGATTGACAACCTCGCTATAAGTTGGGGGCAAAGTTCTGTGGTTGTGTTGTGCATGATTCCAAGTTGGCAACAACACCTTGGAGGTGTTTCCTTGCTCCTACTGGTTCGATAACCTTGGATTCATAACTGAGGGAAACTTACTGCTGTGCTCATCATACCTTCCTCTTGGGGTTCCCCAACGAGCTCATTATTACACGAGTCAGCAAGTATTTTTATGGCGCCGTTGCAGGGGAGACAAGGACATCTTCACAAGGGGAGTCCCTCATAACCGATCTCTTTACTTTGTTTTATTTGCTTTTCTTAGTTTATTTTCTTGCTTTGTTTGCTTGTTTCTTTATCAAAAACACAAAAAAATTAGTTGTTCTAGTTTGCTTCATTATACTAAAAACACAAAAAAATAGTTCCTATCTTAAGTTGCCATTATGTCTAGAATTGCTCCAATCACTATGTCATCTGAGGAAATGATTTTCACTTTTAAACAAGGAATTGAAGAGAGCTTCAAAGAATCTTGGTCTAGAATCTCTGATCTACATGAAAAAACTGAACCTAAAATGACTCAAAGCTTGTTCCTTAGCAGTTTTTACCTTGGAATTGCTCTTTGCTATAGATATGCTTTGGATGTTGTAGTGGGAGGAGATTTCCTCCAATGCAATGAGGATGATGTTGTTAATGCTATAAAGAAGTTGGTCTTTACTTACAACTTGTCTAGCAAATATGATTCTTCCTTTATAAACATATTTGCTAGATTGAACACTCTTGAGACCCGCACTACTAGTTTAAAGGATTGCTATAACACGCTTAGAGATCATCATGATTATGTTCCAATAAATTCTGAACCCTCAAAATGGCTTCCTACAGTAAAGATTGTTATAAATAATGAAACTTTTCATGCTCGTTGTGATATCATATCTGAATTCTGTCTTATGCCTAAAGATATCTATGAATCTTTGGGGACTTTCTGAAGGAGGAGAAGAAATATTTCTTGCTAATAATGCCACAATATTACCAACGGGAATAGCTGAAGGAGTGTTTACAAAGATCTTAGGGAAAATTGTTTCTACTGATTATCTTGTTATTGAATGTGTAGGAAAAAGACAAATTACACTTGGAAGATCCCTATTGAAGCTTCTTGGAGCAATAATAGATGTGGGAAAGGGCACCATGCACTTTGATTCTCCACCAAACAATCATATGTTCCCCAAGGTTAAGAATAAAGTAAGAGAGGTAAGGGCAAGAAAATTGGTTTTAATGCTTCTTCATTGGAGAATACTTGATCCTTTTTCTTGCTTCTTATGCTTAACTTAAAGGTATTAAAGAAAAGTACTTATTGGGAGATAACCCTAAAGTTTTAGATGAGTCTTGGAAGTTATTACTTCTGTAATAACCGCTCCTTATTCTTTTTATTTGGTTTTTGTGCTAAGAGTAACCTCTAATGAGAGAGAAGTAATGCTTGGAAAAGTTGCTGTCCCGAAACCGATTTTTGTTTTTCACCGTAAAAATTCGTGTAAAATCTCTGTACTTCGGTTTGAAGCGTGAATTTTTGTGCTTCTGCCCTAGGTTGTTATCTAACTTCCGTTAGTTCAACACTTTTTGATCTGAGCAACATAAGGTCTTCGAAAAAATTCGTTTTTACCTGCTGGTCTGTTTTGACAGATTTCTGCCATTATTTGCATTTGCTTCTTGTTGGTTCCTTTTGAGTTCTTTTGGGTAATTGAGATTTTTGAGGAAATTGCTAAAGTAGCTTGTGTTTTAATGGAAGTTTTATTGGTGTTTAAACTGAACCCAAATACTTACTATCTTGAGTGCACTGATGTTGCTAATAAAGATTGTGTGAAGTTTTGTATGAAGGAAAATTTTCAGGTGTATGGAGAGAATGATGTAATGAGATGAAGAATGGACTAAATCTCAAGCTTGGGGATGCCACACATGTCATGCCAAGAAATATCCAAGGTGTACAAGAGTCAAAACTTGGGGATGCCCAAGGCATCCCCTTCTTCATCAATAAAAATCTCAGGTTTCTTCCAAACACTTCATTTTTATTGTTTCATGCACAGTTGTGTTGTTCTTGGAGCATCTTCTTTTTTTTCTCGTTTTGGTTTTTCGTTTGCTTGGTTTTCTTAGTTTTCTTGAATAAATTGGTTGGACCCTCTCTTTCATACATTAGTTTTCAAATAGTTTGGTTTGGATTGGAAAAGAGTAGGAAAGTTCATGCTTAAGTGGTAAAGAAAGCTTGTTTTTGACTATGGCTTATGCTTTGTCATGCCATGCTTGATATCGTTTTGGCTTTATGCTTAGTGATATTTGTTGTAGCATGACTTGTTATAAACAATTGAGATTGCTTAATGTGCCTTGGAAGAATCATGCGTTGTTTTAACATATTAAAGCATCTCCTTTGATGCTTTATTTGGGTTGACTTGGCACATGCTCACACCATGTTATGACTTTCCCAAGTCACCATAGACTTTATGATCCTTTAGTTTTCGACTTTTAATATCACTTTATGCTTTAATTAATAATGTTTTGTCGCTTTGCATGATTATGGCCATTATTGCTCTCTTAGTTGGTCGCTCCCAGTCTTTTGCTAGCCTCTGTAACCAAGTATGAGTCCCACTCATGCATCCAACTCCTAAAACCAAGTTATTCCAAAGAGTCGACCATACCTACCTATTAGCATTTGCTATTCCAAGTATATTCATGTTTTTATCTACCTTCCGAATAAAATTTGTTATGTGAAAATTAGTGATTAAAGCTCTCACGAACTTGATGGCACACTTTACTTTTCTTGCCCTTAATAAACTTGAACCATTGTGTCATATATGTTGTATATGACTGCAATTATATGTTGGGGATTAGCAGAACCATGTTATCATGGGGAACGCTTTCAACATTGCACTTGTACTTTGTACCTAGTGGATATCATGCTCTTTTGTCTATGGATGTTGTCGGTGTGAAATGAAAGGGGAGTTTGTAGGTCCATGGAGTTATGTATGTGTGTTAGCGAAACGCCTGGGCCGCCGGTCTAATCCATGCTGTCATGGTAGAAACCTGCAACGCAACCATAATGAGCTGTCTATGAAGCATTCTTCTTATAAAAAAGAGTCAGAGAAAAAAGGGATAAAAAGAAAAAAAGATATGAGAAAAGAGGAAAGAGAGAAAAAAGCACCATTTTCCCATGGTAAATAAGAAGATTGCTGAGATGCTCATTGTCTGCTTGCCTTGTCATTTTGATATGGGGATTCTTCCGTATCATCGGGCAAGGGGTACCCCATTGGCGGTTCTGTATGATACACGTGTACTTATGATGATAAGAACTTACTGGTGACTAAACTTGAGTAGCATGAGAAGCGGACCTCGTATTCAAGGGACATGAGATTTCCAACTTATACTTCGTCAAGCATATACTCTATAGTTTGTTCACTTTAACCTTAATCACTTCAAGGTGCTTATGATATGGGTAATGAGAGCTGAAAGCTAACAAGTACCATAATTTTTGAAAGCTCTTTATGAAACTTGAATCTCTACTTCCTTCTATGAAGGCCTTTCTTTTACTTTTATGTCGAGTCTCCAACTTCTACCTTTATGCACCTACTTTGAGAGCATAGTGGCCATTCTTAGTTCTATGTGCATCGTCCCAAGACTTCTTGATTGATGCATAACTTGATATTGCTTGTTCTTAAACTATTTGTATCTAGTCACCCTTATAAACTTTGAAGGTGTCCTATGCATTTATATTTGCTACTCTATGAGGGACAAGCTGAATGCCACTATGCTATGTTTTCTTTATGTGAAACAAACAAACGTCTTGCAAAGCATTGTTATGCATGAATCTTTTGTTTGTGCCTTTTCATGTTGCAACATAGTTGTTATGTCTTATTGTTAGAACTTTATCTTTCATGCTATGTTGAAGTACTATGATCCTAGCTGTCAATGTTTTACAAATACTTTGATCAAGTTTATGATGGTGCATGTCACCTTAAAAATTATTCTTTTTTTATCACTTACCTACTCGAGGACGAGCAGGAGTTAAGCTTGGGGATGTTGATACGTTGCTAACGTATCCATAATTTTTGATATTCCATGCTTGGTTTTTATCTACTTTCTTATGTTTTGTTCTAGGCTTGGCCCGCACTAGGGGTGGTGTGGCCGCCTAGGGCACCCCCTCGGCCTCCCCTTTCGCCTATATATTGCCTCTGATACAGAAACCCTAAGGACCCGATCAAAATTCCACGAAAGAGTCTGTAGCCGCCGTCATCTCCATCCCTAGATCGGGAGGGATGCGAAGCTCTTCCCGGCACCCTGTCGGAGGGGAGAATTCACCCTGGAGGCCTTCTTCATCACCATAGAAGCCTCCGGTGTGATGCGTGAGTAGTTCATCCTTGGACTACGGGTCCATGTAGTAGCTAGATGGTTGGTTCTTCTCCTTTGTGCTATCATGTTAAGATCTTGTGAGCTCTGTTCATGATCAAGATCATCTATTTGTAATCCTACATGTTGTGTTTGCGGGGATCCGATGGATATTGAGATGCTATTTCAGATTGATTATTGATTCTATCATGGCTTTGTTATTCCGTTGTTAGTAGCTATCTTGGCTAAGTAGATCCTAGCAACTCCAAGAGTTAGTATTTATGCTCGATAGTGGGTTCATGCCTCTAGTGATCTGGGGAAGTGATAGAAATCTCTAAGGTACTAGATGTGTTGTTGCTAGTAGGGAGAAAACAACAATCCTTTGTTCATAGAACAATCGTATTGTTTACTTTACACGTAATGCATAATGCAATTATCTGTTGCTTGCAACTTAATACTAGAGGGGATTCGGATGATAACCTGAAGGTGGATTATTAGTCATAGATGTAGTTGGATTACGGTCTATGTATAATATTGTAATGCCCAATCAAATCTCAAAGGAGTCAAGATAATTAGTATATGCATGTATGCTTTCTCGATGTTTGTCAATTGCCCCGCTGTAATTTGTTCACTCAACATGTCATCTATCTTTAGGAGAACCACCACTAGTGAACTATGGACCCTGGTCCTTTATATTACCATCAATCTACAACTGTTTACTATTTTCTGTTTACTTTCTACAAGCTTTTACTTTCTTCCACACAATACGTTTAATCCTTTGTTTTCAGCAAAACCGGTGAGATTGACAACCTCAATGTAAGTTGGGGGCAAAGTTCTGTGGTTGTGTTGTGCAGGATTCCAAGTTGGCAACAACACCTTGGAGGTGTTTCCTTGCTCCTAGTGGTTCGATAACCTTGGTTTCATAACTAAGGGAAACTTACTGCTGTGCTCATCATGCCTTCCTCTTGGGGTTCCCCAATGAGCTCGTTATTACACGAGTCAGCACCCTTGCAGCAGATATCATTGAAGTAAGGGAAAACAAAAAGTCAGTTGAGAATCTCATGGAGGAGGAGTTGAACCTAAAGTAGCTTAGCATATGTAGCAGCAGTAGTGAGCAAAAAATCATTTTGTTAGCTCCAACACTTTCCTTGTCTATTTGACCGTTGCCTTTTGATGTAACCGTGAATGATGGGTCGGTGTACTCGCATAACTAGTTTTTGTGCTATTAACACAAACGGTAATGACAATCTTGTGTTGATGATTATTTCCTCCTTTTGTCTTTTCATGTTCTTTGCTACAATAATTGGTCATGTTTTTCTTGTACAAATACTAAGATCCTTCATGCTTGCAGTAAAAGAACATGTTTGCTACATTTGTATTATATAAATTCTACAATCCATTGTATTAACTGCTGCAACAGTACATAGGACATGCTACCTATGTGCGGCAGAATTTTGCATCGAATTTATGACAACACATGCCAGATTTTTATGTTTTTCCTACATGCGAACAAGTAACATGCTACAAATGTAATTAATCCCATAAACAAGGGAAATTCTACTTGAGGTATTCATCCTAAAAATTATGAAATCTGGACATATTTTGATTTTTGCTACATTATAAGAGCAGAAATGCTAGCATGGCTGAACTTTGTTGCTCACAATGTAATAAATAATTGCTGCCAGATAATGTTCCAGGATGACAATAATCAGAAATTGTATAGACAATATGGAGAAATTTTCATGCTAATAACAATAAAAATAGTTGCTACAACTGTTCACACATGTTGCTGCACACACAGTCATATCTTTTGCTATGTAGCATATTATGGCAGTGGTAATATATTTTCCTATGTAGTACTATTACATTTCAATGGTGATTGTATGTATGGAAGCAAAAATAGCTACTCAAACCTAGAGATTCAAATCTATCTTCACAACATTCCCAACATCAAAGCTTGAAATAGGGCACATTGTTGCACCGTGTGACCGTCTTGATGGCAGTACTAGCACTTATGCCCCTTTGGCTTCCACTTGGTTGTTCCCTTGTTTGTCTTCTTCTCCTTGGGATGTTGTTTGCCTTCCTCTGTTTTCTTCTTTGTCTTCACATTCTTTTCGTCGTGAATTTCAACCAATGGCTTTCTTCTAACTGACTTCTCCTTTGGACGCCCCTTTGCCTTAACTCGTGCTGGGTTCTTCAGCATGCTACTAGGAACATCATGCGGAGATTCTTGTTGTTGCTACTGTGTGCCTGTAGGTTGTTGTTCAACATGCTGCGGTGGTAAGCCTTCTTCAGGAGCCACACCATTTTGTCCTTCGTTTTGCTGCACGTCATCTGGAGGACTCCTCATGGAAGCAACAATTTTCTTGCTTCATCAATCATGGTAGACACAACCCTATATGTTTCGTCATTGAAGCATGCATCCGATGCCAAGTCATTAAACTTCCTGCATAATAAGTTGTACTTGAGAGTATTTGTGCTCGGCACACAAAATCTTGCTGCATTTGAACCAGGATCAGGGGCAGGTGTTGTTGCTGTAGTAGACCAACGTTGGAGCATGTATCAGTCTGGTATTTGCTGCACGTTCAGTTGGACCATCACCCTCACTATGTGCGGGCATATCATTCCACACATCTCAAATGTTTTGTAGCCACACAAGTATATACCCTCTTCAATGCTTTCTTCTACCCGATCGAATTCAGGGTTTGGTACAAGATCGAAACAAAGCATTTCTGCCTCTACATGGATGGGATAAAACCTTATTGATGCTTCAAGTATCTTCTAGAACCTGCCAAAAACCTCCCTTGTGTAGAATTAAAGACCCTGCTTTTCAATACTCCAACTTCAAGAAAAATAAGTTTCACACATTGTCAGAGAATTCTATGATAGTTACTTGAAGCAAAAACACATTACTAAAGCAAAAAACACATTTTTTGAAGCAAAAACACATTACTTAAGCAAAAAAACACATTATGAAGAAAAAACACATTACAGCACTCACCATCCCTAGAGTGGCGCTGTTGTCGTATCCAATGTAAAGCCTGCATTATCTTCACGATCCAGCATCAGGTTCTAGTACAACTCATATTGTTGCACAAAGTTCCATATCGTGTCACTTGGCCGAACTAGTGTTTTGAAGTAGCAGTTTAGGCCTTCCGATCTACCAGTTGTGCTGGTGAATGGGAAGAAACTTTTTCTAAAATATACCGGTGCCCATGTATTCCTTGTTCTGCACATGTTCTATAGGTGAGTGTTCTCAGCCATCTCAAAGGTTTGCAGCATTGTCTGCCAGCAGACCTCAAACTTAGCAACCGTGTCAGTGCCATAGATACATGCATAGAATGCTTCTCTGAATGGATGACCCTCTCTCAAGTGAGGTCCGAACTTCTTTCTTGCTAGACGTAGCACATGGAATATGCAACATTTGTGAACTGCATCAAGAAACACATTTTTGATTGCCCTGCCCATTGCTTGGTCCTGATCAGTCATGATATGGTCAGGGCACAACCCATTTGTAGCTTTCTTCACTTGTTTGAAAACCCATTCAAACGTTTCAATTGTTTCATCAGGAAGGAGAGCACATCCCAAAATTATTGTGTGTGTGTGTGTGATTGTTTATACCCACAAGAGGAGTAAATGGAAGGTTGTATTTGTTCATGCAAAAGGACGTGTCGAAGAACACACAGTCTTTGTACTTGGGGTATAGTGCCCTTGTCCTTCCATAAACCCAAAAGAGTGCTCGCACAGCGTTGTCCTTATCCACCAGTTTCTCAAAGAAGAACTGAGGGCATTCCGCCTTTCAAATCTCGAAGTATTCAATCATCATGCTCAAATCACGCTCCGAAACTTCTTCTCACAGCATTGTTCTGATGTTGGAAACATCACGCTTCACATACCCAAGGCATCTAGGATCACCCCCATGAACACTGCCGAGGCACCCCATCATCTGCGAAGTAGTTATATTTTGCTTATGCAAGGTCGAGATTAGCTGGAAATCCTCCTCGGAAACTTTCCTATGAGAATGATAATATATACGCTTCCCAGTTTGCTGCACCATTGGATGAGTATACTCCTCGTTGAAAACTGTGACAGTCCACTTCCCATCTCGCTTCCCAACAAGCATTTTTGCTTTACAACCAGTTTCTTTGCCTTGAGCCAGTGACATCCTTCTTCAAACCTGCTTGCTTGATGCGAGGTTTCTGTGCAGAAGTGCTGCTCATGTCGATTGTAGCATCTTCCCATTGGCAGCAAGACCAGTTGTGTTGCGCTGTTGTTTTGCTTCATCAACAGGCTTCCCGGTGTGCACACACTCAAACACCCTGCTCAGAATAGTGCCCTTTGATGCTCCCCTTGCCATGCTGTATTTTGCATTTCCTATGTGTGTCCCGAAGACAAGCTTGAAAGCATAGTCATTATACACTTGATGCGCCACGTCTAGGGCATCAAAGGTCATACCAACACAAGGAACAACCGGCTTTGAGAAAATCTCTTCCCCATGATCTTCAACAACAATGGAAGCATTGTCACTTGCTACACTTTGAGGCCCAGGCTGAAATTCTGTTCTTTGTTGTCCTTCATCATTGCCTTCTCCAATGTCAGCAGCATAACCTTCTAGAGGGGTTCAGGTCAAACCCACCAAGCATTGTATCAGCTACAAATCCCTGCAGTTCAAAATAAGCTTCAGAAATGCAAATCACAAGAGAGAAAACTTCTGCAAATCAACAGGTATTGTTGCTACCAAATTAATGCAGCATATAAACTGTTTTTTAGTTTGCTTCTAAATCAATTGCGACAATATTTGCTTTCTGAATCATTTTGCTACAACAGTAAATTGCTACCAGAATCAATTGCTACCATCTTTTGGTACATTGATTTGTTCCTACATATAATTCTATTCTGGTTTTTTGCTAACAGCTTTGCTACATTGATTTTTTCCTACAAATCAAAACAATTTTGATTCATATTTAATAAAAGTACTGTCGTCGGTTTGAGGACAAGTACGCCATGAGGGGGTCCTCGAGGCGTGTGGGAGAGAGGGATGTGAGACGTACGGTGTTCCGGGACGGTGAGCACACAAGTTTACCCAGGTTCGAATCCGCCGGCTTTAGATGGACCCTACTCCTGCTAGCAATCCAGTAATACGGCAGAGCCGGAATATGGGTTACAAGGGTTTCGCCTGTGCGAGTTGAGATTGTAGACTATTGAGGTTATCTGGTCTTGCCCTAAAGGCTCTCCCTAGGATGGCTTATATAGATATCCGGCCTAGCGTTTACAGGAGAGATCAATCCGGCTACGACTAAGAGTTGGTTACAGAGTACATCTTGAACTACAAGTAACATTATGGGCCTAAGTCGGTAAGTCTTCTGGGCCTTCCCGTAGTCGGATTGGACTCCGTCTTGTCTCCCTAACTGGGCCGCCCGTAAAGCAAAGCTCTAACCCGAAGTGGGCCACCCTGGTCAGTGAGGAGCTGTGAGGATACCCGGAAAGTATATCCCCAACAGTAGCCCCTGGAGGCCTCCAAGATCCAAAGTCGGATTTTATCATCGTCCAATTTGATCTTCGGCTTGCAGAATCTTGAAGGGTTCCTCAAACTTCATAATAAAAAATACGATGCGGGTCTTAAAAGTAAGTCGGACCTTTCAACTAGTTACTCGGATTTTCCAGCTCGCTTTTCAACTAAGCCGGAACTTGGTCTCTAACGCCACCTAACACAAGCATGGTCAAGTCACGTCATCTGACAGACGTTCCGTCAGCACGACCGTTGGTGGGTCCGCGGTTCGTGGAACCGAGGCGCCGTTTCAATGCGTGCGTGGAGATCAAGGCGACGCAATCATCGCGCGGGCCCTTCCCAGTTCTTTCCACGACGCGTGGCAATTAGACTGTAGCGTTTGCACGAATCTTGGTGCAGGTAGGTGGATATAAGGGCTTTAGATTTCTTCTTCTCCTCTCCACCAGTCCTTCGTCGTTCCTTTCTTCCCAATCCTCCAGCGTGCCTAGAGCCTTTTCGTCCTGCTCCCACAGAGCTCCTAGCGCCGCCACTTTAAAGTCACCTTTTCCACCGGAGAGAAAATGGCTTCATCCTCTTCTTCCTCTCTGGCGGCAGCGGCGTCGGCGGAAGCAGCTGCGGAGAAAGAGAGCTTCCGAGGAATCTGGATCCCCTGCACCCTCGACGAGGACGGCCTCAAAAACATGGAGAAGGAGGGGCTTCTTGCCGCCGGCAACTGGCGGAGCGGTTCCGGCGAAACCATCCCCAATCCGCGCGAGGTCGAGCGTGTCCACTTCGGCACCCATCTGGACCGAGGTTTGTCCTTTCCTCCCTCCGAGTTCTTCTCCGAGGTGATTGACCACTATGGAGTTCAACTCCATAATCTTCCTCCCAATTCTCTTCTAGAGATGAGCACATATGCTGCGCTTTGCGAGGGCTTTCTCGGCATCAGGCCGAGTTTGCTTCTCTTCCGGTACTATTTCCATGTACGGAGAAATTCCATTACTACTGGTGTTCCTTACATCACCGGTACCATTAGTTTTTCTGTTAGACGAGACCGGGCATATCCCAAAATTTCTGCCAGTGACTCGGTCAAACAATAGCCAGCCACTTTTTTCTATCATAGGGATATTCCGGCTCTCGGCAAAGCTACTGCTTTGCCGGCTTTTGTCGACGGAGCTGCCACGGCCCAGCCTTCCTGGGACGAGGCTGCTCCGGCTCTCACTGACGATCTGATCCTCGCTAAGAGGCGGATCGAATATCTTATCAAGCACAAGGGTCTGAAGGGATCCGACTTGGTCTAGTGCTAGGTCTCATGTCGGATCCAGCCACTTCAGTACCACGGGGATAGACTGATGCACTCCATCACGTCTTCCAAAAAAGACTCTCTCCGCATCAGCCCTAAAGCCTACACCGTCCAAGGTTACATAAGCCAGATCAAGTGGCTGATCAAGGAGCGGACCGAGAGGAAAATTCCAGAGATTTCTCTGGATATGCACACGGCGGAAAACCCCGTGGTAGCGGTAAGATTCCATCAGTACACCTTTTACGTGTTTCAATCTTTAAGTTATATACTGCAATGCTGATATGTTTTCTTGTTTTCACCTTGCTGATCTCCCCGAGTCGGAGCTTGCTCCACTCGAAGGATATCCTCCCGAGTTTTCTCAGGAGACTGAAGTGGTCCCATTGCCGGACCTTGCGCTCAAGAAGCGCAAAGCTCCGACAGTGGCGCACAAAGGAAGTGCCCGTTGTGAAGAGGTAACTTTCATTCACAATTTTCGCCTTTGTACCTTTCTCGAATTTCTTTCTGAGATGTAATGTTTCTGACTTTACTACATTCTCAGAGCAAAGCCTCTCATCAAGGGTAAGGGGAAAGGGATTCCTGCGAAGCCCCTGCGACAGATGAAGCTTACCATAGCTTCCCCTGCCATGGCTCCCCCGACTCCTGCCCCTCAACCTTCTGCAACACCGGCGATTACTCCTTCTCCGGTTGTTGCAGAAGATCCGGCTCCTCCAACGGCGCCTGTGATCCTTGGATCGCACACTGACGTCACCGTGGGTGCGTCAGCTCAAGATAAGGGTGAACTCTCTTCGGGTAATGATCCCTCGGCTGAAGTCTTCGCCGACAACCTCCTCAGCAACCCCGGACTTGCCAAGTTTGGCTTATCCCGGAAATCCGCAGAGGAGATCCAGCGGCTGGCCAGGCAAGTCCTGGACAAAAGCCATCTATCCCCCGAAGAGGAAGCGCAAGAAGCAGAGGATGTCAAGTTCTCTGACCTTCTCGCTCAAGTCCGCCTTCGCGACGAGAGGATCAGGACTGGCGAGCTTCCAACAGCCCCAGTAATTCCTCTTACTCTTGCCGAGAAGGTGGCAGCTGAGGTGAACGCGGGGTTAGACAAACTCACCCGCGAGCAATATGTAAGTTGGAATTCCAACTCTTGTTTTTTATCTTATGTTATATCATATCCTCTACCCCCCAAGCATGAAGTAGGATATAGAAATCTGGGTTTATGCTTTCATTAGGATGCCAAAGAACGAACTAGTGTAGCCCCCAAGGCTCGTGCTGATATTTAGCAAAAAATATTAGCCCGAGTCTTAAGTAGCTTTCTGACTTTGGGTATTCTGACTTACAGAAAGTATGTTCCTATAACCAGGAATTATTAACCAATGTCTGTGATAAGCGGAGAGAGATAAAAGCTCTCCGGCTTAAAAATGCTGAGCTCAAGTTAGCCAAGGATGAAGCCGAAGGTAAACTTTCCGAGATTCAAACCTTCTTTTTTGCTTTTTTCAACGTCGAATTTTTCTGAACTGTTGTTCTTTTTGACTTAGAGCGTTGGTGAAACAATCCATCGCTATGATTGAAGAGGCCGAGAACCTCAAGACCCGGGTGGTGGAGAACAAGGGACTTCGCCAAGAGCTGGATAAGCTCAAGGCGGATCATGAAAGGAGCATAGCTCAAGTCCTTGAGTCCTCCTCCATGGCCAATGAAGAGCGCGATCTCAAGATTGCCGCTCAAGATAAAGTTATCTCGGACCTCAAGAATGAGCTTGGCAGAGAGAAAGATCTCTCCGAAGCGCTCCGGGCTGAACTCCAGAGTCTCCGGGAGGAGAAGACCAAGATTGACGACGTCATTCTTGGTACGTTCCATCTGTCTGATTTATCATTTCTTCGACTTTCATAAATGTCATATTTTCATTGACTTGTTTTTTGTAAAGGTCCTCTGAACTTGACGGACTCCTCCTCATCCGAGCCCCGCACTCACTGGCTTACCCAAGTCGATGATCTTCATGACTACCGCCAGTCCCTTGAGGACATTGGCGAGTCTCTCAGGATTCCGGACATGCCAAGCATGTCGGACTTCCAGGTGCGGGAGAAGGCCAAGGAGATGTCGTAGCTTGTTCAGGACTGGAGCATGTCCTACACGCGGACTGCTGCGCAGAACGCTCTCACCATGGTCATGAGCCATCATGGAAACATGGAGATATGGCAAGTAACCAGAGGGTACTGCAAGGTAGACAAAGACGGCCAGGAGCAGGACCTTCAAGCCATCATGCACTCCTGCGCCGGATATGGGCGCCACGTAGCTGACCTGACCAGCTACGAGGTGCCCTTCTTCACCCGCGTGGATACTCCGCCACCTCCTCCAGAAGACGCCGAAGAAGTTTCCGACGATGAACGGACCACCTCGGATCCGGACATCTCGGCACGATATCAAGTCGGAGTAACCAGCGATCCGACAGTTCCTTCATCTCCTCCTGCATCATAGATCAGAAAACTATGTATTATTCTGGAAAAACATAATGCGTTTTGTAAATATTAAGTACTACGACTTTTGCTAGTGCCAAGTTTTTTTATTTATTCAGCACTTTTGTCTTAGTATTTGCGTGCCTGAAATTTTTTCATAAGCACTTAGAATTTTCCGCCTCTACTTATCGTTTATCTGGCTTTCCGGCTTGTCCCTTTCGTGAGCCGGCTAAACCTTCAGCCGGAAACTTTGCCGAGCAACGGAGCTCAATTGCTAAACCAGTTGAAACTCGGAAACAAAGCCGGCTTCCAGTACCAACAATTCACTACTCGGAAGATACTCGCATCCAGCAATCAGACAAATAACCCAAGTAAAGACTAGAATTTTTTAGAGTTATACCCGAAGGTAGCAGTTTTAGAATCGGAAATCTAAACCAGAACGAACATGAGCATAAAGTACTTTCAAGCATTCTGGGATTTTTGACTATGACATGATCATTAGGAAATAAGATGGTAAAAACTTCTCAGAAAAACTTTGAGGTAACCAAAACTTTTATTTCTCATAGAGCATGTACATATGTATGATTACAAAGAAAGATAAACTAAGAATAAAAGGGACGTAGCTGAGCAATATTCCACAGTCTGTCTAATTCATCCGGATTTGTACTGCCTCCAGCTCTCTTTCTCTTCTTAGTAGCAGGTCTTTCTTTGACTGGCCTCATGTCAGTTAAGTAGTACGACCCATTGTGCAATACTCGACTAACTAAAAAGGGCCCTTCCCATATTGGGGAAAGTTTGTGCTTTCTTTGTTGCACAAGCCGGAGAACCAAATCACCTTTGTTGAAAGATCTAGTTCAGACTCTCTGGCTATGATACTTGCGTAACTTCTGCTGATAGGCTGTAGATCTCATTTCAGCAATGACGCAAACTTCTTCGACTAAGTCGAGATCATTTTGTCGAGAAATCTCGGCATCCTCTGCGACATATGCGGCCACTCTAGGAGAAGTATGAATTAAATCACTAGGAAGAACTGCTTCTGCGCCATAGACCAAGAAGAAAGGTGTATATCTTGTTGACCTGTTCGGAGTTGTTCGTAAACTCCAAATTACAGAGGGTAGTTCCTCTGCCCAAGCACCCGCAGCACGTCTCAGTGGTGCTTCGAGTCTTGGTTTCAAACCTTATAGAATTAAACCATTTGCTCTTTCGACTTGTCCGTTAGCCTGTGGATGTGCGACTAACGCAATGTCAAGCCAGATATTTTGCTCGTCGCAGAATTCAGCCAACTCTCCCATGGAAAAATTACTCCCGTTGTCCGTGATAATGCTATGTGGATAACCATACCGGATTATAACATCCTCGACAAATCTTTTGGCTGTTGCTCCATCACAACTAATGACAGGTTTAGCCTCGATCCATTTCGTGAATTTATCCACCATCACTAAGAGGTGAGTAAATCCACTTGGAGCTTGTTTAAAAGGTCCTACCATATCAAGCCCCCAGACCGCAAAAGGCCATGTTATAGGTATTGTTCGCAGCTGATCAGCCGGAACATGAGCTTGCTTGGCATACTTTTGGCAGCCTTTGCATGTCTTGACTAATCGTTCGACATCTGCCTGAGCTGTAAGCCAGAAAAAACAATGTCGAAAAGCTTTTGCCACTAAAGATTTGGCTGCAGCGTGGTGACCACACTCGCCTTCGTGGATTTCTCTTAAGATTTCCACTCCTTCTTCCGGAGATACACAGTGCTGAAAACCCCCAGAAACACTCCGTTTATGGAGCTCACCTTTAACAATAGTATAGGCTTTTGCTCGTCGGATAATCTGCCGGCTTAGCACCTCGTCTTCGGGTAATTTGCCATCTACCAAGTAATCAAGGTAGGGTTGAGTCCAACTGGGAATTACAGCCAGAACTGCTATTAAAGGTGAGTCGGATTTGGTCAGATATTCCTCATCTACTCCCTTTATCGAGGGAACTTTGAGGTGCTCTAAAAATGCGCCATCCGGAACCTCTTTCCACGCAGAGCCTATTCGAGATAGTGCATCTGCTTCCTCATTTTCTGCTCGAGGGATGTGTTAAACTTCAAACCCCTCAAACGATTTAGATAGATCATCCACGATAGCTTTATATGCTGCCATGTGTTTATTTGCATTACAAATATCTGAGACTTGCTGAGCAACAAGATCCGAATCTCCGTAACACATCAAACGTCGGATGCCAATATCCTTAGCAATCCGGATTCCATGCAGCAGTGCTTCATACTCGGCAATGTTGTTTGTCACTGTGAAGTGGATCCGCAACACGTATAAAAGTTTATCTCCTTGGGGTGATTTGAGCACCACGCCAGCCCCCGAGCCCCCTCGAGCCTTGGACCCGTCGAAAAAGAGGGTCCAATATTCCGACTCAGGGAGGACCATGTTCTCCTTGGTCTCTATCCAATCAGCGACAAAGTCAGCAAGGATCTAGGATTTGATTGATGTCCGGGGTTTGTACTCAATATCGAAAGCTGCAAGCTCTATACCCCATTTGGCGACGCGGCCTGTGGCATCGCTATTGTAGATTATATCTCTCATGAGAGCTTTGCTCACTACGGTAATTGGATGTTCCTGAAAATAGTGTCGTAACTTACGAGATGCTAGAAAAACACCGTAAGCCAACTTTTGATAGTGCGGATATCGTTGTTTTGATTCTGTCAGGACCTCGCTGACAAAGTATGTCGGACGCTGCACCAGGTGCTCCTGATTTTCTTCTGGTCTCTCCACCACCATAACTATACTGACAACCCTATTTGTCGCAGCAATGTAAAGCAACATCGGTTCCTAAGGTTCCGGCGCTGCCAGGATAGGAGCAGATGAGAGTACTTTCTTTAGGTCTTGTAATGCAGCTTCAGCTTCGTTAGTCCAGAAAAAATTCTTAGTCTTCTTCAGGAGTTTGTATAATGGTGCGGCGCTTTCACCAAGCTGGCTTACAAATCTACTGACCGCAGCAATGCAACCAGTTAATCTTGTACGTCCTTCAGGCGATTTGTCCTAGAAATATTGAGAATAGCCTTGATCTTGTCACGGTTCACCTCTATGCCTCGTTGAGACACGATAAAACCTAACAATTTTCCGGCTGGTATTCCAAAGAAGCATTTCTTCGGGTTAAGCATGATGTTGTATTTTCGTAAATTGGCGAACGTCTCCTCTAAGTCGGAAATCAATGTTTCCTTCTTTTTGGACATGACCGCGATATCATCCACGTATGCATGTGCGTTGCGTCCGAGTTGATCATGGAGGCAACGCTGCATCGTGCGCTGGTACGTAGCTCCTGTGTTCTTCAGCCCAAAGGGCATCGTAACATAACAGAAGGTTCCGAAAGGGGTTATGAATGAAGTTTTGATTTTGTCAGATTCCTTCATCCGGATTTGGTGATAACCGGAATATACGTCGAGAAAACAGAGGAGTTCCGAGCCTGCCGTAGAATCGATAACCTGATCAATTCTAGACAGAGCGAACGGATCTTTTGGACAAGCCTTGTTCAAGGCAGTATAATCAACACACATCCTTAAATCAGTGGTGTCCTTTTTAGGGACCATTATAGGGTTGGCCGACCAATCAGTATGGATGACCTCTTCTATGAATCCGGCTAACTCGAGCCGCGCTAGTTCCTTAGCTATTGCCTTACGCTTTTTATCACCAAACCGTCGCAAGGACTGTTTGACGGGTTTAGCGTTCGGGTTTACATTTAGAGAGTGCTCGGCAAGTTCACTAGGTACTCCGGTCATGTCAGATGACTGCCATGCGAAGATATCTTGATTTGCTCGGAGGAACTTGACGAGCGAGATTTCCTATGTGCTACTTAGGCCTACGCCTATCTGGGTCACCTTGGAGGGGTCATCATCCTTCAACGGCGTCGTCTTCGTCTCTTATGATGCCTTGAACTCCGGATTTGGCTTTGTCACCTCTTTCTTTGTTGCGGGCATCTCGGACGGATCTATGCTCTTCTTGATCTCCTGGTACTCCTGGGTGTGCAGCACGGCTTCGGCAAAGGCGGCATTTCCATCCTCGCACTCTCGCGCTTTCATCGGGTCTCCCCTGATGGTGATCACGCCGTTGGGACCTGGAATTTTCATCATATTGTAAATGTAACACGGACGAGCCATAAAAAGCCCAGTAAGCCGGACGTCCGAATATAGCGTGGTATGCGCTCTTGAATGGGACCACTTCGAAGGAAAGTGCCTCCGTTCGATAATTTTTTGGTGTTCCAAAAGTAACATCCAAAGTGATCTCTCCCAGGGAATTAGCTTGTCTTCCTGGGACAACTCCGTGAAAAATCATAGAGCTATGGTTAAGCTGTGTTTCCGAGATCTTCATCCAGCGTAGCGTTTCTACATAGAGAATATTGATGCTGCTACCACCATCCATGAGGGTCTTGGAGAAATCATAACCGTCAATAAGTGGATTGACGATTAAGGCGTATTTTCCTCGCCTGTGTAGCTTAGGCGGATGATCAGCACGGTCAAACGTTATTGCCACTTCCGACCAGTCCAGATACTGAGGGACAGCCGGAACTATTGCGTTGAGCTCGTGGAGAACTGCTTTCTTGACCTTTGCTGGTTGAGATCCGAGGAAGGTGACGTAAGTGTCCTTCTTGGTAGGAAAAGTTTTCTTGCCTTCCGACTTGGGATTTGAAGCATCGGCTTCCTCCATGTCGGAATCTTCCTTAGTCTCTTTGTCTTTTTCGGGATTTTTCTTTCCCTTCTTCCACTTAGCTTTGTAGCCCGCGGTATCATCTCTCTTGATGTCGTCATTAAAACGACATTCAGCATTAGTATGGGACAAGCCCCCATTGGCGTCTAAGTGATGCACACATGGGTTATTGGCGATGTCGGCCCAAGTGTAGGTTTTGCCTGGTTGTTGCTCTCCTCTACCTTGGACCCTTGATGTCCCACGGCCACGCCCGCGGCCTCCGCCATGCCCTCCTCGTCCTCCAGACTCGGAAATAGTAGTGACTACTGCTGTCTCCGCGTTGGGTTTTTCTTCCGAGGTATTTTTGCGCTTCTGAGCCTGTTGCTTTGGTTGTTTTGCCGTCTGAGGCACATCCAGGACATTGAGTTATCCCTCTGCGTCGTCGTCAGCATCTGCATACTTGCTCGCTGTTTCTATCATCTCTCCCAGATCAGTAATCTTGTCGCACTTCAAGCGATGGTGCAGTAAACCAATTGGGAGACCTGCAATGAAAGCTTCAATCACAGTTTGATCATTTACTCCCTCACAGGAGTTCTTGGTGTCAATCCATCGTCCGAGATAATCTCGGCAAGTTACTCCGGCTTTCTGGGTGCAACGCTGTAGGTCTCCAACCATACAGGGCCTCCGATATGTGCCTTTGAAATTCCGAAAGAACGCACTTTGTAAGTCATACCAGCTGTGGATGGTGTTCGCTGGAAGTTCATTGAGCCATGATCGTGCCGTCTTCCGCAACGTAAGTGGGAGATATCGGGTTGTGACCAGGCTGTTTCCGCCTTTGGCGATGCAACAAGCCTGGAAGAAATCCTGTAACTAGGTGTCTGGCCGAGCAATGCCGTCGTAGGCTTGAATATGTCTTGAGATAGCAAATCCTTCCGGGAATTTTGTAGCTCTGATGCATGGTCCGAGGCACTTTGGGCCCACGTACACGTCATCGTTTTCGTAGCGCCGAGCCTCTATGTTGGAGTTGATCCTGTGCCTTGCGTCGTTCGGGGATAGGGATCGTCCCGAATATCGGTTGTGGCTGCGGTGCCTTGGAGCCGGACTTCGGCTTCTGCCACCACCTCCCCCGCCATGTCGTTCTCCTTGACCTCCTTGGGGGCCGTTGTGATAACTATGCTGTGGAGAGGGTGGTGCAGCTGGGTTGTTTCCGGCTGATCGCCGGCCTCCGTTTGGAGCGTCATTATTCCGGTTCCAGGGAGGTTCTTGACTATGACGAGCCCCCTGCCGGTTTGTGCCAGCGTGGTTTCCATCGTTCCTTTGTCTGTCGTTCCCACCATGGTGAGGCTCAGCCGGACGGTTTTCACGTCTAGGAGGTGGCATTTTCTGACGATCCTCCTCCCAACGTTTCTCTTTATCTTCTCCTTTTTGGGGAGGATTCCTCGGAATCAGTGCAGCGATCGTGTCTTTCTCGGCTGCTGGAGTGACGTTGCTCCAGTTATGTGTAGTTCTGCGGTTCTGTCCTGACGATCCGGTTCTTGAATAATTGTCTTCCCTGCGTTCGGGGTGACGATGCTGCGCCCGATCGTAGTGGGATCTTACGTCAGCCCATGCCGGATAAGTGCGACATTGGTCGGAATCCGAGACCAACTTTTGACTTCCAGACATGGCGACCTTTTGCTGCTCTAGTCCCTTATTGAGTATCTTGATACCCAAACGTATCTCCTCTGGTTCTGGATTAGCCGATAGAATTTCGCGAGCTGCCACGGTATTTTGCACTGGTGTTGGGTAAACCCAATCTCCATTGCTGTCCTTCCGTGGCTTTCCCATCTCATCTTCAAAAAGGACAGCACGGACACGTGGGAATTGGTTGTCATCTATGTGACGCTTCCGTGTCTTGTGATGTAGACAGGACATATACTCCTTGTTTGACATGCGCTTCTTCTCCACCTCGATGTTTTTGGCTTCATCAAGGAGTTGTTGACGACGCGCTTCTAGGGCTTGGGCCCTTTCATCCAGCTCATCTGCAGTAAGTTCTGCAGCCATAGGGATAGGTGTGGTTAATGCGGCATCGATGAGTTTACGCGCACCTTTAGTGATCACGTGTCCATCCACCGATGCTTCTTTTTTCGGCTCGTCTGGGATAAGTGCTCCATCCGAGTCTTTCTCGTATTCCTCGGCGATCACCTCCTCTGTCAGAGGGTGTTTTTTCGGGGTCTTGTTCTTCTTGTTCCTCTTCTTTGCCTTCTTGGCAGCGCCGGTAGCAAAGATGGCTTTGGGTCCGTTTCCCGGAGTCAAGCTCTGATCGGTACTTTCGGACATCTGGACTTCGGGATTGTCTCCGACTTCCATATCATCTTGCGTTTCGGGAGAGTGTTCCACGGATCCTTCGTCCATGGCTTCTCCATCTTCTGCAGCTTTGGAGTTGTACTCGTCTTCATATTCCGCGGAGAACTTTCGGAAATCTGCAGACGTCATGGATTCATCCGAGGATGTGGGAACGTCGGCGTTTGTTCCAATTGCCTACTGCACCGAGTCGGTGTTTTCTCCAGCATCGGCAGAGCCGGATCCAGATCCAACATATTCGACGAAGTGCGATGCGTGCTTCCTGAGGTACCTGCGGCTTTCGCGATCAGCCATATCGAAACTTTTAATGGTTTCGAGGATTGCATCTATGCTAGCGCCTTGCAGTATCATACATCTTAGTGTGTACCTGAGGAAAGGCATGTCTGTCCCGGCATCGTCAGAGCCGAAATCGGTGTCGTTGATGTGCTCCTCCTGGATTTTGACTTCCACGGGTGGGTCGATCTGGGATCCGGCTTCTCCAGGGAGATCTACTCCAGATTCGACTTGAACCATGAGGTCTTCTTCAGGCTCAAATTTCTCCACTATCTCCGCAACTGGTGCGGGCTGGGTGGGATTAGGGTTTTCTGAGATCCGGAACTCTGCCGCCTCCGCGGACAAAGGGGACCCAGAAGATTCTTCTGCCTCTATCATCACCGCTGGGGTGGGTTGGGAAGGTTCAGTGAAACCAATGTAAACATCGATCTCGCTAAAAGACATGATAGTATAGGCAGTCACGGCCTCCCTAGCCGGAATCCAAGTCTCGTCGAGAACGATGAGAGGGACGTCGCTGGCGTAGAGGATGCGACCGACAACGATGGTCTCGCCGATTCCGATTCTTGCAGATTCCGCTCGGAACGCAGATCTGAAGCTCACTTGCCCCACAGTGGGTGCCAGCTGTCGTCGGTTTGAGGACAAGTACGCCATGAGGGGGGTCCTCGAGGCGTGTGGGAGAGAGGGGTGTGAGACGTACGGTGTTCCGGGACGGTGAGCACACAAGTTTACCCAGGTTCGAATCCGCCGGCTTTGGACGGACCCTACTCCTGCTAGCAATCCAGTAATACGGCAGAGCCGGAATATGGGTTACAAGGGTTTCGCCTGTGCGAGTTGAGATTGTAGACTATTGAGGTTATCTGGTCTTGCCCTAAAGGCTCTCCCTAGGACGGTTTATATAGATATCCGGCCTAGGGTTTACAGGAGAGATCAATCCGGCTACGACTAAGAGTTGGTTACAGAGTACATCTTGAACTACAAGTAACATTATGGGCCTAAGTCGGTAAGTCTTCTGGGCCTTCCCGTAGTCGGATTGGACTCCGTCTTCTCTCCCTAACTGGGCCGCCCGTGAAGCAAAGCTCTAACCCGAAGTGGGCCACCCTGGTTAGTGAGGAGCTGTGAGGATACCCGGAAAGTATATCCCCAACAAGTATCATTCTCAGTTGGTAGTAAAAAAAGTTGCAGCAAGCTACTGTAGCAAATTGATAGTAAAAAAGCCGCAGAACCTAATTATGTTCCTCAACTTCAAACCCTAGCTGCAAAATTTGAAGGAGATCCTTACAGATGGAGCTGGCTGGTCAATCTTTGGGTCTTGATCGAAGAATACACCGGGATTGTTGTACCGGCCGGACCACTGCTGCTGCAACTGAGCTTCGGCGCCACCGCTCGCCGAATCGGATCCTTATCGCCTCCGTGCTGTAGGGTTCGAAGCACTTCTAGAGGCGACGATTGGCGGTGGATTGACGTGGTGAGGATGTCTAGGGGTGGGGTACCAGATGAATGTGCGCATGTGAGCCATGGGCACCGCCGGGATTTGCTGCAGCTGTCCCCATGGCGCCACCGTGCGCCGACCGGCGAGGAAGAGCTGCGGGGGATGTGGGATTTGATCTGTTTTCGGTTTGCTGCAATCGAAAGGTTTTCTTGCTTCTGAAGCATACGCGGGTTTTTAAGGGGTGGCGGAGAGGTAGATTGGACGGCTGCGATCAGTCCGATCGGACGGCTCCGGACCAGGATGATGGGAAGCCCCCGTCGTCCAGGGGACGCGTAGCGCACGCCATAAAATTAGGAAAATGATACTACTCCCTTGGGGGATAACAACGATCGATCCCCCGGGTGGTTCCTTCGCTCGCGAGGCGACCGAACGTGGGTGGGACCCACTTGTTTCTCTCGCTAATGTCTTCCTAGCTTATCTCTTTCGCCCGCAACCTCCTGTTCCTCGCGCGGTTCCTTTTCTTACCGGCCAGAGAGCGCCGCCGCCCTCCCCTAAAAGCTAGCCGGAGGCCGCCATCCTCTGTAAACTCGCCGGAAGATGTCGCCGACCTCCACCTGCTGCGCGCTGCCGGCCTCCGCGCCTCCTCCGCGCCTCACTGCTACGCGCCTATGCCTCCTTGACGTGCGCCGCTGGCCGGAACGCCTCCCTCCCCGCCTCCCTGCCTCGCGCCGCTGACTTGGCCGCGCCGCCCGCGACCCGTCTGCAGCCCATTCCAGGCCACCGACGCGAAGATCCCCTCCGCCCCTAGAGTGGAGCATGGGGCTGTGTATCCATGGAGGAGCTAGGAGCCTAGGATCCATGGCGAGGTTGCCCCTACATGGGCCGATGGCGGTCCTATGTGCGGCTAACGGTGGTGCTACAAACGAAATTGGTTTTTGCTACATATGACTGGCGGAGGTGCTACAAGGACGTTTGAGTTTGCTATGTGCGGCCGGCGGAGCGGACTTGCTACATACGATAGACGGAGGTGCTACAAGGGACGTTTGAGTTTGCTACGTGCAGTGCACGAGACCTCCATTGGTGCTACCAGCAGCGAGTCGGATTTTTGCTACAATTTTTTTGCTACATTCGTTTTATCGTTTTGCTATAATAGTATATAGTTTTGCTACGAGAAGTCCGGCGAGGTCTCCGGCGAAGTCGGATTTGCTACAATAGGAAGTTTTATTTGCTACATACGTTTTGTGGTTTTGCTACAATAGCGTAAAGTTTTTACTGTAAGGTCTTCGACGAAAGTCTCCGGCGAGGTCTCCGGCGAAAGTCTCCGGCGAGTCTCCGGTGAGGTCAGGTTTTGCTACATTAGCACAACTTTTTTGCTACACGATCGCTGGCGAGGTCTCCGGCGAGGTCCAGTCTATTTTTGTTTTTCTGGACCGAACCATTTTTGCTATGGGACTATATATAGCAGAAGCCGGAATGTTTGTAGCAAAAGCGGAAAAAAAAGACGAAAATCAGATCTGATCGTTGATCTCCCAGATCGGACGGCCGAGAATCCGGGGATGGAAAGTTTCCATTCCCAGAGGACGCCTAGCACTACCTATAAAATTAGCTATAGGTATTTCTTAGAAAATGCCCGTAGAACCAATTTAAGAGATCATGTAGAAACCTACAGAGTGCAAAATTGGTAGCTCAGCCAAGACTGAACAATTGCATTTTATGGATGTGACACTGCGTTATGGTTATGATGCTTTCTAAAAAAATAAATCATGGTTATGGTTATACGAAAAGTTTCCTTGTAGGCCTCTCTTAGGAAGATTTTCTCTCCTAGGGCAAGTGTAATATTTAAGCATTACATATAATAATTATTTAATAGACCGTAGCAACGTACGGGTTTTATGCTAGTGTGATATAATATGACCGCTTTATCTGAATCGTGTGCGATGCCATCGACTTCGCTTGGGTGGAGTACAAGCCGGCGGGTTTTCAAATAGGTCATAAACGATCTTTCGCAGCGCAACGCGGATCAAAC
This sequence comes from Avena eriantha, assembly GCA_910589775.1. Taxonomy (NCBI): domain Eukaryota; kingdom Viridiplantae; phylum Streptophyta; class Magnoliopsida; order Poales; family Poaceae; genus Avena; species Avena eriantha. Next base: position 108,072,183 of record OU342745.1, read on the forward strand.
GGTCTGTGTCGGATGAAGGGCCTTAACAGACTGACCTCCACATGAAAGTATTCGCCCAGAACCATCATGACACGTATTTTTGGGTGAGAGAGATACATTACGTAGATGAGGTCACATTACGCTAATCCTGGTGAACTCATTGTTACGAGGACCGTCACTTAATCAAACCACACTGTGATACGATAGTTTTTTTTGCGAAATTCCACCGATCTATTAATAATCATCAATAACAGTACAAAGAGACCCAAAAGTAATAAAAATTACAAATAAGTCATTGGACCACCTAGCGACGACTACTCGCCCCTCCATCACCGGAGTCGGGCAAAGTTTGTCGTAGTGGAGCTTGTTGTAGTAGACAGACGGGAAGTCGTCGTGCTAAGGCCACAATGGACCAGCGCACTAGAGCAGCAACCATCGCCAATGATGACATCCGTAGAACGGAAGAGATTGACCCGAAAACAATCTGATGAATATGAAAACAGACAGAATCGTAAGAAATCCGCCGGACAAACGACTCCACGCGCCCTCCATTAGCGCTAGATGCACCACCGGAGCGAGGATAGAGCGGGGAGAACCTTGTTCTGACTTCAGGATTTAGCCGTCGTCTCATCATCTGGTGAACTCATTGTTATGAGGACCGGCACTTAATTAAACCACACTGTGATACACGATAGTTCGTTCTTGTGTACTTCCTCTGTTTTAAAATATATGATATTTTAGTTTTATGAAACGAGTATATCTAGATCCTGTTTACTGTGTAGCTCGACTTCAAACCTAGATAAACCTATATACTAAAAGAGATATAGATATACTCCTTTCATAAACCTAAATAATTTTATATTTTAAAACGGAGGGAGTATTTAATTAAACGGTTGCGCGATCTCGTTGCACGATGCAGCGAAGAATCAATCGAATAGAACGAGAAAAACAGGATGTTGCTTTGTTCTGAAGATAAGTACGGTCGCAACGCGGGCACGTGAGCAAAATATAAATGCGCTAGTAGTACCTACTGGTACGAGCGTACGATGATAGAATTAAGGTGGACGAGCAGGCGATCGACGCAATTAGGACACGGCTCAGATATATTGTTACCGAGGCCAAGGTATCGGAAGTCCTGGCCGTTAAATTACGTGCATATATCCGACAACCTCGTCTATATATGAAATGACACTTTACACTGCAGCGATAGAGTTCGTCAGGACGCTTTCAGCCAAGCATAGAATAGTAGCAGAACGATGAGCTCGTAGACTGGTGCCGCACAGGACGGATGAACCACGCATGAGTTTTGCAGTTTGGCCGGCCTTCTGTTCTCCAACATCATCCCAGGAAAACCGCTGATCGTTTTATACTGAGGTTGACTAGTTGCCTCGAACTAAAAGTGGTGACCAGGAAGAAGGCGGGACAACCGGCCGCACGTACGCATGGCCCGCACAGACCCCGTTGCTTGCGACTCATGACAATTGACCAGCCACTTAGCTAGATCTTCAACACCCATGAGTGAGTGGTGTTAGAGTATGTATACGTGTATATGCTGAGATAGATTAGGACCTAGAACTTGTACTCTAAGTTTTCACCTATTCCGTGTAACTCTATATAAACCCTCACAAGAGTCATTGCAATACAACATAATATTCTGAGATCAATATTTTCCATATGGTATTAGAGCGGTTAGCCTCACGGTGCTGATCCTATGTTCTTCCACCACTTCCACAACACGCCGCTCCCGGGGAGATTACTCCTCGGGGACGCGGCACCCGGTCTCGGATCGATTCTTTAGATTAGATCTTTAGATTAAATTTTACATCAATTTTCAGTTTTCTAGATTAGATCCAATTAGCCAATAAATTCAGATTAGAACCCACATCCGGCGAAATCGGTGCAAGATTAATCTCATAGCGGTGCCTCAATCCAATCTGGTGCAGCGTCCCGACGGTGGAGCTCATCCCGTCCGGACTGCACACGCACGGACACGACCAAGCAACACCATCTGCCGGTGGTCTACATGCGCACACCGCATGCAGCAAGCAGCAGCTCCACGCGTGCACTAACGCCATGCACTAGGAGACAAGCCTGATGACAATCTGAGTCTACTCTGGGACGGTGCTCTCCTTCGATTCCAACCAGCTACGACACCCAGCAAGACACGACAAAAGAGGATGCCGAACCACTGGATCGACATCACGCGCACAAGCTCATCAAGATCTGCACAACTTCGAGAACGTGACTACACCGACACCAAGATTTACACTGCATTAAGTCGGACTATATCAATCCAAATACAATGACCAAATCACGACATCAAGCTGTACGACTACACCAAGATCTTCGCCGAGTTCTACATCGCCAAAAAAAACATCGTCAAGGTCTACATCACGTGGTCTAAAATCACCGTTGCCGCAGCCAGGCGCTCTGCTAGGGTGATCACACAATCGCCTCGCTCGCCTGGTCAAAACCCCGCTGCCGCCGATCCTGTGTGATCCGTCGCCGCCGCCATAAAAATCTTGTTGCTGCCGCTTCCCTTGTGCCCCGGCCGCCGCCTTAAAAACCCTACAACCAACAACCTGTCGTCGCCGCAGATCTCTGCCACCGCCGCATGAAAACCCGCCGCCGTAGATTACTGCCGCCGCCGCACTATGACCAAGAAACCCGTCGCTGCCACACGAAAACCTAAAACCCTACGACACAAACCGCGCAATTTTTTGCGTCTCCAACGCGGCTACAATGACCACGACAACCTCGACCACGGCTACATCACGATCGGCTACCTCGACATCGCCATCAAGAACAACGACTACATCAACTCAAGAACCCTAGTCAGCAGCGTCCGCGTCGTCACTTGCGTCCACGCCACTCCCGCATGACTGTGGGAGGGAAGAGAGGCACCAGAAGGGGACACAGTCACCGCCCGTAGGTGCCAGCCATGATCATGTCCACGCAGATGAATATGACAAGGAGGTGAAGATGACAGAAGCGCAAGACTCCAAATCCAGTCGCAAGCGTCCGCTTCACTCCCGCTCGGACTTACGTGTATAGGCTAGAGATAGACTAGGACTCTAATCTTGTACTCCAAGTCTCTACCTATCCGTGTAACTCTATATAAACCCCCACATTGCAATACAAGGCAATATTCTGGGATCAATATTTTCCACAAGTGGTTTATATCCTTAATAGTTCACTAAACAAACTACCAAGTGTATAGTCAAACTAAATGGCCGGCTGAGCGGCTTGTTTGATTATTTGTGCGATCAGATGTTCAGATGCAGACACAATGTATATTGTTTGGGCAACAGGAATTGTTATTTTTACTCCTGTGTGTGAACAGGTGCATGAGGGGGACAAAGAAGCATATATAAAAAAATGAGCTGATCACACACAGGAACGGATGGTGCATGGTGGCAGAGAGGAGAGAATATGGGAAAGGGGAATCTTGGCTCCATCGCCCTTCCTCTGAACTGTAATTTGTCTTTTGGTGTAACCATTTCAAATTGAGGTTATTATATTAATATTATACTATTCTATTATATTAAATTGAGGTTAATTGGTGTTTTCTCCGGTAGACACTTCGTATGAAAGGTTTTTCAGAGGAGTGGTGCAATCTCATACAGTCCTTTGTGACTGGGGTAGTGTAACCATCAATGTCAATGATGACACTGACAAATACTTTCAGACCAAAAAAGGGCTAAAACAAGGGGATTCGCTGTCGCCTATACTATTTAATATAGTGGCTGATATGCTGGCTATCCTGATTGAAAGAGCTAAGGCTGCCGGCCAAATTGAAGGACTAGTTCCCCATCTTATTGATGGTAGCATTTCTATTCTTCAATACCCTGATGATACTATCCTTTTTATGAAACACGATCTAGAGAAAGCTAAGAATCTGAAATTAATATTATCAGCATTTGAGCTTCTTTCTAGATTGAAAATCAACTTCCATAAAAGTGATTTGTATTGTTTTGGCGAGGCTGAGAATGAGGCCCACCTATATGCTGAACTATTCGGCTGTAGCATGGGGCAATTTCCAATCAATTATCTGGGAATCCTGATTCATTATCGGCGGCTCACGATTGCTGAATGGAAACTCGTTGAGGAAAGATTAAAAAACATCTTAATAGTTGAAAAGGTAGATTACTATCACTTGGGGGAAGAGTTGTTCTCATAAACTCAGTACTCACTAACATTGTACTGTATATGATCTCGTTCTTTCAACTACCAAAAGGTGTCTTGAAGAAACTGGATTATTTCCGATCAAGATTCTTTTGGCAAGGTGATGGTGAAAAAAAAAATATCGACTTGCCAGATGGAATGTGGTTTGTAGACCAAAAGAATACGGTGGGCTGGGCATACATGATTTGCAAGCCAAAAACACCGCACTTTTTGGTAAATGGCTATTCAAACAACTTTCCGATGATGGTATCTAGCAAACCATTCTTTGGAGGAAATATATAGGCTCTAAAGCGGTGTCTCAAGTGGTTTGGAAACCCAGAGATTCACACTTTTGGACGGGACTTATGGCGTCCAAAAAATATTTCTTTCAATTTGGTGTGTTTAATATTAAGGATGGATCGCAGATAAGATTCTGGGAAGATAAATGGCTTGGCCAAACTACCCTACGACATCAATATCCGGCTCTTTACTCAATTGTTAGACACAAAGGAGATACACTTTCCAAAGTTCTGAAAACTAATCCTCCGAATGTGTCATTTAGACGAAGCCTCATTGGACCTAGACTGGAATCATGGAACAATCTTTTATTAAGACTGTCCACGGTACAGCTGTCTGAAGGGGTGGATGAGCTCAAATGAAATTTACTCCAGAGTGGTAAATTTTCGGTTAACTCTATGTATAGGGCTTTGATCCAACCTGATATTCTGGTCGATAACAATATTAAAATTTGGAAAATGAAGTTACCCCTTAAGACAAAGATATTTGCTTGGTACCTTCGTAAAGGTGTAATTTTACTAAAGACAATCTTGTTAAGAGGAATTGGCATGGAGTACACAATGTGTATTTTGTCATCATCATGTGACAATACGAGATTTATTCTTCCAATGTAAATTTTCTCGTGTTATATGGTCAATCATCCAAGTAGCCTTTGGTTTATCTCCTCCGCGATCGGTTGCCAATGTATTCGGCAATTGGTTAAATGGGATTCGGGATAAATATGAGACTTTATTTAGGGTGGGAGCGCTTGCCATTATTTGGTCGCTTTGGCTGTGTAGAAATGACAAGATTTTTAATAACATAGCTTCTTCCTTGCAGGTGATTTATCGCGCAACGGCTATACTACGATCATGGATTCCGCTCCAACGTATGGAGTTCCGAAACTTGTTTGCGGAGGGGTGTACGCGATTGGAGGATGTGGCGAGGGATATTTTCTCCCGACATGGATGACAGCGTGATTTGCGGATTGAGCTATCTTAGCCGCCGGCTGTTTTATTTTGTTATTTGGATTGTAATTTTCGTACTTTAGGTTGATTCTCGTGTCGTGGTTGATCGGCTGTGTGCATCCTAGTTATGCAGAGGCCGGGTGTAAACATTGCCTTTGAGTAATAAAGCGCGTCCATTTTCAAAAAAAAATTAAGAAGTATATGTATATACATATATATATATATAAGGAAAAATCCTTACTCCCGGGTGTAACTACACCCACGTCTCATGTACTGTCTTATGGAAGTATTTGTAATACTTTATCTGTTTGAGTATGTTCATATACTATATCTAAGATAGCTCCAAGCAAGTTAGGTGAAAAAATTGCAAGTACACTCATAGTTTGCACTATATATGTAAAATATCGTCATATTTGTACGTATAAAAGGAGTATGTGAATAAAAATTACATACTACCAAAAAAGTAGTATATATACTGCTCAAATATTCTTATATACTTCATACTACGCGTACATACCTTCCGGTACGGTAGATACTGTATATATAGTGTGAAACACGTGTGGGTGTAACTACACCGGGTGTAGTATAAATATGTCATATATATATATATATATATATATATATATATATATATATATATATATATATATATTGGTGATCGTCTGTAGTATTAGCGGTAACGCTGTATGAAGTTGGTGCAGCTACGTGCAAGATTAACTGATCGATAGGACGAGAAAGAATAATTTGGGAAGGAACACTGATCTGAAATGCAGGCGGCCGGCCAGGCGCACAAGTGGACAATCATATCACGTGTACATATATTGTATGTATGCCCCTCTTGATATGTAAACTGCATTTCGAACTTCAGGTGTGGAAATATTATGTTGCCGGTGTAAATGCTACAGACGATCACCAGCCCAAACACTACTCTATATAACTGTGAAAATAACTGTACCTTGTATTCTAATATTGTTATTTTGCTCTATACTACTGTATTTAAACTTTTTATTTTTTACATGCATAGATAGATACATGAAACTACCAAGATAGCTCGCTAAAGAGAGTTTTATACTATTTGTAAGGCAATCGATCAATAAAAATCCAGGCTAATCTCAAGTAGCTCCATGCAGCATGCATGGATCTTTTACCAGGGAGGGTAGTAAAATATAATGCAACAGTGCTTAGACACGCATCGGAGGTCGTGTAGTCGATAGCGTGAGAATCCCTCTGATCCAGCAATCAAAGACCGCGATTATTTACGAACGAAGAAATAGTTTCGGCCGGAAAAGTTGGCCACGTCCATGGAACTCCGAGCTTGGCACAACCCATGGAAGACCCGGCCAAAAATAAGAAGAGCTCGTGCGGTAGATGAGAAGAGATTTTGTGCACATGGACATCATCCCTTCACTTTTAGTTTTTTAAAGATTTCAAAACCTCACATTTCTATCTCTCAAAAAATTATAGTATTAAATATATAGATGGATATATAGAGGAGTGTAGAGAGCTTGGTGGCCAGGCTTGCCAGTGTGCAGTCAGTCCACTCGGGTTCGAGTCTCCGTGGAAATCGAATTAAACGGGGTGCTATTCAAGCACGTATAATCTAATGCTGAAGAGGTCTCGTCTATCTAACAACGTATAGCCCATGAGGGATCATTCCTCAATGGTAAACGTTCTTATATAGAGGAGTGTATGCTGAACCTTATATAGAGGAATGTATAAAATAGTTAGATTACCTTATAAAATAGTATTATATTTTTGGAAGAGATTTAGCTACCTTATAATGAGCTAGGTTACGGGCATCTCCACTAGCATGACCCAAACGGTCCTGCCACACCCGAGCTGGCCAACCAGACCCGAGCTGTGGGCCCACCCTCTCCAGTGGGGTGACCCATCTAGACTGACTCGTCTGGCGCGAAACATCGGCACACCAAATTTGGGCAAAGTTTGCATCAGGACGGACAGCTGACGCGTCCTCTCGCGTGGGCTGAGGGCCCGCATGGCAGCGATCCAACGACATTCTTCCACTAGACATCACTAGAGGGAAGTAAGCTGCTCCAAGACTGGCCACACCGCTGATGATTGGATGCCTGCTCAGGCTGCGCTGTCCAACGCCTGCACTCCCGTCGTGGCCACATCAATGGCCTCGCTTCGACCTCCGTGTCAGAATCCAATGCCGCGGCCTTTTAACAGGCCACCCACGGCCATCTTCTTCCACACTCTCCTCCTCCCTCCCACCCTCTAGCCGCCAGCACCACTGCAGGCTCCGGGCTAGCTAGCCATGGCTATCGACATGGGATCAAGGGGAATTGTCATCGGATTGATGACAAGTACGCCATGAGGGGGTCCTCAGGGCATGCAGAAAGATGGGTTGTGAGACGATGGTGTTCTGGGACGGTGAGCACACAAGGTTTACCCAGGTTCGAATCTTCCCGCGGTGGACGGATCCTACTCCTGCTAGCAATCCAGTAATACAGCAGTGCCAAAAGTATAGATTACAAGAGATGTTTCGCCTGTGCGAGTTGAGGTTGTGGTTGTCGATGCCCTAAAGGCCTATCCCTATGACGGCTTATATAGTCATCCGGTCCTAGGGTTACAGGAGAGTCCCTACGATACAAAATTCGGTTACATAGTACATCTTCGACTACAAGTAACACTACAGGCCTAATTCGGTAAGTCTTCTGGGCCTTCCCATAGTCGGATGGGCCTCCATCTTCTCTCCCTGACTAGGCCGCCCGTGAAGCATATCTCTAATCCGGAAGTGGGCCACCCTGGTCAGTGAGTCACAGTGGTATACCCGAAAATTTATCTCCAACTGTAGCCCTAGAGGCCTCCAAGATTCGAAGTCATATTTCATTGTCTAACTAGATTCTTCTTCGGTTGTGGAATTTTGAAGCGCTTCTGAAACTCCAAAACAAAAGTAGAATTCGAGTCTCCAGAAAATGAGTTAAGCCTGTTTATATTTCATTATTGTTTTCCCTGCTCGATTTGAAACTGAGCCGGAAACTAGTCTCTGACACCACCTGAAGTCATTCAAGGTCTAGTCTTGCCACCGATAAACATTTTGTTAGTGTGACCATTAATGGGTCCGCTATGCGTGGAACCAAGGCACCGTTTCAATGCGCGCATGGAGATCGAGGCGGCGCAATCTTCTTGGGGAAGTTTCCTTGCTCCTTCCGCGACGCGTGGCGCAACTGTCGTGTGTTTATACCAATCTTGGCGCATGTGAGGTTATAAGGGGTAAAAATCTCATTTTCCTCTCACCCGTGTCATTGCCTTTCTTCTCCCCGAGCCAAAATCTGCGCCCCACCTCCTCCTCTCTGCCCCCAAATCTCCACAACGCCGCCCACCTAAGGTCATACTCTCCGGCGAGATGGCAGATGCATCAAGCTCCGATGCGGCAGAGGCCATCGCGGGGTCTGGATCCCCTGCATCCTGGATGATGAGAAGCTTCACGGCATCGAGGAAGAATGTATCCTCCGCATCGGCGAGTGGCGGAGTGGCTACGACGAGCCTCTTTCCACCCACCCCCCACAACGACGAGCGGATACACTTTGGCACTCACCTCGATCGAGGTTTGAGCTTTCCACCCTCGGAGTTCTTCTCCGAGGTGATTAATCATTACGGCGTGAAACTACATAATCTTCCTCCCAATTCAATTCTAGAGCTTAGCGCCTATGTCTCTCTTTGCGAGGGTTATCTCAGAATCAAGCCGAGTCTTACTTTCTTCCGGTACTACTTTAGTACTAGGAAAAACTCCATCACTGCTGGCGTTCCATACATAACCAGAACCCTTAGCCTAATCCTTAGGAGGGACCAAGTCTATCCCATGGTCATGGCTAGTGAATCAGTGAAGAGATGGCCGTCCAAATTTTTCTATCACAAGGAAAAACCAGCTCCCAGCAGGCAAGAAGGCTTGCCGACTTTTGTTGATGGTGCCGCCGCTCCCCAAGAATCATGGGACAAGGAGGCGCCAGCTCTTACTGAAGATTTGATCCACGCCAAGAGGTGGATTGAATTTTTGATGAAGCAGAGGGGACTGAGGGGATCCGACTTAGTCCATAGATGGCTAGCTCGTCAAATTCAACCCCTTCCGCACCACGGGGACGGACTGATGCACACGATGACCAACAGTAGGAAAGATAGCCTGAGAATTAGCTAGCTCTCAATTCCTTCCAAGGAATACGAGTCACAGATTAGGTGGTTGATCAAGGAGCGGATAGACCGGAAGCTTCCAGATGTCTCTCTGGACATGTTCACGGTGGAGAAGACCTTGACCCCAGTATGATTTTTGACCGACTTCCCTTACATTTGTTCATTTGTATGTTTTATTCGCAATACTGAGATAATTTGTCTTTCAGCTTGCTGGCCTCCCCGAGTCAGAGATATCTCCTCTCGAGGGATATCCACCTGAGGATCCAGTTCCTCAGGAAGATGAAGAGCTTAAAGTGCTGCCAGGAGCGCTTACCCGGAAGCGTAAAGCTCCGGTCGTGAAAGCTGGCCCACAAGTTATGCTAGATGTCAAGAAGTAAGTTATTCCATCGAACTATGTATTTTTGTTTATGTTCTTTTCGGGTCATAACGATCTTGTTCTGTTATTATCCATAGATAAATCAATTATCAAGGGGAAAGAAAAAGGAAAGTTTGGAAAGGTTCTATGCTAGCAAAAGCTAACCATTGTCTCGCCCGCTGCTATGCCTCTGACTCCTACTCCGAACCCATCTTCAATGCTAGAGGATATTCTGTCTCTGCACATTGAAGATGTTGTGGCTCAATCTGAAGAGCCATCGAACATTGGTTCACACCCCGAAATCACCATGAGTGACTCAGGAGTTGATAAGGGTGAACCCTCTAAGGGTAATGATCCCTCAGTTGAAGTCTTTGCTGAAAATATTCTACAGAATCCGAGTATCACCAAGCTTGGCCTTTCTCAGAAAAGCGCAGAAGAGATCCAGAAGCTGGACCTCTACTATTTGGAGACTAGAAATATTACAGCTGAAGGATAAGATCAAGAAGCTGGAGATGTGAAGCTTGTTGAGTTGTTGGATCAAGTCCATCTTCGTGACGAGAAGATGAAGGCTGGTGCGGTTCTGCTGCCACATATCATCCCCATAACTTTTGCCGAGAAGGTTTCTGCTGATATCAACATCAGCCTCAACAAATGGCAACACGAGAATTTCGTAAGTCCTTTTTCGACTCTTTTTATTGTATTTATATAATATCCTCTAGCCCCCAAGCATGAAATTGGATAGAACTAGAAATCCAAGTTTATGCTTTAATAGGATGCCAAAGAACGAAGTAGTGTAGCCCCAAGGCTCATGCTGAAATTTAGTTTAAAAATAATAGCCCGACTCTTAGTAGTTTTCTAACTCTGGTTACCATTCTAACTTGCAGAAAAAGTATAATTACAACAAGGAATTGTTAAAGAACATCTGCAACAAGCGGAGAGAAATCAAAGCTCTCTAGCGTGTAAATACTCAGTTCAAAGTTGAGAAGGATGATGCCAAAAGTAAGTTTTTCGACAATCTATTCTCGGATTTATGTTTTAGTTGAATTCGACTAACTTGTATACTTTAGTCCAGATCTGCTTACTGAATCCTGCAAACTTGTGGAGGAAGCCAAAAACTATAAAAATCTAGAATCCGAGAATGTTGTCGTGCACGAGAAACTCAAGAAATTACAAGAGGATCATGAGTTCATGTAACACCCCAAAAATATTAATCAAGATTATCATGTTCAAATCACCTAAGTTTAGAGTTAAAAAAAACTTTTATTATTAAAATTAATATGAGTGTATGTGTGATTTGCATTAGTGTATGAATGAGTGCAATTGCCATATTTGATTGCTACAAATTTAAGGAATGGTTTAAAGAGGCATACTACATCATCTAGGCCACTTACAAACAAAATCAAAATAAAAGAAATTCAAATAAGAACCATATGATCAAATGGTCATTTTGACCAAAATTACCCACTAGACCACTTTGAGTGTTCCTAGTAAAAGATTTCTAGTAGAAACTTTCCCATTTATTTTCACCCCTTGCTAGACCAAGTAAAATTGAACCCAAGCCCACTTTACCAACTTATAGAAACTATTTTCAAATCTATTTAAAGGACAATTCAAAATTGAATCAAGTGTATGTACTAAGTTCACCATTTTGGAAAAATCACTCAAATCAATTCACCTTGACTTTTCCAATCAACCATGGACTACCAAGCATAAGATTAGAACACTCACCAAATTTCGTTCATATTTCAAACTTGAGTGCATGCGGCCATTTGGTCGAGCACCTGGCAGACAAAGAAAACCCTAGCCTAACTTATACTATTTTGAGCAGTGATCACTCACCCATGTGTCCCCTCTTCACTCCCCTGGTCTCCCCCAACACCTAGCAACATAGGACATGCATCCCCCCTTTGCCATTGCGCCAGTGCAACGCCGCCAGAAGCTCGCCGCGTCGGCCGACCAAGGACCAACTGCCACAGCCAATGCCACCCTCTCCCGCGATGATCAGGAGACAGGCGACCGTCCACCGCCGGCGCCACCCCCTGTCCAACCCTCGACCACAGGCAAGCCATGGACCACCTATGATCATCGCGCCCAATTCTCTGTCGGCCATGCCGAGAGCGCGCCTAAGCGCCACAACCGACACGCGCACACACGCCACCCCTTGCCATCGCCGCACATGCCCGCACTTGTCGTGACCCTAGCTACACCGTAGACATGCCTGTTCGCCATTGCGGGTACCATAGCCACTGTACGTCGTCTCAAACGTCGTCGCTCCCGTGCAGAGTGATACGTTGCAAATGTATCTATAATTTTTGATGTTCCATGCTTGGTTTTATCCACTTTCTTGTGTTTTGTCCACACTTTGGAGTACTTTTCATATGATTTCTTGGACTAACCTATTAACAAGAGCCACAGTGCCAGCTGCCAGTTTTCTGCTGTTTTTGGTTCCAGGAAAGTCAGAAAATGAATATTCTCGGAATTGGATGGGACAAAAGCCAAAGTGCCTATTTTTCCAGAAGTCATCAAGTGCCAGAATACGAGACGGAGAAGGGCCAGGGGGCCGCCACACCACCTGGCCGTGTGGCCTAGCCAGGCCTGCGCCAGGGGGTGGTGTGGCCGCTCCCGGCACCCCCTCAGCCTCCCCTTCCTCCTATAAGATGCCCTCGGGAGGAAAACCCTAAGTACCCGATCAAAAATCCACGAAAGAGGTTGTAGCCGCCGTCATCTCCATCCTTAGATCGAGAGGGGATCTGAAGATCTTCCTGGCACCCTACCAGAGAGGGGAATTCACCTTGGAGGCCTTCTTCATCACCATGCAGCCTCCGGTGTGATGCATGAGTAGTTCATCTCTGGACTACGGGTCCATGTAGTAGCTAGATGGCTGGTTCTCCTCCTTTGTGCTTTCATTTTAGATATTGTGAGCTCCGTTCATGATCAAGATCATCTATTTGTAATTCTGCATGTTGTGTTTGCGGGGATCCGATGTATATTGAGATGCTATTTCAGATTGATTATTGATTCTATCATGTCTTTGTTATTTGTGATCTTGCATGCTCTCCGTTGTTAGTAGCTATCTTGGCCAAGTAGATGCTAGCAACTCCAAGAGTTAATATTTATGCTCGATAGTGGGTTCATGCCTCTGGTAATATGGGGAAGTGACAGAAATCTCTAAGGTACTAGATGTGCTGTTGCTACTAGGGAGAAAACAACAATCATTTGTTCATAGAACAATCGTATTGTTTACTTTACACGTAGTTCATAAAGCAATAATCTATTGCTTGCAACTTAATACTGGAGGGGGTTTGGATGATAACCTAAAGGTAGATTATTAGTCATAGATGCAGTTGGATGGCGGTCTATGTATAATGTTGTAATGCCCAATCGAATCTCAAAGGAGTCAAGATGATTAGTATATGCATGTATTGCTTTCTCGATGTTTCTCAATTGCCCCGCTGTAATTTGTTCACCCAGCATGTTATCTATCTTAAGGAGAGCCACCTCTAGTGTACTATGGATCCCGGTCCTTTTCTTTACAATCTATAAACTTTTATTGTTTTGTGTTTACTCTCTGCAAACTATTACTTCCTTCCATTCGATACGTTTAATCCTTTGTTTTCCGCAAAACACGGGGAGATTGGCAACCTCATCGCAAGTTGGGGACAAAGTTCTGTGGTTGTGTTCAGGTCTCCACGTTGCTACTAGCACCGGTAGTGCGCCCTACCAAAGCTTAGCTAGTAACACCTTTGGGGTGTTTCCTTGCTCCTACTGGTTCGATTAAACCTTGATTTCATACTGAGGGAAACTTGCTGCTGTGCTCATCATACCTTCCTCTTGGGGTTCCCAACGAGCTCTACATCATCATCGCTCCAGCATTTTCCTGGCGCCATTATAGAGCCATCAAGCTTTTTTGTGGCGGTGTTGCCGGGGAGTCAAGGACATCTTCACAAGGGGAGTCCCTCATAACCAATCTCTTTACTTTGTTATTTTTGTTTTCCTTTGTTTGCTTGTTTCTTTATCAAAAACACACAAAAAATTAGTTTTACTAGTTTGCTTTCTTATTTGAAAACCCAAAAAATGACTACTCTTGAAAACACTAAGTTGTGTGACTTCACTAGCACCAACAACAATGATTTTATGAGCACACCTATTGCTCCACCTGTGCCTGAAGATACTTTCTTTGAGATAAAACCTGCTTTGCTCAATCTTGTTATGAGAGAGCAATTTTCTAGTATTGGTAATGAAGATGCTGCTTCCCATCTAAATAACTTTGTTGAACTTTGTGAGATGCAAAAGCATAGGGATATAGATGGTGATATTATTAAACTAAAATTGTTTCCTTTCTCTTTGAGAGGAAAATCTAAAGAATGGTTGAATTCCTTAACTAGGAATATTATTGATTCTTGGACTAAATGCAAAGATGCTTTCATTGGAAAATACTATCCTCCTGCTAAGATTATATCTATGAGAAGTGAAATAATGAAGTTTAAACAACTTGATAATGAACATGTTTCTCAAGCTTGGGAAAGAATGAAATCTTTGGTAAAGAATTATCCCACTCATGGACTGACTGCTTGGATGATCATCCAAACTTTTTATGCAGGATTGAACTATTCTTCAAGGAACCTATTGGATTCTGCTGCTGGAGGTACCTTTATGACCATCACTTTGGGTGCTGCAACAAAACTTCTGGACAATATGACGGTTAATTATTCTGAATGGCATACTAAGAGAACTCCACAAGGTAGGAAGGTAAATTCTGTTGAGGAAACTTCCTCCTTGAGTGATAAGATTGATATTATTATGTTTATGCTTGTTAATGGGAAAGCCCATATTGATCCAAATAATGTTCCTTTGGCTTCTTTGGTTTCTCAAGAAGAGAAAGTTGATGTGAACTTCATAAGAAATAACAACTTTGGCAATAATGCTTATAGGAGTAATTTTGGTAACAACAATTATAAGCCATATCCTCCCAACAATGGTAATTCTTATGGAAATTCTTACAACAATAATAGGAGTGCTCCCTCTGAACTTGAAGTTATGCTTAAAGAGTTTATTAGTAAACAAACTGCTTTAAATAAAACTATTGAGGAAAAACTCTCTAATGCTGAGCGAAATATAGCATCTTTGGCTGAAGCTCAATCTTCTTTGAATAAAATGGCTGCTAAACCTAAAACTAATGATAATACCTTTGCAGCTACTAATGCTATACAAGTAAGAATTGATGAAAATGTTAGACTATAGCTGAATTACATGCTAAGTGGGAAAGAGAAGATGGAATTGCTAGAAACATTAGTGTTTCTACTATTACCACTACTAGTGTTGAGGCTAGTAATAGTTCTACTACTTTAGATGATAAATTTGATTTTGATCTTGATGGTTGCAATATCTCTAAAGTTATTAAGTTCCTACAAAATCTTGCTAAAAGTCCTAATGCTAGTGCTATGAACATGTCCTTTACAAAACATATTACTGATGGTCTCATAAAGATTAAAGAAGAAAAGAAGAAACATAAAGCTTCTATTCCTATAAAACAAGAAGATGGTTGGGAACCCATCATTGATATGGAAGTGAATGACTTCGATTTCAAAGCTTTATGTGATCTTGATAGTAGTGTTTCTATTATGCCTAGAAGGATTTATGATATGCTTGATTTGCCACCATTGGAAGATTGTTATTTGAATGTACCACTTGATGATAATGCTAAAAAGAAACTCATGGGGAGTCTTAATGATGTTCTTATTATGGTTAACAATGCCTATGTCCTAGTTGATTTCTATGTTTTGGATGTTGAATACAATGCTTCTTGTCCTATTACTTTGGGAAGACCTTTTCTTAGAATTGTCGGTGCCATTATTGATATGAAAGAAGGCATCATTAAATATCAACTCCCACTCAAGAAAGGTATATAACACTTCCCTAAGAAGAGAGAGAAGATTTCTTTTGCTTCTCCTATGAAAACAAAATGTGGTCTTAATGCTTCTTCATTTGAGGACACTTGATTCTTTCTTGCTTCTTATGCCTAACTTAAAGGCGTTAAAGAAAAGTACTTATTGGGCGATAACCCAAAAGTTTTAGATGAGTCTTGGAAGTTATTACCTCTGTAATAACCGCTCCTTATTCTTTTTATTTGCTTTTTGTGCCAAGAGTAATCTCTAATGAGAGAGAAGTAACGATTGGGAAAGTTGTTGTCCCGAAACAGATTTCTGTGCTTCACCGTAAAATTTGTGTAAAATCTCTGAACTTCTTTTTGAGGCGTGAATTTTTGTGCTTCTGCCCCAGGTTGTTATCTAACTTTCGTTAGTTCAACGCTTTTTGATTTGAGCAACAGAAGGCCTTCGAAAAAATTCGTCTTTACCTGCTGGTCTATTTTGACAGATTTCTGCCATTTTCTGCATTTGCTTCTTGTTGGTTCTTTCTTGAGTTCTTTTGGGGAATTGAGATTTTTGAGGGAAGTGATACAATAGCTAGTGTTCTAATGGAATTTTATTTGGTGTTAGAACTGAACCTTAAGATCTTTTATCTTGAGTGCACTAATGTTGCTAATAAAGATTGTGTGAAGTTTTGTATGAAGGAAAATTTTCAGGTGTATGGAAGGAATGAGTAATGAGATGAAGGATGGACTAAAGCTCAAGCTTGGGGATGCCACGCGTGTCACCCCAAGAAAAATCCAATAAGTACAAGCGTCAAAGCTTGGGGATGCCCAAGGCATCCCCTCCTTCATCAATAAAAATTGCAAGTTTCTTCTAAACGCTTCATTTTTATTGTTTCATGCACAGTTGTATTGTTCTTGGAGCGTCTTCTTTTTCGTTTTGTTTTTGGTTTTTAGTTTGCTTGGTTTGCTTAGTTTTCTGAATAAATTGGTTGGACCCCCTCTTTCATACGTTGGTTTGCAAATAGTTTGGTTTGTTTTGAAAAAGAGTAGGAAAGTTCATGCTTATGTGGTAAAAAGAGCTTGTTTTTAACTGTGGCCTATGCTTTGTCATGCCATGCTTGATATTTTTTGGCTTTATGCTTAGTATTCTTTGTTGTAGCATGACTTGTTATAAACAATTGAGATTGCTTAAAGTGCCTTGGATGAATCATGCGTTGTTTTAGCATATTAAAGCATAGTATAGTGGTATTCTCCTTTGATGCTTTATTTGGGTTGACTTGGCGCATGCTCACACCATGTTATGACTATATCATGTCACCAGAGCCTTTATGATCCTTTAGTTTTCAACTTGTAGTATCACTTTATGCTTTGATCAATGATGTTTTGTCGCTCTGCATGATTATGGACATTATTGCTCTCTTAGTTTGTCGCTCCCAGTCTTTTCCTAGCCTCCACAACCAAGTATGAGTTCCACTCATGCATCCAACTCCCTAAACCAAGTTATTCCAAAGAGTCTACCATACCTACCTACTAGCTTATGCTATTCCAAGTATATTCATTCTTTTGTTTACCTTCCAAATTAAACTTGTTATGAGAAAACTAGTGATTAAAGCTCTCACGAACTTGATGGGACACTTTACTTTTTGCATCTAATAAACTTGAACCATTGGGTCCTTCTTTGTTGCGTATATTCTTGCGCTTTATAAGTTGAAATTAGCAGATGTTTCATGGGGAACGCTTTCAACATTACACTTGTACTTTGTACCCCGTTGATATCATGTTCTTTTGCTTACGGATCCTGGCGGTGTGAAATAAAAGTGGAACTTGTAAAATCATGGAGTTTGTATCTGTG
This sequence comes from Avena eriantha, assembly GCA_910589775.1. NCBI lineage: Eukaryota > Viridiplantae > Streptophyta > Magnoliopsida > Poales > Poaceae > Avena > Avena eriantha. The sequence continues at coordinate 108,089,801 of OU342745.1, forward strand.
TTAGAGAAACGGCTGGGCCGCTAGCCTAATCCATGCCTAATCATGGTGGAAACTTGCAGCATAACCATAATGAGCACTCTATGAAGCATCCTCAATAAAAACCTATGCAAATAGCAAATAAAAAGATCGCTGAGATGCTCATTGTCTGCTTGCCTTGTCATTTCGATTATGGGATAGCTCCTGTATCATGTGCAAGGGGTACCCCGTTGGCGGTTCTTAATGATACATATGTACTTACAATGACAAGAGCTTACTCGTGACTGAAGTTGAGTAGCATGAGGATCGGTCTTCGTAAGTAACGGGCATGAGATTTCGGTTTATAACTTGTCAAGCATATCCTCTTAGTTGTGTCACTTTAACCTTAATCACCTTAAAGATGCTTATGATAGGGGCAATGAGAGCTGAAAGCTATAAGTACCATAATTTTTGGAAGCTCTTTATGAGACTTGAATCCCTACTTCCTTTTACAAAGGCCTTTCTTCCACCATTACATTGAGTCTCCACCTTCTATCTTTATGCACCTACTTTGAGAGCATAGTGGCCATTCTTAGTTCTATGTGCATTGTCCCAAGACTAGTTGATTGATGCAGAACTTGTTATTGCTTATTTTAAACTATTGTATCTAGGCACTCTTATGAACTTTGAAGGTGTCCTATGCATTTATATTTGCTACTCTATGAGGGACAAGCTGAATACTATTATGCTATGTTTTCTTTATGTGAAACAAACAAACGTCTTGCAAAGCATTGTTATTCATGAATCTTTTGTTTGTGCCTTTTCATGTTGCATCATAGTTTCTTTGCTTATTGCTAGAACTTTGTCTTTCATGTTATGATTGAAGTACTATGATCCCGGGTTTGAATGTTTTACAAATACTTTGATCAAGTCTTTGATGGTGAATGTCACCTCAAAAATTATTCTTCCTTTTTATCACTTACCTACTCGAGGACGAGCAGGAGTTAAGCTTGGGGATGTTGATACATTGCAAATGTATCTATAATTTTTTATGTTCCATGCTTGGTTTTATCCACTTTCTTGTGTTTTGTCCTCACTTTGGAGTACTTTTCATATGATTTCTTGGACTAACCTATTAACAAGAGCCACAGTGCCAGTTGCCTATTTTCTGCTGTTTTTGGTTCCAGGAAAGTCAGAAAATGAATATTCTCGGAATTGGACGGGACAAAAGCCAAAGTTCCTATTTTTCCGGAAGTCATCAAGTGCTAGAATACGAGACGGAGAAGGGCCAGGGGGCCACCACACCACCTGGCCACGCGGCCTAGCCTGGCCCGCGCCAGGGGGTGGTGTGGCCGCTCCCGGCACCCCCTCGGCCTCCCCTTCTGCCTATAAGATGCCATCGTGACGAAAACCCTAAGTACCCGATCAAAAATCCACGAAAGAGTCTGTAGCCACCGTCATCTCCATCCCTAGATCGGGAGGGATCTGAAGCCCTTCCCGGCACCCTGCCGGAGAGGGGAATTCACCCTGGAGGCCTTCTTCATCACCATGCAAGCCTCCAGTGTGATGCGTGTGTAGTTCATCCTTGGACTACGGATCCATGTAGTAGCTAGATGGCTGGTTCTCCTCCTTTGTGCTTTCATGTTTAGATCTTGTGAGCTCCGTTCATGATCAAGATCATCTATTTGTAATTCTGCATGTTGTGTTTGCGGGGATCCGATGGATATTGAGATGCTATTTCAGATTGATTATTGATTCTATCATGTCTTTGTTATTTGTGATCTTGCATGCATTCCGTTGTTAGTAGCTATCTTGGCCAAGTAGATGCTAGCAACTCCAAGAGTTAGTATTTATGCTCGATGGTGGGTTCATGCCTCTCGTAATCTGGGGAAGTGACAGAAATCTCTAAGGTACTAGATGTGCTGTTGCTACTAGGGAGAAAACAACAATCCTTTGTTCATAGAACAATCGTATTCTTTACTTTACACGCAGTTCGTAAAGCAATAATCTGTTGCTTGCAACTTAATACTAGAGGGGGTTCAGATGATAACCTGAAGGTGGATTATTTGTCATAGATGCAGTTGGATGGCGGTCTATGTATAATGTTGTAATGCCCAATCGAATCTCAAAGGAGTCAAGATGATTAGTATATGCATGTATTGCTTTCTCGATGTTTGTCAATTGCCCCGCTGTAATTTGTTCACCCAGCATGTTATCTATCTTAAGGAGAGCCACCTCTAGTGAACTATGGATCCCGATCCTTTTCTTTACAATCTATAAACTTTTACTGCTTTGTGTTTACTTTCTGCAAACTATTACTTCCTTCCATTTGATACGTTTAATCCTTTGTTTTTCGCAAAACACAGTGAGATTGACAACGTCATCGCAAGTTGGGGACACAGTTCTGTGGTTGTGTTGTGCAGGTCTCCACGTTGCTACTAGCACCAGTAGTGCGCCCTGCCAAAGCTCAGCTAGTAACACCTTTGGGGTGTTTCCTTGCTCCTACTGGTTCGATTAAACCTTGGTTTCATACTGAGGGAAACTTGCTGCTGTGCTCATCATACCTTCCTCTTGGGGTTCCCAGCGAGCTCTACATCATCATCGCTCCAGCATTTTCCTGGCGCCATTACAGAGCCATCAGTGAGGATCCAAGTGTCCTTCTCCACAATCGAGACGGCTTGGGGACAGGGCTATGGAACCTGCTCACCCTGTGCATCACCAAGATAACCAAACTGATATGCTCGGAGCCTCCGGTTAGATTGGTAAACACCAAGGAAGGCACAAGTAGTCAAATACTTGACGTCCATAAGTTTGGAGCCGTCAACAGATTGCATAATAGGTAATATAATATTTAATGCATGGGCAAGGTGGGTTACCAATCCACCAATGCGAATATCACCTTCCGTCTTGTTTCTTTGATGGCGAAAGTGCTGGATGAGTAGAGCTGCAGGATTGGGGCTTTGTGCTGCAGTGGGAAAGAGAGCCTTGGTGATCATTGCCATGTCCACGTTAGCCATGGAACCGGTATCACATCTTCCCAATAGTGTGTTGGAGAGGAACAAGGCATAGTAGCAAATTGTTGGGTTCTGAATGGTGGATATCTTTTTCCGGTAGAATTTGGTGCCACCATTAACAGAAATAGCCTCCGAAGTTTCTCCACTTGTGACGCTATAGAGGTCAGTAACAGTTGACTCCCCAACGCGAGGGAAGCCAAAAGCATCGCAAAATTTCTCAAAAGTTATTTCATAGGGCTGCTGGTTCATGGTGAAGCTTACCGTGCACGCATTACCTTTATCATTGTGGTCGTCGTAGAAGGAGGCAAGGAACTCATGGGTAAGCTCGGTGTAGGTGTCGTGGCTTGCGTAGCCAAGCACTGTTAGCCCGACCTTGTTACACATGAGGTCGAAGTCCGCCTTTAACCCCTATGCGGTGAGAAAGCTATGGTCGGCCCAACGTGTGGGTAACACCTTCCTCGATGAAACTACAGCCAACTTGGGGTTGCGCTCAGCTTGGGACCCCGAACTCTCACCATGTTGGTGCTTGCCCTTGCGGAAAATGTTACTGATTTTGTTCATCTTGATGCACTGAAAATTTTCACCATAAAATGTTAGGCATATAGTTTCTACATGATATTCGAATGATACTACGTGAAAAAATTCAATCCTAACGTGAGAAATCAATAGGTAAATCTAGACAAGCTTGAGTTCATCTACTAGATCAATATGAGAGTTTCAAGCATGGAAATCTGAAAATAAAGCATGGATAGGGAGAGAAACATACGGATATGTTGATTCCCCCACTCAAACGAATGAAATCCACAAAGAATCAAGAGTTCTAGGATGGTTTTGAGAGGTTTGGAGAGATAATATGAGAGAAATAATGAGGAAGGAGAAGAAACCTAGCCGCCCCGACCCGATTTTGTGGTCGCGGCAAACTATACGGCTGGAACTAAATGGGCGGGATATGTTGTTCCGCCCGTATAGTTGTGGCGGCGCCGCTAACTAGGGTTTCTTTATGCAGAACACCGCTATACGGACACAACTATATGGCCAGATCATAATGATCCCGCCGTATAGTTGGTCATTAAACCGTCTGTATCCTCGAGATAAATTTTCAAAAATAGGCATCGATATCTATATGACCGGAACTATACGGCCGGAATTTTTATTACCGCCGTATAGTTGGTCGTTAAACAATTAGTACCTTTGAGAAGAAATTGTACGGAGGCATCGATATCTATACGACCGGAGCTATACGGCCGAAATTTTTATTCCCGCTGTATAGTTAGTCGTTAAATTCTCTGTTCCCACGCAAGAAAATTATTGATGGCAAAGATATCTATACGACAGGAGCTATAGGGCCAGAATGTTTATTCCCGTCGTATAGTTGGTCGTTAAACCATCAGTAGTCATCAAAAAAATTCTATTTCTTCGAGAATACCTTCTTATCCCAAAACTTATTGAAATACCTTATTTTTGACAGAAAAATGACACTAGAAACTATCGACCAACATCAGCATGTAAAGAGTAGAATTATAACCTTTGTAGATAAAACTCAAACTTTTATTTTTATACTTATTCTACATTTGTTCAATCGATGTTTCTACTAGTTTTTGACAGCAACATCTTCAGGGGCGTGCTTCTATAAGAATGTCTGTGAAAAAATTGTAGGAATGCGATGAACTTTTTATTCTTTAGTTTATTTTATTGGGATGGGTCGACTCCTGTTAAGCATTTTATTAAGAATGGTTGAATAACTCAACCCCTTCTCTGTTCTCGACTTCTTACCTTGGGTTTCCCCTTATGAAAGGCGCTTACCACATGAACTCGTTTTGCCGGTGGAATATATCTTTCTCCTGCTTCTAGCTTCTTTGCAAAATACCGGATGATTTCATCATCATAAACATTGAAGATTATTTTTCCTTCAGCACAATCAACTGATACTCCTGCAGTACTAAGGAAAGGTCTTCCAAGTATTATAGATAATTTTTCATCTTATGGCATCTCAAGAATAATAAAATCTGTGGAAATAACATGCTCATCTATTCTAAGTAGAACATCCTCAATCATACCAATGGGTTGGCTAGTGGACTTATCAGCCATCTATAAAGTGATAGTAGTAGGGGAATACTCCCCTAATCCTAACCTTTTATAGAGGGAGTATGGCATTACACTAACTCCTGGACCTAAATCACACAAGGCATTGTGAATATTAGTCTTGCCTATTGAGCATGAAATAGTTGGTATTTCGGGATCTCCTGATTTAGACAATAGTTTCCCATTAGCAAGATAACTCGTCACCATGGAAATGGTTTCGGTTATTTCTTTCTTTCTACTAAGAATATCATGGAGGAATTTAGAATAGGTAGGAACTTTAATTGCATCCGCAAACGGAATTTCTAGACGAAGGTCACCAAGTTCTTTTGTAAAAGAACCATAGATTACCTGATCCGATGCTTTCTTTTTTTGATCTCGATAAGGAAGCTTTTTCTCACCTTTCTTATTCTTGTCGTTTACCTTTTGTGGGGGGCCAGGCTCTTTTGTTGCTTTATTTTGTTGTTTCTTATCTCTTTTCTTCTTGTGTACTATAAAAACTTCATCTTCATTTCTTATTTATTTTTCTTCTCTTGGATCAACCGTCTCTCCGTTAGAGTCATAACTGTCATCCTGTGCATCATCTTGTCCCTCCTTGGTTTGATCTTGTGTTTCTTGAGCAGTTTCATCTTGAGGATCCACCAGTGTGTCATCTTCTTGGCTTGCTTCGAGTAAGGTTTTTTCCTTTCGCTCTTTTTCAGCTTCATATTCCGGTGGTCCTAACGGTCCTTTAAGAGACCAATGAAATAATTTTAGACGAGAGAAGTCTCTTGGCAAACTTTTTCATCCAAGTGATGTTACCACATCATCGAACTCTCTAAGATGTCTTCCTAGGTCTTTATCTTCCCTTCCACTGAAAACTTTTTCCTGCAAAATTTTAATAATTCCACCATCAAATCGATATTCTCTAACTCCAGGATTAGGGAATTCTATTGGCTTCTTAAGAAATTCAGAACTTGGAGCACTGTATTCTCTGAGTGTTTTCTCAGGTTTCTTGGGAGTTTTCCTGTAAATAGACATGATTTCCATTATATCACTTAAGTTTTCAACTTCAACTTTATTCGATCTTAAATGTTTTTCAATAATTTCCTCATGTCTCTGAGCAGGCACACGATTAATATAATCTGGTAAATAGATCCTACCAGAGCGTGTAGACCCTTTGTCTCCTTGGGAGAATATTTTTGTAGTAGTAACACCTGAAATGTCAAGAGATAAACACTTAGCGCTTAGATCCCCGGCAACGGTGCCAGAAAATAGCTTGATGTTTGCAAGTGCACAGATCGTTTGTAGCTAGTTTCGAAGTATAGATATTGACCCCACAGGGAGCCCGAAGGTAAGTGTTTATGGTGAAGTGTCTGTCACACCCAAAGTTGTCATAGGTCTTCGAGTGAATTGACTTCAAGTGTAAAAATGAGAATGGGATTTGGATTAAACTTGACGTATTTAAATAAAACTAAAATGTAAACTTCAAAAATAAAAAAGCTTAAAAGTAAAGAATGATTCGGTTGTCTGTTATTTTCTGCAGGTGACGAAAAAGGCACGGGGAGATACAGTTCATGGTGACAGTGACTGTGCCAGATGAATGAGTGATAAATGTAACAATTGTAATCTTATAAGTATATGTGTAGGCGAGCAACCCATAATTAGCTAGAACTCCTCTTGGTAGATTTCATCCCAATTTCAGTAATCCTACTAGTCTGTTACGAAAACCATGGTCAAACACTAGACGATTAAGACCCTTCAGGTCGCTTAGCGATTAAGCTCCTTGGACCGGACTAATGCAATAAGCATGGTGGTTCCTCGTTATCCTTGAGTCTACTAGTTTTCCATTGATATCCCCATGTCACTTAGGGGTCACTGGTCTGCTAGCGAACAAGATCCTATCCATGTATAATAAAGTATCATGCTGTCTGGGCCCTTAATTGAATAACAAGCAGTAGGCATCGCACAGATAGTCAAGCACACATAATATAGTAAATTAAAATCAATCACAAACTAATGGAAAATATATGAAGGCACATCACATCTCACCAATCCCTTACATCTCCCACGCCCAAGGAACTTACTCACACATGAGAGAAGAAAGCATCATCAATATAATTAAATAAAGGGAGTTCTTCTCGATATTACCGTGGAGATCCACTATAAGAATAGAAAAGTAATCCAACACAATTCAAGATGAGAAGAAACAATCTCAAACCCTAGTCTTGCAAGGTGAAGATCTCTGTCTCTCTCTCTCTCAAGTACAAGTAATGTCTATGGGGGTGTAGTGGCTAGCAGGTCAAAGATCATGGAGCTAGATGAAGAACGTCTCCTCCTTCTTCTCCGGATCTCTTCTTTCTCGCTTCTGGATGGTGTGATGGCTGCTGTGTTGTGTTTTCGTCCTCAGTCCCTTCACAGAAGTTGTTCGTTTTGACAAGACAGAAGCGGTTGTAGATATACGGCGGGAACTATATGGCCAGAAAAATTGTTCCTGTTGTATAGTTGCTCGTTAAAGCCTCTGTATGCTTCCCTCGATTTCTTCCAAAGAGAGACTTGCTTGTTTTCGCCTGAATATTGTGTTTCTCTAGTTAAAACCCTTTGTTGATGTTCAGAACCTGAAACACACATTAAAAACTAAGTTTTCTTTGCTGCTAAAGTATTAGCATTAGGTAAAGCTAGAAAACGATCAAATCCAGGAGAAAACCATCAATAAAAACCATAAAAAATAACTCGAATCTCATAGCTATCATCGGCCCAAGAGTAGGTTTTACCAGGTTGCTGGTCTCCTCTACCTTGGACTCAGGAAGTTCCGTGACCTCATCCCCAACCACCTCCGAGGCCTCCTCGTCCTCCAGACCCGGAAGTTGCATTGATAGTCGCGGTTTTCGGATTCAGTTTCTCTTCCAATGTGTTCTTGTGTTTCTAGGCATGCTACTGCTTTGGCTGCTTGGCCGACTATGGCACAGCCAGTATGTTTAGTAGTCCCTCTAAATAATCATCATCATCTGCATATTTCTTGTCGTTTCTATCAACTCCCCCAAGTCGGTAATTTTGTCGCACTTTAGGCCATGATGCAGTAATCTAATTAGGAGTCCCGTGATGAAGGCTTCGGTCACGTTCTAGTCGTTTACTCCCTCACGTAAGTTCTTCATGTTGATCCATCGTCTGAGGTAGTCCTGACAGGTTTCTCCGGGTTTTTGGTTGCAATGCTACAGATCTCCGACCGTGCAGGGCCTCCTATATGTACCCTCAAAATTCTAAATGAACGCACTTTGTATATCATACCAGTTGTGGATGGTGTTTTCCAGGAGTTCATTGATCCATGATCAAGCCGTCTTCCTCGGCATAAGCAGGAGATATCGAACTGAGGCCAAGCTGTTTCCTCCTTTTGCGATGTAGCATGCCTGGAAGAAATCCTGGAGCTAGGTGTCTGGTTGAGCCACACCAACATAGGGTTGAATATGCCTTGAGATAGCAAATCCCCCTGGTAAATCTGTTTGTCGTACATGTAGCCCAAAGCATTTTGGGCCCACGTATATATTATCCAACTCGTAGCTCCGTTCTTCTATGTTTGAGTTGATCAGGTGTCTGGCGTCACTTGGTGAAAGAGAGGGCTATCTCAGATGTTCACTGCGGCTGCGATGCCATGGAGCCGGATTTATGTTTCCTCCACCACTATTTCCACCCCGGTGCCCTCCTTCGCCTCCATGGGAGCCGTTATGGGCGCAACTTGGTGGAGAGGGTGGTGCTGGTGGGTTGTTTCCTCCACCTGGTGCTTCATGAAGATCACCACTGTGTCGACTTGATCTGGCATGGTGTTCGTCATTCCTTCTTCCGTCATTGCCATCATGGTGGCGAGGCTTAGCCAGACGGCTTGTGTGTCTAGGAGGGGCATTCTTTGATGGTTCTGCTCCTGACGTCGTGCTTCTTATTCCCTGCCGTTATCTGACTACCACCGGGGAGGTTGTTGTGGAACCATTGCTGCTACGGCGTCTCGCTCCACGACCGGGGCAACGTTGCTCCAACTACGTGCGGGTCTTTGTCGCTGTCCTGAAGAGCCGGTTCTTGAATAATTTTCATCCCGGGGGTTGGAATGGTAGCGCCGATTTGGTTCCCGTCGGGGCCTTGTATTTGGCTATCGACCAGAGTCTATGCGGCATTTGTTGGATTTAGAGACCAGTTTTCTACTGCTAGATATGGCGACCTTATGTTGCACTAGGCCCTTGGTGAGTAGCTTTACACTTAGTCGGACATGTTCTGGGCTTGGATTATTCGCCAGGATCTTTGAGGCCGCAGTATTGTTTTCTACTAGCGTGTTATACACCTACTTTCCTTTGTTGTTGATCCGAGGCTTTCCCATGGCAATGTATTCGTTTTTCCCTCGAAAAGGGACTTGTGAACTTCCAGATTCCTATTTTCCATCTTAGAGCTGTTTTGGGTCTTCTGATGTTGCAGGGAGTTGAACTGTCCTGCTTCTGCAATGCACTGCTTCTCCTCGACAAGGTTAGTGGCCTCGTCTAAGAGTCGCTGATGATACACCTCTATAAGTAGTGCTCTTTCCTCCAACTCGCCCAGATTAAGATCTGATGTGGGTGGGATTGGCATTGTGAGTGCTTCTTTGAGGAATTCTTGGGCACCTGGGGTAACCATGTGTTCGTCCACCGGAGATTGTTTTGGGTCTGAGGGGATCATAAGCGCCCTCTGAGTCCTCCTCGTAATCCTCGGCAATTACTTCTTTAGCTAGAAGATCCTTGTCCAAGGTTTTCTTCTTCTTCTTTGCCTTGTTTGCTTTATTGGCACCCGTAGCAAAGACGACTTTGGGTCCGATTCCTGGAGTCAAGCTTCTATCAGTACTCTCCGACATCTGATCATCGGGATTTTCTCCGAGATGCATATCATCATGTGGCTCAGGATAGTTTTTGTCGTATCTCTCATCCAAAATGTTGTAGGGACTCAAATCCAGACCTTCTCCTTCTTCCCCAACCTTAGAGTTTATCTCCTCCTCAATTTCTGGTTTGAACACTCAGAATTCTGCCGACGTCATGGAATCCTCAGGGGAGTGCCACCTCCTTATCGACGGCATAGCCATAGCAGGACGGGAAAACTATGTGAGGGCGATATGGTGTGGTGTCGGCGTCTGAAACAGGATTTGGCACACACAAACACAAGGTGTACCCAGGTTTGGGGCCCTCATGATGAGGTAAAACCCTATTCCTGCATGTCTGATGTATATCTAGAGTATATCTGGGAGCTACAATGGTGCTCATTGAGTAGTGTTGAGAATGAACTAGAAGAGAGCTCGTGAGGAAGAGAGTTTACTCGGAGCCTAAATGTATGAGAGTCCCTAGGGGACAGAGTTCCTTGGTGCACCTTATAAAGGAGGTGCCCAAGGGATAAAGGGTGGCCCACTTGGTCTAACTATACTATTTGGGATGTCATGGTGATTTATATGAACAGTGTTGTACTATTGATGAATAATGCTGCCTATTGGCCTATGTTAGCTTGTACCATGGGGTAGTATAGCCATGTGGACTGATACGATCTTCATTGTAGCCATGTGCTATTTGTCTTCACAAAAAAATATCTTGTAGATTCAGCTCGGGTAGGTTAGCAGTGCCCAGCTGGATTGAACAATCTGGCAGGGGCCAGCCGAATTCAGCTGTTAGGGGCCAGCCAGATCTGGTAGGCATGCTACATCCAGATTTGATAGGAAGGGGCCAGCTGGATTTCTGTAGGCAAGCTGTAACCGGATTTTGCCAGGCAGGGTCTAGCCAGATTTCTGCAGGCCCTCCGGGTTCTGTAGTGTTTGAGGTACCTGTGGACCATCTCCCTGACATAAGTAGGTGACTCAAAGAGTAAAGGTGAAGGCTCTTCGATGTTGTTGTAGTATTAGTATATGGTGGTGTTGGCTCATTCTTCTAGTGAATTCGGCGGATGGGCTCTAGCCGGATTTGCTAGGAAGACTCTAGACAGATATTGCCAGGCAAGCTTTAGCCGGATTTTTGCCGACTACTGTCTTCTTCTAGTGGGGGCGTGAGAAAGCACCCACTTGGTGTAGGCCCAGATTTTTGGGCTGGTTGCTGGAAGCAACTGAGCCAAAAAAATTCAAATATTGCATCTCGGCAGGTTTCATGAAGGTTGCCACTTAAGAAAACAATAAAGAAGTTTTTCAAATATTCAAATATACGGTCACTAGTAGAAAACAGGCAATTAGCCCTGGTTCGTAAGGACCTTTAATCCCGGATTGCGAACTGGGACTGCAAAAGCGGGACTAAAGGTCCTGCCTTTAGTCCCGGTTCTATTACAAACCGGGACTAGAGGTCCACCACGTGGCCCCGCGAAGCACGCTAGGCTGGAGGACATTTAGTCCGGTTCGTAAGACAAACCGGGACTAAAGGTTCCCTGTCGCGGCAGCGTTTTGGGCCATTTGGCTGCCGTGGTAGGAGATGGGGTTTTAGGGTTTTGTGTTTTTATTTTCATTTTGTGTTTTGTGTTCAATTATTTTTCATTCTGTGTTTTCATTAGAAACAAGTTTTCGTATACATACAGAATGCTACTACATAGTACTTGTACACATTGATGCAATATGTAATATAATTTCTCTTACAAGCATACATGGAGTCCCAACCGGGTCCAGAGCCTGTCTATTTGATCACGTGAAGATCATTACATGGATGCTTTAGGGTCTATCTAGAGAGTATTCTCCGCGTGGGTCTATGACCTCGTCGACAAAAAATCCAGCAAATTCCTCTTGGATTGCTATTAGGCGGTCCTCTAGTAGGAGCTTGTCCCGCATCGCGTCCAACTATAAAGAAGGAGATCGTATGAATTAGACTCAACACAACTTTTTGTAATAAAAATAAATGGTAAATATATTGTTTACTTACTCGCACAGTTTGCAAGGGCTTCTCATTAGTGATGCGAATGAACTCGCACACGTAGAATCCACATAGATTAGTCCCCCGTGGCTGCCTCGCACACTTTACAAGAATAGAATTCAATCAAATAATAACTCTAGTATGATAAATGCACATAAACTAGAATTAAATAGATGCGCATACTTAGCTCGTACTACTTACCGAGACCGATTTAAAAATAGCTCCTCACGCCATTAACCGTGGACCTTGTGTCTTGAACCGTGTCCAAACCCTACTCGACAAAGAAAATGAATGTATGAGTTAATAACTACTTGATATCCCAGAAAATGAACGAAAGAAACCGATATAGTGCGGTAATGGTTGAAATTACCTCTAGAGCGTATCGATAATGCTGCGGTAGTCTTCACTGTCTTTGTTTAGTGAGTCCATGATGTGAACTCTTCCCAAGTCAACTGAAATGCTTAGAAGAATCCAGTGGTACCTACGCAAGGTTTACATACGTCAGTAACTAATCATTTACACTGAACATCGAGTAAGCAAAAGTTAATGTGTACAAGAACTCACTTGCCGTCGTGGTAAGGAAATAGTATTTCATTACAGAAATGTTGGTTCGTGAGAAACCGGAGCAAGTTTTGCTCGGTCTCCAGTGGCTTATCCTTTAGCATAGCTCTATTATCTCGATGTGGGTCAATGAACCCAAATCCATTGATAGCCTTTCTTTTACATTCGAGAATCTTCATTCTGCATCATTATATATAGCGTACAAAAGAATATAGTGAGTATACTTATCGGCAATGAATTGAACAAGCTGAGATAGAGACTTAATTACATAAATAAAGTAATCACTTACAGACAGTAGCAACTGAGGATAGATTTGCCGAGTTCCTTTAGATTGAATAACTGAAATAATTCTGTAAATTCAACAGGGACCTCGTCTTTAGCGAAGTAATGCGATGTTCGAACTTTCAGTATGAGCCAATATCGCTCTTCTTTTGATGCTTTCATGTACCATTCATGGAATCGTCGCATTTTTGTTGGCATATCCGGAAGCCTCTCAGAACTGACCAGAGGCTCCCCGTGAACAAATTTGGGTGCTACCTCAGCCTTGGGCATATCGCCGTGAATAATGTCATGAATAGACATATTACATTGCTCGGCCAATATCTTAGCCGTTTCCAGATCCATAGGTTCTCCCTCATATAATTGAGGTTCAGGTATATGCACCTGGAGCGGGGGAGCGATTGATTTGCTTGTTTCCCCAGCTGGTTAACGTCTCTTTTGGTTCTTCGGCTACCACTCGATTGTTTTGCTTGTTTCCCCAACTAGGGGACGTCCGTTCTGATGCTTCCGCTACCACTCGATTGTTTTGCTTGTTCCCCTACTAGGGAACCTCATTTGTGATGCTTCCTCTACCACTTGATCTCTTCTGTTTCAGTGTCTTCTGAAGACATCGTGTATAGTCATCTAGCGCATTTAACTGAGCTTGGCATGGCTGCGTCAGTAATTTCCTAAAGTGCTTCTTGGTTTCCAGTGTTATTTGGACCTCTGGCTCAAGTTGTTTCTTTTTAAAATGAGCATCCACTTCGGCCTGTATGACCGCATCGGTCTCCTCATCGGTCAGGTCGTAAGCCCTCTTGGGAGGAACCGGTGGTACTCTTGGGAGGGGCGACAACTGTCACTTTGGGCGTCGGTTATCGCTCGAGGGAGCGGTGCTATTCTTCCACTTTTGGCCCTTAGTGGGCGGAGGCGGCTGCGCAGATTGAGATGGACTCGTGTTGGGGTCATGGATTGGACTTGGAGGTGGTGGACTTTTACTGGGAGGAGACGGTGCCATTGGAGGTTGACTTGGAGGTGGACTTTTACTGGGAGGAGATGGTGGCCTTGGAGGTGATGGATTGTTTCTCGGTGGAGAAGGTGGCCTTGGTGTCGAGCCTGGAAACTTGATGTATTCTTTTTTCCAAAGAATGAAGCCACTCGTGACTTCTCCCAGTGTCATCTCCCCTTCACCTCCAGGGATGTCAAGCTGTAGTGACTGACACATCGGTTGAACTTCATCCACACCGACACGAGCATAGCCAGCTGGAATCGGATTGCAATGGTAGGTCGCTCCTGGTGCAGAAGGTAAAGCAAAGGCGACCGCCACCTTCATGGATATGTTCTTCAGTTCAACATGCAGCTCACAACTAGTCTTCTACTTAATTGCATACACGGGGTACACATCCATCGTTGCATCATTACCGTAGCCCTCCGGGGAAGCGACGCTGCTTTCCCGTTGCGATGGGCCGACCGTACTGTCTGGTGCAGGATCTTGCTGTCGGAGTCCTTTAAGTTCATTCAGCTCCTGGCGATGCTCCTGCAGCATAGCTTCAAAACTTGCGAACCGCTCCGCATCCTCCTCTTTTTGCCGCTTTGTTTTGCTCGATCAGCTTCTGTACGTGTCAAGGACCTTGGGAAACCCGATAACCCATGGACAAGAAGGTCTGAACCCTCTTGTACATCCAGCCTTTTTAGGATTCTCGAGAGCCTTTGTCAGCTCATCGTTCTCTCTGTCAGGAACAAACATTCCCTCTTCAACCTCTTTTATCACTTTAATAAGTTCATTTTTGGGTGAAGAAACTCCTTTGGCTGCAACAATCTCGCATGTTTCTAGGTCATACGATGCCCCATGCCCGAGTACCCAATTCCTTGACCTCCTAGGCCAACGAGACATAGCTGGAGTGACCCCTTTAGCCTCCAGGTCAGCCTCAGCTTTATCCCACTTACGCATGGCACTCCTGTAGCCACATGTGCCCATATGATGGTGATATTTCTTTTTTGCTGCATTTATCTTACTCTTTTTTGACATTGCCACAGCTGGTGCCAAGTTCTTATATTCCACAAATGCGGCCCAGTTATCCTGCTGCATCTCTAGTGGGCCAGTGAATGGAGGAGTTTTTTCTTCAAGACATACTTGTGGTACAATCTTTTCTTCTATTCCTTCAATAGTTTGCCCATCTTCTTAAGAGCAAAGTGCTTGACATTCCTCGTCATTTGTTGTGTGACCTCATCAGTCTCCAAGACTGGTAGGGTGAAATGTGGCATGAGAGAATTCCACATCGCATCTCTCGCTCTGTCATCTACAAAACTAGCCCCAGCTGGATCCCTTTTCTTTCCTGCCTTATTCCAATTTCGCGTGGTGATCGGGACGGTGTCTCTAACAATCACTCCGCATTGAGTTATAAATGCATTCAGATTCTTTGGGCTCCAACGGTTGACCCAACGGAGAGACTAAGTCAATGCTGAAACGGACATCAGCGGGCAACTTTTGTGCCGGGCCTCTTGTCCTTGTAGAAGATTGGTCGGAAGCGAAGGTCTAATAGAAGAAACATTTGTCAGTACACATATACGAATCAATTAGTGCATCTATACTAGTGATCGATCGGTAAAGGCTTTATATACCTCGACGGAGTTTGTTATTATTATGGTGTCTTCACCATGGTCTCCACCATGGTCAGCACCATCGTCTCCGCTATCGTGTCCACCCTCGTATCCGCCAGACAAATTAAGATACCCGGAGACATCGTAATAAGAACCCCCAGTACCCTCATCTATCATGTTGAGAAGATCCTCTTTATTCTATCTACCGTCCATAGCTTAACTAATACAGAAAAAGAATATTGCATTAAGTAAAAGAATATTACAATTGCGACAACTCGGATACAGAAAAAAGATTACATACTAATAATGAAACAATTTTACATTAAGATAAAGTACAATAATATAAGATAAAGTACATTATTAATACATCTCGCTCATATCTCGCTCATAATATAAATTACATTATTAATACATCTCTCTCATATCAAACTAGCGAACTCAGCTGCCACGTTCTGTGCTACGGGATCTCTACAGCCAGAGAAGAGGAACCATCACCGGAGAATAGCTCGGGTGAGATCCGTGAACCTGCCAGATATTGGAGAACCTAATCTCTAAACGATACATATATCGCCGTACGTGCTTGTCCTCCTCCCTGATACGACGACGTACCACCTCCTCGTGGGCCGGCTCCCTCTGCACCGCTCCTGCACCTCGTGGATGCCACCAAAGAAGTTCCGGGTTAACGATGATACCCGGATTCCTCACCAAGGTACGAGTCCCGACAGGTAGCACCTCCCAGTGCCAACCCGGCGGAGCCTAGGCTCGAACATCCCCGGAACCGACGGAGTCCAGTAGGCTCGGACGAGGATGACGCGGCATAACTAAATAATAGCAATAAACATCATAAAACATAAACAGTAACTAAATCACTAAGTATTGCCCTAATAACACTAACTCTGAACCTAACACTGACTAAACTAAACCTAATGAACTAAGCATTCTAACTAACCCTAATCCCTAATAAACCCTAATCCCTAATAAACTAACTAATTGACCTAACTAATCCCTAACTAAAATCACAAACTAAAATCCCTAACTAAAAGCCCTAATAATAAACTAACTAAAATCCCTAATTAACTATTTGACCTAACTAATCCCTAATAATAAACTAAAATCCCTAACTAAAATCCCTAACTAAAATCACTAACTAAATCACTATCTCAATCACTAAAATCACTAACTAAATCACTAACTAAAATCACTAACTAATTCACTTACTAAATCACTAACTAAAATCCCTAACTAAACCACTAACTAAAATCCCTAATTAAATCACTAACTAAATTCCCTAACTAAATCCCTAACTAACTAAATCACTAACTACGTACACCTCACCTGCAGGGGGCAGCACGCCACGGCGGGACGGACGACGGCGAGCGACGAGGCGGGACGGGCGACGGCGGCGATCCCTCCTCAATGGCGCGTGCGGCGACGGCGCGTGCGGCGGGCAGATGGGCGGGGCTGGGACGGGCGAAGGGTGGGGCTGGGACGGGCGCGGCGAGGCGGGATGGTCGCGGCGGGACAGCCTCGACACAGGCGGCGCAGCAGGACGGTGCGACGAGCTTTACGGCAGCGTCGAGGAAGAAAATGATCCGGGTCGTGGGTCGACCGGGGGTAGAGGTGGGGGTATTTATACACCACCACCTTTAGCCCTGGTTTGTAATACAAACCGGAGCTAGCCGCTCTTCCCGTGCGCGTACCCCCTTTAGCCCCGGTTTGTAATACAAACCGGGGCTAAAGGTCCCCCTTTAGTCCCGGTTTTTATTACAAACCGGCGCTAAGGGTTGTTTTTGGCGCCAAAATGAAAAAATGGTTTATAGTTTTCAGAAAAATATGTATTATATATCACAATTTTCAGAAAAAAAGATCTATAATTTAAATCTATTATCATACTTTATTATACAATTTAAATGGAATTATCTATTGTTTAACAAGTATTATATTTAGTACAAATGTTGGAAAAAATATAGTTTTATTATATAAAAACAGAAAAATACATATAATATACCAAAATATTCACAAAAAATAATATACTCATTAGAAATAAAATATTTAATACTAAAACTAGTAACTAGGACTAAAACATATTTCGGGGGACTTTAGTCCCGGTTGGAGCCACTAACCGGGACTAGATATTTCCCGCCATTTCCCTCGCTTCCTGCCATGTTTTCCCGCCATTTCCCCCGCTTCTCGCCATGTTTTCCCGCCATTTCCCCCGCTTCCCGCCATGTTCTCCCGCCATTTCCCTCTATATCTAGACCGACTGCCATGTCCATCCACACATCCACACCTTCTCTCTCACAACAATGGACACCGCTTACTGGGCCTTTCTGACGCTCAAGGAGACTGAGGCGTTGTGCGCCTCTAGCTACCCATGCCCGTTGGGGTACCGGCTGCCCGTCGGCTAGATGCTGAGCGCTAGAGGGGTTCCTGCTCCTCCTGTTCCTCAAGGTTCGGCCCGCCAAGCGGTTGTCATGAACCACTTCTACCTCGTGCTCTCGCCGGAGCAACAGATGGATCCCCATTGGGATCCCGACAACCTCGACACCTAGAATGCCTTCTTCGCAAACTGGTGGGAAAGGGAGCTCGCTAGGTACGAGGGTGACAGCCCGCCCCTAGTGAACCACAACGAGGCCGGTCGCCGCCTGTGGTGGGCGAATCGGACTATCGCCGGCGTGATGCGCTACATCGCCATGGGAGATCATCCTTGCCTGAGGTACCCGCACTTTCACCAGCCGCATAGCCACAAGAATGGTGGTGGTGGTGGTGAAGGCCTAGGGCGTACTGGGGTCATCATCCAGGAGCCCCCTCCCCCACGCGTCGTGAATCTGAGGCCGAAGTGGTAGGTGCCCCCTCCCTCGTTCCCCCGTGCACAAGCTAGGGAAGGGCTGAGGATCCAGCCACGTGCTACGAGTGACGACGATGACGATGACGATTCCGAAGACAACCCTAAAGCTGTGTACTATAGGGCTAGATATGATTATGACTAATTTTTACGTTTTAATATTTATAAATGTCTGGCCATAGCAAGTTGCAATACTACCTATTGAGATCGAGATAGTTCATATCCATATATATATAAGCAGATCATTAAAAATAAAGGTTTAATAATATTGTACATCACCAACATCCACGCATCTCTATTGTTAGGGTTTTCTTCTAATTCGTAACCATGGAGCATCTTCCTTACTTAACGGGATGCTTGGGTCATCCTTCACAACGAAGGGCATAATTTCATGAAACTTATCATAATCTTCTGACATGTCTGTCTTATCCTCCACCCACACGATGTTTCTTTTTCCTGAAAGAACTATGTCGCGCTTTGGCTCATCGTATGCTATATTATTTTGCTTATCTTTCCTTTTTCTCGGTTTGGTACACATGTCCTTCACATAAAAAACCCGAGCCACATTATTGGCTAGGACAAATGGTTCATTTCTATACACAAGATTGTTGAGATCCACTGTTGTCATTCCGTATTTCTTGTCTACCTCAACCCTGCCTCCTGTCAGCTTGACCCATTTGCACCGAAACAAAGGGACCTTAAAATAAGGTCCATAGTCAAGTTCTCATATCTCCTCTATGTAACCATAATATGTATCCTTTTGCCCATTCTCGTCTGTTGTATCAAATCGAACACCACTGTTTTGATTGGTGCTCTTTTTATCTTGGGTGATCGTGTAAAATGTATTCATATTTTCTCATACCCTTGGAAAGTCAATATAGTCGAAGATGGTGACCTGGCCAACAAGTACAACTGATCTCCAACATTTATGTCATTCATGAGATGTGTCTGCAACCAACCACCAAAAGTCCTCATCTGTTCATCTCTAATCCAGGAGCTAGGCTTCCCCGGGTTGTTGGAGTGTATAATATTCTTGTGTTCCTCGATATACGAAGCCACCAAGGTGGAACTTTGCAGAACTTTGTAGTGTACTTTAGTGAGAGAATGTCCGTCCATACATATCCTTGTTTTCTTTCCTAGCGTGCCTTTTCCACTAAGTCTACCCTCATGCCGTGATTCAGGAACACCAATGGGCTTAAGGTCAGGAATAAAGTCAACACAAAACTCAATGACCTCCTCTGTTTCATATCCCTTTGAGATGCTTCCTTCTGGCCTAGCACGGTTATGAACATATTTCTTTAACACTCCCATGAACCTCTCAAAGGGGAACATATTGTGTAGAAATACATGACCAAGAATGTTAATCTCTTCGACTAGGTGAACTAGGAGGTGCGTCATAATATTGAAGAAGGATGGTGGGAACACCAACTCGAAGCTGACAAGATATTGGACCACATCTTTCTGTAACCTTGGTAGACTATCTAGACTGATTACCTTCTGAGAAATTGCATTGAGAAACGCACATAGCTTCACAATGGGTACTCGAACATTTTCCGGTAGGAGTCCCCTCAATGCAATCGGAAGCAGCTGGGTCATAAGCACGTGGAAGTCATGAGACTTTAGGTTTTGAAATTTTTTATCTGCCATATTTATTATTCCCTTTATGTTCGACAAGAAACCAGACGGGACCTTCATACTGTAAAAGACTTCAAAAAAGATTCCTTCTCTTCTTTGGTAAGAGCGTAGCTAGCAGAACCTTCAAATAGCTCTGGATGCATGCTGTCTCGGTCTTTCATATATTGTTGGTCCTGCCGTGCTTTAGGTGTATCTTTGCTCTTCCCGTACAATCCCAAGAAGCTTAGAAGCGTCACGCAAAGATTCTTCGTCAAGTCATCACGTCAATTGTAGAGCAGACCTCTAGGACTTTCCAATAGGGTAGCTCCCAAAATATAGATTTCTTTTTCCACATGGGTGCGTGTCCGACATCGTCCTTCAGAACAGATTGTGTACCACGACCCTTTACAAAGATTACTTTTAAATCCTTCACCATATCAAATACGTCAACACCAGTACGGCGGATAGGCTTACACCTTATGTCTGCCTCACCATTGAAATGATTACCTTTCTTTCTTAGGTTGTGCATGGGCTGAAGAAAACGACGATTTCCCGGGTACACATTCTTCTTACGTTTATCCAAATATATACTTTCGGTCTCATTTAAACAGTGTGTGCATGCATTGTATCCCTGGGTTGTATGTCCTGAAATGTTACTAAGAGTAGGCCAATCATTGATTGTTATGAACAACAACGCTCGTAGGTCAAATTCCTCCTGCTTGTTCTCATCCCACACACGTACACCTTATCCATGCCACAACCGTAAGAGTTCTTCAACTAATGGCCTTAGGTACACATCAATGTCGTTGCCGGGTTGCTTCGCGCCTTGGATGAGCACTGGCATCATAATGAACTTCTGCTTCATGCACAACCAAGGAGGAAGGTTATAGATACACAGAGTCACATGCCAGGTGGTATGACTGCAGCTCTACTCCCCAAAAGGATTCATGCCATCTGTACTTAGACCAAACCATAAGTTCCTCGCATCACCTGCAAAGTCCAGAAACTCTCTCTCAATTTTTCTCCACTGCGACCCATCAGCGGGGTGTCTCAACATCTCGTCTTTCTTATGGTCTTCCATGTGCCATCGCAAGAACTTGGCATGCTCTTTGTTCCTGAACAAACGTTTCAACCGTGGTATTATAGGAGCATACCGCATCACCTTGGCAGGAACCCTCTTCATGCGGCGCTCGCCCTCAACATCACCAGGGTCATCTCGTCTTATCTTATACCGCAATAGTGTGCATATTGGGCATGCATGTATCTTCTGCAGTCATTAATGCATGCATGTATCTTCTGCACCTCTAATCCTAGAGAGAAGACAACGTTCTTTGCTTCGTAGGTACTAGCGGGTAGTTCGTTATCCTTTGGAAGCACCTTTTTCATTATTTTTGACAACTTTTCAAATCTTTTGTCAGTCACAACGTTCTCTGCCTTCCATTGCAGCAATTCCAGTGTGCTACTGATACGTCCAAAACGTATCTACTTTCCCGAACACTTTTGCTATTGTTTCTCCTATAAACTTGTGTGATTTGGATGCAACTAACGTGGACTGACGCTGTTTTCAGCAGAATTGCATTGGTGTCTACTTTTTGTGCAGAAAATCAACTATCAGGAAAAATCCTAGAAAATATGCCAAAAATCCTATTTCACCAGAAGACTCCCGGAGCCAGAATACGAGACGGAGGGGTGCTGGGCCCAGGACACACCACCTGGCCGCGTGGGCTAGCCCAGGCCACGCCAGGGGGTGGTCTGGCCACCCTAGACACCCCCTCAGTCTCCCTATTCGCCTATAAGTTGCCTTCTGACCTAAAAACTCATGGGGGTTCGACGTTTTTCCAGAAGGAGTTCTCCTCCGCCGCCACCACCAGATTCCAAGAAACAGCACTAGAAACTCCGTTCTGGCACCCTGCCGGGATGGGGAATTGGAGGAGATCATCGCCATCATCATCACCATCGCTTCTCCATCGACCATCCATGTTTCCCCATCTATGAGTGAGTAATCCCCCGCTGTAGGCTATGGGTATGGTAGGGATTGGATGAGATCATTCATGTAATGGCATCAGATTGTTAGGGCATGGTGCCTAGTATCTTTTATTAGTGCTTTATTACTTTGTTGCGACTTGTTGTGCTTAATGCTTGTCACTAGGGCCCGAGTGCCATGATTTCAGATCTGAACATGTTATTGATTCATTATGATAGTATTGTTTTTGGTCTT
Organism: Avena eriantha; assembly: GCA_910589775.1. NCBI lineage: Eukaryota > Viridiplantae > Streptophyta > Magnoliopsida > Poales > Poaceae > Avena > Avena eriantha. The sequence continues at coordinate 108,111,803 of OU342745.1, forward strand.
ATCTGCATGTTGTATACACATGTTGTTGTCCGGAACCAATGGCCCGAAGTGGAGAATATCATTTTGCGGCCCGAAAGTTGGGGTGTCCAGGCAACGTGGTACCCGAGTTCCCTGATATCATCCGCGATGACTATAGTTGGCGTGCCAAATACTCCGACGGTCTTTTTCGGCATGAATTCAACTTTATGTTTCAATACAAAAAATCAGGCTAACGGCCGTCAAGTTGGGCCCCCTGCCAGTTCTCGCTGTTATGTCGCTCATGTCGCTCCCGTCGCTTAGGTGTCACTTAAGCTTGCAGTGTTGGCGCCTGAATCCATTACGCATCTTCTTCTTCCCCGGAGCGGTAATCTGTGGGGCGTCGCAGCCATGGCACGGAGCTGGGACATGGTCGAACCTGCTCGGCCCAGCTCTCCTCCCTGTAGGCTTGCAGCGTTGGCGCCTCCATTACTCGTCTTCTTTCCCGGAGCGGCAATCTATGGTCGCGGCCATGACACAGAGCTGGGAAGTGACGTAGCTGCTCAGTCCCGCTCTCCTCCCCATCCCGAGTCGGAGCTCAGCCTCACCGTGGATGCACCCATGGCACGGTCGGGGACAAGAATTGGTTCCCGGTGAGATCTATCACCTTGTCAACCATGCTCGGTTCTGTTTTCCTCCTCTAGAATCCGAGCTCGCCGTCGCCATGGTTGCACCCGCACCAATTCTGCCACCTCTGTCGAGGTCTCTGTGGTAGCTCAAGTTCTGGGGCTCTCCAAGTTCTGCCATGTTGGGCCTGTAAGTGTTGTTGTATGTTAAACTAGCAAATCTCATTTGTTCAAATCTCTTGGGTTGTACCAACTTCATTGTGTTTAATTATGAAAGACAAAATATAAATGACTTCTCTCAATTTCTCGCATAGAAAAATGCACAGCTAATTTCATATTCTCGCAGGAACTGGCCCCACTTGTTGAACCGGCGGCACTGCCACGATCTCCACGTAACCACGGTGAGTTCTCGAACCGAAAGTTGCACTTACCACGTTTCTTTTGCAGTCATTCCTCTTCCTCAGTCATTCCTCTGCAGTTTTTCCTGGGCGCTTCTTCTTCCTCTGTTCTGGAACCGTCAGTTCATCTTCTTCTTCCTCTCGAAGGCAGTTCCTTGTAGGAAGCTCCTTTCACCCATTTCCTTGCAAGCATGGACGATGGGAAACGCAAAACAGAGACCCACTTGGTCCATGCCCATGGCACCACGACTGAAGGGGAAGCAAGTCAAGGACGACAACAAGTGGTGGTGATACATTATGTGTTTGAACTAGATTTTAGTTTCTAGTTTATTATGTGTGTGATACATTTAGTTACTTCAATACAAAATTTGAACCAATTTAACTTGTTGATGTATTTCTTGACAATTATAATATAATCGAGCACTAGAAATATTGTGTAGTGTGCATGAGCATGATCAGTAAATATAATTTAATACTAGAAACTTTAAGGCACTCCATATAAAGGAGTAGATTAATATATAAGGTTCACCAGAGACACCATGGATATATTGTCTTACATGCCACACACATGTAATAATTAACTAGAACAAAATAAAAGCAGGGGCTGCAGCAGGAGGCCGGGACATGGAGACACCTAGCAGGGCACGGGTTTATCATCAGGAGGCAGCGACAGCCTAGTCGATGAGATACAGGCCAGTCCTGACATACTCCCGGAGGAATTTTCCATAGGCTGCGTGCCACGCCAAGGTAATCGCCTTATGCCTGCCTCTGCCTCTGCCAACGCCCTCCGCATGCTGGATCAAGCTGTCGAGGTCCACGTTGATTACTCTGCCACATCATGGGCAAAACAGTCTCCCCCCTACGGTCGAAACGGATTAGCCCACACTATAACCGCCTCAGCATGTAGCGGCTCTTGTTGTCCCTGGATTCCTTGCTATCGTCCACTTCATCATCATCCTCCTGTTGATTTTTAAGAACATAACTTAGAACTCATACATATGATTGAATTGTATTACAACTCAAGAATTGACAACATGTATATGTAAGACAATATATCCGTGGATATCAAAGATAAAGCATCTCAGCAATAGTTTGATCGGTTCATATATCATTTCATCTCAACACAATGACAAATAATTGCATCAGATTGCAGCCTCATAAGTTTATTCAGGGACGGCGTGAGTGAACCAAGTAACAATTGCACAGCCTGTATTGTTGTTGTACATCGCCCTAGATTCACTAACTCGTCCCTGAAAAAATCTGACACCAATGTGTCTACCTCTCTTTTGGGACAAATTTGAATCATTGGCCACAATAAGAAATTGAAATGTAATTGTACAAAACATTATTCAGGGATATACATAGTCAGGTACAAAAACAAGCCTAAATATTGTAATTATAAATAAAAAACCAAACAATTAATCTTCAGGTGCATGTTAAAAATACTTATGATCAAAACCATTCATATACATATGCATCATACCAATCATTAAAAGATCAGAAACAATTCAAGAATCATATATGTAGTTCCACATGAGAATAAATCTAGGGCCTCAAAATTTGTTTCAGAGATGGAGTTGGGGAACCAAAGTACCAACAGCACAACCTATATTGTTTGTGTGCATTGCTGCCTCAGGTTCACCAACCCATCCCTAAAACACGACACCATCATACGTGTCTCCACTTGAACTCTTTTGGGGCAAATTTCAATCATCGGCCTCGGTGACAAACTAAAATGTAATTCTTATACACTATGAATGCATGGAATAGATAATTCAAATATCATAGTTCTATGAATATAGAATAAAGATTGCAGCCTCATAAGTTTCTACAAAGATGGCGTAAGCGAACCAAGTAACAATTGCACAACTTATATTGATCTTGTACATTGCCCCAGGTTCGCTCACTCATCCTTGTAAAAATTTGACACCAATGTGTCTGCCTCTCGTTGGGGCAAATTTGAATCATTGGCCACAATAAGAAATTGAAATGTAATCGTACCAAACAATATTCAGGGATATACAAATGCATCATACAACGTATTCATAGATCAGAAACAATACAAATATTATATATTTAGGTTCCATATGAGAGAAAAATTAGGGCCTCATTTTTTTCAGCGATGGAGTCGGAGAACCAAAATACCAACAACACAAGCTATATTGTTTATGTGCATTGCTACCTCAGGGCCACTAACCATACCTAAGAAAACGAGACCATCAGATGCCCTTGCACTATTTTGGGGCAAAATTGAATCATTGGGCTCAGTAAGGAATAGAAATGTAATGTTATAGGCCTGCTGTGTATCGAAATCTACACTCAACTAGCAAACTCAACTAGATGGCAGATGAGCAGATTGGGGTTTTGTGACTATACAGATTGGGGTTTTGTGACTAGATGGCAGATTCATCAATCAACCGATCGAATCATATATATACTACCCTACTTCAAGAGCAAAAGAATCTGTACACGATTGAGCAAATCCTAGGTATGAACAATGAAAACTACGGCTGTGACTAGAGAGCTAGAAATGTAGTACCTTGGACTCCTCATCAGGGACCTCCTCCTCGAACTCATCATTCTCCGCGATTGCGTCGAAGATTTCTTGAACTACGATGGGGTCGTCGATGTAGATCACCGGATTGCCTCTACCTGCTGCCTGCCCCCATCCAGATTTTCCACTGGCACCACGACGTTGTCGGTCACGACGTTGTCGGCCACCTGCTGCTCGGCGGCGACGACTACTACCGGCTACTCGGCGGTGATGGCTACCACCTGCTGCTCGGCGGCGTCGGCTACCAACTGCTGCTCGGCGGCGACGACTACTGGCTGGACGGATGAGTTCGCACCCTCGACGGCGTGGCGATGAGCGGCGTTCGTGGCCGGAGAAGACGCCTCCGTCTGCTTGGCGACGACCGAGCCATCTGCTGCTTCGCCTTCAACTGGCTTCACCTCCGGATCTTCTCCATGCGTACGCTTCATGGCGCACCAAGGGAAGGAGGTAGTGCAAACGAGGGAGATTCGGCGTGCGCGGCAGGTGTAGATTGGGGTCTTGGGACTAGACAGACTGGGGGGAAATGACACGAGCTAATGGAAGAAGAAGGTCGAGGGGGGTTATAAACACCGGACCGTTCGTAGTCCTCGAGTGGACACGTGTGGTGGGCGGGGGGGGGGGGGGGGTGGAGGCGGCGGGCTACCATGATCTCCACCCTTTTTTTCGGTTCCCTTTTTTGGAACAGCTACGATCTCCACTTTAGAGCTGCATTGAAAACACGCTCATGGCAGACCTCGATTCCACTGCATGCAAGTGGCCGGGAACTAATTTCTAGCAACGTTAGATCTACTCGAGGGGGCCCTTGACTCATGGAATTTACTAGCGGTAGGGCCTAGTTGGAAGTGAGATTGAGAGCAGGCTGCGTATAAATGGGATATGTCTAATTAAAATCAAGTGGCAATAAATTGCAGCGTCCCGTCGACAACCATGCACTCGATGACCCCCTTGCCCTGTGCAGGAGTTGTAGTAGCAGTAGTAGGCTTTTCAGACTTGATTAAACATGACATGACCGCTCGATGACTTTTACGATGGATGGCATCGTGTTCCTTCCTGTCGAAGTCTCGCGGAGGGAGACGTCCGTGCTGTCTCACGCTGTACTGTGAAGGGCACGAGGTGTGCAACAGTCATCGTTGGATCGCACAAAATCAACGGTTGGTGCACATGATCCGCGTGACAACTGTGACAACTAATCAGGGAGTATCAGACAGGGTGAGCACAGTTTTGGGCTTCTACGAAAGATACAGAGAGGGGGTGGGCAAAACTAAGTAGTACCACATAAACCAAGGGAAAAACTGAGTAGCATAAAAAATGGAAAGTGTCTTGTATAATGAAATACATCGTGGAATACATAAAATTATGCCAAGAAAGATCCACTAGAGTTCATTGGATGTGTATTCTTCTCATAAACCACACCCAGTGTCATTGCATGCCTGTTCCTCTAAACAAACCACATAAGGATCCACCAGTGTCATTACGTGTGTGTTCTTCTCATGAACCACATAAGGATGGGACCACCAGTGTCATTGCATGTTTGTTCTTTTCATGAACCACACCCAGTGTCATTGCATGTGTGTTACTTCCATAAACCACATGTGGATCCACCGGTGTGATTGCATGTCTGTTCCTTCCATAAACCACATAAGGATCCACCAGTGTCATTGCCTGTCTGTTCTTTTCATGAACCACTCCTAGTGTTAGTGCATGTCTGTTCTTTTCATGAACCACACCCAGTGTCACTGCATGTCAGTTCTTTTCATGAACCACATAAGGATCTACCAGAGTCATTGGATGTGTGTTCTTCTCATGAACCACACGTGGATCCACCGGTGTCATTGCATGTATGTTCCTCTAAACAAACCACACAAGGATCCACCAGTGTCATTGGATGTGTGTTCTTTTCATGAACCACACCCAGTGTCATTGCATGTGTGTTCTTCTAAACAAACCACATAAGGATCCACCGGTGTCATTGCATGTCTGTTCTTTTCATGAACCACATAAGGATGGGCCCACCAATGTCATTGCATGTCTGTTCTTTTCATGAACCACACCCAATGTCAGTGCATGTCTGTTCTATTCATGAACCACACCCAGTTTCACTACATGTATGTTCTTTTCATGAACCACACAAGGATCTAACAGTGTCATTGCATGTATTTTACTTCCATAAACTACACGTGGATCCACCGGTGTCATTGCATGTGTGTTCCTCTAAACAAACCACATAAGGATCCACCAGTGTCATTGCGTGTCTGTTCTTTTCATGAACAACATAAGGATGGGCCCACCAGTGCCATTGAATGTCTGTTCTTTTCATGAACCACACCCAGTGTCAGTGCATGTCTGTTCTATTCATGAACGACACCCAGTTTCACTGCATGTCTGTTCTTTTCATGAACCACATCAGGATCTACTAGTGTCATTGCATGTCTTTTACTTCCATAAACCACATGTGGATCCACCGGTGTCATTGCATGTCTGTTCCTCTAAACAAACAACATAAGGATCCACTAGTGTCATTGCGTGTGTGTTCTTATCATGATCCACACCCAGTGTCATTGCATGTGTGTTCTTCTAAACAAACCACATAGGGATCTACCAGCGTCATTGCCTGTCTGTTCTTTTCATGAACCACATAAGGATCCACCAGTGTCATTTCATGTCTGTTCTTTTCATGAATCACAGCCAGTGTCACTGAATGTCTTTTACTTCCATAAACCACATATGGATCCACCTAATGTGATTGCATGTCTGTTCCACTAAACAAACCACATAAGGATCTACCAGTGTCATTGCATGTATGTTCTTTTCATGAACCACACCCAGTGTCATTGCATGCACGTTCTTTCCATAAACCACATAAGGATCCACCAGTGTCACTACATGTATGTTCTTCTCATGAACCACATAAGGATTGGCCCACCTGTGTCATTGCATGTCTGTTATTTTCATGAACCACACCCAGTGTCAGTGCATGTCTATTCTATTCATGAACCACACCCAGTTTCACTGCATGTCTGTTCTTTTCATGAACCACATAAGGATCTACCAGTGTCATTGCATGTCTTTTACTTCCATAAACCACATGTGGATCCACCGGTGTCATTGCATGTATGTTCCTCTAAACAAACAACATAAGGATCCACCAGTGTCATTGCATGTGCATGAACCACACCCAGTGTCATTGCATGTGTGTTCTTCTAAACAAACCACATAAGGATCCACTAGTGTCATTGCATGTATGTTCTTTTCATGAACCACATAAGGATAGGCCCACCAGTGTCAGTGCATGTCTGTTCTATTCATGAACCACACCCAGTTTCACTGCATGTCTGTTCTATTCATGAACCACACCCAGTTTCACTGCATGTCTATTCTTTTCATGAACCACATAAGGATCTACCAGTGTCATTGCATGTATTTTACTTCCATAAACCACATGTGGATCCACCGGTGTCATTGCATGTGTGTTCCTCTAAACAAACCACATAAGGATCCACCAGTGTCATTGCCTGTCTGTTCTTCTCATGAACCACATAAGGATGGGCCCACCAGTGTCATTGCATGTATGTTCTTTTCATTAACCATACCCAGTGTCATTGCATGTGTGTTCTTCTCATGAACCACACGTGGATCCACCGGTGTCATTGCATGTCTGTTCCTCTAAACAAACCACAAAAGGATCCACCAGTGTCATTGCGTGTGTCTTCTTTTCATGAACCACACCCAGTGTCATTGCATGTGTGTTCTTATAAACAAACCACATAAGGATCCACCAGTGTCATTGCCTGTCTGTTCTTTTCATGAACCACATAAGGATCCACCAGTGTCATTGCATGTCTATCTTTTCATGAATCACAGCCAGTGTCATTGCATGTCTTTTACTTCCATAAACCACATATGGATCCACCTAGTGTGATTGCATGTCTGTTCCTCTAAGAAAACCACATAAAGATCCACTAGTGTCATTGCGTGTATGTTCTTTTCATGAACCACACCGACTATCATTGCATGCGTGTTCTTATAAACAAACCACATAAGGATCCACCAGTGTCATTTCCTATATGTTCTTTTCATTAACCACACCCAGTGTCATTGCATGTGTGTTATTCTAAACACACCACATAAGTCATTGCATGTCTGTTCTTTTCATGAACCACACCCGGTGTCATTGCATGTCTGTTCTTTTCATGAACCACGGCTAGAGTCATTGCATGTATGTTCCTCTAAACAAACCACATAAGGATCCACCACTGTCATTGCATGTCTGTTCTTTTCATGAACCACATAAGGATCTACCAGTGTCATTGCATGTTTGTTCTTTTCATGAACCACACCCGGTGTCATTGCATGTGTGTTACTTCCATAAACCACATGTGGATCCACCGGTGTCATTGCATGTTTGTTCCTCTAAACAAACCACATAAGGATCCACCAGTGTCACTGCATGTCTGTTCTTTTCATGAACCACATAAGGATGGGCCCACCAGGGTCATTGCATGTCTGTTCTTTTCATGAACCACACCCAGTGTCAGTGCATATCTGTTCTATTCATGAACCACACCCAGTTTCACTGCATGTCTGTTCTATTCATGAACCACACCTAGTTTCACTGCATGTTGTTCTTTCCATGAACCACATAAGGATCTACCAATGTCATTGCATGTCTTTTACTTCCATAAACCACATGAGGATCCACCGGTGTCATTGCATGTCCGTTCCTCTAAAGAAACCACATAAGGATCCACCAGTATCATTGTGTGTGCGTTCTTCTCATGAACCACACCTAGTATCATTGCATGTATGTTCTTCTAAACAAACCACATAAGGATCCACGAGTGTCATTGCCTGTCTGTTCTTTTCATGAACCACATAAGGATCCACCAGTGGCATTGCATGTCTTATTCTTTTCAGGAATCACAGCCAGTGTCATTGCATGTCTTTTACTTCCATAAACCACATATGGATCCACCTAGTGTGATTTCATGTTTGTTCCTCTATACAAACCACATAAGGATCCTCCAGTGTCATTGTGTGTTTGTTCTTTTCATGAACCCCACCCAGTGTCATTGCATGTGTGTTCTTCTAAACAAACCACATAAGGATCCACCAGTGTCATTGCCTATATGTTCTTTTCATGAACCTCACCCAGTGTCATTGCATGTGTGTTATTCTAAACAAACTAGATAAGTCATTGCATGTCTGTTCTTTTCATGAACCACTCCCGGTGTAATTCCATGTCTGTTCTTTTCATGAACCACGGCTAGAGTCATTGCATGTATGTTCCTCTAAACGAACCAAATAAGGATCCACCAGTGTCATTGCATGTCTATTCTTTTCATGAACCACATAAGGATCTACCAGTGTCATTGCATGTTTGTTCTTTTCATGAACCACACCAGGTGTCATTGCATGTGTGTTACTTCCATAAACCACAGGTGGATCCACCGGTGTCATTGCATGTCTGTTCCTCTAAACAAACCACATAAGGATCCACCAGTGTCACTGCATGTCTGTTCTTTTCATGAAACACATAAGGATGGGCCCACCAGTGGCATTGCATGTCTGTTCTTTTCATGAACTACACCCAGTGTCAGTGCATGTTTGTTCTATTCATGAACCATACCCAGTTTCACTGCATGTCTGTTCTTTTCATGAACTGCATAAGGATCTACCAGTGTCATTGCATGTCTTTTACTTCCATAAACCACACGTGGATCCACTGGTGTCATTGCATGTATGTTCCTGTAAAAAAACCACATAAGGATCCACCAGTACCATTGTGTGTGTGTTCTTCTCATGAACCACACCCAGTGTCATTGCATGTGTGTTCTTCTAAACAAACCACATAAGGATCCACAAGTGTCATTGCCTGTCTGTTCTTTTCATGAACCACATAAGGATCCACCAGTGTCATTGCATGTCTATTCTTTTCATGAATCACAGCCAGTGTCATTGCATGGCTGTTCCTTCCATAAACCACATGTGGATCCACCGGTGCCATTGCATGTCTGTTCCTCTAAACAAACCACATGGATCCACCAGTGTCACTAAATGTCTGTTCTTTTCATGAACCACATAAGGATGGGCCCACCAGTGTCATTGCATGTCTGTTCTTTTCATGAACCACACCTAGTGTCAGTGCATGTCTGTTCTATTCATGAACCACGCCTAGTTTCACTGCATGTATGTTCTTTTCATGAACCACATAAGGATCTACCAGTGTCATTGCATGTCTTTTACTTGCATAAACCACATGTGGATCCATCGGTGTCATTGCATGTCTGTTCCTTTAAACAAACCACATAAGGATCCACGAGTATCATTGCGTGTGTGTTATTCTCATGAACCACACCTAGTGTCATTGCATGTGTGTTCTTCTAAACAAACCACATAAGGATCCACCAGTGTCATTGCCTGTCTATTCTTTTCATGAACCACATACGGATCCACCAGTGTCATTGCATGTCTGTTCTTTTCATGAATCACAGCTAGTGTCATTGAATGTCTGTTCCTTCCATAAACCACATAAGGATCCACCAGTGTCATTGCCTGTCTGTTCTTTTCATGAACCACTCCTAGTGTTAGTGCATGTATGTTCATTTCATGAACCACACCCAGTGTCACTGCATGTCCGTTCTTTCATGAACCACATAAGGATCTACCAGTGTCATTGCATGTCTGTCCTTCTCATGAACCACACGTGGATCCACCAGTGTCATTGCATGTCTATTCCTCTAAAGAAACCACATAAGGATCCACCAGTGTCATTCCATGTGTGTTCTTTTCATGAACCACACCCAGTGTCATTGCATGTGTGTTCTTCTAAACAAACCACATAAGGATCCACCAGTGTCAGTGCATGTCTGTTCTATTCATGAACCACACCCAGTTTCACTCCATGTCTGTTCTATTCATGAACCACACCTAGTTTCACTGCATGCTATTCTTTCCATGAACCACATAAGGATCTACCAATGTCATTGCATGTCTTTTACTTCCATAAACCACATGTGGATCCACCGGTGTCATTGCATGTGTATTCCTCTAAACAAACCACATAAGGATCCACCAGTGTCATTGCCTGTCTGTTCTTCTCATGAACCACATAAGGATGGGCCCACCAGTGTCGTTGCATGTCTATTCTTTTCATGAACCATACCTAGTGTCAGTGCATGTCTATTCTAATCATGAACCACACCTAGTTTCACTACATGTATGTTCTTTTCATGAACCACATAAGGATCTACCAGTGTCATTGCATGTCTGTTCTTTTCATGAACCACACCTAGTGTCATTGCATGTGTGTTGCTTCCATAAACCACATGTGGATCCACCGGTGTCATTACATGTCTGTTCCTCTAAACAAACCACATAAGGATCCATATAGTGTCACTGCATGTCTGTTCTTTTCATGAACCACATAAGGATGGGCCCACCAGTTTCATTGCATGTCTGTTCTTTTATTGAACCACACCCAGTGTTAGTGCATGTTTGTTCTATTCATGAACCACACCCAGTTTCACTTCATGTCTGTTCTTTTCATGAACCACAGAAGGATGTACCAGTGTTATTGCATGTCTTTTACTTCCATAAACCACATGTGGATCCACCGGTGTCATTGCATGTCTGTTCCTCTAAACAAACTACATAAGGATCCACCCGTATCATTGCGTGTGTGTTCTTCTGATGAACCACACTCAGTGTCATTGCATGTGTGTTCTTCTAAACAAACCACATAAGGATCCACCAGTGTCATTGCCTGTCTGTTCTTTTCATGAACCACATAAGGATCCACCAGTGTCATTGCATGTCTATTCTTTTCATGGATCACAGCCGGTGTCATTGCATGTCTGTTCCTTCCATAAACCACATAAGGATCCACTTGTGTCATTGCCTGTCTGTTCTTTTCATGAACCACTCCTAGTGTCAGTGCATGTCTGTTCTTTTCATGAACCACACCAAGTGTCACTGCATGTCAGTTCTTTTCATGAACCACGTAAGGATCTACCAGTGTCATTGCATGTGTGTTCTTCTCATGAACCACACGTGGATCCACCGGTGTCATTGCATGTCTGTTCCTCTAAACAAACCACATAAGGATCCACCAGTGTCATTGCGTGTGTGTTCTTTTCATGAACCACACCTAGTGTCATTGCATGTGTGTTCTTCTAAACAAACCACATAAGGATCCACCAGTGTCATTGCATGTCTGTTCTTCTCATGAACCACATAAGGATGGGCCCACCAGTGTCAGTGCATGTCTGTTCTATTCATGAACCACACCCAATTTCACTACATGTATGTTCTATTCCTGAGCCACACCTAGTTTAACTACATGTCTGTTCTTTTCATGAACCACATAAGGATCTACGAGTGTCATTGCATGTCTTTTACTTCCGTAAACCACATGTGGATCCACCGGTGTCATTGCATGTGTGTTCCTCTAAACAAACCACGTAAGGATCCACCAGTGTCATTGCCTGCCTGTTCTTCTCATGAACCACATAAGGATGGGCCCACCAGTGTCATTGCATGTCTGTTCTTTTCATGAACCATACCCAGTGTCAATGCATGCCTGTTCTAAACATGAACCACACCCAGCTTCACTGTATGTTTGTTCTTTTCATGAACCACATAAGGATCTACCAGTGTCATTGCATGTCTGTTCTTTTCATGAACCACACCCAGTTTCATTGCATGTGTGTTATTTTAAACAAACCACATAAGTCATTGCATGTCTGTTCTTTTCATGAACCACACCCGGTGTCATTGCATGTCTGTTCTTTTCATGAACCACGGCTAGAGTCATTGCATGTATGTCCCTCTAAAAAAACCACATAAGGATCCACCAGTGTCATTGCATGTCTGTTCTTTTCATGAACCACATGTGGATCCACCGGTGTCATTGTATGTTTGTTCTTTTCATGAACCATACCTATTGTCAATGCATGTCTGTTCTAATCATGAACCACACCCAGCTTCATTGGATGTCTATTCTTTTCATGAACCACATAAGGATCTACCAGTGTCATTGCATATCTGTTCTTTTCATGAACCACACCAGGTGTCATTGCATGTGTGTTACTTCCATAAACCACATCTGGATCCACCTGTGTCATCGTATGTATTGTCCTCTAAACAAACCACATAAGTATCCATCAGTGTCACTGCATGTTTGTTCTTTTCATGAACCACATAAGGATGGGCCCACCAGTGTCATTGCATGTCTGTTCTTTTCATGAACCACACCCAGTGTCAGTGCATGTTTGTTCTATTCATGAACCACACCCAGTTTCACTGCATGTCTGTTCTTTTAATGAACCGCATAAGGATCTACTAGTGTCATTGCATGTCTTTTACTTCCATCAACCACATGTGGATCAATCGGTGTCATTGCATGTATGTTCTTCTAAACAAACCACATAAGGATCCACCAGTATCATTGCGTGTGTGTTCTTCTCCTGAACCACACCCAGTGTCATTGCATGTGTGTTCTTCTAAACAAACCACATAAGGATCCACTAGTGTCATTGCCTGTGTGTTCTTTACATGAACCACATAAGGATCCACCAGTGTCATTGCATGTCTGTTCTTTTCATGAATCACAGCCAGTGTCATTGCATGTCTGTTCCTTCCATAAACCACATAAGGTTCCACCGTTGTCATTGCCTTTCTGTTCTTTTCATGAACCACTCCTAGTGTCAGTGCATGTCTGTTCTTTTCATGAACCACACCCAGTGTCACTGCATGTCAGTTCTTTTCATGAACCACATAAGGATCTACCAGAGTCATTGGATGTCTGTTCTTCTCATGAACCACACGTGGATCCACCGGTGTCATTGCATGTATGTTCCTCTAAACAAACCACATAAGGATTCACCAGTGTCATTGCGTGTGTGTTCTTTTCATGAACCACACCTAGTGTCATTGCATGTGTGTTTCTTCAAAACAAACCACATAAGGATCCACCAGGGTCATTGCATGTCTGTTCTTTTGATGAACCACATAAGGATGGGCCCACCAGTGTCAGTGCATGTCTGTTCTATTCATGAACCACACCCAGTTTCACTGCATGTCTGTTCTATTCATGAACCACACCCATTTTCACTGCATGTCTGTTGTTTTCATGAACCACATAAGGATCTACCAGTGTCATTGCATGTCTTTTACTTCCATAAACCACATGTGGATCCACCGGTGTCATTGCATGTGTGTTCCTCTAAACAAACCACATAAGGATCCACCAGTGTCGTTGCCTGTCTGTTCTTCTCATGAACCACATAAGGATGGGCCCACCAGTGTCATTGCATTTATGTTCTTTTCATTAACCATACCCAGTGTCAGTGCATGTCTATGCTATTCATGAACCACACCCAGTTTCGCTCCATGTCTATTCTTTTCAAAGAACCAGATAAGGATCTACCACTGTCATTGCATGTCTTTTACTTCCATAAACCACATGTGGATGCACCAGTGTCATTGCATGTCTGTTCCTCTAAACAAACCACATAAGGATCCACCAGTATCATTGCGTGTGTGTTCTTCTCATGAACCACACCCAGTGTCATTGCATGTGTGTTCTTCTAAACAAACCACATAAGGATCCACTAGTGTCATTGCCTGTCTGTTCTTTATATGAACCACATAAGGATCCACCAGTTCCATTGCATGTCTGTTCTTTTCATGAATCACAGCCAGTGTCATTGCATGTCTGTTCCTTCCATAAACCACATAAGGTTCCACCATTGTCATTGCCTTTCTGTTCTTTTCATGAACCACTCCTAGTGTCAATGCATGTCTGTTCTTTTCATGAACCACACCCAGTGTCACTGCATGTCAGTTGTTTTCATGAACCACATAAGGATCTACCCGTGTCATTGCATGTGTGTTCTTCTCATGAACCACACGTGGATCCACCGGTGTCATTGCATGTCTGTTCCTCTAAACAAACCACATAAGGATCCACGAGTGTCATTGCGTGTGTGTTCTTTTCATGAACCACACCAAGTGTCATTGCATGTGTGTTCTTCTAAACAAACCACATAAGGATCCACCAGTGTCATTGCATGTCTGTTCTTCTCGTGAACCACATAAGGATGGGCCCACCAGTGTTAGTGCATGTCTGTTCTATTCATGAACCACACCCAATTTCACTACATGTATGTTCTATTCCTGAGCCACACCTAGTTTAACTGCATGTCTGTTCTTTTCATGAACCACATAAGGATCTACCAGTGTCATTGCATGTCTTTTACTTCCGTAAACCACATGTGGATCCACCGGTGTCATTGCATGTGTGTTCCTCTAAACAAACCACATAAGGATCCACCAGTGTCATTGCCTGTCTGTTCTTCTCATGAACCACATAAGGATGGGCCCACCAATGTCATTGCATGTCTGTTCTTTTCATGAACCATACCCAGTGTCAATGCATGCCTGTTCTAATCATGAACCACACCTAGCTTCACTCCATGTTTGTTCTTTTCATGAACCACATAAGGATCTACTAGTGTCATTGCATGTCTATTCTTTTCATGAACCACACCCAGTGTCATTGCATGTGTGTTATTTTAAACAAACCACATAAGTCATTGCATGTCTGTTCTT